>CM042955.1:22923881-24307091 GCA_023678885.1 Pogostemon cablin
TGCACACCATAGTTATCTTTAGTTTCGATTCACTAAACCTTAGAATGCCTTTTATCATAAATATTGCAGAAATTTATGCAGCCCCTGAAACTGTTTGATATTTTACTAAGGATCTAAAAGATGCTTTGTGCTTCAATATAAGTGATAACATGTACCTCAGAGACTAAACATGACATGATGACCCATATACCACCCTATCTCTCACATAGTGAGATGAAGGCTTTATTTGGCTCGAGTTCTGTTGATGTCTGAGTGTAAAAATGGATGTTCGAAGATGAAAAGACCATATGGTTCATATTTTCCATGTATTTGGAGTTCAGGTATCAACTCATCAGAGTGAATGCCAAGGGGATGACAGAAGGATGCAAGTGGGTGGACATGTTCGAGGATGTCCGTGCAGTAGTATTCTGCGTTGCCCTGAGTGATTATGATCAGGTATGGATCACTCCAGACAGCAACGGTACTGGGGTGGTGCTTCAGAACAAGATGATTCAAAGTCGAGAGCTGTTGGAGACGATGATTAAACATCCCTGTTTCAAAAACACCCCATTTGTTCTGATTCTGAACAAGTACGACCTGTTTGAAGAGAAGATAAACCGCGTTCCTCTAGGCACGTGCGAATGGTTCACGGAGTTCAGTCCAGTGCGGCCGCACCACAGCAACCAATCCCTGGCGCTTCAGGCTTACTTCTACGTGGCCATGAAGTTTAAGGAGCTGTACGCATCCCTCACTTGTCAGAAGCTGTTTGTGGCGCAAACTAGAGCAAGAGAACGATCCACAGTCGACGAGGCGTTCAGATATATACGAGAAGTGGTGAGGTGGGACGACGAGAAGGAAGAGAACTATTATGGTGGTGCAGAAGATTCATTTTACAGCACAACGGAGGTGAGCCAAATGTGAACTCCCCCTCAGACTGATCAGTAGCACCACACGTACTTGTTGAAATATGCCATTGGGATTGTAATGTGTACATAGATGGAGAGAGAGACACCATAACCAATAAAATTTCCTTCACAATTTTCTCGCTCATCTTTGGGTTCACTGTTGGTGTAACTAAGTTTTGCCATTATATTTGAGCCAAAAGCTGTTTTTTGAGCCAATACACCCAGCCACATGGGATTTTTTTTTTCCAATTCTCCATGGCAAATGAATGAACAAGTTAGGAGTAATATTTATGGTGAAATATTAAATGAGCACCACTTCTTAGTGTTGAAATTGCTTTTTGTGTGGAAACCCAATACGAGATTATCCGTTAAAATTTTCCAACCCTTCTTTATAAATGCTCATCAAATATAAAAACCGGAGGGAAAAATGAAAAAAAAAAAAACCAGCCAAATATGTCTCTGCCTAAAAAGCACACAAGTTAGTGAATAAACTTGCCTTGAATACTAGAGTCTGAAGGCAGTGTTCAAGAAAGTCTATTCACCAACGCTCAGTGTGCTTTAGGTTTCGAAGAAGAGCCTAACCTTCAAAAATATGGCGAAGATCTTTCTCATCTAGGGTCAGAAGGTTTCTTGCATTGTTCGGATATGACTCAATGCATACTGCACCCTTCGTAGCTCTCGCACTTGAGCCCGTATTCGCCAACAAGCTTTAGCTCAGCATCCAATGGCTCCTTCTAATCATAGGGGCAATGGGTTTTTTTTTTTTTTGAAGGTTTTTCACAATAGTTTTAAATATTAAATATTTTTATTTCTATTTTAATAAGACTGAATTAAAGGTTTTATAGTGAGCGTGTATAGCTTTAAATTAAAAAGAGTAATAGTCCGGAAAGTAAGATCGTTTCTAACTTTAATCCTTTATTATTTATAATTCTCATTTTTGGTCCTTTAGTGGGTTCCATGTGTATAAAAAATAAAAGTTGACTCTTTGGGTGGGACGCCCAAAATAAAAAAGAATGAAAAAGAGAAATGGAAGTAGTGTATAATAAAGAGTGACACTATTGCCACCCAAATAAGTACACTAAAGGCACCCAAACTATCAAAATAATTACAGTGAAAATACTATGTTAATCCTTAACTTTAAACTTACACAAAGAACCCCTTATTACTGAGTACACCCAATTTAATTACTTTACCCACATATCTCAACAAACAACCCACAGCAAATAACTAGAAGAAAAAAACATCGCACATAACTAGAGAAAAGGGGAAGGAAGAAGGAGAAATGAAGAAAAGAATAAAAAAGGAATAAGAAGAATAGGACAAAAGAAATATATTGAAACACGTTGGTCACAAAGGAACAGACACTATTAGTGTCAAAAAAATCATACAAACAAAATTCAAGAGCTGCGCAAAGAGAAATACATACAATACCCGCATGAAATAGAAACGTCTGTAAGAATTGCAATCGCCATAGCAAAAATCCATTTTTATACGGAGATTTTTGCAATTCTTCATTCATGATTTCTTGGGCAAATTTATACACTGAGTACCACAATACCAACCGCTTTAACTATTCTTTTAATTTTTTTTTAATTCTTGTGAATATAATAAATAACCATTAAACATAGCTTTTGGTGCTCTTTGGTGCGTTCTTTTTTCTTTTGTGTTTTCTTCTTTCTCCTCTCCTTCTTTCTTCATTCCCTTCTTCTCTGGTTATCTACGTTATTTTTAATTTTTTTTAAAATCTAGTTATCCTCAACTTTTGATTAAAGTAAACTTGTTATCCTTACAATCTCCAATTTATCAACCGTTCCCAACCTCCAACGACTCACCGGCAAGTTCGATTCTACTTCACCGTCGCACAGGCAGACGCATCAGCCGTACTCCCGTTGATCATCAAGTCCCAAAATCGCTGGATAAATGAGGAGACAGACCGGAACAGTAGCAACATATGATTTCCTAAATTGATTGATTGATTGCGCGCAAAAATTGGTGAATTTATGGGGTGTGACTTGAAGTACCCGTTGAGATGGAGGTGGGGAGAACGTAGGTGGGCTTAATTAATAGATTGGGTGTACTCAGTAACAATGAGTTTAAGTTTGGGGGAGGGTTAAAATGGTATTTTCACTATAATTATTTTGAAAATTTGGGTGCCCTTAGTACTCTTTCGATGATAATAGTGCCGCTTTATAATAAAACCAGAAAATAAAAACTTAATGAGGATGTGTATTCAACCAAATATGTAAATGTATACTTGATGATACTCTAATATTTATTATCTCAATCAAAAATATTAAATAAGAATTAATTATTTTAGTTTAAAAAAATATTTTCTTTAAGAATTATTCTACGAGAATGTCAATTTAAATATATATATATTATTTTGGAACGAGTTAAATAAATTAATACAAATTTTTTTTTTTTGATTAATATTGTATATGGCTAATCAATCCAATAATAATAATAGTATTAATAATAAAATAAAACGTTTTACTTAAAATGTCATAATTAAAAAATCATTGTCATCTAGGGATTGACGGTATGGTATATAAAAGATTTTGAGCTATACCATATACATACCTAAAATATCGGTATTAGAAAATTCATACTTTTATCATAAATTCATACCTTTACCATACCAAAAATTTCAGTATGACAAAGTTCGATATACCAAAATTTCGGTATAAAAAATTGCATACCTTTTGCTTATTGATATTTAGGCATACCTTACCATATTTATTATTTCAGTAAATACCTTAATACTGGACGTTCAATGTGTCGTTTTACATGTACTTATTCAGTGTATAGTAAAAGCATCATAAATTTACAGAAGACATCAACAAAATCCTAATAATCCATCATAAATCACAATAAAATTAATAGAAACAAAAACGTAGATAATCCAGAAATTACAAACAATACGAGAAACAAACACAATTCAAATTTAATAACATTAATAAAATAATAAATGTAAAAGTCTAATCAAAATCAACCTATAAAACCTAAACGATTAAGCTCTTGGTTATTAATAATTAAGGCAAAAGCTCCTGTGCACCCGGGCGCACGGAACACTTTCCGTGCGCCTTTAGAAATTTGTGCTAAATTGTATACCTTTTAGTATACAGATGTGTACCCTTTATTTTCTAAAGAAAAATCTGGGCGCACGAACAACACTCCGTGCGCCTTTAGAATTTTGTGTTAAATTGTATACCCTTTAGTATAAAAATGTGTACCCTTTATTTTCTAAAGAAAAAAAAATATTAATGAAAAGTGTATACCCTTTAGAACAAAATTGTGTACCTTTTAGTAATTAAAGTGTATACCCTTTAGACCAAATTAATGTACCCTTACCCATAATACAAAATTTTTAAAGGCGCACGGAATGTGTTCCGTGCGCCCGGGTGCACGCAAGCCTCACTCAATAATTAATGCACTCTTACGTTAAATTTTAAAAAATATATATAAATACAATTATACCATACATTTAAAACTATAAATCTTACTGTGTATTCTTGCATGGAAAAATTATTCTAACTTTAATGATTTGGTCAATGTTTTTAAAATATTAGAATTTTATTTTTTTAAGTTATATAATATAGTATATATTTAAATAAAATAATTATATATAAATAAAAATTATGTGATATAATATATATATATATAGTATATATATACCTTACTAAAATAATTTTTAATATTTCGATATATATCAAAATACCGCGGTTTTATAAATTTTCGTATCTTTTATCATACCAAAAATTTCAATATAGCATCATACCTTACCAAAAATTTTGGCATACCTAAAATTTCGATAAAATTGATATTTTTCGATATAGTAAGGGCGGTATACCGAAATTTCGCTATTTTTCCCCAGCCCTTCACAAGTCTGACAATAAAAGTTAGAAACATGCCAGCCATAGAAATATAAGACAAAATACAAATCACCCTTGCCTAAGTCACCGAGCTCCTCTCTTCCTCACTCTTGGTTTGGAAGATGATTCAGGCCTATCGGGATCATCGGTACGTCCACTCTCTCTTGCATTACTTTCTAGTGTTAAATAAGCCTGCTCCATTTGTGACATAATATATGACAATGTAATATCCTGATTTTGAATTCTCCACGTGTTTACGGACATCTCAAGTAAAGCAAGCGCTGTCTGATTTTGGTTCCAAAGCTGACTAGCATCCACAGTTGTCATAGTTCGGTGCGCTAATCTTGAAACTCTTCTACTAGGATTCTGTACAATGGGATGTGAATGAATATGATACCATTCAAGATAATTAGGTGCACACTCCCCTAGAGAGTTTGCCAAGCAAGCTCGTCTGTGAGTGGAGATAGCGTGACAATCCCACATTTTGAAATAATAGGAAAGGGTACCCAATGCAAGTTTACACCCTTCATCTTTGGAAGTCCTTACTGCAAAGACGGGACCATAAGGGGCACGAGGGATTGTTTGGACAAAACCAAATTGACGCATCACACTATCAGGGTGGTATGGCTCAACGACATCAAATGAACAAATGTGTCCAATGAAAAAGGCAATTTCCTTCAAAGGAAACCTAGCACGAACTTTAACATAAGGATTCCATTCCACCTGTTGGATTAAAGAAATAAAAGAAACATATAAAGGTCAAATTTTGTAAATCTGGATTAATAACTAAACATAGAATAAAATAAATAAAATTCTTACATCTGAGACCGAAAGTGAATCCAACATTTCTCTATAAGCCACTTGATCTTCAAATTTAGCTCCACGGCGATTGGGTGGTGACCATTTTGCTGCAAGTGGGCTTTTAAATTGTACATCGTGGTGCGTTGAGGCCTGGTGGATGGAAAATGTTCATATATCCATGCCTACAAGATAGAGTAAGACAGTATAAAGTTAAGATTTAACAAGGACTGCTTATACATTGTTTTGCATCTACATATTATCTCCAAAATTTAAAATAAAAACTAAACTAATATTTAAATGAAAAATCAATACCTCTAATAATGGAATGAATCCTCCGATCTGCCTTACTCCTTATCTAGATGCTAGTCCCAGCTGTCTATATAAAAAAGCTAGAGAAGCTGTACCCCATGCAAATTTATGTACATTGTCAACAGACTCCAACACTCTTAGAAAGTGTGTTGCAACTCGACTACCACTATTGTCAGGAAATAAAACACAACCAAAAACATATAATATGTATGCTCGAACTGAACGCTTAAGTGCTAGTGGATCAGTAGATGTCATATTGTCTATGAAGTTTTCTCGCAGCCATGACAATCTAACAGAACTACTCCTGACTGATTGGATTTCAGAAACAGCAACCTCATGTGTAACTCCTAACAAGCGCTCAAGCAAACTCACCCCATCTTCCATCTCAACAGCTCCTACTTGTGGGAGCTCTACAGGCTTCCCCTCAATTTTCAAACCAGTCAAACAATGCACGTCATCTAAAGTGATTGTCATTTCTCCAAATGGCATGTGAAAAGTATTGGTCTCAGAATGCCACCTCTCAACAAAAGCACCAATTAGAGCTCTGTTTGGACTGGAATAGGAGAAACTACGCAAATGAAACATATTTGCACTCCTAAATAAATTTCTCCATGCTCTAGATGTACTATTTTCTGGAATCACCCACTCTAAAAATTTTATTGTGTAATAATGAATTCTTAAAAGATCTCGTTCATCACCTTTCCAAATCATGGCAGCTACATGCGTATTGAAACTTGGCAATAAAGATGGATTCATTGGACCACCAGGAAAAGGTCCTGTGAGAACCTCCTCGTCCCTCCTATCATCCTCATCAGGAGCTGCAAATAGATAATTGGATTAAAAAGTAGATAAATACACACGGAAAAAAGGGCATGTTCAGTGTGTTGGGGTGAACACTTTGGTTACCTCTATCGAACAATCATGCTCTATTCGGTGCCCACAAGCGAACGTAACGGATGATGTTCGGTTGGTCTAACCCAACTTTTTCGGTTACAATAGCCGAACACCAGTGATTTGCTCGATTGTGACTACCGAACAAGACCAATTTCATCCAAACCAAATATGACGTAAATTACGCAGAATTAATTCTAATTCAACAAAATTTCAACCAAAATTGCACGAAATATTTCAATTTATTCTACAACAAATTAAATTTATTCTAGAGTCCATGTAGCATTGCTTAATGTCTTTAATTTCAAATCAAGCTAAAAACTACAATTGTTGAAATTACAAAAAGAAAAAATGAAAGGAAAACAGAGTAAATGAACACTTACCTAGCCCAGATGTAATGTTCGATCAAATTTTGAGGTAGATTGAAGGTGTTTCTTCCAAGTAAATTTTTCCTTTTTCCTTGGCATTCTTCTTGGCGCGAGCACGATTGCGAGGTTGGGTGATAAAGTGTTTAAATTAAAGGGTAATATGGCTTTAGTGGGGTATGTATAGTAACATGAATACATATTATTAAAATATATTGGTGTGTGATTAGTAATATTGATATGTTAAAATTGGGATACGACAAGCCGACCCATTCAGAAATTCATATTTAGAATACATTTTTAGTTAGAACGACATTTATAATTTTAAGAGTACAAGTTATCAAACCACAATGTACAATTTACTAAGTTCATTTATGACAATTACAAATACATAAACTGGAATAGCCTGCCTCAGATAAGTTCTGGCCAATGTAAATCTTACTTCCTAATCATGAGGAGTTGTTCAATCACCATCGAAGGCCTTCATGGTATCCGAATCATCTATATCGCTTTTGTCGTTTAAATTAATATATTAATAACTTGTATTTTTTAGCTTTAATTCAAGCAAACAGTTGTTCTTAAGACTTCCAACGCTTAATTCAGATCGCACTCAAGATGTAGTCCCCCACAATGAATGTTTGTTCCACAGCGACGGTAGAGGTGGGACACGCTAATATATCTTTTGCAATCAACGACAGTACAGGATAAGTTGTTCTTATGTCACGTTTAACAGTAGATGGCGAAACTTTTCTGGCCGGGATATTAGAACCAAATCTAGTGAAATTTAGAAAGAATGCATCATTTGCAAAATTCTATGGAAGTTGCTTAACACAAAATAAATTCTGCTAATTCTTTCTATACTCGGAAAAAAATAACTGGATGATTAATTCTATCCCCAATGGTAGAAGCCAGAGATCGTACAAATTTTAGAAAAAAAAAAAAGAACCGCATGCGAAATTAAAAGGAAGTTTAAGTAATTATTTAATATAATTGGGAAATTTATGCACATCGTTACCTTCGTCTGAATCGATGGACGACATCGTAGATTGTTCCTCCCCATCGGAAATGAGTATATTTCCTTCACCTGAATTGACCATTTGGTTAAAGCAATTATGTGAATATGTGAAGAAATGAAGGAAATAAATGCTAGAGATTAGATAGTGAGATTATTATCTATGAAACGAATCGAGTGATGAATGATGAAAGGAGAGGCATTTATAAACCTATCTTCCGCACAATAAAAGGGAAAGTGCCCAATGGTAAATGACAGTTGTGGCAATGTTATCGTTTGGATCCAGTTGCAGATATGATAATTAGGCAATTTCTCAAATGGGTGCTGCCGGTATCTTTTCGGCAATCATTCTTCCTCAATTTCGATGGAGGATGCAGTCATATTTTGGACATGAGATTCCATGTCATTCCTCAATTTATATATTGTTTTCTAACAGTTTGGCACATAAATAGAAATTTTTTTAGGTTTCAAATCTTGGCTTTTACAAAATTAGACCCATTTTCTCATTAAAGATTCATGTCTGGCTAAATAATTAACTGCACCCTTAATACGATTAACATGATCTTATTAATAAGATAACCCATCTTCAGCATACAAATTCAAAATATGACACAGAGATCTAATATGAAAGAATTTAACACCTATACATGATCCGCAAACTTGAGAAAGTGAGTCTAAGCTAGTTTTATTAGCACATGCATTGTTGAATGAAATCGCACAATTCTTTGAAACTAAATTATAATCGTGCAAAAGCGTACAAATTATATGACAAATATCATCGGCTGTGTGTTCAACATCAAATGGCCTAAATCCAATTAACCTTCTTTGCAGGGTCCATGTTTCATCAACCCAGTGACAAGTGACGCTCATGCAATAAAATTGTCTCCAATAATCATCGCAAACATCACAGCTTATTGAGACTTTACTAGTTAAATTAGCAAGAGTATTTTTTTAAAACATCGATTTAGTTCCTCTAAGTCTCTAACAATTCCTCTAATGTCACGCTTGATAGTAGAGAGCGAAACTTTTCTGGTCGGGATATT
The DNA here is from genome assembly GCA_023678885.1 of Pogostemon cablin. NCBI lineage: Eukaryota > Viridiplantae > Streptophyta > Magnoliopsida > Lamiales > Lamiaceae > Pogostemon > Pogostemon cablin. The sequence continues at coordinate 22,933,059 of CM042955.1, forward strand.
AAGACCCAGTCTAGTGAAATTTAGAAAGAACACATCATTTGCAAAATTATATGCAAGTTGTTTAGCAGGAATAAATTTTGCAAATTAATTCCTATACTCGGAAAATGTAACTGGATCATGAATTCTATCCACACAGGTAGAAAAGCCAGGGCTCGTACAAATTTTAGAAAGAAAAAAAAAAGGAAGTCTTTTATCACAAAAAACTAATTATTTCATATAATTGGGAAATTTATACACATCGTTACCTTCGTCTGAAGCAGCGGACGACGCCGGAGGTTGCTCCACCCAATCGGAAATGGGCATATTTCCTTCACTTGAATCGGCCATTTGTTCAAAGCATTTATGCGAAGGTGTGAAGAAATGAAGGAAATAAATACTGGAAATTAGACATTGGAAAGTGTTTCTTAACAAATGGATGGATCAGTGTAGAGAGGAATGAGATTATTACAGTGAAACTGAGAATTGAGTGATGAAAGATGAAAGGAGAGGCATTTATAAACCTATTACTGATTTGATAGGTTTCAGTAAAAGTTTACATCCCAATATTTGAAAATTGATAAAAAAAAAAAAAAAAACACACACACACACACACAACTTTTAAGGTTCATTGCGACACACACCCGGCAAAGAGGTCTGCCGAACTGCCTACGTGTCATTTTAGTGACACATCAGTCATCGTTTTGTAAATGTAAATTAGATCTAAATCAAAAACCCTCTTTGAACCCTTGAATCATTTCTCATCCCCCTCTTCTGCATCCTACTGTCGAAGCAACTGTAATCAAGAATCGAAGAAAACATTGAAAGACCAAAATATGGAAATTCAAGAAATGCTACTTCACATTTGAGCGGATCTCCGGATAGAGGCCACCACTCCACTTTATGATAATGGCAGCACAACCAAATTAAAATTCACCTATTTAACATGTTTTTCAAGATTTTATTTTATAATTTATTATGATTGTTAATTAATGGAAAATGTAAACGAAGGTCGAAGCGCTATTTGAAACATGGGTGTTCATCCAAACAAAAAAAAAAAGAAAAAAGAATTCAACATCATATATACAAACGGGAGACAGATTAAAATTCAGAAATACAAATTTAGAATACAATTTTAGGTAGAATGATAATTACAGAGTACAGGCTATGAAACCAGATGTACAGTTTACTCAGATAAGCTCTGGCCAATGTAGAATCTCACTTCCTAATCACGAGGAGTTGCTCAATAATCATCTGCATCGCTTTCATCGTCTGAATTAACATTAAAACCTTGTATTCTTTTTTCAGCTTTAATCCAATCTTGAAGCAAACAGTTGTTCTCAAGAGTTTCAACGCCTAATTCAGATGGCATCGCACTCAGAATGTAGTCCCCCGCGACGAATGTTTGTTCCACAGGGACGGTAGAGGTGGGATGGGACAAGCTAATATATCTTTTGCAATCAATGACAATACAGGAAAAGTTGCAGTTACATCGAATGGTTCTACAAATTCACAACACTCAAAACAAGTCATCCAGTATGTTTCTACTTCTTCATAAGAAGAGTATAACTTTATACGCTTTTCTGATCTAGCATCATAAAAGTCGTAATAAATGGTTAACAATTCTTCTAATCCATCAATTCTTACTCGAGGATCTAACAACTTTGCAACTAAAACGACATTGGGGATGTGGAAAAATGAGGATAACCAATTCTCTTTCACTCTAACAGCAAAATCCCCCAACAATGCACATGAACTAAAACTTTTTAAAAGGAGTGCAATTTTAACACAAAGTCCCAAACATAGGTGAATACACATCACATAATTCATTAACTGCTTCTTCAAAAATTTTCAAAATTTGACATAAATTGGTACATTGGTTCCATTGATTGGGAAATAACACAAAACTACAATGTTCTTGTGCAAAAAATGTACACAATGCTTCTCTATATTGAAAAGAGTCATTTAGCAATTTATATATGGTATTCCAACGGACTGGCACATAAATAGAGAATTTTTTAGGTTTTAAATCTTGGCTTTTACAAAATTTAACCCATTTTTTCATTAAACATTCATATCTAGCTAAATGATTAACAGCATCCCTAATAGGATCAACATGATCTTTTAAATAAGATAACCCATCTTCAGCACACAAATTCAAAATATGACACATACATCTGATATAAACGAACTTAACATCTATAGATGATTGGCAAACTTGAGCAAGTGCAGACAAGCTAGTTTTATTAGCATAGGCATTGTTAAATGAAATTGAACAAATCTTCGAAACTAAATTATATTCTTGCAAAACTGTACGAATTACATGACAAATATTATCGGCCGTGTGCTCGACATCAAACGGCCTAAATGCAACTAACCTTCTTTGCAGTGTCCATGTTTCATCAACCCAATGACAAGTGATGCTCATGTAATGACATCGTTTCCAATAGTTTTCCCAAATATCACAGCTTACAGACACTTTTCTAGGTAAATTAGCAAGATTATTAGTTAATATCGGTTTCATTTCTCTTAACAATTCCTCTAATCTCACGTTTGACAGTAGAGGGCGAAACTTTTATGGTTGGGATACTAAGACCCCTTTCAGTGAAATTTAGAAAGAAGTCATCATTTGCAAAATTATATGGAAGCTGCATAACACAAATGAATTTTGCTAATTCTTTTCTATACTCGGAAAATATAACTGGATCATTAATTCTATTTTCGTAGAAAATATAGAAAAAAAAAGCATCAAATGCGAAATTAAAAGGAAGTTTTTTAATACAAATCAATTTAACATAGGTCCAACACCCCGATTTCACTATACACACCCCAATAATAATATGGACTAAGTTATTCCTAAATAAAAAGACAAGTTTGACCTTACATATATATTATATATAATAATAAATCAAAGGGTTAACTTGTACTCTTAAATTAATCACATTTTTTATGATTAAAATATATAACTATTTTATTTAATAAAAATTAAAACTCATTAAATAAAGAACATTTAAAATACTACAATATAAAATTAAAAAAATTCATTAAAATTGTTTTAACAAGGCGTTACGCAATTCAATTATATGAAATAAATTAAAGGTTAAACTTACAGTGTGTTCATTTTTTTTCAGAATTTATTATTATTTTAATTATTATGAATTTATTTAAACTACACTGTGTTGAGATGCGGAATTATTAATTTCAAAATTAAACAATTATTATAATAGAGTTGCTTTAATTTTAAAGTACAATGAATTTTTATGAATTGTTGTATAATTTTTTAATATTTATATTATGTAGATTTATATATTATATTTTAAATATTTAATGTATCTTGATTTTTATCAAGCAATATAGTTATACTTTTTTAATAAATAATTTGTGATTAAATTCTAAGAATTTTAAATTATATATATATTTTTAAAAAAAATTATGATTAAATTGAGAAAATATAAAAAGAATATGTTTTTAATTGATTAGAAAAATTCGTGATTAAATTAAGAAATGATAGAAAGATGACGTATTTTTTTTATAAAAAAATAAATTGTAATTAAATTAAAAATTGAGGAAAATATAATGTATTTTAATGCAATAAACCCTAAATTAAAGTACATATATATAATTCTTTTCTTAAAATATTTAAGAAGTGAGAAATTGTACGTATTTTATGAAGTGAAGATTGGAAATTAGGGCTCCAAAAGGGATATTTAGTAAGAATGGTAAAATTGTATTTGATGGGGTGTATAAAGTGGAAAATTAAAATTAAAAGAATTAATTTGGGGTGTATTTAGCTACCAGCAGTGGCGGACGCACTGAGGGGTTAGGGGGGGCACTGGGCCCCCCTGAACTTCTAAAAATTACTAGTATAGATATAGAAATTTTCTTGAAATACTTTTGTATCCAAGTGTTGAAGTGAGGATGTTTTAGTTTTAAAGGTCCCGTGTTCGATTCATGCAGCACTGTAATTTTTTTCCCCTCTTTTATTTATTTATTTTCCCTCTAAATAACATATTTATTTAATAATTTTAATGACTTTAGTTTCAAAATTGTTACTCTTACATAATACAATTAAAAATACTAAAATATCTTTAGAAAAATGTTAATAAAAGTTGGTAAATAAAATAATTCTTCTTAAAATTTGTAGAACAAAAAACACGAACTATTGTATGAGAAATGTTGGCCCCCCTCGACTTATTTTTTTCCCCTCTTTTATTTATTTATTTTCCCTCTAAATAACATATTTATTTAATAATTTTAATGACTTTAGTTTCAAAATTGTTACTCTTACATAATACAATTAAAAATACTAAAACATCTTTAGAAAAATGTTAATAAAAGTTGATAAATAAAATAATTCTTCTTAAAATTTGTAGAACAAAAAACACGAACTATTGTATGAGAAAAGTTGGGCCCCCCTCGACGGAAATCCTGCGTCCGCCACTGGCTACCAGGGTGTGTATAGTGGAAGTTGAGGTGTTAATAGCCGGACCCTTTAACATATTCTTTCATAAAATTGTTAAATTTATAGACATCGTCACCTTCGTCTGAACCGACGGAAGATTGCTCATTCCCATCAGAAATGGGCATATTTCCTTCACGTGAATCAGCCATTTGGTAAAGGCAAATGTGCGAATATGTGAAGAAATGAAGGAAATAAATACTGGAAATTCGACAATGGAAAGTGTTTCTTGACAAGTGATGGATCAGAGACAATAGATAATCTGTGAAACTGATGATAATTGAGTGATGAAAAAAGAAAGGAGAAAGGGGCACTTATAAACCTAATTTCCGCACAATTGAAGGGGGAAGGCCCCAACGGTAAAATGATCGTTGTCGTAATGTTACCGTTTGCCCCCCAGATATGATAATAGAGTTTAAACGTATTTTATAAAATTACTTTTGTAAAAGAATTACTTTTAAATCTGAAAAATCTCAACCTTTAGATCACTTTTTTATTTAATCATCTCCACACAATAAAATAAAATAATTAAAAAGAAAATTAATAATTACCCAATACTTAATACTTATTACTTTAACCTTATAAATTTGTAGGTGCACCACACAATAACACTAAATTTTTTGAGCATAAAATATAATTTATCTCGAATAGAATATACAAAATCACAAAATATCTGAATTTGAGAATTACTATTTTTTATTTTGAAGAATGATAGTTATCTCTTTAAAAGTAACTTTTGATTACTGAAAAGTATGATAAATAATAATGTAAGAATTTTAGAAGTAATATTTTTTATTCAAAATAGTAGGCCTATCTATCTAAAATGTACTTCCTCCGTCCCGGAGAAGATGACACTTTTTTTTTGGTACGGAGATTAAGGAGTATAATAATTTAATGTAAAGTGAAGTGAGAGAAATAATATTTAATGTGTAGTGGGTAGTTTGTATTAGAGGTGATATGTGGGCTCCATAAGAATAAATTAATTATTTTTGTATGAGCCCATATATTAAAAAGGAAATGTATCAACTTTAATGGGACAAACCAAAAAGGAAAGAGTGTCAACTTCTTTGGGAGGGATGGAGTATAATTTAATTATTAGAATGCACATGTAAACATAGTTCAGAATTATAAAGTCTGTAAAAAAGAATTACTAGTTTATACTCCTTAAAACTGTGTACAATAGCATGAAGACTCTAATGAGATGAGAGAGTATTTTTTTAAAAAAAAGTAATTGTTTGAAAGGAATTTCTCTCCGGAGAGGATCTCATCTCTCTTACAAATTTATTTAAGATAAAATTAAAAAATTCATCGTACTAAAAATCCAAAATAAATGAAGTATAAATTATCATGATAGAGTATCCGTTGAAACATTTTGGGTTTCCACCATTTCCTACCGTTAACGCGTTAACGTTAATTACAATCATACCTTTTAAATTTATTGATACTATGAAAAATAGGTAAACTATCAATTTGAGATTTGAATTATTTTTTTCTATCAATTTGGGATTTGAATTATGTATAATCATCAATTCGGGGCCTGAATTTAGACTCTAAATTGATAAAATAGAAGATAATATATTTGATAAATTCAGGCCCTGAATTGATAGTTTTACATGTTTCAGATCTCGAATTGATTGAAAAAATAATTAGGTTTCAAATTGATAGTTTACCCATTTTTCAGATCTTGAATTGATAAAGGTCCTTTAAAGTAATACTAAATTTTGGAGATTATTGGTGCAATCCAGGTCATATATCACTAATTTTTTTTACCGATTATTTCCGATATCTTATACTTATCGTTGACATTAGCTAACTCATTACTTGTGTAACCCAGGTCATATATCACCAATTTCTTTTACTGTTATTACCGGTATCTTATACTTATCGTTGACATTAGCTAACTCATGATTCTATATCTATAACGTGCCTAACTTATCGATGTTTAGTAATATTATAGTGATTATTATACATTTCAAATTCTTTTTATTAACACTCTTTTTTTTTAATAAAATTAAAATAAAAACAATATTTCTTTTAATTTTAAATTAATTTTTTAATAAAATTTCAGAATTTTAAATTACATTTTTTGCGAATACTTTGAATTTACCTGGCACCCTAATCACCAAATTTACTCACTACTCTTTAGTACATAAAAAATTAAAGCAAAGATATATGTGAGACCGTTTTACGTTAATGAAAAGTGATACTCAATTAATGAAAAGAAATAATGTTATTTCATAAACAATTTATAATATAAATTAAAAGTGATAACAATTATAGTGAAAGTGATAACATTTTATAACAAAAGTGGTAATTAAAATGTAAAATGATCTTATGTGAGACAGTCTCACATAAGACTTACAAAAAAATTAAAATGGTGAACTATTATGAATAAATAATATTACTCTTATAATTTTGATATGTTATGATTTTTTATATTTTTATTGAGATAAGTAATATTTTCCATTTAAAAAATAATAATTTATTTTTCTATAAATAATACTTCATAAAGAGTAATTTTATAAAATCAATATCCATGATGAATCGAATCAAAATTTATAAGTGTTATATCCTCTATATATATATATATATATATATATATATATATATATATATAAAAGACAAAAACTTGTGTGTACCCTGGTGCATGGGGCACACTCCGTGCGCCTTTAGAATTTTGTGTACACCTGATTTCAACACAACACATGCTCAATCACAATGACCCAATAATTATATCACCATATTTCGATTGAAAATTATATAGTTTATGTGTTGAGACAAAAATAATACAATATAACTTCACAATTAGCATTAAAACCCTATATTTCTAACACATGTACTTAATTTTTAACTCTAAACAATATTAACTCTTTTATTCTTGTTCTTCTCTTTTTCTTCTAGTTGTGGGTTTGTATTTCTCTTCTACTCTTGTTCTTCTACTCTTTCTCTTCCAATTAAATGGGGAATGTGGGTGATAGTGATGGGGGTATATAAGTTTGGTTGAATGAATGTCGTGTTTAAATGGAGAGGTTGTATGAGTGAAGTGAGAATTTTGAGTAATTTTAAAATAAATTGAGTGGTATGGAGTATGTGTTATTTAAAGATGGGTGTATTTATCCTTATAATATTTATTTTATTAAACATGGTATGCATTGAAAAAAAGGTGTATGAAGTAAAAAAAAAATGTAGATATCCGGCGCCAATTAGTAATTAATACTCCTACTCTGTTTGTTCCGGTAAATGTCACTGAAGAGGGTGTGTTTCATATTAATACAATGCGATTGTTAAATGAATTGGTATCATGTGTACTAAGTGCACGTGAGTAAGAATATAATATTTTATTCTAAAAGATATAGTACATTTTAATTAATAAGGGTACATATTTTGTTCTAAAGAGTATACGCTTTTGTTAAATTTTTATTTTATATTTTTAGAAAATAAAGAGTACACGTCTTTATACTAAAGGATATATCATTTAATATTAAAAGGTATCTGGGCTCACGGTGCCTAGAAAACACACAAATTAGCCTTTGTTAAATACAATATCCATCTCATTATTTATTTCACATTTTATATTTTTATATGTCCTAAATTTATATACACTTCTAAAATGATAATTCACACAATATTAAAAACTTTACAATATTACAATAATTATTACTACATCCGTCCATCGTTAACGTATTCATTTTGTCATTTTGAGCCGTCACTATTAAAGTATCAATTTTTCCTTTTTAGCAAATGAGCTCACACATGGCCACCACTCTCAACTATTCCTCACCAATACAAATTACTCACTTTACATAAAACAATAATGCTACTTGATCTACGTATAAAAAGCAAATGAATATGTTTGTGATTGACGGAGGAAGTATTAATTTTTATATCGAAACTACCAACTCCATACACTTTTTATTAAACTACTCAAAACACCTCCTATTAATCTTATTTACACCTCCTATTAATCTTATCTTATTTTATACACCTGAAAAATAAAGTTCCTTAATTTTTGCGTGTAATAATTAATGCTTAAATCAGTGGAAATACTGGTTTAAAAGTTTATTGTAAATTCAGCCTGTGTCGACTCATCTAATTTTATAATGCTATACTTTAATTTATAAATAAATAGAATTCCGAAGTCGCATCGCAACTGTAATAAAGCACCCACCCACCACCCCACCCCACCCCACCCCCCGTCTCCGTGTCCAACTTTCCACAAGCTTCTACTTCCCAAGTCCCAACCATCTTCGCCTTTTCTGTTAAATCCAATTTCTGCGATCAGATATCCCGTCCAAAAGGTAAACCTTTTCTCTCATTCTTCATCCTTTTCAATTTTTTATTTGTTGCCATGACATGTAGTTTTAATCGCTGTCCCAATTTCGAATATGTTGTGTCAAAGTGATTTTCGGTCTTGATTGAAAGTTGGCGATCACTTGCCCTATAAATTGAAGAAAATGTTTTCCATTTTTTTCTATTTCTTTTGTTATTTATTCTGATTCGTGTCTTCCATTTTCTGGGGATGGTTTTCGGATCGGAATGGGTTGATCACGTTATCATCGAGCTATATTTTGTTTAATTCGGAGTTTAATGCATTATAATGGTGTTTTTGGTTGTGCAACATAGCTGGGTGGGTCGGAATGCTGATGGAAGTGAACTTTTTTACTGATCATTTTGAAGTGCAAGTGTTGTAAATTGGAATCCAATATCTTTGGACTCGCACTAATATTTGGTGCATCAGATATTTTAGTTCATGTCAGGCTATCTTCTACATTGGAGCATATAGAGCACTATACGTCGACTGTCTTTCTATTTTTCTGATTGGTCTTGATGAACAAACTTGGTGCGTCCAAGCGACTTTTTGGTTAACGGGCAGCTTCAAATGTGTTTATCCATTATGAAGTGAACCATTTTAGATGGTTTTCCCTTCACTGAATGCCTATCTGAAGTTTACTAGTAGTCTATTACAGTGTATCATTTGATGACTGTCTTAATCTAAAATTAATGAATAATGATTTTTTTTTTTTTTATCATCATAGTGGGTTCATATGCTACTAGTGTGGATAGTCTTTTATTTTCTTCTGTTTCTTGTAGCACTCTGGATTTCTATCCATTTTTGTCTCTATTATTTGTTTACCAAAATGAGATGGTGCTAACTCTCTATGTTCGGTGCTTGTTGGTCTCCCTCCTCCCTTTTTTCTAATTTAGTAGGAAGTCAAATTCATCTACCTTGAAGTTATTTTGCTCATTGGTTAGTTCTAGATGACTGGTTTTTTATGCATCCTATATGAAGAGAGTTTGATTGCTATGTGCAGGTTGTGATGGCTCTCAATCCGAGATGACAATAGGAGCTTCCTTAATGAGATTAAAGACCTATGTTTTGACATCCTGAAATTTGGACCTCTGGAGTTTCTCATACTGGCCACCTGTTTCTATTACTGAAGAGATGATATTTGCAAGCAAATCATTTTGATTTGCATCTGCTCGTAAAACCCACTCCCCCTGGGCAGAAATATCTTTTTCTTTTGGGATTGTTCTATTTTAAAGGCTGAGTTCATCCTGTTATAAATTAGTGACTGCATTGACAACATTGGCTTGTGGAAGTAATCTGACATGGCCAATTTTGTCAAAGATAAAAATGTGTCAAAAAATCTTTCAATTGCTTCTGGTCCTAAATCTTTTGTACATAGACCATTAAGATCAATTACGTCAAAGAAGTGGGAAATCAGTAAGGGAACTGGTTTTCAGGTGGCGTCATTTCTTGCCAAAACTATAGCATTAGCGACTGTGAGGAGGTTTTCAAGAGCCAAGTGTCAATTACTCTGGACTGGGCTACAAGGTTTACAAGTTCTTTGTTATCCCCCTCTCAAATGGATTCAGTGCTGGAAACCTTTTGGATTCTTGATCAAAGGAATGCAGGCAGGCTCCTAATTCTTAACTGAAAGTTTTGATCTAATTTTTATGATTGCACTGAGGTACTAGTTGGCACAGGTTGTAGACTTATATATATAGACCTTATAAATACGTGTTAACTTCTGAGTGTTAATTTTAGAAGAAGCATACATGGGTTTACTAATATGTGAATATCATATGAAAACCACCTAAAGTTTCCATCTTTGTCGGGAGTTGACATTCTACAGGACCATTGTTGAACAGTTTCTTTTTGGCTCATCCTCCAGCTGTTAGCATTGTTGAAGTTCAAAAATTTTTGTACTTTGTTCGTTGCGAATGGAAGCTCGTGTCACCCCCATCTCTGAAACAAAAAGTCACCCAACCAAATATTTTTGCACGGACCCAATTGCTGTTGAAATATATGAGCCCTAGTCCATTACACCTCTTCATGTTATTTTCATTTTTGTTGGCAATAAATGAGGAAATTATTTTAACTAATTCACTTATTGCTTAATTTTGTATTGGCGTTGGTTTACATCTTCAAGTAGGTTTTGAAATTGTTATTCACCTTAATAGCAATTAGGATTTTTTTAACCTTACATGCTGAATTTATTTTTCTTTAGACTATATCGGGGCCATTGTTGGTTCTCTCCATTGCAGAAGCTTTCTCCGATCATTCAAACTGCAGCAATTTCCGCTTGGATGATAGTGAAAATTCTCCTAGGGCGGATGACTCTCAGTTAGATACAGAAAATCATTCTGCATCCCCATCTTTAGAGAATAACCAGATTACAAGGTATATGACATACTCCACTTTATTTTTAATATTTGACATCTATTTGCATAATTTTTTGAAATGTGTCTTTTAGTTTGCTCGAGGGAGATAGGTGATCCACAGATGGTAATTATTGAAATAAATGATAATAGTTTTAACTTTTTAGGTTTATAATCGAAATGAATTGTGATAAACGAAATGCATTCTTGCCAAAATATGAGATTTTATGTAATCAAATTCATGCTTCCCAAAGGCTAATCGTTACTTTGCTCTTCCTTTGGTCATCTAAGATGTAAAAATGTGCCTGTATTTTGCTTTCAGGAAATTCTTTATGCATTTTGCTTAAATTGTGTTTATTTCTGAAATTAATGTTAGTAGTTAAGTTTTGCTCAACATTTCTGCTAAATTTTGGTGTAAAATTTTCCGTTTATCAACTTCTTGATCCAGCTCTTTTATGTCATGCATCAAAATCTGGATTCTGCTATCTGCTGGTTAGGTTGGATAAGGTTCTACCTGTTTTTGATATTTAATCTTATGATTTTATTCTTGAAGTGGTGAATCCTTTTCTTTAGTTAAAAAAGTTTCAACTTCCAGTTTCTGTTTAATATCGGTTCTCTAGACTTGAACTGCTGACATCTTAGGTCATGGATCTGAACCTGAGTGAAGTCTATGATTCTTGAACTCTTTTTCATTGAGTGAGTTAATATGGGTCAATAATTCCATTTGTTATGTGTATGAATACACATATCTTGCACCTTGATCATTTTTTTGGAGTTTTTTTTGGTTTTAATCCAAAGCTGTATGACGTTGTAATAAATTTTTAGCATTAAGAAATCGGACTCCTACCCACATATGTACCTAAAGCTAGATAAATGCTCCCAACACCATGTAACTTAGTGCAAAGTTTCTATTATGATTTTCTGGAAAATCAGAAACATTTTTTTTGGAACTTCTTTCTGGGCCTTTTTCAATCTGTTTTATTTCATTCTACAGAGGCGGTGATGAAAATAACCGAGGGGATTTATCTACAAACTGGATCAATCAGCTCTGTGAAGAGCTTGCGAATCAGGGAATTACTTTGCCAGAGAGGTGAATTTTATGAAAGTCCTTGAATATCTGTGCTTGTTTCTTCACTATAATATGTTTAAAAGTTCAGAAACTGCTTAGGTGTTGGTTTGCCCTCTTTTCTTGACATTCAAATAGAAATTACGATGGATAAATAGAAATGGGTCTAGACTCTTTTTAAATTGTGTTGTTGTGCGCAAAGCTATCAAATATTACTGCAATCAAATTCCTTTACATTAGTCCTATCTGTCCCTAGTTGTAGTATATGGCCAAACTAGTATTCTTATATCGTGTATAAAGAGCAGTTTATTCGCTTAGGATTTCATCTTGCATGAAAATGTCTTTAGTTAAGTCATGCTCTAGCCTAAGATATGGTGCTTTTCCATCTACATTAACTTGATTTAGATTTTTTGTTGAAAAATATTCTGTCAGTTCCTAGGTTATTGATAATTCTCATGGTTTTATTTTTTAACTAGTCAGCTCCCTATAAATGTTCTACATACTTGTTTGACATAATAAAATCTTGAAAATTAATGCGCATATAGCATTGAAAAGGTGCAGTAGCTGTGAGATATCAAAGATTCAAAGTCACAGAAAGATCGTACTTTAGTTCCATTATTTGGTTTTTCTAATAAATCTGTTATGTCTTCCCTTGTCAATTCCACACAAAAGTGTGGAAAGGCATATAATTGGGGTCAACCCTTTACCTTAGACCATGGTTTAAGGTTAACTTATCTTGGGGCTCCCCAGCTCGCATGACTTACAAATCAATGTCTTTTGGGTTTTTTGATATAATTGTGCTTTTGCAGAATTAATCAAGAGGAGCTGCAGAGATTTTATTTAGCTTCCAATGGTGATTTCTCAAGTTTGGTATCATCTATAAAGAAGACAATACGTTGGAGGGAGACTTACAGAATTCTCTCAGCAGAGGAACTTGAGTTATGGTCAAATATGATTTTTTGGCATGGATTAGATGTGAATCATCGACCATGTCTCATTGTCCGACTTGGTTTGGCTTGTGTTGGCTTGCCATCTCATGATAGACCTCGCTTTGTTCAGGCAGTTGGTAAGCTGTTTTCAATTTAAGTTTCAAGACGGTTTTTATTATCTACATTCCAAGTGTACAAAGTTATTATTCTTTTTTTTTCCCAACAAATATCTTACTTTGACTTAAATTAATAAATTATCCTTAGACCTTGAGGTTTAGCTATTATCTTATTAGCGAAAACATTTTGTGTTTTTGAAGTTACAATCCCCCTTTGAGGTACCCTGCTCACCCCCTTTGGAAAGAAACTATCCCTTGATGTAAAGTGGGTTAAGGTTAGGGTATCAAAAAGTCTGGATCATTTTCTTTATGATTGAAAAGTCAAAGCAACTTCAGAGGTACTATGCTTGAACTATTTTTTTTTACACTTGTTCTCCATCTATGATTCTCTACAATCATACATATTAATTTTTTCACTAAAAGTTCGGAATAGTCTTATCTGATGCATAAGAAAATAGCCACTTGAGGATTAGAATGCATGTTTATTATTTATTAGAATTTTTTTTGCAGTAATTCTGCTAAAATGTGTGATAACACGTCACATATTTTATTTTGGTTAATGTAATTGAACTTGTGTTTTTCATTTTTTTAATTATGAGGTGTTCTGGCCTGCATAATATTTTACATGGACATGCTTAAGGCACTTGATAAATTTATAATGACTCATTATCATTGTAAATGAAGTTTCTCAGGTGGAGCATGGCATCCTGTATTTGGTAGATGGAGAAAATCCTCAAATTACTGTTCTAGTGGATTGCCAAGGATTGTCGCCCCTTAGATTTCCCATGCAAACGTTGAGATACTGCTCTAATATTTTGCAAGATCACTTCCCTAATGTTTTGGGCCGTTTAATCGTTATACGGCTTCCTTCAGTAGTACGTGTTATCGCCCAAACATTTATACAAGTAAGCTTTTACACAGCTTTTTAAATTAGCATGATTCTTCTTTCTTTTTTTTTTTTGGTTTTGGGGGGGAGGGGGGGTGTATTAATTTTTGCTCTTCAAACGCTGAATGTGACAAAATGAAGGAAGAGGCACAGGGATGTATTTTTCTTTCCTTCATATTATTCTAATCTGATATTCCTCGACGTCAGGTTCTCAAACCTTCCACCAAGCAAAAACTGAGAATCTTAGGGGACTCTTATCAAAATGTTCTTTCCGATTATTTCCAAAGTCTTCCTTCATATCTTGGTGGACGGTGTACGTGTCCTAGATGTGTCGAGTTTGGTACAGGCAATGTGTTCCAAACATTGGGTTCACCAACCACTGGAGCAGAGCCGGTTTCAGATGTTTTGAATGCTGAGGATGTCCACCTAGGACAAGCAGCTTATCAGTGTGATATGGTCATGGAGAATTACTGCTATCGAGCACTGCGGAATGCTGTTGTAGGAGTTCTCATAGTCTGTGTTGATTGCGTTTGTTCAGGGAATGTATGATCCAGAGAGCCGCCCGGTTTTTCCCCACGACACATGAGAGTAAACTCCTTTGGCTCCAGATTTGATACTCAACAAAGATGCTAGCTATAGTCAAGTCTTCCGAAACCTTATAATGTTATACTTGGTAACTCTAGGTGTGTAATTTAGTTTCTCTCTTAGTAAATTGTGGTGGTTAATTATGAACCATCTTTTAGTGTTATCTTATACTCACTGTCTTGAATTTACGGAGTGCTGCTCGAAAGTAATCGAGCAGATGTACGATGCAGTTACGGCTATATCATCGTGTGTCTTGTAGTGAATTGGTGTTCTCTGCCAAGTTTCTGTTGAGCTAAAGCTACACATGTTCTTCCATAATTATTGCTTAGCTTTCTTAAAATTGCTAGGTAAATTTTTGGTACAAAATTGTTAATACATCTTATTTCAATTTTCCTAAGAAATCCAACTGCTATAAAAAAGTTTTATTGCAATTTTAATCACAAGAGCAGTGATATGATGGTTTTAAAGGCCAGAGCCGTGATACAATTTTAATGCTAAATTTATTGCAATTGACTTATTATATATTATTAATAAGATGGTTATTATAAACTATTATACTGCCTCCGTCGTTCATTTTCGCAAATATTAAAAAAAATAAAAATTTCGTATTAAATAAAGTATAAGGTAAATTATGTATGAAATAAATAATGATATTTTTAAAATTTAAGTGTATTATGGGATTATAGTATTAATATGCATGATGCATGAAAATAAAAAGTGAAACATGTACATAAAAGTAATACTCCCTCCGTCCCAAACTCGTTGTTTTATTTTCAGTTTTCATCCGTCTCCAACTAATTGTCTTACTCCAAAAAAATGAAGCATCATATCAATTCACAGCCTTAAAAGTTAATCTTAATTACAACTTTATCACACCACCTAACAAACATAGCATAATTT
This sequence comes from Pogostemon cablin, assembly GCA_023678885.1. Lineage (NCBI taxonomy): Eukaryota > Viridiplantae > Streptophyta > Magnoliopsida > Lamiales > Lamiaceae > Pogostemon > Pogostemon cablin. The sequence continues at coordinate 22,948,639 of CM042955.1, forward strand.
ATAATTTATTTATTACCTAAAAATACCACAACATCCTTAAAAAGTCAATAAAGTTAGTCAAAAAACAACTTTTCTTAAACTCCGTGTAAAGCAGACAACGAGTTTAGAACGGGGAGTAATTTATGACGTAATGCATAACGTAATCTTAGGCGTCCACAAGTTTTCGCCTAATATATTAGTTAATCATTAAAATGTGTTAGATGACAATAATAAGTTGTTACAAAAGCTCATAAGATATGATATTAATTTAGCATCGAAGTATAAATTGTAAGGTCATTTTGGATATACCTTAAGACTTATAGCATAAAAATTAAGAGTGCAATTATATAATTTATTTAAATTAATGGTAAGATTTAAATAAAAATCAAATCAAATACTCCATATAGAATCATAGATGTCCGAGTGCATCGGTACTTTTAACTTTAATCTTGATTTTGACTTTCACTGAAGACAAATGGACTTTTAAAATGTAAGGGTAATAGTATGATAAAATTGAAAATGATTTATTCTAATAATTGTATATTTTTGTAGTCGAAAATTAATAACTGCTTAAAAGTTTAGTCTTATGAGTTATGAGCAATAATTTCTTCCAAGTGAAGCTAGCAAGCCAATTCTTCATGACCTCTAAAACACACTTTCTTTCAGAGTAATTCGCTATTACATTTTCATGTCACGTATTTTTATTCGTCAAAATGTACTCCTTCCGTCCAGGTCAAACTGCACCGTTTGATTGCATAAAACTCTCACAAAAGCTACAGTAAACGGTGCAATATGGGTGGGACGGAGGGAGTAAACGATTACTCCTCCAGTCCCCTTGTCAACATGGAAACAATTACTCCTTATGTCCCCTTGAAACGTATTCATTTGCTTTTTGCACATGGATTAAGATATATAATAATTTAATGCATTTTGAAATGAAAATAATATTTAAAATGTAATGAGTAGTTGTATTAGTGTTGTGTGTGGAGTCATAGTCACATCAATCTAAAAAAAAAAATTGATACTTTGTAATGGGACGGACCAAAATAACAAAATGAATACGTATCAAGAGAACGGAGGGAGTATATCAAAAACACATCATGGCAAAGTTGGTAATAACTAGTTGTGTACCTGTTCCTATTCATTTTCAAAGGCCTTACACACCATATCAGTATCAATAACCACCGAATGTAATGCAGTGATGAATGATGATAACCAGTAAGAAAGGATTTAGAGAAGAAGCCCAGATTAAAAGAATAAATTTTGAGATGTAATTCCAAGTATGGTATACTAGCATCCAAAAGGGAATGTCGCTGCTTACTTGGGGGAAAATAGAAATACAAGCACCGCAATAGGAACCATACACCGTCGCCAACATCTCAGGTTCTCGGTTCCGCTACATTTGGCGACTAAAACATTGTCATTAGAACAAAAGGGATAAAGACCGAGACTCATGCTGCAACCAAATCGGGTGTTTCTGCCTCAACAGATAACAAAGCTGTGTGCACTTTATCCACCCAGTTGTCCAGACGATCGCGCAAGGACTTGATCTGGGCAATTCCTAGAACTCTAGGTTGCACCCAGGACACATGGACCGTTCCTTCAACTTGGTCGATAATTCCTTCTATCAGATGCACCTGCACCACATTGAACGAGCAGTTAACCTATCTAAACCCGAATTTTATTTCAAGTGGTTGGGATGTAAAAATGTCATACTAAGAATTCTTCAACATGTATCAAAGCAAAAAGGAACTATTTTGCATTTACAACTGCAGACAAATATATTAGAGAGCAATGCAGGAAAAAAATATTCTCTCCATGAACTTACTGAAAGGCTCTTCATGAGAAGATACTCCACATCTTCTACAGTAAGTTTTGTCCGTTCGGCAATTATACTCAATGGAATGGTCCTATCTTCTGATGGCCGGCTACAAGTAAACAGAATTCTCAAAATCCAGGGAAAACACTGTATAATACAGGGTATATAATCTGCAGCTTTACAAAATAAAAAAATGTATTTACCTGAAAATAATTTCCATCAAGCAAAGAATGTTGATCTTCTCCAGAAGCTTTTTCTCATTCTGAACTAAAGCTGGTTGGCTAGTTAGGGCGGCTCTGTGCACGTGACATAGCTCTTGATAACGCACCAAATCACCAGAATTGAATGCTTCAAGAATATAATAAAGCCACTCAACTTTAGTCCCCAAAAGACTTTTTATCTGCAGAAACAGTTAGAACAGCAACTCTTTCAGCTTGAAAACAAATTTCAACAATGATATGAGATATGATAAACATGTACTATAATTGGCAAAGGCATATCTTCAAAAGCATTAGGTCACAGACGCAAAATCATTGTTCAAATAATTACTTTGGATACAAGTGACAGCAGCATTCCTTTACTAAGATTGTATTCCAAAATACTAAGGAAAAGCAATTTGTATAACTTTTATGTCCATTGTATTCAAAAGATCCATATATCTTTGAAATTCTCCTCTCGTTGAGTAATATATAGCTCTTATCTCTTCACAATAAAAGACCACTGTAATCATACTCCACCGGCATTTTTCGTGTCCATAAAAAATATGAATTGCACTTCCCTTTTTCCAATCAGAAAGCTCACTTAACTTATCAGAAGTGGAAGTCAAATAGAAAAACTTCCAGACGCAAATCATTAAGTAGACAAAACAAACATAAGAATAGAACACATCCATGACACTGCATGCTCTAAGAGCAACGCCACCTACTTAAATGCAGTAATAACCAGAAGATATATCACGACTCCTTACATGGCACAGGTTATAAAACAGAACTCTACAAGTTGATGTCTATGCATCACAGAAATTTTGACCTATAAAGTGGTACCTTCAGACAGAATACAGTTCCATTTCAGTAAATTAGAAGCTCTTTAAAGTGAATATGAAGTTAAATTAATAAGCTAGTACGGATTATTCAGCTCATCTATATCAAGTCTTGACAGGATATGCTCATTAAGAACCTTCTGTTTCAGGACAGGTACTCAATACAAACCTCAAACTTCCTTACTTCTTCCTTTCAATGGAATTATTCTCACATGATTTGTTAAATAACAAAAAAAAAAAAACTTCTGATTTGCTTAACAGTAATTATTCAGTAAATTAATTGCATTGAATTTCTTGCTCTTCCGAAATGTTTCGTATCTGGCTGGGGTAAGTTGTGTTAAATGGGCCCCTATTTAATTTGGGGAGCTTATTCATTCAACCATGTAAAACTTTGCAAGTTACATCCAATGTCCAACGTTTCCCTAAATCTCAATCATTTTGTTAACAAACTACAAAAGCAGCAAACCCATTAGCAAGCGCCCAACAATCAACAGTTAGTCTGGTAAAATGAAAATATCCAGCATATATTTAGATGTGTGCTACAAATACATATATTGAATAGTAGTTTGATGTGTATGCATGCAGGGAACATCATGTCGCTTATGCATCACCTTATAACTATTAATGAAATTTTATTGATTCATGCGCAAATTATATTTCAATTGAATAGACGTACAAACCATTACCTTCTACCTGCTGGAGAAAAGTGGGTCTTAGCAATTAAAAATTCAAAACCATCACATAAAATTACTTACAATTGGATGAGCAAGAAGTTCACCAAAGTTGTAGATGTTCTCCCCCAACAACGCTGATAGTGATAAGTCAAATGCCAAATCCTAGTTAACAAAAGAGGACAGTCAATTTTATTTGAATATGAACACACTCAGAAATAACCACATCAGACATACTTTTCTATGAGTGGTTTGCCTTCATTAATAGCAGCTTTAATAATAAAATAAATGAACTACATCAAGATCATTAATTACAGTATACCCATGCAGTGCAATTTGAATAACAGTCTTAACATTATAGAAGCCAGATTTTATGAAAATCCTGATGAGATGGTATGATAATCATCACCAGCATCATCTTTGCAAAACAAATTGTAACATGAAAATGCAGAGATTTATCAATAAGCATTACAGGGAAAAAAATAAAAAAAACAAAAAAAATTCATAATACATCTTCTGGTGATTGCCAGTCTTAGAGCAATGCAGGCACACCAAAGAAAACCAGAAAATAATGCATATGCCCTAACAAGAGAGTTATAAATTGTATGTCCTTAAAAAGCAAGCCTCATTCCATACATCTTCTGGTGATTGCCAGTCTTAGAGCAATGCAGGCACACCAAAGAAAACCAGAAAATAATGCATATGCCCTAACAAGAGAGTTATAAATTGTATGTCCTTAAAAAGCAAGCCTCATTCCATTCTTTTCATTAATATCTGTAAGTAATATATCCAATTTTAAAACCAATGCTTCACAACATGAGTAAAATTCCAAAATATTAAGGCCATAATGTCAAGTAATTATCGCATCAGATCAACAAATAATAGAACTTCGCTCTTTCCTGTTTCAAGAATTAAACCAAATTGTGTCACTTAAGGTCCAAAGAATAATTCAGACAGGAGGGGATCTTCTAGATTGAAGCAAGAATGATATTCTAATAAAAAATGCTCATTGAAACTAAACTACCAGAAGCTTTCTTGAAGTTTTATAGAGTAGCACAAGTGAAACAATACACTACGCCACAACCCTCAATATCTACTTGAGAAGGTCCTTTCTGCAACCTTACATCTTTCTAATATTTCCTTTAGGCTCATCGAAGCAAACTTAAGTCTGCACATGCTTTAGAAGAATCTATGATCTTATACACCCAAAAAGAGTGGATCTAATTCGTAATGCAATTTCTACAGCTGAGAACTCCATGATATAACATAATAGATCTAACATTCTTTTATGCTAATCACTCAAATCAAAAACCAGTACAATTAAAACCAACAAAAACAATTTAATGATTATTCATATTATAAAGGAAATCCCAAACGACCACAAAATAAACATAACTTCATCATAAATAGAATGCTATGTATTGTCAAACACAAAGATATGATTAAACATAACATACCAGCTTAAAAGAGTCCGACAGACTCTCAACCGAAGTGTAAGCTAGATAAAGGAGAGCACTTCTGTAGAAATCTGCAAATTCTTGGCGGGATTTATAATATTGTGATGAAACCCAATAGTAGTTGGCATATACGGATGGATCAATGTCAGTCATGCTGTCAAGTGTACTCTTCCCCTCTTCTAAAAGTTTTTTGCACTCTTTATTATCTCCCTGCTCGAGCTTCAATATACCAATCTGCATTTTGATATAAAGTATTGACTCTTCTATCCGAGCTTCTTTAGTATTACGAAGCTTCTCAATCACTCCTTCAAGATAGCCAATAGCAACCTCTTTCTCTGTATACTGGCGAGAAACTATGACAACGAAATGGGCGAGCTTGAGATTGTTGATCTTTGTCTCAAAATCCGTAATAAAATTTTGGTACAACTGTATTAGGGAATCTCCAGCCTGAATCAGAGGAAAATAAATGAAGGAATTAAATATAAATTCGGAGCATGAATCTGAGGGATTCAGTAGAGATGAAATTCCAGAGACTACTCATTACTGAATGATGGACTGACACATTTATCCCTTCACAGACGTAAAGCCCAAGGGCTGGCGAAGAAAAGAAAAAAGGCGACATTCATAACTACTCCCTACCAGTATGAGCTTGTTGCCTGTCCAGTGTCCACTATAATCTTCAGTACTCCACTTTCTTCAGTTTCAGTTCAGTAGTATATTAAGAAATTTCAATTAGTATGTAGGTACTGACAACTACGATTAGGCAATACTTTTATGGCACCCAGTGCTCAAACAAAGATAGCTAAAAGATCATTTGACATCCCGCAAGTTTTTTTTACATAAAATAGGTTCCCATCATTAATTCTTTTGTAGAAATTCAAACAACAATGATAAGATTACAAGATTGGTTTTGGTTCACCCAGTAAAGAAAAAAAATATCAGGAAAAGATAAAGATACAAAAGCTCAATTAGCATAGTCACGACTTAAGCTCAACTCCACTGTTAATGAAAATCAGTTTCAAATACCAATTTTCTGGAAATTCAATAACTTACAAAGAGTCTATGGCCGTACATGATTATTTGCGTTTTAACTTTCATAAAACAATTCACTTGTGTATTCTTGGATTATTGACTACTCATAAATTCATAATGCATCTTGTAGGTAAAATTATATATGTTGCCAGATGGAGACAAAACTGTTAATTTATGTGTAATGCTAAAAAAAGTTATCTCTTTTGGTCAAATATGAATAAAACCAATGACAAAAAAATATCAGTTGAGGGAAACAGCATCTAATAACTCTCATCGCAGTAGAAACAAAAGGACTTGTTAAGTAAATAATATTCTATACTTAAAAATAGTTTTAAAATATATTGTATATTCAAACAGAAGAACTGTTAAAAAAAACAAATTACAAGCTCATTATCAGAAATTCATATGTATTTTCTCCATCCTCTGCAATGGAAACTAAGTTCTACAATCAAACTATCTCAATTCTTACTTAAATGAGTTGTCTAAAATGTGCTTGGAATCTCATTAGAGGCCTAAACAATAAACGGACTACATTGTCACCTTTCAGGAACAACATAGAAAGCAAAAGGATCCAGTAATCACGTGCAAATCTTTGGAGTATTCATTTAATAAAATAACACATGAATTGCATCTATTTCGTATTTACTACGCCAGCTGAGAAATTGGAAACACACATAACTGCTGATGGAAATATTGCTGAATCTTTGAAATCTTAACTTACGAATTCAAAACAAAAGCCCCTAAACCAACATACACGCGGAAGAATTCTTTCGCTTTCATACGGCAATGCCAATATTATACCAAATTCCCTAGCTCTATTATTAAAATTCAAGGGTACGTACAAGTTCAACTCTTTAACCAGTTTTCTCATTTTTTCAATAAGCATGTGAAATTACAAATTCAGATATTAATATAAAAACTCTCTCACTAGTAGGTACCCCGATTAAATACTTTCAGTCCCATGAAATCATCGCATTAAACAAAACCCTAAATCCCAAACCCTAACTCAACATCCCAAAACTCGTAAACTATCCAAGTCAACCAAAAATCAAACTCAGTACTTCAATAAATCGATAAAACACAAATCAAAAAACAAAACAAACACCCAAACCATGCCGTTTGAAGGAAAAGAGTAAAACCAATTCACATTAAATCTAAAACATAATCAGATGCACGAGAGTATGTGGAACCTGAAAGACAGCGAGCGCGACGAATTGCTCGAGCTTGAGGGTAAGCTGGTGCCACAGCTTCCTCTGGTACAGATCTGACAGCGTGGTGTACCACTCGGAAAGTTCAGGATGCGCATTCCGCAAGGTGTCCAGATACTGTAGAGCCGCCATCGATTCCTTCTTCGTCCAATCAACACGAAACAGTGGTGCTCACAGTATGAAATTCGAGAGAGAAAGGACGGGAATGGGGCGGTGCAGATTTATACGTATATCAAGTGTGTATCTCAACTCTAAATATTTCTCTATTTTCTCACATTTTTCACTTTTTATTTGAACTTTCTTTTTCCCAAAGAAAGGAATTAATGGGTTTACGGAAATGGGCTCAATTGGGCCGACAATATCCCACTAAAAATATGCATTCCTATTTACTAATCAATAAACGGCGTCATAACGATCCCGTCGGGCCTTGCCGGCGGCCCGTTTAATTTCGTTAAAGTTTAAACGTCGTGATATGACGGGCTAATTTTGATTTATTTTGAATCAGACACCAAATTAAATGATTGATGAGTTGAGTGCTCATCAGATCAACTGCACACCAAATTTTTTATTTTTTTAAACAAAATAATAACATTATCGATTAATAATACGAACAAGAATGGTATAAAAAACATTTACAAAGTTGGGAGGCTCAACCCATACATGAGGGCTAGAAAAACTCACGAGATATTCTTATAAATATGTGTGCTACATTATTTGCAACACAATTAACTGAATTGAAAATAAAAGAATTGAAGGATTTGTTTACAAGTTATCACGTAATTTCCGAACATAGAGTCTTCTACACTTGGGGCTTGTAGTGCATCATTCACAATCTTTACATCTATTTCTATAATCGCTCAATCCAATTCCAAATCCTTTTATTATAAGAGTGTTTCATACACACCCATAACCTCCACTTCATCCACCGAAAATTTTCTTGGTATCACTAATGAACGACATACAACAAATTCTCTGTATTATCTCTTAAAATCGCAATACCAATCTCAGAGCTATCTTGAAAGAAAGTTGTATATACATTAAGTTTTGAGAAAGAATAAGGTGGTTTGTGTTATTCTAAAAATGCAGTGAATGTTTGTTTTAAAGCTCCTCTAAACCAAACTAATCTCATTTTTCTAAAAACCAACAAGCCCCATTAACTGCTTGAAGTGCTAGCTTGTAAGTTCCTCTCCATGTAGCTGAGTTTCTTCCCTTAAAAATCTGCATGCTACCATTAAAATTTTTCTAGTATCTCTCATTCAAAGTATCATTTAATATGAAAATAAGATTTGTGAGTGTGACTAAGTGTTGTCAAATTGATGGAGTTTTCGAGATTTGCCACAAGCCAACAATCCATTACATACGGGTAGCAAGTAAATGTATGACAAGCATTCTGTGAGCAGGTTACACTTGAATTACTCGTGTTCAAACCTCTATTGATTAGATTATTCCTATTTGTAAGTAATCTCTCCAAATCCTCCACATCCCATTTTCACCTTAGGCAAAACTTGTATCATCCACATGTAACCTCTTGCTAACATTTTTTTAATCTAATAATATAATATTCTTTTATATGTTAGCATTTTCTGATTATAGTATTAGTATATTTACAAATAGCAATGTTGTTATAATCGGATCAGAGTTTGAACCGATATCCTCAACATTCGAGGTTCAACCAATCGAACCGGTCGAACTTGTAGTTCAACCGAAAAAATCAAAATCACCTATTTTTAATAATAATTCTTTATTTTATATATGATTTTACATTAACATACTTAATATACTTGTGAATCAACGCCTATTAAAAAATAAAAATAAAAGTAACAAGATCACCAAATATTTAATAAAATTTAACATTCAATTTAAAATCAAATTAAATCCAAATCATTTACCAAAATTAATTAAGAATGACTTTAATTTAGCATTGATTAGCTTTAATTAAGCATGAAATATGAATATCATTAGTTAAGTTTCTTCCCCAAGTGGCTTTACATTACTCATCAATAAATTGCACTTACGGCCAAGAATTGAATCTCACCGCACCCGTTGGGAGCAACCTCCAAAAAAATAAGAAAGGCTCCTTGTGTAATGGGTGTGGTCAAATCCTATTGCACAATTGAGTTACCATAATTGATTTCTCTACAAGCTGTCAGGTCAGAGTGTGGAATCGTTTGGAAGTTGGGACGATTCCACCTTTTTGCACTAATTACTTATATCAATGAAAGAAACAAGTGCTCAAATTTGAATATGATTATCAATCGTTCATCAAATTTTAAAATAAAAAATTCAAATAGTAGGTTTTATGTTTGGCAGGTTAATTGGTTTTAACCGATCTTGATTAGTTTTCCCGATTTTATAGAAAAAAAAAGGTTTTTACTTTTGTGGATAGTTTGATATTTTGGGAAATGATTAAATGATGAAGTATGATATGTTATGAGTTAAAATGACAATTTTGAAATTAAAGTATGTTAGAGGATTATTAGTTATGTGTCTTTTTCTTATATAGGATGAGTGAGGCTTGCGTGCGCCCTGGCGCACGGGAACACATTCCGTGCGCATTTAGAAATTTAGTATTATGGGTAAGAGTATATTGCTTTGGTCTAAAGGGTATACACTTTAATTAATAAAAGATACACTATTTTGTTCTAAAGGGTATACACTTTTCATTAATATTTTTTTCTTTAGAAAATAAAGGATACACATTTTTATACTAAAGGTATACAATTTAACACAAAATTCTAAAGGCGCACGGATTGTTGTTCATGCGCCCAGATACACACAATAATTTTCTTTAGAAAATAAAGGGTACACATCTATATATTAAAGGGTATACAATTTAACACAAAATTCTAAAGGCGCACGGAATGTGGTCCGTGCGCCCGGGTGCACAGGAGTTTTTGTCATATAGAATTATGAAATTGAAGTTGGTACGGATAAAGTATTATTTTAGTATTGTTATTTAATTTTATCTTATTATATATATATATATATATATATATATAATAGTACCTGTAAAAACAAATTTGTATTTATTAAAATAATAAACACAATAGATATTACAATGATAATTCGAGATGGATTAAACTTGAGAATTTAAGTAAACAGTTTCTAGCTATCCTCTGATTCCTCTCTTGAGTTGACTTTTTTGACTTTATCAACTTTTTGAGCCGGATCTTCGGATGAAGCTTGTCCGTGCTCGGGGTTGACTTGAAGCTTTAAAATATTTATCCGGAGGCGTCGAGCCTTTGTTCGGATAAAACGTTGACTTGAAAATTTGTTGTAAAGAATGCTGTTCAATTTGGTAGAACGTTGACTTCACGGAGACTGCTGGATGAATTTGATATGAAGAACGCCGGATCGGAGGGGCTTAGAATCTTGATCTCTGATCGGAGGCGGTTGGATGGAAAAACACCGGATCGGAAGGGCTTAGAACCTTGATCTCTGATCGGAGGCAGTTGGATGGAAGAACGCCGGATCGAAGGGGCTTAGAACCTTGATCTCTGATCGCATACCGTTCTTGACTTGAAGATGCTTGAAGATCTTAAGTCTTGACTTGAAGATGCTTGAAGATCTCAAGGGAGCACTGCTCGTATTTTTGATCTCTTCAGAAGCGCGTCTTCAGATTTTTTGGTGTGTCTGAAATGAGGACTGAAGGCCCTTATTTATATGTAGAGAAAATAACCACTTGAGAGATATTTTCTCCTTTAAAAGATATGTTGGGCTTTTTTTCCTTTAATTAAGCCTGCTGGACTGGATAAGACTTAATTATCAATTATTTACTCATTTATTTTAGGAATTAATTTATTTAAATTCCTTAATAAATAAATAATTAATTGATAATTATTGCATTAACTTGCCACATATTTTATTTAATAGGCAATAAAATTCAGGTGCCTACAAATGCCCCCTCGCACTTTGTTCACGGACGCCTTTGTGTTGAAGTGAACAAATTGCGACACTCCATTATTGATCAACATGACTGAATTTTATTGCTTGTCTCAGCAACTTGATACGAATAGCCTGAATTATGACTGAACTTAGTGAAGTGCTAAGCGGCTACGTACCTCTTCACAGAGAATCAAGTCATAACGTAGTTCAAAAGGACATGATTTGGTTTGAATAGGGGGTGCCGTACACAGTTTATACTTGTGCGGGCCAGGAGTAACATGCAGTTTATGCTCGTGCGTTAAAGAGCTTTGAACTTGAATTTGCTGACAATTTATACTCGTGTCAATGAGTCTTCAATTTGATTTTGTAGACAGTTTATACTCTTCCCGAGGAGTCTTGAGCTTGAATTTTGCTGACAATTTATACTCATATCAAGGAGTATAGAGAGTTTCGTCTCTTCTCAAGGAGATTTGATTTGAGTTAAACAATTTATACTCATATCAAGGAGTGTAAAATATAGAGAGTTTCGTCTCTTCTCAAGGAGATTTGATTTGAGTTAGATAGTTTTAACTCATATCAAGGAGCATAATGTTGACAGTTTTTGCTCGTGTCGGGAAGCATTGCTTGAGAAATTCTAGATAGTTTTAACTCGTATCAAGGAGTATAACATGTGGACAGTTTATGCTCGTGTCGAGGAGCATTGCTTGAGAAATTTTAGATAGTTTTAACTCGTATCAAAGAGTATAACATGTGGACAGTTTATGCTCGTGTCGAGGAGCATTGACTTTGTTAATAGTTCATTGCCCCCAATCATCGGGTGCATTACTTTCTCTTACTTTAACTTTATTTCTTTGAATCTTTATTGACACCGGCTTCTTTGAATGTGATTCCTCCTTGAGAGGTTCATCAAGTGAAATGTCTTCAAATTCATAAGAGTTGTTGGTTGGCAATTCGAAATGACTTGATGTCATACTTAACTCCATATCATGAGCTCTTGTAGCTAGTTCTTCAAAAGTCTTTGGTTGAATCCCTTGAAGGATGTATCGCAGACTCCATTGCATTCCTTGAATGCTAATATTGATGGCAGAGACTTCAGACAATTGATCTTTGCAATTCAAGCTTAGATTTCTCCATCGATTAATATAATCGAGTGCTGGCTCTTCTTTCCACTGGCAAGTGTTAGTCAATTCGATCATACTAACAGTCCTTCGAGTGCTGTAGAAGCGATTGAGAAACTCGTTTTCCATTTGCCCCCAGTTGTCGATGGAGTTAGCTTCCAAGTCGATATACCAATCAAAAGCATTTCCTTTCAGCGAGCGGACAAATTGTTTGAGCATGTGATCATCAAAGGTTCCAGCATCATTGCATGTCTCGACAAAGTGCGCTATGTGTTGTCTTGGGTTGCCTTTACCATCGAATTGTTGAAATTTAGGAGGCTGGTAGTCAACTGGCATCTTCAAGTTGTCAATTCTCTTCGTATATGGCTTATTGTAAGCAACAGAAGATTTGGAGCTCCCTTTAAACTTGTCTTTTATCGTCTCTAGTACGATATTCTTCAGTTGATTCATAGAGAGCATTCCGTCAGCTGAAATTTGTATCACTTCCTCAACTGGATTTATTTCATATGGATGGTGATTCGCGGAGTCCTCCTCCTCGTCTTCATCCTCAACTCGTTTCTCATTTACATGACTTGTCTGTGTTATCTCCATCTTTTTCATCAGTTTGGATATCAACAGACCTTGTTCTTGGCTCTGTTTGGTGAGTGCAGCAACAGATTGAGTCAAGCTTGCCAGTTGTTCTTCGACAGATGAAGCATTTGTTGCCATGGCGCAGGCTATGAATGAGTCATACGCCAAACTTTCTATGGATCGAGGAGTTGGGCAGATAGAGTCCTCTTCACCATCTTTGACGTCGTGCATTGGCTTATCGAGAACAGTCCCCACTACGTGGTTTGTCTCTAAGGAGACTTCAGACATACTCCTTATAACTACTTCAACATCTTTAGTTTGCAACTCTGAAGGTTTTGAGGCAGTAGACCTTCGTATCGCAATCCTGAGTGGAGTTGTTCTTTGAATCTTTTCAGTCTGCAGCTCTGAAGGCTTCAAGGTAGAAGTTCTTCTTATGACAATCCTGAGAGGAGCCATACTTTGTACTTTCAAACTTTCGAAGAGAGGAGATGAGAGGTAGAAACTGTCCCACTGGGCGTGCCAAAATTTGTAAAAACAAATTTGTATTTATTAAAATAATAAACACAATAGATATTATAATGATAATCCGAGATTGATTAAACTTGAGAATTTAAGTAAACAGTTTCTAGCTATCCTCTGATTCCTCTCTTGAGTTGACTTCTTTGACTTTATCAACTTTTTGAGCCGGATCTTCGGATGAAGCTTGTCCGTGCTCGGGGTTGACTTGAAGCTTTAAAATATTTATCCGGAGGCGTCGAGCCTTTGTTCGGATAAAACGTTGACTTGAAAATTTGTTGTAAAGAATGTTGTTCAATTTGGTAGAACGTTGACTTCACGGAGACTGCTGGATGAATTTGATATGAAGAACGCCGGATCGGAGGGGCTTAGAATCTTGATCTCTGATCGGAGGCGGTTGGATGGAAAAACGCCGGATCGGAAGGGCTTAGAACCTTGATCTCTGATCGGAGACGGTTGGATGGAAGAACGCCGGATCGGAGGGGCTTAGAACCTTGATCTCTGATCGCAGACCGTTCTTGACTTGAAGATGCTTGAAGATCTTAAGTCTTGACTTGAAGATGCTTGAAGATCTCAAGGGAGCACTGCTCGTATTCTTGATCTCTTCAGAAGCGCGTCTTCAGATTTTTTGGTGTGTGTGGAATGAGGACTGAAGGCCCTTATTTATATGTAGAAAAAATAACCACTTGAGAGATATTTTCTCCTTTAAAAGATATGTTGGGCTTTTTTTCCTTTAATTAAGCCTGCTGGACTGGATAAGGCTTAATTATCAATTATTTACTCATTTATTTTAGGAATTAATTTATTTAAATTCCTTAATAAATAAATAATTAATTGATAATTATTGCATTAATTTGCCACATATTTTATTTAATAGGCAATAAAATTCAGGTGCCTACAGTACCATTTTTAACAATACTAATTGTAAGACTAGTTCCTTCGTCCACTAGCAAGGTATACAATCTGCCATTTTGGGCGTTCGCACTAAAGATTTACATTTTTTTAAATATATGGGACCCACTCACATCACTAATACAATTAATATACAGGACTTACAAATTCACTAATACAACTACTCACTACACATTAAATAAGGAGTAATATTATTTTATCCTTATACAAAAAGTAAATGTATACCTATGCGGTAGACGGGAGGAGTATTTGTTATATTGAAAAACATACAAAAAATAAAGCATAATGCGAGTTTTATAATATATCAAAATACAATTTTAAATTAAGTTATTTTTTTTCCCAACGACTTTTGTTATCTACCCTCTAGACATTTCAAATATTCCTTCCGCCCGTAGTTATCTTCACGGAGACTCTATGTATTTTAAGAAAATTTTCTTTTTGTTAATTTTATAGATTTTTAAGAGTATTTTGATATTTTTAATTAATAAATAAAGTAAGAAATATGTTATGTGTGCTAAAATAAAATGACAAAAACTTGTGTCTCCGGGGCACACCGTACGCTGATACCATTTAGTATAAAATTGTATACCCTTTAGTATAAAAGATGTGCACCCTTTATTTTTCTGAAAAAAAATATTAATGAAAAGTGCATACCCTTTAAAATAAAATGATGTATCTTTAGAACAAAATATTGTACTCTTACACATTTTTTGCATCTGGGGATACAAGAGACCAACTCAAAGAAAATAGTATTTTTGAAAATAAGATAACTTCTGAGGTTATGAGTTTATATAATGTTTACTTTTTGGATGATAAAAATAAGTGTGGAATAGATAAAAAAAAACTGGAAGTACGAAGTGTGAAATGGAGGGAATTTAAATAATATATACATATTCTTTATTTTTCAAATTTTATTATACACCTAAAAAATTATTATGTCCTCAGTATCCAATACTCTAAATCTGTGTCGAAATACTAGTATTTTGTTTAATCAAAATAATAAGGCAACTCTTAATTGGCATATTATACTCTATAATAATTATATATATGAACATTCAATTTTTGAGAGCATAAAAACAAGTATAATACAATTTAATAAACAAAAGTATCTAATTTTTAAAATTATAATTATTTTAATTAAATACACACAATAATCCCGCATAGACTATGCACCAGCCTATACGTATACAAGGGATTTGGAGTTGCTAATTTCATTGCCCTTGAAGAATCTAAAACAATCAGTTTTCAGATATATATGACCTTAGTAGAAAGGATTGATTAGGTTGATGGAGAAGAAAGAGAGCAATTGATTTGTGAGGACATAAGTAGAGTCTGCACAGATGTAAGAGTTTCCTGAGGTGGAAGTGAAGCATCAACTTTAAGTATTCCTTCATATTCATCATCAATCTGCAGCAAATCTAATTGAGATTGCAGCAGTTTAGGCAGCATGAAATGCTGCCCTTGTGCTGCTCTTTTCTCCAGTCGTGCTGAAAGCACCTCGACCTTGACACTCAATAGAACAAATTTCACACTACAAGCATCATAACAACCTGCTGCATAATCTGGGTCTCCACATCTGAGAATTTCTCTGTAGTGCTTCTGCAAAGCAGAGCATCCAAGAACCACAATCTCGCCTTTTACCAAGCTTGCTCTTAAGGCGTCGCGAAGAGTTTCAAGCCATGGGATGCGGTCTTCTTCCGAAAGTGGGATGCCATTTTTCATCTTGTCTGTTTTAGAGGGGAAAAAAGCATTCATTTCACAAAAAATGCATTAGTAATGCAGCACTAATCAAGAACCTACCTTTGTTCGACTGTGGATGGTAATCATCAGCATCAAGAAAACGCCCTTTAATAGAATTTGCCAGCATCCCTCCTATCGTTCTACACATAAATGAAGTAAAAACAGTACAGTGAAAACCAACGATGCGAATATAAGAACAAGATCATAAATAACTCACGATTTTCCAGCACCACTGACTCCCATTATCACTATGCCTACTCCTGTAAAGAAGAATAGCATATGGCATCACCTTACTGTACAACTAAGACATGGATTAAAACACAAAAACTAAGCACTCAAATCCACAAACAAAATTTGGTAAAATTACTTTCAGTATAACAGGCGTCCAAGATGGAACATTGAAAAGAATGAAAAGAGGATGCAACCTTTTTCAAATGCCATCTGTCGGTTATATAGATAGGGAAGCAGCTTATGAGGTATAAGTTTCAATGGATTAAATAAAACCTCCCTAGCTTAACACAAAGTTGCTAGAAACCTGCACGTAAAAGAAATTGAGAATATCAGATGATTGCCTGACTAACAGCAGGACATAGAGAACAATTACTACCAACCCTCGTTTATCTTAGTTTCCTGCCTTGTATCTTTAAGTTGAACAATGTTCAAAATAATTAAAATTAGAGTGAACGTGGCAGGATCACATATATCAGCAAATTGAGAATATGATGACTTTGTTGACCAAGAATATATAGGGAATAGAGCTTGGGGAACAGTACACCTTGTTCACTTGGTAAAACATAATATTGAAACTTCAAATTCACATTATTAAATTATTGTGGACTAAGTCAAATGAAACACTTACACACAAAAGGTCACTTGCTAAATCTTTTGAAATACTAACATTCCCCATATATTACACAAGATTTCTAAAATGATCAACGTATTGACTTAATGATAGGTAAAGTTACACAAGGCATTGACTGAGTCATCCCTTAATATATATTGCTAAAAATTAATATTCTTAAGAATACACCTGAATTGCCCAGTGCATTTGATGATAAACGTTCTGCGATAAAAAAAAAGTAAATTACAATACATCCAAGCAGAAAAGTTTATAAGAAAAATGAATTCATATCTTTTCTCTTAATATATTAATTGATGCTTCTGTTGCAGTCACTCATTGGTGGTCATAATCTATCTTCACTGAATCTACTGTAAAGACAATATAAACCAACTGAAAAGCAATAATAGACCACACTAGCTCCAAAATTATAGGTGAAAAACCCTCACCTTAATGGGAAAAGAAATCCATATCTAACAGCAACTCCCAAGCACCACAAAGGAAACAAGTATATATTCCAGTTCCAGGGTTCTGGGGGATTTGACTTGAAGGCTTGAAGAATCTTGCAAAAGAGTCATGTTATACAACAGCAATAAAAATAATAATTATCTAAAGACAGTGAAGCTATATTTCTTTATGAATCTAGCGCAACACCAAGGCATAGCACCAAACAATAGGGATGATAACATGGACAAAAGCTATGACGCAAAGAAATTTGTAAACATTCTAAGTAACACAGCATTTCACAGTTAGGACAACACATTTCATGTTCAAATTAAATTAACATCAGAAAGAGAAAAATTAGAGGATATTATCCAACAAAGTGAGCAGCCGATGAAGGCGCGATGACTTTAAAGTCATATTCCAGTACTTCCACAAAACGCTGCTCAGTTGAATCACACCCTAACTCCTGAAAGTAATCCGTGATCATCAACTACCATTGAACTTTATTTTCTGAGTGATTAGCCACTGTTGCATGTAACACTACTAATCAGATATTCCTACAATTAACAGCAACGGGAGTCAAACAATGAAAAGTATATTTCGAAACCACTCAAATCGCACACAGTTTACTCAAAGAGATTGCAAACAATGACACCAATCAAATTTAAAAGACAAGAATGATGTTTCGTCACATTTACAACATACAACACCAATAGGAGGAAAATAATTGAACAAAGTGTATCTAATGAGTGAGTACACATCATACCAGCTGAGTTATGGCTTTAGTGTCCTCGGATAAAGACAAGCGAAACCAGAAACATCACTATATTCTGCAGGAGAAATTTTGTGTTAGTGAGTCTGTATATGAATGTGAGGACAATGTTGGGGTAAATTCTAAAAAATGACTATCTTTGGGAGTGGAATATAACTTTTTCTAATTTAGTTCTATTATATCTTTTGAATAAGATTACCTTGTAGAGATGATGTTGAAATAAAATTTACAAATGTCAGGCACCTGAAAATGCTCAGCCTTCCAGAGCCTACAGACGATGCATTCTTTACTTCCGAGACTTTTTTACTACTGAATCTTGAAGTGTAGCTTAGGAAGTTTGTAAATTTTTTTCTTATTTAGAGAATTTAGAAAGAATTTTTATGAGTCCTGGGTGACTTTACTCAGGTGGATGGAGATTATTTCATACATTCCGGCAACTAATTTAAGTTTAAACCAGCAAACTGCTAGCTACACCGTATATGTATGCTGTGCAATAAAGTTAAAGAAGATCGAAAAATTGTATCGCTAGCATTGCCTAAACATGAATTGTAATTTTTGCTTTGACATTGATATCTTGAATCAAAAAGTTGATGGTTAGATGCAGTTATTTTAGATCATAAATTGCTCACATATACACAAAGTTACTTTATATATGTGAGCCAACTATTAGCGATAAGTACTTGCCTATTTCTGCACCCCACATTCACAACCACGAGAGCTACCATGAACAAACATGTTTAAGAATTAGGTTACTTAAAAAATCACAACTACAAAAGGTTCTTGTCATATACATACAGTTCATGCCGTTCCACATTACAACCATTTAATGAAAGAGGAAAATCAAGTATAACACTTGAGTTTAAAATGAAAGAATTAAAAGCATGGCAAGGGCAAATAATTTCTCTAGTACATCCCAATATGTCACATGCAGTGTACTCTCATAAATAGCCTGACTGAGGCATTCTGCTAAACAAGTGACAAACAAGATTCTTTAAAAACATATGGAAATGCAGTTTTGAACAAATAATTAAATTGATCATTCATCGAACACCCCATGTGCACAAATTAGACTAAATTGCAGACATAAAAGTACTTGTTTCAATTCTCTCATAAGTTTGGCCGACTCTATAATCTAAATAGGACAATTAGTCAAAGAAATTGACACAATTAACAAAGAAGATAGCAATCAATTCCAGCAAAGACACAGCACCAACCATTAGGGGGGTGAGGGTTTCTCTTCAGCTATAGAGTTCCAACCTGCATGCAGTGAAATAGGGTATGTCATGACACAAAAACAGAGCATACGAAAAATGGGATATTACCTATGTCGTTGCAGCTCCTAGGCGGAATTCAATTCGAGTCGTTGTTTTCCGCTTTGATTTGTACTAGATGAATTGAATTCTGAATAAAATTTAGAGAAAGAGGGAAATATAGTTTAAGGAATTATTTTTTTTTTTAAAAAGGAGGAGGTGGTAATAACGCACTAGTAATTGTCATTCCTCTGTAGATGGTAAGGCAGCTAAACATGAATGAATATTGATGTAATCAAACCGAGCCGAACCGAACAGGTTTGAGGATCGTTTGTTAAGGAATTATCGAACTCGAGCCCGAGCTCGAACTCGACAAGAAAAAAAATATCGAACTCGAGCTCGAACTCAAACTGTTGGCTAAGGCTCACGACTTCACGAACACATAAAGTAACTTGTTCATGAACATTTTTCATGAACATTTATAATTTTGTACGTGGATATTAAAAGAATGTTTCGCTTATAAACATTTAATGTTATTCATAATATTAAATAAACAAACTAACAAAATATAATAATAAACGGTAAAAAAAATATTTAAATATTTAAATAATAACTTAAGTTATTATTATATTTGTGTTGTTTAATACAAAATATTTAATTATTGAATATAAATAAATAATAATATATAATACTAAAGAATAATATACAAAATATTTAATTATTGAATATAAATAAATAAATAATAATATATAATACTAAAGAATAATTATAAAATTTACGAATGCGTTTACGAGCCATTAACGAGCCCATAGATGAATATGTTAGCGAGTTTTCGAGTAGAACACCCTTAGGCTTGAGTCTGGTTTGATAGACTATTCGAGCTCAAAATTCAAGTTTGGTTTGACTCGTTAAGGTTAACAAACGAGTTCGAACGAATATTTTATCGAATCGAAACTCGAATAGTTCGCGAACGGTTTGGTTCGCTTACATGAATGAATGACGTGATCAACCCAACAAACACCCACACAAACGAGATAGAAGCGTAGAAAGTGAGCAAGATTACTAGCCATAACATCCAAAAGATAAAGAGGATTCAAAAGATCCAACAAGATCAGGACTTTACACATCCATGATACAGCAGTGATCAGGAGTTAAAGCTTATTCCAGATGCATTACACTCTTCGAGAAGTTTGAGGATATTGTGTTCTGGGGCACTCACTGATGGAAGAATCAGTCGGTTTGGAGTCCGATGTTTTGTTCTGGGAGTCCCGGGCTCCACAAGGGTTTGTTCTTGGATGACCGGTGTTTCAACCGTCCTTTGTACAACCGAAGACACCCGTTCCTTCCATATCCTTCCGTCCTGATTAAAAAAGAGAGAAAAATCAGATTTACATCCATTCAAGATGCAGATGTATCACGAGTGGGATCAACAAGTCATTTCCATAGATGTACAAATGCATATTAAATGACACAAGTTCATTACAAAAGAAAGCGAAACGCTGGTCTTCTTGATCTTACATACAATGCATAATGTCGGGTGTGGACCATCACAAAATGCACACCTATACACCATCATGTGTAAAATTTACATATGAAACCAGACCGACTGAAATGCATCGAGTGTAGGGAGTAATCCACAAGTTAGTTCATTTAGAGTTGATATCATATGATTGGTCTTAAAAATTGTTAAGAAGATAACAGAGCTTACCCACTAATTGCATGTCAGAGGGCTTTTTTTTCTTTCCTAAGCCCATTAATAAAAAACTAAGGCCCTTTCGATTACAACCTAGGGGGGGCGTAGGTTACAATATTGCATGAAACTACTGAAAAATAAAGGGAACACTCATGTTCACACCTAGTTCAAATTTCAATAAATTTATAAACTTTATTAACCCATACATTAATTTCATCAAACACACTCTAAGGGTGTTGTATACTTGAGACCTATTACAATATTAATCACTATTAGTTATCATCTTATTAATTCTAGTGGCTAGCAACATGGACACTGGGGAGAAAGAAGGCAAGACAAACATGAAAAGGAGTAACGATTTAAAGGACATCCATAAATTTCAAATCTGTGTTTGTGTACTACCTTGTGACCTTATCAAGTAACTTTATAAGTTCAAAAATGAGGAAAGAATCACTACATAAAGGATCAGGCAACAATAATTTAAGGGAAGTGAGCTAGATATCTAAGCTTGCTGAGTAGTGTTCTGCTACCCCATTAGCAAGATTATAAAATTAAAGCATATTATGAGAAGTAAATAATTATGTGAATGTGTGAATGGCTTAATCCATGAATGTGATACAATCTTTGGATAACAAAAATAAAATACGAGCAGAACTCTAAAACTTAAATACAAAACTGTGAGGAGGGATGGGTAATCTGACAAGAATATAAGGTTTGCAAGGTTCAGGTAAAATTGATTCTCATGTGTACAGGATAATTATTTCTTTTCTATAACTCAAAGATAAAGGTGCAGTGTAGCCAAGTCTAGGCAGGGATTAGACACAATTCTACGAAACTCCTGCTATAGTTTAAAATGATGCAATAATTTACTTCCCAAGGCTTTAGAATTAAGCTTACATTATGAACTGAAGGCTCGGGTAATGGACATTGGATCGGTTGATCATTGTCGAGAGGCTCAGTCGGATGCTCAACTGGCTTAAACTCAACCGCTACATCAATCCCATGGGAGCCAGTAGATGCAGCTACAGGCACTATAACAGTGGGGGTACCTTCTGAGCTAGGAGCAAATGCATCCCCTTCATCCTGCACGTAAAGAAAAACACGCCATAAGCACATAAGCTTGATCCATACAAGTTTAAGGAGCTTATGCAAAACTCAATTGGACTTGGTCTTCATAGGAATGGCACTTGCAACAAACAAAATGACCTGGTCAATCAAATAATCACACAACAAGCCATGTTAACAATCAAACCCCGTTACGGTTTTGTATGAAGAACAGCAGTAGTTCCTATTCAATCAGCTGTACAACCACTGCAAGAAAGCATGAATGAATATGCAAGAAAGAGAAGCAATCCCAGAAATGAACATTCAATTTTAAGAATATGTAAATTAAAGGATTTCAGAAAGAATAACTCCTTCCTTATAGTGATTGCATATAATAAAAATCTGAAAACAACTAAAAATCAAAAGTTGCTCAATTTCAAAATATATTCAGAGAATGGAAGGCAACAAGTCAACCATAGCCCACTACAATCTTGAAGAACTTTAACTCAGTCACCCCACTTTACGGTCAACTCTATAATCCAAATAACATACAGAAAAGCACAGATAATTAATGCTTCGAAACCATAAAATACAACAGTAAATCAAGAAACACAAAATTCACATTAAAAGAAAACAAGCCGAGAGAGAGAGAGAGATGGTGCTTACGAGAGCACTTTGAGTACGGCGATGACTACCCTTAACGGAGAATCTAGAGAAAATCCCCACCATATTTCAACCAACGAAAACCAACCCACACCAATTTGCTGGGCTTCACTTTTAATGATCTGACCCCAAAATAAAGTTGCAGTTTTGTTCTCCCTCTAGAACTAGAATTCGGAGAGAGAAAGCGAAATCACAAGTTCGGGGGAGGGGATATGAAAAACTTCAAATTTGGCATTTAGTTTGGTATTCTGATGGGATTTGAAGTTCATTCGATTATGCAAATCGAATAGTTTATTGAGTGGCGTTCGATATTTGCTGTTTATGTACTAAAAAGATGAAGTCTTGAAGATAATCTAAACTATTTATACAAGCATATGCTTCTCTTTTAAGACAAAGAATAAGAGTTGACTTTATTTAAAAAAAAAATAGATTAGAAGTATAATATTTTAATAGTAATGAATATGAAAAATATTATTTGAATACTCTCCTTGTCCATGATATGTATGGATAGGGGTGGGCGGTATGACATACCGAAGATTTTTGGTCATACCATATACCGTACCAAAATTTTCGGTATATAAAAAATCATACCGTTACCTTATCTAAACTTTCGGTATACCTTAGTTCGGTATACCAATATTTCGGTGTAAGAAAATAGTATACCTTCTACTTACCAATATTTCGATATGCCATATCATACCTAAAATATCGGTATATATCATCCTATTAGATAGTTTGTTATGTCGTTATACATCTAAAATTCAATAAATCTAATAAAAACATGTACTAGAAAAGTGAAAGATGGCTATAAAACAAACTCTAATAAATAACAAATTCAAAATTATACGACAATCTACAAACGACCAAATTAAATAAGAGTAAGTCTCATGAAAACTGGGTTTACAGGTAAGCCTTATTACTCTTTAATATATAAAAAATTACTCTTTGAAGAGTAATAATTTTTACACTATAGAGTAATAATTCGTATCTCTAAAAAGTAATTTTTTATGTACTTAAAGTAATCGATACATCGTGATTTAAAATAATTTGAAGAGTAATTTTTAATTTAAAAAGTAATAATTTATGTGCTAAAGAGTAATTTTTTATGTACTAAACAGTAATCGAGTTTACATAATTAATATATCTAAACCCGTTTTACACAAGTGTTTGTCATTAAATAAATAGTACCTAAGAGATCTACACAAAAATATATGAAACTTATATTAAAATCAACACTTTTAAATTTTCATATAAGATAGAATACTTAATTAAAAAAGAAGTACTAATATCATGAAATTAGTCAATGAACTTTATCAATAATTTATAATTATGAAGAAATATACTGTAGGATTTTAGATTTAATCTTTAATAAAATAGTGTATATATATAATTTAATTAAACATTATAATACATAAATAATAATTATAATTGTATGTATCATCTAATATGGTAATATCGTATCATATTACTCAAAAATTGAATATTTTACGGTATTTCGGCATATACCAAAATACCGCGGTATTGATCATTTATATACCTTTATCGTACCAAAATTTTCAATACGGTATCATATCTTACCAAAAATTTCGGCATACCTAAAATTTCGGTAAAATCGGTATTTTTCGTTATGGTAAGGGCGGTATACTGAAATTTCGGTATTTTTCCCCAGCCCTATGTATGGATGACCAAAATGATAATGGACCATCAAAATGAATACCTTGTCAATAAATATAGAAAAACTATAAAATACATATACTTATATTAATATTAAATATGACCAAAAATATAACACTCTCTCTGTCCGCTTCTAAGATATTCATTTGCTTTTTGCACGTGAATAGTCTAAGGTCTTTAGGTCTTTATTTGCTTTTTGCACGTGGATTAAGGAGTATTATTATTATATGTAAAATGGGTAATTGTATTAAAGGGAAGTGGTGGGTCTTTAGGTCTTTATTTGTTTTTTGCACGTGGATTAAGGAGTATTATTATTATATGTAAAATGGGTACTTGTATTAAAGAGAAGTGATGGGTCATATTGTGTACTTTTTTTATTAAATAAAGGAAATTGATACCTTTAAAATGGAATAGTGAAATGAATACCTTAGAAGCAGAACGAAGGAATATAAAATAGATACTTTAGTGTTGAATAATGTCCCAAAGACAAAATGCAACAGCGGAGGTAGTACTCCTTTACCGTTTCTAATTAAAATAAAAAATAAAAAATCAATTCCTCAAATTCTTTAAATAAGGAGTATAATAATTTAGTAATATATCGAAAAATCAATATTGATAGTTAGTTATATGACCTATTGATGTATGATGCCATGCCATTAAGAAAAGATGAATTTTCTTAACCAGAATCAGCACTTGCAATTTAGCAAGGATTAAACAAACCAAATGGATTAACATATAAAATGAAAAGCTATACAGCAAAGAAGAATTACAGTTAAAACTTTCTACAGATCAATACAGAATCACTAGGGCAGTGGAATGAGGTTGAATAAATTATTTTTACAACAAAATTTACATGAAGTATACTATAATTTAGAACCTCTATACATGTTGCACCACCTAAAAATGTCAGAAGTGAAATCAACCCCTACCAGTATTACCATGGCGATGGTTTCTGAAGCAGTTAAGAAGTTGCTGAGCCTGTCATAACAAAAAGAAAAGAAGACACTATGAATAAATAAATTCAAGTAAAACTAAACAAAGGAACAAAATCAGATAAAGCAGTTGCGGTCTGTAACGTTCGTCACCTTTTCTCGCCCTCTCGGAGTTCCTGACTGGGACAGAGCGACTAACGGGGGGACAGCGCCAGCCTGAATTACCATGTTGCAAAACCTACTGCTGTTAGTGCACAACTGCAGGAGAGCAGCTGCTGCATTTTCCTTGCCTCTTGCAGAGCCAAGCTCGATTACTTCTACTAAAACGGGGATTCCCCCTTCTTGACCAATTGTGGATCTTCCCTCAGGAAGAGTGGAAAGATTGGATAAAACAGCCACTGCCTTGTCAACCATTCCAAAAGCAGGGTCCATTAACTCTATAAGGTGTTTTACAGCACCAGATTGCACAATTCGAGGCTTATTCTCATGATTGATTGACAGGTTGAACAAAGCTGTGGCTGCATCTTTCTTCCCTCTAGGAGTTCCATTTCCTAGTAAGTCAACCAAGGGCTTGATTGCCCCTGACCTTCCGATCTTGACTTTGTTTTCTTCAATCACTGAGAGGCTAAAGAGAGTAGCAGCAGCGTTCTCCTTAGCTTCAGGACTCCCAGATTCAAGGACATGAATAAGAGGTTCGATCGCATCAGCATTTGCAATGGCAGACTTGTTGTTATCATTGATTGATAAGTTGAGAAGGGCAGTGACTGCATTCTCCTGTACTAATGTATCTGTTGAAGGGAGCAGATTAACCATCAAGCTTATCACACCGCAATTTGCCATTATAATGCGATTTTCCATGTTATGCTTGGCTAGTAACCTGATTCGAGTTGTGGCGTCTCCTTGCACGTCAAGGGAACTACTTTTAAGATCCTCAACCAGTTTCTTAACTTCAGATTCAACTTCTAAAAGTTCAGGCCTCATTTCTACAGTATGAGAAGATACCGCTCTCGGAACAAACTTACCGGATGGTTTGCGCCAAAATGTTTTGGTATGAGATCTTGTCTGCAGCCTAGAAGGAAAATTGGACTCTCTTTGCACAGGGCTTGGAATAGGAAGTTGTGGCTCCACTGCAAGCTCTCCGGAAGCATCACTGTTATAAGAAACAGCATGTGATGCTGCTTCATTGGTATCGACTGCTGTCCCTTGTGAGAGATTAGAATCAGAATGAGTGACTGGTGCAGAATTAGTACGGTTGTGCCGGTGTTCCGATGAAGACTTCCGGACTTGATCACCAGATTTCACTCTTCTCTCACCTGAGTGGACAGCTGTGTCTTCAGAGCTTCTCAAGGACACTCTTTCCATCTCCAATGTATTTCTATTAACAGCAGCTTCTGTCAAAGAAGCCTCGGACAAGGAACGAGGATGATATGGAGATGTTGACTGCCTTTGTACCGCACTAGATGAGATCAAACTCTTTACTGGAGAAACTGTCAACTGCTCCAGAGTGCCAGGACTATTAACCCTCCTGACACCAACACACTCTACATTTGCAAGAAAGGAAGAAGGTTGATTCAAGTTAGCAGATTTTTCTGGATCAGGCAGCTTCACATTGTTTTTATCACACCAATTTGCAATTAATGCCTTGACAGTGTAATTAGGAATAAGATTAGTGTGTGCTAGATTTTGCCGCGTCTTTGGGCAAACTGTGAGTCCAAGATCTATCCACTCCCGTATAAAAGCCCGCTCATATGTTTGTCCAGATGCTACAATAACAGGATCAGTCATAAGTTCAAGTGAAAGAGGGCAACAAAAATCGGGAGGTATTGGAACAGGATTGCAGGTCTGGGACTGTTTCATCAAAACCAGCTGATCATGCATGTGGGTAACCAGCGCGATTAATTGATCTATGCACTCAACTTCAGCTGACTTTTCAGCTTGTTCTGCATTTTCTTTAAGTCTCTCAAGAGCCACAGCCTCAATTAGAAGTTCCTGGTTTGATTTCAAGCCCAACTTATCAGCAACCTTCGCCAGGCTCTCTGAATGAGGTCCAGCGCCCTCCTCGTGATCCTTAATAGCTGTAATGATTATTGATGATGTTTGTTCTGATACCATATGCTTGATTTTCTTAACACAATTCTGCAATTAACAGTATGAAACAAATTATTCTACAGCATTGTTTGATTATAGTGATTAATTGCTTTTTCAGAAAGGGTGAGAACAACTATATGAAAAGAATTAGTCATTACCTCAATAGATGTAGAATTGAGCTCAGAAGGTAGCAATTGATGAGATTTCAGTAACTCGAGAATTTCCATAACATGAGTTTGAATCTTCACGTCAAGTGATTCAACTTGTAAAACCTGAAGTATTAAGCATAAGTTAGCCAGAACAGACCTAACATGTGACAAGCCATCATAAGCAAGCTAAAGATTTTTAAACAACCTAAAGGGAGACTTCCTCCCTTCTCCACCTTCACTATCCCCCCAACACATAGGTTCCCCTTTCATCCTTTGTTAAATAAACAGATCTCACATCAGTTTATCACTAAAATCAAAGTTTCGCATCACGTACAAAGTAAAGTTTACTCATTGGTGGTTGCCAGTTTTCATATATCTCTTTCAATTCATCAACCGATTGGTAGAGTCCTGCAAATTCATTTTGAAGCATCTCAACGGAAGCAATTTCAGTATCAACATAGGCATTGAGAACTGTTTTTAACAACTTCAGTATCTCCTCAATCTTCTGATGATGTTTCTTCACAAGTTCGCAAGATATGGTTTCACAAGATGATAACTCCAGAAGACTACTGATATTTTCTAGAAGCGACTTCAGCAATGGTATCTCCATCTCCTTAAATCAAAACAACCACTAGAGTAAGAGAAAAATAAGAATATTAGGATGCTTGGATTTAAACACGAAAGAGTTGTTGAATATTTAAAATATAAAAACAACTGGTTAATGGTTATGACAGGCAGGCAACTCATAGGACAGGACAATCTAGTTAAGTAGGAAAGGAATGGGGGAAGAGCAATAAAACATGGCGCCCTCTAAATTAATAATAAGATGAATTTAGGGGAATGTACTATGCATTCATCACAAGGATCCCATGGAATATGTGATTCAAGTGAAGTTACACATAGAAATACGAAATGCAAACTACATGATAAGCCCAAATTCTGTTAACATTTCCAAACTCAATCCAAAACAGAGAAGCATTTCCACTACTAATAAAAAGCACAATCAAGAAGGCAGTTAACAACAACTGCTTCAGATTAAGGTAAAACTTGGAACTAAAGCAAAAAAAACAACAAATGATCAATCAAAAATGAGCATGATTTCCAGTAATTGACAAATGAAGTACGAAAATAACAGCGAGCTTACCGGGTCATGCAAGAGATGAAATGGTGAAGCAAAATTGTAGGAGGGTTTAGCAGTTTAAAGAAAAGAAAGAGGAAAAGGAATGAAACGAACTACAAAATTTGAATTATAAATAGTGGAGAAGTATGTATAAAGGGAGAAGAGTAGTGGTCAAAGAACTAGGGTTTGAGAAGAGCAGGTGAGATCATGGAATAGAATGGACTTGGTTTGATTTGCAGTAGTCTGACGAATTCTGGGCGTGTCATGGGTTTACCGATTCCTGCGCGTTTCTTTTTCTGCACCGGGTTTGCTTACCTGCTCCCCGCGGTCGCTAATCAAATCCCAATTTTATTTTATTTTATTTTATTTAATTAATCTATATATTCAAAACTCCAAAGTCCAAACTAAGGGGATTTTTGTTTGAAGGGGTTGGACATGAGAAGCCCAATCACTTTCATTCCAATAAATCATGGAATTCCGCATTCCACACTAAAATGAGCTCTATGACTGATTCCCTACGGCAAAGGCTCGCAATTCCAGTTTTTTTCAAATATTAAATTATATAAATTAGATTTAAATTTTAAAATTACTATTAAACATTAATTTTCTTTTAAAAATAATAAAATCATATTAAATTTAAAATTACTGCTATAAATTTTTAATAAATTCTTAAAGAATTTAATTATATCAAACAAAATCAATAACTATAATAGTCATTCTATATCATTAACCGAACAACATAATTACGAAAGATAAATCTATTACCATTACTATCACTATTATTCTCATTTCGATTCCTTCTAATATACCAAACGCCCCCAAATTATTTCGATAATTGTGGACAACATGTAACATAGTCCAAACTAGTATTTTGATTCGTAATACTATAAAATACATAGTATTTCTTATTTTAATAGATCAACCACACAAAATAATTTTCATCTTGTTTAGTTTCCTATTTTTCTTAAAAATTTTACATACAAAAAAACCTTGATTTTTTTAATTTAAATCTCAATTTTAAATTTAATTTTATGAAAGTTTCAATTTAAAATTTAATTCATTTTTTTTTCAAATTAGAACTCAATTTTTTTCATTTTTTGTTTTTTATTTTCTCATTTTAAAACTTGCTATAAATTATATTTTCTCATTTCAAGTCATATAAAATTATTCAAAAAATATTAAACACTGTCAAATCAAATCATTATATTAAATGAGTCAGGTTTGCGGAGAGTCAGGTTTGCGTGCGTCCGGGCGCAAGAGAACACATTCCGTGCGCATTTAGAAATTTAATAGTATGGATAAGGGTACATTGCTTTGGTCTAAAGGGTATACACTTTAATTAATAAAAAGGTACACAATTTTGTTCTAAAGAGTATACACTTTTTATTAATGTTTGTGCGCTCAGGTGCACAGAAGTTTTTGTCATATTAAATACATATTGTTTTTATTGACATTTTGTATTATTCTATATTATATATTTAATTCAGAAAAAAAATTACGATAAGCCCTCCTTGAAAAAATAACTCCTAGGTACACGTTTTATACCCTAACAGCTCGTTTGGTAGAGGATATTATAGAGGGATAGATAGGTAAACTCTTATAATACTATGTTTGATTAGAAATATGTGTAAACCTATTGGCCTGTGAAAAAGTGAGGCCCGATGTGTAAACTCTTATTACACATCCCACGTTGAGCGCAAATGAGATCACCTGTTTCACAATGATGTTTCATCTACTATTTCATAAATTAAATGATTGACATGTGGCACAATCAATGCCCAAAATTTAATACTTGCCCCAAGGGTTTATTGGTCATTATTAGGGTATAGTATTTTTATGTTGTGAAACACCAATGAAACACCGAAAATGTAACAGGGAATTCAAGTGGCGTTGAGGGTGGGATGAGACTTTGTATCTGTTGGGATGAAATTCCAATTTCGCCCCCACGTTCTAAATCTCTCTCGTATTTAAGAATACTTGCAGAAACAAAATGAAATGAAAGCAGAGTGTAATTTTTGGAGCGAAACCAACAACCATTTTCATTTAATTGCATCTCCTCTTTTTTGTCTTTCTTCATCCAACTACCTCTCTTCTCTCATTGAGGACTTTAAGATCTTTTCTCAGTAAAGATACGTTTTTGCAGATAGCTAAGCCGCAAGCTCTCCTTCAACACCGAGCTCCGTCGTTTGAGAACTATTATCCCGTAGAATGTAGTGGGAGTTGTATTGTCCGTTGGCTCAGCAGATTAATTCACGGAATGTATAAGACAGTCATTGTTTGATGGAGAGACAACAAATGGGGTGAGGTGAAAGAGATGGAAGGATTCTTGGGGACTATGGCCCTACAATGGCGTCTCTGCATGGATCCATTGGCTGATAATGGATCGTTTGATGATCATGAATTCAGATAAATTATTAATTGTAATTGCAAGGATGCAAGTTTCAAGAAATTGTAAAAATCGTGATAAGAATTCTTCCAATTGACTTTAGTGAGATTATGGAAAGAGGATAATGGGAATGATGAATGGATGGAGTCGGAAGAGTGTTCATGATCGTGATCATTGTTTCTTCTCTCCACCAACACTCACTTCTTGCCTCTGATATTGCCTTAATCCAAGTAAACAGCATGACTATGCTTCTTACAAAATGTTGGTTTTACTTTAGGCAAAGGAACTATCAATGTTTATTCTAGAGGTACTAAATATATTAATTAGGACCAATGATCCCATACTTAATCCAAAAGAAGAAAATATATAGATTAGAAATGATAACAGGAAGAGAGATGGGAGAGAACAGAACATAACATGGAGATGAGTGGAGGAAAGAGAATTAAAGAAATGGATGATATGGGTCCTAATATTTGTTGTTCCAGTGGTTAACTTTTTAAGGACATAATTGACAATTCATGATATCTTTTTCCCAACTCACATTTTATTTTCTAATTTTATAGTGTTTTATTCCTGTCAAAATTAATGAAAATTGCTCCTTAACCGTTTCATTTCAGAATTATAATTTTAAAGCAAACACGAGAATGGTGTTAAATGGTAGAACACATCCTCTCCATCATCCATCACGCGTAATCCATCTACTTTACCAAACGAGCTGTAAATAAATTACTAGGAAATACAATGAATTTAAAAAATTATTCTCGCATACAAAATATTAAAGTAAAAAATACCAAATACAACCTTAATTCATTATAATCTCATACACTTTTTAACCACACAACCCTAAACCCCTCACTCATCCAGTGCTGCCGGACCGCCGTTGAAGAGTAGGAGCATATAATTTTTTCGATGCACATGACACTTACGATCCACACTTTTTTTACTACACATAACTTTTGCTGCACACACTTTTTTATTGCGCATAACTTTTACTGCACACGAACTTTTATGTTGCACATAAACATTTATGTGCAACACATGTTTAAGGGTTATATTGAAATATCACAATATATTTATGTAGTTAGTAGTAATATTTTTGTATGTTTGTATCTCATAATAATAAAGGAGTTTTTAAAGTATCTAAGAGTAACTACCTCGCCTTATTTTAAGAAAAAAATTAAAATTAAAATCTTCAAATGAGACACCTTTAAAATGAAGTTCAAATTTGAGACATACATAAAAAATTGGGTTTTTATTTGAAAATTTTTCTATTCTGTTGTCTATTTGTCCGTTCCATAATTACCTTTAACTCACAACAGAAAACAATAATTTATTAAACAATAACTTTAAATTTGTTACCTCTATCTGACATATATAAAATTAATTTATACTTTATTTATTACCTAAAAATACTAAATTAATCTTAAAAGTCAATAAAATTTAAAAAAAAAATCTTAAAAAACATGAAATAATAAATGTGAACCCAATTAAGCGGGAAGGAGTAATATATTCTCTATGGGCTACACAATATTAATATTATTATTTATTATATATTAAAATGACAAAGATTTGTGTAGTGTTACAAGTTTTTAAGGATAAATTTATTTATAAAGAAAATGAATGACCAAAATGGAAAAAAAAATTTGAATGAGACGGAGAGAGTATATAATATTGAATAAAAAGTTATACACACCCGCGAACTAATGACAAAGTCTCTTGTAAAACGTTACTTACTTGAGACGGTTTGTGAGACATGTTAAAGTATGTTTATTATTTAGATAAAGTATGTTTAATGGTTGTTAAAATATGTTTTCTAAAGTATGCTGGATTATGCATTGAAGTACGATTTTAGAGTGTTATAAATTGATTTATTATTGACATACTTTAATTATAAATAAGCATACTTTATCTATACAATAAGCATAATGTAGTGATGGAACAACCCATTTCACATCCGTTTCACAAATAACACATCTCACAGGAGCATAACTCAATAAACTAATATAGAAAAGGTGAAGCCTTAGAGAAAGGAATAAATATAAAAAAAAAAAAATAGAACAAGAGAGTAGAACTTGTAGTTGAATATCAGAGAGAGAAGAGTAGGTAATACATGTAAATTGTTAAGTGCAATCATCCAACAAATTATAAGGCACAAGAAAGAAAGCAACCCAGGCCCCAGGGTAAACATATATGATTATTTATGTCTTATGATGAAATCTACCAGTACAAAACAATATTGATAGTCGTAATGACCTTAATTTACTGTCACAAGTGCAAGGACTTTAACCTCGTATATTCAGCCATCGCTTAACCGAATTTTTGCTTTGGCATCGCTTTCCTTAAAAGAATCAATCTTCATCATCAGAGTTATCAAACTTTATTTTCACAGCTTTGGGAGCATTTGCCTCGATTTCTCGGAAATGGGCACCATATAACTTAGAATCCTGCAAGAATGATATTTCAAAACCTTATGTTCCAAATTTAACCAACAACCATTTCAAGATACGAACGCACCAAAGAGACCAAATAACATTTAGTTCTAAACAAGTCTTCCTCGTATTACACCTGTTATCGCCTGGTTTGGTGTACGCGTTAAATTATCAGATGCTGATCTCATGTAACATTTACAGAAACAGACGAAAAGCAAATCTGAGGTAGTATATTTATTTTCCTCAGGGACAAACATAATCAGCAGCACACTTCATTGTCTATCCACAATATTTTCCAAATGTTATCTATTTAACCTAATAATCTGAAATAAAGAAGACCATCTAAACACCTCTAATCTCACCACATATAAGTTACTGGAAGAAGTCACAGATCATATCATCTACTATGTCGTGCTAAACAATCTCAAATACCAAACAAAGATTTAAAACAGGTATATCTGACCTTTTTCTTGACATGAGTTCCGAATTTCAGCAAGGCATCAGGGACAACCTGGTTAGCTTCCCTGAGAACATTCACCAACTCCCCAGAAAGTCCCTGGGAAGAATTTATTCATTCGATTATCAAATACAACATAATATATACAAACAAACAAACAAACATACATACATACATACATACATACATACATACATATATATATATATATATATATATATATATATATATTATGGAGATATCAGCAAATGTTAATGACTAAAATTGAAGCACGTACTTTGTTTTCTTTTGTAAAGAAGGTGTGAGCCACTCCCTTTTTACCAGCTCTTCCAGTACGACCAATTCGGTGAACATAATCCTCTGTTGTTTGTGGAAAGCTGTAATTTATTACAACTTCAACATCAGGAATATCCAGTCCTCGCGCAGCAACATCAGTTGCTATCTGCAATTCATAGAATGCACTATATTACACTATATAAGTTAGTAAAAGGTTATCAAACATCACTGAAATACCTAAATTATATTTTAGTTCCGGTAGTTCATTTAAATATATTTTATAACGTCAGTTGTTAAATCAATCTTTTTATGTTTCTATCATTGGCATACAGTGGATCGAATACAATTATTATAATTTGAGCCATTAAAATATATCCATCTCTTTATCACAATTTAAATCACATATAATATATAATGTCTATAATATCTACAAAAAGTAATAATCAACTTATATTATAAAAGGGATAGAACTGCTCAAGTTCATGGAAATAGCAAAGAAGTTCAAAGAAATTAGGCTGTCATTCCCTAAAAGGAGATGATAGGCGTAGATACATTAGTAGATCATATGACAAGGCAGCGAACTGCATCAGCCTTCATTCTCAACAGGTAGCACTAGCAGAATGTATGGAATCACCACAACCAAATATTAATTTTGGAAATTAAAAGAGCTTAAAATTTGATAGAACCATTTATAGCAAAACTTGAACAAAAGAGACATTTATAGTGGCAAAGACATGCTCAGGTCATACCAACAGAGGACAGGTTCCCTCCTTAAACAAGGACAGTGCCTGAGTTCTTTCACTCTGTGCTTTGTCGCTACTTATAGATACGACTTCCCAACCCCTGTCAATGAAAAGGTGAATAAAGCTATCACCTACTGGCAAATATAACAGGCTCTTAGACTTGAGCAGCATATGAAGTTGATTATAAGGGGCAGACAAGCGATGTACGTTGTTAAAGGCGCGCCTAAGGCTCTCAGGCTCAGGGGTGTGCGCCTAGATTTCCCGATTTTTTGCTATTCCAGGCGATTGTACCAAAGGCGATCATCTTTGTGTGCCTATATGCGCCATTTCATCACCCAAAAGGCGTGATTTTTAAACATGCCTACTTTTATCTTTTTTAATTTTTTTTTTTTTGAAGTTGCTATTCTAATATTACTGTGCTATCACGTTTTTGTCTTTAAAATGGAGTGGGCCTTATAAAATGTAATAGATAGACAATTAGGGTTAGGATTTGGACTTTGAACTTTCAAAATAAACATTGGAGAAAAAGTCCAAAACCGCAACTTCAAGTGCTACACCAACAAATACTTAATGAAATGATCAAATGGATAAAGGAAAGAGGGTAAGAGCCTCATCTTTAAGGCTTGTTGATGAAGATGATGATTAAGATATTGAAGTTGATCTTGAGTGTGATGTGAATGAAGAGGAAGAATTTAATGAGAAAGATGATCAATTTGAGGAGTAGGAGGATGAGGACTAATTAGTTTGCTAGTAGCTTATCTATTGAAACTTTCATTAACTTACTATTTATTTGCATGAAAGATTTTAAAATTGAATTTATTTATGTGTATGTTTTTTGTGTTATAATTCTATTATGAGCTATTACGCATCATTATGTGATGTTATGTGATTTTTACCTTAATTTAGTTACATAATATTGTTCTAAGTAGGATATATTTGTGTATATATATTGTAAAACCATATTTTGGCACAATGTACAAGAGGCGCGCCTCTCGCCTCAGGCA
This sequence comes from Pogostemon cablin, assembly GCA_023678885.1. Taxonomy (NCBI): domain Eukaryota; kingdom Viridiplantae; phylum Streptophyta; class Magnoliopsida; order Lamiales; family Lamiaceae; genus Pogostemon; species Pogostemon cablin. Next base: position 22,984,547 of record CM042955.1, read on the forward strand.
CGCCTAGGGGTCCTTGCGCCTTTGTGCGCCTCTCGCCTTTAACAACTATGTGTCTCACTAGCTAAAGCAATCAAAACATGAAATTACCTTTTTTTAAGCATATTCTCCACCCTCGTCGCTTCAATCTTGTATAAAACAAAGACCAATACTCTGTTCCTGCAGAAAAGCTCCCAGAGAAGACAATCAGAAAGCATTCTATGGAATAGAGACTTAGAGAGAAAATTTGTAAGAGCTTTGTCCACTAGAAAGGAACAAAAGTAGCATGGGCACAAAAAGATGAAGAACTGAATCATTCAAGTACATACAGTTTGTTCACAAAAATCTGAAGAAGCATGGGCAAATCAAGAGATTGCAAAGATTCAGAATGCATGTTCGACTAGAGGGATAAAAAATGACTTTGATACCAAAATACAAGTAAAAAAGAACTTGAGAATTGAGATATCAAAACGTACTTTCTAGACTTGTGGTATTTTTCCAGCAAAACCTGCAACCGTTCATCCCGTGCCCAATAATCCAACACCTGCAATACAAAGAAAAATTCTAGTTTTTATGCTAAATGCTAATTTCCAACTGAATTAAATCAACCATACCTCCATTATCTAAGAAGAAAAGTACCTCTACTATTTGCATTACATCATGGTTGGCAGCTAAATCTTCCGAACCCACAACAACCTGAAATATATTTAGTTTTAATAAGGAGAGAAGAAAAATGTCAGAAGAAAAGGTATGTCTCTCAAATAAACACACCTTCACGGGGCAGGGATCCATGAATTCTTGAGCTAGTTGATGCACAGCAAGAGGCCATGTTGCACTAAACATTACCATTTGGCGAACTGAACAGCAAGTCATTCAAAATTATATTTAAACCCAGAATATTACCAAACACCTTCTCATTGTATGACTAGTGAAACATTTGAATTTTCTCTATTTTAAGAAAAAATAATAATTCAAAACGCAATATATGCTTTCTGAAATAGAAAAGTGCACAAAATGAACCCATGAAAAATAAGGCCAGGAACCCAATAGAAGTTATGTTTGAGGAGAAATTACAAAACTATTAAATAAATTATATTCACAAGGTTTAAATTGATATCATATGGAAGTTCCAATCATACCAGTGCATGTTTGACTTAAAATTGCATGAACATCAGGTTCAAATCCCATGTCAAGCATTCTATCAGCTTCATCTAGGACCTATGACAAATACCAGTAAGAAAATTTGCTGGATGAAGCCTCAAAAGAGCTAAAAATGAATACGAGTGTTCAAAAGGATCATTCATCCAAAAAAAAAAAAATAATTTAAGCCAAGCACAAGTATATAGAAATTAAAATCCACATATAATACTAGAAATACAATTAACTTAATCACTAAAGAAACAAGCATATTCATGTCTCATCTTGTATGAAGGGGGCTAACTAGCAAGTACTAATCCACTTTAGAGTAGGTAACGCCACCAGTACACAAACTCTTCTAATGTGGTGACATGAACACTTTTGTACTGTGGCTTCATACTTAAGTTCCAAAATGGTTGACAAAATTAATGAAGCATTAATTTGACAAGCTAAAAGAATGTAATAATTGTAAACTAATGTTTAGTAAAGTAGCATATTGAAGGAGACATCTATTCTAAGTTTACCAGGAAAGGTGATAACAAAAACAAAATGTGTTAACAGTAGTGAAATTATATGTATCATATACAATTATAAACTCAGAAGTAAGAACTTCTACATGCATAACAAGGACACGAGAGATTACACAATAAAGCCTGAAATTATGTTTGTTCAATAATATCAGGAATTAATCCAGTATGATAATATACATGAAAAGTTGAGTGAAACTTGAACAGTTGCTAAACTCAAGTGACTGTGAATGTAAAAATTATATGTGATTGCATTGTTTTCTCTTGTTCCACTTTTTCAGGAGTTGTGGCAGCATCTTAAGCTATTTAATGCAACAAAGGATATATTTTGCAAATCATATACAATTTGTTCCAGTAGTCGTAATCTACCCATAACAGCATAGACATCTAAGTGAGATGACTTCTGCACCCACTAAGAGATGCTCATCAAGAAACCAACTCGATAACAGTAACTACCGAAGAATGCAAGTGAATGAGAAAAAAACACTTAAATCAGCAGATAACAAATCAGTAATATATTATTTACAAAATAGCAACACAATATCTACTTACCACAAAAGATACCTCCTTTAGGTTGCAGGCTCCCATTTCAATCAAATCTTTTAAACGGCCAGGTGTCCCAATAACAATATCCTGCATAAAGCCACATGAAAGGAAGATTACATGTATGGATGATTATTGACTGAGTCTAACATCAATCATGTTAGTTAGAGTCATAGTTAAAAAACAAAAAACGAAAAACACTGAATCCAATTGATCAATTATGTGAAAGAACTCATTTGCTGATGGCAAGGTATTTTAGCACTTAGCACCCCATATAAAAGGATAAAGTTTGAAATGAATTGCACATTCTTCTTACTCTTATTATATCACATAATGCATTATATCGTAGCAGCCATGTGGGTTAAAAACCAGGGCAATGAAGTCCCTTTGTCACCTCCCCACCAACTAGAATAGTGCCACTAGCCCATTGTTGCCAATTAAGGCAAATACAACAGGACTAGAGAGCCCTCACTGGCTCATACACTAGAACATGATACTGTAGTCTTCAACAACCTCTAGCATAGAGTATGTTTTAAATTCTCTATAGACCAAAACCCAGCACACTGATCTAAACATTACTTCACTTATTTTCACGCTCGCTTTAATTTTCTTCAGAAACTTTGAATATTAAATTTCTTCTGATTAGTTATAGACTTAAAGACCAGCATGCAGATTGGACTAAAACAAAGACATTACCATAGGCACAGAAAATTCAATAATCACAGCTCTTATTTTGAGGTTTTATATTTGCTTTTCAGATTACACGCGTAGATAACTGATTACCTTATTTGCCTGAAAAAAGCATATGCAATGTACAAAGATTTAATAGAATGACAAATAGCATCCTTTTCCCTGGTTTGACAATGCTAACTAGACATATTCTAGAAAATAACTATAATTAATGATGACTTAGTAAAAGTGGCCCATGATATCTATAGTTATACCAACTGTGTACTGTACTTAATGATGAACTACAGGAAGCAAGTTTAGTTACAAATGAAACAAACTAGAGAGTCAATTATTACCTCCCATAAACCAAAATGTTAAAACTTCGATGATCTCATTAAAATGTACGCGGCTGTGATAATGGAATTTTCTTCACGGTTCATCAGAATCAAACAGAAGTGAAGTTCATATTTACTTAGAGATCAAAATTTTGGAATACTTACCACACCAGATTCTAAAGAAGAAATCTGCTCTCGTTTATTTTGATTTCCTCCATATATACAAATTGACTGCACTCCAGTAGGCTTTCCAGCATCAAAAATAACATCTGAAATCTAACACAGTTATTGTCATCAGTCTATATCATTTATAAGGGATTACCTTGGATATATAATGGAGTTGAATGGAAATCCAAAATTACAAATGTCGTTTTCTTAGGCATAACAATTAGCAAGTTCGATCATCACTAAAGAAAAAGGCAGTACCGAAATCCTGATTTATAAAAATCCAAAGGACTTAAAATTGATAATATGACTTTCTCAATATTAGTATAACTTTAATGGATAGATACTTAAAATTCTATACATATGAAAACAGAAGCAACCAATGGGCAGTTTAAGCACAAGTCATTGCCCAAAAAATCAATCTTCTGGCAATTGCACGAATGCACTAAAAACAAGGTATATCTTGCCAGAAACAAAATCAAGAACATACTTGTTGAGCAAGCTCCCTTGTAGGAGATAGTACAAGACACAGTGGATTCACTTTCTTAGATGTTTTGCTCTTTCGCTTACTCAACACGTGCATAATGGCAGGGATTCCAAATGCAAGTGTTTTACCTGCACAAACCATGAATACAAGGCTCATACGAAAGAAAGCTAAGTCAACGCAAAGAATATTCATCAAAAAATATTACCAGAGCCGGTGGCGGCAATTCCTATAAGATCGCGGCCATCAAGGAGAAAAGGCCATGAATGAGATTGAATTGGCGACGGCTTATCAAACTTCTTGCAGCATTCTAAGACGTCATCAGGAAGTCCCGAGTCCGTAAACGAATTCAGCGTCTTGTATTTTGAATCGTTCACATTCTTCCCAGATACCACGACACCGAAGCTTTCTCTCACCTCCTCCGCTGGTTTCTCTCCGTCTTCTCTGCCATTCTTCTCCTGCGCAGTCGTGGTCACCTTTCCTTCTCCCCCTTTCTCTTTCTTCTTCTTCTTCTTCTTCTTCTTCTTCTTCTTAGACTCTTCTATTGCTCCATTGCTCGCATTTTCCTCTTTTCCTTCTAACTTGTCCTTCTTCTTTTTCTTTTTGGAAAATTCTGCCGATCCATCGTCCAAAGGCTCCTCATTTTCCCGATTCTTCTTATTTTTTGAAATCTTATCCAGGGTTTCTCCATGTTCCTCCTCGTTTGAATCTTTCTTGGTTTCGGCATCAATTTCTTCAAGCTTTCTCTTTTGCTTCTTCTTGTGCTTCTTCTGAAACTTATTCTCGTCCATGGTGTTTACGGCCTCCTCCGGTTCAGTAATTTGCTTCTTCTGGCCAGCCATGATTTTATGGTAACCCAAAACCCTAAAGTGTGGCAGTTAGAGGTAATAGGTTTTGGGTGTGGCGGCAAATCTTCTGATAGCCGCAGAATGCCTTTTATACTACTCGAGTTCATTCATATTGGTAGAAGTAGGTAGAGCCGTCAAAATGGGCTGAGCCCGTTGGGCCAAATCGCACCCGCATATATAATTGGCGGGTTGGGCTTGAGATTTTGAAGCCCGTTTAAATGCGGGCCTAAACGGGCTGACTCAAAAGGGGGCGGGCTTGTGCGGGGCGGGGCAGTTAAGCCCGCAATTTTTTTATATTTTTCTGATCTCTTTCAAATAAATGTATCTGATTTATACCATTAATCAGTTTTGCTTTCTTATGTTTTTTTTTTACAAAGAATAAAGAATATGGATTCTACTAATTGGTTTTACATTCTGGAGGTAGTACTTTATATCTGGACTTGTCTTGGCAATATGAGTAAAACATATGCTTCCTTCTAGCCCACTCCAACCCTGTCCCGCGGGTATTAATAAACGGTAATGGGACGAGTACGGGTACCATAATAAATTTTTTAAAAGGGACGGATACGGATACGAGTAGTTATTTTTTTAATCGGATACGGTATGGGTACCCCAAAATAAGCGGATACCCTATTCGTTGCCATCCTTACTCCCTCCGTCCCACAACAAGTGTGGCGAAATTTTTTTGCACGTAGATTAAGGGATATGTAGTAATATTTAATTTAATGAGTAGTTGGGGTAGTTGAAGAGAGAGAAGTAATATTTTAACGTATAGTGAGTAGGTGTATTAATAAATTAGTATACTTATGTTGATTGATTTTATTATCTTTGTTTATTGTTATTACTTACTAGTTTTAATGTTTATGGGCTATTCTATGTCAATTGTCTTGTTGACACTTGACATTGCACCATTATTTTGATTTTTATTTTAATAATATCATCCTTAACCTAAAAAAAAAGCAAACAAATAAACGCGGGTTGGCCCGCAATAGCCCACAAACCGCATATAAATGGATTGGGCCTAACTTTTCTAGCCCGCAACCTACTTAGGCTCGCCCCGCCTAAGCCCGCAAAATCGCGGGTTGAGGTGAGTTTTGGGCCAGCCCACCCCGCAGACCCGTTTTGACAGCTCTAGAAGTAGAACAGGTTTACTAGTGACTTTTCTTGCACCATTCATTATTGGATGGAACATGTTACTGCATTTTCCTTCGCATTAAACTACACTTAAAAATACTATTTTATTAAAATTAATGGATAAAAATTCTTCTTTTGTCCCTAGTGTATTTAATTAATGATGCAATCTTCTGATCATTTTATACTTTCCGTAATTATTTATTAATTCTTTTAAAATATTATTCCTTTCTATTTATAATATAAATTATTTATGAAACAATTCGCTATCATTTTTTATCCATTAGAATCTAAGACAATCTCACATAATGATTTATGTCATATATCACCCTAAAATTTAAATGTTTATTAGAATTTGAAATATTTAAATGTATATTTGTTCTTAAATTTTTTAAATAGGAAGGGTTAATGTGAAACCGTTTCACATCATACTCGTAGTTAAAAACTTAGATGAAACCGTCTCGCAGTATAATTTCCTTGAGACGGATAAATGATAATGATAATAGTGTTGTAAACTATTTTATGAATATTTTATAGTTTAAATAAAAGTAATAACATTAAATAAAAAGTTCCACCGAAAGACAATCTCATATAGAAATTTTATTACTTCATGTAAAAATAATTTTTAAAACCACTTTCAAACCCTAAACCAAAGATAACCTAAGTGCTCCTGTCAAAAAAATAAAATTGAGTTTTGAGTTTTTGAATGGGCCCATATCTATTAACTAGTTGGGCTTTGAGCTCGGCCCAAAACATTTGTAATTGTAAAGATAATATCTTATCGACAAATAACTAATTGACTATCCAACGCGACTTTAGCACTCTTAAGTGGAGTTCTGTAATGGCGATTTTAAATATGGTGGTTTTCTGGTGAACGAACGTACGCAAACATTGAGAAAGCGCGGGAATAAAACACCGCCGCTATACCACCATTGCTACCTTCTCCACTGCCCTTTATCTCACATCTTCTTAAACCCACTATGGAATCGAATGATGTCAAGGAGGAGGAATTCGGCTTCTCTAGAAACTACTTTTTAGCGAAAGAATTGAAGAGTTCCGCCAAAAAATCTGTGCGCAAGCTTTCCGACATCAATGACGTTGACGAACAGGTTTGTTGCTAGCAATTTCTTGTATTAATCGTTGATTTTCTTATTTAGTTACAGAAATGAATTTGTTTCTACATTGTACTTGTAGGAGCTGAGAGAAGCTTGTGCTAAACTTGGGACCAAGCACGAGAGAGAAATTGATGATTTGGTGCGCAGCTATAAGGATTCATACCCAGAATGGGTTTTCATGTTGAGGTAATTCTTGTTTCTCTTATGATGAATTTTGGGCGTTTTTGCTCGAAGGTTGTTTTTCTATTGCAGATTACTTTTTTCAATGTTGAATTGTTTCTGTACTTATGTGTAAAAGGTGCGGGATGGGGCTGTTGATGTATGGTTTTGGGTCGAAAAAGGCATTGATTGAAGACTTTGCTTCAACGGCTTTGACTGATTATTCCGTTGTTGTGATTAATGGATATCTTCAATCTATCAATCTTAAGCAGGTACAACACTCTTATGATCAATTTATCACCTTACTTATATGGTGTTTGAATTTGCTTTCTGTATGTTGCAATTGTGGAGACAAATCGTCTTTTCTATCTGTATCCTGTATGTAAATTGTTGTGTATGGTGTTGAATCCATTGACCCAGCCAGGAAGTTAGAAGTTAGGATATGTGGTTAATACATTCAGAAGCTAATCTATAACGGGCATGGATTTTTGGAGCAGTCGCGTCACGCATGAGAGTTGCATGGTTAGTTAGGCTGATTGTAAGCTTAATCAAAATCAGGTTCTGGTGCAGTTTTCAAGAGCAGTTTTGAGTGGTCAAATGGGATCCATTTTAACTGATTATTGATTTCAGATTTATCCTGATATATCAGCTACAAGCCGATACATGAGATTGAGTGGCAGTTATTTTGGTGGAGAAACACAGCAGATACTTGAAAAGAAAATATGATTTTAGAGCTTCTTGTTTTCTGATCTTTAAGTGTAGTTTTGGCTTGAGATCAATTCTTCTTCATTCATTGTATTCTCACAATAAAATCACTCTCAAACTCAAGAGTCAAGTGGATGTAGATCGGTTAAGATCGAACCTTTGTAATTCTCTCTGTTCTTATTTGTTAATCAATTTATCTTTTCATCTCACGTGTTTGCATTAGTTTGCAAGTTTCTGTGTTCTTGATTAAAGGAAGAAGTCATAAATTGAATAAAGAAGAGTATTTCTCTTCTTTAATTGTAATAATCAACGAATTATTGATGCTATCTTCTGCTTTGAAGGGTAATATTTATTTTCGTGTCATGCACCACTCTCTTCTTGTTAGCAGGGGATTGTCTTTGGATGGTCCAAATGCCTTAAAAAAGTATGGTACCATCTACTATTATTATAGAAATTGAAATTTATTTTAGTGATGAATTCATGACTGTATTGAAGACATTCAACATACCTTTTTCTTACCTTCCTAAGGATGGAATTAAGGACATATCATTATACTGGCTGGAGCACTGACATATAGGCCTCATAAATTCATAATGACATATTTTGGTAGGAAAATGGTAAAGTTTGAACAGAAAGACATTGTGTTTTTATTTATTTCAAATCAATCTTGTGTTGTTTGGTGTTTGGTGTTTGCTTTTGAACTTGAAATGCCTATGTGATTCTGTTGAACTCTTAGGAATTTGTGCCTTTTCACTTGCTGATGCTTCATATGCATTCCAGCTTCTCCAAAAGCAGGGCATTCCTTCTGTGAGTGATTACTATATATCTCCAAATCTAAAATTTTGGTCTCTATGCTCTATTTACCAAGTGTTTTGGAGTCTGTCCTTCGCAGCTTTCAAGTTCTTTACCAAAATCTACCTAGCAATCTTGTTGGCCAAAAAACTGATTAGAATTCATTGCTTTGTGCTATTCATTTGAAAATAGTAATTGTATTTGGATTTATAAAACTATCAAAGGGTTACTTAATCTCATAAAAGATCCATCTGGTACAATTTTTTTCTACAGTAATATACAGAACGCATTGAATTACTTGTAGGCTTGTACATGTTATTACGACTTTAATGTCATTTCATCTTGTTAGCTCTTCAGTCGTGTTGAAAACATAGAAAGGTCAGAATACTTTGGCAAATCTCATTTTGATAATTGGTGTCTTTACAGTTATATCCTTATCTGATGAGAAAGGATTTAAAGAGTGGTTAATCTTGCAATGCTAAGCAAATTATGAATGTAAATTTTGTAGGTTGCAGTCACGTTGGCTGAACTTCTGTGGGATCAATTGAAAATGCAGCAAAAAAACACCTCAGCTGATCATTCTAAAAACCAGCAGCCATTTAATACCCGATCTATGGATGATCTTATTTTGTATCTGGATGGGCCACAGTTGGAGGGTGCTGAATGTTTTGTTTGTGTTGTAGTCAACAATATTGATGGGCCAGGTTTGCGTGATTCTGATTCTCAGCAATATCTTGCCAGAATCGCAGCGTGTTCTCATATTCTCATGGTGGCCTCCATTGATCATGTGAATGCACCTCTACGTGAGTATCATCTCACATTATAATTCAGTCCTTTTATTGTCATATTATGTGTTAAACACTCTTCCTAACATTATTTTATCGTCTGTAATAGTATGGGACAAGAAGATGGTTCACACACAGTTTAATTGGTGTTGGTACCATGTCCCTACATTCGCACCCTACAAGGTTGAAGGAACCTTCTTTCCTCTGATTCTCTCACACTGTGGAAGCGCACAGAGTGTGAAGACAGCCTCCATAGTATTACAGAGTTTGACACCGAATGCTCAAAATGTTTTCAAAGTAGTCGCAGAGCATCAGCTGAGCCATCCTGATGAAGAAGGCAAGTGGCTACATACATCTTACTTCGAATTATTTGTACTTTGAATGAATTAGAAATAAAAAAAAATAGCTCTTCACTTGCAGGAATGCCATTTAACAATGTGTACACAACCTGTCGAGAGCGCTTCCTAGTGAGTAGCCAAATTACTCTAAACGCCCATCTGACAGAATTCAAGGATCATGAGTTGATGAAGACGAGAAGGAATTCAGATGGTGAAGATTGCTTGTACATTCCTCTCACGAGCGAAGCACTTCAAAAACTTGTGCAGGAGATCAGCCAATAGAAGTACTCCTCTCTTCTTTTGCTGAAATATGAATTGTTAAGCTTCTTACAGCCTTGATTAAAATGCTTTGTGCAATCTTATGATATATACATATGAAGCATTGTAGCAGCTTCTCAACTGTCATCTTTTAATTATTCATAATTTTTTAAACAGTGGAGAACTTATAACCTATATTTGAGCACACTGGATTTCATATACGATCATCTCATGTCCCAATAGCTGTGTGATTGACACACATAATGAAGAGGAATTCTAATCACTGCACTTGAAGGTTAATGCTTTCCTTTAATGGAAAAGGTTCCATTTTCTTTCCTATGTATTGCTCGGCCAACAATGTGAAACAAGTAAGTTGATGCACCAAATGGTACAATAAATTTGAACCCCATTTGAGATACACGCTAGATAAATTTTGTTCTCGTGCAATAATCACAAACTGCATGGGATATGTAACTACTAGGTATGCATGGAGTTTGTCTATTTCAAATACATAAAATTTTGAATCTAATGATAATTTCTTTATTATACCTATTATATTACTAATGTGTAATACATATATCTTTCATTATCTTAAAATATACTTATCTTTTTATTTTTTATGCGATACAATTTGAATTTAGTAAAATTTGCGAAAGATTGTTTATTCATTCTTATAAATATTTTTACTTTTTATTAAAGAAGAAATAATTAACTGAATCATATCACTTTTCATTAATCTAAATACTCCCTCCGTCCCACGTATTTTTACCCACTTTCCATTTTGGGGTGTCCCACGTATTTTTACCCATTCCATTTTTAGAAAAAATACATAATATTTTATTACATACTTTTTACAATCCCAACAACCTTAATTATTTTTTTACACTTTATTCATCATTCCCAACAACTTTATTCACTTTTTCTTTTCAAATTACTAATTTATCCCTACTTTCTCTTACATTATATATTAAAAAAATAAAATGTCTTAATCTCCGTGCCCGTACAAACGGGTAAAAATACCCGGGACGGAGGGAGTATTATTTTTATTAAAATATTATCACTTCTTATTTGTTTTATAAAAAATTGATAAGTGCTTGAAAACCATGAATAATATATGATGTGCCTCAAACTTTTATGATCAAAGACTTATTGTTTGGGTGTGTGAAAAAAAAAATTTAATATGTAAGAAACGTGTATAATCTTTTTAATTATAAGTAAAAAAATAATTAAAATTTAAAAATTCTTTAGAATAGCTTATATACTAGTATAGTATATTGTTATCATAGGAATAAAATAAATCATAAATTATAAATATAGCAAAATCTAATACCAAAACAACTAATAGTGTTCCTTAACTATATTATGTAATGCAAAAAAAGAAAGCAAATCGATTACATGACCTTACAAGAATAAAATAAAATAAGTCATAAACGTAAATCCAATCGATGTATATAATCTTGCACATGCCAAAGTCACGGGTATTAATGAGCGAGTTTGCACTTCATTAGCCGCCGCCTCACCACGGCGGAGTAACGCCGGAAAAAGAATCAACAGACAACAACTGCAAGCTAAGACAAAAGATACAAGAAAGGTAGCATTAAACTTACTCTGAAACAAAACCTCGAAAATCTAAAACTGAAACAAGCCAACAGTCGTAACCTCACCAGCTCCACCACCTTTACTCTATTCCCCCTCCAGGACATTATTCTCTCTTACCAAATCCTGAAGAAACCTCAAAATCAGGATTCTTGCTTTCACACACTCCACACACACTAAACAACATCAAGAAAATATTAGCCCACCGAAAGGCAGCCTGTAATCCATCACCTTTTTTAAAATTTTTAATTTCAGAAAAGGAAAATATATTCTTTCCTTTCTACTACTTTCTTGGACTTTCTCCCGCAACCCTTTTTCAGTTTTTGTCATTCTTTGCACACATTTTCGTTTCTTGCAGTTTCAACAGAAATGGCGACTCTTGGTGATATTGGGGTTTCTGGACTTATCAATCTTCTCGGGGTCCTTGCATTCCTGCTTGGTTTTGCTGTGCTAAGGCTTCAACCAATCAATGACAGAGTTTACTTTACCAAATGGTACATTTGTGGGAAGAGAAGCAGCCCCAGAGTTGGTGGGGTGGGCAAATATGTGACCCTTAATGTTAAGACTTATCTCACTTTCCTCAACTGGATGCCTGAGGCCTTGAAGATGAGCGAGTCTGAGATTATTAACCATGCTGGGCTTGATTCTGCTGTTTTCTTGCGGATTTACACACTTGGGTACTTGCAAATTCCTTCTTTCTAATATGCACACATCCATATAGTTTTTTTGTTTTAATGGTGGCTGATTGAGACCACTATTGAAGAAAGTTTATGTGCCTTTTGCTTTTAGGTAAATGATGTCTTTCTGAGTGTACTGTTTGGCATTTTCTTGAGTGTTACCCGTATTGTTTTGGTAAAGCCTTTTTGAGGTTGAGGTCCTTTATGAGTTTGTTGTTGCAAAACTGGTATTTTCATAAAATTCAACCTTCTAGGTTAAGAAGTGGCAATTCTTTCCTCATATTCTTCTGAATGTATAGTGTAGACTTTAATCTTGTCAATGTTTTGTGATCCATATTTCATTTATGGAACATCAGAATGAGTAATGTTTCCTCCTTCTAGTGTACGTATTTTATCTGCCTTTTTCTAGACTTGAATCTTCTTGGTCGTGGTCAAAGCTAATGTTTATATTTGATCTGTGAGCCGTGTATCACGTTGCTATTGGGATTTAAAACATTATTTTTAAACTCTTCTTATAGTTTATTCGTACCTTTTACCTGACAGATTGAAGATATTTGGACCAATCGCGTTAGTAGCATTGCTTGTTCTGCTTCCACTGAATGCATCTGGTGGCACTTTATTTTTTCTAAAGAGTGACTTGGTTTTTAGCAACATTGACAAGCTTTCTATGTCAAACATTCGTCCGAAGTCTTATAAGTGAGTTCTTTTTGCTTCAAGAGATGTGTTATTATGGTCTTGCTTATGCAATAGAAATCCATGTCATGCATTAGATAATAGATTGCATGTAATGGATATAATATGCTGGTGTATCCTGTAATGCATGCTGGGAAATTCTTAGGTGTGTAAACTGAATTTCAGTGTATGTTTCACATTAGAATATTTTGAGTCACTCTATAATATTAACATTGAATGAGAAATAAAAATTGAGCCAGTTGTTAGTAGTAATGCTTGATTGTGCATTCAAGATTGCTCTGAATGTCATGATGTTAACTTAATAAGAGCCCTAAAGTTAGTGGAGTTGGGTAGTCTTCATTCTTTGTTTTCTTTTGATACTCCTACTCCTACACAAAATGCAGACATATCATGGATCATCAGGATATAGTTATGTGAAACACTTAGTCATACGTATCTCTAAGATGGAGCTGAATCTCTTCTGTTAAGTGTCGCAGATGATATTATCATTTGTTGTAATAGACGATTAAAACATTTAGTCACAAACTCAATAAGACTTGGAGCAGAGCTGAAACCTCTGGCAACTTTAGTTTGTTATTCCTTCTCTTTTCTTCATTTCCTAATTTCCTGCAAAAGATGATAATTCTTATGATTGAATTTCAGATTTTTTATCCACATTTCGATGGAGTACTTGTTCACATTTTGGGCTTGTTACATGCTTTATAAGGAATATGATAGAGTTGCATTGATGAGACTAAATTTTTTGTCTTCACAAAACAGGCGCCCTGAACAATTCACGGTTAGTTGCACTATCTTGGCTGTTTAGATCTCAAGTATTTATATGGAATAATTCCTGAATTCATGTTATTTTTCATGTTACCTGTTTTTTATCTTGTTGGTATGCGTTTTTAATTATAAACAATGAAGTAGACACCCTCACAATCCAAGTGGACACAACCATAACCATGATCTTTATTGTTTCACTTTCATCTACCACACTTCTTTTTTCTGTTTGCTGTATGTTTGTGCTTTCAAATTTGGACACAAATTACATTGTTCCTTACTTTATTGTGACAATTATGACATTCAGTACCTTTGGACTAAACTAAAGGCTGTGTTTTCAGATTCTGTGTAAGATTTTTTATTTTTTTTAAAGCTTGACATCTGTATATAGAAACAAGAACTAACACTGGATGCCTTTTGAGGATACTGAGAGCCCTGTCACTTTTGAACGATTTCATTATATGAGATTAACAAGTCCAGTTTGTACAATTATTCATTTTATCTGCAGTTTTGTATATACATTTTATTCATCATAAGCTGTATGTGAAGTTGTGAACTACCTGCAGGTTCTAGTAAGGAATGTGCCACATGTTTCTGGCCGCTCGATATCTGATTCTGTGGAAAGCTTCTTTCAGAAAAACCATTCAGAGCACTATCTCTGTCACCAGGTAATGGATTGCTCTCTCAAAATTTTTGATACTGAAATGACTGTTTCATAGAATTCTTATAATAAAAATGCGAATTTATCTTTCTTTGTTCGTAGTTCTAGTTTTTTTTTTTTTTTTTTTTCTCAACTGGACTGTATTCAGTTGTTTTGGCCTATTTCCATTGCCATCCAGGGTGTATTCGATGAAAAAAAGTTCGCAAAACTGGTTAAAAAAAGAAACCGACTGCAAAATTGGGTTGATTACAACCTACTTAAGTTTGAGAGGAATCCACACAATAGGCCTACAAAAAGGGTATACTCCCTTCTGCTTCGGATACTAGCATTAGCTAAATTGTGCACTTAACATAACAATTTTACTTAGCTTACAATGTTTTCGTCATTCAGAAAGGATTTCTTGGACTCTGGGGTGAAAGGGTTGATTCAATTGACTTCTACAAAGAGCAAATTAAAGATTTTGATGAAAAAGTAAGTGCATAACTATTTCTAATTCATACAAGTTCATTGTTCATTTTGGTGGATAAATCAGTTGATTCTTTAATCATCTGCAATTTTATTACTTCCTACTCAAAGTTATCCCTACTTCTTAGATGATGTTGGAACGCCAGAAAATTATGAAAGATCCTAAATCTGTCGCTCCTGCTGCCTTTGTATCATTCAAATCACGATGGGGAGCAGCGGTTTGTGCACAGACACAACAGAGCAAAAACCCCACATTGTGGTTAACAAATTGGGCCCCTGAACCCCGCGACGTGTACTGGAAGAATCTGGCAATACCTTTTGTCTCCCTCAGCATTCGGAAACTCATAATCTCGGTGGCTATGTTTGCATTGGTTTTCTTTTATATGATACCCATTGCCTTTGTACAATCATTGGCAAATCTTGAAGGACTGGAGAAGGCAGCTCCTTTCCTCAGGCCACTTATCGAATGGTAAGACTCAATGCAAATGATAAATGTCATAGTGATGATGCCACTAGCTAGCTTTGTTTGTTTGTCACTATGGTTAGTTAACTCCAATAAAATAAAGGCTTGTATTTAATTTGATTATACTTTAAGAACAGTTAAAAGATCGATGGACCAGTTACAACCAAATGGTGTGAGATAAATGGAAGTTATGTCATACATGGAATTGAGTTATTTAAGAATTCGATTAGTCTAGCCTTACACTCTTGGTAATATATATTCAGATTGAGAACTTTGGAATACCAGTATCAGATTATTTCATCTAAGTTTATTCGAACTGGAATTGAGAACCAAATTCAGATCTGTAAATTGAAGTTGGGCTTGAAATGCAGATCCATCCAATAGTATATGAACAGAGAAAAAAACTGGATCTTGATTTAGACATCAAAATATAGCTTAATCTTACCTGTGGGTGTTCCATTTGTCCCAAGAAAATGAAAAGTAGCTTTATTAAAATCCCATTTAGTCAACTATAGTTCATCTTAGAGAAGTGATTTCTTTTTCCTGTATTGATGTATTAAATATAATTTGATGCTTATCTTGGATGCTAGTGAAAAAGGAATTGGTTTTCTGCTCTATTTTATGGGTTTGGTTGATTTGTTTTGCAGGAAGTTCGTGAAGTCATTGCTGCAGGGGTTCCTTCCCGGTCTAGCTCTGAAGATCTTTTTGTTTGTTCTTCCCGTAATTTTAATGATCATGTCAAAAATAGAGGGCCATGTTGCTCTCTCTGTATTAGAACGGAGAACTGCTGCGAAATACTACTATTTCATGCTCGTCAATGTGTTCTTGGGGAGCATAGCAACAGGAACAGCATTTCAGCAACTCAACTCTTTCCTTAAACAATCTGCTACTCAGTAATGTTCCTTGTATCTCTTTTAGCTTCTGTTTATATTCAATAATTTAAAACCAAGCTTTTAATTGATTGCTAATGTCTTCTTGACCATCTGATGCATTTCACTCCTTTTCTTGATCTAAATTGATTCTATTCACTATTCTACCTGTTAACTTGTTCTGGTAAACTTGATTTCAAATTAAATTTATGACTTCCCTTGAACTTTTAAACTAAGGATATTGGGTTTGAAGTATGTTTCTTGGTTTCAGGATCCCCCGAACTATAGGAGTATCAATACCAATGAAAGCTACATTCTTCATCACATATATAATGGTGGACGGTTGGGCAGGAATTGCTGGAGAAATCCTCCGGTTGAAGCCATTAGTGATTTTCCACCTAAAGAACATGTTCATTGTCAAAACTGAAAGGGACTTGGAGTTGGCGATGGACCCTAAAAGTATCGACTTTCCTGAGACTCTACCGAGCCTTCAGTTGTACTTCCTTCTTGGCATTGTGTACATGGTCGTTACTCCTATTCTTCTTCCTTTCATGCTCGTATTCTTCGCCTTTGCCTACTTTGTATATCGTCATCAGGTTAGTTCTACTCAGTTCGAATCACTTTATTCTGAATTATATAACCTTCTGCATGTTCTACCCACTGGATTCATTATAGAACTATCCTTTGAATTGTGTAGGTCATTAACGTGTACCACCAAAAATACGAAAGTGCCGCTGCATTTTGGCCTCATGTCCATGGTCGCATTATAGCAAGCTTAATAGTATCACAACTTTTACTGATGGGCTTATTGAGCACGAAAAAGGCAGCAAACTCGACTCCTTTTCTCGTAGTTTTACCTATACTTACTTGGAGCTTTCATCGATATTGCAAGCATCGGTTCGAACCAGCATTCAAGACGTACCCTCTCGAGGTAAGAATCATACATATAGCACATTGAACTCAATACTGAATTGACTCGACTCGACTAGATTACACTCTTGTCCATAAATCTTGTAATCTGTGTTGTGATTATTCATGGTGATTCTTGCTACTCTTCAGGATGCCATGACCAAGGATACACAAGACCGCGCTTCTGAGTCGGACGCCAACTTCAAATCTTACTTGTGTGATGCATACTTGCATCCGATCTTCCACTCTTCGGAAGTAGACTTAGCTGAAGTCAGAGTCGATCGATCCTTGTGTAGGTGAGCATTATATATGCCCCTTGCCCTTAACATGAAGTTGGAGACAGTGAAACACTCTTAGTTGTAGAGGTATAACATCGAATCAAACCGTAATGTCTAGAGTTGTCGATGTAGATTGGCATGTAGGTAATGTTAAAAGTACTAGAGATGATATCAGATAGGTTTTTAACCTTGCTTTAGTTTTTCTTGATTGCTTGATTTGATTCAAATGCAGTGTTGAGTTATGTTACTACATCTGTTATTCAGAATTTATGTAAGATTGTTAGGGATTGTTATGCTTCCCCCTCTTTTAAGTTAAAATTTTCATTCGTTTCACATTAATCTTCACCGTAAAAAAAAGAAACATCATATCAATCTTCACCTTTAAAATTACATCTTAATAAAAAAATTAACCCTCTATTGACACACATAACATTCTTTATAATTTTTTTATTACCTAAAAATGCTATGTTACCCTCCAAAAGATAATAAAATTGAGTTAATCTCCTTGTCGAATTTATTGTGTTCCTTTAATTTAAATCTTAGCAATATATAAAGTATAATATGATTGGAATGGATGATTACAGGTTTTATATCGTGAACTGATTTATACAAGTGTTTGCCAATAAAATTTATCAAAATACAATTTTTTTTAAATTTTGTGTCTACGTGACTTATATACAAGTGTTTGCCATTAATTAATTCCCTCGATATATAATGTAGACCTTTGAAATTTCTAAAAAAAGTAAACAGCCTGAAATAGCATAAAGTTGATTTTATTTTAAAAAGAAATCTAGATGAGCAAAAACATGAATTCCAAACCGCACATAATTTCATCCTCCATTTTCGTTGTTAGCCTCATTTTAATGTCCAAATGAATATTAGGAAAAGTTGTTTTCAAGTTATTTGTGCTCCCCATTTCATAAAGGAAAAGGGAGGTATGTATTCAAATGAATTGATCCTGTATATCTTCTTGCATTCTTCCTTCCTTTACATCTCCTTAAATGAAGAAGATTGCAAGAGCTAGTATTTTCATTGATCTTCTTGACATTTATGTTAATTATTTTGAATTAAGGGTTTGTTTCTTTTCTATTCTCCTCATCTATATTTTATGCATTTCTATCTTCCTATGCTTCTTACATTTTGCAGCATTAAACACTCACATTAAATAATGCATGTTTGATCAATGTGTAGACATTATATCTCTCTCTCACTCTTCTCTCTATATGTGATGCCACATTTGCAGGAGTCAATTAGTTTATGTTCAAAGGGAAGAATACATAAAAGCTTTGATGGCAAATGTTATCCATATTATTTGCCTTTATCAATTGTGATTAACATATGCATCTTTTCCTATTATGGGAACCATTTTAAGTTTTTGCATTTTTGCTTTTAAATAAATGAATTTCATTTATTTAATTTCATTATTATTTGGGACAACTTAATCTTGACCTATCTTGTCTCTATACATCTTCTATTTAAAAACTTAGTTATTAGGGAAGACTCATGTGAAATCTTAGAATTACCCTTTATAGATTAATAAATAAAACAAATTGTAGAATTAATAAAAATAGATAGTAATCTCTATACTTGTACAAATTAAATGTGAATGACTAAGATTAATTACTTTTTTCA
Source organism: Pogostemon cablin (assembly GCA_023678885.1). NCBI lineage: Eukaryota > Viridiplantae > Streptophyta > Magnoliopsida > Lamiales > Lamiaceae > Pogostemon > Pogostemon cablin. Next base: position 23,003,519 of record CM042955.1, read on the forward strand.
CAATTAAATTGAAGGAACAAAGAAAAGAGAAGCATAGTCAAGTAGCTAGGCACCACCATGCCCTCAATCGAAGGCACCTCCCTCTTCGTTGGCGGCTTCCTCCTCCTCCTCCTCCTCGTCGTCCCATCTACCCATGCGGGGTTAAAGTCCAGGACCATCCAAGTGGTTGTAACCAACAATCATACCACCTATCTCAGCATCCGTTGTTTCTCATTCAAAAAAGAAGACCCCAAGTTGGACGTGAAACACTTGCCAAGGAATGATAAGTACACATTTAATGTGACGACGAGTGCCATATATCCATCATCTACCATGTTCAACTGCTCCACCAACATGGGCACCTTCATCGCCTTCAGGTACGACTACAAGTGCCTGCACTTTAAGACCCCTCAATGCAATTGGAAATTCGACGAAAATAATGCTTATAGACTGGAAGATACTAAAAATGATACTTGGGTTGCAGTCGACTATTCTCCCAACTATGAGTCTCTTGACCGAGGTGGTGTCATCGAAGGCTACTTTGCTAACTAGAAACATCATAGTATTTTAAATATGCATGCAGTTTCTAGCTAGCTAACGTGCTACTATGTACTAATTTAATTTGAGGATATATATATTAGAAGTGAGAAACTCATGTACATTTCACGTTATAAATGCTATATATGTGGTGTTAATTAAAGTGTAGATTTTGATCATGTCCCAAAGCTTGAATATGTATCTAATCAACATGTTGATGCGGTTCAAATGTTCTGTTACATGTTGACATTACATCTGATCATTTATCACATAATTGAATTAATGATTTGTGTTGGGATAAACAGATCCTCATTCATTCCTAAGGGACAAATAAAGAAGAGCATAAAAAGCACAACACAAGAATTTACGTGAAAAACTCCAAAACTGGAGAAAACCCATGGACCGAGAAAATACTACTATGTAAAAAATTTGTACAATCACACAGAATTTCTCTCTCCAGACCCCAATCCCTACACTCTTAAAAATCTTTGACTAATCCACACCTTTCTCCCTATTCTCACAACCGAGAATAAAAGAAAAGAATTTAAGAAGAATCAAATACAAAGATTAAAGTGTACTTGATTGATGTATTTGACTTCAAGTCCAAGGGTCTCCTTATATAACCTAAGAAATCCCTCCCCCTTTGCTCTCCTTTCCGATATAGGACAAAAGCAAAGGAAAAATTCCTCCATTTATTTTTGACAAAAATCCAACAATCTCCACCTTGTCAAAATAAAAGAAGACACATTATTTTTACTGACAATCCATTCTCAACCCTGAGAATCCCTTAGAATAAATCATTCTAAGAATCATTATCTTTATCGACAATCCATTCTCAACCCCGAGAATCCTACTGCACCATATGAAAAGACCACTTAGAATCAACCGTTCTAAGAATTTCTTGCGACACATATCGAAAAATACCTGTTGATATTTATGGTGCTACTTCCAATTTTTGGCTACCCCTGAAAGTCCATCAGCCATCGATATACATCACCACACGCCCTACATCACCTGCCAAGTCAATGTCCATGTGCAAACTTGTGGACCAGCTAATATTATTACATCATTTTTCATGACAACTGAACATGTCATAAGGATCTCCAATAATATTAACTCAACATTCAGAGTCGTTGCCGCATCAACTCCTCCTTGACCAGCAACTTCATCATTGCTCCACCGTAAGCGATTACTGTTTCATTGCTCCACCATAATTACCGTACCATTGCTCCACCTTGAGCAAAACCCTTCTGTACCGACATGACGTTGCTGCCTTTTTCCGCCAAGCTACACCAGGTTTGTCCGAATTATTTTCCTACTGAAAGTGTCGTCACTTGAAGTCGATTCCAACCCTCCAGAATTCACGATACTTTTTCCCACTTGTCGGTTAAATTCACGCTATTCTTTACTGATCTAGCGCCAGCCGATACTAAGCCATCACATCGCCATCTTCATCGTTGAATCGCCGCTTTCCCAAGCCACCGTCATTACCGGAAAATCTCATTCCTTTCAAACCTCCTTGAGCCGACATCCATGGAAAACCCCATGCCACTGTTAAGCCAACTCCACCACCGGGAGTCACAACAATTCACATTGCTGCAGGTCCAAGAACTTCACCAAAAATTATTGTCCCGCAAATCCTACCTCTTGTCATGCCACTGTCGCCATAGTCCGATGCATCTCACCGCAAGAAATGAGATGCCATCACATCTGGCTGTTCTTCTGACCCCCTTATGCCACTAGTTTTTCCCACTTCTTTTATGTCATCCTTAGCCTAATGAATAATCATCTTCCTCTCATAAAGTCTTTTCTGATGTGGAAGGTCAGACTATGCTGCAACCACAGAGCATACTAAGAACTTTATAAGCGCCCGAACCGGGCTCTGATACCACTTGTTGGGATAAACAGATCCCCATTCATTCCTAAGGGACAAATAAAGAAGAGCATAAAAAGCACAACACAAGAATTTACGTGAAAAACTCCAAAACTGGAGAAAAACCACTGATGGAGAAAATATTACTATGTGAAAATTTTGTACAATTACACAGAATTTCTCTCTCCCGACCTTAATCCCTACACTCTTACAAATCTTTGACTAATCCACACCTTTCTCCCCATTCTCACAACCCAGAATCAAATAAAGGAATTTAAGAAGAATCAAATACAAAGATTAAAGTGTACTTAATTAGTGCATTTGACTTCAAGTCCAAGGGCCTCCTTATATAACGTAAGAAATCCCTCCCCCTCTGCTCTCCTTTCCAATGTGGGACAAAAGCAAAGAAAAAATTTCTCCTTTTATTTTTGACAAAAATCCAACAATTTATTTGTTGGGTTTATCCGCCCAGGGAGCCGCCTCAATCCACTAGCATGATATTGTTCACTTTGGGCCGCCCACTGGCACGCACAGTTTTACCACTCTGGGCATCACGCTGATTAGTAGTTATAGTTGGGATGACCAATTAAAAAATTTATCGAACCACAGGGAAGAAGATACTAGAGTTTAAGCGATTTCAAATTTATCGTGATTTTATAAGGACGATCGAAAAAAGGATAAGATGCAAATGAATGCAATTAAACTAATGCAAGAGATAAGAAATAAATGAATGCAAGATAAATGGGTTCCAAATGATGCAAGGATGAGATTAGCAACAATTATGACATAGATAACAAAGTAATCATGCAATTGATTATAATCTATCATGGACATGGTATAGGAGTGATCACTAATTCCACCTAAACTCTCTACCAAGATGGATAGGATGTAGGCTCTCAATAAGGCTCCCAAAAGCACAAAGATCGAGACCATAGCGAACACCTCCCAATAGGTATTAATTACTCTACGAGTTCAATAATTAGGTACTAAATCATAGGCAATATTCCCTTTTAAGATACTATGAATTCACTAATGGCTTGGGTCTCCTCATCTAATTAACTAATCTCTCGATTAAGCTAATCAAATGTTCTATCAAAGGGTTCCAAATCTAGAAGGATATACCTATCTCATTCTAATTTAATTCACATGAAGTGTATGGTGAAATGATTCAATGAACTATCCTAAGCATATAATTGATCTACCAATCTAATCACATGCACATGACAATTAATCACATATATCAATCATACACATCAAGCAATTAACAATCAATGATAGAAATAACACAAAGTCTATTCAAGATTAAAATCAATTTGCATAAAATCTACATTATTCAACACCAATCATGGAGCTAATGTCACAAAGGAGATTAGCCTACCATAATCTTAGAGAAAAAACATATACAATTGTATCTACAAATCCCATGACAAATCTATAAAGAAGTTCACAAAAATTAGAAAAAGATTCCCCCTTTGAAGTGTTTCAATGGAGATCTCCTTATTCTTCTTGTAAGCTTCACTCTCCTTTGCTTCCTTGATCACTTGGATAGTAGATTTGATGGAGGGGATCAAGTGTAGATGGATGGATCAAGAATGGATGGATGTGGATTTATAGATCTAGTGTGTAAGAAAATGTGGTGTGGAGTGTGTGTAACTGTTATGAATCTGATCTCTCCCTCTAAATTTTGCACAAGTCATGATTTTATATCACTTATGGACCTTCTAGAAGCTTCCGGAACATTCTAAAAATTACACAGGATTTGACACCTATACGACCCGTGCTGCAGTACACGGCCCGTGTAGGGCACACCTACTTCGGCGTGTTGTGCGTGCTTCTAGACACGGCTCGAGCTGCAGTACACGGCCTTGGTAGCCGTGTAGTATTTTCTGATGTAAGTACATGACTTCTTCTTACAGTCTGTGTTTCGCACACGGGGAGTGCAGTAACGCACAGCCCGTGCACCAGCACACGGTCTTCCTTCTGGGCGAGCAGCGATTTCTGATTACAATACACAGTCATTTGCATTTTTATCTATTTCTTGACCTGTTTTACACATATTTAATCTCATTTACACAATTCTATCAATTCATACCACATTTCTCAAAACAACAATAACTCCACTAAAAATTACACAAATACGGATAAAAACATCCAAAAATTCACAAATAAAGACACTAAAATCTAGGTGAAAATGACTATGATCACACGCCCAAAAGGCCTCATGCTAGGGAGAGTCCATCTCTCATTTATAAACCCACAACCTTCCCCATGTCTAATCGATGTGGGACTTTGGTTGACACCCATCCCGCAGTTAGACCATCAAGTTTGAGGTCCGAACATCCCACCAACCCCGAGCTGGGCCGGTTAAGTCTGGGGTCTGGCTCTGATACCACTTGTTGGGTTTATCCGCCCAGGGAGCCGGGGCCCACTCAATCTACTAGCATGATATTGTCCGCTTTGGGCCACCCACTGGCCCGCACGGTTTTACCACTCTGGGCATCACGCCCAAAAGACCTCATGCTAGGGAGAGTCCATCCCTCATTTATAAACCAACAGTCTTCCCCATGTCTAACCGATGTGGGACTTTGGTTGACACACAACCAACAATTTGTAGTACTATCAAGTAGACCCAAGTAAATTAATGTATAAATTTCGAGAGCATGCAAAAGTTTAGATTTCTCTCCAAGTGATGAAAATGAATGAAAAGTGATACTCATTTAATGAAAAATTATACTCCCTCCATTCCGGTCAAACTGCAACGTTTGACTACATAAAGCTCTCACAAAAGATACAGTAAACATTGCAATATGGGCGGAACGGAGAGAGTAGCGTTATTATATGAACAAATATTTATAATATAAATGAAAAGTAATATCATATTATAGTGAGAGTGATAACATTTTATGTCTTACATAAGAAATTATGTAAGATACTCTCACGTAAAACTTTTCTTTTTCAAATTCAATTATAACTCAAAAGGGATAGTTTTCACAATTTCTTCTTGAAATAAAACCAGTTAGAATATTTTGTTATATCTTTGTGTATCATGTAATCTGTAATATATAGAAGAGATTATAAAAAATAAATAAACTTATAATCTATTAACTTGAGTTGGAGTTTATGTATTTTTTGTAAGATTTAAATTTGATTTCTCTTATTAATTGTCATGAATATCACAAATACAATAAAAAATGTAACGAAAATTCAATCTTAAAATATACTCCGTAATGCTCACTTGTAAGAAAATCTTCTATGGTGATGCTCTCCGTTTCACACTAACGTCAAAATTTACTTTAATTTTAAATTTATTATTTTATTTTTTATATGTGTTTCATTACTTAATTAATATTATTTTATCATTTAAAAAATATTATAATACCCTTTAAAATTAATAAAATAAATTTAAAAAAATAATTTTTGTTAAACAATGTGAAACAACGTGTACAATATTTTCCTACGTAGAGGGACATAGAGGGAGCAGTTATTAATTAGATCATTATTGGCAAAAGGGATTAATCTCTCTTAGTCAATTAATAAAAAATCTCAAATGAAAAAACTCCAAAAAAAGTATATATATACTAACAATCGGGCCTAACTCAAAGAAGAAATGTCTACTCTTCTTTCATAAATAAATAAATATCACAATCACTAACCTTGAAAAGGATAAAGAAATCAACATCATTATTTAATAGAATAAAACATTATAATCACTGTTTCCTTATAAAACAAAACCTCGAAACACATATTTTAGCTTAAAAATCAGATAGTCAAGAATTAGGAAACTTACACCTGTCTTGCTTTCTTTTTCATTATTATAATATTAAATTAAATAAACAAAAAATATTTTTGTGAGATTTAAATATTTAATGTTGAAGTACATTTTTAAATAAAGTTTTTTTACGGGACCGATGTTTACCATTAATAAAATGATTATAATATACTCCATATATTACGTACGTATTTTGAAATTAAATAGAATAAAAGATCTAAAAAAAGTAAATTAAATGAAAAGGAGAAAAAAATTATTCATTTTAAAATTAAATTACACAAGAGAGAAAAAAATAACAATAACCTAAAGAAAAAATGAAGGAGGATGGAAATAAATAAACTATTTAAGAAATCGAAGAATAGAGGTATATTATAAATAAAATAAATTAACAACAACCTAAAGAAAAAAAAAGAGGGGGGATGAAAATAAATAAAAAACTATAGAGAAACAGTTGGTGAGATTTATTGAATTATTATTGTACATGTAAAATATATTTATTATTGTTAAAATATATATTTTTAAAAAAAATAATTTTATGGTATTATAATATAATTTAGTACAAACACACTATATATTATTTATAATAAGTCTACTTTAACAATAGTAGACCAGTATATCTTTAATACTCTACACTTGCTATGACTATTATTCCTTCTTTATGAATTGAGTCTTTACACTGGTTGTAAGTATGAGTAAGAAATACTTTATTGGTATTTATTTTATAATTTTGGGTGATTAATTCAAATGTATCCAATTTTATTTAATAAATGAGCCCCACACATGATTTACCATTTTCTTTGAATATAATTATCTATTACCCATATATAATAATAATCATAATTCTCGCGTAAAAAGTAAATAAATATCTTTGCCATAATTGGAAGAAGTATTATATTTTAATTAATTTTATTGATGTAATTTATTTAATGGTAATAAACAGCAAATAATAAAGTAAAGTAAATTATATGATGTGAGAGTGTTGCTTTTAAAAATAAATCTAATGAGATTATTTATTTTAATATTTTTTACTAGTATCTTCTGCAAATAGTATTATGTTATGATATAAAAAAAAAAAGTATGAATAGCGGATTGAAACATCATGTTTATATTTTTAACAAGAAAACATAAAAATTAAGCAGTAATGTGAACCGAATTCGCATTATATACATTTTAATTTATGTCCTATTATAGTATTTAGGGTTTTATTATTCATAAATATGATTAAGTTTATAACTTTTAAATTAATGAGTTTATGTAGAATGAGATAGCAATTTCAATTTCAAATGCTCCCTCCAGTTTTACTGTTATATTACTTGTAGATGTATGGGACCGAGTTACGATTATTTTTTTTTTGCTTTTTTTTATAAAGCTTGCCGATTTTTATTAATAAATGATATTTTTAAAGAATGAACTTGGAGCAAAGTATCTATTCAATGATGATTTTAGTTTACTAGAGATATCGGCATATTGTTTTAGCTCGGTGGAAAAAAAATCCTTTTCCTTACGATCACTCATTCATGAGAAGATACTGAACTTTTATATTTGAAAAAGTTTTTAGATTGTTGTTAAAAGAAATTTATTTCTTAATTAGTTTTATTAACTCTTGGTGGGAATTTTGTTATTTTAAATAATAAATAAATTATAAAATATGTTATATGTATTAGTTAAAAGTGATAAATTTATAGTAATTAAAATATAATTTTAAAATTGAATATTTATGTGATAATATTTTTTTAAAAATAGTGAAGTTTATTGTAGAAAAAACTCATATGTAGATTAATGTGATAGTATTTTTTTAGGTTAATACTACTGTGCACCTAGGTGAATCCCAGCATATGATGCACCCACTTCAGAAACGTATACAATTATGAATAAAAATATATACAATTATGAAAAAATGTATACACTTTGTTAGCGAATTTTTTGTTAGTTTTTTTAATGAAAAATTGAGTGTAAAAAGATATATCATTATTAAAAAATATGTATACATTATTGAATAAAAAGTTATACACATATGGATGCTAATTTTTTAATGAAAAATTAAATGTGAAAAATATACAATTATTAAGAAACATGTACTCCAATACTCTGTCCCACATTAACGTTGACGTTTGCTTTTTGCACGGAGATTAAGAGATATACTATTTTAATGTGTAGTGAGGTGAGAGAAATAATATTTAATGTAAAGTGGGTAGTTGTATTAGTGTTGTGTGTGAGTTCTATATAGAATAATTAATTATTTTGTGTGTCCAACTTGATAAAAAAAGAAATGTAAACCTTGAAAATTTTCAAAATGAAAAGTGTAAACCTTAAAGCGGGACGGACGAAATATAGAATAAAAAGTTATATACATATGGGTGCACTCTTGCACCCGGGTATATCGGATATCAACTCTTTTTTTTTATACTCCCCTCCGTCCCACAACAAGGAGTGCATTTTACCATTTTCATCTGTCCCAATATAAGAAGTGCATTTCATTTTTTAGTAAATGAGACCCACACAAAATAATTATTATATCTCCATGGAACCCACACACCATATTAATACACCTACCCACTATATATTAAAATATTATTTTTCTCACCTCATATTAATACACATACCCACTATATATTAAAATATTATTTTCTCCACCTCATCTACCCTCAGTTACTTATTAAATATTACTTCCTCCGTCAAGATTAAAGGGTGCCATTTGTTTTTGGGCACCGAAAATTAAAGAGCACTTGTTATTTAATGTACATGAAAAAAAATGCACCCCTGCGAGAATTTTGCACTTTTAGTCCCGTAGGACACATAATCTCTTTAAAATAGTCCCAATATTTGCACTTTTAGTCCCAAATGATTAATCTTTGCAGACTTGGTCCAATAAGACTTCAACCTATAATATTTAATCCCATTCAATTACACTATTGGTCCCAACAAATTAAATTGATATTTTATTTATTTATTTAATTATTTATTTTTTTATTTTTTATTTTAATGTTACCGAATTGTTATTAAATTAAAAAAGACATGCTGAAAAAAAAAATAACAATAATAATAAATAAATATGATATAAAGTTATAGGTTATAAGAATTTAGATTCATATTTTATTTTATTTTTTATTTACTCATTTATTATTTTGTTTAATGTTAGATTTTTATTACTTTTTAAAACATGTTCAAATAATAATAATAAGTATTTCATATAAAATATGAATTAAATTTATTGGGACCAATATTGTAATTAAATGAGACTAAATATGTTAGATTGAAATCTAATTGTTTGGGGTAAAAAGTGAACATATTAAAACTGTTTTGAGGGGATTATGTGCCCTGTGACATTAAAAATGCAAAATTCTAGCACCCGTGCTAAGAAGGAGGGAGTATATAGTAAAGTTTATTGTGGAAAATGGCTGGTAATCATGTTTACTTACACCTTCGTGCAGTGTACGTGTTAATTAATCAAATAACTTTACTGCACTTGCCCGAAAACTGATCAAATCAAATTAATAACACAAACGTTCACTGTTAGAGAGAGACAGACTCTTCTACGTGCAAGGCCATTATGGTGAAGAGAGAGAGAGAAAGTGCAGACTAGGAAAGTGGGGCCTGTATGCATCAGTGACACTGTGAGGGAGAGAGATTGAAGAAAAAGAGGTTTCATCAGTTTCCCAAAAAAACCCCTAGCTTTCTGCATTGATAATTTCCTGTAAGTAGTTACCTTGGAGCTCCTCTTTTAGGTTCGCAAGTATGTGCCTTTAGATCTGGAGAAGTCCAAATTCTCTCTGATTATTGTGGGTTTTGAATGGTGGACTGGAGGGTTTCTGATAAAGAGAAAACAGTGAGTTGGGAGGTGGTCTTAGATTAGATTACAAATCCCTTTCTGTTTCCTAGTTGAAGTATTGACTCTATTGTTTGAGGGCTTCTCTCACTATCTAGGGGTAGTGAAAGAGAAGAATTTTTGTTCTTGTTTTTATGTAGCAGTTTGACTCAATTGTATGCTCAATGTATGATTGGTTGAATTCGAATTGAAATTTTCCATCATTTAGGGTTGTTCTTGTATATTTAACGCTGCTGGAGAATGTTCTGTGTTGATGCTTCGATTAAGAAAGGTTTCAGTGCTTGATATTAGAATTATTAGAACTGAAGAGGAGGTTTAGGTTTGCTTCTGTCCTTTTTTTGTTTAAGTTTATTTAGGTTATCAGGGGCGATTTGCGCTGGATTGGTTGGGGGTACCGGGAGGCGTCACTATGTCGTCTTTGAGTCGAGAGTTAGTCTTTTTAATTCTGCAGTTCTTGGATGAGGAGAAATTCAAGGAGACTGTCCATAAGTAAGTAGCTCTTTTGGTTTGCCTTACATTTGCATCTGTTTAATTCTTGTAACTCATGTGTGATTGTTTTTTTTTTCTTCTTTTAATTGCATTTGTTGAGTTACATTGATGAATCTTGGTGTATAATCTTGAAAGTGTATCTGGCTATCTGCAATGTTTCTTTTGGGTGTTTGTGTTTGAAATTTTAATAGAAGGAAGAACATCTACTTTCTTCTCTCATCTCAGTTCTTTCTTATCTCAGTGGCATAGAAACACCGATTTATATCACTTTTGTATGCGTAGCTAGCTTCTTGCTGCAAAGTATAGAATTTAAAAGCTACTGTTGATTGGACAAATAACTGTTATTTTACTTATGGCTTGACACTAAACATATCTGTTTTGAATTATATCATGCATAAATGACATAGGTTGGAGCAAGAATCTGGCTTTTTCTTTAATATGAAGTACTTCGAGGATCAAGTTCAAGCTGGTGAATGGGCGGAAGTTGAACGTTATTTGAGTGGATTTACTAAAGTCGAGGACAACCGCTATTCTATGAAGATTTTCTTTGAGATTAGAAAGCAGAAATATCTTGAAGCTCTTGATAGGTATGATGTATTTCCTATGATCATAAAAGTTATAATTTGAAATCTTTTTATGCAAATTTTCAACTGGTACTCTTGTCTAATTACTTGCAGGCAAGATCGAGCAAAGGCTGTTGATATCCTTGTTAAAGATCTAAAGGTGTTTGCCTCTTTTAATGAAGATCTTTTTAAAGAGATCACCCAGCTGTTAACTCTTGACAATTTTAGGTAATGTTGAGTATGATAATAACTATAAAGTTTTCAGCATCCACTTTTTAACTGTTTTGAGAAATACATTTATAGGCAGAATGAGCAGCTCTCTAAATATGGGGACACTAAGTCAGCACGAAACATTATGTTGATTGAACTTAAAAAGCTTATAGAGGCAAATCCATTGTTCCGTGACAAACTCACTTTTCCTGCTTTTAAGGCTTCAAGATTAAGAACGCTCATCAACCAAAGGTATTACTGCAACCTACTGACAACATAAGTAATATGAATTGTCTGTGGTAACTTTGACCCTGTTCAGGTGTTTTTATTCATCTTTTATTTTCAAATAAAATCTATTTCTGCCTAATTCTCAAGTGGATCCTTTACAATGTTTAATGCTTTGAATTGTTCACATCTATGGTGGTTTTGCAGTCTTAACTGGCAGCATCAGCTATGCAAGAATCCACGGTCAAATCCTGATATAAAAACACTCTTTATTGATCACACTTGTTCTTCGAATAATGGAACACGCCCTACGCCTCCTATCAATGCCCCTCTTGCTGGATCTGTTCCTAAACCTGGTGTTTTTCCTCTCGGAGGCCGTGGTGTAAGTTAAATTGTTGCTTTTGGCTGCAGACTAAGATGCATTCTTCGCTTCTTACATTTTATTTTATCTTGCAGCCTTTCCAGCCTGTTGTTTCTCCTCCTCCAAATGCTATTGCTGGTTGGATGTCAACAGCTAATCCATCTATACCTCACGGTGCTGTTGCTGCTGCCCCGCATGGCCTTGTTCAGGCACCTAGCTCTGGTCAGATTTTCAAAATATTAGATTCACCTATTTGCAATTCCCTGTGGCATGTAAAGTGGCTGATTTTGTGATGTACATGATTTTGATTGCGATACCAGCTGCCTTTTTAAAACATCCTAGGACTCCTCCAGGGGGCCATGGTATGGATTATCAGAGTGCTGATTCTGAACATTTGATGAAACGGCTACGTACTGGACAACCTGATGAGGTGTGGGCAGTTACATCTGATTCCATCAGTACTGAATTTGAATGGTGCCACCTTATTGTGACTTTTTTGGTATTGTCTAGGTGTCATTTTTTGGTTCTACTCAGCCGCCTAATATCTACTCACCAGATGACCTTCCAAAGACTGTTGTCCGGAATCTTAGTCAAGGATCTAATGTTATGAGCATGGACTTCCATCCTCAACAGCAGACTGTTCTTCTAGGTTGATTCATAACCCTTTTGTACTACTTATCCTTATGTTTGGTTTCATTTTTTTCTTTTTCTTTAGATGACTTTTAATCTTTGGTACTGTTATTGAGTTCTGTAGGACAAACTGTAGAACTGAAATGCCCATTTTTAGAACATGAAATTATTGTCGTAGGATATGTGACTGACTGTGGCTGACTGTCATCTTACATGTAGTTGGAACAAACGTTGGTGATATCAGCATTTGGGAAGTTGGTTCACGAGAAAGGTTAGCCCTCAAAACCTTCAAGGTTTGGGACATATCAGCTTGCTCAATGCCATTTCAAGTGAGTATTCATCGTGTCTTGCTACATCTGTGTAGCGTATGCCTTTCAACTCTTATTCTCTCTCTTGGATTTAGTATTTATTTTTCAAGTTCCTTATTAAGAGATTATTTAGATATTTTGCCTTGCTGCTCTTTTAGACAAATTTGGTAAAAGATGCTACTATATCCGTCAACAGATGTGTATGGGGCCCTGATGGATCTATACTTGGTATGGAATACTGTTATGTAATCAGCTTGTATTTTAATTTAAACTTCTGAACAAATCTTGTTTGTCAGTTGGTCATAATTTATATCATTAATCTTTAAGGTGTCGCATTTTCCAAGCACATAGTCCAGATATATACCTACAATCCATCAGGAGAGTTAAGACAACACTCAGAGGTGAGGATTCCTTTGAATTCTCGTCCCCCCCTCTCTCTCTTTATATATACACACACATACACACACATATATCTAATAGAGATTTTTGGGGTTGCAAGTACTGATAATTTTCCAAATTGTAGATTGATGCTCATATAGGTGGTGTAAATGATATTGCTTTTGCTCATCCCAATAAGCAGCTCTGTATAGTTACTTGTGGGGATGATAAGACAATTAAGGTAGCAACTGTTTGAACTAGTAATGTTCTTATTGTGGAAAACCATTTGAATTACTGCATTTTCATATTTAATATTTCTTCAAGGTATGGGATGCAGTTGCTGGACGCAGACTGTATATTTTTGAAGGTCATGAAGCTCCTGTTTACTCTGTCTGCCCTCACTATAAAGAAAATATTCAGGTTGGTTATCTATAGACTGATTCATGTCTTCTTTTATATATAAATGTATTACATATGTCTAATTATATTTATAATATTGATAGGGGGCTATCTGATTTTAGTCTGTATGCAGTTTATTTTCTCTACTGCCATTGACGGGAAAATAAAAGCATGGCTTTATGATTCCTTGGGATCAAGAGTAGATTATGATGCCCCTGGACTTTGGTGCACAACAATGGCATATAGTGCAGATGGAACCAGGTACTTCAAACTCTTTTGCTTGTTTATCTATCCATCTCTTATTATATACAGGAAAGTTTTATGACATGCAGTTAGGATAGATTTTATACATATAGTTGTATAGGGATCAAAAGTGCTCAAAGTTGAACTCATGAAACAACATGAAACTATGATTTGATCAAATGAAGAAGCTTCTCAAGATCCTGCCGAAATCGGTATGAACTGCAATTTAGAATTTATTAGTGCAGTGAAATGTGGTCAGTAAAAGATATCTAATGGACAAATAACACGTGGACCTCTAATTATAATGCTTGTTTTCTATTTTTTTTTGTAAAATTGCTCTAGTGAATTTTAATCTAGGCAAAACAGAAGTAGTTCAAGGAATAGGGCACTTAAAAAATGTCTGCACGTGTATGGTTTATGCTTAAAGTTCACAAGTGGTTGAGTTTTGTCATCAAATTGACTTTCATGGAAGTTATTTAGCATTTCACTTTTAAGTCAAGGTTAGCTTATGTTCGAAAACTTGCAATCTGCTATAATCACATGGTTGCGTTTAAAATGTATGCTGGCATGTTATTGTTAATATCCAGCCTAATGAAGAAGCTCTTAGGAGATCTATTATCTGTCTACTTCTGAGGTGAATATCTTTTGTTTATATGTCTAAGGGAATCCTTTTATGTATTTTTAGCCCATACAGGTTAACATGGTGCGCTCTATTCTTAGGCTGTGTTTATATTGAGCTTATTAATCCAAATTTTACTTTGTAATCCAAAAGCCTGTTTGTATTGATCGGATTAAATCCGGATTTCAAATCCTTTAAATTCTATATCATACCTATAATACCTACTCATTTTAAATTAATCATACATTATCCCTCGTACTTTTTATCTTCTCTCTTACTGTTCAATCATTCAATCATTACCAAACAGCATAATATCATAACATCATTACCTTTTCAAAATTTAACCCCACCACTACCCTACAAACCAAACATACTTTAAACCCCTATCAAGTATCAACCTTTTACATTCACATATTTCAAAGTCAACTGTCAAAAGTCAAGCTATGCTCAATCCAAACATACCCATAATGCTGGTTAACTAGTGAAAAATGTGGTGGAGGGACTCTAGTCTTCATGTTCTTTTGATTCCCGAGTTTGCCAGATATATTGCCTTTTTATTTTCTGCTCCACCCCCTTTGGCCATCTATATTTTTTTTTTGATTGGCCTCCTCTTCTTCAGGTAAAATCTTAAGATTGATTTGTTAAATATTTGTTTATACATGCTTTCAGGCTCTTCTCTTGTGGAACCAGCAAAGATGGCGAATCTCACTTGGTTGAGTGGAATGAGAGTGAAGGAGCCATCAAGAGGACATATTCTGGTTTTCGGAAGCGTTCTTTGGGTGTTGTGCAGTTCGACACCACAAGGAACCATTTCTTAGCAGCTGGTGACGAGTTTCAGATAAAATTCTGGGATGTCGATAATACTAACATGCTTACATATACGGACGGAGATGGTGGACTGCCTGTTAGTATCTTAAGCATTTTTTGCCCTACAGATGTTGTGATTTCACTAGAAACCCTTAAGTTGGTCTATATCACACTTGCAGGCAAGCCCTAGATTGAGATTCAACAAGGAAGGCTCGTTGCTGGCTGTTACAACTAGTGACAACGGAATTAAGATCTTGGCTAATACTGATGGGCAGCGTATGTTGAGGATGCTAGAGAACAGAGCATTTGATGGGGCCCGTGGTCTTTCTGAAGCAGCCAAAGCAAATTTCGTTCCATTTTCTTATTTGTTTTTCCTTCATATGCTTTATTTATATTGATATTTATTTATCCTGTGCAACTTTTGTCTCAGCCTGCTATTGGTGGTGCACTAGGTCCTGTTGCTAATGTTTCTGCTTCAATATCCCCATCACTTGAGCGTAATGATCGAATTCATCAGCCTATGTCCCTTCTGGTAGTGCTTTTGTAATTCGCTCGATTTACTTATATTAATTTAGGAATTTGTTTCTTCTGTCCATCCATATTTTTTGATAGTTTAAATTGTCCTATTTTTTAATCTGAACTGAATTACAGGCAAACATGGAAAGCAGCAGGGTAGCTGATGTAAAACCAAGGATTCTTGATACCACTGAAAAAATTAAAACCTGGAAGTTTCCTGACATATCTGATCCATCTCAACTCAAGACACTGAAATTGCCTGATACTCTGACACCTAGCAAAGTATGTTGTGTGATCCTTCTGTCATTGAAAAAGTATTTGCTTGAATTTAGAAAAGTTTTAGATTTTTTTAAATGACAGTTGCTTGTCTTGGTTATTGAACTAAAAGTTCAATTTCCTTGTCTTTATTTGCACCTTCCAGAGCCTGGCAGCTTGTTATTCTCATTGCCTGCCATGGGTCATTTTTGCCCTTCTATTCTTGTTTCCTTTAAAAATGTAGTATTTGTTTTGTGTAAACTGCTGTAATGTATTGCAGGTTGTGCGGTTGTTGTACACTAATTCAGGCCTAGCTGTGCTAGCACTGGCTTCAAATGCTATTCATAAGCTGTGGAAGTGGCAACGCAATGAACGCAATCCATCGGGAAAGGTTGGCTGATACTTTTTTCTACATCATGAATTCATTTGTCCTATCAGTTATGTATGCTAAAATGATTGGTTGTGCACTTTCAGTCTTCTGCCTCTAGTGTGCCACAGTTGTGGCAGCCTACTAATGGGACTCTCATGTCCAATGACGTGAGTGATGCTAAACCAGCTGAGGACTCCGTTGCATGCTTTGCATTGTCCAAAAATGATTCTTATGTCATGTCTGCATCAGGGGGGAAAGTTTCCTTGTTCAACATGATGACCTTTAAGGTGTGTTGCGCACATGTTTACTTGAGAGATTCTGAGAACTGTTATAAATCCTGGAATGTTATATCAGACAGACTATAGTTTGATGACATATTTTAATATGCTCTGCAAGAAAACTGATTATAATTTGTCAAATCCTGCTCAGGTTATGACAACTTTTATACCGCCTCCTCCTGCTGCAACGCATCTTGCATTTCATCCTCAGGACAATAATATTGTTGCTATTGGAATGGAAGATTCTACGATACAGATTTACAATGTCAGGGTTGATGAGGTAAATCCTTCATTGAGATTATCTATTCCATTCAGAATAAGCTATGTAGCTGCATTTTGTATATTCAGTTGCTCATTATATGGTGATAAAAGGTTTGTTCCTAATGTTGATTGTTAGTTAACCTTTTGCCTATTAGTATATCTCCTTGGTGAATATAAGGTATTTGGCTAAGCTTATTTTTCTGTCAAAAAAGGTCTGAATGCTTATGAGATTTTCAAGAGTTATTTGTAAAAGCTTGAAGTTGGGAGTCCTTAGAAAATTTAACAGAGTTATAATTATGCTTAAAGATCCTAACTGATAAATAAATGTAATGACTGCCCTGGTAGCCTTAATGAAGTTTACACTACTTGTAATGTCCAATAGCTTAACTTATTCAATCAATTGAAAAATCTCTAGTGGGTAAGTGACTAAGTGTACATTTTTACGACCAAAAAAAAATCAAATATACTTGCAAAAAAAAGATATTCATGTTAATAAGCTCAGTTTTTACCATCCAGAAAGAAACATGATATGAGTTATAAAGTATACTTTTGATACTCGTATTAATCTTGTGTTTAAGCATGTGAGTTTCTTGTTCTAATATTTATTAAAACACCCAGAACATCTTATTAGACATTAGAAATATGCTTAACCAACCACCTCAATAATATTCTGGCAAAATAATCAAGTTGAACTGTATCTTTCTAATAGTTGCATGGAAAATAACCAGAAGTCTTTTATCACTAAGTAAAAATAGTTATTTCCATCTTTATAAAGCAGAAATTTCAAGAATGCCTATTTTAATAGTTTGGTAGGCTACATGGGATAAATGGGTGCAAGTAAAAGTGAGATAAGTAGTGAATATATAAGTGAGATAAATTTAATAATATCCTTGTTTGATAGGTTATATTGATAAACATATAATTATAATATTCTTTTGGCAGGAGTGATTTCAAAATATAAGCATAAAAAATTACTCCCTCCGTCCCGCCCAAAGGTGGCCATTTACTTTTTGTGCGTATTAATGAGTATTATTATTTTATGTGTGGTGGGTAATTGTATTAATAGTGAGTGGTGGGCCACATGTGGCGCCTTTTTACTAAAAGTGGGAAATGTGGACATTTGGATGGGACGCCCAATATAGTAAAATGGGGACGCCCAATATAGTAAAATGGGGACCTTTCTGTGGGACGGAGGGAGTACTAATTTTCCCTATCCCTTCAATATTCCTTAAACCTTCAAGATTCAAAATGCAGAAATCTGGAAATAAAGTAATGCAGATATTTTAATCAAATTGCAGAATAGGAAGTTAAATCTTGCATGAATATTTTCTGGAAATTTATGGAAACTGTCTTGTTTCATACAAGATATCCATGTACAAACAATCGATTATTATAATTAAAAAATAAAACCTTGATTTTTCAACATGATGATATCAAACGTTCATAAAAAGTAGGGAAAATACAGTGGAAGACGTGGGTTAGTGGGAGTGGAGGTGGTGGAATTCAGGATTTAGAAATAGAGGGGAGTAAATGAGAGGAGATGTCCATTGTTCTAGTTTTGATGGTGGCGTGAGATGATGGCAGCAGCAGTGGAGGGAGACGGAATAAAAAAAAAACAAGGTGGCACCAGCAGTAGTAGGAACTGTAGGATGAAAGAGATTGAGGGGAGAGAAACGTTGAGAAGAAAAGATGCTGAAGGGTAACTTAATGGTGACGGCAGCACTACTGTAATGTGGGTGTCAGTGGCAGAGGGTGAAGGAGGGAAGAAAAGTATTGTTCTGGTCTAAAGGAATCAGATGTAGGGAATTTTTTATTTTTGCCATATTTTATCTGAGGAAATGTTCAATTTAGATTAGTGGATTTGGGGGTGTGGGTTTTCTTATTAAGGAGTATTTTTTATTTTTTTGCTGCAAAGCACTATCCTTTTTCATCGAATGAGATACATGAAGATCAACACGCTTACTCGAATTTATTACATAATTCACCTGGCTTATCTGTGATTAATCAAGTCTGTCAATGCTGTTGGACTACCTGAATATATTTCTATTTTTTCTAATTGAGGTGAATTTAGTGGCTAATTTTTTTATTAATATATTTGGTGAAACTTAAACCACTGTCCTTGCATTAGGTTAAAACCAAACTCAAGGGCCATCAAAAACGAATCTCAGGGCTTGCATTTTCACAGAGTTTGAACATATTGGTGTCAGCTGGAGCTGATGCTCAGGCAAGTACTTTCAAGGATTGAGCTGGTTTTACTGTGTCTATTGTTTCTGTTAAGCGTCATAATTGGATAGTTAACCTGCATGATCCTGGTACCAACATGGTTACTTCTCTATCTTGTTTGCAGCTGTGTATGTGGAGCATTGATGGCTGGGAAAAGAAGAAATCACGATCCATACAGGCACCCCCTGGACAACCAACTCCCATCGCTGGAGAAACTAGAGTTCAGTTCCACAACAATCAATCTCATCTTCTGGTTGTTCACGAAAGTCAAATAGCAATTTATGATGCTCATCTTGAATGTATACGCTCGGTGAGTGTATTGTATTTGTATATATCTATTTTCTTCCCTATTTTTTATGAAATATTACTTTCCTATCATACATCAAGTTGCTGTTATTCATGATAAATCTGCAGCACTAATTCCTTAGCTATTTAGGAAAAAATGGCAATTAACAGAACCATTTTCACAAGATCTACATTGGAATACATACTTATTCAAGGATTTTATTTAGACCCTTCTTTTTCTACCATTGAAAAGTACACAGGATGGAAGTTCAGACCCCATATGTGTGTGCCTGCATGTGGGTCTGTGAAACCTAGCCATCAGGACCTTAAAATCAAGGTTACTTATATTGCATGTCGTATTCCATTTGACTGAAACATGATATGTACGTTCTGTGATTTTATTTTATATTTGGGATGAGTTTACGACATACGATGCAATAGCCATTTCCTATTTCCCTAAAATCACTCAACCAAGCACCCACTAAGTCATGGGTTGAGTATCGGTAAAGAACCTAGAAATCCACTACATACTCATTAATTCGATGTTTTTTGTTGTCATATTTCTCTCACCTGCTTCAAAGAAATTGTTTCACTTGGTTAATAATTCAATTGCAGTGGTATCCAAGAGATTCGCTCTCCTCCCCCATTTCAAGCGCTATATACTCATGCGATGGACTTCTGATTTTTACTGGGTTTAATGATGGTGCTGTTGGAATGTTTGATTCTGATAGTTTGAACCTACGATGCCGTATAGCACCATCTGCGTATATATCCTCAGTTTCGAGGTATGCAAATTGGAAGTTACTTATAATATCCTTGACACTTTATGATGCTTTCTACCTATTGAAGTAGCTCTCAATTATTACATCATATTCTGTTGGAATCAAGATGTCAATATTCAAAGAAGCCAGAGAAGGTTATGCTTTACTTTTTTTTTGTTCAATTCTCGTTAAAGAAAAGTTGTGAAATAGATTTTTTTTTTTTTGGTTTCGATTTTCATTAGTTAGTAAAAATTTGTGTGGAATCGGCTCATGGAGTCCATGGTTTAATGAGACAATAAAATTACTGTTCTCCTTAATGGGGAATCACTTTTCCCAAATAGGTATAATATCACTTTATGATAATTAATAAAGTGTTACCTCTTCTCTGTGTCAGGAAAGCTTATTCGTTAGATAGTATCTCATGAAATATTAGCTACATAGATAAACATTGGATACTCTTTATACTTTTAATTGGGTCTTTATGCCTTGGCTTTTCAATTTGGTCCTAATGATGTCACTAAAGATTCTAATGCCATATTAAATCTAAGTATCTATTTAAAAATAGTCAGAAAGCACAGGGGACTCAAAATATGCTTTTATCTCCCTGATAAAATCAACCAAGCACTGCACTTTGTATGCCAACTTACTAACTCTCAACATCTGTTTCTGTGCAGCAATGGCAATCCCTATCCTTTTGTTGTTGCAGCTCATCCTTCCGATCCGAATCAATTTGCACTTGGCATGAGTGATGGTGCAGTTCATGTGATCGAACCATCAGATGCAGAGACGAAATGGGGTGTATCAACTTTTCAAGATAATGGGGTGTTACCTTCTATACCTTCAAGTTCTGCAATGAATAGTCAGCCATCGGAAACACCGTCAAGGTGACCTTGATATAGAAAGAGTGTCTCTTCTTTTATTCTTAGGCCTGCTAATGTAAAATCCATCTCTTCATCTCCATGTCTATCTTTTTTTTTTTTTCTGAGTAGGTTAAGAAAGAGGGTTTTTTTTTTGGTTAGCCACATTACAGGTAGATGGCCTTCCCTGCAGTTGAGTCCATTTCTTCTTTCTTATCTGTTAATTATCTTTCATATTAAATTTATGTACCAGTTTGATGTTGCGTTATACTATCAGCTGATGTTTGTCGAATTATTACACCAATAATAATATCTAAATTTATAGGCAATGAAAATTATTCTGTACATGATGCTCGATGGTAAACTATACTCTTTTTTTTTTTTTTGGATTTAATTTGTCAATTGATTATTTTTACAAGGAAAGTCAAATTATCTTGTCTTTCTTGAGATGATGTTGAACACTAACATGTTTATCGATTTTCATTTTTAAAATCTTCTTTCCATCAATGCTCTGTGAACGTGTGAGTGAGAGATCGTTCTAATTTTTATTATTTGATTACTTTTTACTAAAGATCGTTCCAATACAAATTTAATATGGGGGGATTGAATGAATGTCACCATACACTTTTAAATGTGGGGGTGGACAATTAAAGTATACTCCCTCAATAAAACCACTCACGTAACGGTCTTAGGTCCCGTTGTGAGCTGTCCACAATGCCGGTCAATGTATGACTATGAGGAGTTACAGAAGAATCTTTCCAAATAATAGAATCAAGGTCCCGTTGTGAGCTGTCCACAATGCCGGTCAATGTATGACTATGAGGAGTTACAGAAGAATCTTTCCAAATAATAGAATCAGTAAGACTCCAATTTTGAATATTTTAGGTAATCACATTATACGACTTCTTCACACAGTAGATCCTGTTGATTCGGTTGAAGCAGAACAACCACCAATAGTTGCATCCGTCCCGTTTCAGATGATACACTTTCCATATTGAGTTGTCCCACATAAGTTTGCACAATCCTAAAAAAGAAAAAAGTCAAATATAATCACCATTCCTCGTACACTTTGTTTACAAAAAAACCACCATTACCTAACACACCTAACATAATTTATCATTTATTTATTACCAAAAAATAACATAATACTCCTAAAAATTATCACTTTTCTTAATCTCTGTGCCAGAATAGGCATGCAAACTTTTGTGGGACAAAGGGAGTAGTTTCTAAAGGTAAAACAAGGGGTGGACAACTAAAAGTATAGTTTCTAAAGCTAAAACAGAGAGCTAAGGTAACTCATCTAAAGTGAATTAAATGAATCCAGAATTAAGTAATTTGAAGGAGATCAAATTACTACGTCTTGGGGGAATGAGTTTTTTTTTAAAAAAAAAAAATCTAAAGAACATATAGTAATTTAACCATGATAAATGGAGATCCCATGAATTTGGTTTAATGAGATAACTAAATTATGAATGTTCGTATCGCACTTGAAAAATAATTTCAACACATTCTCGAACACTTTAAGTGTAAACTCTGTACTCATGTGGCAAAGGGTAAGCCTTAAAAGCATTAAATGGAACCTATACCTTTAAAGGTGGAGTATGTCGGGATATTCTTTATGGGAGATCACCTACATAAGGGTGATGTTTGACCACTTCAAATGAAAATTACACTTATGAATCCAAGATGGTCTAGGGTTGAATTGGACACAACGTGAGAACGAAGGGCATTAGAATTATTATTATGTAGGTGTCATTGTCATAGTTTACAATATAATGTTCACTAGTTCAAGATATTGCGTTCACTGAATAACAAATAAATCCGATAGCATTCTACTAAAGAAGATTCAAAGGCGGAAGCTACCTATCCTGATGTAATAATAGTTTACTGGAACTTTTAACCAAGTCTGCATTCATTAATTACATTCATGTGGGTATTGTTGGAAATTTTCTTAATTAATGAGTTAAATTATCTTTGACCAATATTCTTGTAATATTTCATTTTCGAAAATGGAAACGAGTTGAAAACTATGTTTCAAGTAGATGAATTTAATATATAAGTTTGTTCAAAACTAATTTTGGATGAATGGTAATTAATACATAAAATTTGCAACTTTAATTACAAGAAAATAGAAGAAGAAAATTAAAAGTAAAAGATTGAAGTGGGAAGTTGTCAAAAAAAATCATTGAAAAGTTGATCACCTTATTAATACCTACACACATTATAGAATTAAACTAAATGTGTACAAGCCCCTAGCCGCACATAAACCCTAATAGTCGCATTCATTTTTACTCGAATCAGGGTCCGATGTGTGAGACAAGGTTGTGCCTGGGAAGACCAATTGGAATCGGGACTGACTCAGGCTCGATTCGACTCATATCCGGTCCGGTCCAGCTTGTTGGGTTTAGTCCATTCGATCCATTGGTCGAGTCACCGGTGGCTAGGTGTGTGCGTGGTTCGAACTAGTGAGTGCGTTTGTGGTCAAGGTGGCTCATGTGTGAACAAAAATTAAAGGGATGCGAACCAGACCATCAGATTTTGATCTTGATCAAGAAATGCAATTGTACGTTTCAAAACGATTTGAGACATCCTTATAAAAGAGGCACACAACTCTTAATATGTTATGGATGACCCTCAAGGTTTCATTTCCAGTATTCCATTCAACTTCTTAAGTTCTAAGTTAGTGCGTCCTAGTTATTAGTATCACAACCAATTGTTTTAGCCCTTCGCAAGTTCAAAAATTCTAAATATTCGTTAGTTCGTTGAAAATTTTAAACTCATGCTACAAGTTCGAATTTTCAATGTCTTATCTTGGAAACGATTGATATAGTCCGTAAAAAGGAATATTGTAACTTTTTACTCGACTTTACCGAATTTTCCATAATCTGTTTCAAATATTACTCATATCCCCAAACAAGTTTGTGATTATGTGGGCAATTAGAAAATTAATACTCCTACAATGCTAACGTATTCTTTACATCGAACGCGGAACGAATCATTTTCTTATGAAGGAACATCAAATCAAAAATTCCAATTGCTCAAACCTGCTCTGTAAGAATGAAATAGCTACGCCAACCTTAAACTTACAACACTCCTGTAATAGAAAAAAAATCTTCAGGAAAATTTTCCTCAAATTACATCTTATATATTTTACGCTTTGACACTCAATCTGGTTCCTCACGTATGAAACCCCATCTTCCACTTCGATACAAAAAAGTTTCCTACATTCCAAGAATCCGTCATCACTTGCGACGATTTTCCTCAGACTCCCAGAAATGGAACTCGAATCCCAGCTCAAACCTTGTAATATCACACCCAACTCTCCTCCTCGTAGAGTCCTGCAGTTCAATGTCCGAAGCCAAGCAAATCCAAGCTCACATGACGCGCACTGGTCTCTTGTTCCATCTCTTCCCTGTCAGTAGACTTCTGTCTTACATGGCATTGGATAAAAATGGAGATTTGCGTATTGCAAATTCCCTCTTTTCTCAGATTCACGAACCCAATGTTTACATTTGGAACACGATTATTAGAGGGTGTGTCAAGAAAGAGTATTTCGCAATGGGGTTCTGTCATTTTGTTAGAATGGTTAAAGAGTGCGTGGAGATGGATAAGAGAAGCTATGTATTTGGCTTAAAAGCTTGTGGAGGCTTGGAAAATTACAGAGTGGGAGAATCTGTGCATTGTAGGATTTGGAAAGTTGGTTTTGTGGGGGATGTTATTGTTAGGAATAGTTTGATTCATTTCTACTGTGGGAGAGGGCAATTAAGCTGTGCCAATACAGTTTTCTATGAGAGTGAGATAAGGGATGTGGTTTCTTGGACTAGTATTATTGATGGGAATGTGAAAAATGGCATGGTTGATGATGCCTTGAAGCTGTTCGATGAAATGTGTGATAGCAATGTGGATCCTAATGATGTTACCATGGTGGCTGTTTTGTCTGCATGTGCGCAGAAGGGAGATCTGAGTTTGGGGGAGAGTGTTCTTGAGTTCGCAGAGAGGAGAGGAGTTGGATTTAGTTTAAACACTATGAATGCCATGTTGGATATGTATGTGAAATGTGGGAATTTGGAGAAGGCTAGAGAGATCTTTGAGAAGATGGAAGTGAAAGATGTATTTTCATGGACTAGCATGATAAACGGGCACGCGAAAAACGGGGAAGTTGACTCTGCACGAACACTTTTTGATGAGTTGCCGGAGAGGAATGTGGTTTCTTGGAATGCAATGATAGGAGGGTACTCACAGAACAGCAGACCAAAGGAAGCTTTGGAATTGTTTCAAGAAATGGAGAGGAAAGGTTTCGTTCCGATGGAGAGTACTTTGGCCTCAGTGCTCTCAGCTTGTGCTACATTGGGATACATGGATATAGGCCGACGGATTCATGAGTACTATGTCAAGCAAAACCGAATTCCTCTTACTGTGATACTAGGTAATGCATTCATTGATATGTATGCCAAATGTGGGATCATAGATATGGCTAGAGAGATCTTTGATGAAATGAAGAAGAAAGATTTGGTTTCCTATAACACCATGATCGTGGCTTATGCATCACATGGTCATCCAGATATGGCCCTTAGCCTATTTGAACGGATACAAGAGTTGGGATTTAAACCAGATGATATCACGTTTGTGGGTATCCTTTCAGCTTGCGCGCATGGTGGATTAGTCGAGAAGGGATGGGATTATTTCAGGGATATGAAGTCGTTAGGACTAACTCCTGCAATGGAACACTACGCATGTATGATTGATTTACTGGGGAGAGTAGGCCTCTTGGAAGAAGCTTATGGGTTGATAAAGTCAATGCCAATGGAACCTGATGAAGCTATTTGGGGTGCTCTTCTAAACGGTTGTAGGATACATTCAAACGTCGAGTTGGGGAAGCTTTCTTCAGAGAAGCTCATTGTTTTAGATCCAAAAGACAGTGGGACCTATGTGCTTCTAGCTAGTTTATGTGCTAATAACAGGAAATGGGGTGATGTTAGGTTGGCCAGAAGTATGATGATAGAGAAAGGTGTTAAGAAGAACCCAGGGTCAAGCTTAATAGAGGTAGAGGGTGAGTTTCATGAGTTTCTGGTTGGAGATGAATCACATCCCCAGTGTAAATCCATACACAAAGTTTTGGCACAACTTTTGCTGTTTTCAAAATCTGATGAATATGTATCCGATTGTTACCGGATCGACACATTTTATGAGTTGGATGATCGAGCAAGTTAGAAACAAGGTTTCATTAAGTCACACCACAAATCTTCATGTGGGAGGGATGAGAATTGAGAATATATCAACACAAGATGTAATACTATTTGTAAAGGTGCAAGCCAACTCCATATGAACTTTGATGATTATTTTAAAACTATGTTCAAACTGACAGTTTCAAATATTTCCATGTTTCTTGAAATTTTGTGTTATGGTAAAGAAGTAAACATGCAATATAAACACATATATTTCTTATCAGTGTACTCTCTTTCAGACAAGAATTACCAGAAACATATTTTGATTCCTACTGGAAACATCAGAAATTCATAATATCACATACTCCACATTGTTCCAATTGCACCTTAACAGAAAAATCAATATAAGGAAACACAAATCAGCATCATAGTGTTGAAAAACCATTGAGTTTCTTCAGTAGCAAAATATTTTGATAGAAGGACCTTCTAGCAGGATGTTGGCTTGATTTCAATAGCTTTAATAGCAGACACTTCTGATAAGGATTGTTTCTTCTGTGGTCTTGTCGAAAAACTAGTCATGTTGGCATTAATAGATGATATCTTTCTGAAAATACCTTCCACATGAACACAAGTTTGTCTCAATGCTGTTTTTCCCTGGTTCAGACACTTCACCGTTCTCATAAGAGATTTCTCTTCTATGAGGACACCTTTTTCTCTGGCTGGGAGATCAGTTGATTCTTCGGTGTTTTCACTGGCCTGCGTGTCCTGCACATTCTTGGTTACAACGGAAGGAAGTGTATTTGCAACATAGCATACAGGAGTTCTTTTTGAAGTTCTCCAAACAAGTCGACGCAGTCTGCTCTTTTCATCTCCAAATAACCTACTAGCAACACTTTCCTTTGAAGGAAGTACTCCAATTTCAAGAGGATATCCTAAGATTGCTTTACCATATGATACACTAGTTAGACAAACGAACGGGACGTTCTCTGTTCGATGGGTTGCTTGAACAGTCAAGTCTACATCCATCAATGCAGATTGAGAGAGCTTCTCATCATCTAAATCCAAGTATGCCACTGTTATACTTTGATTTTCATTATGTGTTTTAACCTTAACCCCGCCTTTCAGCTTCATAATTTTTCCTGTTGCAACACCTGCATCCAGAAGTAACTATTTATCGCCCGTTGATAGTTGTTATGGCATTAATCGAATCAATCCCAACAAGAAACAGAACATTTTACCTGAAGACTTAAATAGCTGATCACTGTTTACCCCTTGTAAATTGGAAGGTGAAGAATCACATTCTGTTGATTCAGAAGTCGTGTGTGCCGCAGAATAAACAAGCTTCAAAGAAGTGTTAACCTCCTCAGATGAGAAGGATGTCAATTCTAGGTTCTTCAAGCTATTCTCCTTTCCATGTGAGTACACACATCTGCTTCTTTTTGCTCTGCTACTACCTATTTCCTTTACCTCCCCTACATTCATTTATTAGCATTATTAATGGAAAATCAAGTCAAACTTACTAGGGAACAACTGCCTGCTTCTTTGATGTGTAATAAGATAGAGAATGCAATAATGCAATATATGAAGCTCTTTACCTTGTTCTAACACCCCTAACATAGGATCATTTTTGTGTCTTAAACCTTCCATGGAATGAAAATCCAGAGCATTTCTTGTGTGTTCATCCAACTCATTGCATCTGTATTAAATAAAAACCATACCCTAGTCTGTCAATTGGCAATTGGTATACTAAATATTCAAGTCACAGTGAAAAAATGGAAATCAAGAACTGGGACCATCATATTAGAAAATGTGAGTTAAAATAGTTGGTGAGTACCCAAAAAAGGCATAAAAGGAAAACTACAGAGATAATGTAGAACAGAAGCAAACATGCTTGATTATCTTACACACAACAATGATGCAAGAGAAAATGTAGAGATACTGAAAGAGAGCTACAAGTATCTCTCTCACACACACACATGGACACAGATTAAAGTGAAAGCTTAGAATTTACAGTGATGAATCCTCCCTGCAAGCATGGGCTTTCATGGAGCTCTGAGTAGTTGAAAGATAGGTTGTAACTTTAGTTGGCCTTCTCCTATACACAATCACCTCTTCCACCATTTGCATCAATCATTTTGCTCTTTCCTAACACATGAAGAAATAATGGATTGGGGGTTTCTTGGTTTTTAGTTTATCCTCGTACTTTTGAGAGAGAGAGAGAGAGAGAGAGAGAGAATGGATAAATGCAGTGAAGTAGTGTAGTCCAATGGCGGTCTGCTACCTGTTTTTAAACGTACCAGTACCCTTCTACCTTTTTTTTTGTCTTTTTGTTACTTTTCGTACCTTTTATTTTTTCCGAGCTTATTTTTCAAAAATGCATTAATGCATGTCTCTGTCCGCTAAATATTTTTTGGATTTTTCTGAATAATTTTTTAATACATAAAATGGAGTATGTCATGGGAGAAGTTCTCGTGTTTGATACTAATATTTAGTTCCAAATAATATACAATTTTATTAAATAAGAGTATAATCTTTTTAATGAAAAAGTCGTTGAATTAAAAATAATATAAATATTTGATTAAAAAATTAAAAATAAGTTTCTCAAAATAATCAATATTATAAATTCTTATATTAATGTATAACATATAATATTGAAGAATATAAAAGAGAATACTCTGTCCATGTTGACATGAAAGTTTAAGCCTATTCATAGTACTTTATAAAAAGTTACTAAAAACAAAAATAATATTCTCACTCCGTAATTTGGACACGTATTCTTAGTGCTCGGAGATTAAGAAAAAATAATTTTAAATAATTTAATAAAGATACTCTCACTCGGTAATTTGACATGAAAGTTTAAATAAAGATGTGTAAAATTATTAGAATATGTGTAAAAAGTGAGTATTTTAAATAATTTAATAAAAAAGGTATGTAAAGTTATTGGAATGTGTGTAAAAATGAGTAGTATTGTGTAATTTATTTTTTTCATTTTAAAAAATGTGTATAAATATTGAGACGAATAAAAATTAAAGTGTGTAGTAATTATTGAGATTGAGGGAATACCTCATAAAACAAAAAAGCTAACCAAATAGTTAATTCTCCCATGTACGGATAAGAATTAAAAGGAATAGTATGTAAATTTAACATGAATACATAAATTTGAGATATACAGATAAATTAGAGATGAATAGACAAATTTTGAATGAAAATGATTATTAACCAAAAAAAAAAATTTAGAACATTAATTTTTTCAATTTGTTATGCTGTTATCTATTCATCTCAAATTTATGTATTCCTCCAAATTCCTACAAATCAAAAAAGCTTCGGACTAATTAGACTATTTTAAAAGTGTAACCATCCTATCAATATTCGGGTTATACGAACCACTATTTTGCCACATTATAAATTAAACAATTTAAATTTTAAACATTAAATTATAAAAATTAGTATATCTAATGATAAGTTTAAATTTAATATATATATTTAACTTATAAATTTTACACAGAATAAATAACTCGTACTTCATTGGTAACCAAGTGTGCTAACCCACGTGATCAGCTGCCTTTCATTCCGGGAAGGGCTAGCGGATGAGGATCTCATCATGAATATTCTCAATGGTCTTGACGATAATTACAAGCAGCTCTCCAATGCCATTCAAGCGCGATAAAGTCCAATCTCCTTCGATGAACTTAATGAGAAACTTATTAATTACGAAGCGCAACTTGCTACAAAACCAGATTCACATCCTACCACTCCTGCGACTGCCTTTGCAGCTACAAGATCTACAACACACTCGTAAATCCTCTCAGCCATCCCGTGGTCAATACCAGACTAGGGGCTTGCGCAATGCTTGGTTCCGATTCTACCTTTGTAGAATGCCTGGTCGAAGGTCCAGTACAGTAGGTAGCAGGCGTGTTCGTTTTGGTTTGTCCGATAATAAAAAAAACAAAAAAAAAAACTCAAGACTTCATTGGTATTCATTATAGCAGCAACCAATTTTGATGCTCGGTCGTCTAATTTTTAAAATACAGGAACAAAAGTTAAAATTCTAATAAGATCAAGACTAACCATCGATAAATAATCAGAGGAATGCAGAGAGTCCAAGGAAAGAAATTGAAAGATAATTCTCATAATCCATCATTAGTAGCAACATGCATGGTCACACATTCAAAGCAAACCAAAAAAACAATTTCTAAAATAGAAACAAATTTGGACAACACTAGCTTGTCAGATAAGAGAATTCATGTCTTCTAATAGCACCATAGATGATCTTCAAATGGGTTTGATCTTGAAGTGCAGTGAGATGAGAGAGAAGACAAAACATTTGAGGTCCTGTCACAGCAAAACACAACCAAGAAACATCATTTAGTTCTGAAGAAACAGCCAATAAGTGGCGTCCATGGAAAGTGTATTGATCATACCTGAACCAGATAATAAAAGATTCGCAAACCTTCTGGATCTTTACTGGTTTGGACGTCCATAAGAGAACCGATTTTGGACGTTGTGAAGGAGATATGTTCATTACCCATCACAATCTCCAGCTCTTGCCTCCCTACACGGTCAGGCTCCGGCCAGTTGTTGTCATCTTCCTTCATTACTTCGGAATCTGCAACAATGCGGCGGCACTCCTTGAGGACAGCAGGGGTAAGAAAAACCTCCTTGCGAATCATTGTGTCGTTCTTGTAGTTGGAGTTGTTGGCATATCGGAGCTTGCCATCAGGTCGTATCTCGAATTCCAAAAATTCATGCCCGAATTTTCCCTTGTGACCAACATAGTAGCGCAGGTAAAACTCTCCGTTGTCTTCTCCTTCAGCAGCCATTGGAGTTTCTAGCTACAACCTGGGATTACTTTGTTGAGTAAAAGAAGACCCAACAAGAATGTCTTAGATCATTTTTTTTCAGCAATAAAAAATACAAGAGCAGTAGCACTTGCCTTCGGATAGTAGTCACCAAGCGCAAATATATATCATTTCAGGACCAACGTATGTAATCATCACGAAAGTAGAGTAAATTAATCAATCAGATTGAATAAAATTTCTTCCAATATCTCAACAAACCAGTAGGAAGCAGCTTTAACCCTTTTCAAGTGAGTATTATTCAGACAAAAGCACCAATTTCCTGAAACTACATTTTAATATTATTTTCTCCTAACATCTTGGATATAAGTTCGCTTTCTACAACATCCATATTAGCACTAGGGTAAGAATTTCATAATAAGACATTTCTTTAAAAATGGCCCTTCGTTTTAGAATGATAAACTCAACAAACTTAAATTTATAATGGGCAAAACTAACTCCAACTACCTCCGCATTCACACTGCAGTGAGCAACTATTACAAGAATGAGAAAATGCAAATCTGGAATTGTGTTCCATCCTCCTCTGAAGCTCCATGGTTTCAGACATCAAATTCCATTGTATGTACTAACATTTTTTTTCTGATTTAGCATGAGAAAATAGTTTGCTTCGTAAAAAATCAATGCAATCTTAATCAAGTCAGTCCAGTTTAAAAGAATGTGAACATTTAATGTGGATTCTCTCAAAAATAGTAATTAATACTCTGGCATTTTAACTTCGCTACATAAATATAATCATGTCTTTGTATGTGTTTAGTTAGAACCGACGAAGGAATTGTAAAGATGACACCAAGGTCCAAGAGTTGAAACTGCATTTTTGTATACTAAGCATAAAGGGAAAATGTGAAGAATTAAATGAAAACACGCAAATAATACATAGTCAGAGACTCAGAGGTTTTGTTTAAACTATTTAATATATGAGAAGGTCAGAGTATGGTACTGAGAGATTGTTTGATGCTTAATTCTTTATTATGTAACAGACGTAAATGTATTCAGACTTCAGTCTGAATGTTACACCATAGGACAGTTGTATAGTTAACAAAAGATAGCATAAAGATCAGGCAAGACAAATAAGGTACATCTACACAACTCAAGAGAAAATGAATTGGATCTACTTGACTCTTGATGAACCACTCTCCACTCCCCACCACACAAACACAGAGAGAAAACTTTCTTCAAGGCTTAATTTGCAACGAATGTGGAATGAAAGTAGAAACTAAATAAACATACATCAACAAAATTAGAAGTCAAAGAAGCAGACACCAAGACCAAGTGAATCTCAACCAAGGGGCAGCAAATTGCAACACAAATCATCATTATTATAGCAGAATGGAAAGCAATTTCAGGTAGGATATAATCCTAAATTGAATTAGAAACAACACAATACATGTAACCCCTATAATTAAACAATTGGAAATAGGAAATAGCATCAACGTCCAAGTTTTTCCAAAGAGAAGCGAAAGCAATAAACTACAATCCATTGGGTAAAGTTTGTAAATAAATAAAGTAGGGAAAATTCAGGACTATGAGCAAAAAGGCGTCACGCCGTCAACGAATTAATGAGAAAGGGCAACAGCAGGAGAACTGAAGAAATTAAAAACAAAAAGCAAAATTAGGGTTTGCCTTTGAAACTGAGTTCTAATTTGAATACAAGTATATAGATATAGAAATCCCAAGTTTCTTAATTAACAAATTGTTAACCGCAATCATTTGGTAACCCAAATTTTGATATCCTGATATCAATACCGGAAGAAGGGGGAAAAAAATAAAATCAAAAGATACGTTTTAGAAAGAAGAGCTTTATATTTCCTTCAAGTGCACACAAATGCAGTATCTAGGGTAGATAGAGAGGCGTAAGAAAGTTAGAAATTAGAATATAGTAAACCCTAGCATAAAGAACATCGTCAACTTAGAAAAAAACTAGTTCAGAGACATGAATACATAGAGACATACGTATATAGAGCAGAAATTCAATGCCGCGGATGCTGAAAGTGAAGCTCAGAGAAAGGTGTCAATTCCAGGTATCGGAAGAGATGAAGCTCAGAAAACGGAGTCGGAGAAGCTCATACGCCGGAGTCAAAGAAGACGAGACACGCCGCAGAGAAACTGGGTGATTTGGGGGAGATGTGCCAATGTTTTTATACTCTACCTACTAACAAAGTTATTTAAATACATTATTAAAATAATTTAAATAAATAAAAGAAAGGGAAAGAAGAAGAAAGGAACCGCTAACAAAAGGTTTACGTTTCTATTTTGTGCGTTTCATTTCAATATATATGTTTTTCTTTTTGAAATATGGGATCCACCTAAAATAATTAATATATCATCCAACACTAATACACCCATATTTTTCCACCCACTATCTATTAAAATATTATACTCCTTTGCAAAAAACAAAAGTAAACATTGAAATACACCTATATTTTTCCACCCACTATCTATTAAAATATTATACTCCTTAATCAACGTGCAAAAAACAAATGTAAACATTGAAACGGGGCGTGGAAATATTCCAAATATAACAAAAAAAACTACATTATTCTATTTTAAAAATCATGAAAACATTATATTTTAAATATTTTAAATCTAAAATCATAATAACCATCTAAAAAAAACTATGTCAAATATATAATATTAGGACATAAAATTTTCTATTATTAATTCAAATATTTAGTCATAAAAAATTCTCAATTAAAGACCAAATTTCACATTTCATCATGCAATAATCTCCTAAACCGTCTTTTATTTTTTTTTTAAATGTCGAAAATTTAAAGGTATCTAATCCTAATTTATTTTTAATTTTTGGGCAAGTATTATGGGAAGAGTTAGCACTTTATAAATTGAATTTACATTATAAACCATTCTTATATGGTCCCTATTAATTTAAACACGTAAATTCGATTTACACAAGTATTTGTATTACGTGAAACCTTCTCACTTGAGATCTTTTTAAGATCTACTCCCTCCGTCCCAAGCAAATAACATCATTTGCTTTTTCACGTAGATTAAGAAGTATTATTATTTTATGGAGGTGTATTAAAGAGATGTGATGGGTAGTGGTGGGCCATTAGTGGACCCTTTTTATTAAAAGAGAAAAATGGTACAATTTGAATGAAACGCCTAATATAGTAAAATGATCCAATTTGGGTGGGACGGAAAGAGTAGTTATACTTTCTATCAAAGGTAATATCACTTTTTACTAATTTTTTTTTTTCCAATTTTTATTTATATATTATAAATGTTCATAAAATAATCAATTGTACCACTATATTTTTTCTTAATTCGAATGTCACTTTTTATTAAAATGTTATTACTGTTTATCTGTTGAGAATAAACAATCTCACACAATTATTTGCATTAATCTTTTGACACCCAAAAATGTATGGATAGATCATTATTAAAATATGATATAGATAAAATATATTTGTCGATATTAACCAAATAACACAAGTATTCAACATTAAACTTACATTTAGTAGTAATTACGCCAAAATCAACTTGCAATGCTTAGAGTAATTCAAGTCTGCATTAAATTTCTACAACACATGCCATCAAGGCCCTTCAAAACACACAGCAAATCAATTCCTCCATGATAGATGACACCAAGGCCTATCAAAAGCGATGCAAGTCCGTGTGATCAAGCTGGGTTCGACGCGATCCAACTTACAAAAAGCATAAATATGTACTTTCATTACATACTACCCGACAACATCTGTACAACCAACTCAGATCTTTCTTCATGACGCAGGCTAAAGAACAGCTCAAGCATTTTATGGTAGCTCACCAGTTTCCTGGCAATATCAATTTGTTGATCAGAATTCAAGACCCCCAGCTTGCTCAATTCCTCATGAACAGTCTCTCTCTTCTTGGACAAGCTGTGCTCATATCTTATAGTAAGCTGCGCAATCTCATCAAGCCTCTTGGACCAAGTCGAGCATTTTCTCCCCAATTGAGTCTACACGTTTACGTTTGCGACCCTTTCTCTTTGTAGCAGAGGAAGTGTTGGATTCTTGGCTTTTGAGCATATACAAAAAGAAGATACTAACAATTGTCATGTAAACCATGCACATATTCATTATCTCATTCAACACAAATAAAAATTTCTTTGTCACTTGATACGCCTTCGTCATGGCCATCGTCCATCCTGACCCAAAAAACAGAGGAATCAAACATTACTTTACGGAGCTTTTGAGATGAAAAATAAAGGGGTAACCAATAACCACCATTAAGGTTAACGTGTATATGTTTTTGTTCTGGTTTAACTTGAATATGGAGGTGATGATCACTTATTAGCACAAGTGTGTAGGATTTTGTAATAAGATAATCCCCTGAAAATGGTCCTTATTTTTAGAACGATAAACTCAATAAACTTCAATACACCATAGAGCAAAACTAAAATCTCAACAAGCTTAAATTCATCATAGAAAGAAATAACATAAACTCAATAAACTTCAATTCACCATAGAGCAAAACTGAAACCTCAACAAGCTTAAATTCATCATAGAAAGAAATAACATAAACTCAATAAACTTCAATTCACCATAGAGCAAAACTAA
Organism: Pogostemon cablin; assembly: GCA_023678885.1. Classification (NCBI taxonomy): domain Eukaryota; kingdom Viridiplantae; phylum Streptophyta; class Magnoliopsida; order Lamiales; family Lamiaceae; genus Pogostemon; species Pogostemon cablin. Next base: position 23,039,115 of record CM042955.1, read on the forward strand.
AATCTCAACAAGCTTAAATTCATCATAGAATGAAATAATTAGCCCCCACTCATTTAGTGTGTGGTAAGCAACTTACTAATTGAAAGATGAGTTTCATCCTGCTCTGATGTTGCAATGTTTCAGACATCAAATTCTACCTTTCCTACCATCATTCTTTTCTAATTTAGCATCACAACAAGCTCGTTTAAAACAAATTAATTCAATCTTTAACCGAAAGAGTTCATCCATTAATTAATATACCCAAATAATTTTCTGGATATTGTAACCGCAATCCCCAGAACGAACAAAATATCAAATACCAGAAAAAGAAAATCACAAGATAAAAAAAAATGCATATGACTTTTCAGGAAGAAATTATTATATGTGTCATCAAATCAAATGCATATATCATAATATGCAGAGAAGCATGTGATCTCAGCCCTAGTGAAACATTTTAGAAATAGTAGTTCAGAGAAATTGCAAAATAGTTGAACATTTACACATACACGATTGAAGATGGGAGGGCTCACCTCGGGACTCAAATGCTTTTGAAGCTCGATGGAGGGTTTGAAGATGAAGCTTACAGAAACCTGAGTTGTACTTTGGAGTAGATATCATGAGAAATTCAAACTAGTTTGGGAAAATGTGTAGCGTTTTTTAATGAGTTTTCCCTCCCTCAAACTTTTTACAATTCACTCCAATCCGAAGCATAATTTCACGGTTTTCTCTCGTTTATTAATCACATTAAAATTTTAGGGTGATTCTGTGTTAATATGGTAAAATTTTATGATAAATTCTCTTGTGAGACGTTGCTTCTGTGAGACGGGGTGTGAGACGTATTAAAATATGTCTATTATTTAGATAAAACATGTTTAATGGTTGTTAAAGTATATTTTCTAAAGTATGATGAATTGTGCATTAAAGTATGATTTTAGTGTGTTATAATATAATTTATTATTTGCATACTTTAACTATAAATAAGCATACTTTATCTATACAATAAACATACTTTAGTGATGGATCGACCCGTCTTACATCCATCTCACAAATAATGCGTCTGTTAAGATTACATAAAACTTAATTTAATGGATAATATTATTCACTACCGAATGCACTACGACAATACTCTAAATTTTATCATTAAAAAAAAACATCATAGCAATTCAAAATCATTATCTAAAAAAAACATCATAGCAATTCACAATGATTATCTTAATTATAAATTTATTACAATCACCTAACATATATAATATAATTTATAATTTACTTACTTAAGGTAACACATTTTATAATTTATACTCCTTATGTCCCACTCAAAAAGTCCCTTTATCCATTTTAGGTCCCACCCCAAAGTGTTCCATTTTATTTTTTACATATATAGGACAACACACACCCATTAATATAATTAAAATATGAGTCTCACTCTCACTAATACAAATACCCAACGCATTAAATAATAGTAATACTCCTTAATTTATGTGTAAAAAAAATCTATCCTTTGAATGAGACGGATGGAGTATTTATTTATTATTCAATTTTTCTTAAACCACGTTTTTCTTATAATAAAAAGGTTTCACATATACTCCATCACTCACTACTGTGATTACTAGTAATACATAAATATACCTACTACATATTCCCTCCGTTATATTTCAATCTTTGCATTTTTTCATTTCGGTCATCCCATTTCAATTTTTATATTTATCTTTTTAGTAAATGGGACCACAAAAATTAATTATTTTTCTTTCCATGGGCCCACGCATCACACTAATACACCTACCCACTTTACATTAAACTATTATTTTTCTCATTTCACTACATATTAAAATACTACATTCCTTCATCTACGTGCAAAAAGTAAACATAAAGTTTGAAGAGTATATAAAATAATAATAATTCTTAATTCATGTTAAAAAAAAAAAAAGACTTGTTGGATAGAAAGGAGAGTGAGGACTAAGGGTTCACGTTTTTTTTTTTTTTTTGTTAGTTATATTGCTTTTAAAGGAAAGAGTGAATTTGGTGGGTTTAGGGTTTAAGCTTCCCCACAACAGAATATATTCGTTACTGTCTGTGGAGAATACATTCGAGAAGGCCCTTCCATAGTTGAAACTTGAAAGCCCCCAAGTTGATCCATACTATGGCTACTGCGGCAAGATTCTTGTTTTCCAGAGCTACATCCCAATTCCTCCCACACACTCCCACCGCTTCTCGTTTTAACCACTCCCTCCTCACAACTCTCCAATTCTTTCTCTCTCGCAAATCGTATTCCCACTCTCCAAACTTCTCTGCTGATACTTCATCCGACTCCATCACGCAAGGATTGAATTCTTCAGTCGCCGCTGCGTTGAATCTCGACACTCGTGTCCCCGCCACCATTATCACCGGTTTTCTCGGCTCCGGAAAGGTAGGACATATTTTCCCATGCTCGGTTGTCTTTTTGGTGACGGTGTATTGGTCACGATTTTATTTCAATGATTGAGGCTCCGAGGCAATTGGGTTTATTGAATTTTTGGTTGAATTGTGGGGTAAAAAAGATGTGATTGTGAAATTTTATCAGATTATGAATAGTTTGTCTAGGGATTTTTATTCCTGCTATGCCTAGAGTTTTCTCAATTTGCATAGTTATTTTCTTCTGATGAAGTTGAAGTAAAAATTCAATCTTGATGCTGAGTTGATGGTTAGAAGTTAAATGATCCTGAACTGTTCAGTCTTTTCTTCTTTGCATTCCCTGAGATACTGTTTTTATGTTGTTTTAAATTTATGTGTGGTTTATATGGCAGACCACTCTCTTAAATCATATATTGACATCTCAACATGGAAAGCGGATTGCTGTCATAGAAAATGAGGTATGCCTTTAACTTCCATCATTTATTTTGTGTGAGAATTTAAAATTATGGATCTTGCTCGATTTTCTTTGGTGAATTCGCTAATCTATTCTATCGAACATGATATCATGACTCCAAGTTTCTGCTGATTAATCTTAACGAGTTCCTATGCGTTGGTTGAGACTTGAGAGAAAGTTATGAGTAAATCATAGCACGCCCGACGATGAATGTTATCTGATGCATTTCTTTCTTTATACTCCCAAGCAACACGATTCTCTTTTATAGTTAGCTATTGGACTGGGTCAGGCAACCCATTTACCCGTGTCTATGTTATTTATTATTATATCTAAACTCCAAAAATTTGCCTGAGGAGCAACTTCATACGGGGGTGCGCATGTTATGTCATATATATTAAGATTCTAAAGCCAAAATTCATGAAATGGATAAGGTAGAAATAAATCAGGTAGTCTAACAGGGCCACCAAAACAGAAGTCTCTATCCTAAAGATTAGGAAGTATAGGGATCCTAAGAGAGTGATTCTTCTCAATTTGTTAGTTTATTATTTGTCTGTTGTTAGTAGAAAATAGATGAGACAAATGAATCGAAAACTGCTGGTTTTATGAGATAGTTTGCCACATGATGTGTATTGCGCTTCTTTTAATTTGTGATACTTCTTGAGTGCAGTTTGGCGAAGTAGATATTGACAGCTCACTAGTTGCTGATCATTCTTCATCCAATGAGGACATTATCATGGTAAATAATGGTTGTCTGTGCTGTACTGTGCGTGGGGATCTTGTCAAAATGCTTTTGGAGTTGGTGAAAAAGAAACGAGACAGATTTGACCACATAGTTATAGAAACAACGGGTATGTTAAATATGTGAAACATGGTGTGTATCTGCTATTGATTCATGTCCTTACACTTCTGTGAAGAGAACTCGTAGAACATAAATTCTGATGATGACACGAATATATGATAAAATGTTGCTTGTGGGTATTCTTCTTATTCTTTTGTAATTATTTTTGTGCACCTTCAGTGCATTAAAGGTTTATTCACCCCCCCAACCCTCCAATTTTATTGAAGTAAATTATGTATTTGGCTTTTAGCCTTTAATGTAATGATATTCATATGATTTGTTTCAACTGTATTGGAGTTTTTTTTCCCTTTTGTGTGTGTTTGTGTGTGTGTTACGTCTTAATCCTCTGTGGTTGATGTCTAGCTGGCTGGTGGTTTTTATTATTCAGGTCTTGCAAAGCCTGGTCCAGTGATTGAAACATTTTATGGTGATGAGTTACTTTCGCAGCACGTGAAACTTGATGGGGTTGTTACTTTAGTAGACTCTATAAATGCCCTTAAACATTTAAATGAAGTAAAGCCAAGATTTGTAGTGAACGAGGCCGTGGAACAAATTGCTTTTGCAGACCGCATAATTATGAATAAAGTATGCAAATTTCTTTCAACGTTGATTTTTAATTGTTTCTTATCTCTAGCTGGTAGAAAGTTCCTATGAAGATTTTGGATGTTCTACAATCCTGTACTTATTTTACTCAGTTAATTGACAGATAGATTTAGTGAGTGAGGCTGACGTGGACGCACTAACAGAAAGGATTAAGGTATGTGCTTCTCCAATATGAAGAATAAAAATAACTTTCTTTGAAATGAGGTTTTAATATAATTATCAATTTTCATTGGTTGAAACACTATTGCTGAAGGTCGAGAAGATAAATGGCATGCTTCAAAAAATTTAACTGCATTTCTTATTTTTTGTTTCAGAATTGGAACTTTGAATCTTCAATGATTTCAACTGTACTTGATAATGTTATTCCATCATTTTTTTTGTCATATTATAGACATGCTGCAACTTTTTTCTTAAAATAATTCTTAAACTGCTAAAACTGAATAGTCATTCCACCTTGTTGACCTTTTATACAACTTAAGTTTTATTACTTCTCTTCCAGCTTCAAACTTCAATATCCCCTGGTTTTTGGTACTGTAAATCAAAAATAAAATTCAATATGTATTCTTGTAGTCAGACAGTTCTTTTCTAGTGACCTGACTTATTTTTTTTTCATTCTCCTGTTATTTTTGTGCTCTTCTTCATCACTTGTCTAAAAATGCCAATGATATTTGTAATTGATAGATTGCAAAATCAACTAACTTGCATTATATATTGATCTGATATGTCACTGTAATTGTAGTTCATTTTATTTGTTTCACAAGCGTATATTTGTTTACATTTCCAGATTATCAATGGGATGGCACCAATAAAACGAGCCAAGTATGGGGTAGTTGACATGGACTTTGTCTTGGGAGTAGGAGGTTATGATCTTGACAGGTATTTTATTTTTGTTTATTTGAAAAAAAAACTCAATTATTGCAGTTTTTATAAGTTTTTTGAGGTGTACTTTCACCAATTGGGATCTTGAGTTTTTACTTTTATGAATCTGGCTTAGCATACCACTTTGCTAATATTTAAAGGCATTACATTCTGCAGGATTGAATCTGAAGTTAAACCTGATGATTCCCAATGTTCTCATCATCATGAAACTGCTCATGGTTTGTATGCCGTACCTTGCATCGTTTTATTCTTAGTTGCCTGTTAATATTTCGTGCAGTGTTGTTTTTCAAAATATTCAGAGAATAGTGAAGGAGTACATGGTAAAAATATATGAATGAGTAATGCCAAAATAACACCTTAAATGGCTAGGAGCTTCTCATATTGTCGTCTCCCTCTCTAGAAACCTTTTTGTCAAACTGTATACCATCTTGTATAAATTTTCTTACTAATCATTGGCTTTGAGGTTGAATAAAAATTTATGCTTCAATCGTTCATATGACATTGTTTCTTATAATTTGAATCCTATTTTTCCTTCAACAGATCACAAAGGGCACCATCATCATCATCATCATAAACATGATTCTGCTGTCACCAGCGTCAGTATTGTTTCCGAAGGAACCTTGGACCTTGATTATGTAAGAGCTTCTCTTCGTATTGATTTTATTAGCATCTTCATATCTTTTATACATAGAGAACTAAACTACTTCATTACTAATGGACTATCTTTATTCTTTCGCATAAGAACAAATGTTTTCAAGTTCTTATTGTTGGCTCCAATTTCATGTGTTCTTATTGCCCCTTTAACATGTCATAACATTTTCCATTCATGTAATGTTTCTGTGGGCGATTCAGTTTGATGATTGGCTCGAAAGATTGATAGAAGAGAAAGGAGATGATCTTTACAGGATGAAAGGAATATTATCAGTGACTGACTCTGAGCAGCGTTATGTTTTCCAGGTTATCTTCTCTCCATCTTACTTGAGTCTCTTTAACATCACACACTTCTTTATACCAGATTTCTCCTCTTGGTCTTTTCAGGCAGTACATTCTATTTTTGATGGGTGCCCGGGCAAGGAATGGGGCCCCAATGAGAAACGTATAAACAAACTTGTATTTATCGGGAGGAACTTGGATGAAACTGCTCTGAGGAAAGGCTTTAAAGGCTGCTTAAACTAAGTGTAAGTTGGTTTGCTCTACACACCATGTGAAATCATGGACTTTTCAGCAACGTGTATGATTATCGAGTAAATATCAACGAAGACATGGATGAATTGTAGTATATAATGCATGAGGAGTCCTGTGGCACAGAAGGATTTGCTGCTGTAATATAAGATTTACAGTGTTTTAGATGGGAGCGATAGAAGGATTTGCTGATTATTTATGGGTTTTTAGGTAATGATTAATATAATTTTTCTAGATGAGATGAATAAGATCTGCAGATAATTTTAGTTGGTTTTTCGTTTTAAATTGATTGGAATTGTATACGAGAAAATAAAGCAAATATTGATGAAGATGTAGGAATCGCGACGTGAACGAATTTTAATAAAAGAAAAATAATCTAGAAATTTTTATTTTTAATAAAGTGGGTTGATGGTTGATTTCTTACCGGATTAAATGATGGAAAATAGGGGTATGTAGACAATGGTAAATGCAAGTGGACACATCAACCATTATAACTTAGTAAATATTGTTACATTTTATTAATTAGGATTTTCTATAAAGTATTACATTTATTTATTTTTTTTATTAGATGAATTCCACACAAAACAATTAATATATTTTTATGGGCTCACACAAAATAGTAATATAACTATCTATTGTACATTAGAAATTGTAACAACAATCACGGAACGGGAGGAGTATAAGTAAGAGATCTTCTGTATTCTTTGACGTTTGTATTTTGAGGTTTCATTAAGAAACTTACAATGGATAAAATGTAGAGAAAAATATTTTGTGGGTTTGGAATACATGGAGAGAGAACCCCTTTTCCAAGTGGGGACTCCATCTATTTATAATTCTTCAAATCTTTTTGATGAGAGCTCAATGGCCTTGATCCATGTCTTCTTGTATAATTCAATGAGATATCACCATATGTTGAAAGAGTTGCATGTTGATGGGTTGCAGATTAAGTAGAATAGACACACTTTATTCAGCAATTCTTTTGCCATCACTCATTTTTTTTTTTTTTTTTTTTTTTTTTTTTTTTTTTATACCGAGGTTCCGGGCTTACGCCCGACTAGTCCTCGAGGAAACAGTCTCGGCCCCTCAGAACTGCCTCCAAGTAAATCGCGGTAACCACACAATAGATCACATGTTCCTAATATCTTTAACTACTGCGCACAAGGAGTCGATCCCCAAGTGATTGCTCCATGCTGGTGATTGCTCCATGCTGGCCCTTCCCCTAGCTCAGCCGCAGGTTCCCACCGAGCCGCAGTCTCGGCCCCTCAGAACTGCCTCCAAGTAAATCGCGGTAACCACACAATAGATCACAGGTTCCTAATATCTTTAACTACTGCGCACAAGGAGTCGATCCCCAAGTGATTGCTCCATGCTGGTGATTGCTCCATGCTGGCCCTTCCCCTAGCTCAGCCGCAGGTTCCCACCGAGCCGCAGGTTCCCACTGAGTTTCAGGTTCCTAATATCTTTAACTACTGCTCCTTGTTCCCACTGAGTTTCAGGTTCCTAATATCTTTAACTACTGCGCACAAGGAGTCGATCCCCAAGTGATTGCTCCATGCTGGTGATTGCTCCATGCTGGCCCTTCCCCTAGCTCAGCCGCAGGTTCCCACCGAGCCGCAGGTTCCCACTGAGTTTCAGCCTCCCACACTGCCGCTTGTAGCCCTCAATATTAATTGTTCCACCATTGCGCTCCGGGGGGCTTGAACCCCTGACCTTTCAATCAGGGGCACCTCAATGTTGACCCCTCAACCACTGGGCCAACATATCATTGGTGCCATCACTCATTCTTGATTCTAACCAATGATTGGTGGTTCAGCCATGGCTCTAAGCTCGAAGGTGCAAGATGGATGGGCATCGCACTATTGACATTTTTAGATCTTTCCATTTTTTCAAATGATTTCTCACACTCTTCATTGCTCAAACTCCTTATGACAATACCATCTTAACTAAAATGATACAATCAACAAGAAGTTAATCACATAAGATTTCCTTTAAAAGAGAGTATCACATCAAACCTTTATGGTCTTCATCTTTCTTTTTCTACTAATTGCAATTATATTATTAAATACTAAACTCTAAGGAAATGTTTGAAGTTAATATGTCAGGTAATAATGCTTGTAAATGTAATTAATAAGGCATGAGCATTAAAATTCATTTAATTTTTTTATTAATTTTAAGGGATATTATACCTCATCTCTCTTATAGGTTACATCTCATTCGCCCCCTAAATTTTTTACTAACGAATTTTAAAGATAAATAAACTCATATAAATTCGATTAGTGCGCGAACTCCCTTATTTTTTAAAATTTTTTAAGACCCATTAATTAATTTAGTATTAACACAATGCCAACTACACTCTCTCTGAGTAAATATTACTTTTGAGCAAAATATGTCATAAATAAAAAAAAAGAAAAAAAGCTCCATAAATAGAACGGTTCACTTCATACAATAACTTACTCAAATTATTAAGATTTTTTTTTTTTTAAAGAATTCGTTTTAAATCAACTAATCTTATTATTCGTGTTCCAATAAATAGAAAATGGAGTGAGATAGAATAGAGTCCAATCAAAGTAATATGCAATCCACTGGACCATGACAAATGATGTATTTATCCTTAACGAAATCAACATTCGTTTCAAATGGCGTTACTGAATTCTCCACCACTTTCTGGAATTCCATCTCTTCTATCATCCTCTTCCAAACCAAAGGTTGGTTCTATTCTTGTTATCTTCTGGGTTCCGAAACTTGGGAGAGATGATTATTTATTTGGTGGGTTTAATTCTTGAACATTTTGTAGGGCTTTGGATATGGAGGGTTTAAGATTGAGAAACAGGAAGGAAATTGTTGTGAAAGAACAATTCTCCGAGGACGTTCAAGGAATCTGGATTTTGTGTTTAGTGCTGCTGCTGCTTCTGTTGGGGGGAGTGGTTCATCTGTGGAGTTTGATATGTCATTTCCAAACGATTATACTCAACTCCTTCAGCAAGTACACCTTTTTTCCTTATGAATTCTCTGTGTGTGTGTGTGTGTGGTGGTCAGGGATATATCTTGTGTGTCTTGGACTCTAGCTTTGGTCTGCACTCTATATTTTTCAACTACCAAGATATTCTTAAGATTGATTATGTATTTTTATATATTTTGGATAATTTCACAAATGTTGATATAGTTAATAATTGATTGCTGTTTCTCAGGTGATATGAACCATGTGATCTGCTTAACTTCACTCAAACTTTCATTTTTTGCTTCTACCGTTGATTAATTCATAAGAGACATTATCATGAAACGAGATGTGATCAATAAAATTCAGAACCCAAGAGAGAAAACTGCTAAACCTAATCGAATACGATTTGCATTGTGATTAATGTGACTGACGCACTTGGCCAGGCCAGATTGCTGAAAACCCAAAAAATTAGGTTCATTGGTTGTGGATTGATTTGAGTACTTAGTCCAATGTATGCGATCAAACCTGAGGAGTCCGCCAATTTAGACTGTATACCTGTTGAGAGAAATCTTGGGCCTATTCAAGATATATCTAATTGTATCCTCTGTTCACTTGGGAGATATGATAAAAAGTTTAGTCTGTGTTTCTCGTTCTACTACTTAGTCCGACTTATAACCAATCCTGTTATGGAAGCATGTGATGCACCTTTCCTCTAGGCAATGTTCATTGTCAGCATCATAGTATCCTTTTCGAGGATTCTATCTTTTATTTTCCCATACGATATACGTATGAGTTTGTAGGTCTTGTACTTTTGGATGTTTATACAAAGTTTCTGTCTTCTCATTCCTTATTTAAATATTCACCTTGTTGCCTGACCTCAAGTCATCTTTATTCCCATTCCTTTGTGCTTTAAGCTGAATAAGCTATTAGTTAAGATTTAGTATTTTGAGTTATACCCCTGACAATAGTTTGTTCTTTGTGCACCCATATGTCTCTATTGTATTACATAACGTGCATAAGTTCATCAGATTCTCTTCACTAATATTTCTTAAGTTTGGGCAAGAAAATAAATAGAAGGAAATAGATGATATGCTACATTTATCCTGCTCTGTATGCATGTTTAATTCCTGCTATTAATTTTCATCAACTTGTGTGTGGGTCTCTTTTATATATATATATATATTTGTAAATTCTGTGAGTCTCGCCGCACTGAAACTTTAGGTGTGTAAAATGATTAACAGGCAAAAGAAGCAACAGAATTGGCATTAAAGAACAACAAGCAACTTATGGTGAGTCAATTTTCCTCCTTTCTGTTGTCACGTTTTCTTTTCCAGTAAGAACAGAAGTAATGAACACGTAATATCATATTCAAAATTCTCAGAGTTTGTGAGCAACAAGTTTCTGCCACAGGAAATTGAATTTCCGACCTCTGGTTTGGATTCTGTGCCAGGTACTCATTGTACCAAAAAAATTCTCATTTACATTGGGGTTTTGACTTTTGTGTGTAGATCCTTCAAAACATTTCTCACGACGTCATTTCAATTGAAAAGTTTCCTGTTTGTATCACAGGTGATGGTGAGGGTGGTATAGAAATGACGGGTAGTTTGCAACTGATCCGTGAGTTCTGTGACCTTGTCATCAGTCCAGAGAAAGCCACCCGGACTCGAATAGTATGTCTGAACATTATTATATTATAGAATGCTTCCAAAGAAAAATTAATATATCAAATGCTTAATTTGTGTTTCTTTATTTTCTTAGATTGCCTGATTAGTCGAAGAAGAATGTTGGCCCTTATTGTCTAGACCCCAAATTTACTCCAACCATTTCTTGGATATTTTGAAGATTGTTTTAATTTATCATTCAATTGGATGATGTGGTTTTAATGCTGCTATCAGAACCCATAGATTTGGAAATCTTTTTAAATCTTGCAGTTCTTCCCTGAGGCTAATGAAGTGACATTTGCAAGAAAATTGGCTTTTGGAGGATCTTCACTGAAATTAGATTATTTAACAAAACCATCATTATTTCAAGATTTTGGTATTGTGGAAAAGGTGAAAATGGCAGATCGAGTAAAGCCAGATGATGAACTCTTCCTAGTCGCCTATCCATATTTTAATGTTAATGGTACATTCTTCTATTTTATGACAGTCATGAAGCATTCAGTCTATACTACTCATATTCCATTTTTCCACCTTTACCATAATTATCTGATTCATCTGCTAATCAGAGATGCTTGTTGTGGAAGAACTGTATAAAGAAGCTGTGGTCAACACATCTCGTAAATTGATTATTTTCAATGGGGAGCTCGACAGAATAAGATCTGGCTGTATCCTTTCTCTGTAATTTTATCTACTCTTGGCATCATCCTACTTTAAGGTGGGAAAAAAAGACATCCATTCACTTATTGAAGTTTTCAGTAACAACCTTAAGATTATCCGGCCTTTTTCTATCCCAAACTGGCTGCGCTTACCCAGACTCTTCTACCGAAGATGGAGACTGTATATTACATTCACAACTTCAAGGGACGAAACCAAGGCGTGCTCTTCAGGTTTTGCTACTTCTTAAATCTTCTTCTGTATATTCAAGTGAATACATTTGCTCAATTTAGAATGCTGCTCTACTTTATATGGTGATTCTAACAACTAGGAGCAATTCTCTCTCCCATTCTCTCTCCCTCTATAAATAAAACAGGTGCTACCCTGGACCATGGAAAGTTCTTAAAAAAGTGAGAGGCAAATATATTTGTGTACATCAGCAAGAAATGATGCCTTCACTCAAGGAAGTTGCTCTTGAAATTCTTCCTTCATCATGAATTGTGTATGTATCTGTGTTTTTAAGTCTAATTTCTGCATTCTTTCCATATTCTCATGATCATATTCAGTATTCTTTTTACATTTCGTACTTATTTGCTGATTAAAACTCGATTTAGTTAAGTGAAATTTATCCTATTTATTGGGTATGTTACATGGGCTGGTCAGATACCAATTTCAGATTTATTGGCATCTTATACCTGTGTGATTGGGTTGCTACCTTACGTAAAATTACTATAATGCACTTAAAAGTATCTCACCATATCAGGAAATAAGGCAAAAGGATTTTGTGGAACCAATATTGAGGTGTCATCATGATAAGTACTTTTTTTAATTGTATTAATTTTCTGGGGAGTGATAGTTTGTTATTTAAATGAGTAAATACTTCTTCAGGTCCCATTTTAATCTTTATGTTTGTTTTTTGTGTGGGGATTAAGAAATTTGTATTTTAATATGTAGTGGGTAGGTATTAGTTGTATAATTATAGAATTTTTAGAGGTATTAATTTTTAAATGTGGGTTCCCTAATTACAAAAAAAAAAGTAAATATTGAAATGAGATGCCTAAAATTTTTAACATTGTACTATTGAAGTGGGGTGAAATGAGTAATTGTTATGCTCTTAATCCGATTTCACATGAAATCTGCTTCATGGAGAACAAGGTTTAGGAAAATAGCCGGACGAAGGAGTTAGCAATTGTGAGGCTAGTCTATACATAGTGCAAAATTATTACTTGAAATGAGGATTAGTCTGTACAGAGTGTAAAATTATGATTTGAAATGAGAATTCTCGATAGTGGATGATGGATTGTTTACATGATTACCCTGCATTTAATGACATCAATCTTTGTCTATAAATAACACCGAGATCATACGGTGAAGGATCATCTCATTCTTATTACTCCCTCCGTCCCGGAGAAGATGACACTTTTTTTTTGGCACGAGATTAAGGAGTATAATAATTTAATGTAAAGTGAAGTTAGAGAAATAATATTTAATGTGTAGTGAGTAATTGTATTAGAGGTGATATGTGGGCCCATGAGAATAAATTAATTGTTTTTGGGTGAGTCTCATGTATTAAAAAGAAAATGTGTCAACTTTAGTAGGACAAACAAAAAGAAAAGTTTGTCAACTTTTATGGAACGGAGTGAGTATAAATAATGGCATAAATTCTCTTCCTTCTCACTTCTTGTTTTCCTTACCCTAGCTAAAAGTTTTGTATTACAGTTTTGCCAAATAAAAATAAAAGAGAGTTCTAATCCTTTGTAATGTTGATTCTTTCAATTCATATTGCAATCCAAAAATTAACTCAATATAAACACACTTCAATACAAGAAAATTTAAATTCAAAAGACGAAGGGAGTATGTTTTTAAAATGTTCAACTTAACATCAAATCTTTTTTTTATGTCACGTGCGAACTAACTAACCCGTTGGCAGCCCGGGCTTGTACTATTTTTTAATTAATTTTGAGCTTAGTGTAATGAGCTTGTATTCCTTTTATTTGATCTGTAAAATGGTGTTTATGTTATGTATTTGTAATGAATATATTATTTTTCATGTTCAATTGTTTATTAAAATCTAACAACAAACTCGCTAACAAATTATTCAAATTTATTAATAAATGTATACACTTTGAATATGAGCACACATACTAGCATTTGAGCAATCGGGTGCATAGGATATTTTGTCTATTTTAATATATATTCCTCATGTACTCTCAGTATTAATTTGTTTTTTTAGATAGATTAAGAGTATCATTATTTTATATGTATTAGGTAATTGTACGAGTAGATAGTTGTGGGCATTTTTTATTATTTTTTATTTTTTTCTAAAGAGAGAGGGAAAAGAGACCCTCTAAATTAAACATAAAAAATGATAAAATATCCTCAAACCTTGGGATTTGGCGATTCAAATACCCACCCCATATTATATGGGATGGGATGGAATGAGAGACAAATGTCCCATTTCACACAAATAGGGTGAACCGGGGGTCCCACCTGGGGATTTGGAGGGGGGAGGAAGGAGTAATAAACAGTAGATTTGTTTGCCTTTAAATAAAGTAGCAGTGCCGTTATTTCATTGCATAGATCCAAAACCTTCCTCTACACAAAATTGTCATCCTGGCTTTACCAACCATGGAAGCCATCACTTTGTTACAATACTGGTCTTCCACCGCCGGCACTGCCGCCTTCAAACCTCGCACCTCCACCACCTCCTCCGCCGCCCCATTCTTCGACCTGCAGGAGTTCATGCTCACTGAAACCCACGACATCATCACATTCTCTCAACTGAAACCACCTACCAAGATTCGCCTTCTCTTTCCGGAGAGAGGCAATCACGATGAGGTGTTCACTCTTGAGTTTGATTTCGTCAAAGGTCCTCTGGTTTCTCTGTTCGAAAGAAATTCAGCAATGATCCAAGATTCAGATCATGAGCTGAATTCCGGCAGAAAAATGTTACTAAGGTATTTAATTATGGTCAAGCATTTCTACGTTCGTGTTTCGAAGCGTTGGGTTGAGAAGATGAAGCTTTCCGGCAAAGGCGGAGGCAACGCCGCCGCGGTGTATCCGGAGAAAGGATGTGCGGCGGCGAAAGGGCGGAAGAGTCATCTACGGTCGGGGCTGAAAGTAATGCGTAAGCACTTGGGCCAATGCTGCTCAGCTTGCACCGCCGCAGCGCCACCTCCGCCGGGAAAAACAGGGTCTATCCGCCGGGCCGACTCACTGGAGGAGAAAATTCAAGCCGCCATTTTACATTGCAAGAAATCCTTCAATTGCAATAGGATAAGCTAGCTCCAATTAATTCTATCATCTCAACATCGTAGACTACGATTTACTATCTAAAATGATAATAATGTACCGTACGATATTCGAAACAATCTTCATGTTAGCTTGTTTCAAGTTGTTTAATAATAATATTTTATTACAAATCTTCTTTTAGTAATTTAATTATTTTTTAATATCCCTCCATCCTATTAGAAAGTTTATATTTATTTTCTTCACTATGATACTTTTTACTTTTATGTCATTAATTTTTATTTGAAATTTTGACAAATTGTATAATATTGGAAAATTTTTAGGTGTAATATTTACATTTACTAAAAAGTAAATTATATATAAATCTTATCGTTAGACGGTCAGAATACGTAAATCGTGGGACGGAGGCGTAAATCTTTGTCTAATGGGATCTGAAAAAAAAAATTGTGAATTTGAATATAGAGATTATTAGATTAATTTAGTGTATTGTATATGTTGGGCACAAGTAGTAATGATATTTTTAGAAGGAAAATATATTTGTAAAGGAAAAGAATATTAGTCAATAGAATAGTCTCAAATTATGCCCGTAAATTTGTTTATTTCCTTATATGTGTACATTGTACTCTTATTTAATTGTAAATATTACCACTCACCAAATTATCGGTGATTGAATCAATCTCTACATGGTATCAGCCAGAATCTTCATCTAATCCCTAATCTTCTTCCCATCATTCTTCAACCTCCTTCTCTTCCATGGTCGATTCTGTTCCAATCTCTACCTTAATTCATATGTTAACAATCAAGCTTTTCTCAACAAACTATCTTTTATGGAAGAATCAAGTTCTTCCTGTCCTAGCGTGCCACGATCTTCTCTCTCACATCGATGGTACAGTTGCTCCTCCTACTCTCACCGTTAAGGATACTAATAGTTCCGACATTCCGAATCCAGAATTCACTGCCTGGATGTCAAAGGACATGCGAGTTCGCAGTTTACTACACTCCTCACTCACGAGGAATCAATGGTTGAAGTCCTTGGATGCTCCACCACTTGTGCTGTTTGGTTGGCGTTAGAATCGGCTTTCAGCCATTCCTCCGACTCGCGTGCTCATCAATTGCGTGATGAGTTACAACAACTCAAGAAAGGTACTCTAAATATTACAGATTACACTAAGAAATTTAAATCATTGTGTGATCAGTTAGCAGCTATTGGTCGACCAGTTCTCGACTCAGACAAACGTCATTGGTTTCTTCGTGGTCTTGGATCACAATTCAGCGGTTTCTCTGATGTTCGTATGGCCATCACTCCCTCTCCACCATTCAGTGATTTAGCACACCAACATGCTTTCACCTACGACGATTTCACATGCTTTCACCGCTCAGTGCAACATTTCTTCAACTCCGACCTCGAATTGGTTTCTTGATAGTGGTGCTTCCGCCCACATGTCAAATAACATTTCACCTCTTGATTCTTATGAATCATATGGTGGTACGGATCAGGTGGTTGTAGGTAATGGAAATTCTTTTCCTATTTCTCATATTGGCAATACTACTATTTCTAAAGATATGAAATTGAACAACATTTTGGTGGTTCCACATTTGACTAACAACTTATTAACTGTTAGTCATCTCACTTCGGAAAATCCAGTTGGCGTAGTATTTTCTAATGATACTTTTGAAATTCAAAAAAGGAACGCAAAAGAAACAGTAACTCGGGGTAGATGTAATGGTGGTCTTTACGTGTTAGAGCATGGAAATAAAGCCTTCGTTGCTACTTTGTGGACAAGAGCTTCACAAGCCTCATTCGAGTTATGGCACTCTCGCCTTGGGCATATAAATTTTTCTATGATTAATTTGTTAAATAAACTAGGCCAATTGTCAGTAACTTCGTTATTGCCAAAACCCAGTATATGCTCTTCTTATCAATTGGCAAAGAGCAAACGTCTGTCTTTCACAACAAATGAAAATAGAGCTGCTGGCGTTTTGGATCTTATTCATTATGATCTGTGGGGCTCGGCCCCAGTCGTTTCAAACGATGGCTATCGATTTTATGTAGTTTTTATTCATGATTACTCTCGTTTTGTGTGGATTTATTGATCGTAGTCATTTTTACCTAGATTTTAGTGTCTTTATTTGTGGATTTTCGGATGTTTTTATCCGTATTTGTGTGACTTTTGGTGAAGTTATTGTTGTTTTGAGAAATGTGGTATGAATTGATAGAATTATGTAAATGAGCTTAAATATGTGTAAAATAGGTCAAGAAATAGATAAAAACAGAATCGAAGCGAAACGAAAATGGATGAACAATGCATATTTGTGCACGAGCCGTGTGCGGAACACGATCCTGTAACAAGTGGCCATGTATTGTCATCAGAAATCGTTGCTCGCCCAGGAGGAAGGCCGTGTGCTAGTGCACGGGCCGTGCATTGCTGCACGCCCCGTGTGATGAACACGGCCCTGTAAGAAGAAGCCGTGTATTGTCGTCAGAAAATGCTACACGCCCGTGACTGAAGCCGTGTAGCGCAGCTCGAGCCGTGTCCGGAGGCACGCACAACACGCCGAAGTAGGTGTGCCCTACACGGGCCGTGCGCTGCTGCACGGGCCGTGTAGGTGCAAAAACCTGTGCAATTTTCAGAATATTCCGAAAGCTTCTAGAAGGTCCATTAGTGATATAAAAGGGTGACTTGTGCGAAATTTGAAGGGGGAGATCATTTTCAAAGCAGTTACACACACTCCACACCACATTTTCTCACACACCAGATCCATAATCCATCTCTATCTATTAGATCCATTCAATTTCCATTTGATCTCCACAATCAATCCATAAATCCATCATCCAATCCATCCATTCACCATTTGAGAAGAGGAAAGCATCAAGAATTGAAGGAGTTAGCATATTGAAGAGAAATAATGTTTCTCCATGAAAGGGTAGCTAATCTACTTTTCAATTGTTGATTTTCTTCTTATTTTGGCTCAAATGGAGCAAAGCTTTATTTGTAATGGTATAAACACAATCTTTAGTGGCTAGTCCTATAGTAGGGCTAATCATATGAATGATTGAGATGAAGAGCTAGATGTGTAGAACTTGAGTAGTGATTTGAATTAAATTGTGGATTTCCTTTTATGATATATCAATCATGTTTCATTTCAATACTTGTGTGATTAAATTCTCTATTCATAGTGTTAGGATGTCCATTCCAATGTTGTGAGTGGATGTTTAATTGAATCATATATTGAAATGTGCATGCATGTTAGTATAAGGGGAGGTAAGTCATACCCTCCTTAGGCTTAGAACATTCACAGAGGGACACTTAAGGAATTGAGTGAAAAGAACAAACTTATGATCATAGTACCTTAAGGGAATTGAGATTAAGACCAATCCTAGGAGACTTAGACTTGTAAAATAGTCGAGAACCTAATTGCCTTGGCCATAGGGATTAAGGGTAAAATCGTGATTGCTTTTAGTCCACAAATTAATGAAATTCACCATCAAGAGTTTTGCATATTTAGCTCAAGTCTTAACCATGATTATGATTAGCCTTGCTCTCTTCTCAAGTGAATTCTATCTCCATTCCATTCATCACTTGTTTGTTGTTTGATCCATTACTTTGTTAGTTTAAATTCTAGTTGATTAAGTAGAGAATTAAGTAGTAGTTTTATATATAAAACCTTCAAACTATCATCCTTACAAAACATAAATCAATGGAAAATCCGGATACAAGCATGAGTTCACTTTCCCTTGGGATGACATTATTATAAATTTTGTACTTGATCACGCGTTTACTCGACGATAGAGTCTCTTACTCTTACACATTTTTACAAGAAATGCGACTAAGAACATTTATCCCTTTCGTGCTAAGCATGAGTTCTATGATACATTAGTACACTTTCATACGTTTGTTTGCACTTAGTTTGCCTGTAAACTAAAGGCTTTTCAAAGTGATGGTGGAACCGAGTTCGTGAATTCTCGTGTGCGCTCATTTTTCTCTCTTCATGGAGTACATCATAGAGTTTCTTACCCTTACACTCCACAACAAAACGGACATGCAGAACGGAAGCACCGGCACATTACAGAAATGGGTCTCTCAATGTTATTTCATGCTCGAGTTCCTACTTCTTTTTGGTTTGATGCATTTAGCACAGCTGTATATGTTATTAATCGCTTGCCATCTACATTATTCTTCGTCACTACTCCGAACTATGGTAACTTCAAAGTTTTTGGTTGTCGTGTTTTTTCTTATTTTTGTGATTATGCAGATCATAAACTGGCTCCACGAAGTCATCCTTGCATTTTTCTCAGATACTGCAGTTCTTATAAAGGTTTCAGATGTTATGATCCTGATTCATCCAAAATATACATTACAAGACATGCACAATTCGATGAGTCAATTTTTCCATTTATTGGGCCTACAATAAATTCTCACTCTTCAGATTTATCTATCTCATCTTTCTTGGAGATTCCAATGAACAGCTCTCCTCAGGAGCCCAATCATTCAGAGGTTTCTTCATCATCAACATCTCATAAGCCATGTGGTCTTTGTTCAGATGAAATGCTACCCATGCCATCTAGAGTTGATCAGCCTACTCCTAATCATGATGTCATCATAGCACCTACACCTTCAATTATACCATCTCATCCAATGCAAACTCGTTCAAAATCTGGAATTTTCAAACCTCGTCATCGTGCTGATTTTGCAAACACGGCTCTCCTTACTTCTCTCTCAGCTTCACATGAACTAAATGAATTTAAATCTGCTCTAAAACACCCACACTGGATGGAGGCTATCCAGGTTGAGATGGATGCTCTAAAGAAAAATGGTACTTGGGAACTCGCTCCACGACCTCCTGAAGCTAATATTGTCGGTTCAAAATGGGTGTTTCGTACAAAATTTCATGCTGATGGATCTATTGAACATTACAAGGCTCGTCTTGTAGCTCAAGGTTTTACTCAGGTTCTAGGGTTTGATTTTTCTCATACCTTCAGTCCCATTGCAAAAGCAGCCACAGCCCGAATCATTCTCACATTGGCTATTTAGCGTCGTTGGTCTTTACATCAGTTAGATGTAAAGAATGCTTTTCTTCATGGCCATCTTGATAAAACAGTCTACATGTCACAACCACCGGGTTTCATTGATCCAAAATTCCCAAATCACGTCTGTCGTCTCCGCAAGGCTCTCTACGGACTCCGCCAAGCTCCCCTTGCTTGGTTCCAATGATATAGTTCTTTTCTTACAAGTTTGGGATTTCGTTCATGTCGTTCTGATCCATCCCTTTTTGTGTTCCATTCTGGGTCTTCCACTATTTATCTACTTCTTAATGTAGATGACATCATTGTGACTGGAAGTGATCAATCTCTTTTGAAACGCCTTATTGCTTGGGTAAATTCTGAATTCTCTATCATGGATCTTGGAAATCTTGGATATTTTTTGGGGCTGGAAGTTACTCATTCTTCTGATGGCTTATTCTTGAGTCAAGCCAAATGCTCTCATGATATTCTTAAGCGGGCTGAATTAGTGGATTCTAAACCTGTAGCAACTCTGTTGGCGGCTGGAGTGACCCATGTAAGCACTGGCACAGCCTTCTCAGATCTACCTTTGTATCGTTCTCTTGTAGGGGCTCTTCAATACCTCACTATCACATGCCTAGATTTGTCTTACGCTGTGAATCATGTAAGCCAGTTCTTACACAATCCTATGAATGACCACTATTTTGCTGTTAAGCGCATTCTACGATATGTGAAAGGTACTCTCAAATTTGGACTTCATTTTTCAGTCTTCTTCGCCAAATATTGTTGCCTTTTCTGATGCTGATTGGGCCCATTGTATTGAGACTCGTCGATCCACATATGACTACTCTATTTTTCTCGGTGGAAATCTTATTTCTTAGAGTGCGAAAAAACAACCCACCTTTGCACATTCTAGCTGTGAATCTGAATATCGAGCCCTTGCTAATACGGCTCAAGAGGTTGTATGGATCACTCAACTTCTAAGTGAACTACAAGTCTCTTGTTCACCGCCTATTCTTATGTGTGACAATAATAGCGTGGTTTTCCTCAGCCAAAACCCAATTGCACATAGACGAGCAAAATACATTGACATAGACTGTCACTTTTTTTGTGAATTAGTTTCTGCTGGTCGTCTATCTACTAAATATGTTCCTTCTGAGCTTCAGATTGCTAACATATTTACGAAGAGTCTTCTGCGACCCAGATTCGAGCTTCTAAGATCCAAGTTATGCGTTCGTCTACACCCGACGCTTAACTTGAGGGGGGTGTAAAGGAAAAGAATATTAGTCAATAGAATAGTCTCAAATTATGCCTGTAAATTTGTTTCTTTTCTTATACGTGTACATTGTACTCTTATTTAATTGTGAATATTACCACTCACCAAATTATCGGTGATTGAATCAATCTCTACAATTTTTTGAATATTTGGTTGAGATATGTTTCAAACTAATTAAGAGGGCATAATGTATGTAAGATTTGAGTATAATACTCCGAATATATACATGTATATAAAAATTTGACTTTTAATAGGTGTGAGTTTTGAAAATCAATTTGTGTGGTATTATTTATCAGGCACTTTGTGTGAATATATATATAATAACTAAAATTGCTTTAAAAAACTCAAGAAAAATTACTTTTGATTCTGAGGTAAATAGATATTATTGTATCGTATTTACTACAACCTTACGTGATGTGGGATAAGAAACTATTTATCATGAAAATGGTGAGATTGAAGGGTAAATCTTCATATTAATTTGTGATTGGTTAAGTTAGTTAGGTGTGTTGGAGTGTTTTGTACTTAAGTAATAGATAAAAGATAAACGTCTTTTATGTGGCGGTTTTATTTTTCTTGATTAGATACTGCTTTTTATTAAAAAAATTACATTTTCATCTATCATGCAATTTGTAAGTACAATTCACTTTTCATTATAATATATCACGTTTGATTAAAAATATTATCACGTATTAATTATCCGTATAAATAATGCAAGTACAATTCACTTTACATTAATAATATAACACGTTCGATTAAAAATATTATCACGTATACGTATTAATTATCCATACTTAAGTAAATCACTCCAGGTGTCTCACCTGAGAGTTCTGTTAAATTAATTTGGTTTTATGAGTTGTCTAAGAATAAATGTTACAAACTGGATCGAATCTATCTTGGTTAATTGGTACGTTCTATAACTCTTTAATTAAGTGTGACCACATGAATGAAATCTTTATGGTGGAAATCAAATCTCAATCTTTATGTCTAAAACCCATGGTCCAAACCAAATCTTTTACTTAACTCCCATATCATCTATTAATTAGAAAATACTATATGTGGATCTTTGTCAGTGTGTGTTGTTTAAATTTAAATATAATAATAAAATAAATTAATAACATCAGTTATCATCTTGAACTGGTAATGATGATATATTAGAATAGTGAGGTTGTCATGTGATAGGATCAGGTTGTTTAATTTTCCTAACTGGAACTCTAGAAACTTCTAATTTCTATCCACATTAATGCTGATATCATATTATTAATTTGCATATTTACTCATGTTTAAGTGTTGCAGTGAAAATAGGAGGTGGGTGGGATTATTAATCGTTCGAGTTAATTGGGTTAGTTCGAGCACACTTCATCGAGTATATATATTTATTAATTATTTTAGCTGTTTAACTTGACTTAAATGTATAACGGGCTAATAATAGTACTTATCACATAGTTCGAATTCGAATATTAAAAAATTAATACATTTAATTTATTAACTATTATCTTTTTTATTTATAATACTTACTCCATCTGATTCAAAAACGAGCTTTTGCTTTTTATTTAAATTAAAGAATATTATTATTTAATATGTAGTGAGTAGTTGTATTAATGAGTGTGTGAGTCTCATATCCCATATTTTAATTGTATTAGGTGTGTGTTTCCATATGTATAAAAAAAAGTAAGACTCTTTAGGATGAACGCTTAAAATGAAAAAGAAAAAAAATTCTTTAAAGCAGACAGAGAGAGTAATTGTTATCAATATTAGTAATATTTTTAAATATTTTAGTGTGTAAGTATTTATTATTTATTTATTAGTGAGTCTTGTGTAAAACAGTTTTACACTTGAACTCTATTTTTCTAAAATTACTCTTTAATACATAAAAATTATTCTTTGAAGAGTAATTTTTTTATATAAAATGGTAATAATTCATCTTTTAAAGAGTAATTTTTATATATTAAAAAGTAATTCATAAATTAGAGTGTGCAGGAATTTGATGAGTAAATTTTTTCTTTTTTAAGAGTACTCATTTATCTTTCTAGAGTAATTTTTTATGTATTTAGAGTAATAATTGATAAAAATAAAATTCACATATATACTCGGTTTATAGAAGTGTTTGACATATTCTTTATCCTCGGTATAAAAAATAAATGTAACAGACTGAGGGCATATATTTTTAACAATTTAATAAGTAAATTGAATGATATTATGGCCGATTGGAAGAGTACCGGAGTGGTTGGTGGAAAGTAGAGCTGTTACATGAATCAAGCTGCCCGATAGCTCGGCTCGGCTCGATAAAGTTCGAGCTCGACTCGTATCTACTCGAGCTTGAGTTCGAGCTCGACTTAATACTCGTTACGTTATCGAGCCGAGCTCTGCTCGACTCGATAAGGCTCGATAAATAATATTAATATTAAAAATAAATACTCCCTCCGGCCACTTACAAGGTAATCATTTGCTGTTTGCACGTGGACACTTCTAAGGTCTTTATTTGTTTTTTACACGTGAATTAAGGAGTATTATTATTATAGGTAAAGTGGGTAGTTGTATTAGAGAAAAGTGGTGGGTCATATTGTGTACTTTCTTTACTAAATAGAGGAAATTGATACATTTGAAGCAGACGCCAGGAATAGTGATATGGTTACCTTTCAAGTGGCCGGAGGTAGTATTATATAATGATAATTATATATATTAATAATAATTATTAAATATAATATTAAATATATTAATTAAAATCCGGCTCGAAAGCTCGTTAAGGCTTGAAAGCTCGACTCGTTTTGTTTAATGAGCCGAGCTCGATTGAGTAATTTTCGAATCTAGATCGAGCTCTCTCTTAGGCTCATTATCAAATTGAGCCGAGCACGAGTATGCACTACTCGAGCTCACTCGGCTCCTTTAACAGCCCCAGTGGAAAGCGGGTTTGTTAATTTCTAACGCACGGATATAAAAACGTTGAATTTAATTTGTACATTTTGAATTCTCGAGAGAAGTAGTAAAAAAAATTTATCGAGAGAAAAATTAAAATATCGAACGTTTAAGTGATCAATATATAGCTATGTTAATTTGTATACATATAAATTTTATGAACAATAATTAAATTTTTTCTCTTCTAATGCATGTCACTTGTATGCATAAAAAAGATAAGTTTGGCATGAGATCATCTAATATTAAATAATTTTATATTTTTTAAATTAGTTGTTACTTTCGTTATAAAATGTTAGATAAAGACTTGTGTGAGACCGTCTCACGTAAGGGTTTACGTGAGACGGCTAGAAAGTGATAACTTTTATGAAGGAAAGTGATAATAAATTAATGAAAAGTGATAGAAAGTAATAATATTTTATAGCGAAAGTGATAATGATTTATAAAGAATGTGATAACTATTTTAAAAAGTGAAAAATGGTCTCACGTGAGACGATCTCACGCAAGACCTACCCAAAATGTTATTACTTTTCATTTATACTATAAATTGTTTATTTATTAATTGAGTATCACTTTTCATTATAGGGGTTATCAATTTTTATCTTCTCACGTAAATTTTTATACACAAGTTTTTGTCATTAAAAATGATATCAGAAATAATACACGAAACGTAGATAATTCCGTAGGAATAAGGGGCTTTTTGGCAAGTTATAGATAATAATTAACTAACGGGTACATTTCGTCGCATTTGAAATTTATGGGAGAATCCATCAATATTTTTGTGCCATCTAGATATAAGATTTTCATTAAGATAAGAGATGTTGAATTGTCAATATTCAACACATGGCGAACTAGAATAAGATGATATCAAGATATTTTAGTGAAAATCATTTCAGTCTATCTTTTATTTTATTTCTTGAATAGTCTCAGAAAAAAAATAAAAAAATCATAACTAAAATTCATCATGTCAGAATCTTAAGAAATAATTGCACTTTTGGTTTTATACTCATTTCATTTTTTTTTCTAAAATGCAATTTTAATCATTGTTATCAATTTTTGGATTTTCCTCTAAAAAGTTAAAGGCATAAACAAAAATTGCCACTTTTAGGTAAAAAAAAAGTTAGAGAAATGAAAAATAAAATGAGAAAGCTCGTATCATGATAAAAAAAATGCAATTCTCCGGAATCTTAAAAATTGAAAAAACCACCCTAAATTACTTAATTACTTGACAAACACATGCTTAATTCTGGTGAATTTCATAAATTTCAATTGTAACTTAACTGAATTTGAACAATTATCAAACTCAAAGGTGTGTATAAAATTAATTTTTTTAGTTATTTAAAACCATTTAAGATAAAATCAAAAATTATGTGGCTAGCTAAAACAGTTTTTTTAACTCAAATATTTTTGTATTAATAAGATTTACGTTTAAAAGCATACCTAAATTGTGTGCTGTACTGATGTAATTAATTCAAAATGATAACTATATAAATGGATATGATTAGAACCGGATGATGTATATGTTACTTCGTTAATTATTACTTATTAATAAAATAACAAATTGTAAGTTTGGAAAGTCAATTAATTTTTCTAGAAACATGGATGAAAAATCTTGAACTGTTGAAGTATATATCTTGTGAAACCAATCTTTAATTAGCGGGAGATAAATTAAATTAAATGCATGCATTCAGCAGCCATATAAATATGCTGAACATAATAGGATGGTCATATCTATAACACTCTAGCTAGTAGCTATTCATACGTATTCCAATAATTTTAATCTTAATGAATTAACTTTGTCAAATCTAATTTAAGACATGCAATTTTATTCATGTAGCACTAAGAAAAAAAATAAAAAATAAAATTAGCAACAGAATTCAATCCGTTGATAATTAATATCAATGAATTGACAATAAAAATGACATTTTTCTTTTAGCAAATGACTGCAACACAAATTTATTTTCTATTTTACCAATAGAATTCAATAATTTAGTAATAACCAACTAATTATCTAGTAAATCTAGGTTTGTTAAGGCCAACTAGAGCACATAAAGTACATCTGCGTCAACCAGCTCTCTTAATTCGATTGAGCATACAGTCGTCATAACCTTTTTAACTAGATAATTTCTGCTATCACTTACGGCATTTTAACTTATATAAATTACCAATGAAATTATTAGCAATGAATTATTAATGGAATTGAATTTTCGTTGTTAAAAATTTACCAACCACCACTTTACCAACATAAATTTACCAATGAATTTCGTTGCTAATTAATTGATAAATCAATCTAACAATGAAATTAAGGCTTTTACCTGAAATATTCCATTGATAAAAATAATTTTTTTGTAGCGTAGGTCTCGCTTTGTTATAGTATAATAGTATTTAAATTTACAAATATTTATGTGAGTTTGTCTAGTTTAGTGGGACATATAAGAAGTTATAACAATTTAATAGAAATTAATAATACTTGACTAATGAAAAACGATAATAATACAATTATTTCATTAATTAATA
The DNA here is from genome assembly GCA_023678885.1 of Pogostemon cablin. Taxonomy (NCBI): domain Eukaryota; kingdom Viridiplantae; phylum Streptophyta; class Magnoliopsida; order Lamiales; family Lamiaceae; genus Pogostemon; species Pogostemon cablin. The sequence goes on from CM042955.1 coordinate 23,065,645, forward strand.
ATTTAGTATAAAAAACAACACTTTTAATAAAAATTGATAATTACATTTTTAAGAAAATGTAAATTGATCTAACTCATGAGAATGTATTACAAAAGTGTTGCTGTTTTATAATCCATTAATTAGCTAGATATATATTGAATTCTTTTAAAAATTTGCAAACACTTATATCTTATCATATCATAATAAATTTTGTGGGATAGATAAAAAGTGACAATCATCAAAATAAACTATTTAAAAACAATTCGTAATAATTAATGATAAAAAGTGATAATAATTTTAATAAAAATATTAATATTTCTAATGAAAAGTTACAAATTCAGAAAAAAATAAAATGATGGTAAGGTTGATAGTCTCAAACACTTTTTATATAGTCTTAAAGAACTTATGAAATATTGGCAAACACTTGCAAGTGTTTCGAGTTCTACTCTCATTTAAATAGTGGTCGTTGTGTTTATTTGTTTTCTTTGTTTTTCGTTGTTATATATGTAATTGTATGTAAAGTTGTACATATAATCACGTGTGGGTCGCATGAAAATTACACATGAAATTGTAGAATTGCAGATGCAGTCACAATCGTACAAGGGTAGATTAGGATAATAATGTTTAAAAATTAAAAATAGTAGCATATAGAAAAAAATAAAAAAATTTATAGTGAATTATATGTTACTACAATAGAAGTTTTAAAAGTTGCATTTTTTTTCACATTTTCCTTTAAAATATGGAAAAATGAGACAAATATTATTAATCTTAATAAAAATAATGTGCTATATCTTGATTTCTATGAAAAAAAAAAGTAGAGTAATTGCTTATAATTAATTCACAATTTTACGCACTTTAATTAATTTTAATACATAAACTAGTGGGTGTTTATTAATAAAAGAAAAATAAAAGAGTATTATTAAAATCTCAAGACATATGATACAACAAAATATATATCCTCAAACGGGGGAAAAATAAATAAATACAAGAATGTGCAAGTGAAAAAAAATATATATATATATCAGAATTAAATCAATCAATGTCAGTATATATATGATCAATTGCACCTCAAATTCTGAACAGCATTGGAAGGCAAGTTAAGAGTCATGCTACATCTCATCTCAGCCCATTTCCTCCTCTTGAACACCCTCAACATCTCCACCTTCCCTCTCATCCTCCCCTCCACCATCAAATCCATCGAGTTTGAGTTCGAGCTCGAGTTCGAAGATCTCATGTCCCAGATCACGCCTATCTTCTTCGTTGACCGCGCCCTCGCCCGCCCCTCGTTGACCATAAACTGTCCTCCACCTCCGCTGCTGCCTCCGTTCGTCGTCCTGACAGTAAAGTACGTGTCGTCGAACTTGTACCGTCCGAAGTTCCGGTTCCTGATCAGGACTCGAGCGGAGAACATAAGTGCACCACCGTCGGCGCCATCAGCCCTGACCTCGACCCTGTCGAGGCGGAGCTTGGGCGTCTTGGCGCGAAGGACAGTGAGGCAGACGACGAGGATGATGACAATCTGAATGACAGAGAAGACGGAAAGATAAGCTATGCATCGGGTTCTCTTCTTTCTCTTCCTCCTGGCTAGATCTTCAGATGGGTGGTTTGCGTGTTCTGCGTCGCTTCTTGGCATCATGGGGGGTGCTAGGGGGTACCCCTGCACCTGATCATCCTGCTGTTTTGTTGTCATGTGTTTCCTCTCTCTAGCTAGCTTTCTCTCTCTGTTTCTTGAATGGAGTTTTAGGGTTTGAAAAATATGTGGGGTGTTTGAGGTAGGATTAGAGTATGTGTTTATATAGTTTGGTTAATTAGGTATAATGAGGTTCGAGGAAAATGGTGTTTGAAAAAGGGGGAAGAATTAAATTAACGTGTGATTGTTGAGATTTTTGACTAATTGTATATGTGATGATTATAAGCGTTTGTACTTGGTTTTACTTTTATATACGTGTTCTGCCGTATGACTAAAGTCGTTATGGCTTTAATTTAATCTTAGTTTAGTGTATAAATAGAACCTTCTTTTCTAAACGCAAGAATGTATGTTTTTATAATTTTCAAATTAATGCGTGGACATTGGTGTAATTTTGAAGTTTATTGTCTTTTCTACAGTCCAATTCCTCTAGAACTAGCAACTTCACATACACGTTGTATTGAATTTTTATAAATTATAAATTTATTTTTTATTTTAAAATTTTCAATAATTTATTTTTTATAATATTAATATATATATTTTTTGCTATGAAAATATTCAAACAACATGATTTGACTAAAATTAAAAAATTCTTGTTAAACAATTATAAAAAAAAATCAAAATCAAATTATGATTTTAAATTCATTTATTTAAAATTATAAATTCCTTAATTTTATGAGTCTAACTAGGGTGCACCGGTGCACCTATACAATTTAGGAAAAGACTTGTGTGAGACCGTCTCACGTAAGGGCTTACAGGAAAGTGATGTGAGACGGCCAGAAAGTGATAACTTTTATGAAGGAAAGTGATAATAAATTATGAAAAGTGAAAATGCTCTTTTATGAACAATTTATAGTGTAAATAAAAAGTGATAACATTTTATAGCGAAAGTGATAACGATTTATAGCGAAAGTGATAACTATTTTAAAAAGTGAAAAATGGTCTCACGTGAGACGGTCTCATGCAAGACCTACCCTACAATTTAAACCATTAGATTAAGGTACAAATTAATCTCCACCATTAAAAAATATTAAATAATTAATTTTTAAAAAAATAAAAAAACTACCCCACTACCTATTTAACCTATAAATTTGGGGTGCACCCCAGAATTACCCTAATTTTATATTGCACTTATAAATTTGGGGTGCATCCCAGAATTACCCTAATTTTATGTTGCACTCAAACAGAGTGCACCTGAACGATCTCAACCGTTAGATCAATCATTAATATAATCTCTACCATTAATTAAATTAAATAATAAAAATAAAAGCTACCCACTATCACCACTTTTTAGCCTATAAATGGGTGTACCGTGCACTACATAATAATTCTAAATTTAGAATACTTAAAATTTACGAGGAACATATGTGGTAGCTTGGGCCCTCAGAAGTAACATTCAAAGGCCGTGGGCATTTGAGCCCAGGAAGAAACACAATTTTGGCCCAACATCACCAAGCCCATTATTGAAGGTCCCGATCTTGCGAGCATCCGGTCGCGAGTAACCATTCGCTCGACCAAGATGACTCGGTCATCCTCTTCTAGTTGGCCACTTGATCCTTCCTAACTAGGATGCTATGCGGATATCCCCTAAAATATCTGCATAGGGGATATCCTAAAAATGATCCTAAAACTAGTTACGTGATGCTATTGTATTTAATGCCCACACTGTACGCATTTATTGTGATGTGACCTAACGATATATCCGAATACGGATGACGTCTATATGGGAACATCCCATAACAAATAAAAACAACAACAATATTCACCTCCAAAAAATGCACATAGCTGCCTGGAGGAAATCGGCCTGCCTTCTCTCTCTATTCATTCATTAAATTAAATAATTATGTTAGATTAGTACAGATGATCCTTACCCTACTCATAAACAGCTACTTCAACCCATAATTAGCAAATGATCAAATTTGGCTAACTACAACATACAAAGTAATAATCTTTATAAAAAAAATTGTAGTAGTTTATAATACAATTATTTTTAGGGAAAAATGCACTTTTGGTACATAAGAAAAGTCTCATTTCAATTTTGGTCCCTAACCTTTTTTTTGGTCCCAAAAGTTGAACTTCTAGTCCCGACGGTTAGTTTTTGGATGGAAAACGTTAAGATTAAAAGAATAAATATAGTATATGATTTTTTTACTTCCTCCCTATAAAATAAGACAATTTATAGTGTGCACCCGGGTGCACCTAAAGATAGGGTGCACCCATATACAAATATAAACAAAAACATATACAATTAAGAGTAAAAATGTATACAATTTAATTGTTAATTTTTTTAATGAAAATTTGTATATAATATTCAATAAAAAGTTATACACATATGGATGCTAGTTTTTTTAATGAAAACTTAATGTGAAAAAAAATATACAATTATTACAAAACACGTATACAAAATAGAATAATATGTATACAAAATAGAATAAAAAGACATACACATATGGGTGCACCCTTGCATCCGGGTGCACCCAATATACACTCATAAAATAAATTCAAAAATAGACGAGTACTACTGCCACTCCAATTTCCTCACCCCATTCCTCCTGATTCATGGGCTCAAAACATGGAATCAAAAGATTGTGGTACATAATTTTACCAACGGCAATTTGTATGAATCATGGGAATAAAAATCAACCAAATGAGGGATAACTTATCACATGCACAACAGCAACCGACACTTATCATCTTCATCGTCGGCAATACGCCTCTAAACACAAACTAAATCAACCAAATTAATAAGGGAAATAGTTGACATTTTTAATTCTGTACATTATTGTATATCTTTTGTATTTATTCTTTGATTTGGTCTCCATGATTTACGGATATTTTGTTGTACATTGAGATGTATATAATACAATCTTCACATCATCACAAATCAGTGATGATCGCGTATTTCTCCTGTTATGGTATCAGCCTTCTTCCCAAACCCTAATTTGCAACCCTAATCTTCCCCCTCTCATCTTCTTCGCTTTGCCGATCATCCACGGCCTTTCTTCTCTCACGGCCATTCTGAAATTCTGATCCTCTCCCTTACTTACTCTCTTCTCCTTCCCTCATCCATGGCCGCTGCTAATCCCCCCTCCAATCAGACCACATCTATGATTAATCTTGTGCAAATCAAGCTGTCTACCTCGACTTATCTCATGTGGAAGCGCCAATTCCTCTCCATGGCCACCACCTTTGAACTCACCGATCTCATTGATGGTACTTCCGTCGCCCCACCGAAGACCATCCGCTCTGCCGCCGGTGATGATTCTCCGAACCCGGAGTACACTGCATGGTTTTTACGGGAACAGAAACTACTTGGCGTTCTCTACGCCACTCTCGAACCGGAGGCGATGGCGGAAGTGCTTGACTGCACATCGTTCCGGTCGGCCTGGCTCGCTCTCGAGTCTGCCTTTGCGCATGCTTCCACATCACGGGCGAATCAACTCCTTGAAGAGTTGTTATCCCTGCGCCGCGACACTCAGATTGTGGCTGAGTATGGTCGCCGTTTTAAGGGCCTCTGCGACCAACTTTCAGCCATCCAGAAGCCTGTTGAAGAGAGCGACAAAAGCCATTGGTTCCTAGGAGGGCTTGGTCCCGTCTTCGCCAACTTCGCAGACATCCGAATGGCTATGAATCATGTTCCCCTCTTTCGTGATCTTCTCCACCAGGCTATTCAATTTGATTTGATGACCAAGTCTATGGAAGGGTCTTCGTCTTCCTCTTCTACTCCAGTGGCTTTTATGGTGGACGACAGGGGTTCTGCTGTATCTCACACCACTGGACAGCAACACCCGCGTGGGGTTCTCAGCCGCAGCAGCGCCGTGGTTCTGGCAGTGGGCGTGGAGGTGGCTGTCGGCCCTTTATTCCGCGTTGTCAGCTCTGTCCAGGTGAGCACTACGCGGACATATGTCCGCGTTATGTCCAGCTGCAGCGACAGGCCAGTTCCAGCCATTCATAGCTTGCCTCCACGGCGAACCTGGCTTACGCCTTTAGTGCAGCCCGCAATGTCTCAGATAGCACCTCCGCATCAGACTGGTTCGTGGATTCAGGTGCATCGGCCCATATGACCCCTCACAGCTCTCAACTGGACTCCTTCCAACCATATCCGGGTAATGGTTCCGTTGTTGTTGGTAATGGACATTCTCTCCCTATCTCTCACATTGGTTCTAGTCGTCTTTCTAATGGTGTGAATTTGTTGGATGTATTGGTGGTTCCGGATATTACTAAAAATCTTCTCTCCATTAGCAAGTTGACATCGGATCATAATGTTGATGTGGTATTTTCTGATAAATCTTTTACTGTTCAGAATCGAATGACAAAAGAAACTCTGGCTCAGGGGAAGTGTAAGAAGGGCCTTTACGTACTGGAGAGAGGAAATTCGGCCCTCATTGCTTCTTTTAATCCTAAAGCTTTAAAAGCTAGTTTTAATTTGTGGCATTTGCGCCTGGGACATGTTAATTTTGGTGTTATTTCATTATTAAATAAATTGGGACATTTATCAGTTACGTCTTTATTACCGAACCCCACTGTCTGTTCTTCTTGTCAAATGGCTAAAAGCAAGAAATTATCTTTTTCATTGAATGATAAACGTGCCACTTCTGTGCTTGACTTGGTTCACTGTGATTTGTGGGGACCAGCCCCAGTTACATCATCAGCTGGTTATCGTTATTATGCTGTGTTTGTGGATGATTTTTCACGTTTCTCATGGATCTATCCCTTGCGTGTAAAATCTGATTTCTTTGAGGTGTTGGTTAGATTTCATACTTTTGTTTGCAATCAATTCTCTCGATCCATGAAAGTTTTTCAGTCTAATGGGGGTACATAATTTATAAATAAGAGAGTTGACGAGTTCATGATTCGTCACGGCATATTTCATAGAATTTCATGTCCCTATACTCCGGAGCAAAATGGTCGAGCTGAGAGAAAACATAGGCACATCACTGAAACAGGTCTTTCTATGTTGTTTCAATCTTCAGCCCCTGCATCAATGTGGTTCGATGCTTTTGCCACAGCTGTCTATGTTATCAATCGACTTCCTTCATCTGTCTTGGGAGATAAATCCCCGTTTGAGCTATTGTTTAATTCTGTGCCAAATTATACTATCTTCAATCCTTTTGGCTGTCGAGTTTTTCCGTACCTTCGTGATCATGCGGCCAACAAACTATCACCTCGCAGTTTGCCTTGTATATTTCTGGGGTACAGCAGTATTCACAAGGGTTTTCGGTGTCTCGATCCCTCTTCCGCACGCATTTATGTCACTAGGCATGCTCAGTTTGATGAACAGGTTTTTTCGTTTTCCGAAGGCACTGCATCCTCAGTACATGATCTTCCTATATCCAGTTTTTTGGATCCAGTTGTTCCTAGTACAGTTGCACAAAATGGTCGGCCACCTCACCTCCATACCGAACTGGAATTGATCAGCCCTGTGCCTCCTGATCCTTTCCCGGCTCCACCAGCACCGGCGCCAGTTGTGGACCATGATGATCCACCCTTACCAGATCCACCAGTCCCTGCTTCACCTGCAATCTCGCCGGTTCATGCTCCACCGGCGCCACCACCTCAGAATTCGATGATTACTAGGGGACGTGCAGGTATCTTCAAGCCAAAGTACCCTGTTGACATTGCTTACACTGCTTTGCTATCTTCGCTTGCAGCCTCTTCCGAGCCGCGTGGTTTCAGATCTGCTTGTAAATCTGCTCATTGGATGAGCGCCATGAATGAAGAAATTGATGCATTACGGAACAACAAGACATGAGAGCTTGTTCCTCCTCCCCCTAACACCAACATTGTGGGTTCTAAGTGGGTCTATAGGACCAAGTATCGCTCAGATGGCTCTATAGAGCATCACAAAGCACGCCTCGTTGCTCAGGGTTTCACTCAAGTTCCTGGTGCTGATTTCCACCACACTTTCAGTCCTGTTGTCAAAGCCGCTACTGTTCGCACCATACTTGCTCTTTCTGTTCTTCATAGATGGTCCTTACACCAGCTAGATGTCAAGAACGCATTTTTAAATGGAGTTCTCACAAAACCGACTTTGTTGATCCTCAGCGTCCCAATCATGTTTGTCGACTACAGAAGGCCTTATATGGTCTTCGTCAAGCTCCTTTGGCCTGGTTTCAAAGATTTAGTTCTTTTCTCTTGTCCCTGGGTTTTCAGTCGACACAATCTGATTCATCCATGTTCTGTCTGCACAGAGGATCTTCCGTTGTTTTTCTTCTGCTTTATCTCGATGACATAATCCTCACTGGAAATGATTCGGGAATGCTACAGAATCTCATCAAGCGCATAGATGCGGAGTTTGCTATCAAGGACCTCGGTAGATTGAGTTATTTCTTGGGGCTTGAGATATCCTACACTGCTCATGGACTTTTTGTTGGTCAAGCAAAATATGCTTATGACATATTGGAGTGTGCAGACATGTTGGACAGTAAGCCTGTCTCGACACCTCTAGCCACCGGTGTCTCGTTATCTAGTACCGGATCTTTCTTCAAAGATCCAATGTTATATCGGTCTCTTGTGGGTGCCTTGCAATACCTCACCATCACTCGGCCCGATCTGTCCTTTGCTGTGAACTCTGTTAGCCAATTTCTACAGTCTCCAACAGACGATAACTTCTTGGCTGTCAAGCGTATTCTTCGCTATGTCAAGGGCACCATTCACTATGGCTTGGACTTCACTCATCGCTCAGATACCTCCATAGTTGGTTATTCTGATGCTGACTGGGCTCGGTGTCTGGAGACTCGTCGATCTACTTATGGTTTTTCTATCTTCTTGGGGGGGAATCTAGTTTCATGGAGCGCTAAGAAGCAGCCCACAGTTGCTCGTTCTAGCTGCGAATCTGAGTATAGGGCTCTCGTTAATGCTGCTTCGGAAATGGTTTGGCTTACTAATTTATTGCAGGAACTTCGTCAATTGCCTCAAAGCAGACCGGTACTCTTGTCTGATAATAAGAGTGCTATCTTCCTCAGTCAGAATCCTGTGGCTCACAAACGGGCTAAACATATCGACATTGACTGTCACTTTATTCGTGAGCTTGTTTCTGTTGGAAAAATACATACTCAGTTTGTTCCATCTCATCTCCAGTTGGCGAACATTTTTACAAAGAGCCTCCTTCGTCCAGCTTTTCAGTTTTTAAGATCCAAGCTTTCGTTGGCTTGCACCCCAAGCAACGCTTGACGGGGTAATGAACTTAGTCGCATTTCTAGTGAAATGTGTAGAGTAAGAGACTCTATCGTCGAGTAAACGCATGACCAAGTACAAAATTTATAGTAAAGTCATCCCAAGGGAAAAGTAAACTTTAAGTTGTATCCGGATTCTCCATTGATTTGTGTTTTGTAAGGATTATCAAGATAATGTTTGATTTAACAACTATGATTACTCTATCAATTAACTAATGAACTAGACAAGCAACTAAGGATAACAAATATCAACCAAATCAAGTAACAAGATGAGATGGAATGGATGAAATGTATCTAAGAAGAGAGCAAGGCTAGCAACATCATGGACAAGGTCTTATGTAGACTCACACACACACATGCATTGATGACTTTCAAGTTATGATATTAAGGGCAATCACAATTATACCTCTAACCCCTATGGCCAAGGTGATTAGGTTCTCAACTCTTTTACAAGTTTAAATCTCCTAAGATTGTCTTACTCTCAATTCCCTCATGGGTACTATGATCATAAGTTGGGTCCCCTCACTAGTTCATCACTAATGTCCTATCATGAGGTTCTAAGCACTTGGAGGGAATGACTTTCCTCCCCTCATACTAACTAAGTCACCTCATACAATCAATGATTCAATTAAACCACCATACATAATATTGGAATGACCATCCTAACACTATGCATAGAGAATTTAACCACACAAATCATGCATCAAATGAGAATAAGCATTCATAATAGAAAATATTCATAACAATCATTTCATCAAACATGTGGTGTGCAAATTCTACATAATTCCTAACCAATCATATTGCTAGCCTCACATGAGGACTAGCCACAAATATTCATTACAATTTGGCTACAATCCATTACAAATTCCATATGAACTAGATAATGAAGAAAATAACACAATAAAGGTGATTGAGCTTCCCTTTGAAAGTAGACTCCTCCCTCCTTGATCATGCCCAATTCTTCAAACAAATCTGATTTTCTCTTCTTAGATGATGGGATGGATGGATGTATGGAAGGATTTATGAAGATCAAAGTGAATTGATAGGTGAAATGGAAGGGTAGAATGAATCGGATGGAGTGTGTGAAATGATGGTGAGAAAGTGTGTGTGTTGCTCTCCAAATTAACTGTCAAAAATGAGCCTCCTCCTTTTAATTTCGCACAACTTATGTATTTATACCCCTTGGGGACCTTCTAGAAACTTCTGGAATTTTCTGATTTAAAACTGCCTTCGGACACGGCACGACTCGTGTGGCGCGACACGGTCACAGTGTGCCCGTGTTGGATAAATCGAAGACCGCACACGGCCATTCTGGACAGGTCCGTGCGCGGCGCACGACTCGAGTGCGGATACCGGGCACGACTCGTGTGGCGCAACACGGTCACAGTGTGCCCGTGTTGGATAAATCGAAGACCGAGCACGGCCATTCTGGACAGGCCCGTGCGGGGCGCACGACTCGTGTGACGTAGCTCGACTCGTGCTCCAGCACTCGGCTCGAGTCGGGTCGTGCTCTGCTCCTCTTCTTCGTTTCATCTCCCTTCTCCGGTTTTGCTCCGTTTTTGACCTGTTTCACATACATTTAAGCTCATATTCACATATTTCTCACCATGTACACATTTATCTAGATTAATCCAAAACTCCACCAAAAGTAACACAAATACGGATAAAAATACACAAAAATACATAAGAAAACACACTAAAATATAGGTGAAAATGACACCGATCAACCCCCAAACTTAAAGTGTTGTTCGTCCTCGAACAACTAAAAATGAGAAAACGAGAGGGGGAATTTTCACCTAGGAAAACACCTAACGAACATAAACCACAACCCATCATAAGTAATAAGAACTTCAAAATCAAGTTAAGTATCCCTACATAATCAAACTTATAACATGAAAGATTAACAAGTTCAATCTTAAGCATGACAAAAGAGTAATCAAATCCCTTTCAATCCAAGCCTTTCATAGGATATCAAATTCACTCAACACTCTTTGGAGTAAGGTTTTGATTAACACTCATCAACCGGTTAAAACCGACTCACCATAGGCTTGCTCATGGACTATGTTCACAAGCCACCTTAGTTTCAATAAGTGATCAAAAAGGTCTTTATCTTTGGATGTAATGTTTAGGCTCTTTGGTAAGGTAGGAAACTTTGGATAATAGTGACTATTCAAGTGTGGTTAATCGAAGAGATGATTATTTTCTTTCAACTTCCTCACTTTCATGCTTCCTTTCTTTCTTCCTTTCATCACAAGCACTATTCATTATCATTCCTTGGATTTCTTGAGCTTCTTTTGATGGCATACATCTTTTCTTTTGACTTTTATATTCCTTGAGCATATTTTTTATTTTGCTCCTTTTTCACTTTTTTGTTGAAGTTGCACTTGCTTTTATCTTGAGCTCTTTCATCCTTTTTCTTGACAACCTTTCTTTCCATATACATTTGCACATTTTTCCACATCTTCCCTTGTAAACCATCATCATTCTCAATTACCCACACATAGGTTATATATATAAGGTTTAAGTGGGTTTTCAAGGCTTGTAATGTGCTTATATCACAAGAAATAGGCTTAAAGGCTCAAAGTGGCTTACTAGGGATAATTTTTTTGGTAAGGAAATTTTATGGCTATGACTTTATTCAACAAGGATGGCCTAAGATCATGTCACAAATTTCAACCATTTGGGCTTCGTTCCTATAGTCCAAGAGCAAGTTCTAGTTTGTCTAAGTTCAACCGGTCCTCTCATCAAGAATTAACCATGGAGGCACGGTTGAGGCTCAACTCTCACAAACTTTTGCTTGGACCAAAAGAAACCTAATTAACCTTCATACTTCTCAAAATTGAACAAATTATGTAATCCATGTCACAATTTCAACAAGTAGAAACCATTAACATGCTTGCCATCATCTATCACAAATAATGCATCATAGCTCACATTCCAAAAACATTTAACTCCTTCCCAAAATATACCACCAAACAACCCTATACACGAATAAAAATTAAAAACAAAACGCATGAGCAAAGACTCACCAAGCAAACAACAATACAAAAACACATAATCATTCAATAATCAAAATTCCATCCATCAAAAGAAAATAAATCATATATCCTCATCATCCATAACACATAAGCACAACAAACATCCCATCCTTTATTGAAAATGAAGACCTAAATTATGAAAGTAAACCTCCCACAACATAACAAATGAAATAGCATGCTAATCCAAAACAATCCAAATCAATATCAATTCATGCCAAGCAATTTAGGAGTGATAAGATGTAGAGTGAACTCCCTCAATGGGCATTTGATAATGAAAGCGTTAGCTCCAAGCTCCCTTCATGCTTCCACTATCCTTCATCCATGCTCAAACACTCACAACTCATTAGCTCAGCACTTGTAATAGAAATAAGGACTATCATGCATTCCAACACACCCAAATGCTCTCAACATTATAACCAAACTCATGAGAAATTTTTTTAAAATTTACCCAATTTTTCACAAAGATAATTCTTCAATCATAGATAATCATGATCTATAACACGCTCAAGTGGTGAGTCACACCACGCACTTTCCCCCCAAACTTAAATCGAAACATGAGTTGAGAATTAAGTTTGCACAAAGTGGTGGGACTTACCCTTGTAGATTCCAATGATCTTCATGAATTTACCTTGTGATCTCCATTCCAAATCTAGCACATCTCATCTCCTCCTTATGCATTTTTCTCCATGAGTACAATCCACCTACATACCAAACTACAAGAAAACAAATAAAAGCAAACATAAAATAAAACCTACTCTACTAAGCATTCAAAAGAGTTTAAGAAGAGAGGATATCCACATACACTACCTCCCTTTGAGAAGGAGATAGGTAATGTTTCACCCTATGACCATTTACCACAAACTCATTATTCGGACCCTTAAGCTGCAACGTATGTCCATTCAACACTTCAAGCACTTCATAAGGTCCCATCCATTTTGATTTAAGCTTTCCGGGAAACAACTTGAGCCTCGAATTGAATACAAGCACTTTGTCCCCGGGAGCAAACGTCTTCTCCTTGACCTTAGCATCATGCCATCTCTTCATATTCTCCTTATAGATGATTGAGTTTTCAAAAGCTCTTCCTCTAAACTCCTCCAATTCTACTAACTTCAACAACCTTGCTTGACCACTCTCCCCTTCATCCATGTTAAGGTGTTTGATAGCCCATAATGCACGGTGCTCAAGCTCCACGGGGAGGTGACAAGCTTTACCATAGACCAATTGATACGGTGACACACCAAGAATGGTCTTAAAAGCCGTTCGATAAGCCCATAAGGCGTCATCAAGCTTGTCCGACCAATCCTTCCCCCCTCCATTAATGGTCTTCTCCAAAACTGACTTGATTTGGCGGTTTGAGACCTCCGCCAAACCATTTGCTTGAGGGTGGTAGGGTGTAGCCACTCGATGCTTCACTCCATATTTCTTCAACAAACTCTCCATCAACTTGTTTACAAAGTGCGATCCTCCATCGCTCACTAAAGCCCGTGGAACTCCAAACCTAGCAAAAATATTTTTCTTCAAAAACCGTTGCACAATCAAAGCATCATTTGTCTTAGTGGGGATTGCCTCCACCCACTTTGACACATAATCCACGGCTAGCAAGATGTATACATATCCTCTTGACGAGGGGGAATGGTCCCATAAAGTCGATGCCCCATACATCAAATATTTCCACATCAATTCTCAAGGTCATGGGCATCTCATCTCTCTTACCTATTCCCCCTATCCTTTGGCATCTATCACACTTTGCAACAAACTTCTTTGCATCCTTGAACAATGTTGGCCAATAGAACCCCGATTGTAAAACCTTAGCCCCCGTCTTTTGATGAGCAAAGTGACCTCCACACAAAGACGAGTGACAAAGTTCAAGAATTCCCATGACTTCTTCTTCGGCCACACATCTCCTTATTACTCCATCATTACAAATTTTAAACAAATACGGTTCATCCCAAAAATACTTCTTCACTTCAACATGAAACTTTTTCTCCTTATACTCATTAAGCAATGTGGGCTCGATTCCACACACAAAGAAGTTGACATAGTCGGCATACCAAAGTGGCACATTCACTATGCGAGTGCACACTTGCTTAGCTTCTACTAGCAAAATATCCTCATCCGGGAATTCATCTCCAATGGGCTTTAAATCCTCATTTGCACTTCCATTTTCCAACCTAGACAAATGGTCCGCGATCACATTTCCACGCCTTTTTATCCTTGATGACCACATCAAATTCCTGCAAAAGCAACACCCAACGTATTAAACGAGGTTTAACATCTTTCTTACTCATAAGGTATTTTATAGCCGCGTGATCCGTGTAAACAATCGTTTGTGTTCCAACCAAGTATGGTCGGAACTTCTCAAAAGCATAGACCACGGCTAAAAATTCCTTCTCCGTTGTTGTGTAGTTAGCTTGGCACGAATTCAATATCTTTGAAGCGTAATAGATTGCTCTAAACTTCTTCTCTCTCGTTTGCCCCAACACCACTCCAATGGATTTATCGCTAGCATCACAATGTAATTCAAATTGTAAACTCCAATCCGGGGTAACGAGTATTGGAGATGAAGTGAGAGCATCCTTAAGCACCTGAAATGATACACAACACTCATCATCAAAGTTAAATGGACAATCTTTTTCAAGCAATTTACAAAGACGTCTAGCAATCTTGGAAAAATCCTTAATGAAGCGTCTATAAAAGCCCGCATGGCCTAAGAACGATCTCACCCCCTTCTCACTCGTAGGAGGGGGAAGACGTTCTATAGCTATCACTTTAGCTCTATCCACTTTTAAACCATGCTTTGAAATATGATGCCCCAAGACTATCCCATCGGTCACCATAAAGTGGCATTTTTCCCAATTTAGCACAAAATTAGACTCTTCACATCGCTGCAAAACAATAGTGAGATTAGTCAAGCAAATATCATAAGAGGACCCATACACGGAAAAATCATCCATAAACACCTCCATAATATTTTCAATCAAACCATCAAAGATTGCCATCATACAACGCTGAAAAGTAGCAGGGGCATTACATAAACCAAATGGCATCATTCTAAATGCAAATGTACCATAGGGACACGTGAACGTTGTCTTCTCTTGGTCTTCCGGTGCAATCAATATTTGATTGTACCCGGAATAACCATCAAGAAAACAATAGTGCTCATGCCCCGCAAGACGATTCAACATTTGGTCTATGAATGGCAATGGGAAATGATCCTTACGAGTATTTTCATTCAACTTACGATAATCAACACATACTCTCCAACCCGTGATAGTTCTAGTGGCAATTGTTTCATTTGTATCGGATTTAACAATTGTCATTCCACCCTTCTTTGCCACTACATGTAAAGGACTTACATATTGACTATCACTAATTGGAAAGATTATTCCCGCATCAAGCCATTTTAACACCTCTTTCCTTACCACTTCTTGCATTATAGGATTTAATCTACGTTGGTTTTGCACACAAGACTTCTCATCATCAATCAAATGAATCTTATGCATACACATAGATGGGCTAATACCTTTCAAATCTTTAATGCTCCAACCAATAGAAGATTTATGCTCTCTCAAAACTCTTAACAACTTTTCTAGCTCTAAATTATTAAGGGAAGAGGATACGATTATCGGATACGTTTCATTCTCCTCCAAGTAAGCATACTTCAAATGCTCCGGCAATTGTTTCAACTCCACCTTCTTCTTCTCTTGCATTTCCTCTTTTGGTCCTTCATCAAGTTTCTCCATTTTTCCCTCCTTTGCTTCTTCATTTGTGAGTGCCCTACAAGCATTTAAACCATGCAATTCATCAATCATTTCATCATTTTCTAAACAAAAAGAAGATTTAGATTTAATAGATTCAAGAGAATAGAATTGGCTTATGATAATTTCCAACGGATCCTTAGAATGAAGGTGATACATATGATCTTTAACAATATTGTCCACATCCTCCACTCTTCCACATTCCTCCTTAGGATACCTCATAGCCTCACTTAATGAAAATATGACTTTTTCTTCACTCACCCTCAAAGTTAGCTCTCCTTTTTCCACATCTATCAATGCTTTCCCCGTGGCTAGAAACGGACGCCCAAGTATCAATGGGACATTAGCATCTTCAACCATATCGAGTACCACAAAATCAACGGGAAACACAAACTTGCCAACTTTGATCAAAACATCTTCTACAATTCCCTTTGGATGTGTCAATGACCGATCGACTAGTTGAAGTGTAACCGATGTCGGCTTAACCTCACCTATACCCAACTTCTTGAAGATTGACAACGGCATCAAGTTAATACTAGCTCCCAAATCACATAAGGCTTTGTAGTTCTCATGCTCTCACATCTCACATGGAATAGTGAAACTCCCCGGATCTTTCAATTTAGGGGGAAGTTTCTTTTGCAAGATTGCACTACATTCCTCCGTAAGATTCACCGTTTCGAACTCTCCCAAGCTTCTTTTCTTTGACAAGATATCTTTCAAAAACTTAGCATAGTTGGGCATTTGAAGTAAGACCTCCGCAAAAGGCATATTCACATGTATCTTTTTCAACATCTCAACAAACTTGGCAAATTTTTCTTCTAATCCCTTCTTCAAGCATCTTTGTGGAAACGGAATTGCAATAGGCAACTTAGGAATTCCCCATTCATCTCTTTCAAACTTTTCCTCTCTCTCTTTTCGTTTTGCTTCTCTACATCTTTCCCACTTCTTTGGAGATTTCACCTTTTCTTCTTCAAGTATAGGGGTACTTTCATCTTTTACAACAATTTCAACTTCTTTCTCTTTCCCTTCTTCACCCAAACTTTCCATAGGCTCAAGTTCACAATCCACACCCTCTACTTCCGTTGGTATAGAAGGCCCTTCGTATTTTGTTCCACTACGAAGTTCAATCGCCTTACATTGCTCATTCGGATTAGTAATGGTTGTAGATGGGAACTTCCCTTGGTGATGAACATTTCCCCTTTCACTTGCCATTTGACTCACTTGAGTCTCCAAAGCTTTGAATCGATTCTCATACACCTCATCTCTTTGCTTCAAATATTCAAACTTTCTCTCATTCTCTTGTTTCTCTTGCTTCATAAAATCAATCATCTTAGTCATTTTATCCTCCAATGTAGACAATGTAGACTTTCCTTCATCATTTGGAGCCTTCTCCCCCGGATGAATGCCCTGTGGCAATGTGAGTGCATTACTTTGATTCCCATACGACAAATTCTCATATCTCCGGGGTTGATTGAAATTCCCTTGAAAGTTACCTTGCCCCCAACCTCCTTGCCTTTGTGGATATTCTCCTCCATTATTCCCAAAATTTCCACCATAATTTCCTTGGAAGTTCCTTCCTTGCATGAAGACAACTTCCTCAAGTGGCATATCCGATGGGCTCCAAGAATTAGAGGACATACCTTGTTGAGGTATAGAGGTAGGCATTTGACAACTTTGAGAAGATTGACCCATACTTGGTGTAGATACACCTTGTTGAAAATTAGGAAACACTTGTTGATTCATCAAAGGTATTGACATCACATGCGGAGGATTAACAAGCACTTGTTGATTCACCATTGGTGTAGATGTTGGAGTCACTTGCATACTAGCATTCATCATTTTTAGTATCTCCGTGATTGCCTTGTCGGTTACATCTTCATTAGGCACCTCCACTTTTTTCACTTGTTGCAAGCACACTTCTTCCATCTTAGCAATCCTCTCTTTTTCATATAAGCCCGCAACTCTATCCATGGGCCATTGACCCGTATTCAATGCTATTTCTTCACATATGGCAATTGCTCTATCCGGAGTTTGCCCCAAAATCGAACCTCCCGCTGAAGCATCAACAAGCATCCTTTCACTTCCACTCAAACCGGCATAGAAAAATCCTACTTGTTGATCTTCGGGAAATCCGTGTTGTGGACATTTCCTTAGCATTTCTTTGAATCGGTCCCAAGCCTCACTAAAAGTTTCAAGAGGCATTTGCTTAAACTGCAATATTTGACCTTTGAGATGCAACAACTTCGATGGTGGGAAATACTTGCTCAAGAATCTTTGTGCCAACTCTCTCCATGTGTTGTAGGATCCTGGTGGTAAAGTATGATACCAAGCCTTAGCTCTATCTCGTAATGAAAACGAGAAAAGCTTCAATTTAATAACATCCTCACTTACCCCATTTATCTTGACCGTGTTTGCTAATTCCGTAAATTGGGCTAAGTGAGCATTTGGATCCTCCATAGTACTACCACCAAATTGGTTTGCTTGCACCATGTTGATCAATCCCGTCTTGATCTCAAAATGATTAACATTCACCGGTGGTCCCACAACATAGTTTCCATATTGCGGTTGGAAGTGATCTCGGATGTTCATTCCCACTCCATTATTCCCATTTCTACGAGGTTGATTTTGCACCACCGGAGGATCATTCATTTCTTCTTGTTGTGCCAACAAGTTTTGAATAATAGCTTGCAGTTGTTGGTTTTGCAAGTGCATTTGTTGAGCATAAACTTGTGGCACATATTCTTGATTACCAAAACCTCCTCTAGCATTATCACCACCTTGAAAATTTCTCAAATTACCTTCTTCATCAACCATATTTGCATTATCCCTTACTTCTTCCATATTTTCTTCCGTTGGTTCCAACACTCCTCTTCTTTGTCTTCTTAAGGTAGCTTCTAATTCCAAATTCAAAGGTTCAATAGATTGAGACTTTGAACGCGTTTGCATATACCTACAAGAAGTTCCAAGTTAGCTCCCAAAATAACCAAAACAATTAAACAAGTAACAAAATAAAAGAAATATCCTTATCAAGACTAACCAACTTCAAACTCGTTACAACCAAAAGTTTAACATTTCCCCGGCAACGACGCCATGAACTTAGTCGCATTTCTAGTGAAATGTGTAGAGTAAGAGACTCTATCGTCGAGTAAACGCGTGACCAAGTACAAAATTTATAGTAAAGTCGTCCCAAGGGAAAAATAAACTTTAAGTTGTATCCGGATTCTCCATTTATTTGTGTTTTGTAAGGATTATCAAGATAAGGTTTGATTTAACAACTATGATTACTCTATCAATTAACTAATGAACTAGACAAGCAACTAAGGATAACAAATATCAACCAAATCAAGTAACAAGATGAGATGGAATGGATGAAATGTATCTAAGAAGAGAGCAAGGCTAGCAACATCATGGACAAGGTCTTATGTAGACTCACACACACACATGCATTGATGACTTTCAAGTTATGATATTAAGGGCAATTACAATTGTACCCCTAACCCCTATGGCCAAGGTGATTAGGTTATCAACTTTTTTACAAGTTTAAATCTCCTAAGATTGTCTTACTCTCAATTCCCTCATGGGTACTATGATCATAAGTTGGGCCCACTCACTAGTTCATCACTAATGTCCTATCATGAGGTTCTAAGCACTTGGAGGGAATGACTTTCCTCCCCTCATACTAACTAAGTCACCTCATACAATCAATGATTCAATTAAACCACCATACATAATATTGGAATGACCATCCTAACACTATGCATAGAGAATTTAACCACACAAATCATGCATCAAATGAGAATAAGCATTCATAATAGAAAATATTCATAACAATCATTTCATCAAACATGTGGTGTGCAAATTCTACATAATTCCTAATCAATCATATTGCTAGCCTCACATGAGGACTAGCCACAAATATTCATTACAATTTGGCTACAATCCATTACAAATTCCATATGAACTAGATAATGAAGAAAATAACACAATAAAGGTGATTGAGCTTCCCTTTGAAAGTAGACTCCTCCCTCCTTGATCATGCCCAATTCTTCAAACAAATCTGATTTCCTCTTCTTAGATGATGGAATGTATGGATGTATGGAAGGATTTATGAAGATCAAAGTGAATTGATGGGTGAAATGGAAGGGTAGAATGAATCGGATGGAGTGTGTGAAATGATGGTGAGAAAGTGTGTGTGTTGCTCTCCAAATTAACTGTCAAAAATGAGCCTCCTCCTTTTAATTTCGCACAACTTATGTATTTATACCCCTTGGGGACCTTCTAGAAACTTCCGGAATTTTCTGATTTAAAACTGCCTTCGGACACGGCACGACTCGTGTGGCGCGACACGGTCACAGTGTGCCCGTGTTGGATAAATCGAAGACCGCACACGGCCATTCTGGACAGGCCCGTGCGCGGCGCACGACTCGAGTGCGGATACCGGGCACGACTCGTGTGGCGCAACACGGTCACAGTGTGCCCGTGTTGGATAAATCGAAGACCGAGCACGGCCATTCTGGACAGGCCCGTGCGGGGCGCACGACTCGTGTGACGTAGCTCGACTCGTGCTCCAGCACTCGGCTCGAGTCGGGTCGTGCTCTGCTCCTCTTCTTCGTTTCATCTCCCTTCTCCGGTTTCGCTCCGTTTTTGACCTGTTTCACATACATTTAAGCTCATATTCACATATTTCTCACCATGTACACATTTATCTAGATTAATCCAAAACTCCACCAAAAGTAACACAAATACGGATAAAAACACACAAAAATACATAAGAAAACACACTAAAATATAGGTGAAAATGACACCGATCATGTAATAAGGGAAATAGTTGACATTTTTAATTCTGTACATTATTGTATATCTTTGGTATTTATTCTTTGATTTGGTCTCCATGATTTACGGAGATTTTGTTGTACATTGAGATGTATATAATACAATCTTCACATCATCACAAATCAATAATTCTCACACAAACAATATACAAGCATAAAAATCGTACAACTAATTAAAAAATAAATAGAGAAAAAAAAATAACGTTATGTCACCGATGACCTTGAGGAGAGGAGAGCTCTTCTATGAGATGGCATCCTTATCGGGTTCAGGCAGGGCAACGTTGACTAGAGAATTCTGGCCCCCCTCTTCTCTCTCGTCTCACCCTCTCATAATTAATTTGCAAATTGAACAGTGGGCAAAGCTGCAGATTATGGTGGATGAACTATCTGATTGTTGCCGAGGCAGCTACACGGGGTTTCGGAAAATCGATGGTGGCTGATCAAGAATTAGTGGAACACCCATCTCCTGAAGAAGCTCAAGAATTCGGGTATGGATTTGCCCAAATCCGCCAGGATCAAGAAATCGGGCGACGGGGAGGCGAAGAAGAGAATAAAGAAGAAGAAGGAGGCCGCCGCAACCGCCGCCGTGAATGAGGAGGAGGTGTGAGAAAGGTGTATCTCTGTTGGCGACCCACTAAAATCCACTACTCCCCCTCCCGCCGTGAACCCCCGCAAAGAAGCCAATTCACTGCTGGAAGCCCTCCTCCGCCGGTAAACACTGCCGCAGTCTGGTTCATCGCCATCCATCGCAAGAAAAAAAAAGCAGTCGCGGCTAGGGTTTCAAGAGAAGGGGAAAAATGAAGAGCATTTGAGTTGTTACGGTTGAACTCCCCGACTTCTAACGGCCACGTGGACACTTGATGATTCCGTTTGATTATTAAACGGAAGTCTAAAGAAAAAAAGCAACGGGACTAAAATTGTGGTGAAAAGGACCAAAAAATGAAAAGAGACGTATCGATGGGACAAAAAATGCAATTTTCCCGTTATTTTTATAAACCATTTATAAAATAAATGAAAAGGAATACTCCTACATTTTATAAAAGAATACATTTAATAAGATTGGTTGGATAAAATAGTGAGAAATTGAATGCTTAAGTTAAAAAGATTGGTTTGATAAAATAGTGAAAAATTGAATGCTCAAGTTAAAATAGTGGAATCTGGAGTGCTCCAAATCCAAATAATGAGTTCCGAGATGGTGGTGAGTCATCGTCCAGCCACTCTACTTTCCTTCGATATGTGACATCTTTCCGGCGCTGCTCCGCCTGCATTTCATCGATTCCGCATTTAGGTATTCTTTGATTTTTTTGCTTCCATTTTTGTAGTGATTATGCTGTTAATCTGATCTCAACCTCCACATCCGGTTCGGTAAGATTTAGGGCTTCCTCTTCCGCTTCCAATTGCTGCCTTCTGTTGGCGGCTATCGCAGAATTGCCAGTGTGCGCGCCTGCTTCTGTCGCGCTCCAGTTAAGGTAGATCCTCCACCATGGATTAATAAATGTTGTGCACTTGTCGGGGACTTTCTTTTGTACTACACATCTTCTGCTTGCCTCTTCCCTTCTCCTTCTGTCATTTGTTCTTTCTTAAGATCCACTTTCCTAAATTTGTATTGCTATTAGATTAGAGCTGGAAAATATGTTATACAGATGAATGTTCACGTTGCTGGATTTGTAAAGTGTATATATATATATATATATATATTGATGTGAATCATTGAATTATGGAATGACTTGTGTTGCTGAGCAAGGTTCCTTTCAAACTATTCCTCTCTCACTCTCTTTCTGCCTCTAAATCTTTGATTCCGCACTATGGCAAGGATTGAGCAGGAAAAAGTGTTGGGACAGTTTAATGCTCTCTCTTCAGTATAAGTAAACTAAATACGTATTGCACTGATGTTGACATGAATTATGGAATTCTTTGTGGTGCTGAATGAGTTCTATTCCTCCCTTGCCCCCCCAGCTTCTGACTCTTGAAAATATGTTGCAAAGCTGAATGTCGCAGGATGAATAACTGAACATGGAGGATTTACCCTGATGTTGATGTGAATTATGGAGCGACTTGTGTTCCTGAACAATTTTTCTCCGTTTATTCCTCCCGTGTCTCTCACTCTCTCTCTTAAATCCTTTCAATGCTCTCTTTGATATGGAAGCTGGGATATATGTTATATAGTTGAATGACTTGTGATTAACTTCTCCTCCACTTTAACCTCCCCTTGCTTTCTTTTTCTTCCCCTTTCTTTACATTATGCCCGAACAAAGATTTTTGATGCCATCCTCTTCTGAAGAACTATCTCTTTTTTTCTTTTAAATAGATGACTGGATAAAATCTGCTACATACTTTCTTCAGTTTACCTTTTATTTGTCTATTTAAATTTGGAAATGATAACATGGAATCAGATGTTTGACTAATGAGGTAATCCTGAGAGACATCTGTTTTTTGGTCTCTAAATATTGCTGAAGTATCCCTTTTTTTGTTGTCCACGGCTATTAGCCATAACCACAATTTGGTTTTTTTTCTTTTTATATGGTTACGATGAGCTTAGCATGCGTGATTTCCTCTCTTACATCTTCCTGAAATGAAACAAAAAATTTGGCATACTATGAAACAAGAGTGAAAAAAATTTGAGTTGTGTGAATAGTGATTGGGGCACGGAACTTTTTCAATAACACAGTGGGATTTCAGGTATTGTTGTCTAAATTAGTAATTGGGAGAAGAGCATTTAAGGGGGTTAAAGGCAACCGTCTGAATGAATTTGTAGGAACAAGTGATATGTGGGGAAAAAAAAAGTGAGCAGAGGTGAGGTTTTCTTACACTGGTTTGTGACTGATGCCATTAATTAATCAAGCAAGAAAATTATTTAGTTCAAAATTATATTTGGATCCTCACTTGTGTCATATCACATTGACTTTATAAAATACCTTTAGACTTGATTTTCCCTTTCCACCATTGTACTTAAATTGGAAGTACTTTTAGCTTTAAGTTGGCCTTGTAATTTTATAGCTGCTGTGATTGAATATTGCTAGTATTTACTACATTTTACCTCAATATAAAAGTGTTAGGCTGGTGTCTAATTTTGAAAGAATACGAAGAACTTTGCAAAGAGCTTTAAGAGTGCTCAGCTTTTCCTTGAAGCAAGATTTTTGAGGTTATTACTAAAATCAACTGAGAAAATTTACTACACTGTAAATTATACATTTATATTTGGTAGCTTCACATTTTTTTTTTTTTTTTTTTTATTGTTCACAGACGATATAATGGCCAAGCATTCGACATTGCCATTTATTCCAGTACAGAAGAGGTGGTCATTGGTGATATTGCTCTTCATTGCCCTCTCCACGGCCGTTGCTTTTTTCATTGGAGCCTCATTCAATTCCTGCAACTCCCGCGATTACCCTGACAACAAAAATTTCAACACTCCCATTCACTCTTTCAACTCAGGAAGCGCTCCTTATGAGGAAAAAGAAAATCCACTCAATTTTATGAAATCGAAGCTTGTGCTGATGGTCTCCCATGAGCTCTCACTCTCTGGTACTCTAATCTTGACTCTACTTGCTTCTTAATCTACTATTCTCCTTAGTAACTCGTAAAGAAGAGCACATAAAAAAATTGATAGGAAAATTGTCACTATTCATCTGAATAGAATGAGAAGAGTATGTATGCTTGGGAAAAGAAACATTCCATTTTCATTTTCCAACATGCCACACTTCAAAATCTCTTTAATGTTTGTTTTGGGTATAAGGTGGATTAAAATATCTAGTGGATTTTGAAATCTTGATGACTAACACAAGTTACACTAAACTTGTTTGTTTGGATTTTTGGCTGGATGTGATTTAACATTATGTAAAATGTAAGTTTTGATCTTGTTTATTAAACTAAAAAATTTGATTCTATGTAGGTGTCTTTAAAATAATTACTGCACCCTAAATTTTTAATCCTTGATCTGCTAGTGCATGAAAGATATATCTTGTACTCCCCGACTCGATAGAAGTTTCACTTCTTACACTTGGACTTCCCACTGAAAGCTTTACACTTCATTTTTTGGTAAAAACAATCACACAAATAACTTTTAATTACATTTTATTTTAAAAAACCCATCCCTAACTATAACACATAATATAATTTTTACTTTATTTATTACCTATAAAGACTTTATTACTCTCTAAAAGTCAAAAAGTATGTGAAAAATGTAATAATTCTTAAAATTCATGTCTACAACAAATGTGAAACTCTTAACAGCATGGAGTATTTTCTAAGTGATTCTTTAAATTGTTTGGTTCATGCGCACGTAAACATATCTCTTAAACTGTGACAATAATTAATTTTTTAAACATTATTAATAGGTGGGCCTTTACTGCTGATGGAGCTTGCATTTTTGTTGAGAGCTGTTGGCACTAGGGTTGTTTGGGTTACTAATCAGAAGCCCACTGAATCAGACGATGAAGTGATTTTCAGTTTAGAACAAAGAATGATGGACAGAGGTGTTGAGGTATAATGACTTTCATGTCAGATTAGGCTGATGGACCACTAATTTCTGATTTCATAAAATATAACATCAATGCAATCGTATTAATTGATTTTACAATGCAATGCAGGTATTGTCTGCAAAAGGGAAGGAAGCTGTTAATATAGCTCTAAAAGCTGATATAGTGATCTTAAATACTGCTGTCTCTGGCAAGTGGTTGGATGCTGTGCTCCAAGAGAATGTGCCTCGTGTGCTCCCCAAGGTTTTGTGGTGGATTCATGAAATGCGAGGGCATTACTTTAAACTGGAGTATGTTAAGCACCTCCCTTTTGTTGCAGGTGCAATGATTGATTCACACACTACTGCTAGCTACTGGAAGAACAGAACTCATGAGCGATTAGGGTATGCTAGTCCAGTGTTTATGATACCTATGATTTATTGCCCCAGTAAAATTGTTAGTATTTGTGGTAGGGGATGGTCTGATGCAGGAATCATCAAAGTTTCATAAGGTTTTATTTCTCTTTGTGGTTTATTAAATGATCGTTTACTATTAGATGAAAGTAATATGTGCGCACCATCATATTATGGGGTTAGCTCATTCAAAATTACACCCTCCAACATTTGTGAGAACTGTATATCCATGTCATATGGAAATTTGAGCGCCATTTGTGTCATCTTAGAGAATACATGAAAGACTCTTAGTTGCTTGCCTGAGTAACATAAAAAGAAGAGAATTAACTAAATTTAGTCCATATATGAAGCATGCAAATACCAATTGGCAAGTTCACTCTCTATATGTTGTATGTAGTCATTTTGCATTGAATGAAGATGAAGAATCAACCATTCACCTTATTGTGAGTCATGTTTGAATTTGATATGCATAAACTCGGTTTCCCAATAAATACTTAATCATCATGTAGTTTTGGGGTTATGACAACTTTTTTTATAGGCATTTAGCAGAATAATATTGGTATACCAGCTGATTTCCATCTATGTTTACTTGAAAATCAACAATCAACTCTTCAGCCCCTTTGATGTTGTTATCTTTAGTTTCTCCTCACTGACATTTACAAAAGGTTTATTTCTTTCACTTCCAATGGTGCAGCATTAAGATGCCTGAGACTTATGTCGTGCACCTTGGGAATAGCAAGGACTTTATGGAAGTAGCTGAAGACAGTCCGGCAAGAAGGGTCCTTCGAGAGCATATTAGGGAATTACTTGGCGTACGGAAAGATGATCTACTGTTTGCCATTATCAACAGTATGTTTACTAACAATAGAAAGTATTACATTATTCTTAACTTTTCTCCTGTGCAACTTATTGCTTACCACATTTTCTTATAAACCAAAGCTGTTTAAATGTATTTTTTGTCTTCTTTGGGGATCTTAAGACATAGAGTCTGCGATGTAGCAGTGATGGTTCTGCTGTCAATATACATTGTCGTCAGCATGACTTTCACATGTAAACCAATAGTTTTGGTTCCAAAGTTCTCCTATCCCATATCTTCAGGGCATATTACTTCAATACACATTATGATAGAAAAGTGTGCTTGGTATTGAGATTGTGGCAATAATCACGAACCTACTTGGTATTCTTGAAACTAGTTCAAATATCCTGCTGTAACTGATATGTTGTGGGAATTATTGCATTTGCTCTTTCAAAGTGTGAGTGTGGGCTTTCAGTTGGAAAGATGTGTGGAGAAGTGACTGGGTAATGAATGAGCTTTGGACTAAGGACAATTTTTTTCATTCTTTGATTATGAAAAAATTGAGTCCTGCAAAATGATATGATACTGATGGAGAAGTATTGTGCCCCTGGTGCTAAAGTATGAAAACAAATATATAGTTTTTGAGTCCTGCTTTAAACCTATGTCTGCAATATTATGCTGCTTATTTGTTGAAGATAAATTTATGTCTGACAATGTTATGGAACGTGTAATTGCTTACGTTTTCTTATTGGATAATTTACATACGTAACCGGGTGAAAATATTTGTTCTGATCACCTGAATTACGTAGCATAACAACATGGTAGTTGTAGTTGAATTGAGCCATTGACTTGACAGTTTCTTAGTAATAGATGCTGCATTGCTTCAGGTGTTTCTCGAGGTAAAGGTCAGGATTTATTTCTTAAAGCTTTCTATGAATCTTTGCAACTCAGCCAAGAGAGGAAACTGAAGCTACCACCAATGCATGCTGTCATCGTGGGAAGTGACATGGGTGCCCAGACTAAATTTGAAACGGAACTGCGTAACTTTGTGCGTGACAAGAAAATTCAGAACAGTGTGCACTTTGTAAACAAAACATTGAATGTTGCGCCTTATCTAGCCTCTATTGATGTTCTTGTCCAAAACTCTCAGGTACTTGCTATTTGTTACTTTAATCCCATGGCATGCAAATTTAGTTCTCATATGTTACTTTGATATTACTTAGAATCCTTCTTTGTCAATACGATATCATAATATGCCCTTACAGTGTCGTGAAACTATTATCATTGGCTCATAGCATTTATTAAGGTTGTAATATTGAGCTAATGCTGTCAATAGATAGGTAACAGTGTACTCACTGCAGATTTGGAATGATAGTACGGCTGTAATGTTAAGAAATATGATGCATTTGCACATACGGATGAGATTGATTTCTGTTCATTCTACTGTAATTAATTGCTTAATGAATTGTAGGCACGTGGGGAGTGCTTCGGGAGGATAACCATTGAAGCTATGGCTTTTCAACTGCCTGTGTTGGTGAGATTCAGAATCTTATTTTTTCTTTCGTTTAATCTTTCATGCACCACCCGAACTACTAACCAAGTATTTTAAACACACTGAGCAATGACAATTTTTGTTTGTTTTTAGGTTATTGAAGTTTTGCTCAACCTATTAACACCTGCATCAAGGACTGGATGGTCTATCATGATGTTATTGTAGCCTGTAGGACCTTCACCTTCTACTGAGCCCACAAATTAACCATTTTTTCATCCATTCCTTTCACAAGCAAGCACAATGTGAACTCATATCATTAGCTGAGTCTTTTAGAAAACCTCCTAGAAGACCTGTTTTTGCCCTCCATTTGCACCAATGAAATAAGTCAATACTCTCGTATTTATATAGAAGGAATGGTAGTCTTCATTCTGTAGTCATCTTTTGCTGATCGAGTTCCATTCTTGGGCTTCTTGACATGTGGTTTTTTCGTGGACATCTTGTTTCATCTATATATTTCAATTATATGTTAAGATATACTGATTGGCTTTTCACGAATCAGGTTAATTTTTGTGGAATGGGTTCCTTTTCACATTTTCATTAGTAAACATGTATATCACCTACTTTCAGGGTACTGCTGCTGGAGGTACGATGGAGATTGTCGTAAATGGCACCACGGGTTGGCTACATCCAGCTGGAAAAGAGGGTATAACACCTCTTGCCGAAAACATACTTCAGCTTGCCATAAATGCAGATATGAGAAGAACAATGGGAAGGAAAGGTTACGCTCGTGTCAAAGAAACATTTCTCGAACACCACATGTCACATAGAATATCCTTGGTTTTAAAGGCGGTCTTGCAGAAGTCGAAGCGATCGGGTCGATGAGTCGAGAGTGCATTTTTCAGGTATCTGGCAGAACTTTTATCCTGCTAAAACATGAAATTTGTATTAGTTTCTACCCTTCCAACTTAACAAAATACAAACTACCAAATTTGTTCATAATTTGATTTAAGGAGTTATTATTGAGGGTGAGTGTCTGCAGATGAGACGGCCATGCATCATTGCCTTGTATCTATCATTAGGGATATATTTATGATTTGTTACTTTTTCTATATGTTACTATTTTAAATGTTATTTTTGTTAAATTTTCATTTTCTTTTAAATTTGGGTTATGTCACTTTCAGGTTTGCTTTTGAATTAGATTTACTTTACAGTTTATGGGATGATTTTTAATTTTTCAATGAAATGGGAATCTCTCATTCTAAATAAATTGTAATCTTTGTACTATTTTTAAATTTACTCTTATTTTTCTATCATCATATAAAATAACTTCATAACTAATCTTACAAAATGTTATTTAAAAAAAGAAAAAAGAAAAAAAAAGAAAAGAAAAGAAAAGAAAATATAGTATCTGGATTGATCAGAAGATGGGAAAATGAGAAACCTTTCTTGGATAATTGGGAATAACAAGCATAATATTTTGAACCTGTAAAAACTTAATAAAGAAACCTGCACGACAGATTTTCACTATTTTGAGAGTAGTTTAAAGCAGATTTGACAGTTCCACACGAACTATTAAAAGATATAAAATTGAATTGCTTTTATAATTTTTTACTCTAAATAATTTTCTTGGTCTGGAAGTGACAAACAATAAACATTGATTTATTGCACAAAATTAAATACTTAAACAGGGCTGTGAACAATATTACACAAAATTACACATCTTCAATAAACTAGCACAAGGATTGATTGATCCCACAATGATTAATCTTGAGAAAATGAAACATTTCAGTTCAACCTGCGACAGTTGTGTCTGATTTCACCATTGGATTTACCAATAAGAGGTTTGATGTTTCCCATTTTAACCATAGACTTGGCAAACTGATGAAAGAAGAGCTCCTGATCATAGGCATAGCTCCTCACCAATTCCACCGTTTTACGGGCTTTTCCAGTGACCAAAACTTCATCAGAAGTGAGCAGGCCCTTCCCCCACAGCAACAGCTTGAAGTAAGTGTTGTCAAACCTGACAGGAGAAGCAACATCAAGTGGTGAGATGTTGTTATCACCACCTGCTTTAGGACATACTGCTTTGAGGCCATTGTAGTAGCTTTTTTCCAGAGTTTCATCTGGTTGGTTCTTCCCATTTTGGTTGTACAGCCTTTGTTTGAATGTCACACATCTTGCCATTCCTATGGTGTGCCCTCCTGTAGACACAGAGAGAGAGAGTTACTCTAACATGAACATGTGAATTTTATGTAGGGGTTTTTTTAAAGAAAGGAAATTAAACCAGAAAGAGCAACAAGATCTTCTTCATCTAGGCCTTGGCGACTGAATTTCGTTATGAGTGTTTGGATCGTGGAATTTGGAGCGGGGATATCCGTGTTGGATCGACGTAAACTAGCTGTTCTCGAGTCCCTTCGCCCCACCGGCACTTCCCAATGCGGTCCACCACTCTGTTTGATCATCACACTACTTAGTTAGTTACATCAAGTACTCCTCCAAACAAATCATGATCCATACATTTCTTGATCTTTAGATTAATACGTGGAATTCATGTAGTGGAGGATTAGGATGACTTACTAGAACAACAGAGTCTCTAGCAGCAAGAGCAAGAATGTCAGCACACGAAACAGTGTGAGGGCACACTTGCTCTAGTTTAGCTTTGATCTCGTCTATCACTTGGAATCCTCTAAGGGAGTTCTTGTTTGGTCCCGAGTTCTTCTCACTCACTATGGTCGAGCTATCGTCTAGCAACACCGATGCATCGCAGCCCTACACAAGAAACCTCATCACTCACCACAGAGAGAGAGGGAGGGAGGGGTGGGGGGTTAAAACCAAAACACACCTGCACAAAACAGTCATGAAAGTGGAGCCTAAGCAGAGAGGCAGCCATTCTTGAATCTTTAGCAATGGCATTTTCTAACACAGACATTATGATCTCATTAGCCTGTGGGCAAGAAAACTCATAGAATCCCGGAAAAAGACCAAAGTACCCTCCTCCGCCACCGGAGCCTGGAAAAGCTTCCATCTGATAGCCGGAGATCAGCAAAGCTACCATGAAGCTGAAAACCAACCGAAGAGAAGCCATTTGCTCACTTAGCAATACTCGTTTTTTCTTATTTGGGATGGCTATAGATTGTGATATGACTCATTGGCTTATGAAGATATATATACACATAAATAGGTGATGATCATGAATTAGCATTCATATCAACTGCTCCACTTATAGCTACCAAATACTTTTATTGTCTCATGATTCTTTTTATGGATATTGGAAGACCATAGACCATTTCTTTACGAAAGCTGGTTTGATAACTAAAGGAGAAAGTGTTTCTGGTTTTAGTTTCACCTGCTCGACCCAAGTGCATGAGATCATATATATATATGTCACCCACGATTGCATCATTCTTGGATTCCATTTATACTGAAAATATATAATTAATGTGTTCTTTCTCCTTCTTCATTCTCAATTTTGCCTTAGTGTTACAAGACATGATTTTCTATATCATTTTAGTGTACTAGTGTGTACGACATGCGTTGCACGTCACATGCACGTCATACTTTGTAATGTACTTCTTCATCTCCTTTTAAATGACACACTTTTATTTTGAATTGTCTCACAAAAGTTTAAATTTTCAAAAAAAAAAAAAAGCAAAAAGTAAAAAAACAATCACCCTTTTCCATACACTTTATTTTTTTAAAAAATCATTCTTACCTACATACCTAACATACTTTATTATTTATTTAGACAAAAACTTGTGTGTCCCGGGCACATCATGCGCTCATACACTTTACAATTAAATTGTACAGTTTATTAGTAAAGTGTATGGGCGCACGATGTGCCCCGGGGACACAAGAGACCAACTCATTTATTTATTAAAAAAATATCATAATACCCCTAAAAATTATCACTTTCTTAATCTTCGTGTCAGAATGAGAGGTGGAGTTTTTTGTGTGTGGGTGGGAGTAATTTTTTGGGATTTCATGGGTTATCTTTTTTAATTTTTTTTTAATCATTGAGGAAAATCATAGCAACTTAAACCCTAACGACAAAGATTTTAATAAGAGGTAATCAAAGTCTTTTATTTTTATTATTTTTATTATTATTATTATTATTAAATTCTGAACCATGAAATTTAGTTTCAAATGGCGTTTGAGTTTTTATTTGCGAACACATAATGGAATAATATGTAATAATTCTTATTGATTTATTTATTTATTTTATTTATTTAAATTATATGCTTTCTCATGTTCTCTTTCATTCCCGAAGCTGATGTAAAAATATTAATTAAGTTGAAAATCAAAATTATTATAAAATTAAGCACCTTCTCAATTTTTTATTAATCATTTTTATAATTGTCAGAACTAACATTAAGAAATTAAAAAATAATACTAACCTAAAATTTATTATTTTCATTATTATTAAGCGATACATAATTCAATTCCACCATAGAAAAAAGTTAGATACTTCAAAAGGCAAACTTTGAACATATTTGTCTAATTAAAGCATTTTTAAAATCATCAAATACTATAATGTCATGTTAAAAAAATGCATTCTTTCAAAAAAAATAAATACAAAGAAAATACATCACGAAGTAATACATGAAAGCAACGTGCAAAGCACAATTAAAAAACTAAAAGTAAGACAAAGTCTCTTGTGAGACGCTACCTTCATGAGACGGTTTGTGAGACGTGTTAAAGTATGTCGATTATTTAAATAAAGTATGTTAAATGGTTGTTAATGTATGTTTTTTAAAGTATGTTGGATTATGTATTAAAGTATGATGTTAGTGTGTTATAATTTGATTTATTATCGACATACTTTAACCACAAATAAGCACACTTTAACCACAAATAAGCATACTTTAGTGACGGGTTGACCCGTCTCACATCTGTCTCACCAATAACCCGTCTCACAAGAGACTAACTCAAAGTAAATCACATTACGAAGTAATACACGAATGCGACGTGCAAAGCTCGTTTAAAGAAATGGAGCTATTAATTGGAATAATTATTAATTATTAATTTTACTTAAATAACTTTTATAATTTGTATGTAATTAATTATTATCAAGAACTTATAATTGAATGATTATATGATGAATATTTTTTATTAAATAGTTTCTTGATAATTAATTCATATAGACTAATGATCAAAAATAGACATGAAACATATAAGAAATGTAGAGTTTGTAATAATTTGACAAAAAATTAACATATGAAATATTTAGATGATTTGGTGTGTAGCCTCTTCTTCAATTTGGCAAGCCAAATCTATTGTCATCCATACAATTTATTATGTCATCTTGCTGGATCCCAAATGCATTTTCTCTTATGGGGCTCGTGCCATAAATTCAACATGTCCTTATGATTCTGCATGAGCTTGATCCACATGAGCCATCCGCATATTTGCTTCATGAGTTTCCCATAAGTAATGTAATGCACATTAATCTAGAAAGTTATTATAATAAGAAAATTCTAAAAGGAAAATATATTTTTCAAATTTTCAAACATAAATAAAAATTTGTTGTTCAAATGGAAAGAATGAATAACAGAGGTTTGTATAGTAACAAATGAGATCTATTATCCAATCTAAGAGAGCCATGTAACAATACAAAAAAAATGATTAAAGTAATCTTGATATCACACCCTCCAGACACACTCTATTCTTCAAGCATGTAATTCCACACTATCTAAATATAATGGCCACATTGTTTGGCAGTAGAGCAATCAATGAATTCATCTTTTCTTCAATGGTGTAATTTAGATGGCTTGATTCACATAAGGTTACTCAACATTTTATAGCATTCAATTTGCCTCTTCATATACTCATTAAAATTAAATGACATTATGAATTCAAATGTTAAAAGATTATGTTCATTGTATTGTAATTAAATATAGCTTATAATAATATTTACAAACTTAAATAATCTCTTTATTATTTTCGTGATCAATTTTAAATAATAAAATACATAGTGATTCAAAACTTTTAATATATTATTATTAAATAATTAGTTAAAATTTAATATACATGAAAAAATGTAAAGATAATTAATGGAGTTAAAGAGTCATCGATAATTAAATGATAATTAAAATTAAATTATGAAAATAAATAAAATATAAATAATAAAATTGGAGATGTCATTAATAGATTAAAGGTTAAGAGGTAATAAAGGAAAATTAGTAGGGATAGAAATGGAAAAAAAAATTTCTCAAATGCAAACCACTTTTAATATATTAAGATAAGATTAAGATTAAGATAAGATTATGTTTTTTCATGTCATTTTAGTGTATCATGTTTGTGCCACTTCATCGGATAGGTGACTCGCTTGAGGGGATATAAAATTAAATACTAAAAGGAAAATGTAAACTCTGTTTGTTTGAGATTATGTGTGTTTTGAAAATTATGAATAATAATTAAAGTTTGTTTTGAGGTTTTTTTTTTTTCTTAAGTGGATTTAAATTTATGTCAAATATTCAACATGTAAGAGGTGTGAAATGATAAGTACAAGATACTAAATTGATGCGAGAGTAGATATGAGAGATGAAAGAGAGTATTAATTGTGGAAAAATGTATAAAAGTTGATCCAACTGCGGTGCACCGGTGCACTTGGACGATCTCAACCGTTAGATTCATTTATAATCTAATCTCAACCATTAAATAAATTAATATTATTAAATTTATTTAAAAAAAAAAACCACCCACTATCCCTTTTTTAACTATTAATTAACATGGGGTGCACCGATGCACCAAGTGCACCCCGAATAACCCATTAGATTGAGAATTAATAGAAATTAATGCACATTATAATACGTTTTTAAAACCCCATCTAAAATAGATGTGGATTTTGAAAACTCAAAATCGATTTCCAAAAACCATAAATAAACATTGCAGATAGTGGCACATACTTACAAGAAAATGACAGAAAATCTGAGTTTGCAACATGTACAAGGAAGATTAGATTCTTTACTCATTTACTTTGTATTACATAACACTTAATTTGCATTATTGACAATTCTCTTTCTTTTCTTTTCTTTAATAATTCATGTAAGTCTGACTCGCCATGCATACATAATTTATTTTATTTATTAGTTAAAAGAAACAATATTGCACACAAACACAATGCCTTCTTTCATAATATATACAGTTGAGGCAAAATATAGTTTTGGGGTTATAATACACTAGAAAACCGATTACACCCCAAAATCCAACAATAAATCCAAATGCCATAGATATACCAAATTCTTTCTTCCTTCATATCCTCCCCTACTGCAGTTGTGATAAATGGCCTATGATCATCTTCCGGACACAACTTGAGTGGTTTCCCACATAGTTGAGGATTCCCATCAAAAGTGGATTCATTGAAACTCTGCAGTTGAGTACTCTGTGGAATAAGTTGTTGTTCGCCAAATCAAGTTTACTCAGAAAATGCAAATGTGACAAGCCTAATGGTATCGAGACAGATCAAGGGATTCCAACATCTCCATTTCACCAATATTTGGATCCATGTTTCCTGTCAGACAATTTCTTGACAGGTTCAAGGAAATCAGTCCCTTCAAGTTGGAAAATGCTCTAGGAATGCTTCCAACTAATTTATTACTGGAAAGATCAATGAGTTTAAGAAGGCCCATGATATCCTTGTACTCTGAGTCCTGACCTTTCCATTGAACTACTATGTAGTTAATGTAGTCATATTCGAAGGGAATGCTGAATATGGTGGAGGTAGATTTATGCTTGTCAACCATTGAAGTGAGATTGTTGAAGCACTCTGGAATTTTTCCTGATATATTATTCCTAGATAAATCCAACACCTGAAGCTGACTCAATTTGCATATCTCTAGAGGAATATGATCATAAAATCTATTTCGACGTAAACTAAGATGCGTCATGTTGGAAAGGTTTTCACCCAACCATGATGGAATGGTTCCTGTTATATAGTTACTTCCAACATCCAGGAACTGCAGACTTGGGCAATTTCTCAACGATGAAGGTACCCCGCAGTTGCAGTGTTATGAGGCTGGATAAAGCGCCCAGAGCAGTTGGAATTTCACCAGAGAGTTTGTTGTCATCCAAATTGAGGATTAGCAAACTTGTCATGTTCTCCCAACATTTGGGTATCATTCCTACCAAGCAATTTAATGGGCATATAAATGATGAAATATTTGATTCTGAAAACATATTTTTGCTCAGCTGAACTACATTAGTATTGGGATGGAGTGATGGAAGAGGGCCTGTGAAGTTATTAGAACTGAGATCTATAGCATGGATGAGGGTGGAAGATAAATCAGGTCTCATTTGGTTATGAGAGAGATTCAAGTAAGCTGTATTTTGAGAAGATAATGAGTTCCAAAACCATTTAGGCACTTGGCCTGATATATGGTTACTGGAAAGATCGAACCACCACAAATTCGTCTGAGTTTAAAGCCATGTTGGGAAATGGGGGCCTATTTTACAGCTTGCTAATTGTATGATGTTCAAGTGAAACAGGGGAATCCAATCTGGGCTCAAGTCAAGGGTCAATGAACTGAAGGATAGACCTAAGAAAGTTAAGTTGTGCAGATTGGAAAGAGTTATAAGAGAGATCCAAAACTCTAAGCCCAGAAAGTTGGCCTAGAGTTGCAGCGGAGATTGAGCCTGTAACACGAGCATATGATAGGGATAGCCGTTCGATTTTTGTATTCATCAACCGGAGCTCCCAAGGGATTTCCGGTGAGGTCTAGAACTTGCAAATGACTTAAATTCCTGAAGGATGTTGGAATCACACCTTCAAACATGTTATAAGACAGAGTAAGATCCCTTAGGGAAGTTAAACTCCCAAAGGCATCTGGAATCGGACCAACACCTAGTTTATTAGATGACAATAGTTTGGTGCTTATGTTGAAAAGCCAGTTATCAAATATGGAAGAAGTGAGCTCATTATCTGACAAATAAAGGACGGAGAGACGAGTAGATGTAGAAGAGTTGATGTGCAAGAGTTTAGGAACATCCCTAAGGTTACAATGCAGCAAGTACAATGTGTGGAGAGAAGGAAGGTCGAGTAGTGCATGCTGAAGCCAATTGGTATCACTTATGTTGGTCCTACTCAAATCGAGTTCAGACAACCAACTAAGGTTGTCTGACCAAAGGTTGTTGCCTCTCAGATCAAGTGTTTGCAATTGAGTAAGGTTGCCTAACTGAGGAGGAATTCTTCCTGAGAAATTGGAGGTGTCGTAAGGTTTTGATGGAACCCAAGAAATGTGGAATTCTCATCATTCCAAAGTCACCCTCAGCTCATTCAGATGATGCAGTTCAACCAAAGAAGAAGCAATATTCTCACCTCGGATACCAATAGCACCAAGTCATGTAATTGCTCCATTGGCAGCACGCTGCACTCTCCCAGGATGACAACACATGATGCTCGTCAACAAGGCCTCTCTTCAACTCTAAAAGAGCTTCTCTCTCCCTCTCTATACACATTCCTGAAACCAATACTAAACTGCTTTCCATACCTACTAACACAACAAGTAGAGACGTCAACAACTGAAGAAAAGTAATGACTCCTTTGAATTGAGCAGCCATCATCATTTTCATAAGGAATTTATTCATGTAAATGCTTTAACAAGTTATGGAATGATGTGTGTTGGATTCGATCCATTTATATAAGTTGATGTCCAATCAATTCAACATGTGAAATGACAAATTAATGTAGAATGATGAGTCAAAAGAAGGGAAAAATGGTGCAGTACCCTGCACACAATATACAATTACTTTATTACCCTATAGTATTTAACAAAATATCTTTTTTTTTGCCCGAAATTACAAAAATGCCCATTACTCGAATATTCGAGTAAAAGCATTCGAGTAAGGCAATAAAAATATGAAAAATCATGCAAAAACATTATTCGAATATGACACTTTTACTCGAATTCATTATTTTACTCGAATTGCATTACTCGAATTCATTATTTTACAAGAATTGCATTACTAGAATATGACACTTTTACTCGAATACATTCGAGTAAAGGGTATTTTCGTCAATTTGGGCATAAAAAGATATCCTCTTAAAATTGGGGTAGAAAAGAAATTTGTAAAAACTGAGTGGGCACTGCACCCAATTTCTTCTCAAAAGAATTACTCCTCTACTTGTTGTGTTAAAATAATATCTTAAAACTTACAAACTATACATTAAATATGGAGCAATTCTTAACTGAACTAGGCTCATATATGATCCAAGTATCAGCAAGTTGCAGGTAAAAATGGGGCCCTCCTATTAAGTAATGTAATAATGTAATATGTTATTATTTTAATTTCACATTCATTCATCCTATGCAGTAGACTTTTTTGTATTCATTTTGACTTTTCACATTTCCTTTTATGCACCCCATTCATTTTGCTTATTTCAACATTTCACTTTTCATCATTCTATGCACACCTTTCATTAATTCTATGCACCGCTCCTCTTGTCTCATATTTCCACACTTCTTAATTTTCATTGTGTGCACCAAAGTACACATATATCTCCAATATATTAATATATTATATTTTAAATTTCATTATTTAACATTTAACTGAAATTCTAAAAGTAATAAAAAAAATCCATAAATTAATTTATTTTTTAAGAGAAAATGTGCTTATCAATTACTCCCTCTTATGATTCA
The DNA here is from genome assembly GCA_023678885.1 of Pogostemon cablin. Taxonomy (NCBI): domain Eukaryota; kingdom Viridiplantae; phylum Streptophyta; class Magnoliopsida; order Lamiales; family Lamiaceae; genus Pogostemon; species Pogostemon cablin. Next base: position 23,103,906 of record CM042955.1, read on the forward strand.
ATTTCATAGTATATCTATATTTTATTTATTAATATATAAAAATTATTGTGTATAGGAATTAACTATTACTTGTATCAAATAAAAAGATTAAGCATATGAGAGATTATTTTCAACTTTTCTAAATTAAATATTTTTTATTGGCTAAAATTTATGTATCCTCGAGGACACCGCCCCCCGAATTTCATATTTTCTGAAAGCTGTATTCTTTACTATTTTCTTTACTATTAAATGTTATAACCTTTAGTGTAAGAATTTATACCCTTTATTTTTTGAGAAAAAAAAATTAATCTTTTTAATCAAATATTTAAACTATTCATATTTCAGTCGACATTTTCAATGAAAAAATTACACCCTTATTTAATAAAATGTATACTCTTTAAAACAAAATTTTATACCCTTATACACCTTGTGCATCCGAGCATATAAGAGACCAACTCTTTTTATTAAAAATATCATCACATTTTATTTTATAATTGTTATCAATTTTAGTATTAAAATTTATTTAATAATAGTTCACGAGTGATTATCACTGTTCTTTTCATTAAGTGGAAATCACTTTTCATTATAAAGATTATAATTTCTCATTCTTCTAACTCAATTCATAAAACAGTATCACAAAGTCTTTATTTAAACAATACTCACATTTATCATCTCAAGCGAAATGTAAAAAAAAAAATTGATTAAAAAAATAAATTTGTATTCAAAAAGTAATAATATTTTACTCTAAAAAAATACTTAACTTCTTATATATATAAAAGAAACTATGTACATGGTACATTACCATGTAAAAGGAATAATTTGTCTTTTTATCTCATATTATAATATTTTACACAATCTTAGATAGTATTAATATAAAATTTTATTATTAATTTTCTTCTGATGATAAAAATAAAATTTATATGTATATGAATTAAAAGTGGGTTGTGCACATGATATTTTGCCTTTCATATTTAATCAAATCTCCATTTAATTTTAGAGTTAAACTGCTATGTACCTGGTGTATCGATTTCACCCAAGAAGGAGAAATGGAATCATCCATAAATTGGAGGGTGATGTGCGATTAGATGCATTGTTTGGGGGAATTCATAGTACTATTATCAATTAGAATAATTTATGGTTGGCTTTGGTTGGACTAAAAAAATGAAGTATCAAGGCCGAAACTCTATTTAAACCCGAAGGACGTCAGTTAAAGATCTTATATTCTTGCCCTATACCCCCATTTTCCTACTCTACCTCCCGCCTATATTTTTCTTTAGATCTCTTTTTTCACCCCGATAGTATTATTGATCATATCAATGCAGAAGAAATGAATGCATTTCCAAAATTTGATATCATTTGTTCCGTCTCAGCAAATCGTTTTTTTTCCACAAGGGGACATAATCTCTTGTTTCACCCCGACAGTATTATTGATCATATCAATGCAGAGGAAATGAATGCATTTCCAAAATTTGATATCTTTTGTTCCGTCTCAACAAATCATTTTTTTTTCACAAGGGGTCGTGATGTCTTTCTACGGGATCACGGGTCTCTTTATTAGTTCCTATTTGAGTGCATCGGTGCGCACCTGAAGGATCATAACCGTTAGATTAAGTTTTAATTTAATCTCAACTATTAAATAAAATAAAATAAAATAATAAAAAATAAAACAAATAACCACCCACTAACCCTTAATTTATGCCTATAAACTTTAGGTGCACTGGTGCACCCGGTGCACTCTAAAATTACCCTTAATTTTATCATATAAAATCTTTATCGAAAATTTAAAATATTTTATTAAATTTTTTTGAACGCTTATAATATTTTCAAAGTATATATTTTTTTAAATAAAATGTGGGAAAGAACTTCCAAATTAAAATTAAAATTTATTAATAAAAGCAATATTAAAACATAAATATGATATACAATACAAATTGGACTCATATCTTGTACAATAAAAAAAGATAGTCATATCTTGTACAATAAAAAAAAATATGGTCCGCATGCTTAGTTATATTAGGAGGATTAATTTTCTTTCAAAATCTTTTACTATTAGGATTTATTACTCTAAGATACACACTTTAGAGCTAAATTACTCCTAAATACAAGGGGAGAAAAAAATTATGCTCCACTACACAAATTAACTTTAAAGAGACTGAACTACCCTTAATGAAATAAATCAATGTCTCATCTTAAGTGACCCCACGCAATCACGCATCTTCTCCATCCCCATCGCCACCGTACATCCTCTTCCCGACCACCATCCTCTTCCCGTCAAAGAAAACCTTCCCTCTATCCTCTAGCCCTTTATTTTTTCTACTCCTGCCAGGGGACCGCGGTAGGTGTAGCCGGACCTGCGACCAAGAAACTCAGGCTCTGCGCAGCCTGGGGTTCCGCCGGTTCCTTGCTGGTCGTGGAGTTTCGACGGCAACCCGAAGCACCTGGTTACTGCCCTTGCTTATTGATCTGGGCATCGATTGTCCAGATCTACCGTTATCGCCCCCAACGCTGCTGGATCTTCAATCTTGTTCGCTATCTGGGCCGCGCCGCCATCGGCTGCTTGTTTCTTCAGACTCCAGAGCCTACTATGGTCTTTTGATTTGGCCGACATCTTCAGCACTCATGGCTGCCTTCGACGCGATTTTGTCATCGTCGCTCGCTCAAATTGCGCATCCTATTTTCTCTGAGGCGCCGGCTCTCTTCTTCTCACACAACCGACCATCGATGGTTTATCTCGCCGCATCTAGGGTCTCGATGGCCGCTGTCTCAACCAGTCCTGCTCCTGTGGCCCCACGGCCGTCGTCGATTGTGCTTCTTCTCGGTGCTTCTGCTTTGAACTCAATTTTGGTCCTCAACCGTTGCCCTTCAAGCAGTCGGCGGTTGACGAAAATCTAATGGCCGCCCCCCTAAACCAGCTGCATCTGGTCCCTTTCATAAACTGTACGTAGTTGGGTGCATTCCAAATATTTATCGTCTTCTTCTGTATTATTTGTCTTATTTATTTTATGTAAGTGATAAGATATTTGAATGAGTTTATTGGTGTGGGTATATTAATTTATGATAGAACTGCAGGGTCTCAAAGTGATGGTAAACATGTTTTGTTTACCAAGTTTGGTTTGAACATCTGTCCGTCAAGTTGTTGTTAATGGGATATGCATGAGAACAAGTGTGCTTGCATCTTTCCGTCGCCGATTGTGCTTGAATCTCCTTGCTCCGTCCTCGTTCTCATCGTCGCTGTCGCGAGTTCCGCCGCCAATCTTCCTGCCAGCTACCCCTGTTAAATCAGCCGCCGAAGATTCTGTCTCCTCCAGTTTCGTGGCTACCGCTTGCCCGACGCTTGCCATCGCTTGAGCGATTTCCACCTGCCTTCCCCTTTCGAGTTTGGAGTATCGTTGTGCGGCAGCCTCTTCTCGATTTGTCTTGGACAGATTGCCTTCGCCGACGACGCGACACTCTATCGGCCATTATCAGAGGCAAAGTTCTCAGTGAACACATGACCGGTGAGAACTAGTAGATTTTGCTCCTGTTCTTTTTAGAATTTCCATCTTCTGAACTTTTCTGATGATCTAATTAGTAGATGGAGTATCTTCTGTTCGTTTTGACAACCTGGTCGTTTTGACAACCTTATTGGATAGATGGGCTGTGCTTGATTGATTATATATGAATGAGTTCTATCGGCCCCTTTTTTCACTCTTTTGCTGGTTTGATGATGCTCCTGTTTCAACAGCTTATTTCACAAAAGATTTTTATCCTCAGATGGTTACTTGCGATGATTATTTGGACTTTGGATTGCCATCTGTTTCTTGCTATTGTTTTGGCTTTGCAGATTCTTGTACTTGCTCGTTTTTACAAAAATATGTTATACTTGCTCGTTTTTACAAAAATATGCTGGAGCTATCCTGCTGCAAGGAAGTTAAAGATCTTCTCCATACCCTATTCTCCTATAGGAAGAAGTTATTTGAGGATTCTTTGAAAGGGAAGGCCTCTATTACTTTGGTGATGGGCTATGCCCTATGCTTATCTACTGTTAGTGAGTTTTTGAGCACTGTAAGATGATGATAATATGTTCTTGACATCAACTTTTTATCGGTTGAGGATGGCGTTTGGATAGCGTGTTCGAACTTGTTGAATGCCTCCTTCTTAGCATATATGCTACGTTTTTTACAGCATCAAGCTTTGAGAATTATTATTTGTGTTTAGCTGCTTATTCAATTAGGTTGTTTGTTGTAAAAAATGAAAATGTGCAATAAAATAAAAAAAAGAAATAGTGCAAAAAAATTGTGCAAATTAAATTGTGCAAAAAAATTTGTCGATCCGCCGCTAGACTTCCACCGAAACATTAAATGTGCAAACAAATTGTGCAAAAATAAATTGCGCAAAAAAATTTGTCGGACCGCCGGCTTTCGGACCTCCATCGGAATTTAAAATGTGCAAACAAATTGTGCAAAAATAAATTGTGCAAAACAATTGTGCAAATATATAGATGACCGACCGTTGACCGGCGTTGACCGGCGAAATTGTGCAAAACAATTGTGCAGAATCAATTTGTGCAAAACAATTGTGCAAATATATAGAGGTATTTATGGTACTACAGTCATAATTGTGTAGTTATGAGTAATAGTGCTTTAAGTCATGTAATTAATAGCAATTATGCATTTTTTTTTGTAGCTAATAGTAAGTGACCCTTACTATTAAAGATTTATTATATACAATATAATTTCATAATATTAAAATTTTAAAATTAAAAAGTATTATTTTATTATATATATAGATAGAGACTTTACAGAATGTCACTGACAAAGAATTAATGCAGAGGAAATGAATGCATTTCCAAAATTTGATATCTTTTGTTCCGTCTCAACAAATCGTTTTTTTTCCACAAGGGGTCGTGATGTCTTTCTACGGGATCACGGGTCTCTTTATTAGTTCCTATTTGAGTGCATCGGTGCGCACCTGAAGGATCATAACCGTTAGATTAAGTTTTAATTTAATCTCAACTGTTAAATAAAATAAAATAAAATAATAAAAAATAAAACAAATTAACCACCCACTAACCCTTAATTTATGCTTATAAACTTTAGGTGCACTGGTGCACCCGGTGCACTCTAAAATTACCCTTAATTTTATCATATAAAATCTTTATCGAAAATTTAAAGTATTTTATTAAATTTTTTGAACGTTTATAATATTTTCAAAGTATATATTTTTTTAAATAAAATGTGGGAAAGAACTTCCAAATTAAAATTAAAATTTATTAATAAAAGCAATATTAAAACATAAATATGATATACAATACAAATTGGACTCATATCTTGTACAATAAAAAAAGATAGTCATATCTTGTACAATAAAAAAAAATATGGTCCGCATGCTTAGTTATATTAGGAGGATTAATTTTCTTTCAAAATCTTTTACTATTAAAGATTTATTATATACAATATAACTTCATAATATTAAAATTTTAAAATTAAAAAGTATTATTTTATTATATATATAGATAGAGACTTTACAGAATGTCACTGACAAAGAATTAAAGATCGTCATCTTGTGGAAGAAATAAATAAGGATAAAAATAAGAAATAAAAGAATGACACTGCAGAAAGAAAATAAGTATTGCATTGCAACGAAAGAGAATGAGAATAAGAATGAGTAGGCACGGCAACAATGAAAGAGAATGAGATTAATGAGTATGCACTGCAACGAAAAAGAAAAAGAAAGATAATATGAAGACAAAGAAGAGAGTATTATGAATTAGAAGCCAAAGCCCAACCATTTCTCAAAATTAATATATATAAAAAAAATAATTAATAATAACAATAATAAATCAATCCATACATATTGCATAAAAAATGAATAAAATTATATGTATTTTTTTTCTAATGAATTATTTCAAAGAGACCGGGTAGCCACTATAGCACCATAAATGAAAAAAAACTATGCACTGCAAGAGAAAATAGAAGAGGGTTGCTGCACACACAACAGGAGAGCGGGTAAGCTTTCAAATTAAATATATATTATATACTCCCTCCGTCCCGTTTCAATCTTTACATTTCTATTTTGCGCGTCTCATTTCAATGTTCATGTTTTCCTTTTTGGAATATGGAACCCACCTAAAACAATTAATATATCATTCAACACTAATACACATACCCACTTTACATTAAATATTATATTTTTTCACCCATTATCTATTAAAATATTATACTCCTTCATCAATGTGCAAAAAACAAATGTAAAGATTGAAACGGGACGGAGGGAGTAGTTGATATAGATGTCAAATTAAAGATTTTAAAAGAACGAATAATTTGATGTGTTATTCATTAATGATAGATTTATAATAAGAGAATTATAAACATTTGAATTTTTTAAATGAAAAAAAGGGTGAAAAGAAAAATAAATGATTGGATAGATAAGAGAGATAAATAAGTTATTTAATGTTTCATTATAAGTATTCTTTATAACTGCAGCTCAAGTATCCAAAACTTCATTCATGTGATACAATAGCTGATATTGAATAGATTTAATATAATGGATGAGAGTGCTCCAGGTCATGTATGAGCCCGGGTCAGCTAAGTAGCCCCCTTAAATACTATACTTTTGAGTAGGATTGGGTGCAATCAAGGGCACCAAATGAATCGATGGTCCCTCTGGTTCCAGCACTTCTTAATTAATTCATGCTCCTTCGTTAATGTTGTTTTTTATTTTATTTATAAATTTATTATACTTAAATGACTATTATACCATAAACCATAGGGATAAATTATACCCTAAAGTACAAGGGTAAAATTACATTAAACAGTAGGGATAAATTATACCCTAAACAAAAAAAGTAAAATTATAATTATAATCTAAACCATAAATCCTATGGGTAAAATTTACCCTAAACCAAGTCATTGTCTATATTCTTTAATCTAAATGTATTTATATGGTACAAAGGAAGTAAATCATATGGACGACAAGTCGATCTTATCAAATTTCAACCAAAATGAAAAATGTATCACTACATGATACTCCATCTAAGAGTGTCAAAAAGTATTCTTGAAAAATAGAAATGGATTTTCTTATTAAGCGAAAAATAGATTATATTAGAGCAAGAGGAATTTAACGCCTCAGCAAAAGTAAAAAAGAAAACTAACTAAATTGTTGTTATTGCTAATAGCCTTTAAAATAATATAAATGTACTCATTTTTCCATTTTGGTCCGTCCCAATACAAAGTGTGCATTTTCCTTTTTGATAAAGAGGACCCACACATATTAATTATTTTTCTCTCTATTAGCCCACATGTCATACTAATATACCTATCCACTTTACATTAATATATTATTTCTCTACCTCACTACACATTAAAATATCATACTCCTTAATCATCGTGCAAAAAACAAACACCCACGTTTAAATGGGACGGGAGTAATAATAATAAAATGATACTGCAGAAAATATTTAGACACCAAGGAACTGATATTTCTTATAATTGCTTACAAAATAAAAATGGCAGAGTGAAGAAATTATGTCATAGATATTTCCTAGTGATTTATTTATAAGAAAAACAGGGATTGTCCTTGAGAAGAGGCTAAATATTCGTTCAGGAACACTGCAAAGAAAAAATGCTAAGGAGAATGCAAGGAGAGGAAGAAGAAGTTAATCAACAGCACAAGAGCAGAGGGTTCCAGTAGAGAACAATATTGAGACGAGACGATAACAGAGAAGCAAGTTTAATAAAACAAGAAGTGATGCAATATATTTTCTAACAAAAAAACCAGCTTCTTATCAACCTTACAAGCTAATATGCTTGAAACAAGGAGCAAGAAACCTGTCAATGCTACAAAAAGTATGATGATAAAGAGTAGTTACAACAAATAAGAAGAAGAAAAGTAAAGTTATCTCTTTCCGCCGCCGCCCCCAATCTTAGGACCTTTGGGTACAGCACCCTTGGCCACATTACCCTTGGAACTCTTCTGTTTTGATACCAACTCTGCCTTCTTGGCTTTCTTCTCATCTTTCGTTTTCTTGATTCTCTCCTTGATTTCACTGCAATAACAAGCACACCTCAGAAGGGCTCCTATTTGAATACCTCACTCGCTATCATCCAACAATTGAAATGCATACATACCGTAAAGCAGCTTCACGGGCAGCATCACGGACCTCTGGTTTCTCCTGTCTTTTCTTCTGAATAACTTCCAACGTCGCACCCACAATGGACCTTGAGTATGGCTTCTTTGTGGCCTTGCGCCTCTTCTTTACAGCTTCGGCAGCAATATCCTACACATCCAGTCAGTCAAAGAACCATTTTGTTCAAATGGCAAGAACAAGAAAATAAAGGAGGTGCGAAGATAAATGGCAGCAAATTTTTTTTTTTGGAAACAATCATGTTTTTACCTTCTTATGTTGTTTCCGGTACATAGCAGTCCAGGTGAGCTTTGCAGGCCTAAGGCGGTTGTGGAAGTACCTCTTACATTTTGAATTGATAAATAGGAAAACCTAAAACAACATGTCATGAGGAAGAGAATTGAAATTACTCAAACTAATGGATCAGTAAACCAAATAACTACTACTCTTGCCAATTGTTAGAATAAAGCATGCATAAGAAATTACAACCACCCACATTAACCAACCAACCTGGGAGTCGGCACGAATAAACCTAATGCCCCTTCCAGGATATATCTTGGCACCACTGAATCGGCAGAGCTCGGTCCTGACACACCAAGATCAACAGTAAGCAGATAAATCCACCAAATGAAACAAGATCTGACATAAAAACCAGCATCCAAAGAACAAAATGTACTATAAAATGCAAGAATGCAACTAACTCAAAACACATCCATCACAAGCAGACTAAATTGGTTTTGACATCTCCATTAGCATCATTCCAGCACCTAAAGCTTCGAAGGGGCTCCCAATCATAAACTTATCCATCATAATTTATTTTCGATATTACAGGGCCTTTCAAGATTCAAACCCCATAAAGCCATCAACAAGATACATACCGAACAATTCATAAACGAGTATCTTTTAATTTACATAAAATGTATGCAAACAGAAAAATTAACATTAACAGGGTAGAAACCCCATTATATTCAACAAGAACTGTATATCGAAACTGGGAGACACCTCAAAAAAATTAAAAAGCTTTCAAATTATAAATGACAAACACGTCGAATTATAGAAATCAAAAGAAAAATACAGAAACAGAATGAGATCCAATTTAACGTTAATTAATATCAATACGCTTTCGGATTAACACAGGTGAGTTAGAAACTTACTTGAGAACCATTGTTGTGAGACGCTGGTTACCACCGCGCTATTTTCTTCTCCGCAGATTTGCGACACCCTAAGATGTGCAGTTTGGTTTTAAGGGCTGTCCAACCCATTAGAGCGAGAGATGGTTATTGGGCTAAAGATAGTCCAAAAGAGTTGAGGCTTTAGGCCCACACCACCAATATCTATGTAGAGGCCCAAAAATAAAAAAATTAACACACTTAAATATACTTATTATTTTCACTATAAATTATTATTATTTTATTATTTATTTATACTATAAATTGTACATAAAATAGTTCACTGCACAATTATCACTTTTCATTGATTGACTATCACTTTTCATAAATGATGTTACAACTTTTTATCCGTCTCCCATAAGGGCTTACGTGAGACGGTCTCACACAAGACTCACCCTAATATAAATTAAAATTAAATTTAAAAGTCTAACTTGGGTGCACCTAGTGCACCAATACATAGAACAACTTTAACTGTTTAATTAGATTTTAGTTTAAATATAATTATTTTTTCTAAAATTAAAACCTCCCAGTGCCCCTTTTATACCTATATAAATCATTAGGATGAACCATTATATTTTAAAATTTTCATTATCTATTTATATTATTTATAATCTATTTTGTTTTTAAAGTTTATTTTTTTTTAAATTTAATAAAAGTATAATTACAGTCAACCCATAAGGTCCTCAAAGTATTATTATTATATGAAACAGTGGATCCATGTATGATTTTTTTTCCCTTATAAATTAGTATTCTTTTCTGATTATGGCTTATTATAGTCATTTAATCTTTACACTTATAATATAATAGTAATAATTTAAGTATATAATTGTAATTCATTGGAAAAAAATATAGAAATACAAATGATTTAATTTTACAATATACTCTCTTAATTAATAAAATTATTAGCCAAACACCCTAGGAGCACAATAAAATGCGTTTTTTTTTGTTGTTGTTGACTTATATACTATTTTATTTTTAGCATATAATTGAAAAAAAGAATGTACGAAATTAAACATCCAGATATAATCTTTCATTCACACGATAACTCATGTTAGACGATATATATATATATATATAGTTTATTCTTCACTATACTCATTTATACGCACTATTTGTGAATGTAAATATTGTATTTGCATTAACGTTTACACTGTGCATTCTACAATAAATAGGGAATTCAACCTACACTATACAAGGAAGAAGTCAATCATACAAAAAATAGACTCCTAAATTAAGGGCATAAAATAAACTATTAAATCTATAATTTATTTTATACTATCATCCCCCTCAAGTGAAACATGGGATGTGGTCCAACGCAGAGCTTGTTACGGAAAAACTCGAAAAGAGTTGACGATGGAGGGCTTTAGTAAAAATATCCACAACTTGTAGAGCTGAAGAGATAAATTCCGTGTTTAGACGACCACTCGAAACAAGCTCCCGTACAAAGTGAAAATCAATGTCAATGTGCTTGGCCCGCTTGTGCGTACTAGAATTTTGACTTAAAAAAATTGCACTGTTATTGTCCGAGTAAAGAGTTGGAGATGAAGGGAGTTGAATTTTCAGTTTTCGAAGAAGTTGGAGGATACAAACTATTTCTGAAGCAGCATTTGCAAGAGCGTGATATTCCGACTCACAACTTGAACGAAAGACAGTAGATTGCTTCTTTGCACTCCAAGACACAAGATTGCCACCTAAATAAATAGAATAACCATAGGTAGAACGCCTAATTTTAACACAACGAGCTCAATCTGCATCAGAGTAAGCAACCAGAGAAAGCGGAGAGCTACGAGTGAAAGATAAGCCAAAGGACGGAGTGCTCTTCACATAGCGAAGAATTCGCTTAATTGCTTGAAAGTGGTCAATTGTTGGCTTCTGAGATGCTGACTAACAAGATTAACGGCTAAGGATAAATTTGGTCGTGTGACAGTGAGATATTGTAAAGCACCAACCAATGATCGATAAAGTGCTGGATCATCAAACGGCTGGCCATCAGAGGAAAGTTGACAGCCTACAACAAAAGGAGTAGAAACGGGTTTTGAATCTTCAAGAGTTGCTCGTTGAAGAATATCCTGAGCATTCGCATGATTCAAGAAAATGCCAGAGGAAGTATAAGAAACCTCAAGACCCAAAAAATAAGACAGTTTACTAAGGTCTTTGATGGAGAATTCCTAACACAGACGAGTGATGAATGCTTGCAAAACCTCAATTGAGTTCCCTGTAAGAATGAAATCATCAATATAAACCAAGAGATACAAAATAGAAGGCCCACGAATATAGATGAACAAAGAAGAGTTCAAGCGGCTGCAGATAAACCCAATACTCAACAAGAAATCACTCAATCGTTGAAACCAAGCACGAGGAGCCTGCTTCAGACCATATAAAGCTTTATTTAGTCTGCAAGCATGATTTGGGAACAGAGTATCTATAAATCCAGGAGGTTGTTCCATGAAGACAGGTTTAGATAGAACGCCATTGAGAAACGCATTCTTCATATCAAATTGGTGTAGGGGCCAGTTGTTTAAAACTGCAATTGAAAGCACAATATGAACAGTAGAAGACTGCACTATGAGAAATAGGTAATAGGGCACCATTACCTACAACCACTGAATCTGAGCCTGTGTACTATGAGAAATAACCACTTTGAGCATCTGAATTTTTTTAGCCTTGATTATCTATCGTGACGAGAATTAATGGCTTTTCAAAGTGTGTTGATGAAGCTTGATAACAATTTAAGAAGGAATGAAATTGGCGTTGAAACAGTGATTGAGCTTGAAAATGCATCTAAAGAGAATCATGGAGTAGTACTTAAATCTAGTACTCCATGGAATAAAACACTCAAGAGTTGTGCTTAAATCTAGTATCCTATGAAGGATGCGCGAGGTAGTGTGCGAAACTGATACCTCGAGAGAAAAAAAAAATGAGAGAAGGAAAAAAAAAGAAGAAATAGTGAAGAAAAAATATTGTGCTTGAAAGAGAAAAGTGAAAGAGTTGAGGAGGATGTTTTGCTTAATTGAAGTGATGAGGAAGAATGAAAGATCAAGAGAGCATGCACGTTTGATTGATCCAAGTTTTGAGTCACTTATTCATATATTTCCTACCTTAACCAAAGAGCCAACATTACATCCAAAAGAAAAGTCCTTTTTGACCCCATTGTTGAATCATACTTTTATTGGTGGAGAGTTTGAAACTTTTGGCAAGCTTATGGTTACGCATGAATTTGAATTGAATTTTAGCGTAAACACCTTAACCCATAAGTGTACATCTTTTACACTTGACTGCGAGTGATATATACTTCCCGTGAGAACATGTTAATGGAGCATTTGAATTGGTAGTAATTGTCTTATCTTATATGCTATGAATTGATTATTGCATGTAATGAGAGTTGCATGACCTAAGTTGGGAACAATTATATTGTGAATGGCGTATTGGTCATAGTCCTTGTTTCCCCACTAATTTTCTTACTCTCTCTCTTTATTTTTATTTTGTTGCCTTGAGATGAGCAGCGGGTAAGTTTGGGGGATTGTTGAGAGTGAAAATAAGCGTGTTTAAGTGTCCAGTTTAACACATTTTTATGGGAATTGTTGTTATATATTAGCAAAAGTGTCTTATATTCAATATATGTGAGAAAAATGTGCATTTGAGGTGTTTTATTGTGTTTTAGGTGGAAAAATGATCGAAAGTGCAAAGTTGGAGAAAAGGGAAAACTTGTGCAAGGATGCTGAAAAACACACATCCAACTTGTGTAATTTTTCTGTATTTTGTAGAAGTCCAAGTTGAGCATATGATACACCATTAGAAAGCCACGGAAGAATGGGTCGTTTTGGTGCAAAAAATACCTCAATCGAAGTCCAAACGAGAAAGTTATGATCAAAATGGTGACATCGCACAAGCTGTTCCTACTCAGCACGATTATGTCTCTTTGCATGACTTGTTACACATTCAAATATTAGAATTTTTGTGATTTATTAATATGAATAGAAAGCCAAGGAAGAGAGGATCATGTGAGCATAAGAATCACTCAAATCGGAGTTTGGATGTGGAAGTTATGAACAAAATGGTGAGACTGCGTAAGCTGGTTCGACCTCCCTGATCTGGTTCGACCACTGGTTCGAGTCAAACCAGATGCCTGAATGTTCCAGGACGTGAATTTTATCGCCGAAATCCTGTTCGACCCTGGTTTGACCATGGTTCGACCAAACCCACAAGTCGAACCAGCATGCGGGACAGCTCTAGATCCGTATTTTTACACCCCTAGTGCGTGTATGTGCATGTTTTCACTTAAAAGCACATCCAAGGTCCGTTAGGAGATTTTACAAGTATAAAAGAGATGCAATTTACATCTGAAAAGAGGCCGCAGACTGGTACCACCTCACAAGGGGGGATCACCCCCCACACCTTTCCTCTTCCAAATCACTTCCTCCATCCATCCATCACTGTGAAGATTCGTCAGTTGAATTAAGAGGAGAACCAAGAGGTGGATTCAAGATGGAGAAAGACGCGGCAACGCCTACATCTAGGGTTTATTTCGTTTCCTAATTTATCTTGTGATTTTCCAGACATATGGGTAAGATCTATCCAATATCCATGATTGTTCTTCGTAATATCATGGGCTAGAACCATTTTAATAGATTTAGGGTTTTGAAGGTATTATGAATTAATTGATTTTTCGTGTGTGTACCGGTATAACGCTACTTGTGGTTTAATTTATATATGACTATGCATTTTTAACCCATATTCAGAGTCGTTTTGTGCATCTTCAACTGTTATATAGAGTTTGAATATATATCTTGGTTGTTGATTGAGCGCGTTTACTATTGAACATGATTCCATGTTATGATTATAAGTGAGGGGACTCCGAAACTTTATTAGAACTATCATATATGAATACTTGTTAGTTGAATTGAATTCGGATTAATAAGTAGGATAAAGAGGTTATTTTATAGTAACTATAAAGGGAGATCATATCGGGTTAGAGTACCAATTGACCAGAGAAATAATTGATACTGATAGTACCTAGAATGGGGGGTAAAATTATATCTCTTGCTCCAAAGTTATTTACACGTGTTATACGTATATTTACTTGTGTCTATAGAGTATATTTGCATGGTTTAGTAATGCGTCTATATTCCACAAGGCAGAGCCGGACATTGACACACGAAAGGGAGATTAATGAGTGAAATCGGATTACCCTAGGGCTACCTATTCTCCATTCTTGAGACACTTTCATACTCTTCCAGTGATATTTTATTTTATTTGTTATTTAATATTTTTGTTAGTAGATTAATAATTAAATTCTCAAAATTAATTGCCTTGTCTTAATTAGTTTAGTGAATAAATAAATTGATAATACGCCGTCCTTTAAGTTCGATATTTAACTTGGTCGCTTGCTTAAGCTGCAATTAATATCCTTAATACTTGGGGATTAATTTTGCATGCAAAGAAAACGCTCATCAGGAAATGAAGCTTTAGCAATTAGGCTACATAAGTATTTAATTTAATTTTTTGATAATTATACATATGTGCATATAGGATATGTTTCCAAAATAAACTATTTTATCTAAATATTATTATATTTTAATAATACTTTATTAGTAATATAATTTTTAATTTGTATTTTTTATTAATTAATTATTTTTGTCAAATAAACTATCATATCATTACATGTGATTTTTTTTAAATAATATAGTATTAGTCACACAATTATAATATTTATATTCATGTGTGGGAATTCTTAATATAAAAAATAATCCGTAAAATTAAAATGTTATTAATGATTTTTAATGACACATTTTAAATATCACAATTAAGTATTTTAAATTTGTTACGTTACCCACACATAATAATATTATACTATTTCATGTGTGGGCATTTTATATGTAAGTATTGTTTAAATTCTTAAATATTTTATAAATTCACGAAATTTCTGCTCTCATCAATATTCCATACATTTATTAGGGTGTTAAAATATTAAATTAAATTCAAATCTCTAGAGGTAACGTCACATTAATTAATTCGAATTCGTTTTTTCTTTTTCGAAGTTTTATGCCAAATTTTAAAAATTATAAATAGTGACCCTTATTCAAAGTGTTTAATCATAAGATTAATAAAGGTAAAAATGGAAAAGGCAGTGGTGAGCTGTGTTATGATTACAGCTATTATGATGATATTTGTGGGAAATATTGCACAAGCAGACATCAACAATCCAAATATTCCTCCTATAGTTTATGCGGCGTGTTATTACCGATGCAAAGATAAATTGGGTTGGTTCCCATGGTCTAGAACTGATGACTATATTAAGTGCTACAATGAATGTTTAGAAAGTGAGAATGTATAAACAATAAATTTAGCAATTACAATGCTCAATATATATATTGACAGAGTCATGTCTGATACAATAAATTTTTATAGTAGTATGAATCGTATTTTGAATTTGAAATAATCAATTTTCATTAATGGAAGGATGTTGGGTGCATTTGGTTTTCTGCTTTTTAATTTGTAATAAAGAGGATTTAAAAATTAGCCATCAGATTTAGGGTATTCTACTTTTAATTTCTACAAAGGATTAAAAAAATTGATCATTTATTGTCGTACTTGAATTTGCGGATTTGGAATATGATTAGTTTTGTGTGTGATGACATGAGAATTGGAGAGAGAGTAAAAATGGATAGTTGTCAGCAAGTTTTACAAGCAAATTTGCTTTTAGAATGAACATCGAATTCTTTTTGAGTCATTGCTTCATTGCTTTTATTTTTTTATTCGTGTTAGTCTATTTTAGGGTATTAATTTAGTATAATTTTGTTCTTTTAATTCAAGAGATTTTTTTATTATTATTAAATGAATTACTCTTGAGTTAAATTAATATAAATAAATTTTGAATCATCCTATTTGCTTATATATTTACATTATTTAGATAAAATATCTTTACATTTTAATATATTAGTGAACACAATTTAGAATGTTTAGAAAATTTCAATAAAATCAGTAAGTATTTAGAAAATTTAGTGTTTAATATGTTCAATAACATGTATTCAGAAATGTTTTCTCAATATTTACCAAATATTCAGAATGTATTCAATATATGTCAGATTCATTCATTCATTAAAACACGTTTGTATTCAAAATTAATAGATATTCAAAATATTTAATGTTTAATAACGATGTATTCAGATATTGAATATACACAATATGCATCAACGTGGAATTAGTTTAACCAATCCCAACAGATTTTTAGGAGAAAAATGTGGCATGAAATCTATTTTTAATTTTAGGAAAAATAGAAAATTTCTTCCGCTAACTTACCTTTTTATTTTAAAATTGGTCCATACATTTCCTCAATTTTGAAATCAGTCCATTAACTTTACAGATTTCAATTTTTTGGTCCTTTACCTGCTATAAAAGGTGATCAACAGGTCATTAAGAACCACCTCTCTTCAATTTTAAAATTACTCCACTAATCTTATTGATTTAAACTTTTTGGGCCTTCAATAGGTCTTTGAAAATTTTCAGCCCTAATTAACTTATATAATATCTTTATGGATTAATTGCAATAAAATACTTGACCATTTAATCACGAACTATTTTTTTAACTAAATAAATACACGACCTTCTCATTTTTTCAATTTAATTACAAAATTTTCTTTTTTCAATTAAATACATGATCTTAATATATTTTCTTAATTTAATCATGTTTTCTTTATCCAATTAAATATATATATTTTTAATCTTTTATAATTTAATCACAATGTCTACTATTATTAATTAAATACATTATTATGTTAATGAATAAAAATCAATACACATTAAATATATTAAAATTTTAAAATATAATAAAATTTAAATTATAATGCATAAATTATTATATATAATATATACTAAAAGTTTTATAAATGTGTACCCATTTAATTTGTGAAAACATATTAAAATTTTAAAATATAATAAAGTTTAAATCATAATGCATAAATTATTATATATAATATATACTAAAAGTTTTATAAATGTGTACCCATTTAATTTGTGAAAACAAATTTGTTTAAGAGAGAGATTAGGATAGAATCGATCTCAAGAAAATTTTATAGAACCAGATCCGAATCTCAAATATCGCGGGTTTAGTGGGTTCTGCCAAAACATAGAAAAGTTACGTGATGCCCCTTCACTAGGGGTGTGCAAAGTACGGTCGAAACCGAAATAACCGACCGAACCGAACCGAATTAAATAATTTGGTTCGGTTTTTGGTTTACGGTTCGGTTTCCGATTTTTGAAATCAGGAATTTCGGTGTTCGGTTCGGTTTTCGGTTCTCCAAAACTAAAATTTCGGTTAACCAAACCGAACCGAAGTAATGACCTATATAAGTTAAAAACCCTAGCCCCCTTTCTAATTTCAGATCTGCTTCAGCTTCACCTCTCATTCTCGTTCCTTCCTCACATCACATATGCTGCCGCCGAACCTATCTTATCCCATAGCCAACGAACCATCCACCGGCGGCACCTATCTTCTCCGGCGACACCAACGGCTGTGACACCTCTCCTTATCCTGCCGGTCCTTTGTCGCTCGATTGCGGAGTAAGTTTCCACCTCACGTTTATTAAACTTGTTGTGTATTTGTACAATGGTCAAAATAAACCATTTTCCGATAATTTGTGGTTCAATTTTGGGCAATTTTTTACATTCAGGTGTAAATTATTGCCAAACACCAACCACCCACCCCACTTCTACGGTCCTACCAATATTTTCCACCTTGTTTTCTCCCAAAATTTTTGGTCTAATTTAATTATTTTCGACATTTATGTTTGGTTCATGGATTTACTAATGCATGATTTGTTTTCTCCATTTTTTATGATATTTGAATCAAATGGCAAAAAGAATAATTTTCTTGTGCTTTTCAGCTTTTGCTTTGTTGAGAAACTCTACTGTCCCCTCTCTCTTTGGGGTTTTTTTCCCTTCTAAAACTCATAACTTCATTATAAAAGATGGTTATAGACTTGTAGTTTCAAATTTTTGTGGAGGTGACAAGTTATTTCCATTACTGCAGTGTAATTTAGTGATATGAAGACTATGTGACTATTTAGTAAACTGTAGGTCATCAAGTTCAATTGGGTTTGTTCAATTGGGTTTTTTTTCTCTGGTATGATTTTATCAAGTTCATGCGGTTTGACCTTCTCGTGTAATAAAATCTTGTTGTCGTTACATGTTAAAGTCCGATTCTCGTGACCTCACAATTTCTTATGATTTTGAGTTGTAAAGATAGTTCAGGAAGTTAAATTAAAAAAGAATTTTGATGTTGGATATTTTCTCTGGTATAATAGTATTTTTCACATTTATATTGGATGTTTTCTATATTAATAATAGCCGGTGTCAATCTCAAAAATTAATTTGGATTAAGAAATTCTAAACATAATAATAGGAAATAAATCTATTAAAATGAGGTTAACATAAATGAAATGTTGGTGAGGTAGGCTTACGTGGGCGTGACCACAATAAAGTGGAGAAGTCAAAATTGACATATGTTGGGTCCTGATTTAAATAAATAAATAACCCAATTCATTTAATACCATCAAACAATTAATAATTAAAAAAATACCCACCTTGGCAATTAATTGTTATACGTTCATTTTCATTTTTTCATTTTTATTAGAAATAGAACCAGTTATTAAGAATATCAAATTCCATTTATTTTTCAGCTTTATGATTTTAATTTGCATTTCATGTTTAAATTTTGGTTTACTGCTTCTTAAGGCCTTCGAATCTACCACATATTTCATTCATTAATTTTTTTTCTTTTTTTGTAGATGTCGAGCTCAGGAGGAAAAATTGATGGCTTTATTGAAAGCAACAACTCTGAAAGTGAGCCAGAGCCTACTCCAGCAAGAACAGAAGCTTCAGCTCGACCATCAAATGCACCCAAGCCACCACCTGGTCCACCACGAGTTGTAAAGAGGAAACCGATAAAAAAACGATCTATAGTGTGGGATCACTTTGAGAAGATAATGGATGAAGATGGCAATTCAATTTCAGCTAAGTGCAATTATTGTCCTAAAGTGTTTGCTAGTGATACTAGTAGAAATGACACTTCTTCTCTTCGTAATCATATGCTTGCATGCTTAAATAATCCCAATAATGAAAAATTAGGTCAATCCTTGATAAACTTGCAGCCTAGTAATCCTGATGGTCACTCTAAAGTAGGTACAATTTATTCTTGGAAATATGATTATGAAGAAATTAGGGGAGCAATTGTTCAAATGATTATCATTGATGAATTGCCATTTAAGTTTGTGGAAGGGAAGGGGTTTAAGATAGTTATGAACAAAGCATGCCCTAGATTTAATATTCCTTCTCGGTGGACTATCACACGTGATTGTTTTAAACTGTATTCTGATGAGAGAAATTTGTTGAAGGCTTTTTTTGAAAAATCATTGTCAAAGAGTTAGCCTCACCACTGATACATGGACTTCTTTACAAAGGATTAATTACATGTGTGTCACTGCTCACTTTATTGATAATGATTGGAATTTGCACAAGAGAATTCTGAGTTTTGTGCCGGTAACTAGTCATAAGGGTGAATACTTGGGTAAGTCGCTTGAAACATGTGTTCTTGATTGGGGTTTAAAGAATGTATTCACAATCACTGTAGACAATGCTAGTGCAAATGATACAGCCATATCTTTTTTGAAGAAAAGGATGTTGAATTGGGGGGGTACTGTAGGAGCTTGTGAGCATCTTCACATGAGGTGTATTGCACATGTAATTAATCTGGTGGTCTCCGAGGGCTTGAAAGAACTAGATGCTTCGGTGAAGCGTGTGAGAGATGCTGTGAGGTATATTAGGAATTCTCCATCTAAACTTAGAAAGTTCAAGGAATGTGTGGAGTATGAACAGATTGAAAGTAGGAGCTCATTGTGCTTAGATGTGTCTACAAAGTGGAATTCTACTTATTTAATGCTAAAAACTGCAGAAGTTTTTGAGAAAGCTTTTGATAAGTATGAAATTGATGAGTCAAGTTATGTTGCTGATTTGGGGGAAAAAGGGTATCCTAAAGCTGGTGATTGGGATCGTGTTCGTAAAATTTCAGATTTATTGAAGCCTTTTTATGAGATGACATTGCGTGTTTCAGGTTCTCTGTATGTTACATCTTGTTCCTTCTTTAATGAACTAAGTGAATTGTGTTGCATGTTAGATGAATGGAAGTGCAGTGATGATAGTTTTATGAAAAGATTGGGTTTAACAATGTCTTCAAAGTTTGATAAGTATTGGGGAGATCCAGAAAAAATGAATAAGATGATTTTTTGGGCTAGTGTTTTTGATCCTACTGATAAGTTTGAATATCTTGAGTATACTTTGCCTAATATGTATGGGTCTGAAAAGGCTATTACGTTGATTAAAATCTTGAAAGATGGCCTTCTAGACTTGTACAAAGAATATGAGCAAAAATCTCAACCACAGAATTATATGAGTACAAGTGGAGGTGGAGGCGGTAGTATTTCAAGCTCTAATTCAGTTAGTTCTTCAGATTCTGGATCAATGAACAACTCTCTTGCCTATCCAAGAAGAGCCAAGTATAAGAAGTTGAGAGTTGAAGGTGGTGGTTGTGTAAACAAGAAAACGGAGTTGGAGTTGTATTTGACTGAGAATTGTGTAGAGGATGAGAATATAGACTTGTTGTTGTGGTGGAAACTCAATTCTGCAAGATTTCCATACTTTCAAAGATGGCTCGTGATATATTAGCCATTCCCATCTCTACCGTAGCATCCGAATCTGCGTTTAGTACCAGTGGAAGGGTACTAGATGAATTTAGGAGTTCCTTAACTCCTAGACTTGTTGAAGCTTTGGTTTGCACTCAAGATTGGCTTCGGGGTTCAAAAAATCCAACAAATGTTCAAGAACAATTGGAGGAACTTGAGAAATTTGAGAAAGGTAATCAATTCTATAAATTACTTGGTTTTATCTTCATTATTTTTATCCTTTGTATGGGTTCATTTACTAAAATATGTTTTGATTGTAACTTGCAGATTTGCCTAATGTTGGGATTGGGACATCATTGTCAAACACCAACACCAACAATTAGAAGATGGAGCTTTAGGGGTTGAATTTATTTTGATTATGTAATGAATTATTGGATGACTAGTTTTTTCTCTATTTATTATGTATTTTTTTAAACTTTATGTCTTTTGGAATTATGGTAGACTTGATATGTTTGGAATTTGAATTATTATATTAGGATTTTTTATGAATGACGTTTTGATGATGAGGTTTGTGAATTTAGTTAGTTGTGAATGTTGTAATGTTACAAGTTTTAGGTGTAGATATGAGAAATAATGTGAAAATTGATGGTTATATTATTATTATTATTTTTTAAAGAAAAGATAGGATCGGTTCGGTTAACCGGTTAAACCGACCGAAATATTTCGGTTCGGTTTCATCCGGTTTTAGAGTACTTTGGTTCGATTTTGATTTTCCAAAAAAAGTTCGGAAAAAGTTCAGTTTCTGGAGTTCGGTCGGTTCGGTTAACCGAACCGACCGATGCACACCCCTATCCTTCACCCTACCTTTTTCTCTCTCCCAATATTAATTATCTTTCCTCTTTTATTTCATCTGTCCCCTCACCCACATTTTCTCTCTCCCAATATTAATTCTTTTTCTTCTATTAGTTTTTCCTTTCCTTCCGTCTTCACCTTTTTTCTTTCCCTCTCTCTCACTCTTTCTGACACTTCTCTCTCTGAAACCTCAAATCGATAACCATCCATTTCTCTCTTCGATAATATGTTCACGGCTATCGACGAAAGGGCAGTATCCAACGACTTCAGGCAGAGGTTTTATGGCCTATTAGACTCACCGCCATGCCCTTGAGGACGTGGGCCACCGGATTTCTTGATTCAAGAGGCAGCGTTAAGTCAGCTTCATTGACGACGGATTAGCCAGATTGACGGAGGTAGATTTTTTTTGTCGATCAGCCTCGGGATAAAAACTGGAGTCCTTGTGGTGATCTTGGTTGTTGGATCAAATTTTGGATCGGAGCATCGAGAGGGCTCGTTAAGGAGATAGTGTAGGACGTAGAGGCGAAGTCAACCCAAAATATTCAGTCAGGTATTTTCATTCAAAAATCCGCGGAAAACGTAAACTTTCTCAGATGCCAACCTTTTGGGGTGGGGAAAGGTGAGAAGTGTACCGGTGCTTGGGGAGGAAGAGAAGGAGAATGTGAGGGTGAATGATAGGAGAGAACAGGGTAAGCAAAAAAGAGGCAAGAGAGTTGAAGGATTAGAGAGGTGGAGAGAAGAAAAATTATGAATGGGATTTGTATATCCATGAAATTCAGAGAAGCAAATTGATTTTTGTGGAATTGGGTTGCTATTGCATCAAATTGACTTTTGTCAGTTTGTGGAATTAGGTTGCTATCATATATTTCGTACTCTCACTCTGTGCACAATTTTTTTTTTTTCAATTGCATCAATATTGAAACCTTTTTTTTAAATAATTTGTTAGTATTATTTATAATAACTGGCTCACTCTTTATAATAAATTAGATCATTCTTTAAATTATTCACAAATAAAATGTGATCAATCCAATTTCAAAAAGTAATCTAATAATTTTATAATTCCAAAGAGTGATCTAATTAATTTCAAAGAGTAATCTATATTAAGAGTCTCAAATCAAAGAATGATCCAATAAATTTAAGGGTGGCCTAATTATTCACAATACATTACTTCATTTAAAAAATAATAGTTTTAAATCAAAGAGTAATCTAAATTATTACAAAGAGTAATCTAGATTGTTATAAAGAGTAATCATAATAATTTTCAAAAAGATTAAAGTCTCAAATCAAAGAGTAATCTAAATTATTATGAAGAGTAACCCAATTAATAAGAAAGAGCAACCTAATGTATAAAAAAGAGTAACTGATGTTGACCAAATATTAAATTAAATAATAACTTAATCTTTTCTAACGGCTTGCCACCCAACAAGAGAAAATACTTTCTCCATCTCCTTTACATCGGACTTATTCAGCTATGATAGATTAAGGTGAAAAAGACGATCTCCCATGGATTAGATTTACTGCACACCACCCCACCCAGCACGAAGAAGATCGTATCAAGTAATCCAACTTCGGCGTTCTGGCATTCGAAATCGCAGGTCTCATGTTGAAACTTCTCAATTTCTTCATATTTAGCTACTCAAGATTCATGGATCAGGAAATTTTAGGGATTTTTTTAGCTGATACACGGCAAAGGGACCTAAGCTTGTCGCCGACAGTCGCTCCGATCCATCAGTGGCGGACCCATATTACTAAAATCTAACCAAGCATTACACTAAATACCAAACTATCTCAAGTTTGACCATGTCATATATGGAGAGAGAAAGAGAATAGAAGAAAAAAAGACGATTGGAGAGAAGAAGAGGAGAGAGAAGGAGAAAAAGGAGGGGAGGGGAGGGGAGGGGTGGGGTGCGGGGACAGAGTCTATTTTAATGAAGGGAGAGAAGGAGCATGGGGACCATGCAACAATTTTAACGAGGGAAGAGAAAAAGTAGGGGGACCATACACATATTTTACTGAAGAGAGAGAAAGAGTATGCGGGGAACCCATTTCAGATCTGTGTGTTGTTAAAAATCCGATCCTATGAATTTCAAAAAATAAGACGGGCCCAAGCTAGTCTTTGTCTTTATTTAATTTTTTTTATATTTCATAGGTAATTTTTTCAACCACACAGTTACACCCCTTATTTCTTATCCGAAAAAACAAATTGTTTATAAAATTTTAATATTTAATAAGTATATAATTATACATTTTATTTTAAATATTAAATATAATATATTATTTTTATTAATCAAGTCATATATTTTATTAATAAAAGAATTTGTAATTAAATTATATAAACTACAAAATAACATGCATTTAATTTAAAATGAATAAAAATTTAAAATTCATGATTAAATCTATTATAATTCAAAAACTAGTATATTTAATCGATAAAAAAAGAAGTTCATGATTAAATTGAATAAAATTAGAGAAGGTCGCATATTTTTTTTGATAAAAAAAAATAATTCATAATTTAATTGAAAAAATGAAAAAAAGTAGTGTATTTTAATGCAATTAACCCTCTCTTTATTTTGCCAATTTAATATTACTTTCTATTTTTTAAAATATACATAGTCCATTACGACCATATCAGACTCAGCATGCTTCCGTACATTAATTAAACATTATTAATCTCGTAATTAACCAACTAAAATAATAACAGTACATTTTTAAACCGTCAATCCACCGTATTTAACTTATATCATATATTTATTTTGTCAAATTTTTATTACTTTCTATTTTTCAAAATAGACATGGTTCATTATGACCATATCAGGTTCATCATGCTTCTGTACATTAATTAAACATCATTAATCTTGTAATTAGCCAACTTAAATAGTATTTTTTTGACCAACAATCCACCGGGTATAAAATTAGTGGACTGATTTCAAAATTGAAGAGAGGTGGTTCTCAATAACATGTCTGTCACCTGCTATAACAGGTCGAAGGACCAAAAAGTTGAATTCTGTAATGTTAGTGGATTGATTTCAAAATCGAGAAAATATATGGACCAATTTTAAAATAAGGGTAAGTTGGCGAACGAAAATCTCTATTTTCCTTAATTTTAATATAAAATATCTTCACATTTTAATATATTATTGAATACAATCTCATTAAGGATAAAAAGGAAATTTCGGCATTCGAAATATATTGATGTACATGTAAATACTAACCTCTCTATATATATATATATATATATGGGGTTAGTAATGGACCCCTAAAATTAATAAATAAAATAATTTTAAAAAAAATTAAAGAAAATTGTAATTAAGTTACAACCAATATAAGAATCAGCACCTTCTCCAGATGAAGGCGCGTTAATAATTTAATACGCAATACAAAAAATACTCTTATTTAACTAATACAAACATTACTCTTATTTAATTAATGGGTTTGGATATATCCGTCTTAGAGATTTGTGAGACGATACAAATCTTTCCTTATATTTTAATATAATGTAATATTATTAATGTACTCTTGTATATCTTAATTATTCGATATTATCCAAATACTCTTCGTATATCTTAACAACTTGATAGTATCAAATCATATAATATAATTTAACAATTAATTATAATAATGTTTTAAAATTTAAAATTAGTATCATTATAATATTCAAATAATGTTGTATCAATTTATTATTTTTTTATACAAGATTTTAATTATTATTTTCACTTTAAATTAATATTCTCTCGTTCCCAAATTAAATTTCACATTTTCAATTTTTGTGTGAAGAAATCGAATCAAAGAATCCACAAAACAAAAAAGCGGAACAAAAGAAGCCCATGGAGAAGGACACAGCCCACAATAACCTGCATTGGACTATCAAAAAAAGGGCGAATATTAAAAAAAACTGGACTTTTTGGTCGAGTCAACACTATTGTTTTTCCTAGTTAGAATCGAGGATAGAAGCGATATTCCTCGGCAAGAGTCTATATTTATGTAGTGAAAGCCTTCTATAGGAACAGAAAGAGAATCACCTTGATACTAAACCAGATCGATCCGGGGATCTTCTTGAAAATGGGAAGATCTAGGATAGGCGACCAACCTCCTGGAGAGAGCGATGTGCATGGACCAGGTGAGTAGGGATGCAGCTTTGCACATTAAATTTCATTACATATAAAAGGAAATGTTATATCAATTTATATTTCTAAGTATATCTGGATTACAAATTTAACATTCTTACGTAATATACATAAAAATTTATTACGTAATACTAATGTGGTACGTTAAGTAATTTCTAGTTGCCCCAAAATTAACCAAAAAAAATTAATGATTACTTGTCGAAGGTAGTATATATATCTCAGTATTTATATATTTGTAATCGATTTACTATCTTTTATATTTTTACTTATTTTTTCTTCTAGAATTATATAAATAGTTAAAATAATAAATCCTATAATAATTATATGTAGTAATTGAATTATGAATAAAATAAAACATAAAAAAATTAATGTACTAAAATTCAAAAATATTTACAGGATTAATATCGAATTATAATATTCCTTATATTCCATCATAAACTTTACTTATTATTTCCTATTTTAAGGTTATCATTGAATAGCAGTAACCTAAGTCGTAAATCAATGAAACGTGTAAAATAAAAATAGTTATAATTAGATTTTCCATTTTTATATAAAAAATTTATAGTAATTTATTAGGGTGTTAAAAATTAAATACAACCACAAAGGTTTGGAGTTTGAAATTAATTAATAATCTCAACAGTAACGCCACATTAACTTCATAGCAAAGACTTGTGTGAGACCGTCTCACGTAAGGGCTTACAGGAAAGTAACGTGAGACGGTCAGAAAGTGATAACTTTTATGAAGGAAAATGATAATAAATTATGAAAAGTGAAAATGCTCTTTCATGAACAATTTATAGTATAAATAAAAAGTGATAACATTTTATAGCGAAAGTGATAACGATTTATAGCGAAAGCGATAACTATTTTAAAAAGTGTGTAATAACAAATTTTTGTATTTATGATAAAATAAACATAAAAGAATTACAATAATAATTCAGACGGATTAAACTTGAAAATTTATAAACAATCTCTATCTATCCTCTGATTTTTCTCTCGAATCAATTTGGCTTTGACTTTGACTTGTGTGTGTTGACTACGCTGACTATGTGTGTTGAGTCGGATCTTCAGTTGAAGCTTGTCCAGACTCGAATTTGGAATCTTATAACGTTTATCCAGAGGCGTCGAGTCTTTGTTTGGATTAAACATGCTTTATTTGAAAAACACTCGATTTGGGGGGCTTAGCACCTTAATCCCGGGTCGTGTGTTGTTCTTGACGCGAAGAACACCGAAGAACTTAGTATATGAAGAACGCTTGATTTGGGGGGCTCCGCACCTTAATCCCGAATCATTTGCCGTTCTTGATTTGAAGATGCTTGAAGATATTGAGGAGTGTTGCTCGTGTTTAAATATCTTCAAAGCGTTTGTGTCTTCAAGTCTTTGAATGTGTGTGTCTGGAATGAATGGAGGAGGACTCCTTTTATAGGTGAAGGATGAGCATGCCCCATAAATAACTCGCAATCTGATTTGTCCATGATAGATTTGACCCGATTCTGCGGGCTTGGGTCGTTCCAAATATAACACAACTTGAATGGTCATAGCTTAATTTGACCTCTTTTTTGGAACCTTCCAAACTTTATTTGACTTGGAGTCAAGCTTTACTTAATTTAAACCCTACTTAATTTGTTGGTTTTAAATTAATTATCAATTATTTATTAATCTATTTTAGGAATTAATTTATTAAATCCCAAAAATAAAATATAATAAATTAAAATTGATATTTAATTAATAAAATTCACGTGTCGCCATTTGATTGGACCATGAATTTTAATTGCTCACAAATGCCCCCTTGCGATTTGTTCACGAACAGTGTGTCTTGATGTTGAAGGAATCGCAAAAGTTCCCATTTCTTGTAATTTTTCAAGAGAACTTAAATATGGCACCAATGTGTTTCTTGGTCACCAAGATTTCATGAATCTTACCCAAAATTATCAATGTTATTTGTAGTAAATAATCTCTTAAAATTTTTGTAGAGATTGCACACCTCACAAGTAATTTCCATAATTATCTATGAGTCCACAAGTAATTTCCATAATTATCCACAAATAATTTCCATAATTATCCATGAGTCCACAAGTAATTTCCATAATTATCCATGAATCCACTACTATATAATGGTACTTCATGAACTCAATCTTTCATCAAAGCTATCCGACAAACAAGATATTCACTTCAATTCTTGGTTCTTCCTTCTCTTAGTTGAATTTTTCTCTTTCTTTCCAAAGTATAGCATGAAGTGTTTCTAAATTTTTTTATTTTTTATTTTTTTTTCTTTAGCATTGCTCCAAGAGGCTGTCAAGACAAAGCATTCAACCAAAACACATCATCCAAAGAATTCAATTTACAAGTGTAAGCTTTCAATTCTTTAATTTGCTTTTTTTTTGAACTGTTTATTTGTCTTTCTTGTTCCTTGTTTCTGCTTTCGACCAAGAACATGCTTGTCCTCACCCCTCTTTCTCTTCCGAGAAATCTTCGATGAGCCTTGTCCTTGCTATTCTTTCTCTTCCGAGAAATCAACAGCGAGGCTCGTCCTTGCCCCTCTTTCTTTTCTGAGAAATCTACGGCGAGCCTTAATTTTTCCAAACGGCAGTTCGACATGTATTTCGCCACCACATTGGTGTTCGAGTGAGTATCATGCTCTAGCAGTTGGTTCTCTTCTGGTCCCATATTTCCCATAACTATTTATCGACTACCAGCGGCTACCATTCCTGTTATATCAGCGTGCAGCAACTGTCGGCGTTTGAGAATCATAAGGGGACGTTGGCTAAGCTCTGCTTCCAGTGGTAGCAGCACGCAATCCTCGACGAGAGATTGGCTGGTGAATCGCGACCGGAAGTGTCGACGCTCGGGCGCTAGTGGTAGTATACTCTTCCATGCGACGGCTTGAAGTCTGCTTCCAACGGCGGCAGCACGCAATCCTCGACGAAGGATTGGTGGCTGAATCGCGACCGGAAGCAGTGGCGCTCGAGCGCTGGTGGTAGTATACTCTTCCCTGCGACGGCTTGAAGTCTGCTTCCAACGGCGGCAGCACGCAATCCTCGACGAGGGATTGGTGGCTGAATCACGACAGGAAGTGGCGGGCTTCAGTGATGGCTTTGAGTCTGCTTCCAACAGCGGCAGCACTCAATCCTCGACGAGGGATCAGCGACTGAATCACAACGGGAAGTGGCGGGAATCTGCGACGGCTTAGAGTATGCTTCCAACGGCGACAGCACGCAATCCTCGACGAGGGATCAGCGGCTGAATCACGATAGGAAGTGGCGGGTTTCTGCGATGGCTTGGAGTCTGCTTCCAACGGCGGCAACACGCAATCCTCGATGAGGGATCAGCGGCTGAATTGCGATGGGAAGTAGCGGGTTTCTGCGATGGCTTGGAATGTGCTTCCAACGACGACACCATGCAATCCTCGACGAGGGATTAGCGGCTGAACCAGGGTTGGAAGCAGCGACGGTGGTGCGTTGCTTTCCGGCGATGGCTCACCATGGCGGCTGCTCGCTACGTGCTTCAATGGTTTCGCAAGGGTGCGAGTTTACTTGCTGTTTGTGCTCATGTTTATGGAAAGGGGCAATGAGTGCCAATCGGAAGTGGATTCGACCGGTGTGGTATCTTCTGGCGACGGCAGCGCACGATTCTTGATCGGGAGATCGGTGTCTGTTGGGCGCTGCTGGCACGTGATCGCTTGGTGTTAATATGGAAAGAGCAAAACATGGTGTCATTGATGTGGGTATCGAGCTTCACTGATAGATTGTTCTGAACTTCCCTCTGGGAAAAGTGGCCAAACGGCCGAGGACAGCAAGAGCAGTGGCGACAGTGCATTGGTGGCGCCACATTTCCGGCGAGAGACATGCTGTTGCCGATGATGGCTTGGCAATATTGAGGACGTTTGCCTGATATCGGTGAAGAGCGTCGGAACGGCGAGAGACAACGGCATATTCAGTGGCACCATTTTTCTCGGTGTTGATGGTCGGCTCGCGCGATTCAGCATCGTGGCGTGAGGCAGCGGCTGACGTTCTTTCCGAACAAACAACACGTGGCGGCAGTACATCGATGGTCGGTGGTCAGTGAGTCGACGATCAGCGCTCGCTGGGTCACAATTTTCCAGCAGCGAGGTAGCGACATGAGGTGTCGCAGTCGCGACTTTCCGACAGTGAACGACCTGCCGGTTGGGTCAGTGACGAGCAATGATGACTCAACGAGCAATGATGATTCGATGGCTGGAGGTGCATAGCGGCGGTGTGGTCGCGATCTCCCGGCAACTCGCGGCGCGGCGGGTCGTGAGAAGTCGCGTGCTGAGGCGATCGACGGCCACGGCAACAATTTCTAGCAACATGAGAAGGAAGCAGATTTAATTTCTAGGTTGAAGTGGCAGATTCAGGTGAGCAGCTCGTTCTTGTTCTTTGGAGAGAGAAACCAAAGTGATTTTGACTTTTCAATCAGTACTTTCAACTTGAAATCACGTGAGTTGATTAATTAGTTTGGATCACCATAACTTCTTAAATTTTGGGCTTCAAATTTTCACTCTTGATTATGGGCCCATTTTAAGAATCCAAAAGCAACTTGGGCTTTAATTTAAATCACCCTTGGGCCTCTCCAATTAATCAAGTCAATAATTTAGACTTTATTAATTATGGCCAATGTCATTCATATAATTAATTTGGGTTTAACTCAAATTAATTCCATGAATTTTAATTCAATCACCAAATGAACAACTGTTATAGTAATATTCGAACTCCTTATTACTAATTAATATATATTTGGTGTTCACGATCCTTTTCCGCCGAGTGGATGAATAGCCATCAATTCATCAGCCTGGTCTCTCTTTCTTGAGATAGAATTGACAAAGCAACCTCAAGTTTGCCACTACACTTTTGCTTCTCCTCCATTATGATAGCCCCTTAACAAGGCATGTCAACAAGATTCTGATAAGGAGAGTAATATAAAACATCAGCGAACTTCGGTGGCTCATTGGTAGAAGGTAACTTCATCACTTCACCACTATAAGATTCAACATTATTTCAACACTCCAAGAAGTTGAACTTCTCTTACCACTTCAATAATTTAAATTTCTTCATCCAACGTAGTGTTCATATACTGTCTTCTCATTGCCAACCTTTCGCTTCTCAACTCATGCTTCAACTTAGTGCTTGCCTCACAAACTCGATGTGAATAACCTGAATTATGATTGAACTTAGCAAAGTGCTAAGCTGCCTAAGTACCCCTTTTAAGAAGATCAAGTCATAACGTAACATGATTTGGTTTTGAATAGGGGTGCCATACACAGTTTATACTCATGCGGGCCAGGAGTGACTATTCTTTAACAACTTTAGACAAAGTAGGATATTTAATGCTTTAACAACTTAAAATATCTGAGTGGGGTGAATTAATAGTTTAACCACATATAATTACCTTTGGTGGGTGTCGTGCACAGTTTATACTCATGTG
Source organism: Pogostemon cablin (assembly GCA_023678885.1). Taxonomy (NCBI): domain Eukaryota; kingdom Viridiplantae; phylum Streptophyta; class Magnoliopsida; order Lamiales; family Lamiaceae; genus Pogostemon; species Pogostemon cablin. The sequence continues at coordinate 23,135,251 of CM042955.1, forward strand.
GACTAGGAGTTTGTCGTACATAGTTTATACTCATACGGACCAGGAGTTTATCGTACACAATTTATACTCATGCGGACCAGGAGTTCGTCCTGCACAGTTTATACTCATGCGAACCAGAAGTAACATGCAGTTTAGGCTCGTGCGCCAAGGAGCGTTCTGCATGTATTTGTTTTACGTGTAGTAGCGTTTCAAGAACATCCCATTTATGGGGCCAATGTTCACGCCATCTTCAGAGATCAATTTGTATGCGTCATTTGTGTAGGCTTCTTTCACAGTATGAGGGCCATCCCATTTGGGTAGAAACTTATTTCCAACACGATGGGTGACTACTATAGGTCTTCTCACAGCAAGCACCAAATCACCAACTTGAAAAAGAACGTACCTTCACTTTCTTGTTGTACGCTCTTGAAAGGCGAGATTGATAACACTCAAGTCTTTGTTGTGCTTCCAACCTCTTTTCATCTAACGCTTCCAACTCTTGAAGATGTAACTTTGCATTTTCTTCTTCAGTGAGGCCTTCTTGTATGGCCATCCTCAAAGAAGGGATTTGTTTTTTAAGAGGCACAACAGCTTCGACACCATACACCAGCGAATAGGGAGTGGCTTGAGTCGGTGTTCTATAAGTGGTGCGGTACGCCCATAAAGCTTCATTTATTCTTTCATGCCAATCTCTTTTTGACTTGGACACTACCTTCTTTAACAAACTACACAATGTCTTATTGAAAGCTTCGGCAAGACCATTAGCAGCTGCGTTATACATTGAAGATCTCTTTTGTTTGAAATCAAACTTCTCACATAGCTTATTCAATCCAAATATTGCTGAACTGCTTTCTATTACCGGTGATGATGTAGCACAGAACACCATATCTATAAATGATGTTGATCCGAATGAAATCAGCAACATTTTCTTTCTTTACTTCCCTTAGAGGCATAGCTTCGGCCCACTTTGAGAAGTAATCGGTCGCCACAAGAATGTAGAAATGACCACCAGAAAATTTTGTAAGCGGCCCCACTACATCTAAACCCCAAGCATCAAAAGGCCATGAAGCGACTGTCGGATGCAAAGGCTCCGGAGCTGATGAATCAAATTTCCATGGAATTGGCAAGCTTGACATCTTTGTGCATAATCTATGCAATCTTTCACCATTGTGGTCTAATAGTATCCCATTCTTTTAATTCTGAAATGCAGCTTTGGTTCGGATTGATGAGCACCGCATATTCCGGAGTGAGCCTCCTCCATCGCTTGAATAGCTTCTTCCTTACCCAAGCATCTTAAGAAGATTCCATCAAATGTTCTTCTATAAAGTGTACCCTTGAAATAGATGAACCGAGGTGCCTGACATCGAATATCAACCCTTTGTCATGGATCGTTAGGCAACTTATCATATTTCAAATAATCCACAAATGGTTGGCGTCAATCTTCTTCTTCAATTTCAAAAACCTCTACCACATGATTTTCAACTTTTTCATAATCATCCTCTTGAAAGAGTGGTGGTACAACCCAACTTCTACACACTGGTATTTGAATTTACCCTTCTGGCATAGCTATAGTTGATGCTAACTTAGCGAGGGCGTCAACTTGCTTATTCTCTCTTCTAGATAAATGCTTAATGTCAACATCACCGAGATACCTTATAAGTTCCTGAGCATACTTGTGGTATGAGAGTAACTCAGGTCTTTTCACTTCATACACTCCAAGGAGTTGGTTTATCACAAGTAACGAATCACCGTACACCCTAAGCTGTAGCTGCTTTATATCGACGGCCATCTCTAAACCAAGTATGAGTGCTTGATACTCAGCCACATTGTTGGAGCAATTTTCTGTTAAGAAAAATGAGAAGGGTAAAACTTCACCACTGGATGTTACAAACACAACTCCCGCACCGGCTCTTTCTCTATGAGCTGCTCCATCGAAATACATCTTCCAAGGAGAAGCTATTTCCACAGCGAAAGCATCTTCATCGGGGAGTTCATCAGATAATTCCCATTCAGCAGGTATTGGATGATCAGCTAGAAAATCTGCCAACACTTGTCCTTTTACAGCCTTTTGGGGAACATACACGATCTCAAACTGTTGAAGTTGGAGATACCATCTTGCAAGCCGATCAGAAAGTACTGGCTTTGACATGACAAACTTTAATGGGTTGGCTTTCGAAACCAAACGGATTGTATGAGCTTGAAAGTAATGCTTCAACTTTTGAATTACGAAGATAAGGAATAAGCAAATCTTCTCAATGGGTGAATATTTCAACTCGTTTGGAGTCATGGTCCTACTCAGGTAGTATAGAGCTCTTTCTTTGCCTTCATTATTTTCTTGTGCAAGTAAAGCTCCCACAGAATGCTCTTGAGCAGCTAGATAAAGAATTAAGGGGCTACCCGGTATTGGAGCACCCAACACTGGCACATTCATCAAGTATTCTTTAATACTATTGAAAGCATTATTGCAAGCTTCATCCCATTCGAATATGCTGCCTTTCTTCATAAGATGACTAAACGGTTGGCATCGGCCAGCTAAGTTTGATATGAATCTTCTCAAGTACGCCAACTTTCCCTGGAGACTTTTGAGTTCATGTATGTTCCGAGGCACATGCATCTTCATGATTGCATCAATCTTTGCTTTCTCAATCTCAATTCCCCTACGGCGAACAATAAATCCAAGAAATTTCCTGAATGAAACTCCAAATGCACACTTGAGTGGATTCATGTTAAGTTGATGCTCTCTCAATCATTCAAACACTCGCCTTAGATCACAGAAATGATCTTTCTTTTCTTTTGATTTCACCACAATATCGTCAACATAACACTCGATAATTTTATGAAGCATGTCATCAAATATCTTTTGCATAGCTCATTGATAAGTAGCACCAGCATTCTTCAAGCCAAATGGCATGACATTGTAGCAGTATATACCTTTCGGAGTACGAAAAGCTGTCTTCTCTTGATCCTCAGGAGCCAGACCAATTTGATTGTAGCCGGATGATCCATCCATAAATGAAAGAACCTCATGCCCTGTTGTTGCATCAATCATGAGTTCAGCGATTGGCAGTGGAAAGTCATCTTTTGGACACGCCATGTTCAAATCTCGGAAATCAACACATACTCTGAGTTGCCTATTTTTCTTTCTCACTGGCACGATGTTAGAAATTCATGTAGAATACTTGACTTCTCGGATCTTGCCTGTTTCAAGAAGCTTATTAACCTCATCCTCAATCAAAGGAATCAACTCTGGTCGAAATCGACGCTGCATTTGCTTTACTGGCCGAGTTCCCTTTTTAATGGACAAGTGGTGCACTGCGATTTTTGGATCTAAGACTGGCATTTCTTTATGTGACCACACAAAGACGTCTTTAAATTCTCGCAAAAGGCTGACATACTTTGTTTCTTCCTCAACATTTAGCAGAGCACTTATGTAGGTAGGACGTAGGTCATTTTCATCACCTAAGTTGATTTCTTTCAACTCATCAATAGTGGATTTCACTCATTCTTCAAATTGTGGAGGGGCATCTTCAGCATCTACTTCCTCCATTTAAGAATCTTCCATAGCATTAATATGATTAGTGGAAGCTACACTTTCTCTATCATTACTATCATCCTTAGTAAAGATGATTCTTTGCACCTTAGTTTTCAACACTCTTCCACTTGAGAGCGTCAAGATATTTCGCCGCTTGATGCGAGAAGGATTTCGACTCCGAAGTTTTCGGAGGTTAAGGGACTTGACATGATTTTGCCTCCTACACTTCCCTTTACAGGGTTCAAGCCTTTCGAAAACACTCCCAAGCCTTTCAAAAATAGATATTCTGTTGTTTTCCTACTACTTGCGTCAAACATATCCTCTGTGGATAAAACTTCTTCCTCGGTGATATAATGGTGATATAATTTGTACTTGCTCTTCTAATTGCAATGCGGACTGACCTTTGAGGGACATATCCCAAACCTGGCTTAGCATTCTTGAAAGTAGGGCCACTATTTTTCAACATTTTCTGAGTAGCACTAAGCCCATGCTCTGGAGGATTGATGGTCTCTTGATGTAACTTTCCCGTAATCGGCTTTTCTTTCGGTTCATAACCAGCCTTCATAAGGAGTTTATAAGCTTGTGGACTATATGACTTGGTTATTTCGACTTTAAACACTTCACCGTATTTGGTCTTTGCTCCTTCCACAGGACGCATGAATCCTTTGAGTGGTGGAGAAGAAAGCTTACTAGCATCAATTTTTGTTAAAGGCAACGTTAACTCTTACGAGGTCTCAAGCCCTTTTCCTTTGTTCTCCTTGAGAGTGGTAGATGATGTACTTCCTTCCTCATCCTTTATTTATTTATTGCCCCCATTATCTTACACTGGGGTTTCTTCACGTTTCACATCCTTTGTATTCTTGAAGAAATATTTAGCATCTGCAAAGTAAGCTTCAGCTTTAGTAAACGGCTTGTCGTCGCCGAACACCCTTTTCACATTGTCACCTTCACTATATTTGAAGCACTGGTGTAATGTGGAAGGAACCACACCATTCTCAAGTAGCCATGGACGCCCCAAAAACATGTTGTATGAAATTTTTGCATCAATAACATGGAAGAGGACTGTTGATTTCATCTCATCAATTAGCAAATCAAGGACTATTGTGTCGAGAGTCCTTTGCCCCTCATGGTTGAACCCTTGAATCATCAATTAGCTATGATTGAGTTCATCCACTGTTATTTCTAGCTTTTTCAACATTCTCAAAGACAGAATATTCACTGCCGAACCTCCATCAACAAGTGTGCGATTCACTCGCACCTCTTTAGTATAGCCAGTCACAAACAGAGGTCGATTATGAGATTGCGAACCCAACAACATATCTTCATCCGTGAAGGTCACCTTCATGGAGTAAGCTTTACCCTTAGTTTCGAGTTGTTCACCCTCATTGTCCTCTTCGTTTATGACGTGACACGAGCTTTCATCATGACCTTCTTTTGCAGAAGTGAAGTTTGTGGCTGCCTCATCTTCTAACACGATTTTTCCTTCCTTGGCCAACTGCATGATCTTTTCCTTGAGGACGAAACAATCATGAATTGGATAACCTACCAACATATGATACTTGCAGTATTTTGGGTTATTAATTCGGCCGGCTTTCTCTGGACGTTTCATCTCAGGAAGGTCAAGGAGCTTATTTTTCATCAGATCATCAAATATGCCAGAAATGTCTGAGTTTAGAAATGGGTACTCTTTTTCTTGCATCTTTTTCAGAGTCAATCTTCTTTGCCCCCATTCTTGGGCAACTTGTTTTTCTTTATCTTTCTTATCATCTCCATTCTTTCGAATTTTGACTGTCATAATATTTGTGGCCGTTGACTCTTTGTTGGAACTTTTAGCATAGGACTTGCCCATTTTTTTGAAATCTTGTTTGTCTTTGGACTTGTAGGAGTCCAACATTGGTGAATGTTTGATTCCACTAGCAGTCATGCTTAATTCCATGTCAAGTGCCCTGGTAGCCAACTCTTCAAAAGTCTTAGGTTGAATTCCTTTGAGTATATAAAAGAGATTCCATTCCATCCATTGGATACACATTTCGATAGCAGACTCACCGGATAATCGGTCCTTGCAGTTTAAACTCAAATTTCTCCATCGATTGATATAATCAATCACAGGCTCTTCCTTCAATTGACGAGTGTTAGTTAACTCAGTCATGCTAACAGTTCTCCTCGTGCTATAGAAACGGTTAAGGAACTCATACTCCATTTGTGCCCAACTATCAATGGATTCAGCTTGCAAGTCGATATACCAAATAAAGGCATTTCCTTTGAGAGAGTGAATGAACTGCCTTACCATATGGTCTCCATAAGTACCAGCGTCATGGCAAGTCTCAATGAAGTGTGCTATATGTTGCCTCGGGTTTCCCTTGCCATCAAATTGTTGGAACTTGGGAGGTTGGTAGCCAACTGGCAACTTGAAGCTGTCCACCCTTTTAGTGAATGGCTTGACATAAGTGACAGTGGGCTTGGAATTCTCCTCAAACCTTTCTTTTATTGTTCCAAGTATAATATCCTTGAGTTGATCCACTTGAAGCATTCCATCAGCTGAAAGTGGCAATGTTCCTTGAGTTTGCTCTTTTTCAATAGTCTGACGCCTTGTGACCTCTTCCACTTCACTATCGTCCATGACTCCTTTTCCGTTTGCACGGCTAATCTCCACAATGTCACTTTTTTCCATCAATTGGGAGATTTCGTATCTTGAGCCTTTTTGTGTTTTGTGAGCCCTTCGATAGATTTCATCATGTTTGCTAATTGTTCCTCAATAGTCGTGGCGTCTGCCAACATTACTGGAGCTGCAACTGAGTCAGATGAAGAGCTTGAAGATGCAGAATCATCATCACTATCCTCCTTCATAGGTAGTTGTTTTCTCGAAGCCTCCTCAACCGAAGGGTTGGATCCAGATGAGGCTTCCGACCGAGCTTTCTCTGACATGCTCCTCGTAAAAATAGCAATATATTCATTTAATGACTCTGAGAGCTTAGAAGCAACAGTCCTTCATATAGCAATCTTGACAGGAGTCATTTTGTACTTTCGAGCTTATAGAGAGAAGAGATGAGAGGTAGAGACTGTCCCACTGTGCGTGCCAAAATTTGTAACAAATTTTTTTTGTATTTATGATAAAATAAACACAAAAGAATTACAATAATAATCCAGACGGATTAAACTTAAAAATTTAGAAACAATCTCTATCTATCATCTGATTCTTCTCTCGAATCAATTTAGCTTTGACTTTGACTTGTGTGTTGACTATGCTGACTATGTGTGTTGAGTCGGATCTTCAGTTGAAGCTTGTCCAGACTCGAATTTGGGACCTTATAACGTTTATCCAGAGGCGTCGAGCATTTGTTTGGATTAAACATGCTTTATTTGAAAAACACTCGATTTGGGGGGCTTAACACCTTAATCCCGGGTCGAGTGTTGTTCTTGGCGCGAAGAACATGGAAGAACTTAGTATATGAAGAACGCTTGATTTGGGGGGCTCCGCACCTTAATCCCGAATCATTTTCCGTTCATCAAGTCTCTTCAAAGCGTTTGTGTCTTCAAGTCTTTGAATGTGTGTGTCTGGAATGAATGGAGGAGGACTCATTTTATAGGTGAAGGATGAGCATGCCCCATAAATAACTCGCAATCTGATTGGTCCATGACAGATTTGACCCGATTCTGCGGGCTTGGGCCGTTCCAAATATAACACAGCTTGAATGGTCATTGCTTAATTTGACCTGATTCTGGAACCTTCCAAACTTTATTTGACTTGGGGTCAAGTTTTACTTAATTTAAACACTACTTAATTTGTTGGGTTTTAAATTAATTATAAATTATTTATTAATCTATTTTAAGAATTAATTTATTAAATCCCAAAAATAAAATATAATAAATTAAAATTGATATTTAATTATTAAAATCCACGTGTCGCCATTTGATTGGACCGTAAATTTTAATTGCTCACAAAGTGAAAAATGGTCTCACGTGAGACGGTCTCATGCAAGACCTACCCTAACTTCATTGTATTCCAAAATTAATAGAAAATTGTAAAAGGTATAAATAGTGAAGGTATTGAATGAATGAATAAATTAAGTAGAGTAATAATTAATTAATTAATAAAGGTAAAAATGGAAAAGGCAGTGATGAGGGGTTATTTATTAAAATATTGTAGTTTGAAAAACTTTTTAATAGTATACAGTAGTTTGGCAGAACTTTAATAAATTAGGTGGAAGCGCCACTCCTTATGGCGCCTTTAACACTGTACACTATTCAAATTTTTTATTTTTATTTTTTATACATTTTTATAAAATAGTATAGTAAAACACTTAAATATACCCGTTATAATTCCTGTTTCCAACATTTCCTTTTACCCTCAAAATAGACATAGTCCATTACGATCATATCAGGCCCAACATGCTTCCGTACATTAATTAAACAACATTATTCTGATGACTAACCAACTTGAAATAATAATAATACCTTTTTTGACCGTTAATCCACCGGGTATCCGGGATGTTTTATAGCTGCTCCTCACAGCCAACCACTCACCCTGCAGTGTGATGGTTCAATCCCGTTCCTTCAGCGGATCTCAGCACAACCCTGGATTGTTTCCTACGCCGGGTGTACAGGATGCTGCTACTGCTATTTGTCGGAAAGTATGGAAAATAAGGTTGTAAAAAAATGGAAGGCTACATGCGGGCATAAGCCCAAGATTATTTATTTATTGAATGGAGAAATTTATTACAGACTCATCCTCACTGAACAAAAGGAGAAACTCCTTTAGCTACCTATGGTAGCTGGAATAGAAACACTTATCCAAAGAAAAGAAAAACTACAATATTTATTTAGTGAGAGAAAATAGATGGTGATGCTCGATGCCTTCTGCTTCCTCATACTATCTATTTATAGAGGCTTGTGAACTTTAAATCTGGATTCCAAAGCCTCCTAACTTCTTGTGACATCACTGCTTACGTCACATATCTTGGGTGCTTTTAGTAGCTGGCTACTTTGGATGCTCTCTTTATTAGCTGGCCAGGTCCACTCCTTTTGGCCCCTTTGTTGCAGGGTCACATGGCTTTGTTTCCTTGCGGGATCACCTGACTTTTGCTTTTTTGGAAAGTCATTTCTTCCCTGGGGTATCCGAAGGGTCCTCCGGCTCTCGGTTATTTTGAAGAGGTTTTACCCTCTTCTTTCCACGTGTATCCTTTGCTGGAAGGGGTCCAGCATTCTTGATCTTCTCAATGCTCAACTGTACTCCTTTTCCAAATTCTGGTTCGATTTGGGTGGAGCAACTGGTGCATATTTTTTCTGTCCACCTTTCTTAGTGGATCATTTTGCAAAATTTTTGATGAGTCTCCTTACTCATCGGCAGCTTATTTTCCCAGAGCAAATTTATTTTTCCCTCGAAAAAACCTTCTGCATTTGAGTCTTTTTTCCTGTTAAAGTGTTTAACAGGAAGGATCCGTTTACAATATGATCTTCAAATTTGAACGGAAACTTGACTTGTGCCATTGCTTGAAAGCATGCGTACAAACTCCTCGCTCTTTGCGTAGAGATTTGATCCTCTGAGTAAGTTGAAACCAGGACTGGTTCCTTCCCTGAAGGCTCCTTGATGCTGTTGGCAGCTTTAATATCTGGCCTTCGTAACTTGATATAATGAAAGGCTTCATGCCGGACTTTCCCCACTAGTTCTGGAGCTGCACTTGTGAAATATAACTCCAATTTTCTCCCCTAGTCAAAGTATTATTATTTGACCATACCTTAACCACTGCATTCCCTATCCACTTTGGTAACTTTGAGATTTCTGGGAAGCTGGGTACCATGGCGTATATTGAGGCCAATGCCCCAAAGTTGAACCATTTCTTGACATCTTCTGAATTTGACCCAGGTCTCATCCAGACTCGGGAATATTCCCCAGACACATCTATCCAGCATTTCTCCGAACGGATTCCCTGTCGTGTGTTCAATTTCTCCCAACTAGCCTGGTATTCCTACCAATGAGAAAAATCAGCCAAGTTAATACCAACCTTAGCAGTGCCCATCATAGGCCTAAGGTTGATCTCTCCCTCTTTAACCCCTGAGGTGCTGGGTTGACTCGAATGCTCAAGATGGGACTCAAGAGGCTCGACCTTTTCTTGGACTAGTTCCTCATTCTAAGGTTCTAGTCTAAGAACTCGTGCCAGGGGCATTTGAATTCCTTGCTCCGGGTTTAGGGTCCCATTTCCAAATGCGCTCCTTTTTGCCGATTGCTCACGACTGCCCAGAGTAAAGACACTTGTATTGTCTAGTATAGTCCCGCATAGCTGCGGATACAGTCTCGTATTAGATTTGACACTTTGGTCTCATCTTTTCATTGTAATTTTCCAGCAACATTAGCATTCATTACCATAGTCTCGTAATCCTTCTGCAGCGCCGTAAGGAGGTCCATCAGGTGCTTGGATCTCATTAAGATGGAATCTATTTCACCTCCCTCCATCTCTCGTTAGAAAATTAGCCAAAACATTTTCAACAGATTTAATAATGACAATATTAAAATCATAATATTTGTATTCAGCTTGCCATCTTAAAGTCTGGCCTTTTCTGGTTTTGATTCAATTTTATTTTTTAGAAATTCTTTGACACTCATGTAATCGATTTTAAGGATGAATTTCTTTGCGAAAAGAAATAGCGGCCATTTTTTGAACGTCTTTCAAACTGCAAAGAACTCTTTTTCATTAATGTGCCATCTTTTTTATTCATTCTCCGCAAAGAGTCCGCTACAGTATCTGTGTAGAGTACCAGCTCATCCTCGTAATTTGGTATAGCTAACTTGAGGAGCTTCTTTCAAACCTCTTTTAGTTGTTTAACCATTGCTCAGTGTTATTCCTCCCATCTGAATTCAGCATCTTTTTTCAACAGAGGACTGAACACCTTTCTATATTGCGCAAGATTGTTGATGAACATTCCAGCAAAGTTGACCACTTCTAAGAAGCTTTGGAGTTTCTTCTGTTGACGTTCGATCGTGTGGTTAATGTAACCCTTTAGGGTTCCATACGATTCTACTGTAGTGGAAGCAAAAAAGCAGAATCATATTACCTTTCACCAGGGTTGATGTAGAGGATGATCAGCAGCAGCAGTAAATGACCTTCCATCTTCTGCTGTATTCCCAAGTCTGATCCTGATGTTGTGTAGTGCTTCGAAACCTAATCTAAAAATCTGAAGACAGTCTTCAAGAATTTTCCTCCAGATTTGTTGCCCGACAACCTGTTCCACCTTCCCGGCACCCTGCCTCGTTCGCCCATGCCTTGCAATCGTGCATGTCTCCAGGTGCCATGTCGAGCGCTCCGCCCGGTTTTCTACTCGCCAGCTTGTCTGGAAACATAAGTCCACGCCCGGCACTAGCAAAGCCACGCGCAAGGCCGCTCGCCACTCCACGCCCGGATCCTCAACTGCACGCCAGAAAACACGCACTTCACATGGCATCAGTTGTACGCCAAGCGCTCGGCAACGCTATCTTTATGACCAAGGCAGCCCACGCACGACAACAACAAGGAGTCGTGCGCCCTTCACACGGCAGTACTCCACAGCCGTGCGCCAAACCCTAGCCCACACTTCTACATGCGCCTACAAGCTTACCCGTGTGCCATCGACCACATAACGTGCGTGCTTCCCAATTGGATATGTGCCATCTTGCCACCACACGGCAGGCACCGTGTGTCATAGTCCCCACGCACGGATTCTTTACAAAAATCGTGCCCCATGCCGAGCGTGCCTGGCCTTCCATTCGACATCACGCTCGGCTGCCAACAAAACATACCTGCTTGTAGCTGCCTTCGTTCGATTTCCATGCTTGCACACGTCAGACAACGTGTGCTGTCTGCCCGCAAACGAGCACATCACCGCGTGCACCCGTGCTGGCCAGCAACACCCGGCTGCACCATTCAGCTCTGCATCCATGCTGTGCACGACATCTGCACGACATGAGCTACCACAATTGTGCGCCAAAACACGCAAGCCCGCCAAGCACCGTGCGCGCCTGCCATCTTGCCGTGCGTCAATCCATGCGCAAGCCCGCCTTCACACCATGCTTATCCGCCAATGCCTGCAAGCTCGCCCGGTGGCTATCATGCGCCAGCCATACCACGCCTGCCTTGCATCACACACAGCCCTGCCGCTGTGTACAGTCGCATGCGAGCCTCCGTGCAGGCTTTACCATGCACAAAATTGCGTACGCTGTACGCTATCTTGCACCAGCCCGCACTGACACGGCAGACATCGTGTGTCCAGCACCGACAGTAAGCATGGTTCGTCCCCTGGTGCACTTCTCCATTTCGTGCCACCAGCCGAGTCCCCCACGCCTGACACTCATCCTGTGAGAGATCCTCCTCACACGGTAGTCATCATGCCTCGCCAGTCATACATAGCCACCTCTGTGCGCGCAAAGCATGACAACAAGCGCACCTGCTCGCCATCATGCACACATGCCTGGAAGTCGTACACCACTCGCACGGTAATCATAAGCCATCGTGTGTCGCCTACCAGCGTGAACTTGTCGTCTTCTCCAAGCGTGATATCAAAACAGGTTCTTCCATGATTCATCATCGTCGCTCACCGTGAAACAATTAACAGGTATAGTTCCAATTGTTCACCATCGACGAATAGATATGATATATATATACAGGGTATATACAGGCATAAATCACACCAAAATCCTAATCTCATATGTGATTCTAATTTTTAAAAAATTAAATCACATAAACACATTAACCCTAGCCTAACGTGTTACGCTTCACCACAAAACCGAAGCTCTGATACCAATTGTTGGCATTCGATCGTGTGGTTAGCGTAACCCGTTAGGGTTCCATTCGATTCTACTGCAACGGAAGCAAAAGAGCAGAATCATATTACCTTTCACCAGGGTTGATGTAGAGGATGATCAGCAGCAGCAGTAAAAGACCTTCCGATCTTCTGCTGTATTCTCAAGTCTGATCCTGATGTTGTGCAGACAACAATCTTCAAGATCCTCTTAATCTGCTATCCTCCATTTCCTGTCACGTTTTTAGGTGCAGGAAAAATACTTAGTTAGTCAGGGATCCAGATAAGTTGAGGTGACTTATATACATGGGCTATAGCAGGGACCAGGAGGAGAAATTGGGTTAGGCCTCCATTGGGCTTAAGTATCCAAGCTTAGCATAAAGCTTATACTTAAGTCCAATAATAATAATATATTCTACTAAAATATTATTACTGCACTGCCTTTCCAATCCCAAAATTACATTTTGGGCTCCTTCTTATTATGAGCCCGTTAGTCTTCCCGTGTTTAAGATATACAATGTCCATTAATTAATTAAGTTACTGACAACTCCATTAATTAATATCTCATCCAAAAGTAGTACCACTCAGCCTCATTATCATGCCAGAATTAATCCACCTGCAGGGTTTACATGATAATCCTTATGAGCTCCTTAAGGGACATCATCAACCTATGACGGACACGGATTCCTTCTACAATCAACAGCACACCATAGAGACAACACTACTTCCCAACTCACCAAGTTTATTGATTTAATTGCATCTAAATCTCACCCATTGATGAATCAAAGAAATACATACTGTCTTACGTGTCGAGGTTATTGTATAGGGATTAAGAGCACGAACATCCATAATAAGATAGACCAAGTTATTCTATAAGTTAGTATAAGTCGAACGATCTCATTCGGTCCTGCTCAATGCACACAAGTTCACTAATATGATTCTATAGCCAAGACAAGCTAATACCAAACCACACTACAACCATCCCGATAGAGAGTCCCCGTCTATCTCGGTTGTGAGCATCTGTTTATACTTTATAAGAAAACTGATAATATGATCTTCCCTGTGTTGTCGCACAGCATATTATCTATAGTATAAAGTAAATGGACTATTGCATTGTGCATATAGATAAATTATAAGATGCAATCATTTGATCATATGATTCCCATTCAAATAAATTGTTATAAGATTGTTCATACTAAAGCTAGACTTTTTGTATACAATCCAACAACTTCTTGTCCTTGAAATTTTCAGGAAATCCTTGAACCTTTTCTATAATGTGTTGTTATACAATACCGAACTTATCGATCTCGACTCCAAGAAACTCGATCTGTCTTGTTGCTATTACTGCCTTCTTTTCAGAAAGCACCAATCCTTCCTTGTGGCATACTTCTGAGAATACTTACAAATGCACTAAATGCTCCTTCATGTTCTTTGAGGCTATGAGGATGTCATCCACATAACAAACATGAATGAGAAATAATCTTTGAAAAGATTATCAATCTTCCTTTGGTATATCTGGGGTGCGTTTGCCAAACCCATAGGCATGATATTCCAGATATACTGGCCTTGTGGAGTGGAGAAGGCTGTAACTTCTTGCTTCCTTCTTCCATCATGATCTGGTAGAACCCAGATTTGCAATCGAACTTTGAGAATACCTTGGCATTCTTGATACAGTTGACCAAGTGTTCCCTACTTGGTATGTAGTATCCATCGAATTCCAAGATGCTGTTGATCCCTTTGTAGTTGATCACAAGTCTCGGCTTTCCTCGCTTGACTTCTCCATGATTTCGAACTAGAAATCCTGGACTGCTGTATGGAGATACTCCTGGTGATTTCAACTTAAGGTCCAGATGTTCCTTAAGTATTAGCTGCATATCCTTCCGGTCCTCTTGGTTCATCAGGATAGGCTTGTATCTTACGAATTCATGCTCCTTTCCTTCTTTTACTTTAAGTGAGGCTTTGAGCTAGTTTTTATCCCACCAGGCTAAAGGATCCTCATTGAAGTTCCTCTGTATCTTCTTCTTGACGTCCTCCAAATATGTCCGTTCTTCGATCGTGATGTCTCTCTGTATGCTTTCTCCCAAGCTTGTTTTGAGAATGTGGATTGTATCTTCTTTTAGTTTCTCCATCTTTCATCCTCCTCTAGTCTCGGTCCTTATCTGAAGGACAGCTTTGCCATATCTCCTTCGATCATTCATCTTTGGATGGCTAAGTTTTCTTTCATCATCACCATGCTTGCTGCGAAATTTGATTGGCATTTTCTCTGGAATGCAATACGCAATCTTGGTGCGATGATCTTATGATCACAAAGAGTTGTGAAAATAAGTCTTCCTATTGTGTTTTCTTGGGTAAAATGCTTAAATGTCTATAGGAAATTGTTTCCTAACAGAATATACACTCCGGTATCATGAAAGTATATTGGTGGAGTCTTCACCTTGTACCATGGGGTACGATCCGCTCATCTGATCATGATCCCCGCTTGCTTGATTTCTCTTTTGAGGATTAGCACCCTTTGTGAGAAATCCTTTCCTAGTACAGTTGGCAAATCTTCGCCGGAGTCTTTAGGAAAGACTCCTTCCTTTACTGTGTAGATACCGACCCCTGAATCAATATATGCCGCAAAATACTCTGCTCGGTGCTCCTTATATATCAATTCAATGGTGATATATATCGAGAATGGACTTGTTGTCATGGGTAGATCAGAGACTATAACCCCGAGCCTCTTACTATTGAACTTTATATCTTTTCCTCTTGACCGTGAATTCCATTACATCTTGTAATCTTTACCAGGGTTTGTGATCCTCGAGAAATTCCAATCCTAGCACCAGTTGTTCTGGGAACCTTCCTGCAACACCCACGATTATTAGCTTAAGATCACCAAGTTTGAGCTGTCCTCGGTATCTCCCCGTTGTTGGCTGTTGGAGATAATACAAGACATCACAAGGAATAAAGTTTTCCTTTTTAGTGATGACGAATATTACTTCGACTCCTCTCCATCCTTCTGGGCATTTTAGTTCACCTGTGGTTGTGAACTTTTCTGGTTCCTGGTTTACTTCCACGATTGGCTTCTTTTCCCATTTTTCACTAATCATTCTGTTTTCTTGGAAAGAAATCCTTCTTTGCTCAAATCTGAGGCTGTTTTGCCTACTTCAGATTTGCTTATCTTTGATTTGCAAATTCATGTCGTGGATTGGCGGTAACTTCATTATCTTTGCAGGGTTGCGCATGCAACTTTCTCGAACACTTCTGGTATCTCGATATACTCCTTCATTTAGAATAGATCTGAATGATGGGTGTTGGACAGTGCATATGAGATACTGTATGTGATAGAGTAAGGCCTATTCCCTTCTCTCATCAAGTCTTGGTTCTTGAAATCTTGATGAAGGGTGAGTGCCCTATTGAAATCTCGATCTGCCAGATTGTAGGCGATCCTTGGGTAAATGTAGGATGCCACCTTTCCTGCGTAAAGATTTCCCGAGAGTCCTCCTAAGCATGCTTCTCTCGTATTCTTGATCCTCTTATCAAAGACAACAATATCAATTGGTGTATTGATTCCTTCTTTGAACCTTGCTTTGATGAGGATCCGAATGGCTCCAATATGGACCCAAGAGGTCTTGGAAACCTTTTCTAGGAGCTTACTGAGTTCCCTCTTGATCTTCTCATAAGGAACCAATTGCATTTCCATCATATTTCCCGTGAGCTCCATAAGGATGGTGATTTCCCCTTCGGTCACCTTATATATGATGTTGTGCTTTCTCTGTTTGAAACTGAGGAACCGCTCTAATCGTCCAACAGTAAATCCGACATATAGATCGAGTCTTGGATCTTCTTTTACGATTCTCATAAGGGTCTTATGAGATATAGATGTCTGGGAAAAGAATCCAGACATATTCTCTTGCATCTCCTATTTGAAGTTTTCTTCTTTACTCCAATTCATCTTCAAAGGATTCGTCTTGGCTGAAGTATTCTTTTTCATAGATGCTCTCGTCTGAAGGTATATCTTCAAATTGATATACCTGCACCAGATCCTGGAAGTAAACGGCTTCTTCCATTTCTGGAGTAGTTTCGAACTGTCGCACTCCCCGCTTCTGCTTCTCTGGGCAATCTGGTGAGATAAGCCCTCTGGCTCCGTACGTGTAGCAGTTACAATCCTTGAATCTTTCATTGGCTCGTGTAGCTGCTCTTCGGAACATCTTTCTTGTGGGAGTTCTTCCTGTACTCATCTGGTTTGATCGCGAGGATGAGGCTTGACTTCTTGAACTCCATTTGGATGGTCCAGACCTTTGCCATGATTTATAGCTTCTAGTCTTTTTTTTGGACCAAAAGGATTTTGGTCTTATGGACCTCCATCCTACGCATCTTTATGTGTAAGGATGATTCTTCTTCATCCTTTTCGGTTTTCTTGGACTTCTTCCAATGATAGTTGGAAGATCATTATTCTCGCAACATAAGGGTACTGTCTTGTTGATTCCCCTTAGTCTCTTGTAATTCTTGTGTAGTGATGTTTGATGGCACCACTCTGCAATCTTGGCTTTGAGGAAAGACATCCTCCTTGCTATTGAATCCAGCTCGCATGGTTGATACTCTTTGATCAGCATTTCCCTCCATGGACTTGTAATCTTGGCAAGAATAGGTGGAATACTTTATCCTCCTTGATCTTTGACTTCCATCTATACTCTGTGAAGAGTTTGATGTACTCATCTACATGACAGATGTCAAGCAGTTCTAGGATGTATAGGGCATTTCTATACTTTTTCTTCTTTTCTTCTTCCACTCCTTCGAAGTAACCTACTTCGATGAAGTGGATCTTGAAGATCTTGGCCATGCGATCAACAATATTGTCTAGGTCTTCACTTTCCATGGCCTCCTTCTTGACTTCGTCTGAGAGCTCCTCCCAGACGCCCTTCACTGATCCTTCTAGGCTCATAGTCAGGAATCTTATGAACCCTTCCTAGTCCAAATCTAGTGCTCCTCCTGCAATTTTCATTGCATTTGTCCACTCGTCGATCAAGGTCTCTCTGTTCTTGAAGTCTAGAGTGTCGAGGTTTAGGATCAACCCGTATGGATTTATCGGTTCAAGGTGAGACCGACTATATGGGGTGTTGTGTAGATTAGATCCTCGAACTCGGCTTGCTCCTGTCGACAATCCAATTGCTTTCATCTTGAAGTTTCCTTATTGTTGGGATGTCTCTTCTTGTCTTGCTTCCTAGAATCCATGTGATCCAGAAGTTCCTTCATTTTAGCTCCGATCGTGTTGTGTCTGATGAGCCTGCGACTGTTGTTGAGAGCTTGATGTTTCTCCAACATTCATATTTAGATCTACAATTGATAGTCCTTGGAAGGACTCATATAGATCTTGTAGACCTTCAAGATGGGCTCTTTCCATCTGGGGATGTGGATTCTCCTCGTAGGATAATGATCATCTTTTTGCTCTCCGACTAGTGCCTGGTGACCTCGGTCGTCTTCCTCTTTTGGTGTAAAAGGGTTTCTATTCCGAAGGTTGATGTCAACCTTCCTCCTGTTTTTCTCCCTGTCACCTTAGTTTCCAGGAACTCTACTTGTTTGATCAATGCCTTGATAAGGTCGAGTTGTTTGTTCTGCAACGTCTCCACCTTATCCAATTAGAAGCAGATCTCTGCTACCGTCCTGGACATATTTTGGCAATATTCTCCAAAGAATTTTACCGTCCTCTGTAATATATATTCTCTAAGATCTTGGTTCATCTTAGAGTTATCTGCCTCGATCTCTTTTCACCCGGTCATTATGATCGCCATGAAAAGTGATAGGGCTTGCAGATCTCTCTTGGACCTTGATTTAATCGTTTTCTCCATTGATCGTGTTTGGGGACAAGTCCCTGAATTTTGGTGAAACTTTGGAGTTCCACTATGTTCCTTGATATTTCTTTGGAGTATCTTATCTACATCTGGCGTCCTTCTTCCAGATGTTCTTCCTCAGTTTGGTTGGCACGGACCTCTGCCATTTTCTGTATGCGATCGAAATTTTTCCAAATCGATCGGCTTTCTCGCCATCTTTCTCTGCATATTGTCTATACAACACATTATAGTATTGTTGTATAGAGTTGCTTGTCTCGTCATATCCAACAGGCCAGAAGTCTCTGTTGCTCCAACTTTGGACAAGGCTGATAGTCTTGTCACTCTCAGATGTCAAACTTTCGTTTGGATCCATATTTTTTGAAACTCTCCTCTCGTTAAATGATATAAGTTTATAATGAATTTTCATTCATAAATAAATAAACCTAGGGTTCAGATACCATTTTGACGTGTGGAGGAAATGTCAAAAATAAGGTAAAAATAAGGTAGGAATTTATTTGGGTTAAAAGTATTTTATTTAAAATCATTTAAGTTAAAATAATACATCAACAGTAAAAGCGGGTGAAAGGCGCCACTAGTAGTGGCGCTTCCACTTATTCTATTAAAGGGTCCCCAAACCACTATATTTGGTTAAAAGGAATTTTCAAATAACATATTTAATTAAATGAGCCCAGTGATGAGTTATGTTACGATTATTACAGCTGTGATGATGACACGGGATTATGCTGATGATAAGAAAGATCATTCTACGTGTTACAACAGATGTAAATAGTGAATCCCCTATTCTAATTGGGAATTCCGTTCCTCAACATACGAGGTGGAATTCATCCTATTTTTAAATTTTTAAAAAGTAAAAAGATGGAATGTGGTTCACCATCTTTTGTTGTGGAATACCAGATGGAATACCCAAAGTGAAGTAGTGGATCCCAACTGTAAATATGAACCTCAATTGGAACCATCTTGGTTTCTATTTAGTATATTAATTCCATATATTGTATGTAAGATAACACAACTTGCTCACCCTAAAACAGACTATGATACCTGTTTCTTTACTTGTATTGGTAATGGTGATGGCTATTCGCCTGGATTTAATAATTGATCATTAATATTAATGATATATATATATATATATATAATGAAATGAAATAAATAACATTTGATTCAACTTGTGTGTTTTATTGCTGCAGGGCATAGCTCAAGTATACTGGTAGTTGCAGTTATTTTTTTAGAAAAGGTCCAAAAAAATCTAAGAAGTTTGGTTTAGTCCCATAAGTTTCAAAATTCCTCCAATTCCATCATTTTTTGTTTTGCTAGAATGGGATTTTTCGGCAGGGAAAAGGTAATTAAATTACATAAAAATCCTTTTGTTTCAAAGTAATATGATCAATTTCTATTACCATTCACTTCGATACGTTATGAACAATCTAAAAATATCAAGAGAGCAACTGATGTAGAAACGGTGTTGGTCTTTAATTAATCTGTAGCATCACTTCTTAATTAATGTTCTTTTTTTTTTCTTTTTTTCTTTTTTTAATTATATTTATCTTGAATTAGACAAAATGTGCTCTAAAGCATAATGATGAAATTACAATTATATCATAAACCCTAGGGTGAAATATACCTAAACCACAAAAATAAATTTAAAATTATGGGTCATTCTGCAGTGCGCCTGGTGCATTGGTGCACCTACAGAAAAATGACTTCTTCAGCAGGTAACTATTACTCCCTCCGTCCCAAAATTGATTGCACACTTTCCACATTTATCCATCCCAAAATAGATTGCACCTTCCAAAAAAGGAAATATCACATCAATCCTCACCCCTAAAAGTTCATCTTAATTGCAACTTTACCACACTCACCTAACACACATAAAATACTTTATAATTTATTTATTACCTAAAAATACCACAATACCCCTAAAAGGTCAACAATTCTTAAACTCCGTATCTACAGTAATAGTGCAATCAATTTTGGGATGGAGGGAGTATATAATATTTTAAACATAAATAAAAGTATTTTTAGTTTTCTCATATCCATAAAATATGCAGATGTTTTAATTACTCATTCTCTTCCCCGTTCATTGTCTTCTCCGATGTTGTGTCCCATCAGAAACCCTCACTGCGTAATCTTACCGGAGCTAAGTTATTGTTACCCTTCTCGGAGAAGTTTAATTTATGGGTCATCTCGGACTCTTTAGCCGCAAAAATCTTACCTTTCGAAATGTTTCACACCAAAAGAACTACACATGTTGTCACATCCGCCTCTTCTCATTCTTCTGCTATGCACGATGCAAGTCTAGAAACGGTTCTAGCCTCATTTCACAGCAAAAACTCTATCCACCCCTCTTCTAATCCTGACTTGTTTCACACCATAAGAAATACACGTTATTCCACCTCCATAACCGCCCTATCAGAGTTGAGAGAGAGAGAGAGAGAGAAGAACTGATGTGAGGAAGTTGAAGAATGAGGGGAAGAAGATCGGTGATAGTGACGGAGGGAGTTTGAATAGCGCTGAAGATTGAAAATAAGACCTGTATATATACTTTACCCATGTTCCAATCGGTGTTGACTGGGATAAGAGCTTTCTCAAACAGTATGCAAAGCTTGATGAGGGAGTGGTTGCCAAAGGAGACGAATAGTCATAGAGCATATTTTGATCGAACACTTTGAGGGAAATCAATTGGTATTTAATGCTATTTGAAAGTTTACATTTGAGAATATGAGTTTTGAGGATGCATCATAGATGCTCAATATATGCGCACTCCATAATATAGTCTTTTTAAATAGTTTTTCTTCTTAGCAGAAGCTCAGGAAGAGCTATTATTTTTGAGCTTATAAATATAACTGCAGTTCGAAGATATTCTTGTTATGATCTTTTCAGTTCGCCGATCACGTCATGTGCGTGTATATCTTCACATGTTCGTGTGAGCTATCAAATGCTTACAGTCAAAGATGAGCGCATGTTACAGCATATGGACTTTACCAATACTTCACAAATGAAGAGGCTGTATCCGAAGTTGAGCTTTTCATATCTTGGTCACCAGAATGTGATCCTGCACAACATCTGGTTGAAGAATTGTTGTTTTGGGCCGCCAAAAGGGTTGGTATATCTCTGTTTCACAATGGTGGTTAATTTTTTTTACTGGAAACTAAAACATAGTTTGTGCTTGTGTCCTGATTTAGTCATGGACTTCCATATGCTACTTGAAATACCACAAGGGGATAGACGTCGCTAACATGACGACATCTCGTTGTTTCATTGGAGGGAAGGTTATGGAGGTCATGCGCATAGCTAGGTAATCACATGTAGAATAATACTCAAATTATATAAAACAACCAGGTACCCCAATTTTGTTGGCTCACCTCTCTGTTCTAACAACTAAGCTCTAAGAATTTAAAGGGAACTTAGTTGTTCTTTTTCTTACTGTCTATAAAGATTAAAAAAATGAGAAAAAAAGTTCTCCTTTAGTCATAAACTGTCATAGATAAGTGTACTCTTTCCAATAGATGACACCCTCTTAAAGGGTTTTTTTTTGTTCATGTAATACTATTATTGATGATGAGTAAGTAAAATTCTGGTTAGATTGGAAGAGTCAACTTTAGATTTGTAGGAACGATTATGAATAGATGTATAATAGAAACAATGATGAATGACAAAAATGTCCTAGGGAGGCGCTCGATAAATTAACTTCTTCAGAAACTTCGTTGTTTCCATATGATCAAATGAGGTTTTCTTTATCAGCATTAGTTTATATGTATGTGTTCTTCGGAGAAAGAGGATTAGCTTAAAATGCAATGTGGAGTCATCTCTCAGTAGATACGATAAAATCTGGTAAAGAGTATCCACTTCTAAGGTCTCTCCCCTATTGCTCTTTTCTTTTCAGATTTTGAAGTGTTCAATTTGGTGGTTTTACGATATGGTGTTTTGAGGATTAGCTGTGGTGGTGGCAGCATTGGAGCTCAGTAAAAGCAACTATGATCGAATTAATCCTTCATCGGCTTTCAATTCGTCCAAGATCAAGTACTTGCTCGTTTACTCTCTCATGATGGGTAGGTCCTACTGTGAAATCAATTAGATCTAGTTCACATTCTGTGTTGTAATGTGCTCAATTTGAAATGATCTAGCTGCATTTAAGCGGGGGGAAATGAAATTGTTTGTTTTTTAAGTTTCTAATAGAAATTTGTGGTGTTTATAAAACTTTGCAGACTTTTTGTTAATGATATCCTAGATCCAAATACAATGAAGTAGGATGATATTGATTGAGCTATTAATTGATATTTTGTAAATCAGAAGTCTTAGATGGGCTATGCAGCATGGACTATGGAATTTAATTGATTTGGATTTGATGTTTGTCCAAAATTTGTTTCAGAGAGAGAGATGATTAGTTACAAAATTATGTTACTAAAATAAAAAGTCTAGCATAAAGAAAAAAAGCATTGAAAAAACACATTTCTACTGAAACCATCACCTCCATATGTTATCCACTTATATGGTGCAAACAAAAAACACATTTTACAATTATGAGTCATAAGTATCTGAAATAAAGCTATAAACACAGCAAAACATCCTCTGAAAAAACTACTATCTCACGATTTACATTTTGGGTAATAAGAATATTAGAAAATAAAAGCATAAACGATTAGATTAAGTGAAAATAAAAATGGCACATAGACCGAGTACCATCTTGACTGCAGCAATGAAGATAATAAAGCAAAAAAATGCATCACTAAATGTCAAATTTGATCTTGAAAGAAGCATTAAGTAATTAATTCAAAATATTAAACATTTAAAAGCCTAATTATAAGAGTTCGGTGAAAACCTTGATTAAATACATCTCAATGACCATTGGTTCTCCATTATGGATCCCAATCTGCAAATTTCCGCTTCTGATGAAGAAATTGATTTAGATTCACAAGAATTACAAATTCTATGGTCAAACGCGAATTGAACAGAATCATTAGATCTAAAATTGATGTAAGAAATACAAATTATATAAACATTTACCCAAATCTTAGAGGGAAGTATTGAAGAGGAAGACAAACCTGATCGAGACGGGCGGTCGACTGAGAGCGGGCGATAGATGAATTGAATTTGAATTACCCCCATTGAAGAATAAACCCCCACGAATCGAATTTCGCTTAACCATAAGCAGCGATCCCAACCCCAATCGAGATCGTAATCATGTTCATAAAGCGATTGGAAATTCTCCTTGTTGAGATTGTAGATAGCAATTTTGAAATTGAAAGGGGTTTGAATGGAGAAGAATGAAAAAAAAATTGAAAAGGAATAAGCTAAAGAAACAAAAAAGAAACATAAGAAAAAATAAATACTCAGAAAATAGAAAGCGCGGTGAATTATCTCCTTCTGCCATGTAACTAAAGAAGATAGACAGTATATCCACATAAGCAAAAGAAAACGGTGGAATAGATGTCTTTAGATTCTTTCTAAGCCATTTGATGAGAACTGAATTTCATTATTATGCATAAATGAAATAGAATTAAAGAATTGGTGTAACTTACTGCTGAATTTTTGCGATAAGCTTCTCCAAATCCCACATTTCTCTGGGAGCAGCACTACAGCAGAGCCGACATTTGCCTATTACATTTTATAAGAAAAAAAAATCACATCTGTTGTATATGAAAGTATATATAGCGCGACATAACATGATCAAATAGAATTCTACCTCTAGCAGCTGCATTTTCTTTTGTAAGCCAAAAACATGTGGAGCCATTCGGGACCCTGGAGATATCATATACAACAATTAACAATTAGATCGCATGGGGAATCAAGCTAAATATTTAATGTGGCCATTTTCATTGACACTAAGGAACTGGTGACAGAGAGGGTGCCAATGACATTTTATGCTTGAATTTAATTGCAAAAAAATTTAAACTGTATTAAAAACACATATACAACAAATTGAAATCGAAAACTAAGAGGTAGAAGGAACAAATACAAAAAAAACCTACCGAAGAAGCTCAGCTTCACTGGGAAATGGTGACAATTGGATTAATATCTCAACATTTTGGTTCCAGTCAGCAGCAGATGGTCGAATCATCCTGTTCCAATCTTTGCCGCTTCTCTCATAATCAAGCTTTCAGCCATTTAAGAAAAGATAGAAGACAACATTAGTTTCTACCTAGCAGTGATACTAATAATTAAAGAGATCATAATTGCAACATTTTTGCATAATGATGCTGGTGTATAACAGGAAAAAGTCAATGAGCATAACAGGAAAAATTTTCTATAGAGTGCATATGTAAACTTCCCATTCCCATTTCTCCAGAGCTAATCAACTTGAAAAAATTCATGAGACAATACCTTATCAATTACAGGAAACTTTTAACATAGCAAATGAAACAAAGTTGTGACGCCCAGGTTTCATTTCACCGAATTATGACACTCGGCGAGATGAAACTTTGACGTCATTAAGTGAATGAGCTTATTCTAGTATATATATATATATATATATATATATATATATATTTATTTATTTATTTATTTATTTATTTTTTTATTTTTTTGAAATAAATTGAAAGTAATATGCCTGTGTAAACAAGATTAATATATAATCATTTCGGAAGCATGAGTATTTTAGAACTTACGACATAGATTAAGATCCTGACATTATTTAACATGTGATATGGTATCTAAAGAAAAGATTTAATAAATTATGTTACAAACATGTTCTTAATTAGACTTATTAGCAAACTTATAATATTGAGGGTAACTCCATGTCTCGTCACTGCAGTCATCTTTTGATCCTTAGCCTGAAAAAATTTAATAAAGGAGGGTGTGAGATAACTTCTCAGTGGGCGATCCGAGGTCGTTACATGGGTTGGATAGTACATCGAAGTGAATATTTCTTCTTAGTATCTCTTAATCAAAGGACATCTTTTATATGACTCTTTCAGTCATCTTCTATCTTCGATATATCGGAAGGCCCCACTAAGGCTGGATGACTCTGAAGTTCACCCAAAATCTTTAACTTGTGACCCGTAGGTCGAATGTCATGTGTATAATTCACAATAGTGTGACATTAATCAATTAGGAGTAGACTCTAAGTGAATTAATTCACAGTAGATATTGTACTATTCCTAAATAACTATGACCACTAAGTGAGGAGGTACCATGACAACTTAATCTTCTTATTAATTAAACGTATGAGGCAGATATCCAATAATATAACATTGATTTTATTTGTGACAGAATCACCCACCCGATTGAAGATAAGAGAGATTGGAGTCTTCAAGATTTAATTGCACCTTGCAAAAGGTCACATAATTTGCCATTAAGGATAATTGTTTACTCTCTTTATTAATTTATATATATATATATATATATATATATATATATATATATATATATATATATATATATATATATATATATATGTCATTATGATGTTAGTTAAGGTTACATATTTATTTGAATCTTTTAAATTCCCAAATGGAATTTACATATATATATTGATAAATCAATTTGTAGTAACAGATATGAAATTATCAAAACTTTTATATCAAGATAATAAATAGTTCTCACACAAAATTAGATGATCTATTTTTTAGTACAATCTTTGTAAAGGATAAAGTAAGCGTTTCAATGAGGTAAGGGATTTAAAAGAGTGGAAAGATAATTATCACAGTGGGTTATCAGACAAAATGCGGTGCTTCTTTTCAATTCTACAAGGTTGAGCACTAGTTTGGGATTTCTCTTTTATCTAAAATTTTGAGAACATAATTTAACATAAAAGCCATAAATTGTTTATTTAAAATTTAAACTTATCCTAACTCAACAAAAACAAAATACGATAAAATTTCATCAATTAATATTGCCAAAATTCTCCTCTCCTCCTATTTTTCAGAATTTGCAAAACGAAAGAGAAGAAATTTTAGATAAATAACATTTTCATAATTACCAAGCAGAGATTCAAGTCACACTGTAAGTTTGAAAATATGAAGTCCTATTATTATGCGCATGCTCATTAATTATACATACATGAATCATTTCATCATTTTTTTTTCAAAAATGATAAATATATTTTTTTCCAAAATGATAAATACATAAATAATTTTCCAAAAAAAGAAAAATGATAAATATATACACTAACCTAAGCGGTTTAGCAGTGTCGATGGGAGAGATGGGCAGTAGTACTGATGAGGAAGAGGAACACCGCTGAGCTGAAGCAGTGAAAATAATTTTCCCCCCTTTCCTTTTTTTTTTTTTTTGTCGTCGTCGCAAGGAAAAGAAAAAAATAGAAAGTGGGAAAAGGGAAAGAAAGAAGCTACATGACTAAGGATGATTTTATATTAGTCTGAAGTGGGAGAGGAAGTAGACAACTCTTTAGAGCATCTCCAGCAGTGCGCTGGAGCACCACTCTAGCGCAAAATTTGTTCTCCGCGCTAAAATAAAGATTGCTACAGAACAGCGCCAGATGTGGCGCAGAAAATAAGTTTGCGCTATCCACTATTTACGTATATTTAATAATATAATCTATTTATCCATTTTTATCTTTAATATTTTAAATTAATAAAATTGAACCCCTTTCTTTTAATTTTGCATTTTATGTAATTGCTGATCCCATCTCTTTTAATAATTGCTTGTTCACTTTCCTGCATGTGTCCCCAAGTGTAGGGAATCAATTGTAGTTCACGTGCGACCAAGTCAAAAATATTTATATCGTTCCCCAAAGATAATTATAGATCACTTATCTAATCTAATTATGACTATTCTATTTTAAGACAAATCTGGTTTTGGTTTAGATAATTACTAAAAATAATAAATAACAAATAATTAAATAAGGAAAGTAGTATTCAAGAGAGAAGATAGATAGCACTAGGTAATCCAGTTAAATTGGCTAAATCAAGTCACTAGACAATTGGTTAGAATCCCTGCAGTTCTTATGAAAGCATCACTTAATTATGTTAAACCCCTTTGGTTAAGTAAACTTAACACATAAATCTGGTTCAAACCCTCAGATGCAGAAGAATTATTCCTACTCCCTTTCTAGGTACTTAAGAATTAATCCCCAATTTCCACCTAACAATCTAAAATAGATATATTAAGTGTTCAATATTAATAGTTCTAATGAATAAATGTTATATGGATTAGTCCCCTTTACCCATAACAGGTTGACAAATATATTACCTCACAAACAATAGAAGTTTAAGCATGCAATAGGTATTGACATGCACTTGAAAAGACAAATCATATAGGACAAAATATAAGTCTCAAATCAAAACATTAATAAGGGAATAAGTATACTGCAGGTATCCAACCTTAAATCTAAAATATTAATTTAAACCAATTCAACCTTCAAAACCTAGCACTATCCAAGAAGTACTAGCCCATGGTGTTACAAGCAACACCCATGGTTAGGTAAGAAGACAATCCCATAGGTCTATTATTCAAAATAAAGAAAGTAGGAATAAGAAAAACCCTAAATTTGGCGTGATCCTTTGTTCTTCCTTCCATGATTCTGAACCTTCTTGTTCTCCTTCTCAAGTAAGCAATACTGATGTGTGTGTGGAGTTGTGGAACTTTGTGTGTGTGAAAACTTAGGGTTTGGAACATCCCAAGGACTCCTTTTATAGTACAGGACTGATCCTCCACGAAATCTGACTTGGAAGTGGGCTTTTTTACGTTAAAAACACGAACGGGCCGAAAAACGACGAAACGGGCTCGCTGGGAAGCGGCACTGGTCGTGCCAAATGTGGCACGGGTCGTGCCGGACACGGACGTGCAGCATTTCTCGGCTGCATCGGCAGCACGGGCTGGCTGGACACCAGGCACTGGTCGTGCCAAAATGTGGCACGGGTCGTGCCACCCGTTGGCTGCCTGCGCGACCTCACGGTTTTGCTCATAACTTCTTCATCCGATCTCCAATTGAGCTGATTTTTGGGCTCACGTGATCCTTTCTTCCTTAGCTTTCCAACCATATAAAGAACTCCCAAAAACTCATCCATTTGAGTATGGTACGAGTCGTGCAAAGTATTGGCACGAGTCATGCACTTTCGGGGCGTGCTGGGCGGTCGTGCACATCATGGCCGGCACTAGTGGACTATGTGGGCTGCACGACCCATGCCAAGGCTGGCACGAGTCATGCCATGCTCCACCAATTCTTATTTTGGCTCGGCTTCGCTCCCGACTTCCGTTTTTGCTCTTTTTACCTCATTTTCCACCTGAAAACACGAAATAACACCTCACGTGCATCTGAAACACAAATTTATGCAATTCTACCACAAGATGCTCAAATACGGATATAAATCCCACAACACGGTGCTAAATCGGACTCTGAAATACGCAGATTTTCACACTAATCAATAATTCTCACTTTTAATATTTACGGTAATTTTATCATTTTTTATTTATTTAATTTTTGTTTTATTACATTAATTTATTTAGTTTTTTAATATTTTAAAATTAATATATATTAATTACTGTATTTTTAGAAATTATGAAATTTTAATTTTAATTTTTTTATCCAAATTATAATTTATATTAAATTACAATATTGATTAACTAAAAACTATAGAATATGTAATTTAAAATTTTAATAATAAATATATTTTATTTATTAAATTGATATCAATAAATATATAGTTTATTGAATTTATTAAATTCTAAATTAGTTTAATCATATAAATATTAATTTAAAATTTAATATAAAATGAAATATTCTAAGAATATTCCATATAATGCGAAAATATAGTGCAAGCTGCTGGAGTTGTATTGTAAATCATATATTTTTTAATATTATTTTAGATTATTATTTTAAACTTTAAATTACAACGTTGATTAACTAAAATAAAAACATTGCACACAATACTTAAGAAGATAAATTACAAAATACTTAAAATTATAAAAGCACACTAATTAAATTACATGAAAGATTAAAATCCTAAAACATAGATATATATTACTTCTAATAATCACCAAGATTACTTCCTGATCCCCCAAAATCTTGAAAAAACCCACCAAACATGTTAAACGCACCTGCTTGTGGTTGAGCTTGTTCATTTTTTTCTTGTAAGATTTTTTCTTGTGCTTTTCGAAAGTATTCACGTCGACGGGGATCTGCAATGGTTTCCAAATCTATCATTAAAATTCTATTTTCCTCTACCAATTTAGTTGCTTCTGCTAGTTGCCTCTGTGATTCAGCCATTTATTTTTGTGATTCAATTCTTTCCCTTCGCAACTCGATATCATGATCCCTTTGAGAAACCGATTCCATCATTAACTCTTGAAGTTTGGCATTGTCTTGTTGAATTGACTTGAGATATTCAGACATATCTTCATTTTTCTTTCTTTTCATTTTAGTCTTTTTCACGCCGTCGGGTCTTCGTGAAGAAGAAGAACCACCACTGGCATTTTCATCACTTAAAATAATAGAAAATGAAGATAATTCAGGATTTGATGGAATCGGAGATTCTTGTTCATCAGGTGAGTATTGTACGGACTTTCATGGATTATCAGCAGAATACGACTTCAGGTTTTTTGTGATATGCCACACATGGCCAAACAAGAATGGCTCCTCACATTCTTGTAAATATAATGTTCTTGCCATATTGTACTGCATGATAAACAAAAATATGTTATAAAAGAACAACACATATTGCATAAAGGAAAAAAAAATACACAAGTTTCTCACTATATCATTCTCAGAAGCTCCACTTGGATGTTGTCTTTCGATTTGATCCACACACCCTTTGAATTTTGCAGAAGTATTTATTATTTTCTGCATATGACATTGGATTGATCGTTGATTGCAATCCGGCATTATCGGACTTGGTTTGTGGTTGTTATACTCTTTGATAACACGTTCCCAAAATTTGGATTTGCTTTGACGGTTACCAATTTCTGGATCTTCAGATATTTCTATCCAGCATTTGATGAGATGTTCATCCTCATTATCAGTGTAATTAGAACTTCTTTTCTTAGGCATTGTAGAGGGATGTAATAGGCAAATTTTGATGCGTGTATGTGTTTTTTTTTTGAGATTGGGTTTCAGTTGTGAAATTGTTATTATCTATCATCGTATTTATAGATGAATCTCATTGGAGGTTGAGTAGTTGAAAGTAGATGCATGTGACTGGTGGTTGCATGTGATACTGAATAGAAAATGCATGTGACTAGTGGTTGGGTTGCATGTGATTGGAATGGATGATGGATATTGACTGGTGGTTGGATTACTAGATGTCTTTAAATGTGTGACAGAATGCATGTGACTTTAAATATTGGACAGAGTACATGTGATTGAGAATGGTAGTTGACAGAATGTGACTTTGACTGGTAGTTGCATGTGTGAAGTTAATGGAGGATGCATGAGACTTTTGAATGTGAAATCGAGTGGTGGATGCATGTGACATTTGTGGTTGATTGGTAGTTGACAGATTGGGTTGTATAAAAAGATGTGTATCATTGTTATTTGCTCACATTGTTTCTTTATTAGCCTTCTTACTTCATTTCATTAG
This sequence comes from Pogostemon cablin, assembly GCA_023678885.1. NCBI lineage: Eukaryota > Viridiplantae > Streptophyta > Magnoliopsida > Lamiales > Lamiaceae > Pogostemon > Pogostemon cablin. The sequence continues at coordinate 23,165,835 of CM042955.1, forward strand.
CCATCATAAAATTCAATCATTCTTGAAAAAAAAATCAATCATGAATCCCAATCATACTTCTTCACAAGACTCATCTGAAGATGAGTATGAACAAGTGATGGCTAGCTATGATGTAGAACAAATGTTGATAGCTCAACAAATCTACAATAATAATCTTGCAATAGCATGCTTGCTCAACCAATCTGGCGATAGCACCCATGGAGGCTCAGTTCCTGGTCGCAGAACAATCCATCGTAATCGAGAAGAGGCAGCCCAACGTCTATTCAACGATTATTTTGCTGAAAATCCAAAATTTAATGAAATAATATTTCGTAGACGTTTTAGAATGTCTCGATCCTTATTTATTCGTATTGTTGATGCAGTAAAAAATTATGATAATTACTTTGTGCAGCGAACTAATGCAGCTGGAACACTTGGATTATCTACACTACAAAAGGCTACTACTGCATTTCGTATATTGGCATATGCATTACCTGCCGATGCGACTGATGAATACATCAATATTGGTGAGTCTACTGCAATCGAATGTGTGAAGAGATTTTGTCATGCTATTGTGGAGATATTCGGAGACCACTATTTAAGATCGCCTAATGCCAATGATATTGCTCGACTACTATACATTGGAAAACAACGTGGTTTTCCAGGAATGTTAGGTAGTCTAGATTGTATGCATTGGAAATGGAAAAATTGTCCAACAGGTTGGGCTGGACAATATTCTGGGCGTAGTGGGTCTCCAACTATTATTCTTGAAGCCATAGCTGATTATGATCTTTGGATATGGCATGCATACTTTGGAATGCCCGGGTCTAATAATGATATTAATGTATTGGAGAGGTCCCCTCTCTTTGCTAACCTTGCAAGGGGGGTTGCTCCTCCTGCACATTATGTCATTCAAGGAAAAGAGTATAACATGGGGTATTATTTAGCTGATAATATTTACCCCAAATAGTCAACTATTGTGCAAACTATTCGAGACCCCCGCTCTGCAAAAAAGAGGCATTTTGCAATGAAACAAGAAGCATGTAGGAAGGACGTAGAACGTGCTTTTGGTGTTCTTCAAAGTCGATTCGCAATTGTGGCAAATCCAGCTCGTTTTTGGAGTAAAGAAGATTTACATTATATAATGAGTGCATGCATTATTATGCATAACATGATAATTGAGGATGAACGAAATCTTGATAGCCCAATTGAATCTGCAATGGAGGCACCGAATCCAAATATAGAGAATGTGGGTAATGAAAGCTTTGATTTCCAGACATTTCTTGCTCGTTATAGACAAATTAAAGACAAGGACGCGCACCACGCACTTCGTAATGCATTGATCGACCATTTGTGGGAGGAGTATTCTAATTTTGAAAACTAAAAAATCTTTGTGGTTTTTAATTAGTATTTGTATTAAATAAATTTTAGCGAGTCATGATTTTTATATGTGTTATTGTATCATTAATTCCAAGTATGCTCTTTTTTTTATTATAAATAATTTATAAATTATAGAAATTTAATTAAAATGTTGTATAAGAAATATATTACATTTATTAAATTAATATAATAAATACATAAATTAGTAAATTTATTAAAATTTAAATTAATATAATAAAAAATATATAATTTATTAAATTAAAATATCATATAAATATTAATTTAAAATTAATATAAAATGGAATATTCTTGAAATATTCTGTTAGTGCAAAAATTTAGTGCAAAACTGCTGGAGTTGTATTGTAATTCTGCGCTAAAATAATGTAAAATCTGCGCTAGAATAGAGCAATCTGCTGGAGATGACATGAGATATATTATACTACATATTAAATTGAAAGGGAAAGAAATGAGAGCGTGAGTCTCTGTTGCGGGTAGCGGCTGTTTTATAGGGGAAACAGAGGTAAGAAATCAAATCAATTCCTACCACGTTTCTAAATATGATTGGACCAAAGTTCTAATCCCTGTAGCAGAGACGTGTTTTATCCCTCTCCAATAAAACTGAAATTATTATATTTATTTAAATGTATACTGTTTATTTATCAACATATATATATATATATATATATATATATATATATATATATATACTCCCTCCGTCCCAACTTAAGAATATTATTATTTAATGTGTAGTGGGTAGTTGTATTAGTGGGTGTGGGTGGTCCCATGTGTCCAAAAAAGAAAATGAGACTCTTTAGATTGGACGACCAAAATGGTAAAATGACCCTCTTAGCCTGGGACGGAGGGAGTATATAGTATATTATTATTATTAAATATATGTATACATATATTTTTATGAGTAACTCTCTCGTGAGACGAGTTATTTGTGAGACGGGTTGACCCATCACTAAAATATGCTTATTGTATAGATAAAATATACTTATTTGTAGTTAAAGTATATCAATAATAAATCATGTTATAACACACTAAAATCATACTTTAATGCATAATTCAACATACTTTTAGAAAACGTACTTTAACCACTATTAAACATACTTTATCTAAATAATAAACATACTTTAAAACGTCTCACAAATCGTCTCATTTAAATAACGTCTCACAAGAAACTTTGTGTATTTTTATTATCATTCTTTATTTCCTTATACATCTTTTGAGTGCAATTAAATCTGAATATCACATCAAAGAAACTTTGAGCAAAAGAACGTGGTTAGAAAATTAAATTATTAATAAAAACGAACGAAGAACACATGAGAGCGCGCGCGCATATATATATATATATATATATATATATATATATATATATATATATATATATATATATATGTGGGTATTTATTTTATTATTATTATAGGATGTTACAAAAGTAGCCCTGAAATCAACTTGGGTCACTTGATGGGTCCATCACTAATAGCAATTAATCATGAATATTTAAGAAGATCATTGAATAGTTACCTTCTATTTATCTAATTTCAACAGCTAATTAGAGGGCTTCAGTGGTTGATCAAGCGACCAGCGCGATGGCGCCAATAGTGGAAGAATCCAGTGTTGATGCTGAAAAAAAACATTAAAAATTGTATGATGTTAGAAAGATGGAGGAGATGAAGAGTGAGAAACTCACGTAGATCTATTCACAAAAAATTTTCTAATGGGACTGAGTCAACTCGCTTCTCGACCCTTCTCCGATCCGCCAACCTCGCCGTCTCCAAACCTCAATCCTCATTCCACCGCGCCATTCCAACCACGCTAGAGCCTCAAAACATCGAAGCAGCTGTCGCGGAAGCCCAACCCGAGCCGGATCTCCCGAAAAGGAGGCCTGTGGCCGGCTCCAGGGTCCATTTCCCCAACCCTAATAATGCAATCAAAGTGTCTCTCGATGGGTACCCGGTCGAAATCTCTAAACAAATGATAGTGCTCCATGCCTGCGTCGTCGTTGGTGTTGATATACAGAGGTTCTGTTACAACGATTATATCGGCGACTGAGTTATAAAGAAGAGAATGAGAGATGGTAGACAATGATTTTTGAGAGAGAAAGGCGATCGGAGAGAAAAACATTAAGGTTATGTTCGGTTTCTGATTTAAAATCTAGGTTTTGATTTTCAAAATCCATATCCAAATTTTAAAAATCTCCCCTATATATACCTACTACATTCTCTCTCCTCAATTAATACATTTTCTCTCTTCATCTTTCCTCTCTCATTTAACTTTTTAAATAAATTAATATATTGATTTGACATAAGGTTAAAACCTACCCTACTCAAAACCCAAAACAAACATATACTAACACTATTCATGGTTTTCAAATCCCACATAAACTCAAACCAAACATTACCTAAAGTAAGAAATTAAAATGGATTAAGAAAGAAAGAGAAAAAATAAATGCCAGAAGAATAAAAACGTAAGAAAAGAAAATAATTAGAAAATAGAAAGTGCGGTAGATTATCTCCTTCTGCCATGTCACTAAGGAAGAAAGGCAGCCTATCCACGTCAGCAAAAGAAGATTCTCTTATAGATGTCTTTAGATTACTTTGTGAATAAATTTAATGAATAAAATTATTACCGTCTCTACCATTACGACAATTAAATAAACAATTTTTGTAATCCGCTTTATGGTTAAAGAACAAAGACCATGGTAAAGTATACCATGGTGGATTCAACATAGGTTGACATCTGTTGGAACACGGAGACCATTATAAATATTCGGAGCTGAATTTTCTCTCGAATTAGAAGAATTGAACATGAAATTCGTCCATAAATCTTTATCCATCTTTTTATGACTAGAATTTAAAAGTAGCACTCAAATTAAATTTGAAGTTTTAATATTTAGAAGAGAAAAAAATGTAGAATGAAGTAAAAGATATATTTATAGTGATATTTGTTAAAAATAAATAAAATCATAACAGTAATATGGAGAGAACGGTCATTTAAAACCAACGGTCATATTTAATAATACATTCTAAAAATAATACAAAAAGAAATAAAAAAATCCAACCAAAAAAAGGAAGAAATCTTTAACGGTAATATATGGGAAGAAATATGTAGAAATTTGTAATAATATAAACAATTTAAATGAAAAACAAAATCGTAGAAAGAAAATAAAAAAAAGAAAAGAAAAAAGCATGGCCCCACACCACCCGTGCGTAAGGGCCACACGCTGAGATATTGATAGATAGATTGCATGCTCCCACTCTCCCACTACCTTAAATACCTGGATAGAATAGCTTCTACTATGATAAATGTTCACTTTCCCCCAACGCCATCTACCTCATGCCTTGGGTTTTTTCTTCCACCACATCAGTCATTCTACCTTGCATTGGGGATGACCTTATAGTGGGCACTTTTTTGGAAATTTCCATAAGTTTATACTAATTCGCAAATGACAAAAAAAGGTTGAAATCTTTCTAACGTTTAACTTTTTTTTTCTTTCATATGAATAAATAAGTATTACTCCCTCCATCCCAGGTATTTTTACCTATTTGTACAGGCATGAAAATTAATTAAGACATTTTTTTTAATATATAATGTAAGAAAAAATATGAATAAATTGGTATTTTAAATAGAAAAAGTGAATAATTTGTTGGGAATGATGAATAAAGTGTAAAAAAAGTAAGTAAGGTTGTTGGGATTGATGAATAAAGTATAAAAAGTACTCTCTCCGTCCCGTTTCAATGTTTACGTTTCTATTTTGCGCGTCCCATTTCAATGTTTACATTATTTTTTTTGGAATATGAGACTCACCTAAAACAATTAATATATCATCTTACACTAATACACCTGTAGGCACCTAAATTTTATTGCCTATTAAATAAAATATGTGGCAGATTAATGAAATAATTATCAATTAATTATTTATTTATTAAGGAATTTAAATAAATTAATTCCTAAAATAAATGAGTAAATAATTGATAATTAAGCCTTATCCAGTCCAGCAGGCTTAATTAAAGGAAAAAACCCAACATATCTTTTAAAGGAGAAAATATCTCACAAGTGGTTATTTTCTCTACATATAAATAAGGGCCTTCAGTCCTCATTCCAGACACCAAAATATCTGAAGACAAAAGCTCTGAAGAGATCAAGAATACGAGCAGTGCTCCCTTGAATACTTCAAGCATTTTCAAGCGAAGAACATCCGCCAAATCAGATATCAAGCTGCCAAGCCCTCCGATCCGGCGTTCTTCCATCCAACATCCGCCAAATCGAAGATCAAGCTGCCAAGCCCTCCGATCCGGCGTTCTTCCAACCAACAGCCTCCGATCAGAGATCAAGCTGCCAAGCCCTCCGATCCGGCATTCTTCTATCCAACAGCCTCCGATCAGAGATCAAGCTACCAAGCCCTCCGATCCGGCGTTCTTCCAGCCAACCGCCTCCGATCAGAGATCAAGCTGCCAAGCCCTCCGATCCGGCGTTCTTCCAGCCAACCGCCTCCGATCAGAGATCAAGCTGTCAAGCCCTCCGATCCGGCATTCTTCCAGTTGACTGCTTCCGATCAGAGATCAAACTGCCAAGCCCTCCGATCCGGCATTGTCTCCAGTCAACTTTCAATCCAAATAAAGGCTCGACGCCTCCGGATCAATATTATAAAATCCTAAATCCAAGTTTGGACAAGCTTCAACTGAAGATCCGACACAACATACATAGTCAACGCGGTCAAGTCAACAAGTCAAAGTCAAAGCCAAATTGGTTCGAGAGAAGAATCAGAGGATAGATAGAGATTGTTCCTAAATTATCAATTTTAATCCATCTTGGATTATATTTGTAATTTCTTTTGTGTTTATTATTTTAATAAATACAAATTTTGTTGTTACAAATTTTGGCACGCCCAGTAGGACCGTTTCTACCTCTCATCTCTTCTCTTTAAAAGTTCAAAGATACAAAGTATGACATCAAGTGACTTCGAATTGCCTTCAAGTAATGAACCCTATGTGTTTGGAGACATGTCTTTCGATGAGCCTCTCGAGGAGGAGTCACAGTCAAAGACACCAGTGTCTATAAAGATCCAAAGAAATGAAGTTAAACCAAGAGAAAAAAATGGTGCATCCCATGATTGGGGGCAATAAATTATCTCAAATCTCAAGCCAATGCTCCATGACACGAGCGAAAACTGTCTGCACTACGCTCCTTGATATGAGCTTAAACTATCTAAAATCTCCCAAGTCAAAGCTCCTCAATACGAGCGAAAACTGTTTACATCACGCTCCTTGATATGAGCTTAAACTATCTAAAATCTCCCAAGTCAAAGCTCCTCAATACGAGCGAAAACTGTTTACATCACGCTCCTTGATAAGAGCTAAAACTATCTATAATCTCTCAAGTTACGCTCCTTGATACGAGCTAAAAATATAAAAAATCTTCATTATGCTCCTTGATACGAGCTAAAACTATCTAAAATCTTCAAGTTACGCTCCTCAATACGAGCTAAAACTCTCTGCATGTTATGCTCCTTTGATACGAGCCTAAACTATCAAATTCAAATCAAATCTCCTTGAGAAGAGACGAAACTCTCTACATGTTACGCTCCTCGACACGAGCTAAAACTGTTCATGTGTTATTCTCCTTGATACGAGCTTAAACTATCTAACTCAAATAAAATCTCCTTGAGAAGAGACGAAACTCTCTGCATGTTATGCTCCTTGATACGAGCTTAAACTATCTAACTCAAATCAAATCTCCTTGAGAGGAGACGAAACTCTCTATATGTTATGCTCATTGATATGAGCCTAAACTATCAAACTCAAATCAAATCTCCTTGGGAAGAGACGAATCTCTCTATATGTTATGCTCCTTGATACGAGCTTCAAATTTTCAATTCAAGTTCAAGACTCCTTGAGAAGAGTATAAACTGTCTACAAATCAAATTGAAGACTCATTGACACGAGTATAAATTGTCAGCAAATTCAAGCTCAAGACTCCTCGGGAAGAGTATAAACTGTCTACAAATTCAAATTGAAGACTCCTTGATAAGAGTATAAATTGTCAGCAAGTTCAAGTTCAAAGCTCTTTAACGCACGAGCATAAACTGCATGTTACTCCTGGCCCGTATGAGTATAAACTGTGTACGGTACCCCCATTCAAATCAAATCATGTCCCTTTGAACTACGTTATGACTTGATTCTCTGTGAAGAGGTACGTAGGCAACTTAGCACTCTACTAAGTTCAGTCATAATTCAGGCTATTTGTATCAAGGTGCTGAGGCAAACAATAAAATTCAGTCATGTTGATCAATAATGGAGTGTCGCAATTTGTTCACTTCAACACAAAGGCGTCCGTGAACAAAATGCGAGGGGGCATTTGTAGGCACCTGAATTTTTTTGCCTATTAAATAAAATATGTGGCAGATTAATGAAATAATTATCAATTAATTATTTATTTATTTATTAAGGAATTTAAATAAATTAATTCCTAAAATAAATGAGTAAATAATTGATAATTGAGCCTTATCCAGTCCAGCAGACTTAATTAAAGGAAAAAACCCAACATATCTTTTAAAGGAGAAAATATCTCACAAGTTGTTATTTTCTCCACATATAAATAAGGGCCTTCAGTCCTCATTCCAGACACCAAAATATCTGAAGACAAAAGCTCTGAAGAGATCAAGAATACGAGCAGTGCTCCCTTGAATACTTCAAGCATCTTCAACCGAAGAACATCCGTCAAATCAGAGATCAAGCTGCCAAGCCCTCCGATCCGGCGTTCTTCCATCCAACATCCGCCAAATCAGAGATCAAGCTGCCAAGCCCTCCGATCCGGCGTTCTTCCAACCAACAGCCTCCGATCAGAGATCAAGCTGCCAAGCCCTCCGATCCGGCGTTCTTCTATCCAACAGCCTCCGATCAGAGATCAAGCTGCCAAGCCCTCCGATCCGGCGTTCTTCCAGCCAACCGCCTCCGATCAGAGATCAAGCTGCCAAGCCCTCCGATCCGGCGTTCTTCCAGCCAACCGCCTCTGATCAGAGATCAAGCTGCCAAGCCCTCCGATCCGACGTTCTTCCAGCCGACTGCTTCCGATCAGAGATCAAGCTGCCAAGCCCTCCGATCCGGCATTGTCTCCAGTCAACATTCAATCCGAATAAAGGCTCGACGCCTCCGGATCAACGTTATAAAATCCTAAATCCGAGTTCGGACAAGCTTCAACTGAAGATCCGACTCAACATACATAGTCAACGCGGTCAACGCGGTCAAGTCAACAAGTCAAAGTCAAAGCCAAATTGGTTCGAGAGAAGAATCCGATGATAGATAGAGATTGTTCCTTAATTATCAAGTTTAATCCATCTTGGATTATATTTGTAATTTCTTTTGTGTTTATTATTTTAATAAATACAAATTTTGTTGTTACAACACCTACCCACTTTACATTAAATATTGTATTTTTCCACCCACTATCTATTAAAATATTATACTTCTAAATAAACGTGCAAAAAGAAAACGTAATCATTGAAACGGGACGGAGGGAGTAGGCAATAAAATATTATGTATTGTCGCCATTAATGAAATAGGTAAAAATATGTGAGACAACCCAAAATAGAAAGTGAGTAAAATTATATGGGACAGAGAGAGTATTATTTTATATATAGTGGATAGTTGTATTTGATGTATTAGTGTGATCATGTGGGGGACCTCTCTCCAAAAAGTGAAATATTTTTCTTTAGAGAGTAGACGTCCAAAATTGATTAAACGTGGGCATTATACAAACTGGAGCTTTTGCGTTATTTTTGTGTATCATTTTATGTGTCACATATTAAATGATTGACTCGTAAGATAGGGAAATAAATCCAACAATTGTCCCTAATGTTTAAGCATTCCTAAATAGGGTATAGTGTCCCTCCCTCTCCTACGTGATAACATCCAACAGTATGACATATGAAATGATGTACAAAAAAATGACAAAGAGAACCTGCCATTATATATTTTATTTAAGTTAACTTTAGTTATCTATATACTCCTATTACATATTACTCCCCCCATCCCATCACAAGTTTGTACATAAATTAAGGGATATATTATTTAATGTATACATGAGGAGAGAGAAATAAAGAAATAATATTTTGATATATTGTGGGTATGTATATTAATGTGGCATGTGGATTGATGAAGATATATTAATTATTTTGTTTGAATCTCATCTACAGGAAAATGACAAAAAATACATAAATTATAGACCAATTATGATGTAGAAATTCAATGTAAGAATAGGTGCAAATTGAGAACCATATGAAAATTGAATAAAAAATTAATTATTAAAATAGGAGTAGTATTAATGGCGTGAAATAAACCATTATAGCCCTATTGAGTTGATCAATTTTGATCCAGTTAGATTAACCAATTTGGGCAGGAAGGACACCACCATTACCACAATTAAGGCCGGCCCTGAGCATAGGCAACAAGGGCGATCGTCCAGGGCCCCCAAATCTTAGGCCCCCAATTCTTACATGTTTAGTATAGTTTATTGTAATAAAAAAAATACTTTTATTGTGATTTCTTTATTTTTTTTAATTATTTCTTTATATTTGATTGTAGAAATATTTCATTAATTATCTCTTATTTAGTTACACTTTCATAATATGATCTCTTTCTTTTTCTAATTGTTTTTTATTCAATTTTGACGTTTAAACTCTTTCTTTTTATAATTATTTTTTTATTCAATTTTGACAATTTTGACGTTTGAGCTCTTTCTTTTTTTAATTATTTTTTATTCAATTATTATCTCTTTCTTTTATAACTCTTTTTTTTTAATCTTAGTAATCTATCTCTTATATTTAATTAAACTTGATAGCTGATATCGTTATTATTTCAAAGTTTATTATTTCAAAGTCTATTCTTTTTTTTAACGTAATCTTTTTTCTTTTTTAATTCTTTTTTGTTGTGATTTGTTTTTTTTTTTTTATAATTCTTTCCTTATATTTTGATAAGTACATTTCTACTAATTTACCTCTTAATTCTAACTCTAACTCTAACTCTAACTCTATTCTAAGTGCTTATTCCATCAACCTCTTAATTAATCTACTTCTAATTCTTTTTAATGATACGACAATATTTAAAGAATAAAGATCATATAATAATACACGATAGAATTTGAGATAATATTTATAATAAAACATTAAAACTAAAGACATATAGATGGAGAACAATGTTAAAAAGTATCTCAAAATTTCTAAAAATAAATTTTCTAGAAAAATTTTATTAAAAAATTAAAATTTCTTTTTATTAATACTGCTTTTTAAATAGGGCCCCTTTATAAATTCGGGTTCCAAAATCTCGGGCCCTGTACACATTCATTTAAACAATTTTTGTAATCCGCTGTATGATTAAAGGACAAAGACCATGGCAAAAAATACCAAGGTGGATTCAACCGAGGTTGACATCTGTGGGAACACGAAGACCATTCACCATCCGCCACCGTCACATGACATACCATCATCATCAGCACAGCTGTAACCATAACATAACTCATCACTGCCTTTTCCATTTTTACCTTTATTAATTACTACTCTTCTTAATTTATTCATCAAACTCCTCACTATTTATACTTTTTACAATTTCTTATAAATTTTGGAATACCATTGAATTTAATGTGGCGTTACTGTTGAGATTATTAATTAATTTCAAACTCCAAAGCTTTGTGGTTGTATTTAATTTTTATTGGTAACGCCACGCCCTAATAAAGGACTAGGGATCTTTTATATATGATTATAATTAATTTTTTTTTACACGTTTCATCAATTTAAGACTTAGGTTACTGCTACTCAATGATAACCATAAAATAGGAATTAGGAAATAATAAGTAAACTTTATATATGATGGAATATAAGGCATACTTTTATTGATATTAATCCTATAAATATTTTTGAATTTTAGTACATTAATATTTAGTACATTAATTATTCAATTGAATTATATAATTAGTTATTTTAATTATTATATAACTCTAAAAGAAAAAAGTTGAAAGTAAAAATATAAAAAATAATAAATTTATTACAAATATATGAATATTGAGATATATATATAATACGTAATTATTTTTTTGATTGATAACCTAAAAAGTCTCAGACTCTACTTGTGAATTAGTCTAAACTTACTCCCTCCGTATCTTGTGACCTGTAAATCTAGCTTCCGCAATTTTTTTTTAAATAACCCGATGGCGAAAGACGGCGACGGTGGTAAAATTGGCACCATCATTGATGTTATGTCCCCATATTTTATTCGTTCTTCAAATAATCCATGTCATGTTTTTGTCACTGATCTCCTTAGTGACAGTAACTTTGGAGATTGGTCAGAAGAAATAAGCAACTGCTTGTACGCAAAAAATAAATTTGGATTCATTGATGGCTCAATACCAAAACCTGATGAAAGCACGCCAGAACTTCCTTTGTGGAAACGCTGCAATGCCATGGTAAGCTATTAGTCGCCATAGATAAAGAGATCTGAAATAGCGTGAAGCATGCCAAGACTGCACGCGAGGTTTGGTGTGACCTAGAAGAACGATTCGGCAAAGAAAGTGCTCCAAAGGCATACGAATTGAAGAGGATCCTCACACTTACACGCCAAGACAATATGTCGATCTCGGCATACTACACCAAGTTAAAAAGAATTTGGGATGAGATTGATTCAATCTCATCAACTCGAAAATGTACGTGTGGAGAGTGCACCTGCCATGTATCCAAACTCTTTATTGAAAAGAGTGAAAAGGAGCGAATCTATGGATTTCTCATGGGTCTTGATGACTCTTTTAATACTATCAAAACTCAAATCCTGAGTACTAAACCAATGCCAAGTCTTGGGGCAGTATATCACCTTGTCGATGAAGATGAGACACAACGATTAATATCATCCACCCGAAGACCAACTGTTGGTGGTGCTGCTTTCCAGGTTCAGCGCCAAAGTAATCAAGAGTGTCGTGATGGGGGGCGAGGCAAGGACAAAGCCCCTCTGAGATGTGATCACTGTGGAAGATTGTGGCATACTATTGAGAATTGCTATGAAATCATTAGATACCCGAACTCGAAGAAAGGCAACAAGGGAGGCAAATTGAAGGAGAAAGAATTTGGTAAAGCTAATGAAAAAAAATCACATAGAGCAGCACACGTGGATGCAAATCAACCAAAAGAATATTCGAGTCTTTTGTCATGATTCACATCTGAGCAAATAACACAACTGAGAGACCTTCTCAACAACACTGTTGGTACCAACACCTCTTTCATGCCTTCAGTAAACATGACCGGTAAGATCAATTTTGATACACCATGGGTAATAGATTCTGGAGCCATAGAATACACTACTTATGAGGGAAGTATGCTTAAGTCGATTACAATTACTAATACTGAAATGCCAGTTAAAATACGTAATGGAGACAAGGTACCTGTTCGGTGTCTAGGCATTGTTGATTTGCCGAATGGTTTGCATGTTGAGCGAATATTATATGTACAAATTTATAAAATTGATGAGTTCATAAATGTAGTATAGAATCGTTTGTAAAAGAAAAAATATATTTATTTTGAACTGAAAAACCAACATTAATGAAGGATGTTATAGTAATTTTATGTTATTTAAATGCTATTGATCGAATCAAATTTATCCGAACAGCATTGTCCAAAAAAATTGTACTCCTAATGTGTTAAAAATTAAATTCAACTTCACAAAGCTTTGGAGTTTCAAATTAATAATAATCTCAACAATAACGCCGCATTTAAATTCATTGCCTTCCAAAATTTATACTCCCTCCGTCCCGCGCATATTGCACTATTTACTATAATTTTTGTGAGAGCTTTATGCAGTCAAACGGTGCAGTTTGACGGGAAAAGAGGGAGTACTCCACAAAATTGTATACACTATAAATAGTGAGGCTAGATATTAATAAATGAATAAAGGAGAGTAATAATTAAATTAAAGGTAATTAAAAATGAAAAAGGCAGTGATGAGTTTAGACATGCATCCCGGTTCGGAACCGCCGGTTCCGGTTCTGAACCGACGGTTCCGGTTCCAACGGAGAGGGAACCGGAACCGAACCGGGGTTATGGGGTTTCGGTTCGTGAACCGGCGGTTCCGGTTCCGGTTCGGAACCGTCGGTTTTCCCATTTTTTTTTTTTGTAAAATTTTTATTTATTTATTTATAATTTATTATATTTATACATGTGTTATTATGTGTAATTTATTTATTAAATAAGTGAAACATGTGTTGTGTAATTGAAATATTGAATTTGAGTATGTAATATCATTAAAATTGAAAACATGATGTATTTGTATGCAATATTCAATAATGCAAATAAAAATTTGAAAGTTGATATTAAATTCATAATAATCATACAATATTAATTAATGTGATCACATAAAAAATTTAATTATTAAAGTCCAAACCATTACAATTTACAAATGTAGAAGTGTAGAGAACACTACAAGTTTACACCCATGTCAACTACTCTATTTTTACTATTCAAAAATTTAAAAAATACAATATTTATAAGATAAAATACAACAACATGATAGAGGGGGAAAAAAAAAGGACTTGAGCTTAAATTTAGGGTTAAACTTGAAAATTCAAGTTCAACTTAAATTTAAGTTGCCTACGTATCCTCGAAAGGAATCAAAGCCCACGTAGTTCTCTTAACTTACCTCAACTTACCTCTTTGGCTCGGTGGAGGTGAATGGTGATGGCATTTTTTGTTTACTCTACCAATCTAACTTGCTTCCATATTCCGTAATTTCATCATCCGATCGGTCTTCTTCACTTTGATGTTGAATCCGTCTTTCCGCCTTTGACCAATCATCAAACAAACACAAATTTTCTAAATTTGTCACACTTAAATTGGATCGTGTCGGATCCAAAGTGAGATTACCAAGACTAAATGCTTGTTCGACGGCAACCGTAGAGGCGGGAGATGCAAAAACCTCTTTTACAATCAATGATAAAATAGGGAATGACTTTGTTCTCCTTGACCACCACTTCAAAATATCAAAACTAGTTCCACTTGTTTCAAACTCAAAAGTGTTAGTAAAATAAGAATCAAGTTCTTGAAAAGGATTAGATATAACCCGTGCACGTTTTTGAGATCTAGCATCATAAAAACTATAAATTTTTTGAAGAGCATCATATTTTCTAGAATTATCAACACTATCACTACTATCATCACCACTAGATTGATCATCATTCATACCATTTTGTTCTTTATACTCCTTAAAAAGGTCCTTTAGTAGATTATAAGTATTTGCAACTATGTCTTTAGGATTAGGAGCTTGTTGTCTAGTAGGAGAATCACAATTAGCATACAATGAATCATAGTAAAGCGTTAACAATTCTTCTAAACCATCCGTTCTAATACGTAGGTCCAACAATTTAGCAACTAAACACAAGTCCGGGATTTGAAAAAAATATTTTATCCACTTATTTTTCATGGAAAGAATAGCATTTGACAACAATGGGTGTACTTCATTAGCACTAAAAACCATAGCAATTTTAACACAATTATCAACAACTAAATTTGAAGTAGGATAATAAACACCGGATAGTTCTTCCGTAGCATCATTAAAAATTTGCAAAACATCACATAAAGTATAACATGTGTCCCATTGATTAGCAAATAAAATTTGACCACCCGCATCTTGTGAGTAAAAAAGCACAAATATGATCTTTATAATCAAAAGAGTCATACAACATTTTATACGTCGAATTCCAACGAGTTGAAACATCTAAAGAAAATTTTTTTGGGTGAATGTTAACAGATTGACAATATCTTTTTCATCTTTTAGTCACGGAAGAGTTTCTCATTATATACCATATAGCACTTTTAATAGGTTGAATGTGTGTTTTCAAAGCACTTATACCATCTTGAACACATAAATTCAATATATGACAAATACATCTAACATGAAAAAATCTACCACCAATTGAGGGTTTGCAAATATTAATAAGACTTTCTAAACTAGCCGTATTAGCACTAGCATTATCAAATGAGATTGTAAAAATCTTTGTAACTAAACCATATTCTTGCAAAATAGTACTAATTTTGTGAGCAATATTAACGGCGGTATGAGGAACATCAAATGATCTATAAGCAATTAATCTTTTTTGCAAATTTCTGATGTAGAAGGCATGTTGTATGTTCTTGCATCACTTCCACGACGTCCAATAAGTTTTAACTGAATTTCTGTAGTGCCTTCATTTATTTTCTGACCAATCATTCTGAAAGCTTTAGCAGGAACATTATGCTGATTCAACATATTTTTTAAGTCTGCAACAATGTTGTGATGAACTGTATCTTCATGCATAGAAATCCTATTAAATTTATCCATTTCACAATTAATATAAGTATGAATAGGTTGATAGTCTAAGGATTAAATTAGCAGTAATGATAAAAAACAAAGCAATAGTAATTAAGTTATTACATACCCGACAACATTTATTCTGTTTTTAACTTCATTTTCTGTGTCATAGATATAGAGTTGAGAGAACTTAGGTGTACTGCCTTCTAGCGGAAATAAACTACCCATCAAGTGGTAGTTCTGACCACTTAATCGGAAGACAGGTGGCGATCGACCATTGTTCAGAGATCTATCAATTTTTCCACCCATTGATGTGAATGCAAACATGCTATTATACGATCTTATTTTCTCTCGATACACTTTTGTCCTGTGTCCATCACCGTGAAGCAATTCTTTTAGTAATGAAGGAGGTTCCTTAATAAAAGGTAAGACTACCTTTCCATGAATACAACATAATTTATATTTAGGCTGCATTTTTGTGGATTTTGTCTTGGTACGCTCACCATACCAGAATTTTGCAAAACAAAATTGACATTTGTACACTTCATCTCCACAATCAATGTGATGTTCACCTACATATGTATAATGATGTATGACATTTTAGTATTAGTTGACCTAATAAAATATTCGTATTAAACCAATGTATTATTGAAGCAATATTCGGTGCTTACCAATAGTGTTTAACCTGACATTGTTATTGTCGGTTTCAAATTCATCTATCACTTCTGGAGTTTCGTCATCAATATGTAAAATATCATTGCCCGCACTGTTGTCAACTTCTATCTCATAGGATGTATTTTCATAAAAATGAGAGTTCATCACAGCTTCCACAAGCCGACTTGGTGCTATACTGGGGCCAGGTTGATTAACTTCAAAACACTTTCTTACAGTAGAATTGCTTCCTAGTAATAAAATCATGTATAAAAAAGATAATTTAAAAAATTAAATCACACCCAGGTAATAGAATTTTGTCAAATTATAAGTAACATACTTACCATTTCTATCACCAATTAGTGGTGTAACAGGTAATATGCAATTAGGATTTGGAAAATGATCACTATTATCATTTAGATGTACACGATACTCTTCGTCGGGTTGAATGTCGACATTAATCAAAGAATCTTGTAATTCTAACACTTAAATAACAATAAAGATAGCCAAAAATGCTAGTTATAATTGAAGTAACAAATATAACTACTAATTGTATTACCTGTTGAAACGTCGTAGAATTTAGTAGCTGGTGATTTTCCTTTATCAATTGAACGTGAGCAATGATCAACCGTATGTTTCTGAAAACTGTCCACTCGTGCATCTTTTTTGTTTTTTAAGTCTAACCTGTTATTAAGATCTGTATAATAGAATTAGATTCTCTTATAAACAAAATTAATTAACAATTGAGAATAAATCAAAATACAAAACATAATAGTTTATGAAGCAAAATAGTTCCTCAATATTGTTTTGTTCTAATTGTACATTAATATTGCTTTCACTTTTATAATGGGTAATATAAATTGCCAAATATGAAATCAACTTACAAAAGTAAAACTAACCGAGTGGAATTTCAGAGATTGTAGTAGCAGGTGATAGTCCAGAATTGTAGAAAGATAGAACATCTTTAAATACGTAATTAAAAGTAGACCTTTCTTTCTGTATTTCAATGTTGGACTGATGTCTTGTTTTGTTGACTTGATAAAAAAAAAACAAACAAACAAATATATTAAAATCTTTTAGTTAAAATTTTACACTGAATTTTTTTTCAATTAAAAATATTAAAGAATAGTATTTTTTTCAAATTCATCATATAAATCAAATAATAAAACACATCAAACCATTTGTAATACCTGATAATGCACTTCTTGGGGTTCTTCATGAATAGATTTGAAAATGTTGCTGCTAGTTCCCACTCCTTGATTTGCATTTTCAGACTGAAATTCAATATCCAACGCACGTCTGATGTCATTTTCTACATGAATGATACACAATCAGATCACTATATTTCAATGATGATATTCTAACATTCTGTAAAAAAAAATCTGAGTATATTGAAGATAAGAATCAATCAACGATGTAGTGATAATAATTTTTATCACTACATTTTACCCTTATCTCCATTGAGACGTTTCCTCTTCTTTTGGTTTATCATTGTTGAATTTGTAAGCTTTCTCATAAAAAAGAATGCAGTTCTTAATCAAAAAAATGAAAGGAAGTTGAATACTAAGAATAACATGATATTCAGAATACTTATACGATGCTGCTATAATTTGTTAAATTATTATTCTCATGTAATAAATGTGTTTGATTACTCATAATTTAATTTACGTTTTAATTTATGCAATTTATCAAGCGAATCATTAGTAATGTGATCAATTAAAATTTAATGTTCAAAGTTTCCATATGAATTATATATTAATCTTTCAATCTTTGAAACACGCTTAATGGACTTTGAAAATAGATATTTATTTAAAAAATGTTTTCAACTTAATCACACATTTTACATGCTTTTTAAATTAACTAAATAGATTTTTCATATAAAAAAGTGTTTTAAACTTAATCGCACATCTTAGATGCTTTTTATAATAATCAAACAGTTTACATACATAAGTGTAAAAATAATTGATTCTCCATAACTTAAGTTTTCATAGAATCTAGTCTAACCTTAGAGTACTCAATTGTAATTATTATACACATTGAAGAAGGTTATATGAACATCGTATCCAAAATATTAATCAACACTAAATTATTTCTACAACAAAATATGTTTTTTTGTTTTTCAAGATTTTTATCGAACACATTGCATGCATTATTTTTTCTCAAATATTCTATCACATACATGTATGTATAATAGAGGGAATACAAAGTCATCATGCATCAGAAAGAATTTGTAAACTAATTAAAAGCATGGAGTTTGATTCAATTGGATCATTCATTATGAAATTTTCTTCAAACGTAAATATATATTTCTTGTACCTGTTTAATTGTGGAGCCAACCATGTATGATTTTTTTTATTACGATGAATATTTGAAGAATCATGGTAGAAATGAAACAACACGATGAATGCACGAAGAGAAATATTCATGAAACACGCTTAATTGTCTGAAAAGATTAAGATTTTTATTGAATGTGGGCAGTAGTTAAAGTTCGTAAATAAATATGAACCTGTATTTATAATTATATAAGATAAAATATAAATAAAATATAAATAAAATATAACTCTAAACATAATTAAAGGAAATTTATTATAATAATTATGGCAAATGTCATTACTGAGTGCAAACGAACTCAGAACTTGTAATGTTATGACAATCAAGCTTTCATCCAGAAAGCATACAATTATTAATAGAAATTCAGTTAACTGATAAAAAGATGCCCAAACAATCTGAAGCATACAGGGGATTCATAGTGAATTATTCCTTTTCAATCTTGATGGAGATCAATGACTTGTTCTTTTTCAAAGAAGTCAAAGATGAAAAGTTGTCCAACAATGATCTCTTCGCAACAGTGTCCACATCATCAACATCAATGGCTTCTTCATCTCTTTTACAGGTTTTATTTGGTGATTCAGCGTCATCACATGTTGAATCGGCCTGTTTTGAGAGTGATTAACATAATTATTCACATAAAATAGTAATTCAAATTCTTGAAAGAGTAGATTTTGAATTTAGCATAATTCATCAATAAAACGAACTCTGGAGATTTTAGTACTATCATCAGTTAGAGCCTTCTTGCCACATTCAGAATCCTACACATTGAAAAAAAATTGTAAATAAAATGTTAAACTTTGTATTTATAGAGTCATTGAATCAATTAACATACCTGGCTGTCACTAAAAGAAGGAAAGTACTTCTTAATGATCTCTGTGTCTGTGCAAACTTTCGAGACAACAAACTTTGAATTTGGTATATCAAATTTCCTCGGAGACACCTTCATCAACATTTCCTTCTCAAGTAAATCCATGATTTCGTCTGGTGGTGAGTTGATGTTGTTCTATGACAACAAAGCTCTTATAAAGATGAAGGAAATACTTAAGATTAAAAACAAATGAACTAATATTATTGTGAACAAAATTAGACGTACTTTTGTGTTAGTTTCGTAGATCATATTAGCAGTTTTGCCAATTAGAGTCTTGCAAACAGAATCCCATAAGACAAAAAAGGAATTGCTAGTAGAGTCCATGATCAGTGCTGTTAGCATATACCTATTATAAAATTCAAATATGTTATGCCATATAATTCCAAACAAATTAAAACACCGAATAATAACTGTAGTTAATATAGAAAAACCACCTCTTGAATCCGCTGACAACATTCTTTTGACACCAATAGCAATATAGCTTACCATCAACTTTCTTAATTTTATGTGCACAACTTTTGCAAGACATATACCACCAGTTTGTGGCATTTTCAAACTGCATAATCCTTCCAAGAATCCAATATGTTCCATAACATAAGTATTAATTGTCAGACATAATATAACAATGCTTTATATGAAGCAAGATAAACGATAGGACTCATTATCCAATTGATTACCTCTTCTTTGGATAAGAACTCTTCCATTGTAATTGAGACAATATCTACAGATTCAAGCTCATTTGAATAATTAGAAGTTGTTGTTGCAGAGCTTGTAGCAATTGAACTTGAACATCCTTCTGAAATCATCCTGGATATCATAAAAAGGACAAACGTGATTATAAGAAGTACTTTTGTTGACACCAATATCAAATATATAAGAGACAATTATTATGATCAAAGCATAATTACCTCGTGGTATACTCTTCTATTTCGTGGCAGTTTTCAGAATATACTATTTTTGATGGGTTATAGGAGGTAGTCAGCGATATTTCCAAAGAGTCTGTTAGATTGATAAATTATAACTATATAATTTGTAGCAGCAAGTTAAGAATACCATATTTGAAATAAACTCTTAACATTATAGCAAAACTTACAGTCATTCTTTTTTATTCTAAACATCTGAAGGATGATGACCAGAGGAGAAGATCGTGGCATAGTATTCCTCATTCCTTTAATCAGGTCCATGGATTCCTCACTCCATAGGGAAGCTTTTATGGATCTACCCCTGATCAATAGTTATACAAATTCATTAAGTTCTCAATACAATTAATTCTAACATTTCATAACTAATCAGTATATTTGAATTGATGAATAATGAATTAATAAATGTGCTAATTATGTCTTACTCAATCTCCACAATATTGATCTCCACAACCTTTGTCGGAACTCCACCTACTTGAACCATTAAAGATCAATAAACATCTCCCAACTTTCCTATAACATCTACATAAATCGTTGTAAAAATTATTGTTGTAGTATCTGTGATGAAAAATATTGATTTGCATTTATTTAAAACAGAATCTAGCCAAACCTATAATATAGACAAACCTATTAAAATCTTGTCATCTGAGAACCTCTCTAATAAGATATCATCAATTAAAACGAAAGAATATGAACGCTGAGGAAGGGTTTCATCATAAAGTTGTGTTATAACTGTGGATGGAATTGCGAAAATTCGATAAATGCCTGATGTAACCTTGTACTCCGCAGTGTTATCATTCACGCAAAAATTTGTATACATCATACACGCACGATTCATTCCGCTTGGATTTAAATTTGGCTATGTGACTACTCATGACAGTAATTTGAATTCGATTCCCCTAAAAAAATAATAATTAAATTTACATTAATTCAACATAGAACTCAATAGTTGCTATATGTATTAAAAACAGTAGATTGTTACATACAGTAGATTTATTTAGATATACTTTAAAAATTTTAAAATAAGTGATAGAAGTTTTTAATGTGTACCTCGAAGTCGTAGAAAACACCTTCAAATGTTGGAGAACCGTTCCTCATTCTTGAATTGAAAAGGCGAAAATATCTTAACTTCATGGATTAATTAATGCTGTTTCTTTTCAAGTTTTTGATCAAGGTGTACTGAGGAGCCATCAGAAAAGATTGAAAAGCAAGTTTACTTTGTATTTTCTATTATGAATAGTGATATTGTAAATGGAGTGTAACAATTGCTTAAATAATGTCAGTATGATGAAGGAAGTGAAATTAAGAAGTAAATATATATTTATTGTAATTGACAGAAAATAAGGAAGTTAATGCTGAATCACCATGGAAATGTTCATCATGGCTCACAATATGTTTAAAATAAGTGGCATGTTCATAATGGAAATGCTTGGCAGTAAGATGCACAATATCAGTTCTGCAGATATCAACCGACGGAGTGTCCATAGCTACATAATCTGTTGTAGTTGGCATACTTAAAATTATTAGAACATTAGGAATGACAAACAAAATTGATGAATAGTAGGGTAAAAATAAAACAAACCTTCAAACGGTACTCGTGTTCCAATAGAGTTATACAACATACTGAGGAACGCCGATGTAATTGGATCATAATAACACGTAACAAACTTGACATCCCAATTCGAATAAAATCTCACCAAAGCAGGCCATCCAAAACCAAGTTCAATACCATTTTTTCAATTCTTAGTGAACACGTAAATACACTTCCCATTGATTGATGCAACTTTGATAATTTTTTTTTGGCTTGTACAAAGACTGTCCCGAACATATGAAGGAAGAATCTGTATCAAATGATTCGATTATATAAAATTTTACAATACTGCTAGAGTGTAATCTAAAGTCAAATATCTAAGATTTAATATAAACATAATTACAGAGCTCAACAAAATATGGTGTTAAAGTCTATACATGAAATATTATAGTGAGTTGCAAACTGATTCAAAAGAATATATTAAAGAAAACAACTTCAATTACCATTTTTTCCTGAAGTTTAGATAGAAAACATCTTCTGCTCAGTACCACCCTGTCCATATCACAACCTGCATAAAATTATTCAACTTATAACTAACCTGTCCTTTAAAATTCAATGCTAATGATAATATGTCCAACAATAATTGACATTATATATAAGATTTTCTTACGTTTTAGTTCACCCATTTCATCATAAACACAGAAGTAAAATGTGCCGTCAAACACGTATAAGAAAGAAATAATATCATGTTTCAATATGTGGTTATCACTCTGAAAATCTGACCAACCATCACAGAAAGTATAATATCCTCCAAATTTCTTCATACAAATATTATATTTCTTTCCAGTTAAACAAACGAATTCACATGTGAAATCGTTATGGACAAACATTCTTTGTGACCATTCAAAAATAAGCACCTTGATAAGGAAATTAACAGTAATTAGAACAATAATGGAATTAAATTGAGTTCAGTAATAACAATATAAATAAACTCATAAACACAAGAGACTGTTAATACCATAGATTGTTGATCGTCGATTATCACTTCGTTTGAAACTTCGCAAATAAAATAATAATTATCTCGTGAATAGAAGTTTTCCATATGGCGATCTATCTCCATATCTAATATAGTTTTACAAAATATTAAATATACATAGTTGTTAAACAAATCAATAGGTAAATGAAGATAAATTGTTAAGTTGAGATCTTACCTTCAACTGAAAACCAATTGTTCCTGATCCTGGTAACGACAGCCATTCGATAGATCTGTAAGATAATTTGAAGTGCTAAGGTTAAAACACACATATGAAAGCAAAAGTATTGTAATAAGTATATGAAATTCAAGACATGCAGAAGTTAAATTTTTTTTAGAATCAAATCTAAATAAATTCATTACAGTGAATTTTAAAACTTTCAGTTTACGAACAAAACACAATCAAATCTTGTGTCGAACGAAGATAACTATTAGATTCTAGAGTACACACTATATTTTAAATTTGTGTAGAACGATAATAAATATAGATTTGAGGATAGTTTACCTTTCAAATTTGCAGAATGAAGAACTGAATTTTAAGATCATCTAAGGAAAGTAAAAGTGTGCAGAAAGAATCTTGGAATAAGATGAATGGTCATTTTGAGAATTGAAAGTAAAGAGATATGTCAGTTAAGAAAATCAAATATCCCAGAAGATTGCGATGGTTCGACTTCCAATAATAATAAAGGCTTGATACTCTGCTATATATAATCAATTTTAGTTTTCAAAGATTGAGCATCAGTAAATTACGGGTTAAATTATGTATAATGTTAACACTAATTAATAATCCGATTTAACGTTATAGTTTAGAGTAATCTCTATCTTTTACAGTAGTGGGTAGTTTTAGTTAAAAAAAATTATAAAAATTAATTTATTTAATGGTAAAAATTAATTAAAAGTAAATGTAATGATTAAAATCATTCAATTGTACCTGGTGCAATGCTAAGGATCGTCCAAATGCACCTGTGCATCGGATGCTTATAAGTTGGACTCTTGATTTTTATATATTAAAAAAGAGCTTATTAACCCTGTGCATCATAAAATTACAATTATTTATATAAAAAATGTGGGATTAACATAAAAACAATTTTGCTTTTTTAATGTTTTGAATTATTAAAAGAAAAATAATTTAATATACAATAATTTAGTTATCCATGGAATTTTTTTAAAAACAACACATCGTTGTATTTAGAAGTTATTATTTAATCCAATTTATTACTATTACTGTTGTGCACATAGGCTAACATTGTGCGCAGAGGATTTAGATTTTGGATTAAATAATAATTTAATCCCTATCATTTAGTAATTAAAATTAATAAAATAAATAAAAATAATTTAAATTTAATAGACAAAAAAGATTGCACATGTATAATCCAGAAAAATATTAAATTTGAATAACCACCAACCAATCCATATTTTTACTCTTTAATACGCACGGGTTTTATTATTAAAAATTATCTATTCCTTTATTTTTCTTTTAAAATGTTATTGAAAATTCCCATTATTCAAAAGAGAAAATACAATATTAATAAGACTGATTAAATAATATAATTACATGCTTTGTTGATTTGCATGTAGGCACAACAAAAATAATTGCACATATTAATAGATATATACATAACCGAAGTTCAATTTAAAGTGTAGACTACATCAAGCAAAAGTTATTATATACTGAAAAGAACAGAACCTCTAATAGGCATATTAACGGAAATACAGATTGAAATAAGAGGGAGGATGACTAAATTCTTGAGCACTTAGTTTCTTCGAAAGTTGATGGAGATTTATAAATTATTTTGAATATGCATCCAGTTCCAGCTCTGATTTTAATCTCCTTAAAAAAAGGGGGACACCTCTTTGGATAATTGTTCTTTTTGGTTCATATTTTACTCCAACATTCCACTCTCTACGATCTACAACCAATATAGCACTGTCAATATCTGCTATATTGTTATTCTAAATAAAGTCCTTGGGCATTGTCTGCATGTTGATGTTAAACATTAATCTCCACAGTGCTACACGAACTGAGAAATAAAAACAATATATAGTGAAAGTGGATAGTTATATCAAAATGAGTTACCATTCTTTTTCTTTCAGCTTCAGTTGGAGTTATACGCTTATTGAAGAATTTAACACTTGATTCGGTATTTGTGCAGGATGCAATCTTTTCATCAATGTTAATTACTGAGGGAACATTGAAAGCATTACATGATCCTTCTCCTAAAAAAAGCAATCAACATTTAATATTAATAACAACAAAAATATAATAAATAAATTATGAATTGAACTCATACTATACCTTGGACAACATAAGAACGAAGTGAGTGGCATGAAGACCTATTGTGTAAATAAGGTCGAACCCAGAATGTATCATGCCAATCATACAAAACTGTGCAACATAGAACTTCAGTGTTGAAAAAAGAAGAAATCCAATTCGGATCTTGCAATTTCAGCACCAGTTTACCACCTTCATTCACAATTGTAGCACTAATCTTAAATAGACCATAAATTCTTGCATGAATTCCACTTCCAGGGATTAATGGACCATATAAATCAACCAAGATCTTAGGAATTATCTGAAATTCGTTCAATAACTTAATACATTAAAACAATTATACATGATATACATATACAAATTTAATCATACATGAATAGATATAGTGGATATTATCTATGAAAACCATTCATAGAAACGATTCGTTCTTACTAAATGTAAAAGTAAATATTAGATTGTAACTAAGCATTTAATGAACTAACCATTTCTGATTCATTTGGAATAAAAAACTCAGCAACGATCTTCATTTCCAAAGGAGGTTCTGCAAATTTTTATCAGATAAAAAATTCAAACAGAAGTATGGTTTGTAAGTATAGCAATTATAATAGATGAAGGAAAATTAAATACCGTTTGGAAATAGTTCATCAAATATAATTCCAGAACAATCATATATAAAGTTATCCACACGAAATAGTCTTAAATAACACTTATTTCCATAAACAGTCATAAATAGTGGTTGTCCTGGAGATACTGAGTAATATTCACACATCCTTTTCAGCTTGACAGCATAAAACACTCTATAAGGTCCAACATCAATTATTTATGCGAACCATTCTTTTCCATTAATATCTACAATATGGTTTATAAAATTCCCACATGATTGTATCTCATTAAAGATATCATCAGGGATGCTCTGAAAATAATAAAACATGTATTAGTTACTTTTTCATTAATATAATATGTACATAATCTATGCATACATCTATGGTAATAATTAAGGTTATATTAAATAAAGTCATATGAGAATTAGGAAACAACCATAGTGTCGAAATATGCTTCTGAAGATGGTTCATTATAGAACAAAACAAAATCTTTTTGAAGCTTGTAGAAGACATCCTTGCACATTTCAAAATGAACATCCCCTTCAACTCGAACGTATTCTTCAATAAATTAAAACAACTTATAAGATTGATAAACATTATATGTTTGAATTTAGTTCAAAAGATTGTAAATAATTGAATACAATTATATTACCTTGAAAAACTTTCTGATTATGAGTGCTAATGCTAGTAGCTGTCAATAAAGAAAAGCATGGAGATTATAAAAAATCTATAAATTTTAATTATCAATGGTAAAATAAAAGTTAAGTAAAATTATATAGTAAAATGTTTGAAATATTAATAAAAAATGAATACCTTTCATTTTATCAGTCATCAATGTTCCTGGAGGTGGGAACATTACTATATTATTATCATTTGTTTTTGATGTTGAGGCTTGGTTATTAGCATCATTAGCATGAACTGACATGGTGGGAACTACATTGTGGATCAAAAATTAAATAAATAAAGAAGGTTATAATCATTACAAATTGAAATCATTAGCAGTACATATGTTAGTTTTAAAAGTGTCTTAAGAACTTATGAATTTACCCCCATGACATTCTGTAGTGATTGAATGGAACACCTATCCGAGAGATATAGCCTAACCCAAAAAGTTCCATTCCAGTCATATAAAACAATGACGCACCATTTATCAGATTTTACCACAGAGGATAACCATTTTGAGATTTGAAGTCTTAAAGCATTGCCACTGTCTTTGACTGTTAAACAACAAATACTGTTGTGAACAATGGTTATAGAAGTACCATTTTTTGGCAGAAATGGTTCAACAATGTAGAAAAAGCATTTAGGAACAACCTGAAAATATAACAATTAAATTAATAATTAGTATATATATGAAGATATTATAATAAAAATCTAAATCTCACAATGTTTGGTTCACATGGGCTACTGAATTCTGGAATGACCATTTTTAACAATTTTAAACCTGTAAATGCAAAAGAACACAAATTTTCCATAAGAAATACACTTGTAATAAATTCATGCATAATATAACCCAAAAATAACTCACAAAATTGACTTAATACCTGAACTGAAGCCATTTGAAGACGATAATGAGGGTGTTGTGAATTCATGTATAAAATTTTCAGAATTAAACACTCTCAAGTGAAAGTGGTCAGGGCTGTACATAGTGATATACATTGGTTGGCCAACTTTAATCTTGTAATAGCTAGTTATATTCTTCAATGAATCAGAATTAAGCACAAGAGAACCACCAAAATCCTCTAATGTAGTTGACCAACTTTTGCTTGAAAGATCAGAGATGGTAACATGTTTGGTTTCAATCTTCTTTAGAAATTTGGTAGGTAATGTCTGAAAAAGTACATTTTTACTGTTTAAATTAATATGAATTCAAAATATAACCTAATAAATTTGAATCCTACTAACCATAGTATATTCATAAGTTAGATTATCAGGACTGCAGTAGAACAAAACACAATCATTGTAGTCTTCATAAAACAACTTCTTATACCAATGAAGATGTTCATCGCCAAATTCATTCACATACTCTGCATGCAATGAAATAATCATTAATTAAATAAATATAAAAATTAAATTAACTACACATTACAGAAATTGTTACCTCGAGTCGAATCCATCTATGGATTCAATATATCCGAAATCCTGATGAAAAAAAAAAAATATAAACACATTATCAATTGAACATATATATTTAAACAGAGTACTAGTTCAGTTTTGTGCAATATACCTAGTTTCTATTGTGACAAAACTACATGATATCATTTACTTTGGTGGAGACAAAAGACATATTCATACCTGGAATAGAGAGAATTGTTGAAACGCAGTGAAGATGATGTTAATGATCTCTGTAAACCGATTTACATTCAAAGAGTAATAGTAGTCTAAAAAACGGTGATTGAGTTGACAACACGATGATGGAGTGACAAAATGGTTGAAAATGATGTGGTGAGTAGTAAAGAAGTGGTCAGCATTTAGTCAAAATTTAACTCAATTCATTTTTCAAAAAAAAAAAAAAATGAATAATGATAATGCGGTGATTGAGATTTCTAAATACATTTTAATAGAGTTTACAATGCACATATGTTAAGTATTTTAATAAAAATCCCAATTAGGAGTTTTCTATCTCAATTAAAAAATAATGTGTATTTAAAATATATTGTAATAATAATTTATAATAAAAAATATATATAGAATCAATCAAAATATTTATTTATGGTATATACATTAAAGAATCAAATTAAGTGTAAATTAATTGATTTGATCCTGTCTACTTATACAAAATATAAATTACGCAATTATAATGACATTATTGTATTACTAAAATTAACAAAAATATTTATACAAAATAATTAATATAGTGAATCTTAAGCAGGTCAATATATAAGTAGGTCTAAGAATGACATCTATTCTGACTTCTTATATCTTCTAATACAGATCTGCTTCAACGCATCAACAATGGCAACAGAAAAGGTAAATAATTCATGAATAATATAGTTTGGGCAGTGAAAAACATTCATAATTAAAGTGCAAGAGTCCGTTTATACTTTATTAAGCAATATAATATTGTATGATAGGTTACCCATTCTTAAATTTGTATTATAATGCCTAAATTTCATTTCAGGAGGAAAAATTGAAGTGGTTCATTGATAATATATACTCAAAGGATAATTGTCATTTCATGATTGTGATTACACAACAGATACTTCCAGAATATTCTGTTGTATTGGTAAATCTTTAAGTTTACATACATAAAAAGGTATTTATTTATTTTAAAATTTCATAAATGATTAACAAATGAATTATTGTTTTATATAGATGCTGAATAATAAAATTTCTGAGCGCATGGGTATTATAGAACCAAAAGAATGCCGACTACTGAACAAATCCAAATTGGAAATAAAAGCGCTTATTGATCGTGTATGTGGAAAGTGGGCACTGTTAAATGTATGACCAGTATTAGTCAAAGAAAATAATGTGAAGATTGGTGATTTCATAACATTTTCATACTCAAAGGATGGATGTCTACACTATAAAGTGTACAATGATATGGGAAACATAGAGGGTATTGTATCTGCTAAAAAGTATTATCAAATAATATAATATTTTATAGTCATTACAAATTTATTTGGTTGCATAATAAAATTATTTATTCATCTCGGTTCAGGTAGTGACGCTGACCATCTTCTACTGAACACAAAAACTTTTGTGGCAAGGTTGGAGGAATATTTGGTATGGTAAATATTATGAATACAATAATAACATTAAGTATAAAAAATTACGTTTCTTAGTTATGTATTAACATTTGATATGCTCATCATAGATACTTTGACTTGCTATATAGTGTATTTCAACTCAGATATCAGAGATTATTAGTCATAAGGGACTTGAATATTGCAACATGGAATCACACACTCATACTAAGTTCTTCAGAGTTTACTTAATTCATGATAAATATTGTTCAACATTTGGATTTGGATGGCGCACATTTGTTGAGTACTTTAAAAATTTGGGAGGCAAGTATGCTTCTTTCTTGTACGATATCCGTGGTGCAAAATTTATCGTCAAGATATATGGTGATGAAGGAATACTCATCCCTTTTGAAGGTATAATGGATGATGCTACATAAATTTAGTTTTTATATGCTACAAATGTGCATAATAAAAATGTTATTTTTTGCAGAGAGTATCCCATATAACACACCTCCAATAAATGTTACAAAAGAAAGACCACTTGCTTATGTAAAATTCTTTGAGAATGCTTACATACGTGCATCGTTTGAGTATAAGCTCAATAATTCAGACTTCATTCACGATACGATGGTTAGTTAAAATTGCTTAGAATTTTATTATTATTCATTATCAAAGAAGTATTCTTCATGCCTTATATGTCATTGCAATTGTGTTGGCAGAAAATACCAGATCAGATTGCTTCAATCATCATGATGAGCACTTCTCTAAATCATCGTGAGATCGATATCATAAAGGATAATCAAGTTTGGAACGTAATGGGGATTAGACATGAGGGAGGACTTATAGCTCGATTTGGGATGAGAAGACTATATGATGATTTGTTAGCTATCGAAGGTGCTTCATTCACATTCAAACTGCTGGGAACCCCAAGCGGTACAAATTTTGCGATTTTTCGCATCGAGAAGTCTGAATAAGTAGTTATTGCTCTCACATAAGGAGCAAGACTTCAAAATAAGTAACCATTTACTATATGTATGTTCTGGTTGCAATTTTCTTTTAGTTGCTATTTTTAAAGGAGTGAACACTGCATAATTTATTACTTTAGATATCACTTAAAATTGGATCGTCTGGTATTAAATATTTGCATTATATTTGTTGATATTAAAAGTAATATTGGATAAGTTCAGATTTAATAATTACTTCATTACTGCAATAATTCTACATAATTTCATTGTAATTTTACTTATTACAATAATGGAATAAACAATATGCAGATAGATGAATTTAGATAAAATTGAAAAACATAAAGCAGAGAATAATGCATTATATAAAAATGCAACTAAAGTGGTAAATGGAAAATTTAAACACTGAATGATGTTCTAATGGAGTCACAAAGTAAATACATTCAAAAAACTATAATAAAAATCACATATAGAGTCTAAGGACAAATCTACATTAACGGAATAAGAAGTATGCAGATAGATGAACTCAGATAAAATTGCAACACATATAACAAATAATAATGCATTATATAAAAGTGCAACTAAAGTGGTTAATGGAAAATTTAAACACTAAATGATGTTATAATGGAGTCACAAGAAAAATATATTCAAAAACTATATAGTAATCACATATAGAGTTTCAGGTGATGAGTATGTAAATTCACAAGTTTAGGGTCATGTTTTGTGCTAGTTTTGGAGAGTTTTAAGGTGGAAATAGATGGAAAACCTATACATATTGTGAATTAGCATGAATCAGGTGTTAGTGGAGTTGTTTGAGTGGTTTTACTAGCGAAATCAAAGAATAAGTGCCAAGAATTGAAGAGACGGAGTCGAAGCCATGCGAACCGCCCAAGATATGGTGGGGTTCGACCTGGTTGGAGGAGGGTTCGACCTCTCCATCAGGTCGAACCAGTGAAGGAGAACGAACATGAGGAGAGTTCGACTAGAACAAAGGGGTTCGACCTGTTCAACAGGTCAAACCAGTTCGCGAGAAGAAGGGTTCGACCACGACGTTGGGGTTCGACCTGTCAGTTGGTCGAATCAGGAGCAGAAATTGTCCAGTAGTGCGGTTCGACCTGTGGTTCGACTAAGGGAGATGTGGTTTGACCTGTACAAGAGGTCGAACCAAGTGCATAAGTTGTCCAGTAGCATGGTCCGACCTGTGGTTCGACCTGTTGTTATGTGGTTCGATCTGTTGCTGAGGTCGAACCCTTACACGGAAACTTATCTTATCATGATTTTCGAGGCCTAAACACGTGAGATCACTTGAAAAGCCCTTTCCAAGCCCTAGGGACGTGATTACAAGTATAAAAGGAAGCTCATGCAGTCAAGACAGGAGAGCTTGGATCGAGAATCGCAAGAAGAGACAAGAAGACTTGGTTGGAAGAGAGAAGACGATCCTTCATCATCCGGAGGAACTTGACAGAAGTTCAACTGGAGATTCAAGTAAGATCGGTCCATCTAACCATGATTGTCCTAGATCAATCATGGGCTAGAACCGCTTTGGTAGTTCTAGGGTTATGAAAGTTTCATGAGTTGATTTGTATTTCGTGTGTATACTCCGTACAACACTACTTGTGGTTTATTTTATATAAGATTGTGCTTTATTAATCCATACTCATAGTCGTTTTGTACATCAATAATTGTTGTGTAGAGTCTGAATGCATGACATGGTAATTGGTTGAGTGCGTTCACTGTTGAGCAGGGATTCATGTTATAATTCTAAGTGAAGGGATTCCGAAGTCTTATTGGAACTATCTTATATAAATATTTGTTAATTGAATCTTATTTGGGTTAATAAGTAGGATAAAGAGTATAAATTCATAGTACATATAAAGGGAGATCAAATCGGGTTAGAGTACTAAGTGCACGGGAAATAATTGATTCAGATAGTACTTAGAAAGGGAGGTTAAGTATACATCTTGCTCCGAGGATATTCACACGTGTCAAATGCTTATTTGCTTGTGTCGATAGAGTAGATTTGCATGGTATAGTGATGTGTCCATAAACCACAAGGCAGAGTCGGATATTGACACACGAAAGTATGAATTAATGAATGAAACTGGATTGCCTGACAAACTACTTATTATCTTAATTGATCACAACTATCTCTCTCTTGCTCTGCTATTCAATTTATTATTCATAGTAGTAGATATTCTTTTAGTTTAATACACATACTATCTTAAATTCCTACATAACCATAATTAATTAGAATATAACTAAAGCAATATTTGACCGTCTCGTGGATTCGATATTTAACTTGGTCACCGGCGAAACTATGATTGATATCCTTCATACTTGGGGATTATAATTGTGTGTTGAGAAAACGCTCATCAAGTTTTTGGCGCCGTTGCCGGGGACGGCTCAAAATATCTTTTGTTATTTCTATTTTATTAGGGCTATTTTCTTGTTTTGTTGTTTTAATTCTATTTCTTTTCAGGTGTATGCTCACGAGACCAAAGAAAGGTGAACTTGAACCCTAGTAAAGACTATTGATCCAACTGAAGCTTTGAATTTTGGAGTTGAAGTTGACGTTCAGATTTCGCAAACGATTGAAACTACAACCGAATTGAATTTCGGAGTAGAAGCAGTCAACATGGCAGCGAACGCGGATAATCTAGCCATCCGTGAGGTTTTCAAGAATAATGGGCTGGTAATTTTGGACTTCTAGGAGCAAGGGGGACGAATGCGGATTTCGATCTTCATGCCGCTCTTATTAGTATGATAGAAAGAAACTCTTTTGCTGGAGGGACTTTCAAGGATCCGCAGCAGCATCTAAACAAGTTCTTGGATTATGCAAGCACCCAAAAAGACGCAGGAGACCAAGAAGATGCTAGGAAGATCCTCTTTTTCAAGTTCTCGTTATCTGAAAAGGCGAGAGATTGGTATGGCACTATCAATGCAGCTGATTGCACCACCTGGGAGCAATTGAAGTTAAGGTTCTTGGAGAGGTACATGCCACCTTCAAAGGTGTTTAAGATGAAGCAAGACATTAACCAATTTGCTATCGGTGGGGGAGAGATGTTTCACGAAGCTTGGGACAGATTCAAGGACATGCTTTGCAAGTGCCCTCAACATAGGTTATCTAAAGCCCAATATATCAGCATATTCTACAATGGAATAGACTGCGATTCTCGTGTGTTATTGGATGCTTCTTCTAATGGAACATTGCTTACAAAGTCATTCGTAGAGGCCAAGAAGTTGTTTGAAGATATCTCGATGAATTCGAGGGATTGGCCAACTGATAGAGTAAGAGGTACATATGTTCTTGGAAAGGTAGCGAAGGTTGAGCATAGGACGGTGAAAACAAGTAGAGAAGATGAGATCGTCTCTAGCTTGTCGGCTATCAACAAGCTACTTGAGTCACAACAGAAGCAAATCAGCAATATATCACAGCGAGTACCAATTATGCAGCAGGATTTATTGAGTGATGGAACAATCCAAGAGGAGTTGGAAGAGGCGAACTATGCCATGGGTCAGAGTATTCAAGGAACTAGGTATCCCCTGGTGGTTATCAAGGAAACCAAAATTACCGAGGGAACTACAACAATCATGGTCCCCCTGGTGGTTATCAACAACTAAGGAGGCCTGAATTTTCATGGAGCAATCCGAACAATGCAATTCAAGCTCATAAGGGGGTTGATCCGGGAGCTAAAGTGAAAGAAGAAAAGTCGGGTTTCGAGGATACGGTGAACAGGTATATGGCTAAGAATGATGAAAGAGTGAACCGCATTGAGGCCAAACTTGAGAAGAAGATCGATGATCATCATAAGGATTTGTCCACTCAAGTTAGAGACCTTACTTTATTGATGGGAACAATTGCAGAGAACGTGAATACATTGACTCAATCTGTTGAGAAAGGAAAGCTTCCGTCTCAAAGTATTGAGAATCCTAAGTCTTGCAATGCCATCACTTTGAGGTCGGCAAAGCAGTACGAGGGACCAGTGAGCCGGAATTGAAGACGGACATATCTAGGGCAAGATTCCACCATGGTTCGACCAATATTGAAGGTCGAACCACACAGGGGAGGTCGAACCTGTACACTGGACATGATTCGGAGATGAAGTAGCATAGGTTCGACCTGTCCAGCAGGTCGAACCGTGGCCGAACAATACCATCCAGAGCACTCTATTTTTCCAGAACACCAGTTCGACCAGAACCATGATGGTTTGACCTGGACAGCAGGTCGAACCCAGGTCGAACCGCACAACTTGGAGCACCCTGTTTTGTTGCAGCAACGGTTCGACCACGACGAGCATGGTTCGACTTACCATTCAGGTCGAACCTTGGTCAAACCAGAGGGCGGAAGGAGTACAGTAGGTCTGTTTGACCTGGGGGCCAGTGGTTCGACCTTTCAAACAGGTCGAACCCATGTCGAACCTGAATCACATAGCAATAATGACCTTCTAGGCGACAGGTTCGACCACTACGTGCCTGGTTCGACCTGTTCCACAGGTCGAACCTGTCCAGAACGTGCCTATTGTTGCACCGAACACTTTCCATGATATTGATGCCACTCCAATAGTTCAGAATGAGCAAAGTACAGAGATAATAGCTGAAAAAAAGTGGGAGAGAGCCAAGCGATTGAGAGCCGAAAAAGAGAAAGTGGAAAAGGTGGAACGTGATGAATGGGGTATCCCCAAAACAAAGATACCTCCTCCCTTTCCTTATAAGCTTGTCAAGAAGGGATTGGAAGAGAAGTTCAAGAAGTTTACAGATATAATGAATAAGATAAGCTTGAGCATTCTATTCTCGGAAGCAAAAATGGAGATGCCATACTATGCCCAATTTCTTAAGGACATATTATTGAAAAAGAGAAGTTTGACTGGAGTTGAAATGGTAAATTTGTTGGAAAATTGCAGCTCGATCATTCAGAGGAAGTTGTCACAAAAGATGAAGGATCCAGGAAGCTTCACTATCTTGTGTGAAATTGGGAAAGGGCCGGCACGACGAGCTTTGTGCGATCTAGGTGTAAGCATCAATTTGATGCCATTGTCTATTTTTCAGAGGTTTGATTTGGGAGAGTTGACCCCCACTACAGTTGCTCTCCAATTGGCAGACAGGTTGATAACATTTCCGAAAAGAATCATTGAAGACGTACTCGTAAAAGTGGAGAAGCTTGTCTTTCATGTGGATTTTCTTGTGCTAGAGATGGATGATGACAATGATAGTATTCCTCTTATCTTTGGGAGACCTTTCCTTGCCACTGCTGGAGCTATCATTGATGTGCCAAAGGGAGAGCTTCAGTTGCGGATGGATAAGGAAAAAGTTTTATTCAACCTGGACAAAGCAATAAAAATGCCAATGGAGTCTCAATGTCATAGTATTGATGTGGTGGAGGAGATAGTGAAAGAAGATATGTCTTTGATTCTATCTAAGGATCCTTTGGAGATATGTTTGATGGAGTCTCTTACTTATCCCACTACGGAGCTTGATGATCTCTCCAATGAGGTTTGTATTGAATTTCTTGAAAATTTACTTGCTTTGGGTGATGACAGGTTTGAATCGCAAAGAACTAAAGTTGAGGAGGTCAAGTGGACTAGGAAGTACTTGCCCTTAGATAAAGAAAACACTCCAATGGAAGAGAAGAATGAGGAGCTGAAACCATTACCGGCGCACTTGAAGTACGCCTTCTTTGGCTACAATGACAAATATCCGGTGATTGTATCTTCTTTTCTTGATGATGATCAACTTGAAGAGTTATTGAATGTGCTCAGGAAGTACAAGTCGGCAATTGGGTGGTCTCTTGATGATTTGAAAGGTATAAGTCCTTCGTATTGCATGCATCGAATAAGATTGCTTGATGAGGCCTAGACAAGTGTTTAGAATCAGCGGAGGATGAATCCCGCGATTCAAGAAGTGATTAGGAAGCAAATCCTAGCATGGTTAGAAGCCGATATTATTTATCCTATTAGTGATAGCCCTCATGTGAGTCCGTTGCATATTGTTGCTAAAAAGGGAGGCATGAATATTAAGAAGACTGAGGATGGAGAAACCGTAGCCACGAGGATTCCTACTGGTTGGCGTGTGTGTACAGATTATAGGAAGTTGAATGAGAATACATGCAAAGGCCATTTTCCTCTTCTTTTCATGGATCAAATGCTTGATCGTCTCGCGGGGTATGAGTTCTATTGTTTCTTGGACGGGTACTCGGGGTATAACCAAATCATGATTGCCCCCGAGGATCAAGAAAAGACTACTTTTACTTGCCCTTATGGGACCTTTGCCTTCAGAAAGATGCCATTTGGATTGTGTAATGCGCCTGCGACTTTTCAGAGATGCATGATAATAATATTTGATGGGTTGATTGAGTGAGAGATCAAAATATTTATCTTGTGAGCTAGATTACTTAGTACTCCGAATGGTGTGTGATTGAATTGGTTTTACATGGGCGATATTTGTGATGCAATTAATACTTGTTTAATTAAGTGGCATGTTTAATATATGTTGTACTGGAGCTTGTTGAATTATACACGACTCCTGTGGTTTGATTTGGTTGCCTCAGGACGAGCAACATGTAAGTTTGGTGGTTTGATGAGTGTGTAAATTCACAAGTTTAGCGTCATGTTTTGTGCTAGTTTTGGAGAGTTTTAAGGTGGAAATAGGCAGAAAACCTATACATATTGTGAATTAGCATGAATCAGGTGTTAGTGGAGTTGTTTGAGTGGTTTTACTAGTGAAATCAAAGCATAAGTGCCAAGAATTGAAGAGACGGAGTCGAAGCCATGCGAACTGCCCAAGATATAGTGGGGTTCGACCTGGTTGGAGGAGGATTTGACCTCTCCATCAGGTTGAACCAGTGAAGGAGAACGAACAGGAGGAGAGTTCGACCAGAACCAAGGGGTTCGACCTGTTCAACAGATCCAACCGTGGTCGAACCAATTTACGAGAAGAAGGGTTCGATCACGACGTTGGGGTTCGACCTGTCAGTTGGTCGAACCAGGAGTAGAAATTGTCCAGTGGTGCGGTTCGACCTGTGGTTCGACCAAGGGGGATGTGGTTCGACCTATACAAGAGTCGAACCAAGTGCAAAAGTTGTCTAGTAGCATGGTTCGACCTGTGGTTATGTGGTTCGACCTGTTTCTGAGGTCGAACCCTTACACGGAAACTTACCTTATCCGGATTTTCAAGGCCTAAACGCGTGAGATCACTTGACAAGCCCATTCCAAGCCCTAAGGACGTGATTACAAGTATAAAAAGAAGCTTATGCAGTCAAGACAAGAGAGCTTGGATCGAGAATCGCAAGAAGAGACACGAAGACTTGGTTGGAAGAGAGGAGACGATCCTCCATCATCCGGAGAAACTTGACAGAAGTTCAACTGGAGATTCAAGTAAGATCGGTCCATCTAACCATGATTGTTCCTAGATCAATCATGGGCTAGAACTATTTTGGTAGTTCTAGGGTTATGAAGATTTCATGAGTTGATTTGTATTTCGTGTGTATACTCCATACAACACTACTTGTGGTTTATTTTATATAAGATTGTGCTTTATTAATCCATACTTATAGTCGTTTTGTGCATCAATAATTGTTGTGTAGAGTCTGAATGCATGACATGGTTATTGGTTGAGTGCGTTCACTGTTGTGCAGGGTTTCATGTTATAATTCTAAGTGAAGGGATTTCGAAGTCTTATTGGAACTATCTTATATAAATATTTGTTAATTGAATCTTATTCAGGTTAATAATTAGGATAAAGAGTATAACTTCATAGTACCTATAAAGGGAGATCAAATTTGGTTAGAGTACTAAGTGCACGGGAAATAATTGATTCTGATTGTACCTAGAAAGGGAGGTTAAGTATACATCTTGCTCCGAGGATATTCACACGTGTCAAATACTTATTTACTTGTGTCTATAGAGTAAATTTGCATAGTATAGTGATGCGTCCATAAACCACAAGGCAGAGTCGGACATTGACACACGAAAGTATGAATTAACGAATGAAACTGAATTACCTGACGAACTACTTATTATCTTAATTGATCACAACTATCTCTCTCTTGCTCTGCTATTTAATTTATTATTCATAGTAGTAGATATTCTTTTAGTTTAATACACAGACTATCTTAAATTCCTACATAGCCATAATTAATTAGAATATAACTAAAGCAATATTTGACCGTCCCGTGGATTCGATATTTAACTTGGTCACCGGCGAAACTACGATTGATATCCTTCATACTTGGGGATTATAATTGTGTGTTGAGAAAACGCCCATCATCAGGACAAATCTACTTTAGTCTCAAAAAGTTATAAATTAAGAACCAAGTCATAGTTTAAAAAGGGAAAGACTATATAGTAGCTAACATTTGAAGAAACAAAATGTAACAGGGTCTTGATCAACAAATTCAAACCTTCATACATGACCAGCAGACAAACCAATCATAGTCTAAAAAGGGAAAGACTATATATTAGCTAACATTTGAAGAAATTAAATGTAATAGGGTCTTGATCAACCAATTCGAATCTGCATACATCACCAGCAGACAAACCAACATCATTGATAAACTTCACAATTCCAGTACGAAAATAAAAACTTCCACGATGTTGCTTCAACATTACACTCCAAGTAAGTTCATTAAATTTAATAGCAACATCAAGACCTCGTCTTGAAATTCCGTTGAGATGCGAACGCAAGAAACGCTTGGGAACAGGCTATCAAAAACAAAATATATCTATATAAATTTTACAATAGTACAGTAAAATATTGCAGTATAAGTTATTCATAAGATAATCATATGTAATAAGAAAAATTAAAATAGAAAACATAAACCATTTCCCCTTCATTAATGTAAGAAGGTAAAAGAACAACGGTAAAAGCCTGATGATTAGACATATCATCATCATTATGAGATGAGTGCTGCTCCAATACATTCCAATTAGTATCTTTCAAAATTATGATATAAACACATCAAAAATCAAGAAAAATATGGAATATACTGTAGGCCAATAAAATATCAAAGTACCTTCATCTGATATATGAATATTAGAATGAATGGTATGAATAGTTGGTTCATAACCTGAAACATCAGAAGAAGAATATATTATATAAAAAATACAAAAGATTAAAATAGGATTTTGCCAATTTTTTTAATAATGAATATAAAGAACAATTAAATATTAAGCAACAAAGAACTCACCAACACTTTCTTTAAAATGAGCACATCTTGTCATGAATGAACAACCATTGACCATAAAAGATTGCACCAAAAATGTAGCAAGACCATCATATAGTACCGATGCACACTGTGTTGGAAGACTAAGATGTATACCAGGGAATAAAACAGACCAATCGAAAATAATCCTCCATTGAGAACCAATCCTACGTATTACACCCTTTGTAATTGTACCTGACGATGTCCGGACAACACATTTTGGGGGAAAATACCCTCCGTAAACCTTGGACAAAAGAATAGGTATTTCCTACATTATAATACAAAACACTGTAAACTCAAAGAATATATCAAAAGTATAGTACATTAAAATATTATGAAAGTAGAAACAAACCACGTAATCCTCAGAATGAGTCAAAAATTCTTGCACGAAGTAACGATTAGTCAACAAACCTTCATTCAAAATTACGATTTTATTAGAAAACCAACAAAAGTGAAGCTTTTCATATAATATAAAATAAATTGCAATAAAATAACATACCAAACAACACCACAATGTTTACATTATGATTAAAAGGAAGATTCTCCTCCTTTAGGCGACCAGTGGCATCAAAGATTCTGAATAAAAAAACAACACAAATTACTATATACATGTTTATAAACAGATTACAAAAAAATATACATACATACCTGAAACAAAAAAGATTGAATTCAGTTGCTGTAAAAATAATTTGATCACCAGAGGTTAGATTGTAAAATATTTCTATTTCCTTCCAACCTTCACCAAAATATTAAGATGATCCAATTTTTTCAACAACACAATTCCAGTGATTTTGAGCATGATCATGGAGTAGGAACTCCTGGG
This sequence comes from Pogostemon cablin, assembly GCA_023678885.1. Taxonomy (NCBI): domain Eukaryota; kingdom Viridiplantae; phylum Streptophyta; class Magnoliopsida; order Lamiales; family Lamiaceae; genus Pogostemon; species Pogostemon cablin. The sequence continues at coordinate 23,206,396 of CM042955.1, forward strand.
GGAAAGTTACTCCATAAGTGCAAACAAAAGTAGCAGGAATAACCTGCATGTACCAATAATATAATCATAATGGCATACAGACAATTAATACATCAAATAAGAAGTGAAAATATATACTAACCATAGAACTCAAATACAAACTTGACCCAAATGGTGCAAAATATAAAGTGAAGGCAGAATGTGACCCATAAGAAATGCTTCTGTACAATTCAAATGCAGCAGGCGACAACAGAACCTCATCATCTATAGAAAAAAAACAACGATTAGTTCAAATAACTACAACATTTTTCAATAAAAGGATTCATAAAAAAGTAGAATAAATATACTTGTATCCTTTCGATTATATCGGATGAGCATCAACTGGTCTGAAATATTAAACCATAAAATAAAATATCAGTAAATTACAATATGAAACAAAAAGAAAAATTAGATAACGCATAATAATTACCAGATAAATCCTCCATTAGAACCCGTGAATGAAAAAGAAAAAAAAATAGATTACTAAATATATATACAAACAGATGCACATGAAATTGAATAAAAGAAAGAATAATCTGATGATGCAATCAATAATCTCAATACAAACCATTAAAATTTTTGAAACAATAATTATTTCTTCCCATAACAGTGCTAAACAGGGCTTTCAAGAGAATTATATATCAAATCCCAATAAATTTTCAAAACAGTAATTGATAATTTACAAATGCTATTTAACTACACAAAGTCAACATAAAACATTCGAAAATCAGGAATAAAATAATCGAATCCCACATATTACTCAAGATGCACTCAATGTTGAGTAAAGAAACTTACAAATCCCAATTAATTTTTCAAAAAAAAAAGAACACATTCGAAACCCGAACAAAATACGTGAAATAGTGCCGACTAGGGTTTCAAAAGTTGGATAGAACAAATCTGAGAAAATTAATAATTCAATCAATAATCTCAAACAATGGTTAATTGGGGTTTCAGATGTAATCAAGATTCAGTAAAGAAATTTACAAAATCACAGGGTTTTCACAACATGCAATCAATAAACAAAATCCCAGTAGAGAAATAACCAAAATCTAAAGTCAGAAAATTGAAAATCTGGAACAAATAAACCAAACATTGGATGCTAATACAAAAGTGAATCACATGAATAATCTGGAACAAATAAACCAAAATCGTGGATGTCAACATAAAACATTCGAAAATGAGGAATAAAATAATCGAATCCCACATATTACTCAAGATGCAATCAATGTTGAGTAAAGAAACATACAAATCCCAAATAATTAAAAAAGAAACAGAACACATTCGAAAACCCAAACAAAATACGTGAAACGGTGCAGATTAGGGTTTCAAAAGTTGGATAGAACAAATCTGAGAAAATTAATAATGCAATCAATAATCTCAAACAATGGTTAATCGGGGCTTTCAGATGTAATCAAGATTCAGAAAAGAAACTTACAAAATCACAGGGTTTTCACAACATGCAATCAATAAACAAAATCTCAGTAGAGAAATAACCAAAATCTAAATTCAGAAAATTGAAAATATGGAACAAATAAACCAAACTGTGAATGTTAATACAAAAGCGAATCGACGAATGGAGCTTCCACCGAATGGATCGTCAATTTCTTTCACCCATATGCGGCTAAAGTAATAAGAAGCACAGAGAGTGAAAGAAATGAAAATACGTGAAGATAAAAGATGAGAGATATGTGAGACAAAATTAATGTGTAGGGTTTTAATCAATGGTGTGGATCTAATTGAAATAGATCAATGGTTGAGATAAGTGCACATAAGTTACCTTAAGGTGAATATAAATTAACCAAAAATGGTGAAATTGGTTTTGGGGGGAAAGATTTAATCTTTAAGGGTGGTAAATTTATATATATATATATATATATATATATATATATATATATATATATATAGATATAGATATAAATAAGATTAAGAATTTTTTTTTAAACGTATCATTTAGGATAATGAATTAATTAGATTTTTAATATCTTCTTCTAATTTAATTAAATAAATAAATATAGTACTTGATAATTTAATGTTGATTAATATTATTTGTAAATCCATTATTGATATATTAATGTAATTTATATCATGAATTAATATATATATATATATATATATATATATATATATATATATATATATATATATATATATATATATATATATATATATATATATATATATATATTTATATATAATCTAAATATTAGTATTTATCTAAATATTTGTATGTCTTAAGTCAATACACATTCGTAAATCTTGTACAAAAAAAGAAAACGTAAAAGTTTTAACGGCACGGAGAGAGTAATTAAATTATGTACCGCAACAATTTCATGATTTGTGAGAGAATTTCGTGAGATGAATAACATGGATAAGAATGAATAATTTTTTATTAAAAAGTGATAGTTAATTAATTAAATAAAAAAAAATAATATTGCAGTTAATTATTTCATAAACAATTAATTATAAGATTATTTGGGGTGCACCTGATGTATCTATGAACCCCATATTAATATGTTAAAATAGGGGTAGTGGGTGGGTTTTTTTCAAAAAAAAAAATTATATTAATTTATTTAATGTTTGAGATTAGATTAAAAATGAATTTAACTGTTGAGATAGTTCAAGTGGACTGTAATTTGACTCTTACTTATAATATAAATAAAAAATAACATGTGATAAATTATAAGATGATAATTAATTAAAAACATAAAATGGTGTTATCGTGGAAGATATCACACAAGTATGACCCATTAATTACATAGATATAATAAAAATAATAATATTATTAATATCTTACACCCTTCGTCCGCTTTCAAGTGTATCATTTTTCCATTTTGGGCGTCCGCCTCCAAGGGTCTTATTTCCTTTTTTATACATATGGGATCCACACACACCCAATAATATAACTAAAAAAATGGGACCCACACATCCACTAATACAATTATCTACTACACATTAAATAATAATACTCCTTAATCCATGTGAAAAAAGCAAATGATATTAAAGGTGGATGGAGGGAATATTTCATTATAATACTCCTTAATTATGTTACCTTTCTTATAAGATAATTCCTAGTCAATTCTTAAATAAAAATAAAATTCGTAATTTAACAAACTAAAATAAGGAAGAAAGAAGAATGAATACTCCATGAATGAGGAAGATTGAATAAATGCTCCATTAACTTTCATTTTGGAAACTGTGACACATGTTTTAATATTTTGTTTACTTTAATTAATTATTAATACTTCTATTTTATAACTAGAGGGATATTATTGACATTCTACGTTCTACTTTTAATCATAATTATACAAATACCAAATTCTGGTTGGGCAGAATCTGACCATTTAGCATGTTCGTTATATTATAAAGAGCCCCTCTTACAAAATAAAGATTAGTGACCAAATTTTGGCTGACCAGAATATTTAATAGATCATTTAATGCCTATTTTAATTACCATTTTGCCCTTAATAAATTATTGATGGGAATGATTGTAAGAAATATAAAAAGGAAAATCAATAGTATTACTTACTTATTTATTTCCTACACCAAAATAAATATCTAATCATTAATATTGTTCAACTCTATACTCACTAACTCTTTTATTATTTAAAATTCTAACGTATATTGTTACAAAATTCCAAAATATATATATATATATATATATATATATATATATATATATTTATACATATTCATATCTTGTATCTACTTTACATTTTATTTATCAGTAAAGAAAAATTTATTAAAACAACATAAAGAAAAAGATATAGGCACTAGAAGTGCCGACTTACAAAGTAGTTCATCCTTACGGATTGATGTTCTCAAATGCCACTAAAGGTGTTACATACCAGGAGATAGGACTAATCACAAAATCAACCAAGAATTTAGCCTTACACTAACTCTAGAATCTATTTTTTTGTTATCTCACTGATGACTCTATTAGCATTCCAACTCCACGCCTCAAAAATAATTTTGTTTCTCCATTTCCATATGACCCAGACAATACAAATCCACAAACCTAAAGTAATTTTTTTACGTTTTTTACATCCCAATAATAATGAGAATTGCAAGAAGTTACCTTTAATTTCCTTATGCATAACCCAACTGACACCCAACCAATTGAGAATAGAGTTCCACACCATCTGCGTTGTTGTACATTAGAAGACAGGTGTCCGGTATCCTCTTCACTCCCTTCATCACATAGTCTGCAATTGGTGTCAGTCAACCTTGTTGTGTTCCTCTTCCATAGATTAGATTTTGTAGGTAGTCTAACCTGGAACAAACTCCATGCACAAGTTGCTGCTTTGAACGGGGCGCACGTCTTCCATAGGTCCACGAATAATCTGCTTATGAAGGATATCTGGTCAGCTGGTTGGGATGCTTCCTTAATACATTTATAAGCTTCGCTTGTCACATATTTGCCAGATTTTGAATTCTTCCATCTCCAAACATCTCTGGATGCTCTTTTCGGTGTAAACCTGTTTAAGACAGAATTAAACTCGTTAAGAGAACCTAACTCTCTATCAAACATCAATCTTCTCCATTCTATGTTCCATACCCAAACATCACCCATCCAAGATCCCGACTCCTTAATCCTAACTTCCTTATCAACACTAATCTGATAGAGTCTCGGGAATTGACACTTTAGAGACGTTTTCCCAGCCCAACTCTCCCCCCAAAAACTTAAGTCTGACCTATTTTCAATTTTTGGATATATGTTATCCCACAACCACTTTCCTTCTCTTTCCTTACCTAACTCCATTACCCTTTTCCACCATGATGACACTCGATTCCCATTCGCCATCCTAAATCCCTCGTCTCCTAACACAAGCCCCCCATGAAGAGACTTTATAGTTCAGACCCATAATTCCTCACCATTTTCCACGAATCTCCATAACCACTTTCCCACTAATGCCTTATTGAACCAGTCTACCCTCCTCACCAATAGACCCCCTTCTCCTAAATCTTTGCAAATGTTATCCCATTTAAGCCATGTAATTTTTTAAACCCTTTCCCCACCCCCAAAGAAAATTGCGTTGTAATGCAACAATCTCATTAATAATTTACTTCGGGATAGTAGTATAGGAAAGATGGTAGATGGGAATGGATGACAAAACCGACTTTACCAAAGTAATTTTCCCGTGTTGGGCATTTTCTCAACACACAATTTAATCCCCAAGTATAAAGGATATCAATCGTAGTTTCAAAAGTGACCAAGTTAAATATCAAATTCATGGGACAGTTAAATATCACTTTGGTTATATTCTAATCAATTATGACTATGTAGGAAATTGTAGTTGTTTGTGTTTTGACTAAGGAATAACTACCAATTCAATTAGCAAATTAAATAACAAGAACAAGAGAAAAATGGTTGTGATCAAATAAGATAATAGGTAGTTCGTCAGGCCATCCAGTTTTATTCATTAATTTATTCTTTCATGTGTCGATGTCCGACTCTGCCATGTGATTTATGGATGCATCACTAGAACATGCAAATATACTCTATAGATACAAGTAAATAAGCATTTGACACGTGTGAGTATCCTTGGAGTAAGATGTATACTTTACCTCCCTTTCTAAGTACTATCAGAATCAATTATTTCCCATGCACTTAGTACTCTAACCCAATTTGATCTCCCTTTATAGGTACTATGAAGCTATAATATTTATCCTACTTATTAACCCGAATTTAATTCAATCAACAAGTATTCATATAAGATAGTTCTAATAAGACTTCAGAATCCCTTCACTTAGAATTATAACAATAAACCCTGCTCAACAGTGAACGCACTCAACCAATAACCATGTTATATATTCAGACTCTACACAACGACTATTGATGCACAAAACGACTATGAGTATGGATTAAAAACGTGCAATCTTATATAAAATAAACCAAAAGTAGTGTTGTACGGAGTATACATACGAAATACAAATTAACTCATGAAACCTTCATAACCCTAGAACTACCGAAGCGTCTCTAGCCCATGATTGATCTAAGAACAATCATGGTTAGATGGACCGTTCTTACTTGAATCTACAACTGAACTTCAGTCAAAGTTCCTCCGGATGATGGAGGATCGTCTCCTCTCTCCAATCCACGTCTTCTTGTCTTTTCTTATGATTCTCGATCAAAAGCTCTTCCTTCTGGACTGCATGAGCCTCCTTTTATACTTGTGATCATGTCTTTAGGGCTTGGAATGGGCTTTTCAAGTGATCTCACGCGTTTAGGCCTCGAAAATTCGGATAAGGTAAGTTTCTGTGCAATGGTCGACCTCAGCAAATAGGTCGAACCACTCCTCCCAGGTCGGACCACAGGTCGAACCATGCTACTGAAAGCATTTGACACTTGGTTCGACCAACTGAACATGTCGAACCACTCCTCCTTGGTCGAACCACAGGTCGAACCATGCCACTGGACAAATTCCGCACCTGGTTCGACCAACTGGACAGGTCGAACCCCGATGTCGTGGTCGAACTCCTCTTCTCGCGAACTGGTACGACCACGGTTCGACCTATTGAACAAGTCGAACCCTTCGAATCAAAGTCGAACCACCTCCTGTGCACTTCGCGATGCTAGTTTGACCTGTAAGAGAGGTCAAACCCTCCTCCAACAGGTCGAACCCACTTTTTTCCTTGGCGGTTCGCATGGCTTCGACTCCGTCTCTTCAATTCTTGACACTTACGCTCCGATTTCGCTAGTAAAACCACTCAAACTACTCCACTAACACCTGATTCATGCTAATTCATAATATATATAGGTTTTCCACCTATTTCTGCCTTTAAACTCTCCAAAACTAGCACAAAATATGATACTAAACTTATGAATTTACACACTCATCAAACCCCCAAACTTACATGTTGCTCGTCCCGAGGCAACCAAATCAAACCACAAGAGTCATGTATAATTCACCAAGATTAAGTACAACATATATTACACATGCTACTTCATGAAATCAAACAAGTATTAATTGCATCTCCTATATCATTCATACAAAACTAATCCAATCACACACCATTCGGAGTACTAAGTAATCTAGCTCACAAGATAAGTATTTACTTTTTCACTCAAGTGCGTGAGGCACTTCATAGGCTAGTATAAACACTCATATTCAATCCGTATTCACGCGTAACCATAAGCTTGGCAAGGGTCTCAAAAATCAACTAATAATCGAATTATCACTAGGATCACAAAGGATTTATTTTCGGGTTGTAATGTTGGCTCTTTGAAAAAGGTAGGAAAATTTAGGTAAAGTGACTTAAGACACTAGTAGAGAGTTACCTTGGTAAGTCTTCTTTGAATTATAAGCTTCATATATCTTCTCCACTTTCGTCTTTTGACTTGCAAAACTTCTGAATTTCCTTATTCTCTTGGCATCAACATCATCTTCTCAAAACAACTTGGGTACCGATTTTAGGCACTGCTCTCTTCAATAGCAATCAGATGCTCTTAAGCTACAACTCTATTTTATAAACAATTGGGGTACCAGTTTCGGGCACTACCCCTAAACAAGTTTTTACCACACTTTTATTCTTCTTCATTCAACCACATTCTATCTTCCTTCTTCTTCTTTAAAGACACTGAATCTCCTCAACTCTGTACTAATGAATGGGTCAATCAAGGCTCAAGTAAAGGTTCATAAGGCTATTCACTTCGGCTACCAAAGAAAAAGCTTTTAACGGCTCAAAAGGGCTACCAAAAGTTTATATGATCATTAGGAAGGATAAAACTTGGCTAAGTAACTTAATTAAGACAAAGATGGCCTAAGATTATGTCCTAGCAATTTATCAATCGTAAGTCTCACACAAGACTCCAAGCCAAGTTCTAGAATACGTTCATATGGACGATTCTCTCAAGAATAACAATCATGATCAACATGACAAAGGCTCAAATCCTCATATAGGTACTAGAATCCTAGTACTCCTCATAGCATATAATCAAGATCAATTCCACACGAATTCAACATGCTTAACAATCATATAAACTCTCATAAATAGAAGCACACATGAATATATGAATGCACAACAATCACAAGCTTATACCGAATCAAATATACAAGTATTCATCACTCATGAATCCATATCTCCTAACAAATATATCCAAGAATATACATGCCACTCACACAAGACACACCAAAACCTGTAAAGAGAAAAATAAGAATGGAGATGAGATGAATCGGAGAACCAAAAGAAAACCTGAAACTACTCATCCGGAGCATCATCCTCCTCATCACTATCATCCATCTCATCTAACCTCCGGTGAATGTCGTGGATCTGTCTATCCATGACCTGTAGCCTCGCACTCAAAACGGTGTAGTTGGCATTCGCAAGCTCGAGCTGCTAGGTTGTCTTCTGCTGCCTAGCACCGATCACAACCAGCTGCTCATGAATTAAGCAAAACTGCTCTCGGATATCATCCAGAACAACCCGCTGCTGCGGCTCTGCTGGGGCACGTTGTGGTGCATCGTGCTGCTGCTCCTCCGGGATCTCCATCTCCGGCTGCTTATCCACCCGATGCTCAACCTCGGGCTGCTGTGGTGGCTGTGGCTGCTGCGGTGGCGGACGGTACTCTCCCTGGTCGATTATCTGTTGTAGCTCCACCAATCTGCCCTCCGCGCACATTCTAGCCACGACTCTCCAATCTCCATTCGACTTCACTGCAACGGATAGAGCGTTGTGTCCGAGGGAATTCACCAATTTATTTCTCCCTTCCCGAATGGTCATCAGGTTGATCACGTCGAAGGGGAACATAAAATCAAAGGGTTTGGGACCCCTAGTGAAGAACCAGTCTCCATCTCTGAAATGAGTGAATCCTCCCTTGACGAATGTGAACATGACCAAGTTGGGCTCTCCCCTAACTGGTGTGATGTCGGTAAAATCCATGTTGTATTGTTCAGCTACAATCGTCAGTAACCCTCCAATGTTCACCTTTTGAAATCCAACGGTCCTGAACCGATGCAGCTGCGCAATGAAATACGCTCCCACATTAAACTTCACCCCATTCAACATACACCACAGGGCGTAGAGCTCTCCTCTAGACACATAGCCCCCTCTAAGCTAGCGAACAATGTGTTTCCGAGCACACGATCCATATACTTCAAAACTAGATTCTTGATCGAGGTTGCACGAGCCTGCTTGATCTTATAATCACCAATCTCCCTGGAGATCTCCCTCCAAAACCTATTGGCATCGAAGTATCCATTCTCCACTTGAGAAATCTCCAGAGGCGTCTGAAATAGCTCGTTGAAATCCTCAGCCATCCATCTCCTCCGGACTCCTCCTAACTGAAACCAACACTGAAATGGGTACCCAAGCGGGTCCTTCTCAATCTCGAACGAACAAAGTACCTCCACTGTAACATGGAAGTACGTCGGCCTCTTCAACTCCATAAACCTCTGGATTTCCACTTGGTCGAACATCCAAAAGATATCATCACGGATGCGCATAGTTCTCATAGCATCATCATCCTGGTACCGAGTCCGAGCTATCTTATCGGACACTTCTTCTCATTTCTCCTTGATTTCGTTCCACTCATTCATCTGAATCTTAAAGTTCTCCGGTAAACACTCTTGCAACCTAAGCTTCTTCGTCACTTGGTCCACGTTTGAGGGCCTGTCCTGTCTCTTCTTCAATCTTACCTTGGCTACCTTGCCTTTCCCCTTACCTTGCCCGAATCCTTGTCCTGTACTTGAAAATAATTACTTCAATACAACCAACAAGATAAGAAAACAAACGACTAGCTAGCACTTCATATGCTCTACTCAAAACTTCAAATATCCATGCCTAGTCAACACCATTATACTCAATCGAACAATAAACTCATCCTCAACCACAACCACTTGCTCATTTAACATGCCAAAACATCCTCAATCACACCTTCTTTAACATTCAAGCACTACAACAAGCATGCATCAATCAATTCAAGCAATTCAACTAGAAATTCAACAAGTGTACTTCATGAACTACTTAAATTATCAACAATTCAAACCAAACCACATGCTGATCCTCATAGATGCACTATATCCTTGATCAATTCACATAAGAACTCAAGTTACAATCAATAATCAAGCAATCTCAAGTCAATAAACACGAATTCATGCGAATCAAATCAAAAACATCAACCATCACCATGGAATTCAACCACAATCAACATCAATCCTCTTACCCACAACAAATTGCATACATTAAACTTCAATCCTAAGGCAATTGAGTTGAGAAAACATACCTTTAGCTCTTCCTATGGCAAAAGATCGATCAAACACACACAACAACCAAGAAAGCATGACTGAGCCCTAATTAGTGAAGAATAAGAGTGTAGTGATGTGTAATCAGTACGAAAGTGAGTGTAATTGAAGAATTTGTGCAATGGGTTCTCGATTTGAGAAAGGTTCGAGCAATGGTGAAGCAAAAAGTGATCGAACCATCCTAAAAAATCAAACTTAAAACACACTTACCTGGCTTGGTTCGACCTCGGTTCGAGCTGCTGAACAGGTCAAACCACGACTAACGAGGTCGAACCACCCTTCTGGACAGGTACTTCTTCTGGTTCGACTTGGGTTCGACCTGCTGGAACAGGTCGAACCAACCTTCTGTAAGTTTCAGGACATCGGTTCGACCTTGGTTCGACTTGTTAAACAGGTCAAACCAAGAACGTCGTGATTGAACCGAACTTCAGAAATTTCGCTAGCACTGGTTTGACCTTAGTTTGACCTATTGGATCAGGTCGAACCATCTTGCATGAAGTCGAACCACCTCACTGGACAATTTATCACCACGGTTCGACATCTTCAGCTGGGTTCGAACTCCTGGCACAGGTCGAACAATCCCCTGAGTTGGTCGAACCGACCCTGTGAAGCTCCAAAATCGAGTGTTCTTCATTCCCTACACACTTCAAGCTTCAAAACGAATCATTAGGTACCAAATAGAGCACAACTTCATCAAAAATGGCTTCTTAAACATAACATTCATGAGTAACTCCTTATAAAATATAACCATAAACCACCGAACATTAGGCAAGTTGCAAAAAATCAACATACCAAAACTGGTTAAATTTAAAATATGCCGCAAAAACCAACTCCCCTAACAAACGTTACAAAGAAAAGATTATACATCCGGTGCTTATTGAAGTAAGTACATCACACCCCCCAAACTTAGTAGAAACTATAAGTGAAACTAATTTTGCAAAGAGATGTAATTGCCGAAAAGTAAGCACGTTCAATATAAAAATTTCTTACTCACGCTAAAGAAATAATGCAATAAAATGGGAGGAAAAGCCCCCAACAAGCGCTCATGTTTAACGTCGCAGAGTCACGATGGTACCAACTTAATCAAGGTATCTTCAAAGACGACACAAGCATCATCCGGCGACCTATAATGCTTCAAGCGATGTCCATTCGCCGCAATAATGTCTCTATCTTTGTCCATGAGCTCAAAACTCCCCCCTCCACAGGGTCTATGAATCATGAACGGCCCCGTCCACTTCAACTTCAACTTGCCTGCGAAAAGCTTCAAACAAGAGTTAAATAGTAATACCTCATCTCCTTGCTTGAACTCCTTGTATGAGATCTTAGAATCATACCACCTCTTCATCCTTTCCTTGTTGATCTCTGAATTATTGTAGGCACGACTCCTAAACTCATCAAGTTGATTAATATGAGTCATCCTCAAGTCCTTCACATCCTTAAGAGTCAAGTTCAAGCTTCTCAAAGCCCAAAACGCTTTATGTTGAATCTCTACAGGTAAGTGGCACGGCTTCCCATAGACAATCTGATATGGTGACATATCCAAAACCATCTTGTACGGGGTTCGGAACCCCCACAATACATCATCAAGCTTCACAACCCAATCCTTTCTATTGGTTCCTACCACTTTCTCCAAAATCTATTTAACTTGTCGGTTGGAGACCTCCGCTTGCCCATTTGCTTGAGGATGATAGGGTGTAGTAATTCTATGCTTAACACCATAACCTCTAAGCACCTTTTCAAGAAACTTATTGACGAAGTGAGAACCTCCATCACTAACTAGTGCTCCAGGAACTCCATAGCGGGCAAAGATATGTTTCTTCAATAAAGATATGACAGTCTTTGAATTATTCAAGCGAGTAGAAATCGCTTCCACCCACTTAGAAACATAATCCACAGCAAGAAGGATGCAGAGAAATCCATTAGATGGGGGAAAAGGCCCCATAAAATCAATACCCCACACATCAAAGATCTCTACAACAATGCTCGGCTGAAGTGGTATCTTGTCCCTCCTACTTATGTTACCCATGCGTTGACATCTATCGTAAGACACCACATAGGTTTCACAATCTTTAAACAAAGTAGGCCAATAAAGAGCGGATTGAAGTACCTTGGCTGCTGTCTTTTAAGCTCTGAAGTGCCCTCCGTTACGTTGTGCATGGAAAAACTTGAGAACACTCTCCATCTTCATCTCGGGCACACACCTACGGACAATAGAATCCGTACAAACCTTATTAACAAAAGGATCATACCATATGAAAGTCTCAACATCCCTCTTGAATTTAGCAAGTTGATATCGGTTGAGATCTCTTGGAATTTCTCCCACGGTAATGTAATTAACATAATCCGCATACCATGGATCCACTCCTTGTGCAGCAACCACATATGCACACTCAGCCCTTCAACAAACACGGACATGATCTTCTCATCCGGGAATATCTCCTCAATATACTCAAAAAAATTATCACAATGCTCCCTAGTCTCCAACCTCGAAAGGTGATCCGCTAACACATTCTCCGTACCTTTCTTATCTCGGATCTCCATGACAAACTCTTGAAGTAGAAGAATCTACCTTATGATCCTAGGCTTTGTCTCCTTCTTCTCCATCAAATACCAAATCGCTGAATGATCCGTGTACACTATAGTCTTCATGCCAACCAAATATTGATGAAACTTGTCGAAAGCGTACACAACAGCCAAAAACTCCTTTTCAGTCACTGTGTTGTTCTTTTATGCCGCATCGAAAGTCTTGCTCTCATAATAAATAGCGCAGAACTTCTTCTCCCTCAGCTGCCGAATCACCACTCCAAGTGCTACATCACTTGCATCACACATAAGTACAAACGGTTGAGTCTAATCCGGTGTGATCAAGACAGGTGCAGTAATAAGCGCCTCTTTCAAAAGCTGAAAAGCTGTTAGACACTCATCATCAAACACGAAAGGAACATCCTTTTCAAGTAAGTGAGATAAGGGCTTGGAGTATTTCGAGAAGTCTTTGATGAATCTCCTATAAAATCCGGCGTGTCCAAGGAAAGACTGCACTCTTTTTTCATTAGTCGTTGGTGGAAGCTTTTCAATTACCACCACTTTAGCTCGATCCACCTGCAATCCCTTGGCAGAAACATGATGCCCAAGAACAATCCCATCTTTTACCATGAAGTGGCACTTCTCCCAATTCAAAACAAGATTAGTTTCTTGACATCTCTTCAAAACAGTAATAAGGTTAGATAAACAAACATCAAAGGAGGAACCAAAAACAGAAAAATCATCCATGAACACCTCCATGATCTTTTCTATCAACCCATCAAAAATTGCCATTATGCATCTCTGAAAAGTAGTAGACGCATTACATATTCCAAATGACATCTTTCTAAAGGCAAAGGTCCTGTAAGGGCAAGTAAAAGTAGTATTTTCTTGATCCTCGGGGGCAATCATGATTTAGTTGTACCCCGAGTACCCGTCCAAGAAACAATAGAACTCATACCCCGCTAGACAATCAAGAATTTGATCCATAAAAGGAAGAGAAAAATGGCCCTTGCATGTGTTCTCATTCAACTTCCTATAATCTGTGCACACACGCCAACCTGTAGGAATCCTAGTGGCTACGGTTTCTCCATCTTCAGTCTTCTTAATAGTCATGCCCCCCTTTTTAGCAACAACATGCAATGGACTCACGTGGGGACTATCACTAATAGGATATATAATACCGGCATCTAACCATGCTAGGATTTGCTTCCTAATCACTTTCTGAATTGCGGGATTCACCCTCCGCTGATTTTGAACACTCGCATTGGCCTCATCTAGCAATCTTATTCTATGCATGCAATACGAAGGACTTATACCTTTTAGATCATCTAGAGACCACCCAATCGCAGACTTGTACTTTCTAAGCACTTCTAATAACTCCTCAAGTTGATCATCATCAAGAGAAGAAGATACAATTACCGAATAATTTTCATTGTCGCCAAGAAAGGCGTACTTCAAGTGCTTCGGTAACAGTTTCAGCTACTCTTTCTTCTCTTCCATTGGAGTGCTTTCTTTATCCAAAGGCAAGTACTTCCTAGTCCACTTGACTTCCTCAACCTTAGTTCTTTCTGATTCATACCTGTCATCACCCAAAGCAAGTAAGTTTTCAAGAAATTCAATACATACCTTGTGGAAGAGACCATCAAGCTCCGTAGTGGGATAAGTAAGAGACTCCATCAAACATGTCTCAAGAGGATCCGTAGATAGGATCAAAGACATATCTTCTTTCACAATCTCCTCCACCACGTCAATACTATGACACTGAGACTCCATGGGCATCTTCATTGCTTTGTTAAGGTTGAATAGAACTTCTTCTTTATCCATCCGCAACCTGAGCTCCCTCTTTTTAACATCAATCATAGCTCCAGCAGTAGCAAGGAAAGGTCTCCCCAAGATAAGAGGGATACTATCCTTATCATCATCCATCTCTAGCACAAGAAAATCCACAGGAAAGACTAGCTTCTCCACCTTGACGAGTACGTCTTCAATGATTCCTTTCGGAAACATTATCGATCTGTCCGCCAATTAGAGAGCAGCTGTTGTGGGAGTTAACTCCCCCAAACTAAGCCTCTGAAAGATAGACAATGGCATCAAGTTGATGCTTGCCCCTAGATCGCACAAAGCTCGTCGTGCCGGCCCTTTCCCGATCTCATATAAGATAGTGAAGCTTCCCGGATCCTTCATCTTTTGTGGCAACTTTTTTTGAATGATCGAGCTGCAATTCTCAGATAAATTCACCGTTTCAACCCAATTCAAACTCCTCTTTTTCAATAATATGTCTTTAAGAAATCGGGCATAGTATGACATCTCCATTATTGCTTCTGAGAAAGGAATGCTCAAGCTTATCTTATTCATTATCTCTGAAAACTTCTTGAACTTCTCTTCCAATCCCTTCTTGACAAGCTTGTAAGGAAAGGGCGGAGATATCTTTGTTTTGGAAATGTCCCACTCATCACATTCAACCTTCTCCGCTTTTTCCTTTTCGGCTCTCAATCGCTTAGCTCTCTCCCACTTCTTCTCAGCTATTATCTCTGTACTTTGCTCATTCTGAACCACTGGAGTAGCATCAACATCATGGAGAGTGTTTGGTGTAACAATATGCAAGTTTTGGATAGGTTCGACCTATGAAACATGTCGAACCAGGTACGTAGTGGTTGAACCGATCGTCTGGAAGGCTGCTCTCACTTCGAAGTTGAGGTTCGACCTGGGTTTGACCTGATTGGTAGGTCGAACCACTACCCCCAGGTTGAACCGAGCTACTGTACACTTTTCGCCCTCCGGTTCGACCAGGGTTTGACCTGTTTGGTAGGTAGAACCATGTCTGTCGTGGTCGAACCGTTCATTCGACAAAACAGGGTGCTCCAAGTTTTGTGGTTCGATGTGGGTTCAACCTGTTGTCCAGGTCAAACCATCCTTGCTCAGGTCGAATCGATCATCTTGAAAAACAGAGTGCTCTGAATGGCGCGGTTCGACCATAGTTCGACCTATAGGTCAGGTTGAACCAGCTGTATGTTGGTCGAACCGATGCTGCAATATCTCCGGATCATGTTCAGAGCTCTGATTCGACCTTCCCTGTGTGGTTCGACTTTCAGTGTTGGTCAAACCAAGGTCGAATCATGCCCCAAACATTTCCGTCTTTGATTCCGTCCTCATCAGTCCCTCGTACTGCGTTCTCGACATCAGTGTGATGGCATTACATGACTTAGAATTCTCAATACTCTGAGTCGAAAGCTTCCCTTTCTCTACATATTGAGTCAATGTATTCACATTCTCAGTAATTATTCCCATCAACAACGTAAGGTCTCTAACTTGAGTGGAAAAATCCTTATGATGATCATCAATCTTCTTCTCAAGTTTAGCCTCAAGGTGGTTCACTCTTTCATCATTCTTTGCCATGTATCTGTTCACTGTATCCTCAAAACCCGGCTTCCCTTCTTCTATCTTAGCACCCGGATCAACCCCCGCAGGAGCTTGAATCGCATTATTCAGATTGCTCCATAAAAATTCAGGCCTCATTGGTTGTTGATAACCACCAGGGGGACACGATTGTTGTAGTTCCCTCGGTAGTTCTGGTTTCCTTGATCAGAATACCTAATTCCTTGAATACTTTGACCCATGGCGTAATTCGCCTCTTCCAATTCCTCTTGGATTGTTCCATCATTCATTAGTTCCTGCTGCATGATTGGTACGCGCTGAGATATATCGCTGATTTGCTTCTGTTGGGACTCAAGTAGCTTGTTGATAGACGAAAAGCTAGAGACAAACTCATCTTCTCTACTCGTTTTCACCATTGTATGCTCAACATGTGCTACTTTCCCAAGAATATAAGTACCTCCCACTCTATCGATTGGCCAATCTCTCGAATTCATCGAAATATCTTCAAACAACTTCTCGGCCTCTACGAATGACTTAGTAAGAAATGCTCCATTAGAAGAAGCATCCAATAACACACGAGAATCACAGTCCAATCCATTGTAGAATATACTGATATATTGAGCTTTAGATAGCCCATGTTGAGGGCACTTGCGAAGCATGTCCTTGAATCTGTCCCAAGCTTCATGAAACTTCTCTCCTCCACCGATAGCAAATTGGATAATGTCTTGCTTCATCATAAATACCTTCGACGGTGGCATGTACCTCTCCAAGAACCTTAACTTCAAATACTCCCAAGTGGTGCATTCAGCTGCATTGATAGTGTCGTACCAATATCTCGCCTTTTCAGATAACGAGAATTTGAACAAGAGGATCTTCCTAGCATCTTCATGGTCTCCTGCTTATTTTTGAGTACTTGCATAGCCCAAGAACTTATTTAGATACTACTGCGGATCCTCGAAAGTCCCTCTGGCGAAAGAGTTTCTTTCAATCATGCTAATAAGAGCGGGATGAAGATCGAAATCCGCATTCGCCCCCTTGCTCCTAGAAGTCCAAAATTTCCAGCCCCATTATTTTTTAAAACCTCACGGATACCTAGATTATCTGCATTCGCGGCCATGTTGACTGCCTCTACTCCCAAATTCACTTCGGTTGTAGCTTCAATCGTTTGCGAAATCTGCTCGTTCAACTCCAAAATTCAGAGCTTCAATTGGATCAATTGTCTTTGCTTTACTCTTCTTCTTCTTCCTTTTTTTCAACGATGCTCCAATCTCAGGATTATAGGGTTCAAGTTCACCTTTCTTTGATCTCGTGAGCATGCACCTGAAAAGAAAGAGAATTAAAATAGCAAAACAAGAAAAATAGCCCTAATAAACTAAAAATAACAAAGAGATATTTTAAGCCGTCCCCGGAAATGGCGCCAGAAACTTGTTGGGCATTTTCTCAACACAATTTAATCCCCAAGTATGAAGGATATCAATCGTAGTTTCAAAGGTGACCAAGTTAAATATCGATTCCACGGGACGGTTAAATATCACTTTGGTTATATTCTAATCAATTATGACTATGTAGGAAATTGTAGTTGTTTGTTTTTTAACTAAGGAATAACTACTAATTCAAACAGAAAATTAAATAACAAGAACAAGAGAAAAGTGGTTGTGATCAAATAAGATAATAGGTACTTCGTCAAACCATCTAGTTTCATTCATTAATTTATACTTTCATGTGTCGATGTCCGACTCCACCTTGTGGTTTATGGACGCATCACTAGACCATGCAAATCTACTCTATAGACACAAGTAAATAAGCGTTTGACACGTGTGAGTATCCTCGGAGCAAGATGTCTACTTTACCTCCCTTTCTAGGTACTATCAGAATCAATTATTTCCCGTGCACTTAGTACTCTAACTCGATTTGATCTCCCTTTATAGGTACTATGAAGCTATACTATTTATCCTACTTATTAACCCGAATTCAATTCAATCAACAAGTATTCATATAAGATAGTTCTAATAAGACTTCGGAATCCCTTCACTTAGAATTATAATAATAAACCCTGCTCAACAGTGAACACACTCAACCAATAACCATGTTATGTATTCAGACTCTACACAACGACTATTGATGCACAAAACAACTATGAGTATGGATTAAAAACGTGCAATCTTATATAAAATAAATCACAAGTAGTGTTGTACGGAGTATACACACGAAATACAAATTAACTCATGAAATCTTCATAACCCTAGAACTACCGAAGCGGCTCTAGCCCATGATTGATCTAAGAACAATCATGGTTAGATGGACCGATCTTACTTGAATCTCCAGCTGAACTTCTGTCAAAGTTCCTCCGGATGATGGAGGATCGTCTCCTCTCTCCAATCCACGTCTTCTTGTCTCTTCTTATGATTCTCGATCAAAAGTTCTCCCTTCTGGACTGCATAAGCCTCCTTTTATACTTGTGATCATGTCTTTAGGGCTTGGAGTGGGCTTTTCAAGTGATCTCACGTGTTTAGGCCTCGAAAATCCGGATAAGGTAAGTTTCTATGCAATGGTTCGACCTCAGCAAACTGGTCGAACCACTCCTCCCAGGTCGAACCATGCTACTGGAAGCATTCGGAACTTGGTTCGACCAACTGAACATTTCGAACCACTCCTCCTTGGTCGAACCACAGGTCGAACCATGCCACTGGACAAATTCCGCACCTGGTTCGACCAACTGGACAGGTCGAACCCCGATGTCGTGGTCGAACTCCTCTTCTCGCGAACTGGTTCGACCACGGTTTGACCTGTTGAACAATTTGAACCCTTCGAATCAAAATCGAACCACCTCCTGTGTGCTTCGCGATGCTGGTTTGACCTGTAGGAGAGGTCGAACCCTCCTCCAACAGGTCGAACCCACCTTTTTTCTTGGCGATTCGCATGCTTTCGACTCCATCTCTTCAATTATTGACACTTATGCTCCAATTTTGCTAGGAAAACCACTCAAACAACTCCACTAATACTTGATTCATGCTAATTCACAATATAAATAGGTTTTCCACCTATTTACACATTTAAACTCTCCAAAACTAGCACAAAACATGATGCTAAACTTGTGAATTTACACACTCATCATCCCGCTGAAAGAAAATTTACTCACCTCCCAGGACTTTAATCTTTTCTTTACTTTATTTATCAAGTGATTCCATGAAGACACTCTGTTTGCAGCCATACCTACATTAATTCTAAGATATGAGAAGGGGAATTCTCCTACAGTACACCCATGAAGTTTAGCCATGTTAGTAACCTTACTTTCTTCCATGTTACAACCCATAATACAACATTTGTCAAAGTTGACCCAAAGTCCCGATAAGAGCTCAAAATTTTTAAGGATGCATTTCGTATCCCATGCATTGTTAAACTTTCCACTTCCAATGAAAATAGTGTCGTCAGCTTATTGAAGGTGAGAAATTTCAATACAATCATCCCCAATCTGAGCTGGTTTAAATAACCCCTCTCGGAAAGCCTTCTTCACTAGTGTGCTCAAGCTTTCAGCCACAATAAGAAATAAAAATGGAGACAATGGATCAACTTGTCTGAGCCCCTTATCTAGTTTGAATTTACCGGATGAGCTCCCTTTAACCAGGACAGAAGCAGAAGCCGTAGACACACATTCCATAACCTATTTTCTTCAAGTTTGGTGAAAGTTCATCTGCTCCATCATTTCATTCAAGAATTCCCACTCCACTGAGTCGTATGCTTTGGCAAAATGTATTAGAGCAAAATGTATTAGAGCGAGAGACTCTATCACTGTAGTACACGTGTGACCAAGTACAAAATTTATATTTATATTGTCCCAAGGGAAAGTTAACTCATAGTTATATCCGGATTTGCTATTGATTGTGCTTTGTAAGAGTGATAAGATTGAAGTTTTGGCCTTATAATAATGATGACTCTAATCAATTAACTAAAGCAATCGACTAACAACTACTAATAACAAATATCAAACAAGTAACAAGATGAATGGAATGGGGATAGAATATATTCAAGAAGAGATCAAGGTTAACCATAATCATGATTAAGAAACTAGCTAGATATGCAAGACTCTTAACATTGAACTTCATCAATTATGGACCAAAAGCAATCACATTTTTACCCCTAATCCCTATAGACAAGGCAATTAGGTTCTCGACTCTTTTGACAAGTCTACATCTCCTAAGATTGTTCTTACTCTCAATTCCCTTATGGTATTATGATCATAAGTTTGGTTCTTTTCACTCAATTTCTTAAGTGTCCCTCTACGAATGTTCTAAGCACAAAAATGGTATGGCTTACCTCCCCTCACACTAAAATGCATGTTTATCTTAATAATTGATTCAATTAAACCACTAATCATACTATTAGAACGACCATCCTAATACTATGAAAAGAGAATTTAATCACACAAGTATTAAAATGATACATGAATAGTTAATTATAAAAGGAAGTCCAAAAGTAACTCAACATCTAAAATCCTACATATCTAGTATTCTTCTCAATCAATCATGATTAGCCCTACTATAGGACTAGCCACTACACATTGTATTCAAATCAATACAAACAAAGGCTTGCCCTATTTGAGCCAAACTATGAAGAAAAATAACAATTGAAAAGTAGATCGGCTTTCCTTTTGTGAAGATGGCCTTCCTTCTTTCCAACATGCTTAATTCATCAAGCTATGATGATCTTTCTGTTGGCGTTTGGATCTTTTGGTTAACGTAAACCGTTAGGGTTTCATGCATTTCTATATCAGCGGAAGCAATAAATCATAGAAACGTATTAGAGAAAATTGCAAAATACTCCCGCCCGTCACGATCCCATTTGAGTTTGGTCCCAATAGTCTTGACTTCAGTCCTAAACCTTTTTTTTGGTAAGAGTGGTCCCGCCGTCAACTGTGCCATTATTCCTGTTATCAATTTTGATCCTACTGGATTTTACCCAAAATATTGGGACCAAAATTGTAAAATCTTGCAATTCTGGTCACAAAGCACCTATAACATCCTATTTTGGTGGGGAAATGGAATAAGTTTCGGCGCTCAATCTAAAACCTAAACCCACCCTATTATGTCTTTATAAAACAACTCAACAACAGCTCATCAACCATCACAATACAAAATTACAGAGAGAAAGAAGAGAAAAGAAGAGAAGAAGAGGAGAAAATGTCATCTTCCTCCGAATCATCCGCACAAAAAAGACTAAAAGGCGTTGGAAAAAAGTCTAATAAATTAAAGGAGACAAATCAAACACAAAATATTATGCATTTCTGTAAATTATAGAGAAATAGCACCAGAATTCAGGGAACACAAATAAGGAAATGAGAATCCACAAAACGACTTATATAATAAAAAATGTATGAAATGTGATGGCACATTATTTTCAGCCTTAGATGGATACGGAGTAAGCAACTGTATTGGACATCTGCTCATAAATTATTTCTGTTAGTAGCCCATGCACAAAGAATTTGAAAAACACATAATCCAAAAACAGTCCGAGCTTATTCTAACTCAATAAAATAAATTCAGTGAAACCAGTTAGAGTGGCCATTAGGTAAATTCATCATAGATTTTTAAACTACACGAGAAAAATCGTATAAGAAATAATGCAAATGTGAATGTTGTAGAAAGCATAAAGCACCCACCAGACGAAGAAATACCAATGTTTTCTTAATTCCGACGACGGGCTTTGTTTCGAGCACACGATGAGTCTGTCCGAACCGATGAACTTCCAGAAACCACCGTGGCTTCCTCTGATGATGCCACGCTGATAAGTCATATTTTAGCACAATAATTTGGTTGAAATTCATGTTTATTTGATTCGATTATGAGCTAATTAGGTGCTTATATGACTTATCTTGTCTTTAGAAAACAAGAGCTTTGATTATTAAATTTATTGTGAAAACAGGCTGTTTTTGTCGGAAAGATTCGTTGTTTCGAAACACATTTTGAAAGACGAATCAGATAAAAGGAGTTAAAAGAGCAAGTTTGGAGAAAAGATCCAATTCGTGCAAAAATGATGAAAAATTCATGTCCAACTTCACAATTATGCTGTGTTCAATGTGAAGATCAAAACTGATAGTGTGCTATATGGTTGGAAAGCCACTGAAGAGAGGGTCGTTTTGGCACAAAGAACACCCCAATCGAGTTCCAAACGAAGAAGTTATGAGCAAAACGATAACGACGCGCGCAAGGTGCCGAGCAGGATTGTTGGTCACTTTCTGTAGCTTATTGCACACTCAATTCTTGGTTTCTATGAATGATATTTATATGGAGTGAAAGTCAAGGAAGAGAGAATCGCGTGAGCACAAGAATTATTGAATTTGGAACTCGGATGAAGAAGTTATGCTCATAACCGTAAAGTCGCGCAGACTGCCGATGGACACACGGCGCACATACGAGCGTGGGCGTGCGTAGGGGCTGATGTTGCACGTTTTTCTACCATGTGAATGCTTATTCCAGCCTTTTGAATGTTGTGTCCCATGTGTGTCATGCATTTAGTCAAAAAAAGAGGCCATTCAATTGTCAAATTTGGCCAACATAAATACGTAAGCAATGAGCTAACAAATAGTGCCATTGCAATGCTATTTAAAGAAGGCAGCACTACCCTTCATGGAAGACACCTCAACATCAATCCATCACACCACAAGACACACAACACACACAAGAGAGAAGAGAGGAGTGAGCTGCATGTTCGAATCAAGCAAGAAGCAAAGAAGATCGAGCTGAAAACGGAGTGAAGATCATCGCCAAGAATTTACGGTTTTGCTATTTTAATTTTATTTTCGTTTTCAACATGTGTGGCTAGTTCCTTTTCTCTAGTTTAGGATTTTGTGAACCTCCCATTGATAGTTTTATGAATTATTAAGGGTTTTATATTGAATCTTTTGTGCAAGTTTATTCTATTACATGCTTTGATGTTCTTAATGGTTGTTTGATAATTAATTTAGCTTGATCACCTATTTGATTATTTTACAATCGAATGTTATTCTATGAACTATAATCCGTAATTGTTGTAGGAATTGGATTAAGTAACAAATAGAGGTTGTTCCCTCTAGGTGTAATAGAATCTAGGTTGTATGATTCCTAGCCAGTTTTCGTAGCCTAGTAATTCTATGTTGGATTCTTAAAGCATCTATGAGTTTGATTCCATAGGGTCACTTGTAGATAGTTCAATCTAGTGGTCGTACCCTAGTTGATGAACGTAAGAACATTCGGGTTGATTGGTCGTACAATTAACCTAGGGATTTGAGTTTGCATTTTAGACTAGATGTTTAATTACGATAATTCATTAAATTATTAAACGGGAGGGGATCAACATCCTAAACTAGACTTTTACCTTTTGTGAATTTATATTTAAGCTTCATTTAATTTTCGTAATTTTAATTTTGAGTTGGTTACTTATGTTATTTATATTTATTGTCACATCTAAAACCCCCCATTTTATTCCAACACTTTAATTTAATAAAAATTCATTTTACTCTATTGGGAAACGACCCTACCTACCATTGTACTAAGTATTTTAGTAAGTTGGAAATATAAAATATTTTGAGAGCACGACGACGGCTTATCACACGCTGATTTAGTTCCATGTTGGTAAAGAGGTACCTGTCCTCATCCAAACTACCAATTGCATGCATGATTAATTAAATGGTAGAAATAAGAAATTATTAAAATGAATGAATAATGGGAAATTAATTTGTATACTTGGTAACTTCCATGGATCAAGACTGAAGGTGACGTGGAATTTCGATATGACAGAAGCTAACAAGGGATAAGAAAAGATCTTGCGAGCTAACTACTGAAACACAATTTCATCATCAGTGTGTTGGAATCGAAATCCAAGAGGCAACTTTCTCTCTCTAATTTTAGAGAGATTGAACTTGTTCATATTTCAGACAAGAAGAGAGAGAGAGGGGGGAGGGGGTATATTTTTGTGAATTGTGATTATCAAACAGAAAGCAACACATGACTCAATTGGTAAAAAGCAATGCTCCCGACGCTCTTATTAATTTGACCCATTCTTTTCGCTTTTTGATACTCACCAACTGCAATGCGCAATCTTACTCCTCCCACCAAACAGGTTATCACCCGATTAAGAGCAAAGAAAAATACAATGATGTGATTAACGAACTCGTCAATGGTGCGTGCATGCGAACTCAACAATGGCAGTGAAAATTCACCTATCAAAATCTTGAGCCCAATATTGAGCGAGGGATTTTGTTCGCTACATTACAGAACTTGAGAATGGTGACATGAGCCTTGCCGTGACAGGAAGAAATTGATTTGGAAAGGAAAAATTACGCAAACTCAAATTGGGAAAAGAAACTAGGGTTTAGGGAATTGAATTTTGGAATTGGGCGAGAAACCCAATTCTAATAGCTAACAGCCACGTGAGGTGCACGTGGGGGGCTCCGTTACATTTTAACGGTTGTGGGATGAAAATTGAAAAAAAAAATTGTGTGTGGGACCATTATTGCATGAAAAAAAATGTTTGGAACTAAATTCAAGACTATTGGGACTAAAACCAAATGGGACCGTGACGGGTGAGACTTGTATTGAAATTTTCTCAAACATATTACCTTTCATCAGGGTATGTTGAAGAAGAAGGATTCTCGCCGGCAGCCTGCACAGCCTTACCGTTTTGGCCATAACTCCCTCATCTGAGCTCTGATTGGAATGATCTCACGCCAAAACGATCCTCTCTTCTGTGCTTTCTAATGGTGTATCACCCGTATAGTTTGGACTTAGACACAATTTTAGAAAAATCAGTGAAGTTGACGGACAGAAATAGCAAACGACCTTCCGGTCTTCTATTTTATTCCTAAGTCACATCTCGACATTGTGTGGGCAACGATCTACGAGACGATCTCAGTTTACAACCCTAATCTGTCTTTCACGTGTTTAGACGTGTGATTCAGATATCCGGATTGATGAGATTGACTATTATATAGGCTACAACAGGAACCAGAAGGAGAAATTAGGGTTTGGGCCTCTCATTGGGCTTAAGCATCCAAGTTTAGCCCAAAACTTATACTTAAGTCCAATAATAATAAATCATTCCACTGAAGAAATATTATTGCACTGCCACCTTAATCCCAAATTACGTTTATGGGCTCCTTCTTATTATGAGCCCGTTAATCTCTCCTTGTTTAAGATTCAATGCCCATTAATTAATTAAGTTACTGACAACTCCAATAATTAATATAATTACCGAGAGTAGGACTACTCAACCTTATTATCATGTCGGAATAAATTCACCTGCAGAGTTTACATGATAATCATTATGAGCTCCACAAGGGGATATCATCAACCAATTCCGTTAGGAAACAGATTCCTTCTATATTCAACAGCACACCATAGGGATAGCATCATCTCCCAATTCACCAAGCATATCGATTTAATAATTAAATCTCACCCATTGATGAATTAAATAAATAAATACTGGCCTACGAGTCGATGTTATTATATAGGGATTAAGAGTAGGAACATCCATAATAAAAGAGATTAAGTTCTATTATATAGTCAGTATAAACCGAACGATCTCAATGGCAGTCCTATTCAATACACAAAGTGCACTAGTGTAATTTCATAGTAAAGACAGACTAACTCCAAATCACACTACAACCATACCAATAGATAGTCCCCATCTATCTCGGTTGTAAACATCTATTTGTACTTTATAAGGAGCCGATAATATGATTTTCTATGTGTCGCCGCACACCATATTATCTACAGTATAAAGTAAATGGACTTTTGTAGCAATATTATTACAAATGTTTGATCACATAATTTCCATTTCAAATATTGTCTAAACATTGTTCATACAAAAAACTATACTTTTAGTATACAATCCAACACTTTCTTCTTAAATTTGTGGAATGATGGATTTATGGTGAGAATTATGGAATCAAAGTAATAGAAATGGATGAATTTGGTGAATTTGGATGAAGGAGAGAGTGTGTGTGGAAATGTGGTGAGAGAGTGTGTGTTTTGATCTCCAATAATTGCTCAAATGTGGCTCTCCCTCTAATTTTCGCACCAATTGTGTATTTATACCCCTTGGGGACCTTCTAGAAGCTTCTGAAATTTTCCTGGTTTTTTTCTATTTTTATCAAACTCGACTCGAGATGGTAATTACTCGAGTACACGCCTGTCAAGTTGAGTTACGTGATTCTACAAACTAGATAGTTTTTCGGACCTAGCTCGATTCGAGTTGCAAGTCGAGTTGGCCCTTGCAACTCGAGTTGAGCTATTGGACAACTTTTAGACGTTGCTCTTCCCCAGCTCGACCTACGGCTCGACTTGTCTTGACCCCAACTCGACTCGAGTTGGCTAACTCGAGCTCTTGCCTATCAAGTCATGTCAGCTCCATCAGAAACTAGATTTTCTTCGGCACTCAACTTGACTCGAGTTGCAAGTCGAGTTGGACCTTGCAACTTGAGTTGGACCTTGCAACTCGAGTTGAGCTACTAGACAATTTTTGACATTACTCAAGCATCAATTCGACTCGAGTTGGAAGTCGAGTAAGACCTTGCAACTTGAGTTAGGTGTTTTTATCTATTTTGCTCTGTTTTGCAACTCGTTTCAGCTCCCGACTCCATTTTGCTCTGTTTTTTACCTGTTTTACATACATTTAAGCCCATATACACATTTTTATCAATCCATACCACACTTATCCTAATTAAAATAAACTCCACCAAAAGTTACATAGTTACGGATAAAAACTTATGAAAATCCACAAACAAAGATACTAAAATCTAGGTGAAATTGACAACGATCAATCCTCTAAACTTAAAGTATTGTTCATCCCTGAACAATGAAAAAAGATAAACAAAAGGAGTAATTTTCACCTAGAAATACCTAACGAATATAAACCACAATACATCGCAAGTAATAAAGACTACAAAATCACATTAAGTATTATTACCTCATCAAACTCATAACATAAAAGATTAACAAGTTCAATCTCAAGATGACAAAAAAGTAATCAAATTCCTTTTGATCCAAGCCTCTCATAGGATATCACATTCACTCAACACTCTATGAAGTAAGGTTTGAACGACACTCATCAACCGGTTAGAACCGACTCACCATAGGCTTGCTCATGGACTATGATCACATGCCTCCCTAGTTTCAAAATGTGATCACAAAGGTTTTTATCTTTGGATGTAATATTTAGGCTCTTTGGTAGGATGGGAGTGCAAATATTCATAAACACTAAACATCATCATACCATGGATTTATTGAGCTTCTTTAAACTTACAAACATCCTTTCTTTGACTTTTAAATTTCCTTGAACATGTTTTATGATTTTTCTCCTTTTTCCTTTTGTTGAAGTTGCATTTGCATTTATCTCTAGCTCTTTTATCCTTTTCTTGATTAACCATTTCCTTCATTTTCTTGCTCATTTTTCCACGTCAACCCTTGTAGACCATCTTCTCCTCAATTATCCATACAAAAGGTTACATATATGAGGTTTAAATGGGTTTCCAAGGCTTGTATTGTGCTCAAATTACAAAGAATAATCTTATAAGTTTAAAATGGCTAACTAAGGATGATGTTTGGGTAAGGAATTTTATGGCTATGACTTCACTTAACAAGGATGGCCTAAGATCATATCACAAATTTCAACCATTCGAACTTCGTTCCTATAGTCCATGAGCAAATTCTAGTTTATCTAAATTCAACCGGTCCTCTCATCAAAAATCTAACCATGGAGGCATGGTTGAAGCTCAACTCTCACAAGCTTTTTGCTTAGACCAAAGAGAAATATAATTAACCTTCATACATCTCAACATTGAACAAATTATATAATTCATGTCACAATTTTGACTAGTAAAAATCCTTAACATGCTTGCCATCACCTATCACAAAACATACCACAAAACCAACCTAAACAAGAACAAAAATACAAACATAACATATAAGCAAAAGAATCACCAAACAAGAAACATAACAAAAACATATAACATACATGACCAAAATTCATCCATCATGAGAAATTTAAGCACATTAACTCAACATCCATAACAAGTAAACTCAACAAACATCCCTTCCTAAAAATGAAATCCTAGATTACCAAAAGTAAACTTCACACAAACATAACACATGAAGTAGCATGTTAATCCAATACAATTCAACTCAATATCAATTTATGCCAAGCA
Organism: Pogostemon cablin; assembly: GCA_023678885.1. Lineage (NCBI taxonomy): Eukaryota > Viridiplantae > Streptophyta > Magnoliopsida > Lamiales > Lamiaceae > Pogostemon > Pogostemon cablin. Next base: position 23,234,731 of record CM042955.1, read on the forward strand.
ACTAGAAGTAATGAGATGTAAAGTGAACTCCCTTAGGAAAAACATAGTTGGCACAAGCTTTGGAATTGCCTCAACAACGAATCTCAACTTGATCTTCGGTCCCAATTCATGCTTCCACTATACTTCATTTGTGCTCAACAACTCATCAACAACCATTAGCTCACCAATTGCAATAAAATAAAGACTATCATCCACTTCAACACAACCAATAGTACCCAACATTATAACCAAACTCATGAGAATTTTTTTTTAAATTGACCCATTTTGCACAAGACAACCTCTCACTCAACCATTAATCATGATATATAAAGTACACACAAGTGATGAGTCACACCACGTACTTTCCCCCCAAACTTAAATCGAAACAAGTTGAGAATTAAGTTTGCAAAAAGTGGTGAGACTTATCCTTATAGTTTCCACCAATTATCTTCATAGAATACCTTGTGATGACGTATGTGCACTTCCAAAATTCAAGTATGGCCACCATTATTAAATTTAAGTTTGTAAAGAGTGGTGTGACATACATCTTCATTCCAAACCTAGCACATCTCTTCTTCTCCATATGTATTTTTCTTCATGAGCACAATCCATCTACATACCAAACTACAAGAAAAGCAATTAAAAACAAATATAAAATAAAACCTACTCTACTAAGTACTCAAAAAGTTTTCAAGAAGATAGGGTATCCACATAAACTATCTCCTTTTGAGAAGGAGATAGGTAATGTTTCACCTGATGACAATTTACTACAAACTCATTATTAGAACCCTTTAGCTTCAATGTATTTCCACTCAACACCTCAAGCACTTCATATGGCCCCATCCATTTAGACTTAAGCTTTCTGGGGAACATCTTAAGTCTCAAATTGAATACAAGAACCATGTCCCCGGGAGCAAACTTCTTTTCCTTCACTTTAGTATCATGCCATCTCTTCATATTCTCCTTGTAAATGATGGAATTATCAAATATTCTTCCTCGAAACTCCTCAAGATCAACCATTTTCAACAACCTTGCTTTGTCACTCTCCCTTTCATCCATGTTAAGGCGTTTAATAGTCCATAATGCACAGTGCTCTAATTCTATGGGAAGATGACAAGCTTTTCCATAGGCCAATTGATATGGTGACACACCAATGATGGTCTTAAAAGCCGTTCGATACGCGCATATAGCATCGTCAAGCTTTTCCGACCAATCCTTCCTCCTCTATTGATTGTCTTCTCCAAAACTAGCTTGATTTGATGGTTTGAAACCTCCACCAATCCATTTTCTTGAGGGTGGTAAGGTGTAGCCACTCGATATTTCACTTCATATCTCTTCAACAATCCTTCCATCAACTTATTCACAAAATGAGACCCTCCATCACTCACTAATGCACGTGGAACTCCAAACCTAGCAAAGATATTCTTTTTCAAGAACCTTTGAACAATCAAAGCATTATTTGTCTTAGTGGGGATTGCCTTCACCCACTTTGACACATAATCCACGGCTAGAAAGATGTATATATATCCTTGAGATGAGTGAAATGGTCCCATAAAATCAATACCCCAAACATAAAAAATCTCCACATCAATTCTTAAGCTCATGGGCATCTCATCTTTCTTACATACTCCTCCTACTCTTTGGCATCTATTACACTTAGCCACAAACTTTTTTGCATCTTTAAACAATGTAGGCAAATAGAAACCCGATTGTAAAATCTTAGCCCTCGTCTTTTGATGACCAAAGTGGTCCCACACAAAGACGAGTGACATAGCTCAAGAATCCCTATAATTTCTTCATTAGTCACACACCTTCTTATCATTCCATCATTGCAAATTTTAAACAAAAAGGGCTTATCCCACAAATATTTCTTTACTTCAACATAAAACCTTTTTACTTTATACTCATTTAGTAATGTGGGCTTGATTCCACAAATAAGAAAGTTGACATAGTCGGCATACCAAGGCGGTACATTCACCATGGGAGTGAACACTTTCTCAACTTCAACTTGAAGAATTTCCTCATCCAGGAACTCATCCCCTATTGGCTTCATGTCCTCATTTTCTCCTCCATTTTCCAACCTAGACAATGATCCGCGATCATATTTTTCACACTCTTTTTATCCTTGATCACAACATCAAATTCCTGCAAAAGTAACACCCAACGGATTAAACGTGGTTTAGCATCTTTCTTACTCATTAAGTATTTTACGGCCGCGTGATCCTTGTAGACAATAGTTTGCATTCCAACCAAGTATGGTCAAAACTTCTCAAAAGCATACACTACGCCAAAAGTTCTTTTTCCATTGTAGTGTAATTAACTTGGCACGAATTCAATGTCTTTGAGGCGTAGTAGATTGCTCTAAACTTTTTCTCCCTCGTTTGCCTTAACACCACTCATATGGATTGATCGCTAGCATCACAATGCAATTTAAATTGTAGACTCCAATTCGGGAAAACGAGTACTGGAGAGGAAGTGAGAGCACTCTTGAGCACATGAAATGAGACACGACATTCATCATTGAAGTTAAATGGACAATCTTTTTCAAGTAATTTATAAAGAGGTTTAGCAATTTTCAAAAAATCCTTAATGAAGCGTCTATAAAAGCCAGCATGACCTAAGAACGATCTAACCCCCTTCTCACTAGTAGGAGGGGGAAGACTGATTGTCGTTATTTTTACCTAAATTTTACTGCCTTTTGTGTGCATTTTTATATTGTTTTAATTGTATTTATGTGTATTTTGGTGGTGTTATGTATTTTTATGGAATTGTGTGAGAATTAACTTACAAATGTTAAAACAGGTGAAAAAACAGAGCGAAAACAGAGTCGGGAGAAAGAAGAAAGCAAAATAGCACAAACACGGCCAGCCGTGTTTAGTACTCAAAGCATGTAGCGTGCACGGCCTGTGTACCGCACATGGGCCTGTAAGTTTTGGCCGTGTGCGGTCATCAGAAATCACAACACGGCCACCCCTGTGGCCGTGTACCGATCACGAGCCATGCACCGTCCGAAGTTCATCATTCACCAGAAACCCTAGACACGACTCGGGCCGTGTACTGAACTCGAGTTATGCAGGTGTTAAAATTTAGAAAAAAATTTTATTCCTTCTAGAAGATCTCCAAGGGTATAAATACCATTCCATTCAACATTTGATCATCTTAGAACTGAATTTTCAGCTACTCACACACCGCATACACCAATTCCTTCATTTTACACCATATCCTTCATCACTTCATCCATCTTTTCACTCCATCATCATCTCACCATAAATCCTTCATCCAAGTGAAGAGAAGAAGTAAGGAAGAAAGGAAAATTACAAGGAAAGGAAGGAGATAGCCATTGGAGCCAATCCAAGGGAGTTTTCATCCATTTTTGTAGTAATCCTATTTGATTATCATGACTTGTAAGGTTTTTAATGTCCATGTTAATTATCTTATGAAGATGGTAGACTAATCTCCCTTGTGAGATTACCAACATGAGATTTGTTGGTTAATTTTAGGGATCTATGTATTTTAATTCATGTATTGAATGGATTTGTGATTTTCTATCATGATTGTTAATTGTTTGAATTGTATTGTTGAATTGTGTGATTAATTGTCATATGCATGTGATTAGGTTGAGAAATCAATTATATATTTATGATAGTTCATTGAATCAATTTATCAAACACTTCATGTGCATTACAAGTCTTGAAGAGATAGAGATACCCTTTAGGATTTAGAACCCTTTGATAGGACATTCGATTGGTTTGATCGAGAGGTTTATTAATTGTGTGAGGGGATTCTCATTTAAGCTTAGTACCTAGATGGAATTGTTTGAGTGAGAACAATCCATTGAGCTATTTTGGGATTCTTATTTGGATTCACATTCTATTCATTTCGAGAGAAAGTTTAGAAGAAACTAGTGTTGGCCCTTAATCATACATCCATGAAACACATGCATTTGATACATAATTCCTAGAATTACCACTTCTTGATTATTGTTGTTCTCACTTTTAATCAACTTGGTAAACCACTTTTCATCCATCCGTCTTGTTTGTTGATCATTGCTTACTTGTTTAGTTTAATCCATTTAATTTACTTGTTTTACAACCAAATCTATTGATGACGAGTCTCTATAAAATTATGAGAAACGTGATATCACTTAAGCACTAGTGCCTTCCTCCCTGTGGTTCAATAAATTCTTGAACTGGTCAACCCGACTACAAGTTATGGCTAATCAAAGACGTTCTATGGCTATCACTTTGACTCTATCCACTTTTAAACCATGCTTTGAAATATGATGTCCCAAGACTATCCCAGCGTTCACTATAAAGTGGCATTTTTTCCCAATTTAGCACAAGATTCTATTCTTCACACCTACGCAACACAATAGTGAGATTAGTCAAACAAATATCATAAAAGGACCCATACACGGAGAAATCGTCCATAAACACCTCCATAACATTTTCAATTAAACCATCAAAGATGGACATTATACAACGCTGAAAAGTGGCAGGGGCATTACATAGACCAAAAGGCATCATTCTAAATGCAAACATACCATATGGACATATGAATGTCGTCTTCTCTTGGTCTTCTGGGGCAATAAATATTTTATTATACCCGGAATATCCATCAAGAAAATAATAGTACTCATCTCCTGCAAGTCAATCCAACATTTGGTCTACGAATGACAATGGGAAATGATCTTTATGAGTATTCTCATTCAATTTACGATAATCAATACACACTCTCCAACCCGTGATAGTTCGGGTGGAAATTATTTTATTTGTCTCGGATCGAACAATTGTCATGCCACATTTTTTTCGCCACTACATGTAATGGACTCACATATGGACTATCACTAATTGGAAAGATAATTCCCGCATCAAGCCATTTTAACACCTCTTTTCTTACCATTTCTTTCATTATAGGATTTAATCTACCTTGATTTTGCACACATGATTTCTCATCATCAATTAAGTGGATCTTATGCATACACAAAGATTGACTAATACCTTTCAAGTCTTTTATACTCCAACCAATAGAAGATTTATGCTCCCTCAAAACTCTTAACAACTTATCCAATTTTAAATCATTAAGGGAAGAAGATACAATTACCGGATACGTCTCTTTTTCTTCCAAGTAAGCATACTTCAAATGCTCCGGTAATGGTTTCAACTCTACCTTCTTCTTCTCTTGCACTTCTTCTTTTGGTTCTTCATCAAGTTTTTCCGTTTTTGCTTCCTTTGCTCCCTCACTTGTGAGTTCCCTACAAGCATTCAAACAATGTAATTAGTCAATTATTTCATCATTTTCTAAACAACAAGAAGAGTTAGCTTTTAAAGAGTTAAGAGAGTAAGAATGGCTTATGATAATTTCAACGGATCCTTGGAACGAAGATGATACATATGCTCTTCAACAACGTTGTCCACAACTTCCAATCTTCTACATTCCTCCTTATTCTTAGGATACCTATAGTCTCTTTTAATGAAATTATCACCTCTTCCTCATTCACCCTCAAGGTTAGCTCTCATTTCTCCACATCAATCAATGCTCTTCCCGTGGCAAGAAACGGATGGCCAAGTATCAAAGGGACACTTGCATCTTCATCCATGTCTAGTACCACAAAATCAATGGGGACAAACTTGCCAACTTTGATCAAAACATCTTTTACAATTTCCTTTGGATGCGTCAACGACCGGTCGGTTAATTGAAGTTTGACCGACGTCGGTTTAACCTCACCAATACCCAACTTCTTAAAAATTGACAAGGAAGTTTCCTTTGTAGAAACTTCCCGGATTTTTCAATTTAGGAGGGAGTTTTCTTTGTAGAATAGCACTACATTCCACTATAAGATTCACTGTTTCGAACTCACCCAAGCTTCTTTTCTTTGACAATATCCTTCAAAAACTTAGAGTAGTTGGGCATTTGAAGCAAAGCATTCGCAAAAGGAATATTTATGTGTATCTTCTTCAACATCTCAATAAACTTAGCAAATTTTTCCTCTAATCCCTTTTTCAAGCATTTTTTTTGGGAATGGAATTGCAATGGGCAATTTAGGTATGCACCATTCATCTCTTTCAAAGTTCTCTTCCTTCTCTTTATGTTTTGCTTCTCTACATATTTCCCATTTCTTTGGAGACTTCACTTTTTCTTCCTAAGTGTAGGGGCCCTTTCATCTTTTTCAACTATTTCAACTTCTTTCTCTTTCCCTTCTTCATCCATTCTTTCCATAGACTTAAGTTCACACTCTACTCCCTCTACCTCTGTCAGCATAGAAGGCCTTTCGTATTTTGTTCCACTACGAAGTTCAATAGCCTTGCATTGCTCCTTAGGATTAATAATGGTCGTAGATAGAAACTTCTCTTGACGATGAAAATCTCCCTTTTACTTGCCATTTGACTAATGTGAGTCTCAATCGCTTTAAATCTCCTCTCATTTACATCATTTTGTTGTCTCATTTCATGTTTCACTTCATCTATTCCTTCTTTAGCTCCTTTCATAAATTCCAACACTTTAGCCATTTGATCTTCCATAGTAGGCTTCCCTTCACCATTTGGAGATTTCTCTCCCGGATTTGTGCCCGGTGGAAGAGTAAGGACATTCCCTTGATTTTCTATAACAAATTCTCATACCTACAGGGTTGGTTAAAATTTTTTTGAAAATTACCTTGCCCCCATCCTCCTTGCCTTTGTTAATATCCTCCTCCATAATTACTAAAACCTCCACCATAGTTTTCTTGAAAGTTCCTCCCTTGCATGTAGGCAACTTCCTCAAGTGACATTTCCGGTGGATACCAAGTATCTTGACATCCAAAATTAGGAGACATACCTTGTTGAGGCATAGATGTAGGCATTTGACAACTTTCAAACGTTTGACCCACATTAAGCATAGACATGCCTTGTTGAGGATTAGGAAATACTTGTTGATTCATCAAAGATAAAGGCACAGCTTGTTGAGGATTCAGAAGTACTTGTTGGTTCACAATAGGTGTAGAGTTTGGAGACAATTGCAAATTAGCATTCATCCTCTTAAGTATCTCCGTGATCGCCTTGTCGGTCACATCTTCCTTAGGCATCTCCATTTTTTTAACTTGTTGCAAGCACACTTCTTCCATCTTAGCAATTCTTTCCCTTTCATACATACCCACAACTCTATCCATAGGCCGTTGACCTGTATTTAAAGCTATCCCTTCACATATAGTAATTGCTCTTTCCGAAGTTTGCTTCAATATAGAAACTCCCGCCAAAGCATCAACAAGCATCCTTTCACTTCCTTTCAAACCGGCATAAAAAAATCCTACTTGTTGATCTTTGGGAAATCCATGTTGTGGACACCTCCTTAGCATTTCCTTGAAATGATCCCATACTTTACTAAATGTCTCAAGAGGCATTTGCTTGAATTGAAAATTTTGCCCTTTGAGATGCAACATCTTTGAAGGGGGAAAATATTTGCTCAAAAATCTTTGTACTAGCTCTCTCCACGTGGTATAGGACCCCGGCAGTATAGTATAATACCATGCTTTAGCTCTATCCCTTAGTGAAAAGGAAAAGAGCTTCATTTTTACAATATCCTCACTTACCCCATTAATCTTGATAGTATTGGGTAACTCCGTGAATTGGGATAAGTGAGCATTTGGATCCTGATTGGAGCTATTTTCACCTAGATTTTAGTGTCTTTTTATATGTATTTTCATATTATTTTATCCGTATTTGTGTATTATTTGGTGGTGTTATGTGTTTTCAAGGAAATGGGTGAGAATGAGCTTAAACATATGAAAAGCAGGTGAAAACGGAGCAAAAAGCGAGATGACATTGAAGATCCAAGAAGTGGCACAGAAACTCGGTCGAATTTCTATAAATTCGACCGAATTTCTCTTACAGAATAATGGAGAAGAAGTTGCATAAAACTCGGTCGAGTTTCTAAAAACTCGGTCGAGTTTCTCTTACAGAAAAACAGGGACAAAGGTTATGCATAAAAACTCGGTCGAGTTTCTAAAAACTCGGTCGAGTTTCTCTTACAGAAAATCCAGAAGAAGGGCAGCATAAAAACTCGACCGAATTTCCTGAAATTCGGTCGAATTTTTGAACATTTTGGCGGACAAAAGCGCGCTCCAGCTTGAAGAAACGTGGTTTTGCATCGAAACTCGACCGAGTTTCCAAAACCTCAGTTAAATTTTTGGACAAAATCCCAGCTGTAGAAACGCGATTTTAAGGATTTTCAAGGGGTATAAATACACCCAAATTCAACATTCAAAGGGGAGGATTAGGGCTTTCACTATTTCACACACATCACACACTATTCTCTCCATTTTCCACCTCCATCTTCATCCATCTTCATCCATCTTCATCCACCCATCATATCTTCCATTTTTGGTGCTAAAGACTTCAAAATCAAGAGCTAGAGTTGGAGATCCATGAGTATTGAAGATTCTCTACAAGAAATTGTTAGGGAAGATTCACATCTCTTTTGATTTTCTTTTGGATCTAAGACTATGGGTATTTGTAATGAATCATTTATGTGTTTTGTTACCTTTATCATGTTAGGCTAATCCCTCTAGTGGGATTAGGAGCATGAAGAGCATATTAGATTTATATTATCATGTGGATTAAATTGGTTTTTGGTTTAATTGATGTTGATTTCTATTCATGGAGTTTAATTGTCTTGATGTTGTGATGGCATGGTTTGTTATTCATAATTGATTATTGGTTTAATGGATTGTTGATCAATGAATTGATTTATGGTAATTAAATGCTATCTTGATGTTCATGTATGTATTGCTTGGAGTGAGACGGAAACGACCCTCTATAGTATTAGGAAGGCATGAATAGACATTGAGTTTAGATTTGACCGAAAGGATATTTGAATTCAATGAGGGGAACCAATCCATTCGTTGGCCTTAGTACACAAAAAGGGAGAGTTTAATCTAACTAGTACCTAGATGGAAGGGGTTAATGTTGGGCTTTGATCTTAATTGCTTTTGGGAGTCTAAAATAGATCAACAACCTTTGTAACCCGAAAGGGAGCTTAGGATACAATCGCGATCACCCTTAGTCTACATCAATAAAGTTGGATCCCTTTTGCATGATAATATGAATTGAGTATGCCTGGATGTTTCTAATCCCATGTTTTTTCACTCCTTGAACTTTAGCACCTATTCTCTTTTATTTTCATTCATCTTCACTTGTCATATCTCTTATTTGCTATTTTATTTACTTGTTTCTTGCTTTAGTTGTTAACCTTAATCAAAACCCCCTATCATCTTTACAAAAACGACATGAACATGAGCTCACGTATTTTGCTAGTCCGAACATAACTCCTTTGAGGATTGATAATTTTTCTTGGGATATACTACTACAACGATCGAGTATTCTTGCTCGTGAGTATTTGATAAAAATAAGCAAACAAGAAAATGACGCCGTTGCCAAAGGGGAGTTTAACGGATTAGTGGAGTACTGTGTTATTGTTTTAGTTGTTCTTGATAAGAATACTTTTTATCTTGTTTTATTTCTTATATTTGCTTTGAAAAATTTTGTTCTTACTTATTCTTTTTTATAGGTACTCTTACCTTGAATGAAGGGGAGGAAGAACAAAGCCCAAAAATAGAAAGTTGAAGGAAGATTGTAGTAAATTTTGTGGAGAAAAGTATTAGATGGATGGATGGAACGACTACATGGGTGGTTACTATGGAAATCAATATACAAGAGTTCCTCCTCCACAACAAAAAGGCTACATAAATGAGAGTTACTATGGATATGATTGCCAAATGAGTCAAGTTCACTCTCAATACTACAATCATGGTGGATATGATGAATGGCCACAAGCTTACAATGGAAACACATTCCAACCACAACAAGGATACACTTATTCCTCTCCGAATTTCAACATCGAAATTTCTCCCGAATTACTAGATATGATTAAGGATTTTACGGAAGAAATTAGAGAAGCAAAAGAAAGGATTGAATTAAGCAAGAAGAATGATGAAGAGAAGTCGTCCTTTGAGGATACATTGTTAGCATTCATGAAAGATACAAGGGCTTATATGGAAATGAAAGATTCCGAGTTTGAAGCTAGAATCGATGAAAGTGAGAAGAAGATGGATGATTGGATGGACTCCCTTGAGTATCAAATGAGCCAACTTGTAAGTTCTTTGAACAATTCTCAACAAATTGAAGAGGGAGATCATATGGAGGATAAAAGAGAAGAGGAAAGTAAGGTTGACGAAGGGTTGGAGGAAGAAGAGAACTTGGTGGTAAAAGATTCAAGTGAGAAGATTGAAGAGCCTATTGAGGCCAATGAAATAGAAGAAAAAGAACAAGTTATGGAAGCAAATGAAGAAGACTTGAAGAGTGAAATGAGCATTTTTAAACCCTTAAATTCTTTAAGTTGCAATGAATTTCTTGACATTGTTTCTATTGACTTTGTTTTGCCTCTTGACACCTCACAAATTCTTAGGGACAAAAGAGAGTTGGAAGAAAATTTGGGGATATTCGTTGAAAGGAGGAATAAGTGGTTTGCTAGAATGGAGAGAAAAATGGAATGTCATGCAAGGATAGTTGGTGATTTCAAGCTCAATCTAAAGAGTGCCAACAAGGCCATCACTTGCCACAAATACTTAAAGAATGAAGAAGCTCAAAGATTAAAATATGGTGGCAAGGACGACCGTTATCCATGGCCATTCCGATGAGCTTAAAAAATTTCCGTCCGGCTTGAAGACATTAAACTTAGCGCTTAATGGGAGGCACCCCATCACTATCTTTATTGCTTTATTTTAGTGCTTTCAATAATGGTTGTGGTTTTGTTGCTTGTTTGTTTTGGCCTTGTAGGTGGATCATGCTCATAGAGAAAATGCATATTGAAGAAAAGAGAAATGCTTCATGGATTCAAGTTGACATGTTTCACCACTTGTTGCAAACTTAATTCTTGACTCTTGTCTCGAGTTAAGTTTGGGGGGTGATAGTGCGTGGTGGACATAGCTTAAGTCGTATGGATGCGTATGGTTCTCTACAAGAAGATCATCAATGGAAACTACAAGGGTAAGTCTCACCACTTTTTGCAAACTTAAGTCTCAACTCTTGTTTCGATTTAAGTTTGGGGGGAGAGTGTGTGGTGTGACTCACCACTTGAGTATGATTCTTGTAAAAATTGGGCAAATTTTAAAATTTTTCTCATGAGTATTGGTTTAATTTTGGTATGGTTGGTGGTGTTGAAGTGCATGATAGTCCATATTTTTAATGAAATTGTTGAGTTAATGGTGTTTGTTGAGTGTTTGAGCATGAATGAGAGGTATTGGAAGCATGATGGAGCTTGGACCTAACGCTTTCACTACCAAATGCCTATTGAGGGAGTACTCTACACCTTATAACTTTTAATTGCTTGACATGAAGTAATTTTGATTTGGATTGTTGTAACTAGCATGCTACTTCATTTGTTATGTTTGTTGGAGATTTACTTTCGTATCTTAGGATTTCCTTTTCAATAAGAGTGGGATGTTTTGTGAGCTTAATTGACTAGGGATGGTATGAATGTGTGCTTAATTTTCTTATGGATGATGGTATTTTGTGTTTTTGTTGTGTCTTGTTTGTTGAGTCCTTATTTTTATGTTTTGTGTATTTTCATTCTTGTCTTGGGTTGTTTGGTGGTTTGTTTAGGGATGTCGTGAGTCATTTTTGAACGTGAGTGATGATATGTTGTGGTGATAAGTAATGACAAGTTATGATTAAGAATCTCTACACTTTCGAATTGTGACATGTTTTACTTAACTTGTTCAATTTTAAGATGGATGTGGTGTAATAAGTCTGTAAGGTCCGAGCACAAGCTTGTGAGCGTTTGAGCCTCAACCGTGCATACATGGTATTTTTTTCATGAGTGGATCGATTGAGTTTTGATAAGCTAGAACTTGCTCAAGGACTATAGGAACGAGCCCGATTAGTGGAGATTAGTGAAATGATCTAAGGTCATCCTTGTTATTATAGTCATTGCCATATATGTTCCTACCTTGAACATCATCCTTAGTCAACCACTTTGAGCCTATAAGCTTATTTCTTGTGAATTTAGCATATTACAAACCTTAATTACCCACTCAAGCTTATATATATATATCCTTTGTGTGAGTGATTGAGGAGATGGTAGCTAGAAAGGATTGATTGATTAGAAAAAGAAGAAAAGGACATGGTAAACAAGCAAGAAAAGGATGAAAAGAGCAAAACAAGAATGCACATGCAACCTCAAAGCAAGAAAGGAGCAAATCAACATCAAAATGTTCAAGTAAAAAAAATTCAAAGAAAGTAAGCATGCATCAAAAGAAGCTCAATCTAAGGAAGGTTAATGAATAAATGCTTGAGATTTGTAAAGATGAACAAGGAAGAAAGGAAAGTGAAGAAGTTGACGAAATTGGTCATCTCTTTGATTACTTACACATGATTAGTCACTCTTATCCATATACTTCCTACCATACCAAAGAGCCTATCATTACATCCTAATTAAAGACCTTTTTGATCATTAATTGAAACTTTGGTGGTTTGTGAATATAGTCCGCGAGCAAGCTTATAGCGAGTCGAGCCAATCGATTAATGAGTGTGATTTACCCTATTTCAAAAGAGTGTTGAGAGACATCGATATCCATTGTGAGGCTTGGACTTAAAAGGAACTATATTACACTTTATTCTCTTTTGATTGAACTTGTTAATTTCTCATGTTATGATTTTAATGTTGTAGGATGACTTAGCATAGTTTGTAGTTGTTATCGCTAACGATGTGTTATTACTTATGTTCATTTAGTCTTTTCTAGGTGAAAATTTCTCCTTTTAGTTTGTCATTTTCGTTGCTCGGGGACGAGCAACACCTTAAGTTTGGGGGGTTTGATTGGCGCTATTTTCACCAAGATTTTAGTGTCTTTTTATATGTGTTTTCATATTATTTTATCCGTATTTGTGTATTATTTGGTGGTGTTATGTGTTTTCATGGAAATAGGTGAGAATGAGCTTAAACGTATGAAAAGCAGGTGAAAACGGAGCAAAAAGCGAGATGACATTGAAGATCCAAGAAGTGGCACAGAAACTCGGTCGAATTTCTATAAATTCGACCGAATTTCTCTTACAGAATGATGGAGAAGAAGTTGAATGAAAACTCGGTCGAGTTTCTCTTACAGAAAAACAGGGACAAAGGTTATGTATAAAAACTCGGTCGAGTTTCTCTTATAGAAAAATCCGAAAGCAGGGCAGCATAAAAACTCGACCGAATTTCCTGAAATTCGGTTGAATTTTTGAACATTTTGGCGGACAAAAGCGCACTCCAGCTTGAAGAAACGTGGTTTTGCATGGAAACTCGACCGAGTTTCCAAAAACTCGGTCGAATTTTTGGACAAAATCCCAGCTGTAGAAACGTGATTTTGAGGATTTCCAAGGGGTATAAATACACCCAAATTCAACATTCAAAGGGGAGGATTAGGGCTTTCACTGTTTCACACACATCACACACTATTCTTTCCATTTTCCACCTCCATCTTCATCCATCTTCATCCATCTTCATCCACCCATCATATCTTTCATTTTTAGTGCTAAAGACTTCAAAATCAAGAGCTAGAGTTGGAGATCCATGAGTATTGAAGATTTTCTACAAGAAATTGTTAGGGAAGATTCACATCTCTTTTGATTTTCTTTTGGATCTAAGACTATGGGTATTTGTAATGAATCATTTATGTGTTTTGTTACCTTTATCATGTTAGGCTAATCCCTCTAGTGGGATTAGGAGCATGAAGAGCATATTAGATTTATATTATCATGTGGATTAAATTGGTTTTTGGTTTAATTGATGTTGATTTCTATTCATGGAGTTTAATTGTCTTGATGTTGTGATGGCATGGTTTGTTATTCATAATTGATTATTGGTTTAATGGATTGTTGATCAATGAATTGATTTATGGTAATTAAATGCTATCATGATGTTCATGTATGTATTGCTTGGAGTGAGATGGAAACGACCCTCTATAGTATTAGGAAGGCATGAATAGACATTGAGTTTGGGTTTGACCGAAAGGATATTTGAATTCAATGAGCGGAACCAATCCATTTGTTGGCCTTAGTACACAAAAAGGGAGAGTTTAATCTAACTAGTACCTAGATGAAAGGGGTTAATGTTGGGCTTTGATCTTAAGTGCTTTTGGGAGTCTAAAATGGATCAACAACCTTTGTAACCTGAAAGGGAGCTTAGGATACAATCGCCATCACCCTTAGTCTACATCAATTAAGTTGGATCCTTTTTGCATGATAATATGAATTGAGTATGCTTGGATGTTTCTAATCCTATGTTTTTCACTCCTTGAACTTTAGCACCTATTCTCTTTTATTTTCATTCATCTTCGCTTGTCATATCTCTTAATTGCTATTTTATTTACTTGTTTCTTGCTTTAGTTGTTAACCTTAATCAAAACCCCCTATCATCTTTACAAAAACGATATGAACATGAGCTCACGTATTTTGCTAATCCGAACATAACTCCTTTAAGGATTGATAATTTTTCTTGGGATATACTACTACTACGATCGAGTATTCTTGCTCGTGAGTATTTGATAAAAATAAGCAAACAGATCCTTCATTGCACCACCACCAAACTGATTTATTTGCACCATATTAATCAACCCCGTCTTAATCTCAAAGTTGTTGACGTTCAATGGAGGTCCCATGGCATAGTTCCCAAATTGTGGTTGGAAGTGGTCACGGATATTCATCCCCGCTCCATTATTTTCATTACCACGGAGCTGATTTTACACCACCGAAGGGTTAATCCTTGTTTCTTGTTGTGCCATCAAATGTTGAATAATCGCTTGCAATTGTTGATTATGCAAGTGGACTTGTTGAGCGTTAACATGTGGCACAAACTCCGGATTTACATGTCCTCCTCGAACATTATCATTCCCTTGAAAATTCCTCATATTACCTTCTTCATCAACCATATTAGCATTATCCATTCCGTTTTCCATAACTTCCTCTGTAAGATCTAACACTCCTCTTCTTTGTCTTCTTAAGATAGCTTCCAATTCCAAGTTCAAAGGTTCAACAAATTGAGACCTTGAATGAGTTTGCATGTACCTACAAAAATTTTCAAATTAACTCACCAAGTAACCAAGATAGGTAGACAAGTAATCAAATAAAAGAAATACTCTTATCAGAACTAATCAAATTCAAACTTGTTACAACAAAAAGTTTAACATTTCCCTTCCCTGGCAAGCGGCGCCATGTTCTTAGTCGCATTTTTAGCAAAATGTATTAGAGCAAGAGACTCTATCGTTGTCGTACACGTGTGACCAAGTACAAAATTTATATTTATGTCCCATGGGAAAGTAAACTCATAGTTATATCCGGATTTATCATTGATTGTTCTTTGTAAGAGTGATAAGATTGAAGTTTTCGCCTTATACTAATGATGATTCTAATCAATTAACTAAAGCAATCGACTAACAACTACTAGTAACAAATATCAAACAAGTGACAAGATGAATGGAATGGGGATGGAATATATTCAAGAATAGAGCAAGGCCAACCATAATCATGATTAAGAAACTAGCTAGATATGCAAGACTCTTAACATTGAACTTCATCAATTATGAACTAAAAGAATCACATTTTTACCCCTAATCCCTATGGCCAAGGCAATTAGGTTCTCGACTCTTTTGACAAGTCTATATCTCCTAAGATTGTTCTTACTCTCAATTCCCTTATGGTACTATGATCATAAGATTGATACTTTTCACTCAATTTCTTAAGTATCCCTCTATGAATGTTCTAAGCACAAGAAGGGTACGTCTTACCTCCTCTAACACTAACATGCATGTTTATCTTAATAATTGATTCAATTAACTACTAATCATACTATTGGTATGTCCATCCTAATACTATGAAAAGATAATTTAATCACACGAGTATCGAACTGAAACAAGAATAGTTAATCATAAAAGGAAGTCCAAAAGTAACTCAATTCAACATCTAAAATCCTACATATCTAGTATTCATCTCAATCAATCATATGATTAACCCTATTGTAGGATTAGCCATTACACATTGTGTTCAAATCAATACAAACAAAGGCTTGCACCATTTGAGCCAAACTATGAAGAAAAATAACAATTGAAAAGTAGATCGGCTTTCCTTTTGTGAAGATGGCCTTCCTTCTTTCCAACATGCTTAATTCATCAAGCTATGATGATCTTTCTGTTGGCATTTGGATCTTTTGGTTAACGTGAACCGTTAGGGTTTCATGCATTTCTATATCAGCGGAAGCAATAAATCATAGAAACGTATTAGAGAAAATTGCAAAACTACTCCTGCCCGTCACGGTCCCATTTGGGTTTGGTCCCAATAGTCTTGACTTCAGTCCCAAACCTTTTTTTTTTAGCAAGAGTGGTCCCGCCGTCAACTGTGCTGTTATTCCTATTAGCAATTTTGATCCTACTGGATTTTACCTAAAATATTGGGACAAAAATTGCAAAATCTTGCAATTCTGGTCACAAAGCACCTATAACATCCTATTTTGGTGGGGAAATGGAATAAGTTTTGGTGCTCAATCTAAAACCTAACCCCACCCTATTATGTCTTTATAAAACAACTCAATAACAGCTCATCAACCATCACAACACAAAATTACAGAGAGAAAGAAGAGAAAAGAAGAGAAGAAGAGGAGAAAATGTCATCTTCCTCCGAATCATCCGCACAAAAAAGACTAAAAGGCGTTGGAAAAAAGTCTAATAAATTAAAGGAGACAAATTAAACACAAAATATTATGCATTGCTGTAAATTATAGAGAACTAGCACCAGAATTCAGGGAACACAAATAAGGAAATGGGAATCCACAAAATGACTTATATAATAAAAAATGTATGAAATGTGATGGCACATTATTTTCAGCCTTAGATGGATACGAAGTAAGCAACTGTATTGGACATCTGCTCATAAATTATTTCTGTTAGTAGCCCATGCACAAAGAATTTGAAAAACACATAATCTAAAAACAGTCCAAGCTTATTCTAACTCAATAAAATAAATTCAGTGTAACCAGTTAGAGTGGCCATTAGGTAAATTCATCGTAGATTTTTAAACTAAACGAGAAAAATCATAAAAGAAAAAATGCAAATGTGAATGTTGTAGAAAACATAAAGCACCCACCATAATGCAAACGTTTGATTACATGATTCCCATTTCAAATATTATCTAAACATTATTCATACAAAAAACTAGATTTTTAGTATACAATCCAACACTTTCTTCTTAAATTTGTGGAATGATGGATTTATGGTGAGAATTATAGAATCAAAGTAATAGAAATGCATGAATTTGGTGAATTTGGATGAAGGAGAGAGTGTGTGTGTAAATATGGTGAGAGAGTCTGTGTTTTGATCTCCAATAACTACTCAAATGTGGCTCTCCCTCTAATTTTCGCACCAATTGTGCATTTATACCCCTTGGGGACCTTCTAGAAGCTTTTGGAAATTTCTTGGCTTTTTTCCCTTTTTACCCAACTCAACTCGAGTTGGTAACTCGAGTACAAACATGTCAAGTCGAGTTGCGTGATTATGTAAACTGGATAATTTTTTGGACCTAGCTCGACTCGAGTTGCAAGTCGAGTTGGCCCTTGCAACTCGAGTTGAGCTACTGGACAACTTTTGGATGCTGCTGTGCCCCAGCTCGATCTACAGCTAGACTTGTCCTGACCCCAGTTTGACTTAAGTTGGATAACTCGAGCTCTCACCTGTCAAGTCGTGTCAGCTCCATCAGAAGCTGGATTTTCTTTGGCACTCAACTCGACTTGAGTTGCAAGTGGAGTTGGATTTACAACTCGAGTTGAGCTACTGGACAATTTCTGACATTACTCGAGCATCTACTCAACTTGAATTGCAAGTCGAGTAAGACCTTGCAACTCGAGTTGGGTGTTTTTCGGCCCGTTTCAGCTCGTTTCAGCTCTCTACTCCGTTTTGCTCTATTTTTTTACCTGTTTCACATACATTTAAGCTCATTTACACATTTTTATCAATCCATACCACACTTCTCCTAATTAACATAAACTCCACCAAAAGTTACACAATTACGGATAAAAACTTATGAAAATCCACAAATAAAGATATTAAAATTTAGGTGAAAATGACAACAATCACTCCTATTGATCATTTGGTGGTAAAAGCTCGAATTAACATCCCCATCTTGTAGCCATTTGATACGAGCTTTCTGTGATTGTATACTATTTCTGTTCTTTATCTGGCAGATAAGATTAGCTAATGCTGCATTTCTCTGGACGACTTTTTCTTCTTCCAACACGAACGTGTCATCAATCATATCTAATCTGTATATTTCCTTTTTCAGCTTCTCAATGTTTTTGTCCACCAACCCGAAGACCTCTAAATTCCATTTCTTTAAGTCCTCCTTCAACAATTTCAGCTTTTGTTCAAGATGTAACCTCCCCAACCAGATATGTTGTAGCTGTTCCATTTGTTCGAGATGAAATTCTTAAAGTCTTCGTGGGACATCCAACTATTCAAGAATCTGAATGGTTTTGCTCCCCAATCCACCCACTTTGTCTCAGTGATCAACGGATAGTGATCTGATACCGTTCTGGGTAGCCCTTTCAACGTTGTGTATGGCCAGATTTCAATCCATTTGTCATTAACTAATGTTCTGTCCAACCTGCTCTTGCAACTCCCATTAGCCCTGTACCAAGTAAATTCTCTGCCTTGAAGATGAATGTTCGTCAACCCTTCTTCACTGATAATTTCATTGAAATTTCTCATTTCTCTTACATTCGGAGTGTTGTTTCTTCCTACTCTTCACTGAAATCCCTAACAGCATTGAAATCACCTACCATACAAACACCAATATCAACATTCTGTTGTAATAGAATTTTCATCCTATCCCAGAGTAATGTCTTCTCGCTATCAATGCATGGAGCATACACATTAATAATGCAAACATGACAGTTATATTAATTGTTTCCAAATTCCGTTTAGGACTAGAGCCCCTTCCATATCCCATCTACTAGAGCAGAGAAATTTTTTAAGTATCTCATAAGGATATAATGCCTCCCGATCTCCCTTCAGCCCCCCTAAATGCCCTGCTACAATTATTATCCCCCCACATTTCAACATATATGGATTCAGTAACGGCCTCTAGTTTGTCCCTTGTAAGCAACAAAAATCAACCTTAAAATTGGTGATAAGAGATCTTACCTCCTTCTTTTTCAATCGACTCCCAAGACTTACGAAATTAAGGGATAGGATCTTCATGAGGAAACTATTTGAATCTCTCCTTTCCTTTTCTCTGCCCCTGTTTTCTCTGAAAAAGCCTTATTGATGTCTTCTTCATCTGCTATACCCTTAATTCCTAGTTTCTTGCCAAATTCCCACATGTTTTGCTGGAACTTCTAAGCCATTCATTTCTAAGAAATTTCTTTGTCCAGCAGATTCATTTTTCCTTATTTTTCCCCTATTCCTTTCAATTTCCTCGTCAAAGGCTATATTTTTAATAAAATTGGGCCAATTCTTACACATCGTTTCTTTTTCTCTTCCCTTCACCGCTCCTTTCATGGACAACTTACCCCGTCTTTTATGTTTGCCTTTCTTTTTTCCTGAGAATTCTACCCTTGCTTGTTCTTCCAAATTTCTATTCGATGTTGCATTTGATTCTTCGGAATTCGCACTCTCCAAAGTTCTAGAGTCTCCCAACATTGACCTTTTCTCCTTGATGAGCTTGGTTGATTCCGTCGGCTTTGTGGAACTGACCTTATTGCCTTTTCTGTTTGTGATGCTTGTCACAGGAGTTTCTTCTACTTGATTCTTTAATAAGGATTTATCAAGTAACTTTGATCCACCACTTTCCTGAGATGTTGATAGAGTTTGGATGTGGGCCTCTTTATTAATGTACAGTGTTGGAGTTGGGCTTACACTAATGGTTTGACATTAAGTGCTACTTATACCCAACACTTCCTGAACTTCAATTCCTTTGGCTTTCCTGGTGTCCACAATCTTTTTTAGTCTTTCTTATTATTGGCCCATTTGGTTTTCTTAGGGCCCAATAGAGATTCATTGAATGTTGTTGACACACTTTTTCTTGGAATTCTCGACAATTCAAACTTTGTAGCGAATGCGAAGGGTCGTGTTTTAACCCCACTGATTCCTCTTCCTTGCTTGGGAGGTCGTTGTCGTCATCTCCGATGTGTGCATTGGCCGGACCGTCAAAAGATTCAGCATCTCCAAAAAATTCTAAATCTCACCATAATCATCTAAAGTATAATTTAGGATGTTATGATGTTGTGATAATTCCTCTTCGATTTTAATCATAAAATAGGCCCCATCAATAATACATTGGATGTTAGCCTCTACTGATCTCATCCCCGTGCTCAACTTTATCCTTGCGGCATCGAGTATGTTCCTTTCCTTTGTATTTGAAAAAGCCAGAGTTCCATGCATGCAATGGGATTCCAGTCCAACGGGTCCAAATTGTGCAATTTTGGTTAACGTCATTGTAACTCCATTTTCTACACCAATCGATACAAAAAGAATTCCACTTGTTGAAGCAGTCAAGTTGGTCTTGAATGAGGTTATCTGTGTACCCTTAATAAGAAGGTATCTTCCTCCCATTGTGATAATATTAAGCTTACCATCACATTCACTTTGTATCTCTCTTGCTTAAGGTACCCTGTGTAGCTGTTGGCCAACCATTTCCTATCTTCCATAGTTGATTGAAATACCACTTCGTTTCTCATTTATAATCAATTCCTCCACTGGTTGCCTGTTAGTCTTCTTGCTCTTCAGATTGCCCTGAATAACGGATATATCCTTTCTTCTTATACTCTCCAGAGAAACTTACTTGTTTTTCCGAAACCATTGCTCTGTGTTGTGGTCAGTTTTCGTCAAGACGATTGTGTGTTACATCATTTCTTATACTCCCCAGATTGTGTGTTACATCATTTGTCACCACCTCTCCCCTATATGGGAGTTGATTCTTTACTTCATTCTAGATTATTCTTTTCAATGAAAGATTGACAAGTGTCCTATTTTAGAATCATCTCATAACAGATTTGATGCCTTTTTTGGTGTTTTTGTACCTCATTGGTTAATATCGAATTTCTGCCTAACAAACAGTTGGGGACCACCATTTCATATCCTTGTTATCATCCTTGTTCTTCTGTTGTCAGTCTTAACTGGATTCCTTCGGAGACCAAGGGTTATTTCCCGGGGTTAGCCAGTAGTTATTCCCTGATTTGTGCACTTTATTATCCTCGGGATAAAGAGATAAGCCTGGGCTCACTTCGCCTTCCCCGTCCCTTGGGCCTATTTTATTTGGCCTTTTTAATATCTAGAACTGGGTCGAGTATTTATCCCATAACACTAGTCCCTCAAGCTCGGAAAATGACGTGTAACAAGATTATTCGAGGTTGAAACCTCAGTTAGATTTTTCATTTCCTCTTCCAACATTTTTTCTTTCCCCTGGGCTTTACAAGTGGCCCAACTCCAACCCAACTGTCCATCCTTCTTTTTCCTCCTTAATCGTTCTGTTCCTCTTCGTACTTCTTCGTATTCCTAGTATTTTTTCTGCTCTTCTCTTTATCGCGTGGATCAACTGCGACTTTATTATCTTCACTTCCAGGTACTAAATTTTCTGCCTCACTTATGGATCACGATAGCGATTATACTCCCTCTCTTTCACCCTCTGGATCTGGGGCTCTTTCTCCGAACACCTCTTCTAAGCTATCTCTTAGTGAAGATGAAACACCTATTGATGTATCTCCTAATGCTGATACGACTACTTACGCGGATGGATCTAACTTTAGCGTTAGCATTTGTCACTCTATAATTTCTCTGAAAAAATTGGATGTTCTGAATTTACACTGTCCACTTTCGATTACTCTTCATTGACCTAATCTGCAAGGAAGTATGTGTTGCCCCCACGAGGTTACGTCGGCGCGTACGAACTTATGTTACACAATGGTGTGTGTTTTTCTCTTCTTTCTATTATTTCTTGTTTCCTTATTCACTGGAGAATTTCACCGGCCCAGCTTGCTCCTAATGGATGGTCCATTCTGTATTGTCTGCTTATTTCGATAGTCTGATTATTCTTTTCTCTCTCCTCATGAAGTTGAATACCTCTATTCCCTTACTATCGAGAATAACGCCCGGGGATGCTACTACTTACACCCTCATAGTCACCCCGGACTTATTACCGGTATCCCCAACTCTAACAAGGGCTGGAAGAACAAATGGTTCTGGGTTTCTGGCCCTTGGGGCGGGGATACCCCTATTTGCTTAGATAGCAGTTCCTCGGCTTCCCAGAAGGATGCCCTTCCTAATTATTTTTAGGATTCTCCTCCTTGTGAGTGTAGTTTTTTAGTTTGTTTCTTGATGTGTGACTGTTACATCTCCACTATCTAACGATTTTCTTGACATTTTTATTTGCAGCTTCTGGAGCTCCTTCATCTGATCGTCTCTCTCACAGTTTCAAAACTCATTTAGAGACCATTTTATCGTTGCCGCCTGCCGAACGCCATTTGACTCATCTCCTTACCGACCACAATCTTCGGTACTACAAGTATCCTCCGAGGTTTTTCCCATGGCCTCTAATACCGGTTAAGCTCTTAACTCTTTCCTTTTCCGTTGCACGCTTTACTCTTTTTTATGCTTGTGTAATGATCTCCCCCTTTTTATTATTTTACTCTAGGAAAGTTCCTCGTTTAGTCCCTACCAGTGAATGTCTGGCATCGTCCTCTGCCCCTTTAATTTCGAAGAGGCCTATACTCAGTCCTCCTGGAGATATTTCATCTTCGAAGAAGCCTAGGTTTCTCCTCCTGACTCTCTTTCTGATAGGCCTAAATCCTCCAACACCCCTGGCTTGATTGAGGTTTTAGCCGATCCTCTTCCCTTTCCGCAGAGTGATGTCCTGGCTTCTTTGACAGCCACTTCTTCCAAATCTAAAGGTAAATCTACCAAAGGAGGTACTCGGAAAGTTCCTAGTAAAGCTCAAGAAGGTTCTTCTAAGCTACCTTCTGGTGTTGCTTCCTTTGGTTGTCAGTCCACTCCCTTTCGACTCCAGCTCCGGGAGATACAAGCGACATTCTCAATTTGCCAGAAGATATCCCCTCCAAGCCATCCGATGACATGACCGAGTCTTGATGTATTTTTTAATTTGATTTTTCTTTCCCTATACTCTGTTAGTTTTGAATATCAATGGAAAATATTCCCAGTATTTTCTGAGTTCTACACCCCCATATTCCCCCCCTTTTTTTTACTGGGCCCCACGTTCTCACGTTTTACCTATTCAATTTAGAAATTTGAATCTCACTGCCATCAGTCCAACTGTCTGGCCTAGGGTTTCGTGCCCGTCTTTCCAACTTCCCGTCTAAACTTTTTCTTTTACTCTTCTTCTCTCTTTCTTCTACTCCCCTGCTTGCCCTCTCTTCTTGCTTCTTTTCTTTGCCCCTTTCCTTATTTTTTTTCTCTAATGGCTCGCAGCAATTCCGGTGCCTCATAAGAGTTCACTTTCTCTGTGAATTCCTCTAATGCAAGCCCCAAAGAATTATCGGATCGCACCTTATGTCGCTATAATTATCGTGCCGCTTCTCGCGGCCGTGTCCGTGGTCGTGTTCGCGGCCGTAGTGGTGTGCGTGTTCGTGGTGACATTTTGTTTCTCGTATTCCAGTCACTTTTCACCCAAGACGAGCCCCTGAGCCTAGTATTATTCCAGCTGCTCACGTTCTCCCCAGCTCTTCTGCCACTGGAGACGCTTACTCCTGGCCTACTCGAGTTATCCAAAATGATGTGGATCTCCTGCACGACGTTCATGGGTATAACCGTGTTCAATTCCTTGCCCCTGGTCCTGATGTCAGGACTCCTCCTACCGGCGCCATTTTGTTTAACGAAGTGTTGTTTACTGCTGGGCTTCGATTGCCTTTAGCTTCCTTTATCATGGGTTTGTGTCTATACTAGGGGATAACCCCTGACCAAATCCTTCCTGCTTCCTGGGTGAATCCTCTTACTGTTATTTGTTTGTTTCGGGTGATTGGACATTACTTTGTTGAGACCCAAAAAATTGATTTCCTGTTTACTTTTGCCCTCCGCCATGCTGGTTATTATTGTTTGATGCCCCGAGGGCTAAAATTGATAGGAGGAAGCGACATTGTTGGTCGTAAATGGGAATCCTCCTGGTTTTGGCTGCAGGGTCATTACCGGGCTTCGTCTAATTTTGATAGTTCTTCACTATCCTCTTTGCTATTCCATCCTTTACCTTCTGGTAAAACAAGGAAGCTTTTCATTATTCTTATGAGTTTTTTTCCTACCCTAATCTTTGTTAGCTAAGGTATATTTTACTCCATATTGATGCTAATGTCTGCTCCACAGGTCCAGAAGTCCTGACTTTGCGAGTCTTAGCCGTAGTTTTAGGAAAGCTTACAACCAGCTCATGAACATGGCCTTTCCTTTTCAAGCATCTGCTCTTCTGTCTGAAGAGATGTTAGTCACTACCAACCTTGCTCGCCGCGAATCCCTATTCCTTAAGGTGCCATTTGTTTATTACATGTACTTGGAGTCTCAATTTGGATCTCTTACCGGCATATCTTATTTTCCATCTGCAGATAAACTGCATCTGTCTCTGGTCCCTTATGAAGATGTAGGTTGTGGACTACCTCGTGGCCGGAAAAGGAAACATAGTGATATTGGTCCTTCTTTCCGTCAACCCAACTTGGCTTCGTTAGATTCTCTTGGAAAAAAAACACCCGAAGATTTGGGGTCTGCTTCTGACGATATAGAGGAGATCACTCCTGGGCATAGATTCTCTGGCATTAGGACACATTCCGAAACCCATTCAGGTATCCAAGATATCACCCAACAGTACCAGTCATGTGGATCCTTTGAAGAAGAATCTGAAGATGCTCAGAAGAAACGAATTGACGGGGGAAAACAACCTAAAGCTCAGAAGAAAACCACGTTGCCCCGAAAATCTGTTCAGCAGCATGTCATTCCTCCTTCCAATCTTCCCGACCAGGGATTAAGTTCTGATGCTGGGAGGATCCTGTCTAGCCTGGCTAACATGGCTCGAGAACTTGCTAAATGTCAGAGGTTGTTTAAGCCTGAGATGGTAAACCCTGCTCCAGTTCTAGCCCCTGTAGAGATTACCCAGTTGACGGCACGGGTATCCTCGTTGAAGACATAGAACACTGAGCTAACTACTTGTTTGCAAGCTGAGGCTGATCGTACGAAGGAAATGACTGTTCGGGCTGAGGTTGCCGAAGCCAAACTTAATGCATTCCGTGATCTAAGCTTTTCTTGATTTTCTGACTATGTCTGCTAAACTTTCTTTTGCTAATTTTCTTTTGATGTTTGTGGTGCTGTGATCGCCCTTGGATTCTGATGACTTTACCTCTGTCTTTCCCATTTCACTACGCTTTTTTATTTTTTTTATTTTTTAGAATATTGATGATGCTGATTCTTATGACTTGCTCATGTTCCTTCATATACTTAAATTTTATTTGAACTAACTTCTCATGATCTTGCTCATAATGAGTACTTTTCTTCCTTACATCATGGTGTTTGATTGAAAATAAAAAATTGTGTAACTTTCTTTTCTTTAGACTTACTGGTAGAATTTCTTTAGATGTTGCGCATTCCAGGGATGTGGTTTCTCCTTTTGTTTCTCATTGATTAACCTGTATGCTCCACCTTTCAATCTCTGAGCAATAGTGAAAGGGCCTTCCTATTCTTTCCCAAACATCCCTGGAGCTATTTGCATAATCCTTCGCAGCACCAGGTCTCCCTGTTTGAACTCTCTCAACTTCACCTTTGAATTGTATTTTTTTCTGACCTTCCCTTTAACACTTGGTTATGAATATCTGCTGCCAATCTCTTTTCCTCCAATAAATCCAACTCTAGCTTTAAAGACTCCTGATTTCTTTCTTCCGAATAGTGAGAAACTCTAAAGCTAGGTTCTCCAATTTCTACTGGCATAATTGCTTCTGCTCCATATGCCATGGAGAAAGGGGTTTCTCCCGTTGCATTCCTCGAGATGGTTCTATACGCCCATAGTACCCCTAATAGCATTTTCGGCCATGTCCAATCAAACCCTTCCAACCTGGCTTTGAGTGTATACTTTATGATCTTGTTCATAGCTTCAACCTGTCCATTGGATTGCAGGTGGTAAGGGGTAGAGTACAGTTTCTTGATCTTTAGGTTTTACAGAACTTCCTGATTTTAGCATTGTCAAATTGCTTCCCATTGTCTGTCACTATAGCATTTGGGATCCCAAAATGACATACAATATTTTTCCACAGAAAGTTCTCCATCTTAGGTTCGTTAATGGTAGCTAGAGGTTTTGCCTCTTCCCATTTGGTGAAATAATCCACTGCCACCACTGCAAATTTTACTCCACCCTTTCCCGTTGGTAGTGGACCTACTATATCCACACTCCATTTAGCGAAAGGCCAGGGGCTAAAGACCGACAGTAACTCTTCTGGAGGAGACGAACTATAGGAACAGACCTTTGGTAGTTTTTACAAGCCCTGGCATATTGCATAGCTTCCTTTTTTAACGTCGGCCAAAATATCTCTGTCTCATAAGTTTGTGTGCCAAGGCACGTCCCCCGGTATGATTACCACAAATAACCTCATAAATTTTCCTTAGGACATACTCAGCTTGTTCAGTAGCCAAACACTTCAGTAGCGGTGTCATATATCCATTTTTATACAAGACTCCCTCTAACATGGTATATCTTGTTGCCCTTAATCTCAACTGCCTTGCTTTAATGATATCCCCTGGTTGTTCTCCCGAGTTTAAGAACTTAATTATTGGAGTCATCCAATTATCCTTGGCTTCCTCTTCCACGATTAAGACCATATTATCGCTGGGCTTATCTTATCGAGTGATGTTGATATTATTCAATTCCTCCGCATTTACAGCTGTTGCTAATCGAGCCAGCGCATCTGCTTTCAAATTCTTTTCTCTCCCAATATATTTGATGAAAATCTGCCCAAATTTTTTCATTGCCTCCACCACTAAATCTCTATACTTTTCCATTTGACCATCTTTTGTAGCAAAGTCTCCTTTGATTTGGTTCACTACTAATTGAGAATCACTGAAGACTATCAGGGCTTTCACTCCCAATGACATTGCAATTCGTAAACCATTCAACAAGGCCTCATACTCCGCTTTGTTATTGGTAGCCTTGAATCCAAACTTTATAGCTGATGAGAACTTTCCCAATGATGGGCTTTCCAGCACAATCCCGGCACCCAAGGCTAAAGCTATGGTAGAACCATCCACATATAGCTTCCATGGTTCTTCCACTTTACTCTCCGAAGGAAATGGTAGGGTTAGTTCCACCATAAAATCTGCTAAAGCCTGTGCTTTTATGGTGGGTCTTGGGGCGTACATGATATCGTACTGTCCCAATTCCACTGACCAGTTTAAAAGCCTTCCAGCCGCATCAGTTATTTGCAATACTTGACATAGCGGTAGGGCTGTTAGGACTTCGATTGTATGCTCCAAGAAGTAAGGTTTGATTTTTCTTGCACTCATGACCAATGCCAATGCCATCTTTTCCAACACCGGGTAGCGAAACTCTGCCTCTTTTAAACCCTGGCTGATGTAGTATACTGGGGTACATTCTTTGTCTTCTGTTTTGACTAGAACCGCACTCACTATGGTTCCAGAGGCTCCAATGTATAACTGTAGCTTTTTCCCCGGCGATGGCTTTGATAAGATCTTGGGATTGGACAATTCTTTCTTGATCTTATCAAAGGCTTCTTGACTTTCCTCTGTCCATTCAAACTTTTTCTTCTTTCTTAAGATATCGAAGAAGGGTTTGCACTTATCTGAAGCTTTTGATATAAACTGACTCAACGCAGCTATCCTCCCAGTCAGATTCTGGACCTCTTTACCATGTTTCGGCGGCTGCATATCTAGTATAGCCTTTACCTTGGTCAGGTTCATCTCAATTCCCCTTTGACTGACAATATATCCCAGGAACTTTCCCGAGGATACCCCTAAGGTACACTTCTTGGGATTTAGCGTCATGCCATATTCCCAAAAAATTGAAAAGACCTTGGCCAGATGCTTAAAGTGATCTTTCTTTTTTAAACTTTTTACAATGATATCATCAACATATACCTCCACGAACCTTCCAATGACATCTCGAAACATTTTATTTACCAACCTCTAGTACATTGCTCTTGCATTTTTTAAACCAAAAGGCATGTTACACCAACAATATATTCCCCTACCTGCAAAAAATGCGGTATCCTCCTAATTGTCTGGATGCATGGGGATCAGATGATATCCTGAAAAAGCATCCATAAAGCTCATAATTTCGTGTCCCACAGTGGAATCAACCAGCTTGTCTATAGCTGGTAAGGGATAACTATCCTTTGGGCATTGCTTATTAAGATCTGTAAAGTCCATGCAAAGTCTCCATGTATTTGATGCCACCTTCTTGATCAACACCGGGTTTTGTACCTTTTTGGATATTCTACTTCTCGAATGAGTTTTTCCACCAATAGTCGTGTAACTTCGGCTTTCAAAGCATCATCTTTCTCAGGACTAAATTTTCTTTCCTTCTAATAAAAAGGTTGAGCTCGAGGATCTATATTCAAATGATGGCACGCATGTCGTGGATCTACTCCTAGCTTAATCGTCGGATCCCAGATGAACACGTCTGAATTTTCCTTGAGTAAGACCATCATTTCATCTTTGTAGCATCCCTGTAGTGTCACTCCCATCCTTACCTTAATCTCAGGATTCTCCTGATCAATTTGCATCTCAACGGTTTCTTCCCCTGCCGAGGACATTTCTGGCAATGTAACTCGGGGATCCATCTAAGGAAGTACTGGATCCTCCATCAATTGAGAAATATCTTTGTATGATGGAATCTTTTTCACATTTTCCCCTTCTCGAGGATGCTTCTCCTTACCCACTTTGCCCTTGGTTCAACATCCATTATATCTTCAAAAGTAAGCATCTCAAAATTAGGATCATAGCAGTTCAAACCCTCCATCTTTTCTAGGAACAAACATTCCCGAGCCATCTTTTGATCTCCAATTAAGGTGGCTATCCGTCCATATTTATTTTGAAACTTTAGACACTGATGAAGCATAGACTGGACAGCACCAAAAGTGTGGATGAATGGTCTTCCTATTATGCAATTATAGGATGAGACACGATCCACTACCTTGAAGTTGATAGAGTACAAGACTTGCACCTTTCCATCGGAACTTTTAACTTGAACCATTAAATCTACCTCCTCCATTGGTTTGGTTACAGCATTGCCGAATCCCCGAATTTCATCATGACATGGACAACTGTATGGTGTCTGTCACCCTCCAATTTGTCAAAAACCTACTTGAAAATGATATTTGCGTATGCCCCTGTATCCACTAAGCATCTATGGACTTTTATCCCCGAGATATTTGCCGATATAATCAAAGGATCAGTATGGGGATTTTTTACCCCATAGAAGTCCTCTTCCGTGAAGATGATATCCGGCCCTTCAACTGGATACGGAGAATAAACCCTTGATTCCTGCTGATCCAGTTCTCCCATTTTTGCCTTCCTCTTTCTCTTTGATAATTCCGTAAGTGCCTAAGAAGTGCCAATATATTTTTCCTCCTGTTGGATCTC
Organism: Pogostemon cablin; assembly: GCA_023678885.1. Taxonomy (NCBI): domain Eukaryota; kingdom Viridiplantae; phylum Streptophyta; class Magnoliopsida; order Lamiales; family Lamiaceae; genus Pogostemon; species Pogostemon cablin. Next base: position 23,264,333 of record CM042955.1, read on the forward strand.
CATCATATGGATTTTTCCAAGTGGATTATTCCTAGGTATTTGTATTTGAGCTGCTCCCGGGGGTGGTAATCCCGATGGTGGTGGAGGTAAATTTATTCTTTCTTGTGGTACCTCCTGCTGTCTACCATGATTTTGGAGATGATTTCCTCCTCCTCTAGGGCGATGTGCGGCTGGTGCCAATATCCCCTTTAGTCTTCCACTTTATATAGCCTTCATAGTTTATTTATCAGATCTCGGTAATGATCGATGTTACGTCCTGCATACTGATGATATTGGCAAAATCTCCTGGGATCTAACTGTCCCAGGGGTGCCTATATCTGGCGAGGTTCTCTCAGGATTTGTTGATTTCTCACATGATAGAAAATCTCCTCAACCGAGCATCTCGTTTCCTCCTGCAAGACTTGGATATTGGGTGGTTCCTTTGTATTCGTGAATGGCCTGAAGATTTCCAGGGTTTTGTATTCCTTCCTCCCTTGACTTACTGGTTTTTTTCTTGTTTTGCTCTTCTACTTTCTTTGCCAAAGCCAGGGTTTCCTCCGCCTGGCTGTATTCATTCGCCAAAGCCAAGAATGCCCCATATGTGGCTGGTGGTTTGAATTGTACTGCTTTTCACAGTGTAGACTCAGGATGTAGTGGACCCATTGCGGTGACTAAATAGGCTTCATTACCCATGGGTTCCCCTTTGGCTCTTTGATTGTTGAACGTCTAGAGAAAAACACGAATCGATTCATTTGCTCCCTGCTTAATGCTTGCCAGTTTGTGCTTTGGTTTCTTTACTATTCTTAGGTAGAAATATTGAGTAATAAACGCACTCACCAGATAATCCCAACTTCCGATCGAATTTGGTGGCAGTGTAGAAAACCAATTATTAGCTTTGTTTCCCAAAGTTAAAGGAAACATGTGACACTGAGTCACCTCCGAACTCCCTTGAGCCCCCATCCAAGTAGGTATGTATTGACATGTTGGTATAGATCTGACTCACAATTGAATAAGGCTTCGTTGGGTACCTTAATCTTCATTTGCCTATGTGCCGAACGAATTTTCTCAGTAAATGGGGTTTTACCCAGATTCGCCTGAGAGCGTCCATCTTCTCCCAGTCGTTGCTTTTTCTCAAGATTCTCTACCCTTTTGAGCAAACGATTAACTATGGAAATATCCCCATGCTCCGTGGCTCTATCCCCTGGATTTACTGCGGGAACTCGTAGTTCATCTTTCGGCATGATGGAAAGTGGGGAACTGTGCATTCTCCTTGGGGGTACTGACTTTCTCTTTTTTGAGGCTTCCCCATATACTCGCCTATGTGGCGTTTCTCCAGACCCTTCAGCGTAAGGCTGGTGTTTCGACCCGTTTTGTCCTAGGCGATCATGCACTCTTCCTCGGGATGAATTGTTTACACTTTGCTCTGGTGGATTTTGTCGAGCCTGGGCCTCATTTATGACCCGTCGGGCATCCTTGGGTAGGGAATCCGCTCTCCTTTGCTCCGACACTTCCTTTCTTCGGTCGACATTCTCTCGAAGGTCTTCTACCGGGACTTCCCTGCGTCCATTAAGATCTTCACGTAGATTTTCCGCCAGAACATCTCTTCTCCGGTTGAGGTTGTCACGTAGATCTTCGACTGGAGCTTGCTGTACATTTTCAAAGTTCAATCTCGTTGGAAGGACTGGATGAACGGCAAATTCATTGAACAACGACTGTAACTTTTCTTGAAATTCTCGGGTCTTTTCCAGATTGCCCAGGATAGGTATCTTCACTACCGTGGGAGGCGTACACATTGTTGGAACTACCGCAGGTACACCGGTGGTATATTCGGGATCTAGACATGCACACTTCTAGAGCTTCGAACCACATGTCTTTGCCGACGGGTTCCTCCTGAAGAATAAAAGGATTCATCTCCGTCCATCATCTTTCTTGAAAACAAAATCAGGTGTAAAACTTGAATGAGTTTTCCACATATGGTGCCAATGTTGTGGTCAGTTTTCGTCAAGATGACTCCAACATAACCCAACCAAGAGTTGATGGATCAAAGAAGGAATTGGATCAAAGAAAAGATAGATTTTTTGTTACTCATTGTTGTATTTTTTTTAATAGATTGTGTGTTATATCATTTTTCACCACCTCTCCCCTATATGGGAGTTGATTCCTTACTTCATTCTAGATTATTCTTTTCAATGAATGATTGACAAGTGTCCTATTCTAGAATCATCCCATAACAGATTTGATGCCTTTTTTGGTGTTCTTGTACCTCATTGGTTAATATAGAATTTCTGCCTAACAAATAGTTGGGGACCACCATTTCATATCCTTGTTATCATCCCTGTTCTTCTGCTGCCAGTCTTCACTGGATTCCTTCGGAGACCAGGGGTTATTTCCCAGGGTTAGCCAGTAGTTATTCCCTGATTTGCGCACTTTATTATCCTCGGGATAAAGAAGATAAGCCTGGGCTCACTTCATCTTCCCCGTCTCTTGGGCCTGCTTTATTGGACCTTTTTAATATCTAGAATTGAGTCGAGTATTTATCCCATAACACTAGCCCCTCAAGCTCGGAAAATGACGTGTAACAAGATTATTCGAGGTTGAAACCTCAGTTAGATTTTTCATTTCCTCTTACAACATTTTTCTTTCCGCTGGTCTTTACAAGTGGCCCAACTCCAACCCAACTGTTCATCCCTCTTTTTCCGCCTTTATCGTTCTGTTCCTCTTTCTACTTCTTCGTATTTTGCCGTCATCTCCGATGTGTGCATTGACCGGACCGTCAAAAGATTCAACATCTCCTAAAAATTCTAAGTCTCACCATAATCATCTAAAGTATAATTTAGGCTGTTATGATGTTGTGATAATTCCTCTTCGATTTTAATCACAAAACAAGCCCCATCAATAACACATTGGATGTTAACCTATACTTATCTCATCCTCATGCTCAACTTTATCCTTGCGGCATCGAGTATGTTCCTTTCCTTTGTATTTGAATGAGGTTATCCTGTGTACCCTTAATAAGAAGGTATCTTCCTCCCATCGTGATAATATTAAGCTTACCATCACATTCACTTTGTATCTCTCTTGCTTAAGGTACCCTGTGTAGCTGTTGGCCAACCATTTTCTATCTTCCATAGTTGATTGAAATACCACTTTGTTCTCATTTATAATCAATTCCTCCACTGGTTGCTTGTTAGTCTCCTTGCTCTTTAGATTGCCCTAAATAACGGATATATTCTTTCTTCTTATACTCTCCAGAGAAACTGACTTGTTTCTCTGAAGCCATTGCTCTGGATTTCATATTTTCTGTCATAATCTCTTCCCTCTCAAATCTGGGGATGTAAGCTCTGACTTTATAGCTTCCTATCCATGTTTTGTTCAATTCATATAGAGTATCTTCCACATTCTTAATACAATCTAATCTAACGAATCCAAAAGCATTGCCTTTCTTGTTTTTTTTCTTGGGACAGAAAATGTCACTAACTATCCCAATTTCCTTCAACTTAATCCACATTGGATTCAGATCACAATCACTTTACAGTGGGTTTGGGTTTTCCTAAGGTTGGGTCGATTTAGTTGCCTTGCCGGTGGTCTCTCGGAATGAAGGTTAACTACCCGTTTCCCTCTTCTCACCTCTCTCTCCATTCACCCTAAATACTACTCCCTTCGTCCTGACTTCAACTTCACACTTTCCGTTTTGGTCCGTCCCAAATTCAACTTCACACTTCTATAAAAGGAAAAAGCAACAAACTAATATCCCTCTAACATACTTTAATTTCAAATTTGTCATCACCTTTTAACACATATAACATACTTTATCATTTATTTATTACCCAAAAATACTATACTACCCTCAAAAGTAAGTTAAAAAGTGACTTTTCTTAAACTCCGTATCTACAGTAAACGTGAACTTGAATTTGGGACGGAGAGAGTACATCCGTTCATTTATAATTTAGTTTTTGTCTATTTCAAAAATAAACAGCTAATATCTTTAATCACAAATTCTCTTGTAAGACGAGTTATTTGTGATTCGGGTTATTTGTGAGACGGGTTATTGCATAGATAAAATATGTTAAATGGTTCTTAAAGTATATTTTTTTTAAAATATGCATGATCGTATAATTTTAACATACTATAATATGATTTATTATTAACATATTTTAACTACAAATAAACATACTTTACTTATACAATAAAATACTTTAGTGATGGGTCGACTCATTTCACAAGAGTGTCTTCCTTTTAATTTGTCAAGATATATTCGTTAATATAAATATAATAATTAAATTAAATTAAGTATTACTCTTTAATTAGATTAAACAAAATTAGAAAATTTTATGAAAATCTTATGGATATTATATACTCTGACTCATCTAAATGGTTACATATTATTATTTTAAGCATCTCATTTAAATAATTATATTTCTTTTTAAGTAAATGTACAAAATAATTAATGTATCTTTATATGGGTTACACAATACTGATGCACCCTAACATTAAAGGCAAAAACTTGTGTGAGACTGTTTACATGAGACGGCCAATAAGTAATAACTTATATAAAAGAAAATGATAATAAATTAATGAAAAGTGATAATGCTAATTCATGAACAATTTATAATATAAATAAAAGTGATAACATTTTATAGCGAAAGTGATAACTATTTTATAAAGTGAAAAATGGTTTCACGCAAAATCTACCCAATATTAAAATATTATTATATATTTTTTAATTTACTATTAAAATATTATAATTTTTTATCTTTGTATAAATAGTATACATAATTATTAAGGCGGGATGAAGTGAGTCTTTTAAGTTGGAAATTAGAAAATATAATATTATGTCACTCATATATTTTTGAGATTTAAGTTGAGGATCAATTTTAAATTTATGAAGAGCATTACCATTTTATATCCTATAAAAAGAATTATTTTTTAATCAAATCGAATCAAATTAAAACATTTAACGGTAATACACCGTGTCAAAAGTCGAATGGAACCGTATCAAAACGTAGTGAAATGAAAAACTAAATAAAAATATGCTTTATTAAAACTAAATAATAATATAATTATTATTTATTATAATAAAATATTATACCCTTATATACTTTGTGTAAAATAGTTATTATTTTCACTATAAAACATTATCACTTTTGCTATAAAACGTTATCCCTTTTTATTTATACTATAAATTGTTCACGAATTTACATTATCACTTTTCATTAATTTATTATCACTTTCTTTTATACAAGTTTTCACTTTCTGATGTGAGACGATCTCACACAAGTCTTTGCCTTAAATTAAATATTACTTTTTGATTAAATTAAACAAAATCAGAATATTTTATGAAAATCTTATAGATAGTGTATACTCCCCAACTCATCTAAATGGTTACATGTTATTATTCCAAACGTCCCCTGTAAATAGCTACTAGTATTATGCCCCGTGCATTGCACGGAAAAATACGTTAATTTTAAATTAAATTAATATAATTTTTAAATTTAAATAAGTAAAAAATTAAAATAAAATATAAATATATAAATTTCTTTTGTTAAATATGATAAGTAAGTAGATAATAATATATATTAAGTTAATTAATAATTTTATATTAATTAAATAATTTTAATAATGCAAATTATTTTGAGAACATATAACATTATATATTAGATTTTATCCTTTTAAATGATATATTATAATATTTGTCTCATGCATTACACAAAAAAGCCATCAATTTTAAACTAAATTAATTTAATTTATAATTCACATGAATAAAAAAAATATAATATAAAATATAAATATACACCTATCAATTACTCCCTCCGTCTCGGTCAAACTGCACCGTTTGACTGCATAAAACTCTCACAAAAGTTACAGTAAACGGTGCAATATGGGCGGGACGGAGGGAGTAATAAAATATAATAATCATGATTTTGACCAACTGTATAATAATATATAAAAATAAATTAATAATCAAATAATTTTAAAAGGTAAATTATTTTTGTAAAATCATTGCATATTAAAAAAAATTATTATTTACATGATAAACTATTACATTTCAAATTAATAAATTAATATTCTTTTAAATAATATTAAATAATTATTTGTCTTCGAATTTGCTATTTTATGAATTTTTATATTTTTATTGAGATAAATTAAAATTTATAGTGAATTGATATAAAAGATTACTCATCAAATCAAATAGAAACCCATAAAAAGAATATGTATTGAATTGTTGAGTAATTATATATTATTATAATAATTAAATTAATTAATCATAATCAATTTAACAAAGAAATAGAATAAATAATAGAATTCATATTTATGATAATTGTTACCATTAAAGCGATAAATAATTAATACACATAAAAGTTTTCTTAATATTTAATACTAACATAAATATGACATGTTATGTAATTAAATAAACAAACAATATTTAAAAATGTCATATAAGTATTTAAACTCTATATAAATTTGACACATGGCACAAACAATTTTGGAGACGACACGTGTACATACAAACTCCAAATTAATATATTTAAAATATTTCTTTTTTAAGTAAAACAAAACAATTAATGAATCTTTATTTGGGTTACACAATACTGATGCACACAATATTGATGCATCCCAACGTTAAAATGATGTAACCTAATATTAAAATATTATTATATATTTTTATTTACTATTAAAGTGTTATAATTCTTAATATTTGTGTAAAAAACATACATATTTATTAAGGTGGGATGAAGTGAATATATATTTTTAAGTTGAAAATTAGGAGATATAATATTGTGTGCACTCCTATAAGATACATTTTTTAGATTTTACGTAGGACTAATTTTAAATTTATGAAAAGTATTGCATTACTATTTTATATTCTATCAAAAGACTTTTTTTAATCAAATCGAATAAAATTGAAAATCTCCATTAAATCGTATTAAATATAAGAAAAATTGTACAATTATCTGATATTAAATTTTCTATTTATAAAAGGCAAAAAGTCAGGTGTGTTCCTATATGAACACAACCCTTCTCCCGTGGTGGACCTACGTTGAAGGCGGGGCACTAGCCCCTAAGATTTTAAATATTTTTACTATATATGTGATAAATGGAGTCAAACAATGAAGTAGCCTAGTAAATTTCCCATCAAGATGAGGTTGTGAGGTTGCAGGTCCGCCACTGCTCCTCCCTCGTATTCAATTTAAACTTACAACCCCTTTTTTTTTTCATATTCTATTTAAATTTATATATTGTTAGGGATCTAAATTGCAAAAGGGACACGGTGTCCTCAGGGCACAAGAGCCTTATTCTTTATAAAAATCATTTTGTACTATTAGTATGAATTTTTTAAAAATTGTACTGTATATCATACCGGTTGTACGAAACTCTCGGAATTCTTTTGCCTGTCGCAACCCGTTTAAAAAAAATACTATACAATGCTAATATCCTTCTCTAATTTAATTATCAATACCTACAAGTTATCTATAATCATTTAATAACTTTTTTTTATAGATATTTATATTTTATAATATTAAATTAATACTTATTAAAAATATAAAGAGTTAAACATTGCATATGCTTAACATATGCATTAAGAAAATATTCAAAATAAAAAAATTTGTAATTTTTAATAATGATAATAATAAACTAATAAACGTGAATTAATAGTTACTGTTATTGAAATTTGAATAATTATAAATTATAATTTCATCTTATCTTGAAAATACAAGTTATTGATGAAATATAGTGGAGCCAAAACCTATTTAATTTTAACTATCTTATCTTATATTATATTAAGAGGAAAATAAGTTATTGAATTACATTAAGAGGAATTAAAAAGGCTAGACTGAAAAAGAAAAACTAAGAAATTAATAATCCTATTAGATTTAAAAAAAAAAAAAAAGAAGAAAGAAAGAAAGAAAGAGTGAAATGAATGCATCAACAAATTATTTTTGGAGAGAAAAATAGAAGGCGTTGTTCCCCACCCCTCCCCCTTAATTCTAACAGTTATGTTATTAATGATAATTATTAATCTCAAAAATCTAGTAACTATTAATTAGGCTGAGACCGTTTGTGAGATGGGTTAAATTAAGTTTATTATTTAGATAAAATATGTTTAATGGTTGTTAAAACATGTTTTCTAAAGTATACTGGATGATGCATTAAAGTATGACTTTAATGTTTTATAATTTGATTTATTATTGATATACTTTAATTAACTATAAATAAATAAGCATACTAATTTATCTATATAATAAGCATACTATAGTAATGGGTCGACCCGTCTCACATCCGTCTCACAAATAATCCGTCTCAGAAGGGAAAAACTCTTATTTCAATATTATTATGGTAATAAGGATATATTTGTCAATTAGTATTTATATTTTACCTTAATTATTTTACATATATGCTATTTTCTGGCCAGATTCTGACTAAATAACATGATCCTTTGTAAATCTTTCTTAAAACATTGGTTACCATTTAACTTGTTCACTGACGGTGAAAAAGATTACACTACCTGTTATTATAAATGTTTTATAAATGTTTTATATTTTACTGCTTAATATCTGAATTCTGAAAAATATATGTAAATTTAAATAAACAACAATTAATTCAAGATTGTCTCATTTTATAATAATTATTATTTTTTGTCTTAATTCTTTTTCGTTTCAAAAGTTGTAAATTTCGGCATCTGTCATTAGCTTTTTAGATAGAAATCGTTAAATGATCAAAAGAACAAAATAAATTTGAGTTTCAGTATAATATGTTATTAAAATTAAAATTTTGACAGAAAATTATAAGAATGAAATTTGAGTAAAGGGCCCAAGGCAAGAGTTAAACTCTTTTTTTTTAAAGATAAAATTACCGCTCTGATGCTTATAGTTTGATAACAATTATTTTTAAGATATAGTGACTCACATCTTGTAATAATAATACTACAAATTACAGGAAACTGCGAGCCAAATAGAATATATTATGAACTCACCTTAACCGTTGGATGATTTATGAGTACAACATGAATTGTTAGGACTATTAGGAAATTTTGGATTAATTCCAATATAATCTAATAGTAATTGTGATGCAATTATATGTAGTGTGGCGGATGGTCGTATTGTGACGGCGGAGAGATCACACATCTGACGATGCCAATTCTTACCATTTTTTTAAACATAACTTTGACCTTTGGTTTCCATTTAGCTTATTCATTGATGGTGAACAAAGTTACGATGAGTGTTACTATGAAACATATATATAATGAAATAAACAACATTTGATTCAACTTACCTATTTTATTTTATGTGCCCATATATAAAAATCTATAAAGTAGACTCGTACTTATATGGACCAAAATATTCTTAAGGGTGTGCACCGACATGTCAATAAAATTGCCGATTTGGCCGAAATCGACATGAGTGGATAAAGAAGGGGCATTAAAGTTCAAAAGGTTACTACTGAGTAAAATTAATAGGAAAAATTGTTGATTTGTCGGTACAAATTTTAAATAGCAAAGTTCAATTATTTTTTAAATTCTCCCTTACTTTATTGCTTCAATAAGTACTTGTAGTTTCTATTTTTAAAAGAAAAAATTACACTTTCGATCTCATACTATAAGTTCATTTAATTCTTTTGTCTTTCTTTTTTCTTCAAAAAGTTACCATTTTGGTTCTTATAGTTAACTTTTTAGATTGAAACAGTTAAATTCAATAAAATAAACTAAATAAAGGGTAAGAATATTAAATGATTTTCATTCAAAAGTAAACTGATGAGACAAAAATTGCAACTTTTGAAAAAAAAAACAAAAACGAAAACAAAAATAAAAAAAGAGAGACTGTTCGTACAATGTTAAATTAAAAGTGCAATCATCCCATTACTATGAATTTTGTACTATTAGTATGAATTTTTGAAAAATTATATTGTATATCATACCGGTTGTACGAAACTCTCGGATTTCTTTTGCCTGTCGCAACCAGTTTAAAAAATACTATACAATGCTCATATCCTTCTCTAATTTAATTATCAATACCCACAAGTTATCTATAATCATTTAATACCTTTTTTATAGATATTTATATTTTATAATATTAAATTAATACTTATTAAAAATATAGAGTTACACATTACATATGCTTAACATACATTACGAAAACATTCAAAATAAAAAAAATGGTAATTTTTAATAATGATAATAATAAACTAATAAACTTTATTAATCGTTACTGTTATTGAAAATTTTGAAAAATTATAAATTATAATCTCATCTTATCTTGAAAATACAAGTCATTGATGAAATATAGTGGAGCCAAAACATATTTAATTTTAACTATCTTATCTTATATTAAGAGGAAAATAAGTTATTGAATTATATTAAGAGGAATTAAAAAGGCTAGACTGAAAAAGAAAAACTAAGAAATTAATACTCCTATTAGATTTAAAAAAAAAAAAGAAAGAAAGAAAGAGTGAAATGAATGCATCAACAAATTATTTTGGGAGAGAAAAATAGAAGGCGTTGTTCCCCCACCCCTCCCCCTTAATTCTAACAGTTATGTTATTAATGATAATTATTAATCTCAAAAATCTAATAACTATTAATTAGGAGGGATAGAGCACTGTGAGACGTTACTTAGATGTGATCGTTTGTAAGACGTGTTAAAGTATGTCTATTATTTAGATAAATTATTTTTAATGGTTGTTAAAGTATGTTTTCTAAAGTATGCTGGATGGTGCATTAAAGTATGATTTAATGTATTATAATTTGATTTATTATTGACATATTTTAACTATAAATAATCATACTATAGTGATGGGTCGACCCGTCTCATATCCGTCTCACAAGAGAGTAACTCTTACTTTAATATTATTATTATTATGGTAATAAGGATATATTTGTTAATTAGTATTTATATTTTACCTTAATTTACATAAATGTCATTTTTTGGTTGGCCAGATTCTGGCTAGATAGCAGGATCCTTTGTAAATCTTTTTTAAAACATTGGTTTCCGTTTAACTTGTTCACTGACGGTGAAAAAGATTACACTAACTGTTACTATAAATGTTTATGTTTTATTGCTTAATATGTGAATTCTGAAATATATATGTAAATTTAAATAAACAACAATTAAAATTCAAGATTGTCTCATTTTATAATAATAATTATTTTTTGTCTTAATTCTTTTTGGTTTCAAAAGTTGTAAATTTCGGCATCTGTCATTGGCTTTTTAGATAGAAATCGTTAAATAATCAAAACAACAAAATAAATCTGAGTTTTGATATGACATGTTGATTAAAAAATTTTGAAAGAAAATTATAAGAATTAAATTTGAGTTAAGGGCGGGCAAGAGTTAAACTCTCTTTTTTAAGACGTAATTCTTATAGTTCGATAACAATCATTTTTAATATACAATGACTCGCATCTTGTAATAATTTTACTACAAACTACAGGAAACTGCGAACCAAATGGAATATATTATGAACTCACCTTAACCATTTTGGATGATTTATGAGTACAACATGAATTGTTAGGACTATTAGGAAATTTTGGATTAATTCCAATATAATCTAATAATTGTGATGCAATTATATGTCGTGTGGCGGATGGCCGTATTGTGACGGCGGAGAGATCACACATCTTATGATGCCAATTGTTACCATTTTTTTAAACATAACTTTGACCTTTGGTTTCCATTTAGCTTGTTCATTGACGGTGAACAAAGTTACGATGAGTGTTACTATGAAACATATATATAATGAAATAAAAAACATTTGATTCAACTTATGTATTTTATTTTATGTTCTAATATATAAAAATGTCAAGGACCAAAATATTCTTAAGAGTGTGTACCGACATGTCAATAAAATTGTCGATTTGGAAATCGACATGAGTGGATAAAGAAAGGGGCATTAAAGTTCAAAAGGTATTGAGTAAAATTCATAGAAAAATTGTTGATTTGTTCGTACAGATTTTAAATAGCAAAGTTTAATTATTTTTTAATTTCTCCCTTATTTTATTGCTTCAATAAGTACTTGTAGTTTCTATTTTCAAAAGAAAAAATTGTACTTTTTGATCTCATAATATCAGTTTCGTTTAATTTTTTTTCTTTCTTTTTTTTCAAAAAGTTATTGGTTTTTATAGTTAACTTTTTAGATGGAAACAGTTAAATTCAATAAAATAAACTAAATAAAGGGTAAGAATATTAAATGATTTTCATTCAAAAGTAAATTGATGAGACAAAAATTGCAACTTTTGAAAAAAATAAAGAAAGAAAGAGACTGTTCGTATAAGATTAAATTAAAAGTGCAATCATCCCATTATTAAAATCCAACCCTAGCATAACCCAATTAGCTTGCCTCGTGCATGTATTTAAAATGTCATTCCACATAACACATGAGTCTCATGAATTATCTTGATTTCCATTTAGCTTGTTTGCTGACGCTAAAAGAATAAATACAATACGTGTCACTATACTTGTCTTGTCATGTAGGGCCGGCCCTACAATTTAAGGGCCCATAGAAAAATATAAGATTGAGACCCTTATTTTTTTTAATATGTAATAAAAATATTTTACAAAAAATAATATTATGATTAATATATATTTTTTTTCACATGATAGCCCAATTAAACATTTAAATACTAATGTTGATATAAAGCATGTCAAGCAAGGATTAATTATTGAAAATTTTTAGATCTTCTAGCATTTTTTGAAGCAAAGCCGTCAATAAGATCTTCAAAATTAAGTTTATTCAACATTTCATTTTCTATGCATAAAATTACTAGCCCATTTAATCTCCTTGAGACATAGTTGAACGCAAATAAGTCTTTATCAATTTCAAATTCGAAAAACTTCTTTCTACCAATGCCACGGTAATGGATATAGTTGTAATATTCTATAAGCAATTGAAATATTAGGAAGAATAAATATCAAAATTGGTTCTATAAGTATGGCAATTCCAATTATAGTCATTTTTTATTTGCAATTATCAATTTTGGTCCTTTTTTGTCCACTTTTAGTCTTTTTTGTCCAAATTTAGTCTTTTTTTCCACTTTTAGTCCTTTTTGTCCAAATTTACTCCTTTATGTTAAAAAAATATCCAAAAATGGTCTGAAAGTGTATATATTTAGGACTAAAAGTGGACAAAAAAAGATCAAATTTTGAAAAAATGACCAAAAGGACTAAAACTGGACCAAAATGACTAAAACTGGATAAAAATGACCAAAATTGAGAATTACATAAAAAAATGACTAAAGTTAGAATCCGTCATATTTACAGGACTAATTTTGATATTTACCTATTAAGAAAACAATCCATAGTTTTTACAAACTCAAGAACATCAATGGCTGAATTTGATTCTGGTGGTAAACATATATGTTTTCAATACTTGAAATTCAGAAAATAAATCATGAGCATCAATGTTAGATTTATCATTATGTGTAAGAGCAAGTTGAAGATTGATGCAACTTTTACGTAATTCATCATCATCTAATGAAACCAATTTCTTAGGATAAAACATAAAACCAAAAATATTCTCAAAGACTTCCAATTGTTCAAACCTACTCTTTAAAGATGAAATAGCAACATCAACTATTACAATTAAATAATTGATCCTAAAAGACTCCTCAGGTGATAATGAATTATCTTCAGTATTGTTTTCATCAAATTGTTTCTTCGTATGTGTTTTATGCTTTTGAACATAAATATGATCAATTTCCAATTTAGATGCAAGTCCTTTAGCTAATATCATAGAACATTGAAAGCCTTCTTCTCTATATATTTCAAAATAAGAAACCAATCTTTTCAAAATAGTTATTACAACATCAATTTCCATATCCTCAGATTGCAATTTTTTGCTAACCAAGTCAACTTTTTTTAAAATATTGTGCCAAATAGTCATGCCTAACAAAAATTCAAAATTTTCACGCTCATGTATTGCTAAAGATTCAGCCTCACTCTTAGTTTTGCATCTTCACTAACTCTTGATAACTCATAATGCATTTCTTATCTTATTTAGTTGAGTAATTATGGTTGTAATACTATTAATATGACTTTCCATCTTGTTGTAGACAAAGATTTCAAAGTTAAATGGTGAATATGATTAAATAAAATCTGCCATCTTTTTGTTGAACTAGAAAATAAAGTATATATGTGTTACAAAACTCTAAAAAATGAAACATCTTTAACACAAGATTTTGCCATGTCACAAATAGTCAAATTTAGAGAATGACTTGCACATGGCATATAACATGCTCTAGATTTCTAGTAATCGTTTTTGTACACTTTGATTTTTTTTCCTTTCATATTGGAGCCATTATCATAACCTTCTCCTCTCACATCATCAATATCAAGCTTATGAGTTTGTAAGATTGATTGAAATTCATTAAAATGTCCTAATCCAAATGTATCATCCACTTCAAAAAAATCTATAAAGTATTATTCTATTTTTGCAAGAAGACCCGACATATTCACACAATGAATTATCATTGTCATTTATTCATGATGACTTATATCTGAAGTGCAATCAAGTATCACAGAAAAATACTTTGCCTCTTTGATTTTTTCAATAATAGCACATCTCACTTTAGAGGCCAACATAAGTATTAATTCATTTTGAATTTTATGACTAAGGTAATGATAATGAATCTCTTTGTTTTGAATACGCCTAAAATGTTCTTGCATAACCAAATCAAATTCTAAAATTAGTTCAAGTAGTCCAAAAAAGTTTCTATTATTTTCTTGATAAATCTTTTCATTGTCACCACGAAAAGCCAAATTACGCTTTACAAGACATTTTATGATAGAAATTATTCTTATTAAAACAAGTTTCCAATGTTCTTTCTCTTTCTTAATATTCATTTGTATCTCTTTATCAATAGTTTCATGTTTTTTAAGTTGAAATTGCAAATTAATCCAAGTTTTCATGTTGGTTATATGCTCAATATTGTTTTCATATTTTCTTAGTCTTTCACCCAAACGTTTCCAATCATTAACACCTTCATTTGCAAGCAAGCTGTAATTGTTAACCGATTTGAATAATTTGCAACAAAAACAATATACTTTATCAACATCTTTTGAATACACAAGCCATTTCCTATCTTGATTTTCCCCATTAGGTAATTTTCTTGTATAATGAGAAATTGAGAAGTGCCTAAAAAGTGCATCTCGAGGAAACTCGAAAATAATTTCTCTTATTAAACCTTTTTCTACCAAATATCTCTTAGTTTATTATCAAGGTTATTCCAAGCTCTTGGATCGTACATATTTAGAACATAATGAGTTGGTTGTAGTTCGAGGAAACTCGAAAATAATTTCTCTTATTGAACCTTTTTCTACCAAAATATCTCTTAGTTTATTATCAAGGTTATTCCAAGCTCTTGGATCGTACATATTTAGAACATAATGAGTTGGTTGTAGTTCATTTTCATTCTCAATTATATTCTCGATTGTATTCTCATTTTCTTTCAATATTTCTTCATCCTACTCTTTTTTATCATCAACTGTATTATCAATTTCTTTATTTAAAATTTTATTATCATTTTCTGTAAATTCAAGATGTTCATTAGGTATATCATTGTTCATTTCTTCTTCGTCATTTGTATCAACTGAATCTACAATTGAAGTATTTGGTTTAAAAAATTTATCAAGAACATCTTTTTGAAGATTCTTAATACTGTACACGAATTAATTAATTTCTTTACTTTTTTTTTCTAATGTTTAGAAAATCAATATAGAATCCCAAATATCTATCTTCAATACAACAAAAGAAGCTTTGAGGGAATACCCTTCTAAACGTGTAAACTACAGACGAAGGTGTTGTGCGTTTGTACATCTCTGATTTATTCAATCAAATCAGCTATGGGTTGCTTAGAAAAGAGTTGATCTTGACAATGAGTTGCTGTGAAGAAAATATCGAGTAAAACTCTCACAAGTAGAAAAACCCTAGAGGAAGAAGGATCGGTGGTGGAGGATAGGAGTTGAATATATACATCCGTAATAATCTGGAAATTAATTCATTAATGATTAAGGGTATTTATGGGTTAATAAATAAGAATATTTTATATATTTACAAGGTATGTTTAAGTAAAATTGGAGGTGCGAATAGTCGGATTTTTTTTTTACCAATACCTCAAAGGAATTCTAATAATATTTTAATAATGCAACGTGTCACTATTTGGATTTAATACTATATATTTACAATGCTCTCTTCGTCCTACCGCAGATGAAACATTTTTTATAGTAGATTAAGTGATATAATATTTAATGGGTAGTTGAGGGTAGTTGAGGTGAGAGAAATAATATTTTAATGTATAGTGAGTAGGTGTATTAGTATGGTGTATTGGTCCCATGAAGATATATTAATTATTTTGTGTGCGTCTCATTTACTAAGAAGGGAAATGCATATTTTGTGTTGGGACAAACGAAAATGATAAAATGCACTACTTACTGTGGGATGGAGGGAGTAATATGTATTAAGTGTGTACCTAATAGTAATTATTCATAATAAATTTATTATTATTTTTAAAGTTATATAAATAATTAAACATAACTAATTATATAATTCATATAATAATGATTGAATAATTAAAATATGAATAAAATAAAACATAAATAATATTAAAAATTCAAAATTATTAACAAACTCGATTAACTCTGTGTCATTTGATACATTATCTCTTGTGCCACACTGTTAGATGGACAACACGTAGGAGGGAGAAACTATACCCTAAAACTTAAACCCTAGGGGCAATGGTTGAATCTCTATTTCTCCCTCAAACGTGTCAATCACTTAACATATGACACAGAAAATAATGTACAAAAATGGCGCAAAAAATCCGATGCTCTATCGTGTTAAAAATTAAATTCAACCTCACAAAGCTTTGGAGTTTCAAATTAATAATAATCTCAACAGTAACGCCACATTAATTACTTTAAATTCATTGCCTTCCAAAATTTTTACTCCACAAAAGTGTAGGGTGAGGCTTGCGCCGGACGCACGTCGTGCGCCTTTACAACTAGATTAGTATGACTGAATGGAATAAAAGGGGAATGGAATGAACTTATGAATAGAATAATAATAGGAATGGAATGATTAAAAATAATTTTTATTATAATTAGTATGATTCAGGAATAACTCAAGTAATATAATTTGTATTCCTTAATAATTTCAATCTCATTAATAGTACTTTTGCAATATTACATTTAAATTTAATTTATTTAAAATATTAAATTAATTTAAATTTTAATGAAGATTTTATACATTTAATAATTATTGAAAAATATTAAATTATAAATAAAATAAAATATTAATATTTTTAAAATATAAATAAAATTTAGAATACAAATAAAAAAATTTATATATATTGAAAAAATATTAAACTATGTATAAAAATTATATTTATATTTATATATATATATATATATATATATATATATATATATATATATATATATTTAATTAATAATATTAATTTTTTATATATAATTTACTAATTTTTATTTTAAATAAATATTAAAATAATTATATATATTTATATTTAAATTTTTTAAGAATTTAATTTAATTATATATTTTTTACCTATTTGAGTATATAAAAATATTTAATTTTTTATTTAAATTTTAAATGATTTATTATTTTATTTTTTATTAAATAATTTAATACAAATAATTATAATAAATATTACTACATGTTAAGTAGAAAAATAGTAACATATTTATAATTATATAAATAAATATTGTATAAATTAAAATAATATTATTTATAATTATATATATGTGAGTGAGAGGGTAGGGTAGGGTAGGGTGGGGTGGGGGAAAGGAGGGAATGGAATGGGCAATACCATGGGATGAGAGGAATGCCCATTCCCATATGTAAGGAATACACATTCATTTGAAATTGTGATTCATATTACTAAAAGCATACCAATAAAAGAGATGGAAATATAATTAGGAATGACGATTCTATTCCCACCCTATTCCATCATACCAATCACGCCCTTAGAATTTAGTATTATGGATAAGGGTGTATTATTTTGTACTAAAAGTTATACACTTTAATTAATAAGGGTATATCATTTTATTCTAAAGAGTATACACTTTTCATTATATTTTTTATTTTTCTTCAAAAAATAAAGGGTACATATCTTTATACTAAATGATATATAATTTAACACAAAATTTTAAAGGCACACATGTGATTTCTTGTGACCAGGGGCACACAAGTTGTTGTCAAATTTGTAAACACTATAAATAGTGTGGCTATATATTAATGACTGAATAAAGGAGAGTAATAATAATTAAATAAAAAGGTAATTAAAAATGAAAAAGGCAGTGATGAGTTTATATGTGATCATTACAGCAGTGATGATTTGTAAATTGTAATGTGGCGGATGGCCGTATTGTGACGGCGGAGCTTTCACGAGATCACACATCTGATGATGCCAATCGTTACCATTTTTGTAAACATAACTTTGAACTTAATTTGGTTTCCATTTAGCTTGTTCATTGATACTGAACAAAGTTACGATGAATGTTACTATGAGTGTCTTTACCATTATTAATTTCTGAAACATATATATAATGAAATAAACAACATTTGATACAAAGTTACGATGAGTGTTAATATGATTGTCTTTACCATTATTAATTTCTGAAATATATATATATATAATGAAATAAACAACATTTGATACAATGTATTTTATTTTATTTGCCAATTTATAAAAATGTTTGAAGTAGAGATGTAAAAAACATTACCATCACTACATCCCATAACTTATTATCAAAATTACCTAAATGGTACATATAAAGACCAAAATACTTTTAAGGGCGGTGTGTATACCGACATGTCAATAAAGTCGCCGATTTGAAAATCGACATGAGTGGATAAAGAAAGGGGCATTAAAGTCCAAAAGGTATCTACCGAGTAAAGTTGATAGAAAAATTGTTGATTTGTTGGTACAGATTTTGAACAACAAAGTTTAATTATTTTTTAAAAGTGCTCCCTTATTTTATTGCTTCACTAAGTACTTGTAGTTTCTATTTTAAAAGAAAAAAAATTGCAATTTTGATCTCATAATATCAGTTTTATTTAATTCTTTTGTCTTTTTTTTTTCAAAAAGTTACAATTTTGGTTCTTATTATTAGTTTTTTTAAAAAGCGTAAGAATATTAAATGATTTTCATTCAAAAGTAAACTGCAGAGACAAAAATTGCAACTTTCAAGAAAAAAAAGAAAAAGAAAGAGAGAGAGACTGTTCGAATAAGATTAAATTAAAAGTGCAATCATCCCATTATTAAAATCCAACCCTGGCATAACCCAATTAGCTTGCCTCGTGCATGTATTTAAAGTGTTATTCAACATAACACATGAGTCTCATGAATTGGTACTTTGGTTTCCATTTAGCTTGCTCGCTGACGCTAAAAGAATAAATACAATACGTGTCAATATACTCGTCTTGTCATGGCTCAAATGGTGGATTTAATTGATAATTAATATTGTTTTCATCACGCTACTTGTAAAATATAACAGGGGAAGCACCGTCATGAAAACGTGAAAAAGAGGGAGCTGGGAAGAGAGAGCGCCATGAGAATTCAGAATTGAGAGAGCTAGAAAAGAGAGCAGCTAAAGAGAAGAGCAAGGAGAGAACGTGGGAATGAAATGTATTAAAATTAGGGTTAGAAAATCCTTATAAATGTCGGGTCAACAAAATAAATTGGGTAGCGTTGACTCAATTGTTGTACCATTATTTGCGAGTTGAATTCCCTGTTACATTTTCGGTGTTTCATTGGTGTTTCATAATATAAAAAAATTATACCCTACAAATGACCATTAAACCCTTAGGGCAAGTATTGAATTTTGGGCATTGATGACATGTGGCAATTATTTAATTAGTGGAATAGGAGATGAAACACCATTGTGGAACAGGTGATCCCATTTGCATTGTTATACACTAGAAATTGTCAAATGAGAATGATTTTTTTTTATACGTGAAAAATGGTGTGTTGTTCGATCCCCTGTGTGTGACAAAGTGTAAAAGTGGCTCAAAGGACTCAGTTTCGAGGCCCATGGTATATAAGGAAGATCAAACACCTGGAGAAAGGGACTGATCGTTCACATAAGAACAGAACGTGAGTTCAATTTACAGACCATCCACCCACATCCACTCACAATCAGAATTCATCCATCCATCCATTCCATCAGTCCGGAGGGAGAATCAAGTGCGGTTGAGAGAGCAATCCAATCAGAGAGACGCAGGAAAGACGCGAACCACGTGACACTAGGGTTTCGATTTCTTCTCTTAATTTCTTCTTTTATGATTTTGTTATGGAATTGTCAGCCATGAGGGTTATCTGTAACCTCATGGGCTAGAAACTCTTTACAGTTCTAAAGATTGAAGGTTAGGGTAGTTGATTTGGAACCCTAGACAAAGTATTGTGATTTTATTGTTATTAAGATTCTTATTTATTCGATTTGTTTCAGATTATATTATATGTTTGTAACGTCTTCATAACATGCTATTAATATTTCCCGTGATGCTTGGTATGTTGTGTTAGCTTGTGTGCATACGTATTTAATATTGTCTGTTTGCTAGTGATTATAGTAATTTGCCCATGAACACAATAATCCTAATTAAGGACTGGTAAATAAAATACTTGATATTCTTAATGGAACAATGCAATTAGGAAATCAAGTAGGAAGTGAAAAGGTTTGAGTGTTACTTTTAGAAAATATATGTTAGTCGAGTTGGCCATCCGGAGGTTTATAAAATTCGCCTTATTAGTATCTAGGAAGGAAGTTCAAAACTGTTCACGCATCATCTTATGATATATCTCCATTAAAATAACATGAATGAATAATAGGATGTCTAGGAAACCAAATCAACTGCACTACACCTGAGACCTTAGAGTTATTACTTCTCTCTTGATTAAATTTTGAATATTCCTTGCTTTCATTTAAATTTGTTATTTATTATTTCAGCACTTTAGTAGTTAATCATATTCAAATACTTGGAAATTGGTTACAATAATTCTAATTAAATAGTAATATAAATTGAATATATAGTAAGCTGTCTCAGTGAGAATGATATTTAATTGGGGTATTTGCCTCTTCAATTGACAACCCTACACTTGGGAATTTAATTGGAGTGCGCATTAATTGCCTAACAATGGGAGGGTTGTTGGAGCCGATGACCATATGAATGACTTGAGTGAAGGAGGAGGAATCCGCTTGGACAAAGGTGGTGGGATCAGGATTGTTGGGTTCCGATCTGGTTATCAGCGATGGGTGTGCGGTGTGTTGGATGTTTTCTCAACACACAATTTTAATCCCCAAGTATGAAGGATATCAATCATAGTTTCGAAGGTGACCAAGTTAAATATCGAATCCACGGGACGGTTAAATATCACTTTGGTTATATTCTAATTAATTATGACTATACTGGAAATTGTATTTGTTTGTGTTTAAATTAAGGAATAGCTACTAATTTAAATAGTGAATTAAATAACAAAAAACAAGAGAAAGGTGGTGGTGATCAAATAAGATAATAGGTAGTTCGTCAGGCCATCCAATTTTATCCATTAATTCGTACTTTCATGTGTGGATGTCCGACTCTGCCTTGTGGTTTATGGATGCATCACTAGACCATGCAAATCTACTCTATAGACACAAGTAAATAAGCGTTTGACACGTGTGAGTATCCTCGGAGTAAGATGTATATTTTACCTCCCTTTCTAGGTACTATCAGAATTAATTATTTCCCGTGCACTTAGTACTCTAACCCGATTTGATCTTCCTTTATAGGTACTATGAAGCTATACTCTTTATCCTACTTATTAACCCGAATAAGATTCAATTAACAAGTATTCATATAAGATAGTTCTAATAAGTCTTCGGAATCCCTTCACTTAGAATTATAATAATAAACCCTGCTCAACAGTGAACGCACTCAACCAATAACCATGTTATGTATTCAGACTCTACATAACGATTATTGATGCACAAAATGACTATGAGTATGGATTAAAAACGTGCAATCTTATATAAAATAAACCACAAGTAGTGTTGTACGGAGTATACACACGAAATACAAATTAACTCATGAAACCTTCATAACCCTAGAACTATCGAAGCGGCTCTAGCCCATGATTAATCTAGGAACAATCATGGTTAGATGGACCGATCTTACTTGAATTTCTAGCTGAACTTCTATCAAAGTTCTTCCGGATGATGGAGGATCGTCTCCTCTCTCCAATCCACGTCTTCTTGTCTCTTCTTGTGATTCTCGATCTCAAGCTCTCTTCTCTGAACTGCATGAGCTTCCTTTTATATTTGTAATCACGTCCTTAGGGCTTGGAATGGGCTTTTCAAGTGATCTCACGCATTTAGGCCTCGAAAATCTAGATAAGGTAAGTTTCTGCGCAATGGTTCGACCCAGCAAACAAGTCGAACCACTGGCCACAGGTCGAACCACAGGTCGAACCCCGCTATAGGAAGCATTCGGCACTTGGTTCGACCAACTAAACAGGTCGAACCACTCCTCCTTGATCGAACCACAGGTCGAACCACGCCTCTGGACAAATTCCGTATCTGGTTCGACCTGTCCAGTTGGTCGAACCCCAATGTCGTGGTCGAACTCCTCTTCTCGCGAACAGGTTCGATCACGGTTTGACCTGTTGAAAAGGTCGAACCCTGAGGTCTAAGTCGAACCATCTCCTGTAAGCTTCGCGACGCTGGTTCGACCTGTAGGAGAGGTCGAACCCTCCTCCAACAGGTCGAACCCCACTTTCTCCTTGGCGGTTCGCATGGCTTCGACTCCGTCTCTTCAATTCTTGACACTTATGCTCCAATTTCGCTAGTAAAACCACTCAAACAACTCCACTAACACCTGATTCATGCTAATTCACAATATATATAGGTTTTCCACCTATTTCCACCTTTAAACTCTCCAAAACTAGCACAAAACATGATACTAAACTTGTGAATTTACACACTCATCAAACCCCCAAACTTACATGTTGCTCGTCCCGAGGCAACCAAATCAAACCACCGGAGTCGTGTATAATTCAACAAGATTAAGTACCACATATATTACACATGCCACTTCATTAAATCAAACAAGTATTAATTGTAACACCTATATCATTCATACAAAACTAATCCAATCACACACCATTCGGAGTATTAAGTAATCTAGCTCACAAGATAAGTACTTACTCTCTCACTCAAGTGCGTGAGGCACTTCATAGGTTAGTATAAACACTCATATTCAATCCATATCCACGCGTAACCATAAGCTTGGCAAGGGTCTCAAAAATCAACTAACAATCGAATCATCACTAGGATCACAAAGGATTTGTTTCTGGGTTGAAATGTTGGCTCTTTGGAAAAGGTAGGAAAATTTAGGTAAAGTGACTTAAGACACTAGTAGAGAGTTACCTTAGTAAGTCTTCTTTCAATTATAAGCTTCATCATATCTCCTCCACTTTCGTCTCTTGACTTGTAAAACTTCTGAATTTCCTTCTTCTCATGGCATCGACATCATCTTCTTTAAACAACTCGGGTACCGGTTTTAGGCACTACCCTTTTCAATAGCAATCAGCTGCTCTTAAGTTAAAAACTCTATTCTATAAACAATCGGGGTATCAGTTTCGGGCACTACCCCTAAACAAGATTTAACCACACTTTTTATTCTTCTTCATTCAACCACATTCTACCTCCCTTCTTCTTCTTTAAAGACACTTAATTTCCTCAACTCTCTACCAATGAATGGGTCAATCAAGGCCCAAGTAAAGGTTCATAAGGCTATTTACTTCGGCTACCAAAGAAAAAGCTTTCCGGCTCAACAGGGCTACCAAAGGTTTATATGATCATTAGGAAGGATAAATTTGGCTAAGTAACTTGATTAAGACAAAGATGGTCTAAGATCATGCCCTAGCAATTTATCAATCGTAAGTCTCACACAAGACTCCAAGCCAAGTTCTAGAATACGTTCATATGGATGATCCTCTCAAGAATAAACAATCATGATCAATCATGACAAAGGCTCAAATCCTCACATAGGTAATAGAATCCTAGTACTCCTCCTAGCATATAATCAAGATCAATTCCACACGAATTCAACATGCTTAACAATAATACAAGCTCTCATAAATAGAAGCACACATGAACATATGAAGGCACATCAATCACAAGCTTATATACCGAATCAAATATACAAGTATTCATCACTCATGAATCCAACTCTCCTAACAAATATACCTAAGAATATACATGCCACTCATACAAGACACACCCAATCCTGTAAAGAGAAAAAGAAGAATGGAGATGAGATTAATCGGAGAACCAAAAGAAAACCTGAAACTACTCCTCCGGAGCATCATCCTCCTCATCACTATCTTCCCTCTCATCCAAGCTCCGGTGAATGTCGTGGATCTATCTATCCATGACCTGCAACCTCGCACTCAGAGCGGTGTGGTTGGCACTTGAAAGATCGAGCTGCAGGGTCGTCTCCTGTTGCCTAGCTCCGATCGCAACCAGTTGCTCATGGATCAAACGAAGCTGCTCTCGGATATCATTCGAAACAACCCGTTGCTGCTAGGGCATGCTGGGGTGTGTCGTGCTGCTCCTCCTCTGGGATCTCCATCTTCGGCTGCACATCTGCCCGGTGCTCAACCTCGGCCTGCTGTGGTGGTTGTGGCTGCTGCGGTGGCGGACGATACTCTCCCTGATCAACTATCTGCTGTAGCTCCACCAATCTGCCCTCCACATACATCTTGGCCACGGCTCTCCAATCTCTGCTCGACGTCACTGCGATGGATAGGGCGTTGTGTCCTTGGCAGTCCATCAACTTGTTCCTCCCTTCCCGAATGGTCGTCAGGTTGCTCACGTCGAAGGGGAACATAAAATCGAAGGGTTTGGGACCCCTCATGAAGAACCTGTCTCCATCTCTGAAGTGAGCAAATCCTCCCTTGACGTACGTAAACATGATCAAGTAGGGCTCTCCTCTCACGGGCGTAATGTTAGTGAAGTCCATGTTGTAGTGCTCAACTACAATCGTCAGTAACCTTCCGATGTTCACCTTTTGAAACCCCACGGTCCTGAACCAATGCAGCTGCGCAATAAAGTATGCTCCCAAATTAAACTTCACCCCATTCAACATACACCTCAGGGCGTAGAGCTCTCCTCTAGACACACAGCTCCCCTCCGAGCGAGCGAACAATGTGTTTCCGAGCACTCGATCCATATACTTCAAAACGGGATTCTTGATCGAGGTTGCACGAGCCTGCTTAATCTTGTGGTCTCCGATCTCCCCAGAGATCTCCCTCCAAAACTTATGGGCATTGAAGTAACCACTCTCCACTCGAGAGACCTCCAGAGGTGTCTGAAATAGCTCGTTAAAATCCTCAGCCGTCCATCTCCTCCGGACTCCTCCTAGCTGAAACGAGCACTGAAATGGATAACCAAGTGGGTCCTTCTTCATCTTGAACGAACAAAGTACCTCCGCTATAATATGGAAGTACGTCGGCTTCTTCAACTCCATAAATCGTCGGATCCCTACTTGATCGAACATCCAAAAGATATCATCCCTAATGCGCATGGTCTTCATAGCATCATCGTCATGGTACCGAGTCCGAGCTATCTTATTAGACACTTCTGCACACTTCTCCTTGATTTCGTCCCAATCATTCATCTAAATCTTAAAGTCCTCAGGTAAACGTTCTTGCAACCTGTGCTTCCTTGTCACTTGGTCCACGTTTGAGGGCCTGTCCTGCCTCTTCTTTGATCGTACCTTGCCTGCCTTGCCTTTTCCCTTACCTTGCCCTGATCCTTGTCCTGTACCTGAAAACAATACTTCAATAACAACAAACAAGACAAGAAAGCAAGCAATTGACTAGCATATCCTAAACTCTACTCAAGACTTCAAGCCTCAACGCATTGTCAACAAACATATCATACTCAATCGAGCTATCATCCTCATTCACAACCACTAGCTTAACATGCCAAAACATCCTCAATCACACCCTTTTCAACATTCAAGCACTACCAACAAGCATGCATCAATCAATTCAAACAATTCAACAAGAAATTCAACTAGTGTACTTCATGAACTACTTCAATTATCAACAATTCAAACCAAACCACATGCTCATCCTCATAGATGCACTATATCCTTGATCAATTCACATAAGAACTCAAGTTACAATCAATAATCAAGCAATCTCAAGTCAACAAACACGAATTCATGCGAATCAAATCAAAAACATCAACCATCACCATAGAATTCAACCACAATCAACATCAATCCTCTTACCAACAATGAATTGCATACATTAAGCTTCAATCCTAAGGCAATTGAGTTGAAAGAACATACCTTTTTGTCTTGCCCATGGTTAGAAATCAATCAAACACATGCAACACCTAAGAAAACGCGACTGAGCCCTAATTCGTGAAGAAACTCGTCCAAATCCGCGACCAACTCGATAATTAAGAGTGTAGTGATGTGTAATCGGTGCAAAAGTGAGTGTAATTGATGAATTGGTGCAATGAATTGTCGAATTGGGAAGGGTTCGAGCAATGGTGAAGCAAAAAGTGATCGAACCATCCCAAAAATTAAACTTAAAACATACTTACCTAGCTTGGTTCGACCTCGGTTCAAGCTGCTGAACAGGTCGAACCACGACTGACGAGGTCGAACCACTTGATGGGCGTTTTCTCAATACACAATTTAATCCCCAAGTATGAAGGATATCAATCGTAGTTTCGAAGGTGACCAAGTTAAATATCGAATCCACGGGACGGTTAAATATCACTTTTGTTATATTCTAATCAATTATGACTATGTAGGAAATTGTAGTTGTTTGTGTGTTTTAAGCTAAGGAATACCTACTACTTTATATAGTGAATTAAATAACAAAATAAGAGAAAGGTGGTTGTGATCAAATAAGATAATAGGTAGTTCGTCAGGCCATCCGGTTTCATTCATTAATTCATACTTTCGTGTGTCGATGTCCGACTCTGCCTTGTGGTTTATGGACACATCACTAGACCATGCAAATCTACTCTATAGACACAAGTAAATAAACGTTTGACACGTGTGAGTATCCTCGGAGCAAGATGTATACTTTACCTCCCTTTCTAGGTACTATCAGAATCAATTATTTCCCGTGTACTTAGTACTCTAACCCGATTTGATCTCCCTTTATAGGTACTATTCAATTATACTCTTTATCCTACTCATTAACCCGAATAAGATTCAATTAATAAGTATTCATATAAGATAGTTCTAATAAGACTTCGGAATCCCTTCACTTAGAATTATAACATAAAACCCTGCTCAACAGTGAACGCACTCAACCAATAATCATGTTATGTATTCAGACTCTACACAACGATTATTGATGCACAAAACGACTATGAGTATGGATTAAGAACGTACAATCTTATATAAAATAAACAACAAGTAGTGTTGTACGGAGTATACACACGAAATACAAATCAACTCATGAGACCTTCATAACCCTAGAACTATCAAAGCGGTTCTAGCCCATGATTAGTATAGGAACAATCATGGTCAGATGGACCGATCTTACTTGAATCTCTAGCTAAACTTCTGTCAAAGTTCCTCCGGATGATGGAGGATCGTCTCCTCTCTCCAAACCACGTCTTGTTGTCTCTTCTAGCGATTCTCAATCGAAGGCTCTCTTTTCTGGACTGTATGAGCTTCCTTTTATACTTTAATTACATCCTCAGGGCATGGAATGGGCTTTTCAAGTGATCTCATGCGTTTAGGCCTCGAAAATCCGGATAAGGTAAGTTTCTGCGTAGTGGTTCGGCCTCAGTAAACAAGTCAAACCACTGGCCACAGGTCGAACCACAGGTTGAACCCCACTACTGGAAGCATCCGGTACTTGGTTCGACCAACTGAACAGGTCGAACCA
Source organism: Pogostemon cablin (assembly GCA_023678885.1). Taxonomy (NCBI): domain Eukaryota; kingdom Viridiplantae; phylum Streptophyta; class Magnoliopsida; order Lamiales; family Lamiaceae; genus Pogostemon; species Pogostemon cablin. Next base: position 23,292,225 of record CM042955.1, read on the forward strand.
CGCTTCTGGACAAATTTCACGTCTGGTTCGACTAACTGGACAGGTCGAATCCCAATGTCGTGGTCGAACCCCTCTTCTCGCGAACTGGTTCGATCACGGTTCGACCTGTTTGAATAGGTCGAACCCTGAGGTCCAAGTCGAACCATATCCTGCAAGCTTCGTGATACTGGTTCGACCTGTAGGAGAGGTCGAACCCTCCTCCAACAGGTCGAACCCCATTCTTTCCTTGGCGGTTCGTATGGCTTCGACTCCGTCTCTCTTCAATTCTTGAACTTATGATCGGATTTCGCTAGTAAAACCACTCAAACAACTCCACTAACACCTGATTCATGCTAATTCACAATATGTATAGGTTTTTCACCTATTTTCACCTTTAAACTCTCCAAAACTAGCACAAAATATGATGCCAAACTTGTGAATTTACACACTCATCAAACCCCAAACTTATATGTTGCTCATCCCGAGGCAACCAAATCAAACCACAGGAGTCGTGTACAATTCAACAAGCTTAAGTACCACATATATTACACATGCCACTTCATTAAATCAAATAAGTATTAATTGTATCACCTATATCATTCATATAAAACTAATCCAATCACACACCATTCGGAGTACTAAGTAATCTAGCTCACAAGATAATTATTTACTCTCTCACTCAAGTGCGTGAGGCACTTCGTAGGTTAGTATAAACACTCATATTCAATCCATATCCACGCGTAACCATAAGCTTGACAAATGTCTCAAAAAATCAACTAACAATCGAATCATAGCTAGGATCACAAAGAACTTGTTTCCGGGTTGTAATGTTGTCTCTTTGGAAATGGTAGAAAAATTTAGGTAAAGTGACTTAAGGCACTAGTAGAGAGTTACCTTAGTAAGTGTTTTTTCAATTATAAGCTTCATCATCTCCTTCACTTCCGTCTCTTGACTTGTAAATCTCTTAAATTTTCTTCTTCTCATGGCATCAACATCATCTTCTTTAAAACAACTAGGGTACCGGTTTTAGTCACTACCCTTTCAATAGCAATCAGCTGCTCTTAAGTTAAAAGCTCTATTCTATAAACAATCGGGGTACCAGTTTTGGGCACTACCCCTAAACAAGATTTAACCACGCTTTTCATTCTTCTTCGTTCAACCACATTCTATCTTCCTTCTTCTTTCTTAAAAGACACTTAATCTCCTCAACTCTCTACCAATAAATGGGTCAATCAAGGCTCAAGTAAAGGTTCATAAGGCAATTTACTTCGGCTACCAAAGAAAAAGCTTTTCGGCTCAATAGGGCTACCAAAGGTGTATATGATTGTTTGTTTTCTTTTAGCACTCACGAGCAAGAATACTCGATCGTTGTAGTAGTATATCCCAAGAAAAATTATCAATCCATAAAGGAGTTATGTTCGGACTAGCAAAATACGTGAGCTCATGTTCATTGTTGTTTTTGTAAAGATGATCGGGGGTTTTGAGATTAATTAACAACTAAAACAAGAAGCAAGTAAATAAGATAGCAAATAAGATAAATGACAAGTAAAGAAAATGGGTGCTAAAGTTCAAGTATGGAAAAACATGGGATTAGAAACATCCAAGCACACTCGATTCATATTATCATGCAAAGGGAATTCAACTCAATTGATGTAGACTAAGGGTGATCACGATAGTATCCTAAGCTCCCTTTCGGGTTACAAAGGTTGTTGATCCATTTTAGACTCCCAAAAGCACTTAAGATCAAAGCCCAACATTAACCCCTTCCATCTAGGTACTAGTTAGATTAAACTCTCCCTTTTTGTGTACTAAGGCCAACGAATGGATTGGTTCCCCTCATTGAATTCAAATATCCTTTCGGTCAAACTCAAACTCAATGTCTATTCATGCCTTCCTAATACTATAGAGGGTCGTTTCCGTCTCACTCCAAGCAATACATACATGAACATCATGATAGCATTTAATTACCACAAATAATCCATTGATCAACAATCCATTAAACCAATAAACATTCATGAATAACAAACCATGCCATCACAATATCAAGACAATTAAACTCCATGAATAGAAATCAACATCAATTAAATCAAAAACCAATTTAATCCACATGATAATATAAATCTAATATGCTCTTCATATTCCTAATCCCACTAGAGGGATTAGCCTAACATGATAAAAGCAATAAAACAAATAAATGATTCATTACAAATACCCATAGTCTTAGATCTAAAGAAATACAAAATGAATGGATTCTTCCCTATCAATTTCTTGAAGAGAATCTTCTATTCTTCTTGATCTCCACCTCTAGCTCTTGATTTCTTGAGATCTCTCACACCCAATGGAAGGGATGAAGTTTTGATGGAGAATTAATGGAGATGATGAAGTTTTTGATCTCCACCTCTAGTCTTCTGATGCTGCCGCACGGCCTCGCCTTACAGGGCCGTGTTGATGACACGGCTCGTGCTGCCAACACGAGTCGTGTGTTGTAACACGGGCACAGGTGTGGTCGTGTTGGCTCTTCTGATGTCGGCACACGTCCACTTCTTACAGGGCCGTGTTGGCGACACGGCTCGTGTGCTGGCTCCTGCATTTCTTCACTGTTTTGGCTCGTTCTCCCTCGTTTCAACTCCAAATTGAGATCCACTTTTTCCTACATCTTCCTTATCATGTTTAGCATCCAATAAAAAGTGAAAATCTTAAGTTTAAGCTCATTCACACACATTTCAATAAAAATACAAAACACAACCAAATAACATATAAAATACGGATAAAATAATACAAAAACACATATAAAAAGACACTAAAATCTAGGTGAAAATAGCTCTAATCAATGATCATTAGGAAGGATAAAATATGGCTAAGTAACTTAATTTAGATAAAAATGGACTAAGATCATGTCCTAGCAATTTATCAATCGAAAGTCTCACACAAGACTCCAAGCCAAGTTCTAGAATACGTTCATATGGATGATCCTCTCAAGAATATAAAATCATGATCAATAATGATAAAGGCTCAAATCCTCACATAGGTAATAGAATCCTAGTACTCCTCATAGCACATAATCAAGATCAATTCCACACGAATTCAACATGCTTAACAATTATATAAGCTTTCGTAAATAGAAGCACACATGAACATATTAAGGCACATCAATCACAAGCTTTTTACCGAATCAAATATACAAGTATTCATCATTCATGAATCTAATTCTCCTAACAAATATATACATGCCACCCACACAAGACACACCCAATCCTGTAAAGAGAAAAAGAAGAATAGGGATGAGATGAATCGGAGAACCAAAAGAAAACACGAAACTACACCTCCGGAACATCATCCTCCTCATCACTATCGTCCCTCTCATCCAATCTCCAGTGTATGTCTTGGATCTATCTATCCATGACCTGCAACCTCGTACTCAAAGCGGTGTAGTTGGCATTTGAAAGCTCGAGCTGCCGGGTCGTCTCCTACTGCCTAGCTCCGATCGCAACCAGCTGCTCATGGATCAGACGAAGCTGTTCTCGGATATCATCTAAAACAACCCGTTGTTGCTGCGGCACTGTTGAGGCACGCTGGGGTGCGTCGTACTGCTCCTCCTCTGGGATCTCTATCTCCGGCTGCATATCCACCCAGTGCTCAACATCGGCCTGCTGCGGTGGCTGTGGCTGCTGCGGTGGCGGACGATACTCTCCCTGGTCAACTATCTGTCTGAGCTCTGCTACTCTATCCTCCGCGCACATCCTGGCCACGGCTCTCCAATCTCCGCCCATCCTCACTGTGACGGATAAGGCGTTGTGTCATAGAGAGTCCATCAACTTGTTCCTCCCTTCCCGAATGGTCGTCAGGTTGTTCACGTCGAAAGGAAACATAAAATCGAAGGGTTTGGGGCCCCTCGTAAAGAACCAATCTCCATCTCTAAAGTGAGCAAATCCTCCTTTGACGCACGTGAACATGACCAGGTCGGGCTCTCCTCTAACCGGTGTGATGTCGGTGAAGTCCATGTTGTAGTGCTCAGCTACAATCGTCAGCAACCCTCCGATGTTCACCTTCTGAAACCCCACGGTCCTGAATCGATGCAGCTGTGCAATGAAATAAGCTCCCACATTAAACTTCACCCCGTTTAACATACACCACAAGGCGCAGAGCTCTCCTCTCGACACACAACTCCCCTCCGAGCGAGCAAACAACGTGTTTCCGAGCACTCGATCCATATACTTCAACACAGGATTCTTGATCGAGAATGCACGAGCCTGCTTGATCATGTAATCACCAATCTCCCCAAAGATCTCCCTCCAAAACCTATGGGCATTGAAGTAGCCACTCTCCACTCGAGAGATCTCCAGAGGCGTCTGAAATAGCTCGTTAAAATCCTCAACCGTCCATCTCCTCTGGATTCCTCCTAACTGAAATGAGCACTAAAATGGGTAACCAAAAGGGTCCTTTTCCATCTCAAACGAGCAAAGTACCTCCGCTGTGACATGGAAGTACTTCAGCTTCTTCAACTCCATAAACCGTCGGATCCCTACTTGATCAAACATCCAAAATATATCATCCCTGATGCGCATAGTCCTCATAGCATCATCGTCCTGGTATCGAGTCCGAGCTATCTTATCATTCACTTCAGCCCACTTCTCCTTGATTTCGTCCCAGTCATTCATCTGAATCTTGAAGTGCTCAGGTAAATGTTCTTGCAACCTGAGTTTCTTTGTCACTTGGTCCATATTTGAGGGCCTGTCCTGCCTCTTCTTCGATCGTACCTCGGCTGCCTTGTCTTTCCCCTTTCTTTGCCCTGATCCTTATCATGTACCTGAAAGCAATACTTCAATAACAACAAACAAGATAAGAAAGCAAGCACTTGACTAGCATATCCTAAACTCTACTCAAGACTTCAAGACTCAATGCGTTGTCAACAAGCATATCATACTCAAATCACACCCTTTAGCTTGTGAAACATGCCAAAACATCCTCAATCACACCCTTTTCAACATTCAAATCATCACCATGGAATTCAATCACAATCAACCGCAATCCTCTTACCCACAACGAATTGCATACATTAAACTTCAATCCTAAGACAATTGAGCTGAAAGAACATACATTTTATCTTGCCCATGGTTAGAAATTGATCAAACACACTCAACACTCAAGAAAAACACGACTGAGCCCTAATTCACGAAGAAACTCGCCCAAATCCGCGACCAACTCGATAATTAAGAGTGTAGCGATGTGTAATGGTGCGAAAGTGAGTGTAATTAACAAATTGGTACAATGGAATGTCGATTTGAGAAGGGTTCGAGCAATGGTGAAGCAAAAAGTGATTGAACCATCCTAAAAATCGAACTTAAAACACACTTATCTGGCTTGGTTCGACCTCGGTTCGAGCTGCTGAACAGGTCAAACCATGACTGACGAGGTCGAACCACCCTTCCGGATAGGTTCTTCTTCAAGTTCGACTTGGGTTCGACCTGCTGGAACAGGTCGTACCGTAAGGCTTCAGGTCGAACCAACCTTCTGTAAGTTTTAGGACACCAGTTCGACCTTGGTTCGACTTGTTGAACTGGTCGAACCAAGAACGTCGTGGTCGAACCAAACTTCAGAAATTTTACTAGCAATGGTTCAACCTTGGTTCGACCTGTTGAATCAGGTCGAACCACCTCACTGGATAATTTTTCAACATGGTTCGACTTCTTCCACTGGGTTCAACCTCCTGTCACAGGTCGAACCATCCCTTTGCTTGGTCAAACCGACCCCGTGAAGCTCCAAAATCAAGTTTTCTTCATTCCCTACACACTTCAAACTTCAAAACAAATCATTAGGTACCAAATAAAGCACAACTTCATCAAAAATAGCTTCTTAAACATAATATTTATGAGTAACTCCGTATAAAATATAACCAAACACCACCGAACATTAGGCAAGTTGTAAAAAATCGATATACCAAAACCAGTTAAAATTTAAAATATGCCGCAAAAACCAACTCCCCTAACAAACGCTACAAAGAAAAGATTATATATCCGGTGGTTATTGAGGTAAGTACATAACACCCCCCAAACTTAGTAGAAACTATAAGTGAAACTAAGTTTGCAAAGAGATGTAATTGCCGAAAAGTAAGCACGTTCAATATAAAAATTTCTTACTCACACTAAAGAAATAAAGCAAAAAACGGAGGGAAAGCCCCCAACAAGCGCTCATTTTTAATGTCGGAGAGTCACGACGGTACCAACTCAGATCAAGGTATCTTCAAAAACAGGTCGAACCATCTCCTGCAAGCTTCGTGATGCTGGTTCGACCTGTATGAGAGGTCGAACCCTACTCTCTCCTTGGCGGTTTGCATGGCTTCGACTTCGTCTCTTCAATTCTTGACACTTATGCTCCAATTTTGCTAGTAAAACCACTCAAACAACTCCACTAACACCTGATTCATGCTAATTCACAATATGTATAGGTTTTCCACCTATTTTCACCTTTAAACTCTCCAAAACTAGCACAAAACATAATGCTAAACTTGTGAATTTACACACTCATCATGGTGGTGCTGTTTGGGGATGGGTCCTAAAAAGAAAAAGATCTTGAAAATCTTAGGAATAAGAAAAAAGATCTGATTATTCCCATAAAAGAAAAATATAATAATTCCTTTTTTTCCTTCAATTTAACGATATCTGTTAGCTGACCAATGGCTGGGACTATGACTGCAACTTTTAGGACTTGTTCATAGGTATGGGACTATTTTTTAATGTCATCAATTCTTTTGGGACCAAAAATAAAATTTTCCCCATTTTAAATCCATAAAGCCTAATGGATGAACACTCATCTCAAAGCTTAAACTTTTGGAGAAAAATATCATCTAATATTTAAACAGATCAAATTCTAATATCTTTTAACATTAATCAGATCACACTCTAACACAATCCAATTATATGAGAATAAGAGTACGTCCATGTATACCATTTAATATTATTTAATATTTAATCAGATCACACAATCCAGTTATATGGGATCCCTGTATACATAGATAAGTGGATATTGCGTTAATTTAATCTAATTTTATCTGACTTTTAGAGAAATTTTAATTAACATAATGCAATATTAAAAGTTGCGAGATTTTTTTTAATTTCGTAGTACAATGTGTAATAAAATAGAAATGCAAATACCTCTCATAAATCCGATTTACATAACTTAGTATATAAATCCGGGTCTTTTCTTACCCTAAACCTTGTGGACCCCCTTCGATTCTATTCCTATTATATCTTATATATTGTTAGGAATTTAAATTAAATGTGTGGTTCACAGAAACTAACTCAAGTAAAAAAGTGTGTAAATTTATTACTCCCTCTGTCCCAGGTATTTTCACCTATTTGTACGGGTACTAAAATTAAGACGTGTTATTTTTTTAATATACTTCCTCCGTCCGCTTCTAATGTATCAATTTTACTATTTTTTGTGTCCACTTCAAAGGTATCAATTTTTCCTGTTTAGTAAAAAAGTACACAATATGGCCCACCACTTCCCTCTAATACAACTACCCACTTTACATATAATAATAATACTCCTTAATCCACATACAAAAAAAGCAAATGGATACCTCAGAACCGAACGAAGGGAGTTTAAGGTAAGAAAAAGTAGGAATAAATTAGTAATTTAAAAATAAAAAGTAAATAAAGTTGTTGGGAATGATGAATAAAATGTAAAAAAAATATATAAAGTTGTTGGGATTTTAAAAATTAGATAATAAAATATTATGTATTTTTACCATTAATGGAATGGATAAAAATACGTGGGACTGCCCAAAATAAAAAGTGGGTATACGTCAATGGTTCAATATCAAATACACAGGGCAAGAAAATACACTGTTGGAGTATTTTATTCATCACAGTGAGAAGGTGTTCTTGCAAAAAAAGTGGCCTATGAGAATTAGTATGGCATGCTGTAGTATGGCAAATATGGAGGACAAGAAATGGTTAAGTTTTCAATGGAGGGAATATCGACTACGAAAATATAGTGATGAAGATCAAAATCAATACATGGCTTTCGATTAAATATAAATATCGCATAACGTCAGGATATACTTTCAGTGAATGGTTGAGAGAACCCCAAACATGCATTAGTCTGTGAAGAATGTGCGAAGATTTATAGTTTTGCTGCTTTATTGGTAAGTTATTTGTCGACTTTAATTTGTAATATTTTACTCATTTGAATTAGAGAACCTCTAATGTTCTGCTCACATTAATAAAAATTTTTGGCTTATTAAAAAAAACGTGGGAAGGAAGGAGTATTTTTTGTTAGTCTAAATGTCTAATAATAAAAAAAATTGTATAACTTATTATTTTTGTTAGACTCTCAGAGAAATGTGAGACTACTCTCATTCACTACCCACAACAACCCAACCCAATAATATAATATTTATTTCTCTCTCATCCACATATACAACCTACAACCCAACTTGACCTCAACTTTTTTATACTCCATCAACAACCCAACTCAACCTACCTTTTAAATAAAATATTCATTTCTCTTATATATATATATATATATATATATATATATATATATATATATATATATATATATATATATATATATATATATATATATATATATAATAATTATAATTAAATTATTTATTATCATTTTAGATTTTTTAATATCTATATTAAAAAATAAAATAATCTTATAGTATATTGAAAAAATATTTAATTCCGTAATTAAAGTAAAAGAATTCTCTTGAAAACACACAAAATAACAATATTAAAATTGCAATAATCATATAAAAATTACAAAATTGAGATACAAAAAAAATAAAAAGTTGCATGAAATATAAAATCATAAAAATAAAAGGTACAAATCATTACAATCAATTGTCAATACCGAATTTTGTCATATATGCTCAATCAAGTCATTCTTAAGAGCATCATGAGCTTCTCTATTGCGAAGTTGTGCCCTATTAGTCATATAAGTGGACAAGCTTGCAATGCGTATGGTAAAGTATGGCAAATTGTGATCATCTACATCATGTACTCCACTTGGGCTTTCTTGTCGGTTTAGAGGCCTATCCCTAATAAATTTGCTGGGATCATAATAGTTTTGATATGTATGTCGCTCATCCTTTACAATCATATTGTGCATAATGATACAAGCCATCATAATTTTACCTATCTGAAGCTTATCCCAAATAAGACATGGGCGTCTAAGAAATGCGAAACAAGCTTGTAGAACTCCAAATGCGAGCTCTATATCTTTTCTCACAGCCTCTTGGTGTTGAGCAAACAACTTATGTTTTTAGAGTTGTGGAGCAGAAATTGACTTAACAAATACAGCCCATGAAGGATATATGTCATCAGTAAGATAATATGCTCTTTAAAATTCGTGGCCATTCACAACATAATTGACTCTTGGTGCTTGACCCTCTAACACATCATTAAAAATTGGAGAATGATGGAGTACATTAATATTATTGCACGTACCTAGTGTTCCAAAGAATGCATACCATATCCATAATTCATATGATGCAACAGCTTCTAAAATGATTGTTGGCTTCCCACTTCTTCCTGCATATTGTCCAGCCCATGCAGTTGGACAATTTTTTCATTCCCAATGCATGCAATCAATACTACCTATCATGTCTGGGAATCCACGTTGTTCCCCGACGTAGAGTAATCTAGACAAATCTTGTTCATTAGGCCTTCTAAAATACTCATCACCGAAATAAGAAATAACGACATCTACAAATTTTATGAGAGCTTCCCTTGCCACAGTTGCACTCATTATCAAGTATTCATCAACAACATCAGTTGATGTACCATACACAAACACCCTCATAGCTCCAGTATATTTTTGTAATGTTGAAATCCCTTGTCTACCTATGGCATCAAGTCTTTGTTGAAAATATTCATCATTGGAAGCAACAGCCTCCACTATAAGAAGAAACAATGATTTTTCATGCGAAACCTGCATCGAAAAACTTCAGGAGGATAGGTTGGTCTGTCAAAAAAATAGTCATTCATTAAATGCTCCTCACCAAGTTCACGTTCTCTATCAATATATCGTCGTTTAGCTCTAGGAGTGTGATTTTTCACAATCATATTAGGATTGTTTAAGATCACATCCTCAATCATCTTATCAATGTGATGATTGCTTTCAATAACTCGATTTTCCCATTCATCAAATTCTGGAAAATTAATAGAACCAGAACTTGAATCTGAATCTACAAATGAATTTTCATTGAAAGACATTTTTGCAGTTGACTAAAAAATTAATTTATGTGTAAGTTATAAATAAATACAACAAGTATATATAGGAAAAGCTATAAAAAAAATTCTTGTATATGAATGTGAATGATAAAGCATGTGATAAAGAGAATGGCAAAAATTATATGACAAGCATGTGATAAAGTGAATGACAAGCATCTGATAAAGTAAGGAATTGACAAGCATGATAACGCAAATACACGTGAGAGACAAAAGTTGACAAGTCAATTACTTAATTAAAATTACATGACATTAACTAGAAGGCTTACAATACATTTAATTAAAATACATTAATTAAAATGTGATACCGAAAGTACATGATAGTAAGACAAATCTATTGACCAAATACAATTGTCATTATGATAGGATGTCGCCGTCCTATCAAAATAAAATTTAATTCCGACTCATATTAATACTTAGTATAGCAACAAGTACTGGTTGAACCCAAGAGAATATAATGAAATTTAAATTAAATTCAAGTGTTGCAGACAAATAAATAAATAGAGGGGGGTTTTGATTGTGAAAAATCATAAATTACGCGAATAATAAATTAACTCAATATTTTTAATAATCAAGTATACGAAAATTGATATTTAAATTAATCAAGTGATGAAAACCTAGTTTAGGATAATGATCCCCTCCCGTTTACTAAATTAATTAATTACAGGAATTAAACATCTAGCCTAATGCGCAAACTCAAATCCCTATATTGACGGCAAGACCAATCAATCCGAATGTTCTTAAGTTTATCAATTAGGGTACGACCACTAAGTTGAACTATCTATGAGTGACCCTATAGATTCGAACTCATAAACGCATTAAAACTCTAAACATAGTAATACTAGGCTACGAAATCCGGCTAGGTATCATACAACTTAGATTCTATTACACCTAGAGGGAATAATCTCTATTTTAATCCAATTCCTACAACAATTATAGATTGTAGTTCATGGAATAACATTCAGCAGTTAAATAATTAAATAGTTGATCGGGCTAAAATAATTATTAAACAGCAATTAAGAACATCAAAGCATGTAATAAAATAAATTAGTATAAAAGTTTCAATAATAAAATTCTTAATAATTAACTAACATTCAACGGGAGGTTCACGAATCTTAAACTAGAAAAGGGGAATAGCCTTGCATGTTCATAGCAAAAACAAAATTAAAATATAATAATAAAACCAGGATGACGATTGTGATCTTGAACGTCACTTCAAATCTGCCTTGGAGGATGGAACCGATGCTTCATGCCAATTCTCCCTTTTTTTCTGCTCACGGTAATTCACATTAATTCCCCTGCCAAAACCGTGTATATCCCTTGTGTAGCAGCCCAAAAATAAATTATATCCACCCCTTCTTTTGCTTGATCTCTTTCCTAATTTATTTCTTCCAAAAATATCTCAAGATCTCTTCTTTTCATATCTTTTCTTCCACAGGATATGGGTCTGATCTTGGAGTGATTTAATCGCTGGAACGTTAAAAAATATGTGAAAATATCTCCAGCTGCACTTTCCTTATTTATGCTGAATTTTCGTAGGCCTTCACTGACAGCAACGAATTTTCTTCACAAAACAGCCTGTTTCCATATCAATTATAACATCAAAGCTCTAATTAACCAAAGACAAGATAAGTCAATTTAGCACCCAAATTAGCACATAAGTCAATCAAATAAACATAAATTCAAGCAAACAATTGTGTTAAAATATGACTTATTGATGAGTGTGTAAATTCACAAGTTTAGCATCATGTTTTGTGCTAGTTTTGGAGAGTTTTGAAGGTGAAATAGGTGGAAAACCTATATATATTGTAAACAAGCATGAATCAGGTGTTAGTGGAGATATTTGAGTGGTTTTGATAGAGAAATCGAAGTAAAGTGCTAAGAATCGAAGAGACGGAGTCAAAACCATGCTAACCGCCCAAGAATCGGAGGGTTCGACCTGGATGGAAGAGGGTTCGACCTCTCCATCAGGTCGAACCAGCATCGCGGAAGCCACAAAGTGAGGTTCGACCACGACATGTGGGGTTCGACCTGTCCATCAGGTCGAACCAATGTCGAACCAGTCCGCGAATGAGAGGGTTCGACCACGACGCACGGGTTCGACGTGCCAGTTGGTCGGATCGAAAGAAGAAGTTGTCCAGTGGTGCGGTTCGACCAGGGGAGAAGTGGTTCGACCTGTACCAAATGTCGAACCAGGTGCGGAAGTTGTCCAGTAGCATGGTTCAACCTATGGTTCGACCTGCGGTTTATGGTTCGACCAGCGTGCTGAGGTCGAACCGTCATGCGGAAACTTACCTTATCCGGATTTTCGAGGCCTAAACGCGTGAGATCACTTGAAAAGCCCATTCCAAGCCCTAAAGACGTGATTACAAGTATAAAAGGAGGGTCATACAGTCCAGAGAAAGAGCTTTTTGATCGAAGACACAAAGAGGAAATCGTAGAGTTGGAGAGGAGACGGAGTTCCACCATCCGGGGGCTGTGACAGAGGTTTCCTGGAGGTTCAAGTAAGAGTAGCCTATCTAACCATGATTGTTCTTAGATCAATCATGGGCTAGAGCCGCTTCGGTAGTTCTAGGGTTATGAAGGTTTCATGAATTGATTCATATTTCATGTGTATACTCCGTACAACACTACTTGTGGTATATTTTGTATAAGATTGTGCTATTTTAATCCATACTCATAGTTGTTTTGTGCATCAATATTCGTTATGTAGAGTCTGAATACATAACATGTCTATTGATTGAGTGCGTTCACTAAGGAGCAGGGTTTATAGTTATAATTCTAAGTGAAGGGATTCCGAAGTCTTATTAGAACTATCTTCTATGAATACTTGTTAATTGAATCATATTCGGGTTAATAAGTAGGATAAAGAGTATAACTTTATAGTACCTATAAAGGGAGATCAAATCGGGTTAGAGTACTAAGTGCACGGGAAATAATTGATTATGATAGTACCTAGAAAGGGGGGTAAAATATACGTCTTGCTCCAAGGATACACACACGTGATACATGCATGTTTACTTGTGTCTATAGAGTAGATATGCATGGCTTAGTGATGCGTCCATATTCCACAAGGCAGAGTCGGACATTGACACACGAAAGTATGAATTAACAAGTGAAACTGGATGACCTGACGAACTACCTATCATCTTACTTGATCACAACCTATTATCTTTTCTTTTGTTCTTTCAATTACTAGTTCATACCAAATTCTACTACTTTATTTCCAAGATAATCTTAATTTACTAGATAACAATTGAATTGATATTTAACCGTCCTTTGGGTTCGATAATGACTTGGTCACTTTCGTAACTACAATTGATTTCTTCAAACTTGGGGATTTAATTGCGTGTTGAGAAATACGACACAAGTCAAATGGCATCGTTGCCGGGGACGGCTTAAAATATCTTTTTGTTATTTCTAGTTAATTAGGATTATCCTTCTTGTTTTACTGTTTTCTCTTTTATTCTTTTCAGGTGTATGCTCACGCGATCAAAGAAAGGTGAATTAGAATCATACAATCCCGAGATCGGAGCGTCTTCCAAAAAGAAGAAGAAGAAGAGTAAGAACAAGACCATAGATCCAACTAAAGCTCTGAATTTTGGAGTTGAAGTTGACGAACCGAACTCGAAAGCAACTGAAACTGTAGTTGATCCAAACGCAGCAACAGAGGAAGTTGACATGGCCAACGACAGGGGCAATCCAGATAATCTGGCCATCCGTGAAGTCTTCAAGAATAACGGGGCTGGACATTTAGGGCTTCTAGGAGCGAGGGTGGCTAATGCTGATTTCGATCTTCACCCCGCTCTTATTAGCATGATAGATAGGAACTCTTTTTCAGGAGGTTCTTTCGAGGATCCGCAGCAGCATCTGAACAAGTTCTTGGGATATGCGAGTACTCAAAAAGATGCAGGAACACATGAAGATGCACGGAAGATCCTCTTGTTCAAATTCTTGCTTACTGAAAAGGCGAGAGATTGGTACGATACTTTAAATGCAGCTGAGTGCACCACTTGGGAGCAATTGAAGTTAAGGTTCTTAGAGAGATACATGCCACCTTCAAAGGTGTTTAAGATGAAGCAAGACATTAACCAATTTGCTATCGGTGGGGGAGAGAAATTTCATGAGGCTTGGGACAGATTCAAGGACATGCTTCGTAGGTGTCCTCAACATGGGCTATCTAAAGCTCAATACATCAGTATATTCTACAATGGATTAGACTGTGATTCACGAGTGTTATTGGATGCTTCTTCTAATGGAGCATTGCTTACAAAGTCATCCGTAGAAGCCAAGAAGTTGTTTGAAGATATTTCGATGAATTCGAGGGACTGGCCAACTGATCGTGTTAGAGGTACGTATGTCCTTGGTAAGGTAGCTCAGGTTGAACATTCAATGGTGAAGACAAGTAGAGAAGATGAGATCGTCTCTAGCCTGTCCAATATCAACAAGTTACTTGAATCCCAACAGAAGCAAATCAGTGATTTATCTCAGCGAGTACCAATCGTACAGCAGGAATTTATTAACGAAGGAACAATCCAAGAGGAGTTGGAGGAGGCTAACTATGCCATGGGTCAAAGTATTCAAGGAACTAGGTACCCCGATCAAGGAAACCGGAACTACCAAGGTAATTATAGGGGAAACTTTATCAATCGTGGTGGTTATCAACAACAGCCTAGGAGGCCGGAGTTCTCATGGAGCAACCCGAATAATGCAATGCAATCTCCGAAGGGTGTTGATCCGGGCGCCAAGGTAGAAGAAGGGAAACCTGGGTTTGAGGATACGGTGAACATGTATATGGCGAATAATGATGAAAGAGTGAACCGCCTTGAAGCTAAACTTGAGAAGAAGATTGATGAACATCATAAGGATTTGTCCACTCAAGTTAGAGATCTCACGATGATGATGGAAAAAATTGCAGAGAATGTGAATACGTTGACTCAATCCGTGGAGAAAGGGAAGTTTCCGTCTCAGAGTATTGAGAATCTAAGGTCCTGCAACGCCATCACATTGAGGTCTGGAACGCAGTACGAGGGGTCCATGAAGCCGGAATCGAATGAAAACATGTTTAGGGCAAGATTCGGCCTTGGTTCGACCAGCACTGAAGGTCGAACCACGCAGGACAGGTCGAACCATGGCTCTGGACACGATCCGGAGATGATGCAGCCAGGGTTCGACCAACATATTCATGGTTCGACCAATCACACAGGTCGAACCCTGGTCGAACCTTACCATCCGGAGCACTCTGTTTTTCTGAAAGATCAGTTCAACCAGGACAAACATGGTTCGACCTATACATATGGTCGAACCCTGGTCGAACCTCACACCTTGGAGCACCCTATTTTGAAGCATCAACGATTCGACCACGACGAAAATGGTTCAACCATGCCGTCAAGTCGAACCTATGCCGAACCGGAAGGAGAAAGGAGTACAGTAGGGAAGTTCGATCACAAGAGAAGTGGTTCGACCTATCATCCAGGTCGAACCGAAGTCGAACCACAGGCCGAGAATGAAATTATACTTCCAGACGGACGGTTCGACCACTACACACCTGGTTCGACCTGTTCTTCAGGTCGAACCTTGGTCGAACCCATCAACAAACTGCCTGTTGCTACTCCAAATGCTCGTGTTGATGTTGATGCTACTCCAGTGGTTAGAAATGAGTAAAGTACAGAGATTATAGCTGAGAAAAAGTGGGAAAGAGCCAAGCGCTTAAGAGCGGAAAAGGAGAAGACGGAGAAGATTGAACGTGATGAATGGAGGATTCCCAAAACAAAGATACCTCCTCCCTTTTCCTACAAGCTTGTGAAGAAGGGATTGGAAGATAAGTTCAAGAAGTTTTCAGAGATCATGAACAAGATAAGCTTGAGCATTCCTTTCTCGGAAGCAATCATGGAGATGCCTTACTATGCCCGGTTCCTCAAGGACATATTGTTGAAGAAGCGAAGCTTAACCGGAGTTGAAACAGTGAATTTATCAGAGAATTGCAGCTCAATCATTCAGAGGAAGCTGCCACAGAAGATGAAGGATCCGGGGAGCTTTACTATTCTATGTGAGATCGGAAAGGGGCCGGCACGATGAGCTTTGTGCGATTTAGGGGCAAGCATCAATTTGATGCCGTTGTCTATCTTTCAGAGGTTTGGTTTGGGGGAGTTAACCCCTACAACAGTGGCTCTCCAATTGGCGGACAGGTCGATGACGTTTCCGAAAGGGATCATTGAAGATGTACTCGTCAAGGTGGAGAAGCTAGTTTTTCCGGTGGATTTTCTTGTGCTAGAAATGGATGATGACAAGGATAATATCCCTTTAATCTTGGGGAGACCTTTCCTTGCTACAGCTGGAGCTATGATTGATGTTCAAAAAGGAGAGCTCAGATTGAGGATGGATAGAGAGGAAGTTCTATTCAACTTGGACAAAGCAATGAAAATGCCCATGGAGTCTCAGTGTCATAGTATTGATGTGGTGGAGGAGATAGTGAGAGAAGATATGTCTTTAATCCTGTCAAAGGATCCTCTAGAGACATGTTTGATGGAGTCTCTTACCTATCCGACTACGGAGCTTGACGGTCTCTCCAATGAGGTATGTATTGAATATCTTGAAAACTTATTTGCTTTGGGTGATGACAGGTATGAATCGGAAAGAACTAAGGTGGAAGAAGTCAAGTGGACTAGAAAGTATTTGCCTTTGAATGAAGAGAGCCCTGAAATGGAAGTAAGAAAGGAGGAGTTGAAACTATTGCCGGCGCACTTGAAGTATGCTTATCTTGGCGACAATGGAAAATATCCGGTAATTGTATCTTCTTCTCTTGATGATGATCAACTCGAGGAGCTCTTGGATGTTCTTAGGAAGTACAAGTCTGCAATTGGTTGGCCTTTGGAGGATTTGAAGGGTATAAGTCCTTCGTATTGTATGCATCGAATTAGGTTGTTGGATGAGGCCAAGGCGAGTGTTCAGAATCAGCGGAGGGTGAACCCCGCAATTCAAGAAGTGATTAGGAAGCAAATCCTTACGTGGTTGGATGCTGGAATCATATATCCTATTAGTGATAGTCCCCATGTGAGTCCATTGCATGTAGTTGCTAAAAAGGGGGGTATGACTGTAGTGAAAGCTGAAGACGGAGAAGCAATCGCCACGAGGATTCCGACGGGATGGCGTACATGTGTGGATTACAGGAAGTTGAATGAGAACACGTGTAAGGATCATTTTCCCCTTCCTTTCATGGATCAAATGTTGGATCGTCTTGTAGGGTATGAGTTTTATTGTTTCTTGGATGGGTACTCGGGGTACAACCAAATCATGATTGCCACCGAGGATCAAGAAAAGACCACTTTTACTTGCCCCTATGGGACCTTCGCCTTTAGAAAGATGCCATTTGGATTGTGTAATGCTCCTGCTACTTTTCAGAGATACATGATGGCAATTTTTGATGGATTGATAGAGAAGATCATGGAGAGATGCCAAGAGACGAATCTTGTCTTAAATTGGGAGAAGTGCCACTTCATGGTTAAAGATGAGATTGTTCTTGGGCATCATGTTTCCACCAAGGGATTGCAGGTGGATCGTGCAAAGGTGGTGGCAATTGAGAAGCTTCCACCACCGACGAATGAACGAGGAGTGCGGTCTTTTCTTGGACACGCTGGTTTTTACAGGCGATTCATCAAAGACTTCTCAAAATACTCCAAGCCCTTATCTCATTTACTTGAAAAGGATGTGCCTTTTGTTTTTGATGAAGAATGTTTGACGGCTTTTCAGGTTTTGAAAGAGGCGCTTACTACTGCCCCTATTTTGATCACACCGGATTGGACTCAACCGTTTGTACTCATGTGTGATGCAAGTGATGTGGCACTTGGAGTGGTGCTTGGGCAGCTGAGGGAGACTAAGTTTTGTGCCATCTACTATACGAGTAAGACTTTCGATGCGGCACAAAAGAATTACACTGTGACTAAAAAGGAATTTTTGGCTGTTGTGTACGCATTCGATAAGTTTCGACAGTACTTGGTGGGGATGAAGACTATATTGTACACGGATCATTCAGCGATTCGGTACTTGATGGAGAAGAAGGAGACGAAGCCTAGGATCATAAGGTGGATTCTTCTACTTCAAGAGTTTGACATGGAGATCCGAGATAAGAAAGGTTTAGCAAGTTGATAACGATTGAGATCCTTCGGAATTTCACCCACGGCAATATAATTAACAAAATCTGCATACCATGGATCAACCCCTTGTACAACAACCACACATGCTCGCTCAGCCCCTTCAACAAACACGGCCATGATCTTTTCATCCGGGAACATCTCCTCAATATACTCGAAAGAATTATCACAATGCTCCCTAGTTTCCAACCTTGAAAGATGATCCGCTAACACATTATCAGGGATGTTGAGACCTTCATATGGTACGATCCGTTTGTGTATAAAATTTGCACGGATTCTATCATCCGTAGGTGTGTGCCTGAAATGGAGATGGAGAGTGTTCTCGAGTTTTGCCACACACAACCTAACGGGGGGCACTTCGGCGCTCAAAAGACAGTAGCTAAGGTACTTCAGTCCGCTCTTTATTGGCCTACGTTGTTCAAGGATTGTGAAACCTTTGTGACGTCTTGCGATAGATGTCAACGCATGGGGAACATCAGTAGGAGAGATGAGATGCCGCTTCAGCCAAGCATAGTGGTCGAAATTTTTGATGTATGGGGTGTCGATTTCATGGGGCCTTTTTCCCCGTCGAATGGATTTCTCTATATACTTCTTACTGTAGATTATGTTTCTAAGTGGGTGAAAGCAATTCCTACTCGCTTGAATGATTCAAAAACTGCTATATCTTTCTTGAAGAAGCATATCTTTGTCCGCTATGGAGTCCCTAGAGCACTTGTTAGTGATGGAGGTACGCACTTCGTCAATAAGTTTCTTGAGAAGGTGCTGCGAGGGTATGGTGTTAAGCATAGGGTTACTACACCCTATGATCCTCAAGCGAATGGGCAAGCGGAGGTTTCTAACCGTCAAGTCCAACAGATTCTGGAGAAGGTGGTAGGAACCAATAGAAAGGATTGGGCTTTGAAGCTCGATGATGTTTTATGGGGGTTCCGAACCGCATACAAGACGGTGTTGAATATGTCCCCGTATCAGATTGTCTATGGGAAGCCGTGCCACTTACCTGTAGAGGTTCAACACAAAGCTTTTTGGGCTGTGCGAAGCTTGAATTTGACTCTTAAAGATGTGAAGGAGTTAAGGATGACTCACATTAATCAATTGGATGAGTTTCGGAGTCGTGCATACAAGAATTCAGAGATCTATAAGGAACGGATGAAGAGGTGGCATGATTCAAAGATCTCATACAAGGAGTTCAAGCTAGGAGATGAGGTATTACTCTTTAACTCTCGTTTAAAGCTTTTTGCAGGCAAGTTGAAGTCGAAATGGACGGGACCGTTCATGATTCATAAAGCCTTAGGAGGGAGGAGTTTTGAGCTCATTGATAAAGATGGAGACATTATTGCGGCGAATGGACATCGCTTGAAGCATTACAGGTCGCCGGATGATGCTTGTGTCATTTTTGAAGATACCTTGCTCTGATTTGGTACCGTCGTGACTCTCCGACGTTAAACATGAGCGTCTGTTGGGGGCTTACCCTTCCGTTTTTATTGCTTTATTTCTTTTGTGTGTGTATGAAATTTTTATATTGGGGGTGCTTACTTATCGGAAATTACATCTCTTTGCAAGCTTAGTTTCAACTTTGTTTTCTACTAAGTTTGGGGGGTGTGATGTACTTACCTCTATAAGCACCGGATGTATAATCTTTTCTTAGTAGCGTTTGTTAGGAAAGTTGGTTTTTGCGGCATATTAAATTTTAATCGGTTTGGTATGTCGATTTTTTGCAACTTGCCTAATGTTCGGTGGTGTTTTGTTTAGTTTTGTTGAGTGATTGCGGAGTTAATCATGATATGTATGGGTTTTATGATTGAATTTTGATGAAGTTGTGCTCAAGTTGGTACTCTAAATGATTTGTTTTGAAGCTTGAAGTGTCTAGGAATGAAGAACAAGTGTCTAGAAAAGATGAACAGGTGGGTTCGACCAGCACAGGGGTGGTTCGCCCAGGTGAAGATGTCAAACCACGGTGATAAATTATCCAGAGAGATGGTTCGACCAAGAGATGGATGGTTCAATCTGATCAGCCAGGTCGAACCATGGTCGAATCGGTACTAGTAGGAATCATGAAGTGCGGTTCGACCACGACACTTGTGGTTGGACCTGATCCAGTAGGTCGAACCTAGGTCGAACTGGGAACCTGAAACTTCCAGTAGGGTGGTTCGACCTGAAGCAGTATGGTTCGACCTGTTCCAGTTGGTCGAGCCCAAGTCGAACCTGATGAAAAACTTGTCCAGGAGGGTGGTTCGACCACGACACTTGTGGTTCGGCCTGGTCTAATTGGTCGAACCCTGGTCGAACCAAGCCAGGTACGCATTTAAGTTTGAAAAATCGGAGGGTCCGGTCATAATTTTTAGAACACCAAACCTCGAACCCTCTTCGAACCTTTGCACCCAAGCACGAAATCGTCAATTACACTCGATTGTGCACCGATTACACATCACTACACTTCGAATTCACGGATTGGGCGAGGTTTTGGGGCGATTTCCGTCGCGAATTAGGGCTCAGTTGCGCGATTTTTGGTGTTTGAGTGTTACATTCGATTTTCTACCATGGGCAAGATTAAAGGTATGTTCTTTCAACTCAATTACCCTAGGATTGAAGTTTATTGCAAATAATTTGTGAAGGGTATGTTGATTGATATGAATTTTTGTTGAATTTCATGGTGAGAGTTTATGTTTTTGTGTTGATTCATATTAACTCTTGTTTTGTGTTGTGATTGCTTGATTATTGATGGAATTTGAGTTTCTTATGTGGATTGATCAAGAATATAGTGCATGATGATGGATTGAGCATGTTGATTTGGTTGGAATTGTTGAAAATTTGAAGTAGTTCATGAGTATACTTGTTGATTTGGTTGGTGAATTGCTTGAATTGGTTAAGGCATGCTTATTGGTTATGTTTGATGGAGTTGAGAAGGTGTAGTTGAGGATGTTTTGATCATGTGAAGTGGTGTTGAGAGGATGGTTTGAATTGATTATGCATTGATGCTTGAAGTCTTGAGTAGAGTGTATGATGTGCTAGTCAATTACTTGTTTTCTTGTCTTGTTGGTTGTATTGAAGTATTGCTTTCAGGTAAGGGACAAGGGACAGGACAAGGGTCTGGAGGAAAAGGAAAAGGGAAGGCCGCTGAAATTAGATCGAAGAAGAGGCAAGACAGGCCTTCAAACGTGGACAAAGTATCGAAGACACTTCTATTGCAGGAACGTCATCCTGAAAACTTCAAGATTCAGATGCCCAACTGGGAGGAGATTAGAGAGAAATGGGGAGAAGTTTCGGACAAGATGGCCAGAACAAGATATCAAGACGATGAGGCCATGCGACTCATGAGAATCAGTGATGACATGGTGAGGCTGTTCGATCGAGTAGGCATCTGCAGATTCATGGAGCTTAAGAGGCCGACTTACTTCCACATCACAGCGGAGGTGATCTGCTCCTTTGAGATGGATAAGGATCCTCTCGGTTACCCGTATCAGTGCTCGTTTCAGTTGGGAGGAGTCCGGAGGAGGTGGTCAGCAGAGGATTTCAATCAGCTGTTCCAGACGCCTTTAGAGGTTTCCCGAGTGGAGTATGGTCATTTCAACCCCCACAGGTTTTGGAGAGAGATATCAGGGGAGGTTGGTGACTACAAGATCAAGCAGGCCCGGGCTACTTTGATCAAGAATCCAGTGCTGAAGTATATGGATCGAGTGCTCGGGAACACGTTGTTTGCTCGCTCGGAGGGTGGATGCGTGTCCAGAGGAGAGCTGTACGCCCTGTGGTGCATGATGAACACGGTGAATTTCAACGTGGGCGCATATTTCATGGCACAGCTGCATCGGTTCAGGACCGTTGGATTTCAAAAGATCAACATCGGGAGTCTACTAACGATTGTAGCTGAGCACTACAACATGGACTTCACCGGCATCACACCTGTTGGAGGAGAGCCAGACTTGGTGATGCAAACGTGCGTGAAGGGAGGATCCGCTAACTTCAAGGATGGGGATTGGTTCTTCGTAAGAGGACCAAGGCCGTTTGAGTTTATGTTTCCCTTCGCCGTGAGCAACCTCACCACCATTCAGGAAGGGAGGAACTTGCTGATGAACTCCCTGGGACACACCACTCTGTCCACTACTGTGAGGACTGATGGAGATTGGAGAGCGGTAGCGAGGATGTGTGCGGAAGGCTGGCTGGCAGAGTTGCAGCAGATCGTGGATCAGGGAGAGTACCTTCGGCCACCGCAGCAGCAGCCACAGTCTCCACAGCAGCCCAAGGATGAGCATCGGGTAGATGAGCAACCAGACATGGAGATTCCGGGAGAGGAGCAGCAGTACGACGCGCCTCAGCGTGCCCCAGCACCGCAGCAGCAGCGGGTTGTTCCGGGTGATACCTGAGAGCAGCTCCGTATGATTCATGAGCAGCTGGTCGCGGTCGTGGCTGCACAACAGGAGACAAACCGACAGCTCGCACTCGCCAACGCCAATTACGCCTTGATGAACGAGAGGTACAATGCCTTGGATGAGCGTGTTGGTCGAGTGAGCAGTCGTATGGATATGATGGACAGACACATTACCAACCTGTGTAGAGCCGTGGAAAATAGAGTGGATGAGGATGACGAAGATGAAGATGAGGATGATGATGCTCCTTCGGAGTAGTTCTCAGGTTTTCTTTAGTTTCTCTGATTCATCTCATCTCCCATTCTTCTTTTTATCTTTACAGGTTGGGTGTGATTATGTGTGAGTGGCATGTATTTGATATTGATACTTGTAAAGTTGATTTGTATATGGGCTTATTGATTTATGTGCATTCATGTTTTCATGTGTTTATTTTCATTTAAGAAGAGCATGTATATTTGATAAGTATGTGGAATTAGTGTTAAATTGATCTTGATTATGTGCTATGAGGAGTACTAGGATTCTATAACCTATGTGAGGATTTGAGCCTTCTTATCATGCTTAGTCATGATTGTTTATTCTTGAGGGAATCATCCATATGAATGTATTCTAGAACTTGGCTTGGAGTCTTGTGTGAAGCTTACAATCAAGGAAATACTAGGACATGATCTTAGGCCGTTCTTGATTAATTGAGTCACTTAGCTAAATTTTACCTTTCCTAATGAACATATAATCCTTTGGTAGCCCTTTTGAGCTTATAAGCCTTTTTCTTGGTAGCCAAAGTACAAAACCTTATTTACCTTTACTTGAGCTTTGTAATTACCCTATTCATTGGTAGAGAGAGAGTAGAGGTGAATAAGTGTGCAAGAAAAAAGAAAAAGGGGAAGATAGAATGAGGTTGAGTAGTTTGAAGAACATGGTTAAATCTTGTTAGGGGTAGTGCCTAAACTGGTACCCCGAATTGCTTATATATGAGAAGAGAGCTTGAGAAGCATCCGATGGATGATCGAGAAAGGTAGTGCCTGAAACCGGTACCCTAATTGTTTAAAAGAAGTTGATGCTATGAAGAGAAGGAAAATTCAGGAATTGCAAGAAGAGAAAGAGATGGATTGGAGGAGAATTTGAAGATGAAGAAAGAAACCTAAAACCTCCAAGGTACCTCTCTACTAGTGTATTAAGTCACTTTACCTAAATTTTCCTACCCTCTTCCAAAGAGCTAACTTTACAACCTGAAAACAAGTCCTTTGTGATCCTAGTTATAAGTTGATTGTAAGTTGATTTTTGAGACCTTTGCCAAGCTTATGGTTACGCGTGATTATGGATTGATTATGAGCGTTTACGATAACCTAAGAAGTGCCTCATGCACTTGAGGGAGAGAGTTAACACTTATCTTGTGAGCTTAATGATTAGTACTCCGAATGGTTATGTGATTAAGTGACGTTTTACATTAATGATACGTATGAAGCTTGTATACTTGTTTTGACTTAATGAGATTGCATGTGTAATATGTGTTGTACTTGATCCTAGTGAATTATACACGACTCCTATGGTTTGATTGCGTTGCCTCGGGACGAGCAACATGTTAGTTTGGGGGTTTGATGAGTGTGTAAATTCACAAGTTTAGCATCATGTTTTGTGCTAGTTTTGGAGAGTTTTGAAGGTGAAATAGGTGAAAAACATATATATATTGTAAACAAGCATGAATCAGGTGTTAGTGGAGATATTTGAGTGGTTTTGATAGAGAAATCGAAGTAAAGTGCTAAGAATCGAAGAGACGGAGTCGAAACTATGCTAACCGCCCAAGAATCGGAGGGTTCGACCTGGATGGAAGAGGGTTCGACCTCTCCATCAGGTCGAACCAGCATCGCGGAAGCCACAAAGTGAGGTTCGACCACGACATGTGGGGTTCGACCTGTTCATCAGGCGAACCAATGTCGAACCAGTCCGCGAATGAGAGGGTTCGACCACGACGCACGGGTTTGACGTGCCAGTTGGTCGGATCGAGAGAAGAAGTTGTCCAGTGGTGCGGTTCGACCTATGGTTCGACTAGTGGAGAAGTGGTTCGACCTGTACCAGAGGTCGAACCAGGTGCGGAAGTTGTCCAGTAGCATGGTTCGACCTATGGTTCGACCTGCGGTTTGTGGTTCGACCAGCGTGCTGAGGTCGAACCGTCATGCGGAAACTTACCTTATCCGGATTTTCGAGGCCTAAACGCATGAGATCACTTGAAAAGCTCATTCCAAGCCCTAAAGACGTGATTACAAGTATAAAAGGAGGGTCATACAGTCCAGAGAAAGAGCTTTTTGATCGAAGACACAAAGAGGGAATCGTAGAGTTGGAGAGGAGACGGAGTTCCACCATTCGGGGGCTGTGACAGAGGTTTCCTGGAGGTTCAAGTAAGAGTAGTCTATCTAACCATGATTGTTCTTAGATCAATCATGGGCTAGAGCCGCTTCGGTAGTTCTAGGGTTATAAAGGTTTCATGAATTGATTCATATTTCGTGTGTATACTCCGTACAACACTACTTGTGGTATATTTTGTATAAGATTGTGCTGTTTTAATCCATACTCATAGTTGTTTTGTGCATCAATATTCGTTGTGTAGAGTCTGAATACATAACATGTCTATTGATTGAGTGCGTTCACTAAGGAGCAGGGTTTATAGTTATAATTCTAAGTGAAGGGATTCCGAAGTCTTATTAGAACTATCTTCTATGAATACTTGTTAATTGAATCATATTCGGGTTAATAAGTAGGATAAAGAGTATAACTTTATAGTACCTATAAAGGGAGATCAAATCGGGTTAGAGTACTAAGTGCACGGGAAATAATTGATTATGATAGTACCTAGAAAGGGGGGTAAAATATACGTCTTGCTCCAAGGATACACACACGTGATACACGCATGTTTACTTGTGTCTATAGAGTAGATATGCATGGCTTAGTGATACGTCCATATTCCACAAGGCAGAGTCGGACATTGACACACGAAAGTATGAATTAACAAGTGAAACTGGATGACCTGACGAACTACCTATCATCTTACTTGATCACAACCTATTATCTTTTCTTTTGTTCTTTCAATTACTAGTTCATACCAAAATTCTACTACTTTATTTCCAAGATAATCTTAGTTTACTAGATAACAATTGAATTGATATTTAACCGTCCTTTGGGTTCGATAATAACTTGGTCACTTTCGTAACTACAATTGATTCCTTCAAACTTGGGGATTTAATTGCGTGTTGAGAAATACGACACAAGTCACTTATCATATTAATTTAAGTTTCATTTCTTCATCTTCTGGTGATAAGTGATCTTTAGCTAGCAAAGTATTCAGCATATGTTCTTTCATCTTTATTTGATTCCTCTATAACTTAGCATAAAATATGACTTATCATATTAATTTAAGTTTCATTTCTTCATCTTCTGGTGATAAGTGATCTTTAGCTAGCAAAGTATTCAGCATATGTTCTTTCATCTTTATTTGATTCCTCTATAACTTCCCTCATTCCAATTCGAATTTTTCTTTTCCCAAATTTTCATCACTTCAACTTTATTATCTCTAGTGAGCCTCAATGCACGAATTTCAGCAACAAACTCATTCGTAGCAAAAGATTGTGAGGCCTTACCTTTCCTTTTCTTTCGCGTTATCTCTACCACTAGGACGAGCAATGGTTGAGCATCTACTACTTGGCTTTTCAGGATTTGTAGGAATAGAATACTCTCATTCTTCACTTGTTTTGGTTCTTTTGGAACTTTCACCACTTTCGTCATTGTCCTTCTCATCTTCAGGATGGAAACGTATTGAGTCATGATCCAATTTCGGCTCCCATTTTGGATGTTTACACATAACTTTATTAAATACAATTAAATCAGTAAACTCAATACCACTTGCTTCATAAATGGTATGAGCTTCTTTCTCGATATCTTTCTGGCTCATTTCGCTCCTTTTTTGAGTATGTGCTTCCTTGCAAGCTGCAATCCACTTGTTTGCACTTTCATTGAGTCGTTTGAAGCAACCTTTCAACATATCCACAGTTCTTTCCTTCATATATATATTCAGGATTTTCTGCTCGAGTGTCATTAAACATCCCATGAATTTGTTTCCATAGTGAAGTAGCCTTTTGATTTTTTTCATGCACTCTATCTTCACTAATGAAACACCAAGATGACATTAGAGAAATATCTTCCTTCACACACCATTTGCTATTTGGGGGAGGATTTGTTTGTTTAACGTTATTGAATAAATTTCGAGAAATATTTTTTTATGCTTGAACTTGTTCGGAAATTGAAGTTTGATTGAGATTTGGCGAAAATTAGGAGCTTTGATGGTATTGAGAGTTTTGATAACTTCCAAAATTAATAAAATCATCAAAGATTGAAAATTTTTGTGAGTTTGGATAGAAATTTGGATTGTTTGGACCCATGAGAAATGAAAAAAAAAAACTCAAAAGAAAGAAGAAAATATAATTGGAGATGGAGAGAAAATAGTGTTTTCGTTTTTTGGTCTATAGCATATCAATTAATATTGTACTCTATTTATAGAGGAAAAAAGTGCGAATTTTGATTATTATTTTTTTACATAATTTAAATATTAGATATTGAAAATCTAAATTCAATCCTAAAAAATTAAAAATGACCAATTTACATTTGACAAGTGTCAAATTTTGGATAGAAGGGAATGGGTTGGTCAACAATTGAATGTAGTTGTGTTAGAAAGATATGTACAACCGATTACTAAAGTCCATTTTATTTTTATTTTTATTTTTCATCTTGTGCGCGACCTGGAGGTGGAGGTCACTGAGAGCAATCTAATGGAGCATGTTGCAATATTAGCATGATAAATGGGTTTAGATTTTATTAAAAAAAAATTTCACATATCAATTCCTGAGTAATCATTAGATGAGACTTTCACTTTGAGTTTTTAATTTCTCTTACAATCTTCAATCTTCCTTGTTTCACTAATTAAATTGAGCGGATGATAAGTGAGTGTGGTTACTGTCGTATGCCCATTAACAATACGAATTAATTTTACATTTGGGCTTCTTCATTAATTGATTGATTAGGCCCCACTATTTATCAACCAAAAGAGGGCCTGCAACTTGAGATTAAAATAGGCCCACGTTAAGTAATACATAAAATATAAATATGTGGGAAATGGGCTTTATATTGAAGTAATTAGGCTCGAAATATGAGCAGCATTACATATGGGCCGCAGCTGTAATTAGTTGAAAATTTTAGTTCGCGCCCTTTTCCATTTTAACTCGTTTTAACTTTGAATTAAACTTCGTTTTTTTTTTTCCACGCCTACGGAATTGAATGTAAAAGCTCATTTTAAACTTAGATGAAGCCCTCCAGCGCACCATGAGCTCGCTGCAGGATATTTTTTATTTTTTTTAAGAGCCCTCTTGCATAAAGAACTAGTCTAATAAACAAGTTTAAATGATACAATTTTTATATATATATATATATTTAATTCACTTAAATATGTATCATATTTAAATGGGAGGAAAAAACAAAGATAGTTATTTGGAGCAACTAAATGTCGGCAAAATGAAGATATTCGATTGACTAATAATGTAAGAAAAGTGCCACATGGACGAGCTTGGTTAGTTCATAATTCCCAATTAAAGGTTACAAATCTTAATTTGTTAATAATTAATTAACAATATTAAAGTATTATTAAAGGTGGTAGGTGCTCCAATATTCTCCCTCGATTGTGTCTGTGCATGGGAAACCCAACATAGCTGGCTAGCCTACCAATTTTAGATTATTCTTACTAACTATTTTAGGCATCTCATTTAAATGTCTACATTTCTCACTTTTAGTAAAAATGTATTACATATGGTCCATCATTCACTAATAATACACTTACCCACTATACAAAAAATAATAATACTCTTCAATCTACAAAAAAAACAACCGATAACGTTTATGGGACGGAGGATTACCATGTACCATCTCTATATCATATGCCAGTTCTCGTTTTTTTATTGCTTTTGGCACATGCTCGTGTAAGGTTGTG
This sequence comes from Pogostemon cablin, assembly GCA_023678885.1. Classification (NCBI taxonomy): domain Eukaryota; kingdom Viridiplantae; phylum Streptophyta; class Magnoliopsida; order Lamiales; family Lamiaceae; genus Pogostemon; species Pogostemon cablin. The sequence goes on from CM042955.1 coordinate 23,320,984, forward strand.
CTGGACACACGACTGCTCTGTTAATTCTTCTATCCAGTTTATATTGCATACTCGTCCGTCCAGTGTAGAAGTTTACATTTTGATTTTTTTCGATGTAAAATAAATAATAATAAAAAAACAGACTTGAGACCATGTCATGGTAAGAATTTTTTATATTTTTTATTATTTTTACTAATGATACTATCAATTTTCTTTTAAAATATTATCACTTTTCAATTATATTATAAATTGTTCATGAAAAATTCACATCATTGTTATCACTTTTCATCAATTGAGTCCACTTTTCATTATAAAGATTATCACTTTTTATCCGTCTCATGCATGAAAATTATTTCATTAGACTATCTCACACTAGTTTTTGCCTAAAAAATTTCACTATAAGGAATGGAAACAGATATAATAAAGATTAAAAAGCAAATATTTATATGAGCTCATTTGCATTAATTAAAAACGATCATGGTTTAATAAATAATTTTATAAATAATTTATATTATAAATAAAATATTATAACTATTTTGAAAAACCTAAAAATACTATGCACTCTCCAACATATATAAACGCATAGCACTAATGAGCAAGGGTGCTATACTTTGTTACTTCTATTTCATTATTTTCATCTACAACTATTTTTTGGTTCACAATCTCAGTTCAAATTTTCTGTATTATTTTGATACATTATTTTATGTGTCACATTGTTTGATAAGTGATACGTAGAAAAAAGAGGGGTAAAAGGAAAAACATACACTCTAGGGACAATCGTAAGATTTCTTTCCCCTCTTAGAGTCAATTATATATTGTGTGACACAGAAAATGATACACGAAATTGGCGCAGAAGATCCGGTGTGCCACAAAATCTCTCTCTCTCTCTCCAATCCAAAAGGTCTCATTTTCTTCTTTACGCAAATTAAAGAATATAATTTTTATTTTTTGTGTATCGTGTAATTGTATTAGTAGATAATGATGGGTGATGAGTGGGTTTTTTCCAAAAAGAAAAAATGAAACCTTTTGGAATGCTTGGATCACATCTAGACAAATCGAAGCAGGTCGACGAGCAATGACACGAAATGCACGTTGCGGTGAAAAAATATGGTCCGTGTATTTCCAGACAAATCAGTTACAATAAGACCCGCCGAAACACATATGGGTTCTGGAAAAGGATCCCCTGAATATTGGGTAGCTGTTGTTAAGTCGAGGCGAATACTATATGAAATGGGTGGAGTAACTGAAAATATAGCTAGAAGGACTATTTTAATAGCAACATCCAAAATGCAACGTTCAAAATGATAAAATGATATCTTTAGGAATGGATAGGGGAGTATTTATATAGAAATATTACGGTTATGGAAGTGTATTTATATAGAAATATTGCGGTTATGGAAGTGTATTATAGTATTAATTTATACTACTCTCTCCTGCCGTCAATAATGTATCTATTTGTTTTTTAAACGTGGATTAAGAAATATTACTCCCTCCGTCCCATTTATTTTTACTCATTTTCCATTTTTGGTTTGTCCCACGTATTTTTACCTATTCCATTAATGGTAAAAATACATAATATTTTATACCTACTTTTTACCATCCCAACAACTTTATTTACTTTTTCTTTTTAAATTACTAATTACCTATTTTTATTACATTATATATTAAAAACTAAAACGTCTTAATCTTCGTATCTGTACAAATGACTAAAAATATCCGGGGACGGAGGGAGTATTATTTTATATAAAATTAGTAGTTGTATTAGTGGTGGGTTGTGGGACATATATGAAGTTATTTTACCAAAAAAAAAAGGAAAACCTTTATAGTAAACGATCAAAATTGCAAAATGGCTATCTTATTATTGGACTGAATAAGTATAATTTTTATTTTTATTTTTATTTTTAAAAAGGGTATATTTCTAAACAATATATTTAGGATGCTTGGTAAAATGTATTGGGATAGACAATAAGAATGAAAGATTAATTATGATATAGATTATAGAGTATAGATGATCATTCTCCTTAATTCAATCAACTTTATCTAATTGCTACTACCATTAACAAGTCTCATCATTTATCATTAATCTCATTTTGAAATTTTACGTGTAAAATTACGATATATGAAGTACAATTAAGTATTCATATTCATTGCTTTCAAAAAAAAATTATATTATTGTTATTCATTAGATATTAGGCTAACAAATAAGTAACGTGTCTATCAATGACTCCATCCCAGATTAATTTAAGACATCATATCATTAACAACGAATTTCCGGCCTAAATGTCTTGTCCTTAACTCGTGATTAACTACTTCATTGACCAAATATATATGGATAAGCCAAAGTATTTATAAATGGCAAATTCTTCATTGCAATCACATTCAAATTATATCGCTAAAAAAACAGTTTTTTTTACTGTGGAACATTCTTTAATAAAAATTGTTAAATTAATTTATCAATAAATTAATATAAAATCCATTAGTAAATTTTCATTAGTAAAAAATGATAGTTGGTAAATTTTTAGCGAAGTAAATTCAATCCGTTGCTAATAATTAATTATGTAGGTAATATATATAATGTTTCTGTTGGTAATCCGTTGTTAAATAGCAAAGGATTTTATTTCGTTAATAAAAATATAAAAAAAACCGTTGATATTTCGTTGCTAAAAGAAAATTGTAGTTTCCGTTGGCAATTGTTGGTAAATTTCATCATTGAAAAAGAGTTTATTTTAAGTGTATCGCTTTTCCATTAAAATATTATCATGACTAAATTTTATCTGTCTTACAAAAATCATTTCATAAAATGATCTCATACAAGTCTTTGCCATATATTTATACTTAAAATTCTCTAAAAACTACTCCCTCTGTCCCACCCAAACGTCATCGGTTATTTTTTGTATGTATAGTGGGTAGTTGTATTAGCAGTGAGTGGTGGGCCACATGGGATACCTTTTTACTAAAAGTGGGAAATGAGGACATTTGGATAAGACGTCTGTAGGCAATTAAATTTTATTGCCTAATAAATATAAATGCAAAGAAAATATATTAAATATTGATTAAATATTTATTTATTAAGGAATTTAAATAAATTAATTCCTAAAATAAGTAAATAAATAATTGATAATTAATATAATTATTAGAGCCCAAATCCAAGTCAAATGGGCTCGATTCAAGTCAAAAGAGCCTCATTCAAGTCATGTGGGCTTGACCCAAGTCAAACCCAGCATGCCTAATTAAATTAAATAGGCCCAAGTCAAACCCAGCATGCCTAATTAAATTAAATAGGCCCAAGTCAAACCCAGCATGCCTAATTAAATTAAATAGGCCCAAGTCAAACCCAGCATGCCTAATTAAATTAAATAGGCCCAAGTCAAACCAGCATGCCTAATTAAATTAAATAGGCCCAAGTCAAATCCAGCATGCCTAATTAAATTAAATAGGCCCAAGTTAAATCCAGCAGGCTTATTTAAATTAAATAGGCCCGTATCCAGTCCAGCAGACTTAATTAAAGGAAGAAGCCCAACATATCTTTTGAAGGAGAAAATATTTCTCAAGTGGTTATTTTCTCTACCTATAAATAAGGACCTTCAGTCCTCATTCCAAACACATTCAAGCACCCGAAGACAAGACGCTCTTGAAGAGATCAAGAACACTCGAGGATCTTCAAATCTTCGAATCTTCAAGCTCAAGAACACTCGAGGATCTTCAAATCTTCGAATCTTCAAGCTCAAGACCTTCGAGGATCTTCAAATCTTCGAATCTTCAAGCTCAAGGCCTTCGAGGATCTTCAAATCTTCGAATCTTCAAGCTCAAGACCTTCGAGGATTTTCAAATCTTCGAATCTTCAAACTCCAGATCTTCAAGTCTTCAAAGCTTCAAGTCGAAGGCTTCAAGTCAATCTTCAAGCAGCTTCAAAGTAACTTCAAGTCAAGAACCGCCTCCGATCAAGGACCAAGGTGCTAAGCCTCTCCGATCCGGCGTTCTTCATCCAGTAAAATTTGTGAGGTCAACAGTGTTCTACCAAATTGAACGACGTTCTTCACGACAAATTCAAGTCAACGTTCGTTCCGAACAAAGGCTCGACGCCTCCGGATAAACGTTTTCAAGCTTCAAGTCCCGAACCCGAGCTCGGACAAGCTTCATCCAAAGATCCGACTTAGAAAGTTGGTAAAAGTCAAGAAAGTCAACTCAAGAGAGGAATTAGAGGATAAATAGAAGCTGTTTACTTCAATTCTCAAGTTTAATCCACATTGGATTATCATTGTAATTTATTTTGTGTTTATTATTTAATAAATACAAAATTTGCTGTTACAAATTTTGGCACGCCCGGTGGGACAGTTTCTACCTCTCATCTCCTCTTCACATAAGTAAGATGGTTCCGCTAAGAGTCGAAGTTAACAGATCAGCTTCTGTCTCCAAGTCTTCGGAACTACAAGTTGAAGACGTAAATGTTACAACCAGGAGTATGTCAAGGAATGTGAGGTCTGAAGTCTCTTCAGAGACGAGTTCTTCAGTAGGAGTTATCCCCAAAGGAATACCTTACGATGATCGGGATGATAAAAATGAAGAGGGTAACCTTGCTGGCTCAACTCTTCTATCTGAAGAAAGTCCATCATCTGATTCATCCATAGCCTCGACTATGGCAATAAATACTTCGTCTGTCGAAGAACAATTGGCAAGCTTAACTGAATCCGTTGCTGCACTTTCCAAACAAAACCAAGAACAAAGTACTTTGATCTTTAAACTAATGGAGAAAATGGCTGGTGCTGAAACAAGCCATGCAAACGAAAAGCAAGTTGAGGATAATGAAAATGAAGTAGATGACCGCATGAGACGCCAGTCAACCGGAAAAAAGGTGATGGGAGAAGAATTGAACATTTCTCATGATGGAATGGTTCCTATCAGCCAGCTGAAAAGCATTATACTTGGGACAATGAAAGATCAATTTGAAGAGAGCTCCAACCCTTCATTCATGTATGCTAAGCCTTTTACTAGAAGGATTGACAACTTGAAAATGCCACCAAACTATCAACCCCCCAAGTTCCAACAGTTTGATGGCAAAGGTAATCCAAGGCAACATATAGCACATTTCATAGAAACGTGCAATGATGCTGGCACTAACGGAGATCATATGGTGAGACAATTCGTTCGTTCCCTGAAGGGAAATGCTTTTGAATGGTACACCGACTTGGAGGCTGATTCTATGGACAGTTGGGATCAGATGGAATATCAATTCCTTAATCGTTTCTATAGTACTAGGAGAACGGTTAGCATGATAGAGTTGACTAACACCCGTCAGTTAAAAGAAGAGCCAGTAATTGAGTATATTAATCGATGGAGAAATTTGAGCCTAAATTGTAAAGATCGATTATCTAAAGTTTCTGGCATTGAGATGTGCACAGCAAGAATGCAGTGGAGCCTTCGTTACATACTTCAAGGGATTAAGCCTAAAACCTTTGAAGATTTGGCCACAAGAGCTCACGATATGGAGCTAAGTATGGGGATAAGTGGAGTTGTAGAACCACTGATTCCTGGATCCTACAAGTATAAAGAAAAGCAAGAGGCAAGGAAAGGGGGCAAACCCTATAACAAATCTTCCGAAAAAGAGTCTATGGTAACAAATGCATCAACTGTCAAGTTTCGAAGGAATGAGAATGAAAAAGATGATAAAGTGAAGAATGAGTCCCAAGAAAGGGGGCAAAGAAGATTGACCTTGAAGGAAATGCAAGAAAGGAAATACCCATTCCTTGATTCGGATGTCCTAGGCATATTTGATGATCTGCTCAAAGATAAACTTATCGAGCTTCCTGAAATGAAGCGACCAGAAGAAGCGGGACAAATGGACAATCCAAAATACTGCAAGTATCATAGACTAGTGGGACATTCTATCAAAGATTGCTTTGTCTTTAAAGATAAAGTTATGCGATTGGTTGAGCAAGGGAAGATCTTTCTAGATGAATATGCAACTGCAAACTCTACTTATGCAGACGGTGGAAATAATTATTCATGCCATATGGCAAGCGAAGCTGTTGTGCCTAGAGTTGAAAGCAAAGCCCATGCTATGAAGATTACCTTCACTGAGGAAGACTTACTGCTCGGTTCACAATCTCACAACCGACCCTTGTTCGTAGCTGGTTGCACTCAAGAGCAAAGAGTGAATCGAATACTGATTGATGGAGGTTCAGCAGTCAATATCCTGCCTCTAATGACGTTGAAAAAGTTAGGGATTTCAACCGATGAACTCGGTAATAGCCGGTTGACGATTCATGGGTTTAATCAAGAAGGCCAGAGAACACTTGGTACGATAGTCATAGAATTAATGATAGAGGAGATGGTCTCAACAGTTTTGTTTCATGTCATTGATGCTAAAACATCATATAACATGCTCTTGGGGCGCCCATGGTTGCATGAAAATGGAGTGATTCCTTCTACGCTGCATCAATGCTTCAAATACTGCGATGGAGGTAACATAAAGAAGGTACTTGGTGATGAAAAGCCATTTACAGAAGCAGAGTCATACTTTGCAGACGCTAGATATTTTCTGAAAAGTAGCAAGACCGTCAAGCAAGAAGGAACTTCATCACAAGATAAAGGTGATGATAAACAAGAAAAAGAGAATACAGATGACGTTTCATCCACACAGTCTAATAAAAGTAAACAGTTGATCAAGACTGTAGAAGGGTTGACACTACCCCTGACCAAGGTTGACGCTGAGAAGCCCTCTCCCCCTCCACTCAAAGGGTTCACTCGCCCAACTCAAGCGGCTAAAACTGAGCACGGAGATGTGTTTGAGGCGGCAGTTTCCAAATCATATAGCCCACAAGCTTATAAACTTCTTGTGAAAGCTGGTTATGACCCTCAAGAAAAAGGTGCGGCAAATGAACTGTCTCATAAGATTCCTAGTGGAACCACCCAAGAGAAATTGAAGAGTAATGGCCGTACTTCCAAGTGTATTAGAACAGGCATAGGATATGTTCCGCAAAAACCTATTCGCATTGCGATAAACAGGGCAAACACGAACTACATCACTGAAGATGAAATTCTCTCTGAAGAAGAGGAGTCTCATGAGGAAGATAGAAAGACAGAAAGAATCTCAGTATTCGAAAGACTCAAACCAGCTGGAGCTAAAAGGACTACCAAGTTCCCAGGTTTCCCAAAGATACATAGTCGGATCCCATCTCGCATGAAAAGATGACATTTCCTGACTATATCATGTGGCACAATGTTGAAAGCTAAGAAACGAACAATAATCTTCACTCGAAGTGAAGAAGATGATCGTGAAAGTGTAGGCTCATCAGAGGTTGTTCATTCCATCATCATGCAAACAGATCTACAAAGTGCAGAAAGAGATCTACAAAGCAAGATCGTCGAGATGAGGAGAGATGGCTATGTAGTGGGGAGCATTGCTAAAGTGGGAGAGAATGAACAAGTTAGGTCCAACCCACATTTTCAAAGGCATGAATTCTTGGAACAAGTTGCCACGGTGAATCATGTCACTATACGAGAGGAGACCTCAACCGAAGAGGAAGATGCTGATGATGCTCCTCCAGAATTTGAAGAGGGTGTCAAATCTACTGTTGATCAATTGAAGGAGATTAATTTGGGTGTTGATAACGATCCACGGCCAACATATATAAGTGCTTTGTTGACAGCCGATGAAGAAAAAGTTTACATTGAGCTTCTTCAAGATTTAGAGACGTGTTTGCATGGTCATTCAAAGAAATGCCCGGATTAGATCCAAAGGTGGCAGTTCATCATTTAGCAATAAAGGAAGGAGCCAAGCCAGTTAAGCAGATGCAGCGTCGATTTCGACCAGAGCTGGTTCCCTTGATTGAGGCTGAAGTTAATAAGCTCCTTGAGACGAAAAAAATAAGAGAAGTGAAGTATCCCACTTGGCTCTCTAACATTGTGCCAGTAAGGAAGGTAAACAGACAGCTTAGAGTGTGTGTTGACTTCCGGGATTTGAACTTGGCATGCCCAAAAGATGACTTTCCATTGCCAATTACTGAGCTCATGATTGATGCAACAACTGGCCATGAAGTCCTTTCATTTATGGACGGATCGTCTGGTTATAATCAAATTAGCCTGGCCCCAGAAGACCAAGAGAAAACAGCCTTCCGCACTCCTAAAGGAATATATTGCTACAATGTTATGCCATTTGGCTTGAAGAATGCCGGTGCCACTTATCAACGAGCCATGCAAAAGATATTTGATGACATGCTCCATAAGAATGTCGAATGCTATGTTGATGACATCGTGGTGAAATCAAAGAAGAAAAAGGATCATCTCCAAGATTTAAGACAAATATTTGAGCGTCTTAGAAAATTCCAACTCAAGATGAATCCACTTAAATGCGCATTTGGAGTTTCTTCTGGAAAGTTCTTTGGATTCATTGTCCGACATCGTGGCATTGAAATTGACAAAGCAAAGATTGATGCAATTATGAAGATGCAGGTAGCCCAAAACATACATGAGCTCAAGAGTTTGCAAGGTAAGCTGGCATACTTAAGAAGATTCATATCAAATTTGGCCGGCCGATGCCAACCATTCAGTCCTCTTATGGAAAAAGGGCAGCCCATTTGAATGGGATGAATCTTGCACTAATGCCTTTAACAGTATTAAATCATATTTGATGAAGCCGCCAGTATTGGTTGCTCCAATAGCCGGACGTCCATTGATTCTCTACATATCTGCTCAAGAAAGATCAGTTGGAGCCCTGCTTGCACAAAATAATGATGAGGGAAAGGAGTGTGCCTTGTACTATTTGAGTAGGACGATGACCCCAAATGAGTTAAAATACTCACCAATTGAAAAGATATGTCTTGCTCTCATCTTTGCAATTCAGAAATTAAGACACTACTTTCAAGCTCATACTGTTTACTTGGTCTCAAGGGCTAACCCATTAAAGTTCGTTATGTCAAAGCCGGTGCTCTCTGATAGGTTTGCAAGGTGGTATCTTCAATTGCAGCAATTTGAAATTGTCTATGTCCCTCAAAAAGCGGTGAAAGGGCAAGTACTGGCAGATTTCTTGGCTGATCATCCCGTGCCTGCTGAATGGGAGTTGTCTAATGATCTCCCTGATGAAGATATATTGACTATTGAAATCAGTCCTCCCTGGAAGATGTATTTCGATGGAGCTGCTCACAGAGAAGGTGCTGGCGCCGGAGTAGTATTTGTGACCTCAGAGGGAGAAGTCCTGCCATACTCATTCAGTCTAACTGAAAATTGCTCTAACAATGTAGCTGAGTATCAAGCTCTTATACTTGGTCTGGAGATGGCAGTGGATGTAAAACAGCGACACCTTAAGGTATATGGAGATTCGTTGTTAATAATCAACCAACTTCTTGGTTTATATGAGGTTAAGAAACCCGAGCTACGTCCGTATTATGACTATGCTCAAAGGCTTATGAATTGGCTTGGAGATGTAGAGATTTAACATCTTCCAAGGAGCAAGAACAAACAAGCCGATGCTTTGGCAAAGCTAGCATCAACCATAGCAATGCCTGAAGCACATTTCCAAGTTCCGATCTGCAAAAGTTGGGTGGTACCTCCCTTCTTCGAAAAGGAAGATGATGAAGAAGTTGGGTATTGTGCCATAGAAGTGTTCGATATTGGGAAGGAAGATTGGCGACAACCGTTCGTGGATTACTTGAAGTATGATAAGCTCCCCAATGATCCACACCTAAGGATTGATGTCCGGCGTAGAGCACCGCGATTCTTCTATTACAAAGATATACTTTATAGAAGATCGTTTGATGGTATTCTCTTAATATGCTTAAGTGATGAAGAAGCTTTTCAAGCTATGGAGGAAGCTCATTCTGGAATATGTGGCGCCCACCAGTCTGGACCCAAGTTATATTTCAGAATCAAGAGGATGGGATATTACTGGCCTTCTATGGTGAAGGATTGCATAGACTATGCACAAAAGTGTCAGCCATGTCAGTTTCATGCAAATCTCATTCATCAGCCTCCGGAGCCATTACATCCAACAGTTTCTTCGTGGCCATTTGATGCATGGGGCTTAGATGTGGTGGGTCCATTAACAAAGTCTTCTGGAGGCCATCTTTATATTCTGGCTGCCACTGATTACTTTTCCAAGTGGGCGGAAGTTGTACCCTTGAGAGAAGTGAAGAAGGAAAATATTGCTGATTTCATCCGCATCAATATCATATATAGATATGGAGTGCCTCGATACATCATCACGGATAATGGGAGGCCGTTCAGTAACTCTTTGATTGATAGGCTTTGTGAGAAGTTTGACTTCAAGCAAAGGAAATCTTCTATGTACAATGCAGCAGCTAACGGGATCGCTGAAGCCTTCAACAAAACACTGTGTAACCTATTGAAGAAGGTGGTCTCCAAGTCAAAACGAGACTGGAATGAAAGGATTCATGAAGCTTTATGGGCATATCGAACTACTTATAGAACGCCTACTCAAGCTACTCCGTATTCTCTAGTGTATGGGGTTGAAGCTGTTGTGCCCCTTGAAAAGCAAATTCCATCTTTGAGGATAGCTATTCAAGAAGGTTTGACTGAAGAAGAGAACGCACGACTGCGCCTCGAAGAATTAGAGGCACTTGATGAAAAGAGGTTGGAAGCACAACAGACACTTGAGTGCTATCAAGCTCGCCTCTCCAGAACATTTAACAAGAAAGTAAAGATACGTTCTTTCCAAGTTGGAGACTTAGTCCTTGCAGTGAGGAGGCCTATTGTCATCACTCATCGAGTTGGAAATAAATTCTTGCCCAAGTGGGATGGTCCACACGTTGTGAAAGAAGTATATACAAATGGTGCATACAAGTTGATATCTGAAGATGGAGTGGGAATTGGCCCCATAAATGGCAAATTCCTAAAACGCTACTACGCGTAATCCAGTCAAACCCAAGGAACGCTCCATGACGCACGAGCCTAAACTGCATGTTACTCCTGGTCCGCATGAGTATAAAATGTGTACGACAAACTCCTGGTCCGCACGAGTATAAACTGTGTACGACATCCACCAAAGGTAATTATACGTGGTTAAAATGTTAATTCACCCCACTCAGGTACTTTAAGTGGCTAAAGCATTAAGTACCCTACTTTGTCTAAAGTGGTTAAAGAATAGTCACTCCTGGCCCGCACGAGTATAAACTGTGTATGGCACCCCCCCTCAAAATCAAATCATGTCCCTTTTGAACTATGTTATGACTTGATCCTCTGCAAAGAGGTACGTAGGCAGCTTAGCACTCTGCTAAGTTCAGTCATATCTTTGGTTTATCACATCAAGTTTATGAGCAATAAATTGAAGTATGAAGGCAATGTCAGTAAGCAGCAAAGTAAAGATGCAATGTAATGATGAAGGAAAAGCAGCAGTGAAGGAAATGAACTTTATTGATAATGTCATTAAATGTTCAAAACATAAAAGGGAAAACAAACAAGTAAATAAATGAACAAGCAAAAAAAGAGGAAGCCCTACACTAAACAAAGAAGTTATCAGAAAGTATGCTTCGTAATTCATACTTTAGGGCTGCCTTCTCATTCTCAGATGAATACTCCTCTAAGGTAGTCGCTTTGTCAAGTGCAAGGATCTCTTCTTCTATGAGGTCAACTTCCTTCTTAGCACGGTAAAGGGTTTGTTTGAGTCGATCAGCTGCTTCACATAAAGTCTTCTCTTTCTTCAGGGTGGCCAACTCTGTGCTTATCAGCTCCAATTCTTCCCAGGTTGTCCTTAGTTTCTGTATCTCCGTCGTATGGGTATTCTTACAGCTTTGGAGACGACCTTTGATATCGGCTGAGACTTTTACATAATCTCTCTTGGAGGCTACTTTATCAGAGTTCGATTTTGCAGCAGTATAAGCATCAGCCTTATCAAATAAAGGAGTCAGGGCTTCCTCTAATGTAGAACAATCGATGTTAAGCACTTTCACTTCCTCTATCAAGTTAAATACTCCTTCCCTTAGAGATGATAAATATTCGATAGGAGTCCGTTGGAGCTTGTCCCTGATGCGGTTCCAGGCTTTCTGAGCGAATTGTTCCTTGAGACTTCGAGCTTCTTTCTTAAATTTAAATTCTGTTACTGCTGGGCATGCTTTCAAGGAGGAATCCATTCCTGTGTTAGAAGCATCACCCTTGGTAGAACCATCGCCCTCAGAGTCTGAAGAGAAGCCTAGGACCTGATTAAAAATATATTGAGATAGAAAATGAGGTATAATAAAAAGCTAAAAACAGAAAAATGCAAAAGGGGGGCAACCTCGTTGGATAAGTCATGTGAAGCGATAGCGGCAATTAGTTATTTTCCGTCACTAGCCTTAGGGACGGAAGTCGGGTTGGAAATCCTCTGCGCAGCCTAGGGTATTAAAATGAGCCTTGTAAAAAAAAGAAGAGAAGGAAAAGGAGGGAGAAAGAAAAAGAGAAGAAAAAGGAGGGAGAAAGGAAACCTCATCTTGTTTTTCAACCTCATCTTGTTTTTCAGTGGAGGCAATGGGCTTCTTCCTCTTCCAATGTTGATCCCTGGATACGCTGCAATTCTCTACAGATTGACTTTTCTTTCTTTTATGTACTATGGGTCTTACCCTATCATGCACCTGAGAAATATCTTGGACGTCTTGGTTGTTTTCATCAAGATCATCTCTGATGTCCACTTCTTCCTCTATAGGGACTGATGCTGGGGTAATCAGGTCTTTAATATGATCAGATAAGTAAGTGCCATGAGCATGCTTCCACCACTCCTTATATTTAGCCGTCGAGTAGTTTTTAGGAGTTGAGGTTGCGCCTGGAAAGTAAGCCTCAGATTTGGAGTTACACGTAGTGGAATGCCACCAGTGGTCAAATCCTTCTTCCAATGAGGCCTTGCGCAGGTCTGTTCGGAGCATGTTAGGTATATCTTGCAAAAAACCAAATTGACGAGCAAATCTATGAGGAGTATATGGCTCCATCACATAACGGCTACCTTGTCTCAATGTGAGATAACTGGTACGAAGAGCTACAAGATGGGTCCAACTAGTCCAATCATTATTCCCATCATCCACATAGTAGACAGCTACGTCTTTGGAAAAAATATTGCAGGTCCATGAAGCATTATCAGCTGTGTGAATTCGTTTGCGAGCCTCCTCAGGACTAAAGTATTTTGCACCTTGCTCACCAGAGTAAGCTACCATTCGAGGGTAGGATAATTTACTACCAATCGGAAAATGAGTCTTGAAATAATGAGCCAACCAAGCATGAACAAAGTGAACAGGAAATGTTGATTTGACTTCGGAGGGATTTGATGAGTCCGAGATTTCGTTCAAACCATGATAAATGCTCGTCAGTACTGGAATTGCAAGGCCCACTTTTTTTCCTGCAGCCATTAAACTCGCCACTTTAAAGGTACTTGGTCGTATCAAGCCTACTCCATGGTCTGGAAGTGCAAATGTGCAAAGCCAGCATGCTAAATGAGCAGCGAGATATGTCTCTTCTTGGTTTGCTTGCACAATCCCCATTTTTTTGAATTGATTTAACTCAGCAGATGTCCAGGAATGGTGCTTTGGGATAATGCCAGTTGGATTATAAGTTTTTTTGGGCCGAGAAGTTGACCTTTTCTCAACACGCGTAGGAGGCGCAGAGTATGTTACAGTCTTCTTAGACCAAAAATCCACCCATCGATCAATCGTCACACCTTTCTTGTTAGTATCCTTGTAGAGCAAATGATAAGCGCCAAGTAGATGTCTACAGCTGCGCGGGATACATGGCTCATTACTCGTGGAGAACAGTTCTGTTAGGCTCGGCACAGCTTCGTCATACAGGTAGCCAGCTAAAGGTAACCCCATCAAGTTGTATAAATCCCACAAAGAAATAGACATCTCTCCATGGTTGGTGAGTAAAGTGTTGGTAGAAGAACACCAAGCTTCACAGAAAGCTTTGATAATTTCACAGTTATAATCATAAGTAAAGAGAGACGCGAAGACAGCATCGTAAAGCTTGAGGTTTTTAAGAAGAGAGCGGTATCGACTTAGTACATCTTCAGTCCATTCCCAGTACCCTTCAATGTAATGAAAATCTCCAAGAAATTTAGTTAGCTCTCCCCAAGTTACTTTACCTTTCCTTTCCAAGATGTGTCGTCCTAAGGAGGGTAGGGGTTTTGAGCTAGGGTGTGGCTCGATATCAGCTCCTTTCAAAGTCCAGGTTATGTTATTCTTCCCTAAAGTAAGCTCATGAGACCAACATTCAAGGAAGAATTCGTTCTTAAGATTAGTAGGAGCTACGGCATGATTCCCTAACAGAGATTTCTCGACTAAAAGACGAGTCCCTTTATTCAAGGGTTGACGCTCGTCATCAAGGATCAGTAAGTAGTTTGAGCCGGACTGCCCTGTGATATTTCTGAAGAAAACCATGCCGAGGGTGGATAAACTGCAAAGCAAGTAAGGGAATATTAGAAGGAAAATAGGCATGAAATAATTTAAAGTTCATGAATTTAAATTAATTAAGGAGCCCAAAATAAACTTATGGGTCAATTAATTATTGAAATTCAAAGCCCAGGAAATATATAAATTAGAATTCAGCCCAGGAAATAAGGAATTAGTTGAAGCCCAAGGTAGAAATATCTCACTACAATGAGCTATCACAAATAAAGGAAGATTGATCAAAAGCCCAAAGTAAAAAAAAAAGGAAAAGTCAAAATAGACTTAAGAAAGTCAAAATTGAGGGCTTGGTAAGAGATTGATGTTATCTGTACAGAAGATGTCGAGAATCCCAGCTTTTATCCTCAAAATTCAATCTGCTGCCATCACCGTGCGCGACCAGCCGCTAATCCGATGCTGGAAATCCTCACCACTGCCGGTGCTCGGGTCTCGTCATCCCTCGATTGCTGCACACACCGGAGCCCGTCGTCATTTCGGATCCGCATTGTTGTCTCCGGCGAACGCGACTACTGCTTTTGCCGCTCAGCCATCACCACGACACGGCCGCCGCACCGCCAACCGCTGCGCCGATCTCTCGTTGCCACACGCTACCATGGATCGCGACACCGCCTCCATCCGCTGCTACAAATCGCCAGCCGCCGCAATCCCGCCATCACCGCCGCTGCGGATTGTTGGACATCGCTACGTCTCCTCGATTGAGCTGCTACCATGACTCACCAACAATCTTCACCATCTGCCGCTACAGATCTGCCACGCTGATCCACACGCTGCCGCTCAACCGCCGCGCCGCCGCTCACTGTTACCGGGAGCACGCATCATCGGCTGCTCTCCGATCTTTCATCGCGAAAGCCCAGCCACGACACTGCCACCATCTGCTGCAAATCACCACTGCGCTAGCATCGGATTGCCATCACACGTAGACTTGTGCAGCCGGAGAGCACCATCGCGCACCATCGTCGATCTACCGTTGATCGCACTCTGTTCGCTGCTGCCGCACACTCTGACAGTCGGACTATTGTGGATAGCGGAAAATTGAGCCAAGGGTGACGGAGGCGGTTGGCGGATTGTTGACGGCTATCGAGGTGGTAGATGGATTTTGTTGAAGAATGATGATGTGTTCTGTTGACAGAGGCAGTTGATGGGAGACGGGAAAGGCCGTTGATTGTAAACAGAGGCTGATCGTTGTAGGTGGACAGAGGCTGTAGGCGGTAGATGGGTTTTGTTGAAGAATGATGATGTGTTCTGTTGACAGAGGCAGTTGATGGGAGACGGGAAAGGCCGTTGATTGTAAACAGAGGCTGATCGTTGTAGGTGGACAGAGGCTGTAGGCGGTAGATGGGTTTTGTTGAAGAATGATGATGTGTTCTGTTGACAGAGGCAGTTGATGGGAGACGGGGAAGGCCGTTGATTGTAAACAGAGGCTGATCGTTGATTGTAGATAGAAGCTGTTTACTTGTTGACAGAAATTGACACTCATTCGATCAGTCCGAGGATTCATGAGTGATCGTAAGCACCAATTTGGATCATTCCGAGAAGGGAAGGATGTTGCTTGGCTTCTTGGTTTCAAAAAATAAGAGAGATAACATATGCAGAAATAAAGAGAACCAAGAAAGAAAATACATGCAGAAATCAATATAGAAGCAATAAGAAGCAATAGTTCAAGAAGAAAATAAGGAAGAAAGAAGATACAATACCACAACCTCTTGCCAAGTCAGCAGCTTCCAACGGAGAAGAGAATCTGTAAAAAAAGAGAGAAGCAAATCAGGTGAGATGTGAGAATTGAAGGGCAGGACCTCTTCTTATATAGGGGTTGGAAAATTGGGGATAAGTACGTGAAGATTACTCAAATATTTCTTTGGATTCGTTTTGTGTAATCTGAGATTATCATGTTATCTTTGTTGAGGATCCAGTATATAAAAAAAAAAAAAGAATAAACTTTGAAAAATGATAAGCCCAAATCGTGGAGATGGATTAGTATGGGCCATAACATTCTTTTATTAACCCGTCATGTTGTTCTTAATATTAAGAATTAATGGGCCAAATAAAATGAATTAATAGGTAAAAAGAAGAAGGATACAAGAAGCAAGAAATTAAATATTGCAATTTATTCACTTCAAAGAAATATTTCAGTGAACAAAATGCAAGGGGGCATTTGTAGGCAATTAAATTTTATTGCCTAATAAATATAAATGCAAAGAAAATATATTAAATATTGATTAAATATTTATTTATTAAGGAATTTAAATAAATTAATTCCTAAAATAAGTAAATAAATAATTGATAATTAATATAATTATTAGAGCCCAAATCCAAGTCAAATGGGCTCGATTCAAGTCAAAAGAGCCTCATTCAAGTCATGTGGGCTTGACCCAAGTCAAACCCAGCATGCCTAATTAAATTAAATAGGCCCAAGTCAAACCCAGCATGCCTAATTAAATTAAATAGGCCCAAGTCAAACCCAGCATGCCTAATTAAATTAAATAGGCCCAAGTCAAATCCAGCATGCCTAATTAAATTAAATAGGCCCAAGTTAAATCCAGCAGGCTTATTTAAATTAAATAGGCGCGTATCCAGTCCAGCAGGCTTAATTAAAGGAAGAAGCCCAACATATCTTTTGAAGGAGAAAATATCTCTCAAGTGGTTATTTTCTCTACCTATAAATAAGGACCTTCAGTCCTCATTCCAAACACATTCAAGCTCCCGAAGACAAGACGCTCTTGAAGAGATCAAGAACACTCGAGGATCTTCAAATCTTCGAATCTTCAAGCTCAAGAACACTCGAGGATCTTCAAATCTTCGAATCTTCAAGCTCAAGACCTTCGAGGATCTTCAAATCTTCGAATCTTCAAGCTCAAGACCTTCGAGGATCTTCAAATCTTCGAATCTTCAAGCTCAAGACCTTCGAGGATCTTCAAATCTTCGAGTCTTCAAACTCCAGATCTTCAAGTCTTCAAAGCTTCAAGTCGAAGGCTTCAAGTCAATCTTTAAGCAGCTTCAAAGTAACTTCAAGTCAAGAACCGCCTCCGATCAAGGACCAAGGTGCTAAGCCTCTCCGATCCGGCGTTCTTCATCCAGTAAAATTCGTGAGGTCAACGGTGTTCTACCAAATTGAACGACGTTCTTCACGACAAATTCAAGTCAACGTTCATTCCGAACAAAGGCTCGACGCCTCCGGATAAACGTTTTCAAGCTTCAAGTCCCGAACCCGAGCTCGGACAAGCTTCATCCAAAGATCCGACTCAGAAAGTTGGTAAAAGTCAAGAAAGTCAACTCAAGAGAGGAATCAGAGGATAAATAGAAGTTGTTTACTTCAATTCTCAAGTTTAATCCACATTGGATTATCATTGTAATTTATTTTGTGTTTATTATTTAATAAATACAAAATTTGCTGTTACAACGCCCAATATAGTAAAATGGTAACCTTTCGATATAAATGTGGGGGCTATATAAGAATTTATAGAAAATCAAAAACTAAAAAAGTTGTACAAAAAAGAAAACCTTATAGGTTGATAGGGAAAATAAGACCCCCACCCTGGAAATCTAAACCGAATCACAATGGATCGAAGCCCCTCTTTTCCTTCCAATTAGTGACAATATTCGCCGAGTAGCTCTCTTTCCACTGACGCTTAACATCAAGGTGTACGTGTATAGGCCCATCAGTCTATCCAAAGTGCTCAACATCAAGTCCGGCTTGGCTCTTTGATCGATGACGTTGTCTCATCATCCTTTAAGTTAGTGTATCTGCTGCTAAAGAAGGAGAGCGAAGATTTTTTTTTAAATCATTCCGAAGTGTTTACCACTAATCATCCCCGGATCCTTCCCGGGGATGGAGAGACTATAATTTAGTTAATATAAAATCTTTTGTACATCATGTATACGATCTAAAATTCTTACATTCAAATTCAAATCCGATTGAAAATAATACTCTTATCGACTTAAATTATATTTTTTTACAATATTAAATAAATAAAAAACTCTTGATTTAATTAAAATTAAAATTAAATTTTTAGTTTTTTTAGCCAGTGTTATTAGCTCACAACATTTTAACCAATATATTTTCAAATAAAAATAATACACTTAGTAATTAAAATAAATGACTTTTATGAATTACATGTATATTCTTAATACTACTAAATTAGGATTTACGAATCCTATGACACCAATAAACGATTTCAATCGTTACATCAAATTTTATTTAATTATTATATTTCTACCATTAATTAAATTAAATAATTAAAAAATAATAAAAGAACACTACAACTACCCTAACTTATAGCCTATAAATCAAAATTCACCCTTAAATTAGTTTTATCAATTGAATCCGAATGCAGATTTCATGCATGCACTTGGGTGCATAAATCAACTCTTCAACTAAAAATATATTATCATTTTAAATGTACCTATTTTAAATTTTTAATAATGGGTTTCCGTTGAACTACTAAAGAAATTGGTCCTTAATTTACATATTTTTATCACATTTGATTCTGTTGAAGAGAAAAATAAAAATAATGATTCATTAAAATAATCCCTCTATTTTGATAGGAAGTTTACATTTACTTTTGTATGGATATTAAAAAATACTTTTTCTATTTCAATAAGATTTTCACTCTTTTTAATTTGCATTTCGTAATATTCTTCACCTTCTGAAATAGCACGAGTTTCAAAATAACTAACTTGAAATACACCCTATTTTCAAAAACATCAATCTCACCTATTTGACATAACTTTCTATATCATTTACTCCCTCCGTCCGCCGGATAGATCCACATTTTGCCATTTTGGGCGTCCGCACCAAAGGTCCACATTTTCCTTTTTAAACACATGGGACCCACACACATCACTAATGCAATAAATATATGGGACTCATACACCCCACTAATACAACTACCAACTACACATTAAATAATAATACTCCTTAATATACGCGTAAAAAGTAAATGTGGACGTTATAGGCGGACGGAGGGAGTATTTATTATTTAAAAGTACAATTTTATGCTCACAAATCAATAAAATTAATTTTAAAAAATAATTTTTCTCAAACTTCATGTCTTCAATAAAAATAAAGAAATTCCGGGAAGGTGGGAGCATATATATTTGTATACGTATAAATACTTGAATCTTTAGACCACTGTCATAGAAGCATGCAAATTGCAATAGTTAGGTGAAGTTGATTCTGATTAATTTCAAGATCTTTGACTAATAATAGAACTCACTTGCTAATGTGTCTTGGCAGTAAAATCATATTTAGTCAATTAGAAAATTCCAACCACGAAAATCACGCCACGTTTGCACGATTCAATGTCTCACACATGCAAATATCTATTATATATATATATATATACATCATTTTCTCGAGTTAAAAGTTTATTTTGTTCCATAATTATTGAAAACTTTAGATTTTGTCCCAAAAAAGATATTTGTATCGATTTTGTCCTATAATTATTGGTTTTGTATCAATTTTGCCCAATTTTCGCCGGAACCCTAGATTTTCGCCGGAAATTGGTCACGTGCCACGCACGTGACTGTTCCATTTGGGGAAACCGGTGACCATGTTGAGGTGTCACTAATGTGTCAATCAAGTAAGATTCTTCAAATCATAATGTGCCACATCAAATTTTAATTTGTTTTTGTAAAGTCAAAATGCTGATTCAACATATCAACCCAATTTTTATATTTTATTACATGATATTTTTTTTAAAGTAATATTAAAATATGAATAACATTTAAAACAAAAAAATTAAAAAAATAAAATCAAATACAGAGAAGAAAAGAAAACAGATCTGTGAACTCTTCTTAGTGTTCTACCGATGAATTGCCGTCGACCATCACAAGTACCCTCGCCGCAACAAGAACCAGAAACGGAGAACCCTTGACTAAGGAACCACCGGCCGCCGCCCATCACCAGTACCCTCTCCGGAACGAGAACCAGAAACGAAGATCCCTCGTCTAAGGAACCACCGGCCGTCGCTCTCCCTCAGCCGGTGCAACAGTACTCGCGTGCTCGAGTTCCTCTACTACCCGCCAGCACCGTGCCCGGTGCCCCAGCCTCCTCCACCAGCCCCTGTGCGCGTCTCTTTCCATTTAATTTTTCAAACATCATCGGCGTCGAGCCTCTTCTTGCCGCCCTCGTTCTCGAATTGTAGCAGGAGCCTTTCACGCCGGATTCGCCGCTGTTAAGGGTTACAAATTTGGGGATTACATAAAATTTCGTTTGATTAAAGTTTTTCTTCAAATTTGTGGTTACAAGTCTCCCAAATTGTTCTTCAATATATTTTTGTTCGTCGATTTAGGTATATTTTTGTTCTTCGATTTTATGTTCTTCGATTTAGGGTTCTTGATTTGGGTATGCTGATTCGATGGTCAGAGGGGTGGCTTTGCTGGTTGCGTTGGGAGTGACGTTCGTTTATGTGAAGTGGTGCTGACGATCCGGCGGATGGAGGAGGCGGCGGAGGTAGGAGGGGCGCTGCGGTTTGATTTTGTTGCTGCAAGGAAGATGAATAGATGATGAACTGTTTTTCATTTTAAATTTTTTAGTTTCTGTATCAATTACTAATTGTTTTTAAATTTTTTAGTTTCTGTATCAATTACTAATTGTTTCTTTTTTTAATTCTTTTTGTTAATTTTTTTAAATTAATGTAATTTTCAATTTTTTAATGTGAAATATGGTGTGGCATGATTTAATATATTTGTATATTATTTTTAAATAAAATAATTTAAAATATATATTAGGAAATTAGATGTGGAGAGTTAGATTTTTGTTTTTTAATTTTTTTTGTTAATTTGATGACGTGGCGGTATTATTGGCCCAATTTTACCCATTTGTCCAGGTCACCCACCATTAGCCGGATTTCCCCAAATTATAGGTCACGTGCAGCGCACATGGCCAATTTCCGACGAGAATCTAGGGTTCCGGCGAAAATTGGGCAAAATTAATACAAAATCAATAGTTATGGGACAAAATCGATACAAATATCTTTTTTGGGACAAAATCTAAAGTTTTCAATAGTTATGGGACAAAATAAACTTTTAACTCTCCTTTTCTCATTACTAACTTTCTAATACTAGAACTAGAATATCCAATAATAATACTCAAAAGATATACTCCCTCATCCGTCACATACTTATGTTCACACTTTCCGTTTTCGTCCGTCACATACTTATGTTCACCACCCAAAAAAGGAAACTTCACATCAACCAACAACCTTAAAAGTTATCTTAATTTCAAAAATATCACTCTCACCTAACACACATAACATACTTTATAATTTATTTATTACCTAAAAATACCACAATACCCCTAAAAAATCAATAAAGTTGGTCAAAAAGTAATTTTTTTTAATCTCCGTATCTACAGTACCAGTGAACATAAGTCCGGGACGGAGGGAGTATATATTACTTATATGTACATAGAAATGTTTATTTACTTGAAACCTACATCAACAACAGTCCACAACTATCCCGAAGAAGAACAAGACGATGATTGCTACAACGGTTCGAATATCGACAAGTTACCCTCACAGTTTGGTCTAAGTCTCTTCTTTTGAGCTGCAAAGGTTTCACTGTAATCGCCTCCGATGGCAGCTTGCTCTACAGAGTTGATAACTACTCCTGCAACCCCGATCAGATCATCCTCATGGATGGTTTTGGTGATCCCATCTACACAATATGTCGACGCAAGTTAAGTATATATCAATATCTGTAAAACAAAAAAAAATGCAAATTGATATAAATGTGTATATGTTTTTCTTACAAATGGTGTTTGAATATCAGAAGCTGGGGATAGTAGACAACTACTGGCTGGTGTATGATGGAGAAATTGGCATCAAATCATCATCATCCAAGAAGCCTGTTTTCTGTGTGAGGAAAAACACAAGCATCATCAGAACTAAACCGAGTAGTGTGGTTGCGCATGTTTCTGGAGAGGGATGTGCTTACACGATCGAAGGATCGTATGCTAGTCGATCGTGTAAGATATTTGATGGAGCAAGGAGGGTTGTTTCTGAGATCAAGAAGAAAGAGGCGTTGATAGGAGGTGTATCTTTTGGGTTAGAAGTGTGTCAGTTGATTGTTAGACCAGGGATTGATTCAAGATTTGCCATGGCTCTAGTGTTGTCGTTGGATCAGATGTTTTCTTAGCCTCATCTTTTTAATTTATATTTTAGTAAGTGTTTGATGATATTTAATTAAGATAAAAGTTCCTATTTTTTAATTATGCATTTAAGATTCTTGAATTGGACTATTAACTCAGTCTTGAGCATAATCCAGTAAGAAAAGGCTATTACACATTATATATATATATATATATATATATATATATACCCTCGTTCGAGAGAACTAGGTACATTTACTTATTTCTACATTTACCTTAGATAAATGTACATATTTATCTGGGGGAGAGTGTGAGACGGGTTGACCCATTATTAAAGTATATTTATCATATATGTAAAGTATATTTATTTGTAGTTAAAGTATATCAATAATAAATTATATTATAATATTCTAAAATCATACTTTAATTCATCATTCATCATACTTTACAAAACATACTTTAAAAACCATTAAACATACTTTATCTATATAATATGTATACTTTAACGTGTCTCACAAACGGTCTCACATATATAACATCTCACAAGAGACTTTGTCTATATACGAGAGTCACTCTTATATATATATTCAGTTGAATTATATTAATAAATGTTGGTAATATCCAAAGAATTATGTAATCATAATAATTTACATATATCCTTCTAGAAGTATTTTCAAGTACTTAATCCACTGGGTAGACTATCTTCTCAGCGTCTTGCAACAAACCAACCTCATAACCTAAGCTTTAATTCCTCAACTATTAATTTCTCATGAGTTGATAAAATAATTCTTAAAAAATGATAGAGTTTCCACATTGCCAAATAATGACTGCCTTGATAGAATATTTTGAGAAATATTGCTTGAACTTTGAGGACACTATTATGAGAAGGAAACAGAAAAAAAAAAAAAAATATAAGCTTCAAGATGCAACAATAACACTAATAATTTTACACATCGCATATAACTTCTAAACATCAAATTACAACAAATGTAACAGATGGTGGGACTTTTGATTTTGCCACTTAATTGATCAGAGTGGAGAACATTTAGATCATACTCTGGTAAGAAATATTACAAGTATTTGAGCGGAACCTCAACCTTCAACATGCAATATCTACGACAATGCAAAGGCGAAGACGAAGTTCGTGCATGCACGTTCACACTCATCTGGCACTGTCGTAAAATAATGGTACAATTTCGAGTCAGAGCAGTCTGAATATGAAAGCATACCTACCTTTTTACATGCGAAACTATATACAGATCTAACAGTTGCACATCATTTCAGCATTTACATGTCAATTAAACATGATCCAGCTAACCTTCCAGATGAATCATCTTTACTGGGATGGTTTCCACAGCTTCGATTTAGTGCCACTAGGCCTATCTATGCTCCTTGGCGTTTTCATCACACACGCCTTCTTCACATGGTTGTTATTGTAATCTTCTGTATTAGAATTTGAATCCCTAGACAGCTTCCTAGGAGGGGATTTATAGGACATGATTGGTGATTGGTGCGATTTTCCTTTCCTCATGGTGTCGGTATGACCAACATACGTATTTGTAACGTCTGAGGAGAGCCTGAGCTTCTTGGAAGAAAATCCATAATCACCAACTCTGAAGGAATTGGGTGGTTGAACTGTTGTGTTTGGAGGGTCAAAGAAATTTGATCTCTTAATTGCTTTCGATTTGCTAGCTTTCATGGTAAACTGGGGAGGTTTATTCGACAACTTCTCCACTGGACATGGATTTTCCTTAAAGTATGCAGCCATGTCTACAAGCGTTTGAGCAGCAGCAATTGTGGGAGAGCACTCATCTGATTTCATCAACAGGTTGCAAAAGCAAAAATAAAAAATGAGAAACATAAAATCATGAATTGGTATAGAATCAAAACAGCATCAGTAACAAGAACGAAGTATTAACAACAGTGTTAATGAGTTGTTCAGATACCCAGTGAGATGTGTAGAGGCATTTTGCAATGTAATAAAGCCAATCGCAAACAAAATAGAAAGTTAACATAATAGAACATTAAAATTAAATGTAACGAGCAATAGTCACAGAACAAATTCAATTTAAGAAATCAAGTGATAGCAAACAATTCAAGCCTCCTATATTTAAAATCATTTTCATGCCTTTAGACAAGACACTAGACTTGTAAGTTGTAACCACAACCATATATTTCAGAATGTTTAATTCTATAACTGCACTAGTACATGAAACTGCAAAAAGAATAATTTGCAAATTGCAAGCAACAAAATATGTAAAAACTTGAATCCCAGAACACATGGTCCAGTGCAAGAACAATAACTATCATTCTGATGATACTAATCTTATCTAAAATATTATCCAAGATAAAAAAATAAATTAAAAAGAAATTAAAAAGCCAATGTTAAATGCAAATTAAGAGCAAATATAGACCACATATAAAAATAATATCTCTTCACAAAAAAGGCTTAGTATGAAATTTACCTGTGGGAACCCCTGAGAGTGAGCATGCAAAAGTGGAGAAATCCCATTCACTCGAAGCAAATTTATTTTCTTGCTCAGATGTAAGAATAGCCGATGGAACTAAATTATGGTCAAATGCCAGCGACTCGAAGTCCACTAGTAAATTACCCAAACCTTTCTGAAGAGCAGGAGAACTTTCAACTTTTACCCACCTACCTTGGCATATTGCACGGTTTGCGGTTATCTTAGCAGTATCCGAACCCAGCTTACTATGCCCAGAAAAAGAGTTAGACCAAGTAAAAGGTGGCAGTCCAGCTCGTTGAAGAACTTGTTTGCCAAGACGAGGATCAATGTTACTTTTTGATGAAGTAGTTTTGCTGGCATCAGAAAGTAAAAGATCCAAATCCTTGGGTGGAGGAAGCGCAAGACGCTCCAAGATCTCTTTTGGCGTATATAATGGGGATTCAGCAGCAGTAGAGATCTTGACTTTTTCATCAGACTCTAGAACCTTTGAGATGAAACTAGAATCAACTCACTATTCCAAAAAATTGAATTAAATAATAGGCACATTCTCACTAATATGTCAATTGTCAAAGATTATAAATCCAAATTATACGTAACAAAGACCTGAGCATAAACTACTTTTTAGTAGGCACCACGTACTTAAGTGTAAAGTTCATAAATTTCAAAACCCAATTCAGCTGACAGAAATTGATGTGAAGAAATAATGAATCCATGAAGTTAACTCTTTCCAGTTTAGATAAAATACTTGTGAAAAATAGCGCGCATTTTTTTAGTTCTACTGAGTGGAATCCAGACAAACCTTGTTGGGGGAAGGCAGATCAGCATTATAATTGCATCCTTTTCCCTCATCAGTTTGGCCTACAGCACCAACAGTAACAAAGCTGGTTGAAACCCTACAAGTGCCACTATTATCAATCTCAGCACAATTTCGGACCTGCAAGATTCTTTTAGCTTGAAGTACGGAACACATGTTTCTAACTGACTGCAAAATATCATTGGCTGGACTTGTGCCCTTTTTTCCCTTCTCTTTGGAAATACAAGGAGAGATCTCACTCCCACAAAGTAGCTCATGCATATGCCGCTCACTGACATACTTAGTGATGTCAAACACATCAGGTTTCAGACCATACATTCCTGAATAACTTGTACAGTCAGCTCAAAGTTCTCATTATAGAATGAGTAAATATATTCTTGAGGAATGACGGATGAACAACTATACTTTATCATGTGTGCAGATAGGCATTGAATTTCAATCGTGGGCATGGCAAAATTACAGATTATATGCACCATTAACTACAAAAACTGATCACCTAAACTGCACCTATACACCAAAATCTTGTGACTATAACTTGTTAAACAGTCAGATTGTAAAAAGATGAATACGAGATAGAGGGTAAGTGAGAGACTTGAATCAGGAAAAACCTCAGGCTGCTTAAAAAGCTAGACTACAAAACCAGTTCTAAATTGCAGATAATTAGCACTGCCTGTCAAGTGTCAAACACCGAGAGAGAACGGGAGAAAATGTCCATACATTCCATTTCCATAATCCACTTAAAAAGAAAACAAGAAAAGACTTCAGAAGCCACCTAAGGAAAGAATAACAGGTTGTATATTGAATTAATAAAACGGTTCTCAAAAGATTTTACCATCCTGGCTAATTGCAAGTGACAAACCATCAGTCAACTTCTCCACATATTTTCCTACCTTGGTACAAATACCAATGAGGCCCAACACGAGATGTAGAACATTTTCATTTGGACAATTTGTCCAGACATCGTTAGTCTGAGGAGGCACGCAGACATGTAGTTAAAAAAACAAAGCATGAAAAATATGCAATAACACTCTTTTCCAACTTAAAAAATTTCCAGGAAGAATAACTAACAGTACTTATAGACTTGGTTTGAGGACACCTTTGCTTAAATGAAACAGATATGAAGCCACCAAACTCAACTTCGAAATGAAGTTGAGCAAGTGAGATTGGTCATATCATATCATATTGATAAGTCTTTTATGAGACAGAGAGATGAAGATATTGAGATTGGCAATGAGATGGATACCATTACTCACAAGCTTAATGGTAATTAAGCAATTAAAATTCCTACTAATTAGAGATTGCAAATTATAGAGGAAAACCTATATCTCCTCTCTCCCCTCATTCACCGATATCGTGACATGTTGGTGGTTGCACAAATTATAGACACAATTCTTTATTCTCTCTTTCTCTCTCAGTGATATCATCGCAGTTCATCTACGCAAGAATCTTAATCTCTGCATTACTTGTGTGTCTCACGAGAGTGTCCCCATCATATTATAAACAAGACCTCCCTCATGAATGGATGTGGGACAAGACATACCCGAGCCTCTTAGACTGCATATCCCAGTGACAGTTACATTGTCATTAACCTGCACTGGTTGCAAGAACATGTGCCTACTGACCAGTTGATGGCAAGCTCTTATGCTATAAAATATGGACCCCTGCCTACCTCTACCTTAAAAATTGGCTAAGGCGAAGGCATTTGAACTTATAAGGAACCGAGTGATATCTGCCCTTCACAAGTTTATAGGATTATATAATAACTAACACAATAGATATTCTCAAAAATTAAAAGATAGTTTATACGCAGAATGGGCCTAAGAGAACTGCGTGAACACTTAACTGAAGAATTCATAAAACAAGAAATAGAAAGACTTCTGAATCTAATTCCAGATAGAAGTTCATAGAAGAATATTAAAGCAAAATTAGTTAAACAAGAAAATAGTCTCATACCGAAAAAGTTATTTCCTCCAGCTGCTGAACTAAAGCCAACCAAACCATTCTTCAGAGAGAAAGAATCACACCTATTATTGTTTTTACCTTTACCGTTTCTCTTCTCCCCACGTCTGCAATACGCACTAGACTTTCGCTTAATAAGTTGATTTTTCTCTACAAAAAATAAGAAAATAAAATGCACGAGTCAAAGCATCGTCAATTCAGCCATTAGAATTTACTGCAAAATTCAGAATCACAATTACAAGCCCTAGTGGCTAAATGTTAACAGTTAATGAAGTGAACTTGCCATAGTTTAAAGGTAAGCAAGAGAGTGTAGACGGAAGAAAAATTAAAAGAAAACTTTTCCAAAATATATAAACCCAGAAATCTATCCACTTATTTCAGCGGTATTTCTTTTAATATTCTCAAACTTATCACTAACAAGACCAAGTGGCTGCTATTCTACAGTTAAATTATACTTAACAAGAAAGTTAAATAACATTCAGTTCAGTCTCCTGTAATACTTGATAGTTCCTAGTCAAGTGTTCATCCAATAAGTTCATCGATGATCTTTAACACATATCACAGACACGAGGTCACAAACCAGAGAGGTGAATGACTAAATTCCTTGATGTATCTTTTGTTCCAGTCTGATTTTATGATACAATACCAAAAATGATGGGGCAAATCTTGAACTGACAAAAGCTAAATCTAAAATCAGATGATGCTAATAATGGTATCTAATATGTGAATATACATCAACAAGTGTAGCAACGCCGGGCTGAATCTTTGGATTAACCAGGTAGAATGCATGCAAAATTGTCAGTAATTTCAACTAATTAAAGCGCTAAGTGTAGCTAGAGAGAATTTAAAATACAAGCACAGAAATAAATGGTCAAAAGCAAATACTGCCAATGCATATCTCCAAAGTCTTACCACCTTAAGAACCTTTAACATATAAAGACAAACTGTGCCCTAAGACAATCAATTTGTAAAACCTCCCAATGCCTGATATAAACTGAAAATTAGATGACAGATTCCTGTATGCATAACAGCGCTTTTAATGCAAATCTTAAAATTAGATGGCAACCGAGCAAGTCTTCACCAACATCACTATTGGCACAAAAAACACATGCGAAGCAGTGAAGGTGGCAGGAATGGTGGTACAGGAGAATAAAGTAAGCACAAGAGCCAAAAAGCACAGTAAACCAGATGCATTTCGTAACTGTTTATCATTTTATTGATTTATTCCCGATGTAGAATGGTCAACGTAATCTGAACTCATTTTTTAAGCATTGAATTATTATGCATCAAATGAGAAACTGGTTGAGCTGATCAAGCCGCAGAAACAATACTCCTGGCTGACCTAAAAGAAATGGCGTTTACATGGACATGCACAAAAAACATAAAATTAGTTTACCAAAGAACATCTTCAGCTATTTTATTACTACTTGTTTTCCAAATCAATAAGAATTGATGCTTTTTATGCCTATTTCGATTGAATTGAATTGGTCATCACACTAGAACTCATTTAGTTGCAGTTGATTAGGAAAAGGTGTTGGCTCTATGCACCCTACATTCTTCCAAATACACCACATAAATTTTATGACTAAAATAACCTAATGTTAAATAGAACAAAAGACCTTAGTATATTTTATTAAACAGATGTATCTTTTATTTTGAAAAATATAAACGTTCAAATGTATTTCCCTCTCTTTCTTTCCCACATTTGACTGGCACGCTCTTCTATCCCAAGAACTCTCAACCCAACTAGGCACCACAATCTTACATTGGAAGATTTGATACAATAATACAAGAAATGAAGGATATAAGTAATGGAGCAGAAATTTCATACACAACAACTATACAAGTATTTGAAACTTTTAACCATTTCAATCTAGCCACAAAATGCAATTTCATTCTATATTCAACCCACTAGCGCATGACTGGTACAGTCCAAAAATGCGGGCACACAGCATATGCAAGCTTGGCACCATTTATATGCTTCTCAGAGAAACCAATTCATAATTGTTCGATCGCCAACAGAGGCGATCAGAAACCAGGCACAACAAAACTTGTTTACCATAACGTAATGCTATAATCTAACTTCAATTATAACCATATTAACTCAAACTTGTATGTCATTTCCCAGATAAATTTGAAAAATACCTCAAAATGGAAATCTTGAGAAACAAAGTAGAGAAAGAATTACCTTCGAATGGAGGGAATTTATCCATGGTGATGGGTCAGAAAACCTGATCGAAAAGTTGCAAATTTTGCCTTCTCTTTCAAACACAAACTGTATGAGGACGTAGGGGTGCAACGGTTGTTCAGTTACCTATCCGAACCAAAATCCAAAAACTAGACTAATTTAATAAAGAAAATACCAAAAATTTTATCTGTTTGGTCGGTACACAAAAACTAAATACGAAGAATTGTTCTTTTGCGTTGAATTAATTAAGCTTAAAAGGACTGGAAAGAATAACTTCATATATGAATTACGATAACTCATCATCTCCAAAGAGAAAGCAAAATATAAACAATAAATAAAGAATTTCTGAAATCAAATTACCATAAAATGAGTAAAATTGATTGAACCAACATATCCATTCACGCCGCTGCAGTCGCCATTGAGTAATTCGGACTAAAAACCTCCAAATCCAGGGCAAATTCTCACCATTTCAATCAAATCAAGATTCTCAGAGGACGCAGTAAAGGATTTGATTAAAAATCGAAGAAGATCGCGTGGGCGCGATGATGAAGCCGATAAGTGGAGGCTGCAACTGCGAGAGCATCGTGTAGAGATAAAGAGGTAGAGCAGAGCAGAGCAGTGAGAAGAGAATTGGTGCAGCAAGAGGTAGAGCGAGGCGCCGTTATTCTAATTTCAATTTTAGGGCTTTTTCTAAAAAATTGAATGAAAACCCAATTACTGCTGCATTACGTTCACATTTATATATCATGTTAATAATGTCATTTTCTTTCAAGAGCATCCGCAACCAAATTACTCGCTTAGTCTCTTTTCGGGTGGAACACTTTTCCTTTTAGTTTACACATCCTAAAAATAGCAATGAAAATTTAGAGGAACACTTGGGTGACCCGTGGTCACCCATGATTCTCTCACATGAGGGGATGAGGACCCACATGGGTGACCCGTGGTCACCCATGACCCTCTAACATGAGGGGATAGGGACCCACATGTCAGGGGTGGCTCCCACCCCCTCATGTGAGAGGGTCATGGGTGACCACGGGTCACCCAAGAATTACCCTTAAAATTTATAAAAATATTCTTATAATACACTTTAATTTACATAGATGCCACCCACTTTATTAAACTTATTAACTTAAATTATTTCACTTAATACATAATCAACAATTAATTAAAACAAATTAAAACATATAATTTAAATACACGGCCACTTGTTACAAGGTCGTGTTCTGCACACAGCCCGTGTACAAGCAGGCCGTGTCCTTCCGTCTCCATTTCGCTCCCGACTCAATTTTGTCCATTTCTTGACTTGTTTTACACATATTTAATCTATTTACACACTTCTATCAATTCATTACCACATTCCTCAAAATAACAATAATTTCACCAAAAATCACAAATACGGATAAAAACATCCAAAAAAATACACAAATAACGACACTAAAATTTAGGTGAAAGTGACTATGATCAACCCCTCAAACTTAAAGTATTGTTCGTCCTCGAACAATGAAAAAATGATAAACACGAGGAGTAATTTTCACCTAGAAAAACACCTAACAAATATAAACCACAATACATCACAAGTAATAAGGACTACAAAATCATATTAAGTATCTCTACATAATCAAACTTATAACATGAAAGATTAACAAATTCAATCTTAAGAATGACAAAAGAGTACTCAAATCCCTTTCAATCCAAGCCTCTCATAGGTTATCAATTTCACTCAACTCTTTATGAAGTAGGGTTTTTAACATCACTCATCAACCGGTTAGAACCGACTCACCATAGGCTTGCTCGTGGACTATGTTCACAAGCCACCCTAGTTTCATAAGTGATCAAAAAGGTCTTTATCTTAGGATGTAATGTTTAGGCTCTTTGGTAAGGTAGGGAATTTTGGATAATAGTGACTATTCAAGTGTAAACAATTGAAGAGATGATTCCTTTCTCCAACTTCCTCACTTTCAAACTCCCTTTAATTTCTTCTTTAATCACAAACACTAATCATTATCATCCTTGGATTTCTTGAGCTTCTTTTGATTTGCATGCTTCCTTTCTTTTGACTTTAGAATTCCACGAGCATATTCTCTTTTTTTTGTTGATTTGCTCATTTTTCTTGTTTTGAGGTCGCATGTACATTTTTTCTAAAGCTCTCTTCATCCTCTTCTTGTTTGTTTACCACTTCCTTTCTTCTCTAGCACAATTCTCACATCAAACCTTGTAAACCACCATGTCCTCAATCACCCACACATAGGTTACATTTATAAGGCTCAAGTGGGTTTTAAAGGCTTGTATTGTGCTTGAATCACAAAGAAAAAGACTTATAGGCTCAAAGTGGCTTACTAGGGATAATGTTTTTGGTACGGAAATTAATGACTATGACTTCATTCATCAAGGATGGCCTAAGATCATTTCACAAATTTCAATCATTCGGGCTTCGTTCTTATAGTCCATGAGCACGTTCTAGTTTGTCTAAGTTCAACCGGTCCTCTGATAGGCATTTTCTCAACACACAAAATTAATCCTCAAGTATGAAGGATATCAATTGTAGTTTCGAAGGTGATCAAGTTATATATCGAACCCAAGGGACGAATAAATATCAATTCAATAATGTTCTAGTATATTTAGACTATGTTGGAAATTATAGTGGTTGTGATATTGAAATTAAATAACAAATTATAATTAAAATAACAAGTAAAGATAACGAGAAGAATAGATAAGTGAGGTGTGATCAAGTAAGATAGTAGGTAGTTCGTTAGGTCATCTAGTTCCACTTATTAAGTCATCTTCCGTGTGACGGTGTCCAAATCTGTCTTGTGGTTTATGGACACATCACTAAACCATGCAAATCTACTCTATAGACACAAGTAAATATACGTATGACACGTGTGAATATCCTCGGAGCAAGATGTATACTTTACCCCCCTTTCTAGGTACTATCATAATCAATTATTTCTCGTGCACTTAGTACTCTAACCCGATTTGATCTTCCTTTATAGGAACTATAAAGTTATACTCTTTATCCTACTTATTAACCCGAATATGATTCAATTAACAAGTATTCATATAAGATAGTTCTAATAAGACTTCGGAATCCTTCACTTAGAATTATAACATACTACCCTGCTCAGCAGTTAACGCACTCAACCAATAATCAAGTTATGTATTTAGACTTTACACAACAATTATTGATGCACAAAACGACCGTGAGTATAGATTAAAAACGCGCAATCTTATATAAAATAAACCAAAAGTAGTGTTGTACGGAGTTTACACACGAAAGACAAATTAATTCATGAAACCTTCATAACCCTAGAACTACCGAAATGGCTCTAGCCCATGATTGATCTAAGAACAATCATGGTTAGTTGGACCATCTTACTTAAATCTCCAGCGGAACCTCTGTCATAGCTCCTCCGGATGATGGACGATCGATTCTCCTCTCAACTCTACATCTCCACTTCTTCTTAATCACGTGATCCTTCTATGATGCTGCATAAGCCTTCTTTTATATTTGTAATTACATATCCGGGCTTGGAATGAGCTTTTTAAATGATCCCACGCATCGACGGTATAAAAATACGGATATGGTAAGTTCCCGAGCCTCAATTCAACTTCAGCAACAGGTCGAATTGACCACCACAAGTCGAATTGCATGTCGAATCAGCCTACTGTAAGTCCCAAATGCTCGATTCAACCAACTGCCCTGGTCAAATCGAAGTGACGAGGTCGAATCGGCATTTCCGCCAACTAATTCGACCTGATGCCCAGGTCGAATCGCCCCTGTCGTGGTTGAATCCATCTTCTACTCATGTGTGCTGCCAATTCGACCTAAAGGGATGGTCAAATTGATCTCCTTCAGGTCGAATCGCACTTCTGTTTTGCCCAAACGGATGGCTTCGACTTCCTTTCTTCAGTATTCAACATTTCCACTCCGATTTCCTTCGAAAAACCACTCAAATAGCTCCAATAACACCTGATTCGTGCCTTTCACAATATATATCGGTTTCCAACTGATTTTAACCTTCAAACACTCCATAATAGCAAAAATCCAGGCTCAAGATTCATGAATTAACGCACTCATCAAACTCCCAAACTTACATGTTGCTCGTCCCGAGGCAACACAATCAAACCAAAGAGTCTGTATAATTCACGAGATTACCAAGTACAAAACATATTACACATTCAATTTCATCAATTAAAAACAAATATTTCATGCATCATACATATCATTCATGCAAAACATCACCCAATCATATTACCATTTGGAGTACTAAGTCATCTAGCTCACAAGATAAGTGTTTACACTCTCACTCAAGTGCTAATTTCACTTAACAAATTAATATATACGCTCATACTCAATCCATACGCACGCGTAACCATAAGCTTGGCAAGGGTCTCAAAAATCAACTCACAATCAACTAATGACTAGGATCACAAAGGACTTGTTTTTTTGGGTTGTAATGTTGGCTCTTTGGAAAAGGTAAGAAAATTTAGATAAGTGACTCAAACACTAGTAGAGAGTTACCTTGGAGGTTATTGCTTTCTTCTTTTTGCTATATATCCTCCACCAATTTCTTCTCTTGCACTTGCAATTTTTTATTTTCCTTCTCTTTCTTGCATCAACATCATTCTTCTTTTAATAACTTGGGTACCGGTTGTAGGCACTACCCTTTTCGAACAGCAATCGGGGTACCAGTTTCAGGCACTACCCCTAAATAAGATTTAACCATACACTTCTCTTACTTTATTACCCCTAAATAAGATTTAACCATACACTTCTCTTACTTTATTCAACCACATTCTATCTTCATTCTTCCTCTTGCAACACTTATTCACCTTAACTCTCTACCAATGAATAGGGTATTTAAACAAAGCTCAAGTAAAGGTAAAATAAGGCTATTTTATTCGGCTTGCCAAAGAAAAAGTTTTTTAAGGCTCAAACGGGGCTACCAAAGGTATACATAATCAATAGGAAGGGTAAATTTTGGCTAAGTGACTCAAGTAATCAAGAATGGCATAAGATCATGTCCTAGTAATTCACCAATTGTAAGTCTCACACAAGACTCCAAGCCAAGTTCTAGAATACGTTGATATGAATAATTCTCTCAAGAATAAACTATCATGACCAAGCATGATTAAAAGGCTCAAATTCTCATATAGGTAAATAGAATCCTAAGTACTCCTCATAGCACATAATCAAGATCAATTTCACAAGAATTCTACATACTTATCAAAATATACATGCTTCTCATCAATGAAAATTAACACATGAACATATGAATGCACAAAATTCATGAACCCATATATCAAATCAGTCATACAAGTATCTCTACAATCCCAACTCATGCATCATAGTCTACCCTCACAATCCATATCCAAGATGATCAAATATATCAATAAATACATGCCACTCACACAAGACACACCCATCCTGTAAAGAGAAAAAGAAGAATGGAGATGAGATGAATCAGAGAACACAAAAAACCTGCAACTCTACTCATCCAGAGCATCATCATCCTCATAATCATCGTCCTCACTCGTCTCATCCATCCTCCGCTCCACAATCCAGTGTAAATCACTAATGTGTCTATCCAAGTAATCAACACGATCACTCAGCTTACCAACCCGCTTATTCATGCCCTTGTACCGATCATCAAGCGTGGCGTAGTTGGCATTCGCGAGCTCAAGCTGTCTGTTTATCTCCCACTGATTCATGCTGATCATGGCCAGACACTCATTCAATAGACGAAACTGCTCCCGTGTATAATCATCCTGACCAGCCCACTGCTGCCGTGGCATTGCCGGAATAGGGCGAGGAATCCTCTCGTGCTGCTCTGGGATGTCCAACTCCTGATACTCGTCGTCTTCATACTGCTGTGGTAGTGGCTGCTGCTGCGGCGGCTGTGGCCGGAACTCTCCCTGCGCCACAATCTGTCGCAGCTCCTTAATCATACCAGTTGCGTACATCTGGTCCACCATCCTCTAATTTCCTCTCGTCTGAATAGTCACAGACAAGGCGACGTGTCCCAGTGAGCTCATCAACGTGTTCCTCTCCTCCCGAATGGTAGTCAGGTCACTCACGTCGAAGGGGAACATGAAAGTAAAGGGCTTAGGACCCCTCGTGAAGAACCAATTCCCGTCTTGAAAATGAGCCAACCCTGCCTTTACATAAGTAAACATAACCAAATCGAGATCTCTTAGGACAGGTGTGATGCCGGTGAAATCCATGTGATAATGCTCAGCCACGGTCGTAAGCAATCCTCCAATATTCACTTTCTGAAACCCGTAGACCCTAAACCGATTCAGCTGATAAATAATTAAAATACGAACCCACATTGAATTGCACCCCATTCAACATGCACCATAGAGCATAGAGCTCTCCTCTCGACATACAGCTTCCCTCAGAGCGGGCAAACAACGTGTTGCTCAACACTCTATCCATATAACGGAGCACTGGATTCTTGATCATAGAAGCACGAGCGTCCTGCATCTTAAAGTCTCCATCCTCTCTAAAAATCTCTCGCCAAAACCTGTTGGCATTGAAGAAATCGTTCTCCATCCGAGCAATCTCTGTAGGAGTCTGAAAAAATACATTGAACTCCTCTGCAGACCATGTCCTCATCACTCCTCCCAATTGGAAGGTACACTCATAAGGAAACCTTATAGGATCCTTCTCAATCTGGATCAAGCATAGAACTTTAGCCGTCACATGAAAATAAGTCAGCTTCTTCAGCTCCATAAAACGCCGGATCCCAACTTGATCGAACATCCACAATATATCATCCCGGATCCTCATAGTGAGCATAGCATCCTCATCTTGGTACCTTGTTCTAGCGATCCTTTCAGACACTTCAGCCCACTTTCCTTAATCTTGTCCCACTCATTCATTTGGATATTGAAGTTCGCAGGCAACCTCTCCTTCAATCTCAACTTTTTCGTCACATTATCCTCTCGAGATGGCTTATCTTGCCTCTTCTTTGATCGAACTTCTACTTTCTTGCCCTTGTCTTTTCCTTGTCCTGAAAACAATGCATCAATAACACCAACAAGGAAAACAAACCAAGTAATTGACTAGCATATCATCCAACTCTACTCAAGACTTCAAGTTTCAATGCATAATCAACCAAACCAAACTTGTTCCATTCATATCCAATACTCAATCCTCTTGCCTATTCAACATGATTCCAACACCAATCAAACATATAAATTAATCAATCATAGCCAACAACAAACATGCTTCATCAATTCAAACAATTCAACATGAACAATTGATAAGTGTGTAAATTCACACGTTTAGCATCTTGTTTTGTGCTAGTTTTGGAGAGTTTAAAGGTGGAAATAGGTGGAAAACCTATACATATTGTGAATTAGCATGAATCAGGTGCTAGTGGAGTTGTTTGAGTGGTTTTATTAGCAAAATCGGAGAATAAGTGTCAAGAATTAAAGAGACGGAGTCAAAGCTATGCGAACTGCCAAGGAAAGAGAGGGGTTCGACCTGTTGGAGGAGGGTTCGGCCTCCCCTGCAGGTCGAACCAGCATTGTGGATCTTACAGAAGATGGTTTGACTTGTAACTTGGGGTTCGACCTGTTCAGACAGGTCGAACCGTGGTCGAACCAGTTCGCGAGAAGAGAGGTTCGACCACGACATTGGGGTTTGACTTGTCCATTTGGTCGAACCAGACGTGGAATTTGTCCAGAGGCGTGGTTCGACCTGTGGTTCGACCAAGGAGGAGTGGTTCGACCTGATCAGTTGGTCGAACCAAGTGCCAAATGCTTCCAGTAGCGGGGTTCGACTTGTTGTTCGACCTGTGGCCAGTGGTTCGACTTGTTTGCTGAGGTCGAACCATTGCGCGGAAACTTACCTTATCCGGATTTTCGAGGCCTAAACGCGTAAGATCATTTGAAAAGCCCATTCCAAGCCTTAAGAACGTGATTAAAAGTATAAAAGGAAGCTCATGCAGTCCAGAA
Source organism: Pogostemon cablin (assembly GCA_023678885.1). NCBI lineage: Eukaryota > Viridiplantae > Streptophyta > Magnoliopsida > Lamiales > Lamiaceae > Pogostemon > Pogostemon cablin. The sequence continues at coordinate 23,358,821 of CM042955.1, forward strand.
GGGCCCTTGAATCGAGAGTCGCTAGAAGAGACAAGAAGATGTGGTTTGGAGAGAGGAGATGATCCTCCATCATCCGGAGGAACTTTAACAGAAGTTCAGCTGGAGATTCAAGTAAGATCGGTCCATCTAACCATGATTGTTCCTAGATCAATCATGGGTTAGAACCGGTTTGGTAGTTCTAGGGTTATGAAGGTTTCATGAGTTGATTTGTATTTCATGTGTATACTCCGTACAACACTACTTATGGTTTATTTTATATAAGACTGCACGTTTTTAATCCATACTCATAGTTGTTTTGTGCATCAATAATCATTGTGTAGAGTCTGAATGCATGACATGGTTATTGGTTGAGTGTGTTCACTGATGAGCAGGGTTTTATGTTATAATTCTAAGTGAAGGGATTCTGAAGTCTTATCAGAACTATCTTATATGACTACTTGTTAATTGAATCTTATTCGGGTTAATAAGTAGGATAAAGAGTATAACTTAATAGTACCTATAAAGGGAGATCAAATCGGGTTAGAGTACTAAGTGCACGGGAAATAATTGATTCTGATAGTACATAGAAAGAGAGATAAAGTATACATCTTGCTCCGAGGATACTCACACATATCAAACGCTTATTTACTTGTGTCTATAGAGTAGATTTGCATAGTCTAGTGATGCGTCCATAAACCACAAGGCAGAGTCGGACATTGACACACGAAAGTATGAATTAATGAATGAAACTGGATGGCTTGATGAACTACCTAGTATCTTATTTGATCACAACCACCTATCTCTTGTTTTGTTATTTAATTCACTATTTAAAGTAGTAGTTATTTCTCAGCTTAAACACACAAACCATTACAATTTCCTACATAGTCATAATTAATTAGAATATAGCTAAAGTGATATTTAACTGTCCCATGGATTCGATATTTAACTTGGTCACCTTTGAAACTACGATTGATATCCTTCATACTTGGGGATTAAATTGTGTGTTTAGAAAACGCCCATCAACAATCACAATGAACTACTTCAAATTCAACAATTCCAATCCATAATCAACATACTCTTCATCACACTCCTTAATCATCTAATAAATTCACATAAAACTCAAGGTTCTAACATCAATTAAGCAATCAAATCGAACCAATCAAGTATTCATATGAACTTGTTCACCCTATTCAACCATCACCATGAATTCTCAAATAAACAAGTTTAATCAACTTACCCATACCAAAATCAATACTTAGAACATCAATCCTAGGGTAATTGAGTTGAGAAAACATACCTTTTGTTCTTCCCATGGCTAAAATCGAACAATTGAATGAACTTCTTCAAATTTGTGCAGATAAACCCTAACTATGACTGAATTCGCTCAAAAACGCGACAAATTGAAGGAATTAAGGGTGGAGTGTAGTGTAATCGGTGGGAAAATATGTAGGATTGAAGATTGGAGGTAAGGTTTTTCGATTAAGGGTGAATTTGAGTGGAGGTGGTGCGCAAAAGTAATGAATGATTTGAAATCGGGGTTAAGAACACACTTACCTGGCTCAATTCGACCTCGATTCGACCTGTATAAGAGGTATAATTAACTTTATCGTGGTCGAATTGACCTTCTGGACAACTTTTACCTTCGATTCAACCTCGATTCGACTTGGTCCCCTGGTCGAATTAGTATGCCTCAGGTCGAATCAACACACTGTAAGATTCAGGTCCTCAATTCGACCTTGATTCGACCTGGGCCTCTGGTCAAATCGACATGCCTCAGGCCGAATGGGATCACTGGACGATTTTTGCCCCTCAATTCGACTTGAAAGCTTGGATTCGACCATGCTCCCTGGTCGAATTGGCTTCCTGATGCTCCAAAATTGAGTTTTCTTCATCCCCTACACACTTCAAGCTTAAAAACGAACATTAGGTACCAAAATAGAGCATAACTTCATCAAGAATCAATCCAAAAACTTAACATTCATGAGTAACTCCGCAAACAACTCAAAACACGGAACAAAACACTACTAAACATTGGCAAGTTACAAAAAAATCGACACATAAAAACCGATTAAAGTTTTAAATATGTCGCAAAAAATTAACTCCTCTAACAAACGTCACAAAGAAAAGATTATACTATCAGTGCTTATTGAGGTAAGTAAGTACATTACACCCCCCAAACTTAGTAGAAACTATAGTCGAAACTAAGTTTGCAAAGGGATGTAATTGCCGATAAGTAATCACGTCAAATATAAAAATTTCTTACTCACACAAAAGAAATAAAGCAATAAAACAGGAGGGAAAGCCCCCAACAGACGCTCTTGTTTAACGTCGGAGAGCCACAACGGTACGAATCTAGGACAAGGTTCTTCAAAGATGACACAAGCATCATCCAGCGACTTATAATGCTTTAATCGATGCCCATTCGCCGTGATAATGTCTCCATCTTTGTCAATAAGCTCAAAACTCCCCCTCTATAGGCTCTATGAATCATGAACGATCTCGTCCATTTTGACTTCAATTTCCCTGCGAAAAACTTCAAACGGGAGTTAAAAAGTAATACCTCATCACCTTGCTTGAAATCTTTGTATGAGATCTTAGAACCACTTCTTCATCCTTTCCTTGTAAATCTCAGAATTCTTGTAAGCACGATTTCTAAACTCATCAAGTTGATTAATGTGAGTCATCCTCAACTCTCTCACATCCCTAAGAGACAAGTTCAAGCTTCGTAAAGCCCAAAAAGCTTTGTGTTGGATCTCCAAAGGTAAGTGGCACGGCTTCACATAGACAATTTGGTACGATGACATATCTAACACCATCTTATAAGCAGTACAGAACCCCCATAACACATCATCGAGCTTCATAGCCCAATCTTTCCTATTGGTTCCTACCACCTTCTCCAAGATTTTCTTCACTTGACGGTTAGAGACCTCCGTTTGCCCATTCGCTTGAGGATGATAGGGTGTAGTAACCCTATGTTTGACACTATTATTGGCGTTCGATCGTTTGGTTAACGTGAACTTTTAGGATTCCATGCGTTTCTATCATAGCGGAAGCAATAAATCATAGAAACGATTACCATTCACCAGGGTATGTTGAAGACGAAGGATTCTCGCTAGCAGCCTGTGCAGTCCCACGAGAATGGCCATAACTTCCTCGTCTGATGTCGAAATTAAGTGATCTTTGCGCTCAAACTACTCTCTCTTTGACGGCTTTCCTTCAGTATATTGATCATCAAATTTGGAGCACTATAAGATTTTATATAAATTTCACAAAATGGCGGACAGCAGCATCAAACTACCTTCTGATCTTCTGCTCTATGTCCCAAGTCCGATCTCGACGTCGTGTGGGCGACGATCTACGAGACCTCCTCAATCTGCTCTCAACCCTCATCACACGTGAATAATAAATTAGATTAGAGTTCCAGATAAGCTGAGGTGACTTATATACATGGGCTACAGCAGGGACCAGGAGGAGAAATTGGGTTGGGCCTCTATTGGGCTTAAGTATCCAAGCTTAGCCCAAAGCTTATACTTAAGTCCAATAATAATAATATATTCCACTAAAATATTATTATTGAACTACCGTACCAATCCCAAAATTACGCTTTGGGCTCCTTCTTATTATGAGTCCATTAGTCTCCCCATGTTTAAGATATGCAATGTCCATTAATTAATTAAGTTACTGACAACCCAATTAATTAATATCTCATCCAAGAGTAGTACCACTCAACCTTATTATCATGTCGGAATAAATTCCATCTGCAGGGTTTACATGATAATCCTTATGAGCTCCTCAAGGGGACATCATCAACCTATGATGGACACGGATTCCTTCTACAATCAACAACATACCATAGAGACAACACTACTTCCCAACTCACCGAGTTTGTTGATTTAATACATTTAAATTTCACCCATTGATGAATCAAAGAGATACATACTGCCCTACGTGTCGAGGTTATTGTATAGGGATTAAGAGCACGACTTCCATAATAACTGAGATCGAGTTCTTCTATAATTCAGTACAAGTCAAACGATCTCAAGAGGTCCTGCTCAATACACACAAGGTGCACTAATGTGATTCTATAGCCAAGACAAGCTAATACCAAACCACACTACAACCATACCGATAGAGAGTCCCTGTCTATCTCGGTTGCGAGCATCTGTTTATACTTTATAAGAAAACCGATAATATGATCTTCTGCGTGTTGTCGCACAACATATTATCTACAATATAAAGTAAGTGGACTATTGCATCACAAGACGCAATCATTTGATCATATGATTCTTATTTCAAATTAATTGTTATAACATTGTTCATACAAAAAGCTAGACTTTTAGTATACAATCCAACAATCTCCCACTTATAGACTATGCTGTCATGTCTTCTGCCATACATCTGATTTCCACTCCCATTACACGACCATCAAAAACTCCCGCCTTAAGGTCCTTATAAATGGATTTACTAGGTTATCATCTGATGCAATCTAGGCAACAACAATCTTCCCCTCATTATACGATTTCTCATAACAGGTGTACTCGCGCTCCATGTGTTTAATTGCCTTATGGGCTCGTGATTCCTACAAGTTTACAACTGCACCAATATCATCAAAATAAATTGTGATAACCTTGGGCAAACTTAGAAAACGCTTCAAAGTCTATCATGAAATTTCTAGAGTCATATAGATACTTTGGCTGCCTCATAGGCTCCAATTTATCATCTTTCCATGATGGAGTCCGGAGTCTGAAATATATTTCTTTATAACACTCCTCCACATTATGACTTTACTTTCTAAAATTAAACACATAACCTTGAGGTGGATTTACTGCCGTCCACTTTGATTTGAAAAATCCAAATCTACGTAATCCACACGAAGCAGTGAATCTGCCCGGTAAGCCTACACATTATTTCCAGTCCTTCTCAGGCACTTCAAATATGTATTACCACAGTTCATTATTCTTGTTCCGGGTTACGTTGATACCCACTGTTCATGCATTTAGCAAAACAGATATCCATTCTCGTGCATAGCATCTCTCAGATTAAGCTTCCTTATTCGCCAATGCATAAGGAACCACTTTCATCTACTTTATTTTCTTTTGTGTCTCAAGACACATTTCCTCAGATAAAGTTATATGCTAAAACAAGTAAGGATCATATCATTTTATGAAGCTTGAGATAAGCATAGCATCCTTTCTTATGATCCGTATCACCGTGATCAAAAGGATATATTTTGCTCCTCTTAAGTCCTTCATTACATACTGCTTTATCAACCATACCCATACGCTCGACAATACTCTTGCATTGTTTCCAATGAGCAAGATACTATCTACGTATAGCACAAGAATTACCACCACGTTTCCATCACTCTTTACAATACACAGGACCTATCCGAGCATTGATTAAATCCATATCACTGGATTTCCTCATCAAAACGGATGCTTCATGATCCTAAAGCTTGCTTTAGTACATCAATAGACACTTTTAAGCTTACTATCAAAATGCTCTTAGCCCTTTTCAATGAATTTCTCCTGTTGTTCCACATAGATGTTTTCCTCAAGACTTCTAATCAGGAAAGATGTCTTGACATCTATTTGCTATTCCTCACAGTTTATATGAGTAGCAACATATAAAAGAATTCGGATCAATATAGGCACAGCTACCGGCGAACAAGTTTTTTCATAATTGAACCCTTTCTTTTGGAGTATACCTTTTCGCAACAAGCTTGCTTCCAAGGTTTTCACCTTATGCTATGATCCTCTTTTATTCTTGTATACCCGCTTCTAATGGCTTTTACGCCATTTAGCGGCTCTACTAGCACCCAGATTTAATTCAGAATCCTTCGATTTTAATTTAACATTCATTGCAATTAGCTAAGATTCTGCATTTCTATCTTGTAGTGCTTCGTCGTATCCATGGGTCCATTTCATGTTTACTAGGGACCAAGTCTCACGACTCTCCCAAAACATATATCTTACGGGTTGTTAAACAACCCTCCCACTACGACAAGGCACTACATGTAATTGTATATCAGATGTGACAAGCGATGCAGTTTACCTTGTGGTATATCCTCTTGTACCCTTGTTACTAATACTTAATGTTTTCCTCTCATATCCTTTAGAACAACTTATACATGGGTTTGTGATTTATTACATAGTCATTTTCCAAAAATTTAGTGTTTATGTTAACAATCACCCTTCGATCTTTCGGACTAAATATATCACCCTCCATTTTTCTAGGATGTCCCACAAATAGACAAACGTTTTACAAATTACTGTTTCTAGGGCATATCCATAAAATGATTTTAATAATTTCAAATAATTCATCATCTATCTAACCATTATCATAAGAGTTCTATACCTTCTATCCGCCACACCATTCGGCTGTAGTATGCCTGGTGTTGACAACTTTAGATTTAATCTCAACCTCTGATTAATAGATCCTAATTATCCTAAGAGGTACTCGTAATCACGATTAAATCGTCATTACTTGATATATTTTCCATGATGCTTCACTGTACCAGCCTTGCAATTCTTGAATAAATCAAAGAACTTAGACATGCAGTGCATCAAATAAATATATCGGTATCTAGAATAATCTTTGATTATTCATAACCACCTCTCGCCTGGATAATATTAGGTCTGCTTGAATCAGAATGAACCAATTCCAACATATATATCTTTGGCTCTACACCCCTTTGCCTTGAAAAGGTAATTAATCATTTTTACTTCCAAGTAAGACTCGCAAGTCCGATAGTTTCCACTTCAGATAAACCTTACGGTCCATCTGTTATCAACTTTTGAACCCTACTCAACTAAAATGATCTAGTCATAGACGCCAAATGTATGTTTAGTTCATCTTCGAAGGTTCCTTTCTCTTACTAAGATTAGAAGATGCATTATTAATTACTATTTGTTGCATCTGTAGAATATACATGATTTAAGAGTATACAAATTGTTCACCAACGTACCATAACAGATTACAACTCTATCCTTCATTATAATGACCATGTCATTTAAATGAAATGGAGTATCCATCTATTAATACATAGAAACCGAAAAAATCAAATTCTTTCTATGAAAATGTACGTAAAGACAATTCCTCATAATCAAACGTCTACACATATCATTAGATAAATAAACAACTCCCACTGCAATAGCCACCACTCTTGTAGTTTTACCCATGTCTATAATAATCTTATCCTCACTTAGTATTAAACATTTAGTGATCCTGGTATCTACACACAACATGTTCATAGATGCCATCACAAATTAAGCTTTAATAACTAATAAATGAGATACTAATCCTTGTTCACATCTTGATGAAAATGGATTTCCATTGCCACATGTTTTGTCAGAAGTTCCCCATCATATACAACCTCTCATATTTTAGGTAGAACTTGCTCAAAACATCTAGGTAAATTATGAAGTATAAGTTGATCTAGGTTTCCCCTTCAATTTCTACTCCAAGTATTCCAATTCATTCATCAACTTAACCATGACCTCCCGCCTTTTTTAACTTACTCAAGTATCCGAAGAGTTACATGAGACCATCATATTTCTATGAACCTTTCATCTCTTCACTAGAGACTTTAATAGGCATCATGGGACACCCTTAGTGAGAACACATTTATATTTTCCTAAGCAGTAAAATTCGAAACCAAGATTCTTTTCTAATCATCTAATTTGGACAAGTAAATATGTTTCTTTTAGTAAGCAATAAGCAAGATAAAACCATTTGAAAGTTCAGAGAATCATAAATAAATATACTGATCAAATCTTCGAATTTTATCCTTTTATATTGATTCACTCAAAACAATATAAAAATAAAATTCACCGACATCTCAAGCACCGTGAGTTTGCAAGCCATGTTAGTGTAGACGTTTACAAACCCGAACATTTACAAGAGAAGGTTTTACCCATTAATTTCATTTGTCAACCTAACTTTATGACAAAATAATTAATAGACGGTTCCTCTTTAGCCATTATTTGATCCCAAGTCCATTGCGCGAGCTTATGTGCCTTACAGTTGGAGAAGTACACACGCGCTCGGGTAACTTACTACAATCATCAATTATATGTTTGTACTAGTGAACCACACATAAACTCATCCGTTAGGGAGGAAGGCATGTTGCCAACACGCAAGTTCATGTGCCACATTACAAATAATAATTATTTAATGAAGTCTATACCAGTGATCCGTGAATAAACTCATTTGTTAGGGAGGAAGGCCTATAGCCAACGACCTATTGCCAACACGCAAGTTTACTCACATCACTTACAAACCAATAATGGAGGCCGCGGGAATTTTTACCAATCCCCTCTCCCACATAGTTATTTAAAACTGAGGATTTTTATATACATATAATATTCAGAATAATATACGCAACCTAGCATGCTCCTATTACGACACATAAGGCAGTAAATCACATAAAGCATGCATACATATATAACAATAATCAATTAATAAATCAATTATAACAGTTATATAACAGTGAATTCAATTGTTCGCCACTAATCACGAATGCGGACAACTGCGATGGAGATCAACCTCCCCACAACCTACTCCACCACTCTGGTACCCTGCTCGATCATATTATGAAGACTCACATGGAACCTGATGCAGACCAGTCGAACTTGATGCAAACCCGCTCGAACCTGGTGCAGAGTCGATCGAACCTGATGCAGACCAATCGAACCTGATGTGAATCCGCTCGAACCTAGTGCAGCATCGATCGAACTTGATTGATGAGTGTGTAAATTCACAAGTTTAGCATCATGCTTTGTGCTAGTTTTAGAGAGTTTGAAGGTGGAAATAGGTGGAAAACCTATACATATTGTGAATTAGCATGAATCAGGTGTTAGTGGAGCTCTTTGAGTGGTTTGAATAGCGAAATCGAAGTGGAAGTGCCAAGAATCGAAGAGACGGAGTCGAAGCCATACGAACCACCCAAGAAACAAGTGGGTTCGACCTGTTGGATGAGGGTTCGACCTCTCCAGCAGGTCGAACCAGCATTGCGGAGCTTACAGAAGAGGGTTCGACCACGACTCAAGGGGTTCGACCTGTCCATCAGGTCGAACCTAGGTCGAACCAGTTCCTGAAAAAGAAGATTCGACCACGACGTGTGAGTTCGACCTGCCAGTTGGTCGAATCGGGAGCGGAAATTGTCCAGTGGTATGGTTCGACCTGCGGTTTGACCAAAGAAGGAGTGGTTCGACCTGTGTAAGAGGTCGAACCAAGTGCAGAAATTGTCCAGTAGCATGGTTCGACCTGTGGTTCGACCTGCGGCTTGTGGTTCGACCTATGTGCTGAAGTCGAATCGTCACGCGAAAACTTACCTTATTTGGATTTTCGAGGCCGAAACGCGTGAGATCACTTGAAAAGCCCATTCCAAGCCCTGAGACGTGATTACAAGTATAAAAAGAGGCTCATGCAGTTCAAGAAGGGAGCTTTTTGATCGAGAATCATACAAGAAACAAGAGGAGTGATCGTCCACCATCCGGAGGGCTGTGACAGAGTTCAGCTGGAGGTTCAAGTAAGATTGGTTCTTCTAACCATGATTGTTCTTAGACCAATCATGGGCTAGAGCCACTTCGGTAGTTCTAGGGTTATGAAGGTTTCATGAGTTGATTTATCTTTCGTGTGTATACTCCGTACAACACTACTTGTGGTTTGTTTTATATAAGATTATGTTATTTTAATCCATACTCATAGTTGTTTTGTGCATCAATAATCGTTGTGTAGAGTCTGAATACATAACATGGTTATTGGTTGAGTGCGTTCACTAAGGAGCAGGGTTTATCGTTATAATTCTAAGTGAAGGGATTCCGAAGTCTTATTGGAACTGTCTTATATGAATACTTGTTAATTGAATCATATTCGGGTTAATAAGTAGGATAAAGAGTATAACTTTATAGTACCTAAAAAGGGAGATCAAATCGGGTTAAAGTACTAAGTGCACGGGAAATAATTGATTATGATAGTACCTAGAAAGGAGGGTAAAGTATACATCTTGCTCCGAGGATATTCACACGTGATACACGCATGTTTACTTGTGTCTACAGAGTAGATATGCATGGCTTAGTGATGCGTCCATACTCCACAAGGCAGAGTCGGACATTGACACACGAAAGTATGAATTAATAAGTGAAACTGGATGACCTGACGAACTACCTATCATCTTACTTGATCACAACCTACTTTTTTGTCTTTCGTTATTTCGATTAATAGTTCCTACTCAATCTCAATACAATTATATTACCATATAGTCTTAGTTTACTAGAGTATAATTAAATTGATATTTAACCGTCCCTTGGGTTCGATAATAACTTGGTCACCTTCGAAACTACGATTGATATCCTTCACACTTGGGGATTATTAAATTGTGTGTTGAGAATACGCAGACAAGTCAATGGCGCCATTGCCGGGGACGGCTTAAAATATCTTTTTGTTATTTCTAGTTTATTAGGATTATCTTTCTTGTTTTACTATTTTCTCTTTGATTCTTTCCAGGTGTATGCTCACGCGATCAAAGAAAGGTGAATTAAAACCATACAATCCTGAGATTGGAGCATCGTCGAGGAAGAAGAAGAAGAAGAAGAGTAAGAACAAGACCATAGATCCAACTGAAGCTCTTAACCTTGGAGTTGAAGTTGACGTGCAAATTTCGCAAGTGATTGAAGCTGCAACCGATGTTAATTTGGAAGTAGAGACAGTCGACATGGCAGCGAATATGGATAATCTGGCCATCCGTGAGGTTTTCAAGAATAACGGGGCTGGACACTTTGGGCTTCTAGGAGCGAGGGGGGCTAATGCAGATTTCGATCTTCACCCTGCTCTTATTAGCATGATAGAAAGGAACTCCTTTTTAGGAGGATCTTTCGAGGATCCGCAGCAGCATGTAAACAAGTTCTTGGGATATGCAAATACTCAAAAGGATGCAGGAACACATGAAGATGCGCGGAAGATCTTATTGTTCAAATTCTCGCTTACTGAAAAGGCGAGAGATTGGTACGATACCTTAAACGCAGCTGAGTGCACCACTTAGGAGCAATTAAAGTTAAGGTTCTTGGAGAGATACATGCCACCGTCAAAGGTGTTCAAGATGAAACAAGACATTAACCAATTTGCTACCGGTGGGGGAGAGAAGTTTCATGAAGCGTGGGACAGATTCAAGGACATGCTTCGTAAGTATCCTCAACATGGGCTATCTAAAGCTCAATATATCAGTATATTCTACAATGGATTGGACTGCGATTCACGAGTGTTATTGGATGCTTCTTCTAATGGAGCATTGCTTACTAAGTCATCCGTAGAGGCCGAGAAGTTATTTGAAGATATTTCGATGAATTCGAGAGATTGGCCAACTGATAGAGTTCGAGGTACTTACGTTCTTGGAAAGGTAGCTCAAGTTGAACATACAATGGTGAAGACAAGTAGAGAGGATGAGATCGTCTCTAGCTTGTCCAATATCAACAAGCTACTTAAGTCCCAACAGAAGCAAATCAGCGAGATGTCTCAGCGAGTACCAATCATGCAGCAGGAATTACAGAACGATGGAACAATCCAAGAGGAGTTGGAAGAGGCAAATTACGCCATGGGTCAAAGTATTCAAGGGACTAGGTATCCAGATCAAGGAAACCGGAACTACCAAGGGGGTTATCGAGGAAACTTCAATAATCGTGGTCCCCCTGGTGGTTATCAACAACAGCCTAGGAGGCTGGAGTTCTTATGGAGCAATCCGAACAATGCAATGCAATCTCCGACGGGTGTTGATCCGGGTGCTAAGGTGGAAGAAGGGAAACCGGGTTTTGAGGATACTGTGAACAGGTATATGGCGAAGAATGATGAAAGAGTGAACCGCCTTGAGGCTAAACTTGAGAAGAATATTGATGAGCATCATAAGGATTTATCCACTCAAGTTAGAGACCTTACGTTGTTAATGGGAACAATTGCAGAGAATGTGAACACATTGACTCAATCTGTGGAGAAAGGGAAGTTTCCGTCTCAGAGTATTGAGAATCCTAAGTCCTGTAACGCCATCACATTAAGGTCCAGAATGCAGTACGAGGGGCCAATGAAGCCAGAATTGAAGGCGGACATGTCTAGGGCAGAGTTCGACCATGGTTCGACCAACATTGAAGGTCGAACCACGCAGGGGAGGTCGAACCAGCACACTGGACATGTTCCGGAGATGAAGCCACCTAGGTTCGACCAACGTACAGACGGTTCGACCTTTCCAACAGGTCGAACCATGGTCGAACCAGGCCATTCAGAGCACTCTGTTTTTCCAGCTGATCGGTTCGACCAAAGCAAGCATGGTTCGACCTGGGCAGAAGGTCGAACCTATATCGAACCACACAATTTGGAGCACTCTATTTTGATGCAGCCACGGTTCGACCACGACGTACATGGTTCGACCAATCCATCAGGTCGAACCTATATCGAACCGGAGGGAAGAATGAGTCCAGTAGGCAGGTTCGACCTAGGGGGCAGTGGTTCGACCTATCAAACAGGTCGAACCCAGGTCGAACCTAAATTTCAAAGCAAGAGTAGCCTTCCAGACAAACGGTTCGACCATTACGTTCCTGGTTCGACCTGTTCCACAGGTCGAACCCTGGTCTAACCTATCCAGAAAATGCCTGTTGCTAGTCCGAACACTCTCAATGATGTTGATGCTACTCCAGTAGTTCAGAATGAGCAAAGTACAGAGATTATAGCTGAGAAAAAGTGGGAGAGAGCCAAGCGATTGAGAGCCAAAAAAGAGAAAGCGGAGAAGGTTGATCGTGATGAATGGAGAATCCCCAAAACAAAGATACCTCCGCCGTTTCCTTACAGGTTCGTGAAGAAGGGATTGGAAGAGAAGTTTAGAAAATTTTCAGAGATCATGAACAAGATAAGCTTGAGCATTCCTTTCTCGGAAGCAATAATGGAGATGCCTTACTATGCCCGGTTCCTCAAGGACATATTGTTGAAGAAGAGAAGCTTGAACGGAGTTGACACAGTGAATCTTTCTAAGAATTGCAGCTCAATCATTCAAAGGAAGCTGCCGCCGAAGATGAAGGATCCGGAAAGCTTTACTATTCTATGTGAGATAGGAAAGGGGCCGGCACGGCGAGCTTTGTGTGATCTAGGAGCAAGCATCAATTTGATGCCGTTGTCCATTTTTTAGAGGCTTGGTTTGGGGGAGTTAACCCCTACAACAGTTGCTCTCCAATTGGCGGACAGGTCGATGACGTTTCCAAAAGGGATTATTGAAGACATACTCGTCAAGGTGGAGAAGCTAGTCTTTTCGGTGGATTTTCTTGTGCTAGAGATGGATGATGACAAGGATAATATCCCTTTAATCTTGGGGAGACCTTTCCTTGCTACTGCTGGAGCTATGATTGATGTTCAAAAAGGGGAGCTTAGATTGCGGATGGACAAGGAAGAAGTTCTTTTCAACCTTGATAAGGCAATGAAGATGCCCTTGGAGTCTCAGTGTCATAGTATTGACGTGGTGGAGGAGATTGTGAAATCTCCTACTTATTCCACTACGGAGATTGATGGTCTTTCTAATGATGAGTGTATTGAATATCTTGAGAATTTACTTGCTTTGGGTGATGCCAGGTATGTATTGGAGAAATCTAAGGCTGAAGAAGCGAAAGGGTCTAGAATAAACTTGCCATTGGAGAGAGAGCACTCCAATGGAAGAAAAGAAAGAGGAGTCTACACGGCTATGGGATGAAGGTAATTCTAATGATCATATTTTTGTGAGCAAAAAAGGTGCCGTGCTGACTGTAGATAAAGAAAGAGAAGATGATGCCTACTTGAAGCCTCCTAACTTACCACCGGATACCCACAAATTTGAAAGTCCTTTCTCTCGTTCTTTATTTTGTGATCAGTTTCATCCTGACCTTGATCTTGATGGTAATGGGAATGATTCTGGAATTGAATGGAAGATTGACAGGAATGAGACGAGAAAGTTTGAGAGAGGAGATTCTACTGATCGTATGGTGCCTATCAAAGGTAAGGTGGTAAGTGTGGATAATAAGAGAGGGAGAACGTTTTGGAAGGTGAGGATGCGACGAAACCATCCGATAATCACGTAGTCTACAAAGAGGTACCGTCGTGACTCTCCGACGTTAAACATGAGCGCCTGTTGGGGGCTTTCCCTTCCATTTTATTATTTTATTTCTTTTACGTGAGTAAGAAATTTTTGTACTTGAAGTGCTTACATTTTGGCAATTACATCTATTTGCAAACTTAGTTTCGACTATAGTTTCTACTAAGTTTGGGGGGGGTGTGATGTACTTACCTCGATGAGCACTGATAGTATAGTTTTTTCTTTGTGACGTTTGTTAGGGAAGTTGGTTTTTGCGGCATATTTTAAACTTTAATCGGTTTAGTTTGTCAATTTTTTGCAACTTGCCTAATGTTCGATTGTGTTTTGTTTAAGTATTTTGAGTGATTGTGGAGTTACTCATGATTGATAAGTTTTGAAGGAATAATTTTTGATGAAGATGTGCTCTAGTTGGTACTTAATGATGTGTCTTGAAGCTTGAAGTGTGTAGGAAATGACGAACACTCAGTTTTGAAGCTCAGAAGGGTGGTTCGACCAAAGCCAGGAGAGGTTCGACCAGTGCCAAGAGGTCGAACCAAAGAAGAGAAAGTCGAATCGGTGTCAAAAGTTGTCCAGTGAGGTGGTTCGACCTCGGCCATAATGGTTCAAATTGTTCAGAAGGTCGAACCAGAGGTCGAACCAATCAGTTCAAAGCACTCTGTTTTTCAGAAGGCTGGTTCGACCAATTCAAGGATGGTTCGACCTGTTCAGCAAGTCGAACCCAGGTCGAACCGAGAAGAGCATTTGTCCAGAAGGCAGGTTCGACCTCGTCATCCATGGTTTGACCTGTTCAAGAGGTCGAACCCGAGGTCGAACCAAGCCAGGTACGCATTTTAAGTTCGATTTTTCAGAGGGTTCGATCACTTTTTTAAAACACCAAACCCCGAACCCTCTTCGAACCTCTACACCCTTGCACAAATTCTTCGATTACACTCGATTGCACACCGATTACACAACATTACACTTTGAATTTCCGAATTGGGTGCGGATTTGGGCAATTTTCATCGCGAATTAGGGCTCCGGTTGCGAAATTCTTATGTGTGTGTGGTGTTGATCGTTTGTTCACCATGGGCAAGTCAAAAGGTATGTTTTTCCAATCCAATTACTCTAGGATTGAAGGTTTACGTATGCAATTCGTTGTGGGTAAGAGGATTGAGGTTGAGTTTGGTTGAATTTCGTGGTGAATATTGATATTGTGACTTGATTCATGTGAATTCATGTTCGTTGGATTGAAAATTTTGATTGAATTTGAGTGTCTATGTGAATTGATCAACGATATGGTGTGTCTAATAGGTCAAGCATGCTAGTTTGGTTTGAATTGGTGATAATTGGAGTGGTTCATGAAGTTCAATTGTTGAAATTTTTTGTTGAATTGCTTGAATTGATTTATGCATGCTTGTTGGTTATGTTTTGATGATTAAAGAAGGTGTGATTGAGGATGTTTTGAGCATGTTGAATAAGCAAGTGGTGTTGAGATGATAGCTTTGGTTGATTATGCAAAGAAACTTGAAGTCTTGAGTAGAGTACATCATATGCTAGTCAAATACTTGTGTTCTTGCCTTGTTGGTTGTATTGAAGTATTTGTTTTCAGGAAAGGGACAAGGGACAAGTAAAGGAAAAGGTAAGGCAAAGGAAGTTAGATCGAAGAAGAGGCATGACAGGCCTTCGAATTTGGACAAAGTAACAAAGAAACTGAGGTTGCAAGATCGTTTACCCGAAAAGTTCAATTTGCAAATGAAAGACTGGGATGAGATTAAAGAGAAGTGGGAAGAAGTCTCAGACAAGATAGCTCGCACTCGATACCAAGATGACGAAGCCATGAGGACAATGAGAATAGGGGATGACATCTTTTGGATGTTCGATCGAGTGGGGATCCGAAGATTCATGGAGTTGAAGAGGCCGACATACTTCCATGTTACAGCGGAAGTAGTTTGCTCATTTGAGATGGAGAAGGACCCGCTTGGGTATCCGTATTAGTGTACGTTTCAGCTTGGTGGAGTGAGGAGGAGATGGACGTCTGAGGATTTCAATGAGTTGTTTGAGACGCCTCTAGAGATCCCTCGATTGAAGAATGCTGCATTCAATGCAAATAGGTTTTGGAGGGAGATCTCCGGGGAGATTGAAGATTACAAGATCAAACAGGCTCGTGCGTCCTCGATAAAGAATCCAATTTTGAGATACATGGACCGTGTCCTGAGCAACACGTTATTCGCCCGCTCGGAGGGGAGTGTTGTGTCTAGAGGAGAGCTTTATGCCCTGTGGTGTATGCTAAACGGGGTGCAGTTCAATGTTGGAGCTTATTTTATTGCACAGCTGCATCGATTCAGGACCATTGGGTTTCAAAAGGTGAATATTGGAGGGTTACTGACGATCGTGGCTGAGCATTACAACTTGGATTTCACAGGCATTACACCAGTAGGAGGAGAGTCTGATTTGGTGATGTTCGCATGCGTGAAGGGAGGATTTGCCCATTTCAGAGATGGAGACTGGTTCTTCACGAGGGGTCTCAAGCCTTTCGAATTTATGTTTCCCTTCAACGTGAGCAACTTGACAACTATTCGGGTGGCAAGGAACAAGTTGATGGATTCCCTCGGACACAACGCCATATCCGTGACAGTGAGATCGGGTGGTGATTGGAGAGCAGTATCGCAGATGTGTGTGGAAGGTAGGATGAGTGAGTTACAGCAGATCATTGATCAAGGAGAGTATCGTCCGCCTCAGCCACAACAGCCTGAAGAGGAGGATCGGGTAGATGAGCAGCCGGAGATGGAGATTCTGCAGGAAGAACAGCACGACGCGCCTCAGCATGCTCCAGTACCACAGCAGCAGCGGGCTGTTCCGATTGATACCCGGGAGCAGCTCCGCCTTATTCATGAGCAGCTGATCACGCTCATTGCTAGCCAGCAGAAGACGAACAGGCAGCTCACACTCGCCAATGCCAATTACGCCATGCTGAACGAGAGGTACACTGCCTTAGAAGAGCGTGTTGATAGAGTGAGTAGTCGAATGGATATGATGGATAGGCACATTACCAGCCTGTGTCGAGCTGTGGAGGATAGGTTGGATGAGGATGACGAAGATGATGATGAGGATGATGATGCTCCTAAGGAGTAGTTTTTCAGGTTTTCTTTTGGTTTCTCCGATTCATCTCATCTCCCATTCTTCTTTTTATCTTTACAGGTTGGGGTGTGATCTTGTGTGAGTGGCATGTACTTGATATAGTTGATCTTGTATGATTGATTTGATATGAACTTAATGTTTATGTGCATTCATGTGTTCATGTGTTAATTTCCATTGAAAAGAGCATGTATATTTGATAAGTATATTGAATTCGTGTTAAATGGATCTTGATTATGTGCTATGAGGAGTACTAGGATTCTATTACCTTTCCTAATGATCATATAAACCTTTGGTAGCCCTGTTTGAGCCTTTAAAAGCTTTTTCTTTGGTAGCCGAAATAAAAGAGCCTTATTTACCTTGAGCTTTGTAAATACCCTATTCATTGGTAGAGAGAGTTGAGGTGAATAAGTGTTGCAAGAAGAAAAGGAAGATGGAATGAGGTTGAGTAAGAAAAGTATATGGTTAAATCTTGTTTAGGGGTAGTGCCCGAAACTGGTACCCCGATTGCTTATTTGAAAAGGGTAGTGCCTACAACTGGTACCCGAGCGATGAAAAGAAGAATGATGTTGATGTTCGATAAAGAAGGGAAAATTCATGAAAAGAAGAGGAGAATTGGAGGAGATATTGCATTACAACGAGAAGAAGAAATCGAGAACCTCCAAGGTAACTCTCTACTAGTGTCTTAAGTCGCTTTACCCAAATTTTCCTATCCTTATCCAAAGAGCCAACATTACAACCCAAAGACAAGTCCTTTGTGATCCTAGTAATAAGTTGATTGGGATTTTTGAGACCTTTGCCAAGCTTATGGTTACGCGTGAATATGGATTGAATATGAGCGTTTATACTAGCCTATGAAGTGCCTCACGCACTTGAGTGAGAGAGTAAACACTTATCTTGTGAGCGTGATGATTTAGTACTCCGAATGGTTATGTGATTAAGTGATGTTTTGCATTAATGATATGTATGATGCAGGTATACTTGTTTTGACTTAATGAGATTACATGTGTAATATATGTTGTACTTGGACTTGGTGAATTATACACGACTCCTGTGGTTTGTATTGGTTGCCTCGGGACGACCAACACGTAAGTTTGGGGGTTTGATGAGTGTGTAAATTCACAAGTTTAGCATCATGCTTTGTGCTAGTTTTAGAGAGTTTGAAGGTGGAAATAGGTGGAAAACCTATACATATTGTGAATTAGCATGAATCAGGTATTAGTGGAGCTCTTTGAGTGGTTTGAATAGCGAAATCGAAGTGGAAGTGCCAAGAATCGAAGAGACGGAGTCGAAGCCATACGAACCGCCCAAGAAACAGGTGGGTTCGACCTGTTGGATGAGGGTTCAACCTCTCCAGCAGGTCGAACCAGCATTGCGGAGCTTACAGAAGAGGGTTCGACCGCGACTCAAGGGGTTCGACCTGTCCATCAAATCGAACCTAGGTCGAACCAGTTCATGAAAAAGAGGATTCGACCACGACGTGTGGGTTCGACCTGCCAGTTGGTCAAATCGGGAGCGGAAATTGTCCAGTGGTGCGGTTCGACCTGCGGTTCGACCAAAGGAGGAGTGGTTCGACCTGTGTAAGAGGTCGAACCAAGTGCAGAAATTGTGCAGTAGCATGGTTCGTCCTGTGGTTCGACCTGCGGCTTGTGGTTCGACCTGTGTGCTGAAGTCGAACCGTCACGCGGAAACTTACCTTATCCTGATTTTCGAGGCCGAAACGCGTGAGATCACTTGAAAAGCCCATTCCAAGCCCTAGAGACGTGATTACAAGTATAAAAGGAGGCTCATGCAGTTCAAGAAGGGAGCTTTTTGATCGAGAATCATACAAGAAACAAGAGGAGTGATCGTCCACCATCCAGAGGGCTGTGACAGAGTTCAGCTGGAGGTTCAAGTAAGATTGGTTCTTCTAACCATGATTGTTCTTAGACCAATCATGGGCTAGAGCCACTTCGGTAGTTCTAGGGTTATGAAGGTTTCATGAGTTGATTTATCTTTCGTGTGTATACTCCGTACAACACTACTTGTGGTTTGTTTTATATAAGATTGTGCTATTTTAATCCATACTCATAGTTGTTTTGTGCATCAATAATCGTTGTGTAGAGTCTGAATACATAACATGGTTATTGGTTGAGTGCGTTCACTAAGGAGCAGGGTTTATCGTTATAATTCTAAGTGAAGGGATTCCGAAGTCTTATTAGAACTGTCTTATATGAATACTTGTTAATTGAATCATATTCGGGTTAATAAGTAGGATAAAGAATATAACTTTATAGTACTTAAAAAGGGAGATCAAATCGGGTTAAAGTACTAAGTGCACGGGAAATAATTGATTATGATAGTACCTAGAAAGGGGGTAAAGTATACATCTTGCTCCGAGGATATTCACACGTGATACACGCATGTTTACTTGTGTCTATAGAGTAGATATGCATGGCTTAGTGATGCGTCCATACTCCACAAGGCAGAGTCGGACATTGACACACGAAAGTATGAATTAATAAGTGAAACTGGATGACCTGACGAACTACCTATCATCTTACTTGATCACAACCTACTTTCTTGTCTTTCGTTATTTCGATTAACAGTTCCTACTCAATCTCAATACAATTATATTACCATATAGTCTTAGTTTACTAGAGTATAATTAAATTGATATTTAACCGTCCCTTGGGTTCGATAATAACTTGGTCACCTTCGAAACTACGATTGATATCCTTCACACTTGGGGATTATTAAATTGTGTGTTGAGAATACGCAGACAAGTCATTGATGCAGACCAATCGATCCTGATGCAAATCCGTTCGAACCTGGTGCAGCATCGATCGAACCTGATGCAGACCAATCAAACCTAATGCAAATCCGCTCGAACCTGGTGCAGAGTTGATCAAACCTGATGCAGACCAATCAAACCTGATGTGAATTCACTCGAACCTGGTGCAACATCGATCGAACCTGATGCAGATCAGCTCGAACCTGGTGCAACTTCGTCCTTCATCCGCGCAGCCTCACACAGTGTTCCGCGCACCATATGGCATGCCATCTCAGCATCCAGCAAGCCAATGTGTGCGACTCCTCTCCAACGTGCAAGATTTACACATCACGCCCCGAGCTCCCAACAAGCACCAATGCCCATCAGGTCGCCCGATACTTAGCACGCTGCTCCGCACGCCAACGAGCAGCACACGCCCAGCAGTTGATCGCTCCTTGCCCAGTTCAAAATGTGCCCCAGCCGTGCCATTCACTTGATGTTGTGCACAACACCATGTGCCATGACGAGCGCCCCTCGCCCAGACTGTCGCTCGTCCAAGGGCCTACTTGCACGGATCCAAGTTCAGCCCAACGCGCAACACCAAACTACACCAACTGTCGTTCAGGGTTTGCAACTCTAGGATCCTGAGAATCTAATCTCCACCGTCCAGACTCTACTCCTGTGAGTCTTGAACGTGCTGTCCAAATTAAGGTCGATCCAACAGTTAGTTTGTGAGAAACAACTCTTTTCCCTCGAATATGCAGAAAAGAATCGCCCAAAAACTTGCTTCTATTTTCTACGTATTCCCGACAACAAAAAGCTCCAAATATTATCTGCTCCGTTCAGAATGTACATCTACAAAATCCAAACGCGCTGACAAAAATTTAGCTCGATCCGACGGTTGAAACTCTGGTTATTGCCTCTGCAATATCACTGCGCTGGATTTTCTCTCAAAAACGTGAATTCTGTTTTTACCCTCTTTTTCTTCCTTCCATGTGAAATTGACAAACAGTTTTCGTCGAATCCTCTCACACTCAACCATTGTCTAAATAGGCATGATACAGGGTATATATCACATAGGGATATTCATGGTTTAGCAGTAAAACCAAAACCCTAAACATGCGATCTTAATTTCAAAAAATGAATCACATAAACCCTAGCCTAACGTGTCACGCTTCACCATGAAACCGAAGCTCTGATACCAATTATTGGTGTTCGATCATTTGGTTAATGTGAACCATTAAGATTCTATGTATTTCTATCACAGCGGAAGCAATAAATCATAGAAACGATTACTGTTCACCAGGGTATGTTGAAGACGAAGGATTCTCGCTAGCAGCCTGTGCAGTCCCACAAGAATGGCCATAACTTCCTTGTCTGATGTCGGAATTAAGTGATCTTTACGCTTAAACGATCCTCTCTTTGACGGATTTCCTTCAGTATATTGATAATCAAATTCAGAGCACTATATGATTTTATATAAATTTTGCAATATGACGGACAACAGCATCAAACGACCTTCTGATCTTCTGCTGTATGTCCCAAGTTCGATCTCGACGTCGTGTGGGCGACGATCTACGAGACCTCCTCAATCTGCTCTCAACCCTCATCACACATAAATAATGAATTAGATTAGGGTTCCAGATAAGTTGAGGCGACTTATATACATGGGCTACAGTAAGGACCAGGAGGAGAAATTGTGTTGGGCCTCCATTGGGCTTAAGTATCCAAGCTTAGCCCAAAGCTTATACTTAAGTCCAATAATAATAATATATTCCACTAAAATATTATTATTTCACAACCGTACCAATCCCAAAATTATGTTTTGGGCTCCTTATTATGAGTCCATTAGTCTCCCCGTGTTTAAGATATGCAATGTCCATTAATTAATTAAGTTACTGACAACCCAATTAATTAATATCTCATCCAAGAGTAGTACCACTCAACCTCATTATCATGCCGGAATAAATTCCACCTGCAGGGTTTACATGATAATCCTTATGAGCTCTTCAAGGGGACATCATCAACCTATGACGGACACGGATTCCTTCTACAATCAGCAGCACACCATAGAGACAGCACTACTTCCCAACTCACCGAGTTTGTTGATTTAATACATTTAAATCTCACCCATTGATGAATTAAAGAGATACATACTGCCCTACGTGTCGAGGTTATTGTATAGGGATTAAGAGCACGAACTTCAATAATAACTGAGATCAAGTTCTTCTATAATTCAGTATAAGTCGAACGATCTCAAGAGGTCCTGTTCAATACACACAAGGTGCACTAATGTGATTCTATAGCCAAGACAAGCTAATACCAAACCACACTACAACCATACCAATAGAGAGTCCCCGTCTATCTCGGTTGCGAGCATCTGTTTATACTTTATAAGAAAATCGATAATATGATCTTCCGCGTGTTGTCGCACAACATATTATCTACAATATAAAGTAAGTGGACTATTGCATCACAAGACACAATCATTTGATCATATGATTCTCATTTCAAATTAATTGTTATAACATTGTTCATACAAAAAGCTAGACTTTTAGTATACAATCCAACAACCATAATCCTTAAGCACCTTCTCCAGAAGTTTATTGACGAAGTGAGACCCTTCATCACTCACTAGTGCTTTAAGAACTCCAAAGCAGACAAAAATATGCTTTTTCAAGAAAGATATGACAGTCCTCGACTCATTCAAGCTAGTAGGAATGACTTCCACCCACTTAGAAACATAATCCACAGCTAAGAGGATGTAGAGAAATCCATTAGACGGGGGAAAAGACCCCATAAAATCGATCCCCCATACATCGAAGATCTCTACAATAATGCTTGGCTGAAGTGGCATCTAGTCTCTCCTACTTATATTTGCCATCCTTTGACATCGATCGCATGTCGCCACATAGGTTTCATAATATTTAAACAAAGTAGGCCAGTAGAGAGTGGATTAAAGTACCTTGGCTGCTATCTTTTGAGCTCCGAAGTGCCCCCCCGTTAGGTTGTGCATGGCAAAACTAGAGAACACTCTCCATCTCCATCTCGGGCACACGCCTACGGATGATAGAATCTGAGCATATTTTGTACACAAACAGATCATACCATATAAAAGTCTCAATATCTCTCTTGAATTTAGCAAGTTGATAATGGTTGAGATCTCTTGGAATTTCACTCACGGTATTGTAATTTACATAATCCGCATACCATGGATCCATCCCTTGTGCAGAAACCACACACGCTCGTTCAGCACCTTCAACGAACACAACCATAATCTTCTCATCCGGGAACATCTCCTCAATATAATCAAAAGAATTATCACAATGCTCCCTTGTCTCTAACCTTGATAAGTGATCAGCCAATACGTTCTCCGTACCTTTCTTATCTCGGATCTCCATGTTAAACTCTTGAAGTAGAAGAATCCATCTTACGATTCTCGGTTTTGTTTTCTTCTTCTCCATCAAGTATCGAATCGCAGAATGATCTGTGTACACTATAGTTTTCATGCCAACCAAATACTGTCGAAACTTGTTGAATGCATACACCACAGCTAAAAACTCCTTTTCAGTAACAGTGTAGTTCTTTTGTGCTACATCAAAAGTCTTACTCGCATAGTAGATGACGCAGAACTTCTTTTCCCTCATTTGCCCAAGCACTACTCCAAGTGCTACATCACTTGCATCACACATAAGTACAAACGACTAAGTCCAATCCGGTGTGATCAAGATAGGTGCAGTAATAAGCGCCTCCTTCAAAACCTGAAAAGCTATTAGACATACATCATAAAAAAAGGAACATCCTTTTCAAGTAAATGAGACAAGGGCTTTGAGTATTTTGAGAAGTCTTTGATAAATCTTCTATAGAATCCAGCGTGTCCAAGAAAGGACCGCAATCCTCTTTCATTGATCGGTGTTGGAAGCTTCTCAATTGTCACCACTTTAGCTCTATCCACCTGCAATCCCTTGGCAGACACATGATGTCCAAGAACAATCCCATCTCTCACCATGAAGTGGCACTTCTCCCAATTCAAGACAAGATTAGTTTCTTGACATCTCTTCAACACAGTAGCAAGGTTAGATAAATAAATATCAAAGGAGGAACCAAATATAGAAAAATCATCCATGTACACCTCCATGATCTTCTCTATCAACCCATAAAAAATTGCCATCATGCAGAGCTGAAAAGAAGTAGGTGCATTACACAATCCAAACGGCATTTTTCTAAAAGCGAAAGTCCCTTATGGGCAAGTAAAAGTAGTCTTTTCCTGATCCTTGGGTGCAATCATGATTTGATTATAACCCGAGTATCCGTCCAAGAAATAATAGAACCCATACCCTGCGAGATGATCAAGCATTTGATCCATGAAAGGAAGAAGAAAGTGGTCTTTGCATGTATTTTCATTCAGTTTCCTATAATCAGTACACACACGCCATCCCGTTGGAATCCTAGTAGTTATTGCCTCTCTATCTTCAGTTTTCTTAATAGTCATGCCCCCTTCTTAGCTACAACATGCAATGGACTTATATGGGGACTATCACTAATTGGATAAATAATTCCGGCATCTAACCAAGCTAGGATTTGCTTTCTAATTACTTCTTGAATCGCGGGATTCACCCTCCGCTGATTTTGGATACTACTCTTGGCCTTATCTAACAACCTTATCTTATGCATGCAATATGAAGGATTAATACCTTTTAAATCATCAAGAGACCACCCAATCGCAGACTTGTACTTCCTAAGAACATCTAACAACTCGTCAAGTTGATCATCATCAAGGGAAGAAGATTATTACCGGATATTTTTCATTGTCACCAAGTAAGGCATACTTCAAGTGTTCCGATAACAGTTTCAACTCCTCTTTCTTTTCTTCCATCAGAGTGCTCTCTCTATCCAATGGCAAGTACTTCCTAGTCCACTTCACTTCTTCAACCTTACATTTCTCTAATTCATACCTGTAATCACCCAAAGCAAGTAAGTTCTCAAGATATTCAATACATACCTCATTGGAGAGATCATCAAGCTCCGTAGTGGGATAAGTAAGAAACTCCATCAAGCATGTTTCAAGAGGATCCTTAGACAGGATCAAAGACATATCTTCCTTCACAATCTCGTCCACCACATCAATACTATGACATTGCGACTCCATAAACATCTTCATTACTTTGTCAAGGTTGAATAAGATATCTTCTTTATCCATCCGCAACCTAAGCTCCCCCTTTTGAACATCAATCATGGTCCCAGCAGTCGCAAAAAAAGGTCTCCCCAAGATAAGAGGGATATTATCCTTGTCATCTTCCATCTCAAGTACAAGAAAATCCACAGGAAAGACTAGTTTCTCCACTTTGACAAGAACGTCTTCAATGATACCTTTCGGAAACGTCATCGACCTATCCGCCAATTGTAGAGCAACTGTTATAGGAGATAACTTCCCCAAACCAAGCTTTTGAAAGATAGACAATGGCATCAAGTTGATGCTTGCCCTAAGATCACACAAGGATCGTCGTGCCGTCTTGTCTGCCTATTTTTCAATAGTACTCACGAGCAAGAATACTCGATCGTTGTAGTAGTATATCCCAAGAAAAATTATCAATCCTCAAAGGAGTTATGTTCGGACTAGCAAAATACGTGAGCTCATGTTCATGTCGTTTTTGTAAAGATGATAGAGGGGTTTTGAGAATAATTCACCACTTAAGCAAGTAGCAAGAAAATGAAATATCAAGTAAAAGAAATGACAAGTGAAAATGATGGCAATAAAAGAGAATGGGTGTTTAAGTTCAAGAATGGAAAAACATGGGATTAGAAACATCCAAGCACACTCAATTCATATTATCATGCAAAAGGAATTCAATTCAATTGATGTAAATTAAGGGTGATCACGATAGTATCCTAAGCTCCCTTTCGGGTTACAAAGGTTGTTGATCCACAAAAGACTCCCAAAAGCACTTAAGATCAAAGCCCAACATTAACCCCTTCCATCTAGGTACTAGTTAGATTAAACTCTCCCTTTTTGTGTACTAAGACCAACAAATGGATTGGTTTCCCTCATCGAATTTAGATATCCTTTCGGTCAAACCCAAACTCAATGTTTATTCATGCCTTCCTAATACTATAGAGGGTCGTTTTCGTCTCACTCCAAGCAATACACACATGAACATCATAATAGCACTTAATTACCACAAATAATCCATTGATCAACAATCCATTAAACCAATAAACATTCATGAATAACAAACCATGCTATCACAATATCAAAGCAATTAAATCCCATGAATAGAAATCAACATCAATTAAATGAAAAACCAATTTAATCCACATGATAATATAAATCTAATATGCTCTTCATATTCCTAATCCCACTAGAGGGATTAGCCTAACATGATTAGGGTAACAAAACACATAAATGATCTATTACACAAATCCATAGTTCTAAATCCAAAAGAGATTCAAAAGAGATGTAAATCTTCCCCAACAATTTCTTGTAGGAAATCTTCAACACTCATGGATCTCCCACTCTAGCTCTTGAAATCTTGAGATCTCTCACACCCAATGAAGAGATGAAGATTTGGTGGAAAATTGATGGAATGGATGAAGATGGATCAAAATGGATGAAGGTGGATCTAGATGGTGGTGGAAAATGGGAGAAAAGGTGTGTGATGTGTGTGTAGAGGATGGATTTTCGGATCTGCTCCCCCAAAATGTTGAAATGGGGTCTATTTATACCCCATGTGGGCCTTCTAGAAGATTCAGCAATTTCCTGCGATTTTTGCACCAACACGGCTCGAGCTCCGCCGCACGATTAGTGTTCTGACACAGCACACGAGTCGTGCTCCGTACTCGGCCACAGGGGTGGCCGAGTTGTGTTATCTGATGTCCTAACACGACTTCCTGGACAGGCCCGTGCGCCGCGTACGGGCCGTGTATCTGTACTCGGCACGGGGCGTGTTCTGCACTCGGCCACAGGGGTGGCCGAGTTGGTGTATCGGTAGTCCGCGCACGGCCATGCTGACAGGGCCGTGCGCTGCACACGGCCCGTGTCCGTGCTGCTTTATTTCTTCTTTCACCGTTTTGGCTCGTTCTCCCTCGTTTCAATTTCAAATTTAGATCTGCTTTTTCCTATGCCTTCCTTATCATATCTAGCATCAAATAAGAAGTGAAAATATTAAGTTTAAGCTTATTCACATATATTTCCATAAAAACACAAAACACCACCAATTAACACACAAATACGGATAAAATAATATGAAAACACATAAAAAAACACTAAAATCTAGGTGAAAATAACGACAATCATGCCGGCCTTTTTCCAATCTCACACAAGATAGTGAAGCTTCCCAGATCCTTCATCTTCTGTGGCAGCTTCCTTTGGATAATCGAGCCGCAATTTTCAAACAAGTTCACCGTCTCAACTCCGTTCAAGCTTCTCTTTTTCAATAATATATCCTTAAGGAATCGGGCATAGTACGGCATCTCCAATATTACCTCAGAGAAATGAATACTCAAGCTTATCTTATTTATGATATCTGAAAACTTCTTGAACTTCTCTTCCAATCCCTTCTTAACCAGCTTATAAGGAAACGGCGGAGGTATCTTTGTTTTGGGGATACCCCATTCATCATGCTCGACCTTCTCCACTTTATCCTTTTCGGCTCTTAACATCTTGGCACTTTCCCACTTTTTCTCTACTATAATCTCCGTATTTTGCTAATTCGGAAACAATGGAGTAATGTTCACATCACGAGGAGTGTTCGGTGAAGAAACAGGTATAGTACGAGACAATTCAACCTCGATTCGACCAGGTGCTCAGGTCAAATTGGGAACATAGTGGTCGAATTGCGTACCTGGAACATGATTCTCACCCTGTATCTTCGATTTGACATGGATTCGACCTAAAGGTCTGGTCGAATTGAAGTCCTCCTGGTTGAATCAGCTCACTGTAAGATTTCTGCCCTCCGATTTGACCTCAATTCGACCTGAAGGTCTGGTCGAATTGAATGGCTGCTGGTCAAATCGGGCTTCTGACGAAACAGAGCTCTCCAGAAGGGTGGATTCGACCTCAATTCGATCTGGCCCCCAGGTCGAATTGAATTGATTTTGGTCGAATCGAGGCTCTGTTGCTTCCAAATCATGTCCAGACGTCCAATTCGACCTCCCATGTTGGATTCGACTTGTGGTGTTGGTCGAATTGAGGTCGAATTGAGCCCTCGACGTGTCCAATTTTGATCCGGCCTCATCGGTCCCTCGTACTGTGTTTCAGACCTCAATGTGATGGCGTTGCAGGACTTCGGATTCTCAATACTTTGTGACGGGAGCTTCCCTTTCTCAATAGTTTTAGTGAGCTTGTTAACACTTCCTGCCATCTCCCCCATCAACAATGTAAGGTCCTTCACTTGCTTTGATAAATCCTCATGGTTAGCATCAATTTTCTTCTCTAACTTGGCCTCAAGACAATCCACTCTAGCATCATTCCTAGCCATGTACCTGTTCACTGTATCCTCAAAACCCGGCTTTCCTTCTTCCACTTTCGCACCTGGATCAACACCCATCGGAGGTTGAATTGCATTGTTCGGATTACTCCATGAAAACTCCGGCCTCCTAGGCTATTGATAATTACCCGGGGGACCACGATTGTTGTAGTTCCCTTGGTAATTCCAGTTGCCTTGATTTTGATACCTTGTTCCTTGAATACTTTGGCCCATAGCATAGTTTGCTTCTTCCATCTCCTCTTGGATCATTTCATCTTTCATAACTTCTGCTGCATGATCGGTACGCACTGAGATAAATCATTGATTTGCTTTTGTTGAGACTCAAGTAGCTTGTTGATATTTGACAAGCTAGAGACGATCTCATCTTCTCTACTTGTTTTCACCATAGCATGTTCAACCTTAGCCACTTTTCCAAGAATGTAAGTATCTCTCACTCTATCAGTTGGTCAATCTCTCGAGTTTATCGAAATATCTTCAAAAAGTTTCTCGGCCTCTACGGATGACTTAGTAAGCAATGCTCCATTAGAAGAAGCATCCAATAACACACGTGAATCACAGTCCAATCCATTGTAGAATATGCTGATATATTGAGCTTTAGATAACCCATGTTGAAGACACTTACGAAGCATGTCCTTGAATCTGTCCCACGCTTCATAAAACTTCTCTCCACTACCGATAGCAAATTGGTTAATGTCTTGCTTCATCTTGAACACCTTCGAAGGTGGCATGTATCTTTCCAAAAACTTCAACTTCAATTGCTCCCAAGTAGTGCATTCAACTTCATTGATAGTGTCGTACCAATCTCTCACCTTTTCAGCAAGCGAGAATTTAAACTAGAGGATTTTCTAGCATCTTCATGTTCTCCTGCGTCTTTTTTAGTACTTACATAGCCCAAGAACTTTTTTAGATGCTGTTGCGGATCCTCGAAAGTCCCTCATGCGAAGGAGTTCCTTTCTATCATGCTAATAAGAGCGGGGTGAAGATCGAATTCTGCATTAGCCCCCCTTGCTCCTAAAAGTCCAATATTTCCAGCCCCGTTGTTCTTGAAGACTTCACGGATGGCCAGATTATCCGAATTTTCTGCCATGTTGACTGTCACTTCTTCCAAATTAATTTCGGTTGCAGCTTCAATCGTTTGCGAATTTAGCACGTCAACTTCAACTCCAAGGTTAAGAGCTTCAGTTGGATCTACGTTCTTATTCTTACTCTTCTTCTTCTTCTTCCTCGATGATGCTCTGATCTCAGGATTATATGGTTCTAATTCACCTTTCTTGGATCTTGTAAGCATACACCTGAAAAGAAAAGAGTTAAAACAGTAAAACAAAAATTAAAATAGTCCTAATAAAACTAGAAATAATAAAAATATATTTTATGCCGTCCCGACAACGGCGCCAGAAACTTGATAGGTGTTTTCTCAACACACAAAATTAATCCTCAAGTATGAAGGATATCAATTGTAGTTTCAAAAGTGACCAAGTTATATATCGAACTCAAGGGACGGATAAATATCAATTCAATTATGTTCTAATATATTTAGACTATGTTGGAAATTATAGTGGTTGTGATATTGAAATTAAATAATAAATTATAATTAAAATAACAAGTAAAGATAACAAGAAGAAGAGATAAGTGAGTTGTGATCAAGTAAGATAGTAGGTAGTTCGTCAGGTCATCCGGTTCCACTTATTAATTCATCTTCCGTGTGACGGTGTCCGACTCTGCCTTGTGGTTTATGGACGCATCACTAAACCATGCAAATCTACTTTATAGACACAAGTAAATATGCATATGACACGTGTGAATATCCTCGGAGCAAGATGTATACTTTACCCCCTTTCTAGGTATTATCATAATCAATTATTTCCCGTGCACTTAGTATTCTAACCCGATTTGATCTCCCTTTAT
Source organism: Pogostemon cablin (assembly GCA_023678885.1). Classification (NCBI taxonomy): domain Eukaryota; kingdom Viridiplantae; phylum Streptophyta; class Magnoliopsida; order Lamiales; family Lamiaceae; genus Pogostemon; species Pogostemon cablin. The sequence continues at coordinate 23,389,158 of CM042955.1, forward strand.
AGGTACTATAAAGTTATATTCTTTATCCTACTTATTAACCTGAATATGATTCAATTAACAAGTATTCATATAAGATAGTTCTAATAAGACTTCGGAATCCCTTCACTTAGAATTATAACATAAAACCCTACTCAGCAGTGAACGCACTCAACCAATAATCAAGTTATGTATTCAGAATCTACACAACAATTATTGATGCACAAAACGACCGTGAGTATGGATTAAAAATGCGCAATCTTATATAAAATAAACTACAAGTAGTGTTGTACGGAGTTTACACATGAAAGACAAATTAATTCATGAAACCTTCATAACCATAGAACTACCGAAGCGGCTCTAGCCCATGATTGATCTAAGAACAATCATGGTTAGTTGGACCAATCTTACTTGAATCTCCAGCGGAACCTCTGTCACAGCCCCTCCGGATGATGGACGATCGATTCTCCACTCAACTCTACGTCTCCACGTCTTCTTGATCACGTGATCCTTCTATGATGCTGCATAAGCCTTCTTTTATACTTGTAATTATGTCTCCTGGGCTTGGAATGGGCTTTTTATGTTATCCCACGCATCGATGGTGTAAAAATACGGATATGGTAAGTTCCCGAGCCTCAATTCGACTTCAGCAACAGGTCGAATTGACCACCACAAGTCGAATCGCAGGTCGAATCAGCCTACTGTAAGTCCCAGGTGCTCTATTCGACCAAATGCCCTGGTCGAATTGAAGTGATGAAGTCAAATCGGCATTTCCGCCAACCAATTCGACCTCGATTCGACCTGATGCCCAGGTCGAATCGCCCCTGTCGTGGTCGAATCCACCTTCTGCTCATGTGTGCTGCCAATTCGACCTGAAGGGCTGGTCGAATTGATCTCCTTTATGTAGAATCGCACTCCTGCTTTGCCCAAATGGATGGCTTCGACTTCCTTTCTTCAGTATTCAACACTCCCACTCCGATTTCCTTCGAAAAACCACTCAAATAGCTCCAACAACACCTGATTCGTGCCTTTCACAATATATATCGGTTTACAACCGATTTCAACCTTCAAACACTCCATAATAGCACAAATCCAGGTGCAAGATTTGTGAATTAACACACTCATCATCCTCTCATCAAGAATTAACCATGGAGGCACGGTTAAGGCTCAAGTCTCAAAAGCTTTTGCTTGGACCAAAAGAAACCTAATTACCCTTCATGCTTCTCAAAATTTGAACAAATTATGTAATTCATGTCACAATTTCAACAAGTAGAAACCATTAACATGCTTGCCATCACTCGTCACACACAATGCATCATAGCTCATATTCAAAAATACTCAACACCTTCCTAAAAACATACCACCAAACCATCCCTATAAGAATAAAAATAATATGACAAACACAACACAATAATCAAAGACTAATCAAACAATACAAAAACATAAAACATGCATAAACCAAATCATCCATCTCAAAGTATCAAACACATCAATTCACATTCATAACAATTAAGATCAAATTTCCATCACATCCAAACAATGAAAATTAAACCAAAATACCAAAAATAATGAAAAAGATAAATCGCATAAAACTAAAAATAAAACAATCCCAAAGTAAGAAAACCTCCCAAAATAAAAAAATTTAAGTACAATCCAACCTAATCAAATCAAATCACTTCAAAAATTCTTCCAACAATCTAGATAAGATGAATGAACAAAAGTGCCGAGCACTCAAAGTACTCCCTTCATGGCTCTGGAGACGGAGGAGGTGGATGATAGGTGTTCCATGGGATGTATGCACGAGGGGATCCAGGGAGTTGGAAGTTGAACATCATGGTCATTATCTCCTCCATGTTGTTGGAGTGCACCCTTGATTGTTCCTCGTAGTTTCCCTCCGACGCTGGCCAGCTCTCAACTCCTGGATATGCATTCCGTGCTCTGCTGGATCTCTCGAATTTCCTTAATTTGTGCCCTTACATCTGTTGCACATGCCACATGTCTCTCACCTCATCCATCATATAGTTCCATCTATCATTCCCTTGCTCAGGTCCCACTGGCGGCTGCCCTTCTTCCTCAAACTGTGGTGGATCAGGGACTTGCTCCTCAAACTCTACCTGCTCCGGTGGTGCTTCTTGCTCATCTCCCTTCATCGGCACTGGCTCAGCTCTCAAGTTAGCTAGCTTGAGGTTCTCTTCAACTCTTAGCTGTTTTAGAACCTCTTCCACTTCATCCTTAATTTTCCTATAGAAAGCTCTCACAACCTTTGAGTGATTAGCATTAGCCATGGCCAAGTTGCATACTTCCTTCGAGTGTAGACCGTAGTGAGCTCTGGAGTTGGCAAGGGAAATGGAGCTCCCTTTTCCTGCCTCAGACAATATTGATTTCCTACCGTGGTCAAGAACTCCATCCTCATCAACTGTTGGTAATTCAACCCTTCACTCACCATTCGATTCTCCATACCTGCAAGATTAACTCTCAATCCTTGAGCTATCATAGTGATCATCCCTCCTAGCATTAGACCCTGAGAAGATTGTCTTTTAGCAACCCTCTCCGCATGATGCACAAAGTGTGCTGCAACATTCAACGGTCGCTCATTGTAGATGCAAAACATGATGTAAAGATGTTTTTCTCCCACAGCTCCAACTTCAAACCTACCTAAGATGGTATTTGAGACAATCTTCTCCAAGTATCTCATCACTAGGTTCCGGATTGTGGTCCCCTTGGAAGCACTAGGGACGTATCCTACTCTTTCTGTCCCATCGTTCACCAAGCTCATCCACCATTCTTGTTAGTTGAAACCACCTCCCTCATAGAAACTTAGATGGTTCTGGCATGGTGGGCAACTAAAACACTCATTCAACACAGTCAGGGGAACCTTTTCTCTCAACACATTATCCAACTGGAATGTCACCCAAATAGGAAACCCGTTCCTATAATTCTTTACTTGCAAAGTGCTCATGAATTCCGCAGTTAAGTGATAGTAGGTTGGTGGCCTCTTGTCAAAGAATGCTTCCATCTGGGCAAATCAGAATAGCTTCCTTAAATCCTCCTCTAGTCATAATCCTCTCATCATTTCCGTGTCTTGGAAACGAGTGGGCTTGATTTTCAGAGCTAACATTTGCCAACATAGCACATATTTCCCCCAATAATCTTCAAACTCAACCTCAAAATAGTCTGGATGTACTCCGTCTTCCGTCAACTGTGCATCCAAATTAGCCAACTCTGCAGGATCGATAATAACAATAAAGTCCTCATTCCTTGGTCTAATTCTCCTCTCGGCCATCTACAAAACAACCATTCTCAAATTATATTTAAACTTTATCAATAAGAATGTTAATGCACTAAATTAATTTCCACCCTAGTGATTCAACTTAAGTGTGGAACATACTATGCATCAACATCACTTATTCTCATCAATAAAACTTCAACTTTATCACTATGCACTTCACCATCATTCATCTCAACTCACCATGAACACATAACTCAATTCTTAAGCATCCTTATACACATGAATTCCAAATTATACCATCATAAAACATAATTCACATGTGATCTTCAAATTCAAACAAAATTCTCTCTTAGACATTTCATCGAACACTTAGCATGCACAAAGTTTCAACATCATTTCAATATACAATTCACATATCCTTATGCCCCAAGTCCTCAATATCTAAGTGTAATGATTCACAAATAAGCACTATAATCATGTAATTCTTCAATTAGCATAACACAAACACTCAAATTCATCATCCTCACACAATCCCCAGATTACTTCTCATGAACCCTAATTTCAACTTTATTCAAAGAAAAATCAAATTGAAACATGTATGATAATCAACCAATATTTCATGCAAAATTTAAACTATCACAAAGTCCATGTATCAATTCAATTAATTTCTATCTAAATTCACAAGTTAGGGTTCAAATAAGTCATACCTTTCAAACTTGGAAGTGGAGATGTGTTCTTTGTGTGCACACTTGAATCAATTCACTCACTATTACTCAAAACTAACTTTGGTGGCTGATTTGTATGCTTGGTGAATGAATTCGGGATGACAGGGATGCGCACGGAAGATGGAAAGTGTGTGAATGAGTACGGATCGCCCCTTTTAAAAAAAACTGGAGCAAACCCTGCACGGCCCGTGTAGCGTTACACGGCCTCAAGTATGTCCGTGTAGCAGTTTCTGATGTAAGTACACGGCCACTTGTTACAGGGCCGTGTACTTGTTTACCTAGACGGCTCGAGCTCGGAGCTCAGCCAAAACCCTGGCTGTGTAGCATTTTCTGATGTAACTACACAGCCACCTGTTACAGGGCCGTGTGCGGAGCACGGTCCGTGTAGCATTTTTTCCCTGTTTTCCAACTTTCACACTTTACATCATTTTTGCCCTGTTTTTCCACTTCTCATACACCCTATTCATACTCAAAACACTTCATAACATAATTCACACCACAATTATGATAAAAAATGGATTGTAATGTACTTAAAACACCACCAAACATACCAAAACTAAACTAACTCATGAGAAAATTTTCAAAATTGACCATTTTGCAAGACAATACAAGATAATATAATACACATGGTTCATCACACTAATAAACAAAGTATAAGTCACACCACGCCCTCTCCTCCCAAACTTAAATCGAAACAAGTTGCGAATTAAGTTTGCAAAAAGTGGTGAGACTTACCCTTGTTGTTTCCATCAATGCTCTTCATGAACTATCCTCCCGATGACTCTTGTGGACCTTTGATATTTGTATGATCAAGTATGACCACCACGCAACCTCCCCCCCAAACTTAAATTAACACAAGTGTTAAAATTTAAGTTTGTAAAGAGTGGTGTAGCATACATCATCATTTCATCTTTAGCATCCTTGTCTTTCATCTTATGCATTTTTCTCATGAACTTAACCACCTCCATACCAAATCTACAGGAAAACTATCAAACAAAACAAAAAGAAAATAAAATCTACACTACTCCACAATCAAAGAAGTTTAAGAGGAGAAAGTATCCACATACACTATCTCCTTTTGAGAAGGAGATAGATAATGCTTCACTCGATGACCATTTACCACAAACTCATTATTCGGACCCTTGAGCTTCAATGTATGTCCATTCAACACTTCAAGCACTTCATATGGCCCCACCCATTTAGACTTAAGCTTCCCAGAAAACAACTAAAGCCTCGAATTGAATACAAGAACTTTATCTCCCGGAGTAAACGTCTTTTCCTTCACTTTTTAGCATCAGGCCATCTCTTCATATTCTCCTTGTAGATGATTGAGTTATCAAATGCTCTTCCTCTAAACTTCTCCAACTCAACTAACCTCAATAACCTTGCTTGACCATTCTCCCTTTCATCCATATTGAGGCGTTTGATAGCCCATAATGCACGGTGTTCCAACTCCACAGGGAGGTGATGATCGTTGTCATTTTCACCTAGATTTTAGTGTTGTTATTTATGTATTTTCGGATGTTTTTGTCCGTATTTGTGTAACTTTTGGTGGAGTTTTGTGTTAATTAGAAGAGATGTGAACAAGTTGATAAGTGTGTGAAAATGAGCTTAAATGCATATGAAACAGGTAAAAAATAGAGCAAAATCGAGTCAGGAGCTAAAACAAGCCAAAACAAAGTGCTGAGAAAACACATATCCAACTTGTGTAATTTTTCTGTATTCATGTGGAGCACAAAACTAGAGGTTTGATATATGGTTGGAAAGCTAAGGAATAGAGGATCGTGTGAGTGCAAAGATCATTCGAATAGGATATCGGATATAGAAGTTATGCACAAAAATGGTGGGACTGCGCTACTGAAAACAACCCAACTCGAGTTGCAAGGTCCAACTCGACTTGCAACTCGAGTCGAGCTGTGAGTCGAGCAAGGTCAGCAATGCATGTAGCGACCCAACTTAAGTTGCAAGGTCCAACTCGACTTGCAACTCGAGTCAAGCTGAAGCCAGCAAAAATTCAAGTTTCTGATCGAGCTAACACGAGTTGATAGGCAATAGCTCGAGTTACCCAACTCGAGTCGAGCTGGGTCAGGACAAGTCGAGCTGTAGGTCATACGGAGCAGAGAAAGTGTCTAGATAGTCAACTCGAGTTGCTAGGTTCAACTCAACTTGCAACTAGAGTCGAGCAGCCTCCGAAAAACCATCCAGAATGCAGAGCCACCCAACTCGACTTGACAGGCGAGAGCTCGAGTTGGCTACTCGAGTCGAGCTGGGTCAAAACCAGGAAAAAGTCAGAAAATTCTAGAAACTTCTAGAAGGTCCCCAAGGGGTATAAATGCATAATTTGTGCGAAAATTAAAGGGAGAGCCTCATTTGACAGTTATTTTGGAGATCAACACACACATTTTCTCACCACCATTTCACACACTCCATCCAATCCATTTCTTCCACCCTTCAATTCATGCATCAGCCAAATTGATCTTCAAAAGTCAATCCATCCATCCACACATCTAAGAGGAGGAAATCACATTTGATTGAAAAATTTGGCATGATCAAGAAAGAAGGAGTCAACTTTCAAAGGGAAGCTCAATCACCTTCATTTTGCTATTTTCTTCATTATCTAGCTCATATGGAGCATGCATTGGATTATAGTCAATTTGTAATAAATATTTGTGGTCAGTCCTCAAGTGAGGCTAGCAATATGATTGGTTAGGAATTATGTAGATTTTACGCACCAAAGGCTTGATGAATTGATTGTTATGAATATTTTCTCTCATGAATGCTTATTCTCATTTGATGTATGATTTGTGTGATTAAATTCTCTATTCATAGTGTTAGGATGGTCATTCCAATGTTATGTATAGTGGTTTAATTGAATCATTGATTGCATGAGATGACTTAGTTAGTATGAGGAGAGGAAATCCATTCCCTTCAAGTGCTTAGAACCTCATGATAGGACATTAGTGATGAACTAGTGAGGAGAACCCAACTTATGATCATAGTACCTTCATGGGAATTGAGAGTAAGAACAATCCTAGGAGATTTAAACTTGTAAAAGAGTTGAGAATCTAATCACCTTGGCCATAGGGGTTAGGGGTACAATTGTGATTGCCCTTAATATCATAACATGAAATAATCAATGCATGAGTGTGTGTGAAGTCTACATAAGACCTTATCCATGATGTTGTTAGCCTTGCTCTCTTCTCTTAGATACATTTCTTCCATTCATTTCACCTTGTCACTTTGATTGGTAGTTGCTATAATTAGTTGCTAGTTAAGTTTGATAGTTTATTAATAGAGTAATCATTAGTTTAAAACCAAGCCTTTAATCTAAGATCCTTACAAAACACAAATCAATGAATGATTCGGATACAAACCTAAGTTTTATTTCCCTTTGGGACGACATTATTATAAATTTTGCACTTGGTCACGCGTATACAACAACGATAGAGTACACTTACTCTTGACATTTTACTAAATATGCGACTAAGTTCAGGTGAAAAGCTTTATCATAGACCAATTGATAAGGTGACACACCAAGAATGGTCTTAAAAGCCGTCTTATAAGCCCATACGGCATCATCAAGCTTATCTAACCAATCCTTTCTCCCTCCATTGATGGTCTTCTCCAAAACTAACTTGATTTGGTTGTTTGAAACCTCCGCCAAACCATTTGCTTGAGGGTGGTAAGGTGTAGCCACTCGATGCTTCACTCCGTATCTCTTCAACAAACTCTCCATTAACTTGTTTACAAAGTGTGATCCTCCATCACTCATTAAAGCCCGTGGAACTCCAAACCTAGCAAAAATATTCTTTTTACAATCAAAGCATCATTTGTCTTAGTTGGGATTGCCTCCATCCACTTTGACACATAATCCACGGCTAGCAAAATGTATACATATCCTTTTGACGAGGGAAATGGTCCCATAAAATCAATGCCCCATACATCAAATATTTCCACATCAATCCTCAAGGTCATGGGCATTTCATCTCTCTTTCCTATTCCCCCTATCATTTGGCATCTATCACACTTAGCCACAAATTTCTTTGCATCCTTAAACAATGTTGGCCAATAGAAACCCGATTGTAAAGCCATAGCCCCCGTCTTTTGATGAGCAAAGTGACCTCCACACGAAGACGAATGACAAATTTCAAGAATCCCCATGACTTCTTCTTCGGTCACACATCTCCTTATTAATCCATCATTACAAATTTTAAACAAATATGGCTCATCCCACAAATACTTCTTCACTTCAACATGAAACTTCTTCTCCTTGCACTCATTAAGTAATATGGGCTCAATTCCACACACAATGAAGTTAACATAATCAGCATACCAAGGCGGCACATTCACAATGAGCGAACACACTTGCTCAACCTCCAACAACAAGATTTTCTTATCCGGGAACTCATCCCCAATTGGCTTTAAATCCTCATTCTCACCTCCATTTTCCAACATAGACAAATGTTCTGCGATCACATTCTCCACGCCTTTCTTATCCTTGATCACCACATCAAATTCCTGCAAAAGCAACACCCAACAAATTAAACGAGGTTTAGCATCTTTCTTACTCATGAGGTATTTTATAGCCGCGTGATCAGTATAAACAATCGTTTGCGTTCCAACCAAATATGGTCGAAACTTCTCAAAAGCATACACTATGGCTAAAAATTCCTTCTCCGTGGTGGTGTAATTGACTTTGCATGAATTTAATGTCTTCGAGGCATAATAAATTGCTCTAAACTTCTTCTCCCTTGTTTGACCCAACACCACTCTGATGGATTGATCACTAGCATCACAATGGAATTCAAATTGCAAGCTCCAATCCGGGGTGACAAGTATTGGAGATGAAGTGAGAGCATCCTTTAGCACCTAAACTGATACACGACATTCATCATCAAAGTTAAATGAACAATCTTTTTCAAGCAATTTACAAAGAGGTTTATCAATTTTTGAAAAATCCTTAATAAAGCATCTATAAAAGCCTGCATAGCCTAAGTACGATCTCACCCCCTTCTCACTAGTCGGAGGGGGAAGACGTTCTATGGCTATCACTTTAGCTCTTGATTATGGTTAATTTCATCTAGTTTTTAATGTCTTTTTATGTTTATTTTCATTTAGTTTTATCCGCGTTTTTGGTGGTGTTATGTGTTTCTTGGAATTTGTGTGTGAATGAACTTATAAATGATGAATCAGGTGAAAAAATGGAGCAAATACGGAGTTGGGAGAAAAAAGAAGAAGAAGTTGCACAACACGGCCAGCCGTGTGCAGGAACACAGGCCGTGTCTCGCACACGGCACGAGTTCTGCACACGGGTCTATGTTGTGAGGCCCGTGCACTGCCTGAAGTTTACGTTAACCAAAAACCCTAGACGCGACTTGGGGCGTGTTCTGCAGCACGAGGCGTGTTGGTGTTAAATTTGCTGAAAATTTCAGATTTCTTCTAGAAGGCCCATGGGGGTATAAATACCACTCCATTCAACATTTTGATGATCTATCCTATGAAAATTGAGCTGCTCACACACATCACATACAATTTCCTTCATTTTACAACTTTTCTCTCACCCATCCATTATCCATTTCATCTTTGATCATCTTTCCACCATACCACCATCCCAAATTCAAGTGAAGAAGCAAGGAACAGTGGGTGATCACCAAAGGAAAGAAGGAGATTCAATTGGAACCATTCCAAGGGAGTTTTCATCTCAATTTAGTGTTAATCCTATAGTTTACCATGATTTGTAAGGGTTTTAATATTTTTGTTAAGGATCTTATAAAAATTGTAGGCTAATCTCCCTTGTGAGATTAGCAACATGGAAGTTGTCGGATAATTTGTTAGATTCATGTATTTAGATTCATGTGTTGAATTGGATTTGATTTTCTATCATTGATCTATTAATATCTTGAGGTTTATGATGAATTGTGTATTTGATTATGCTAAATATGTGATTAGATTGGGAAATCAATTGTGTGCTTAGTGTAGTTGAGTGAATCATTTCATCAAACACTTCATGACCATTATAAATTGTAAAGAGATTGAGAAATCCTTTATTGTTTAGAACCCAATAATAGAACACATAATTTATTAGATTGAGAAGTCAACAGAGCATGTGAAGGGATTCTTAATTGAACTTAGTACCTAGTTGGAATTGTTTAATTGAGAACCAACCTTGGAGCTAATTAAGATTGTGAAAATGATCTCTATCCTACCCATTCTGAGAGGAAGCTTAGGTGATTTTCGTGTTGGCCTTTAGTCATGACCATTGATACATATGAGTTTAATGCATGAATTTATGAATTACCACTTCTTAAGTGTTGTTGATCTCACCTTTGTTTAATTTGGAAAACAACTTTCACTTTATTCATTTGCTTGTGATCATTGTTGATTTAATTCCTTGTTGTTTCTTTTGCTACAACCAAACCTATTGATGACTCGTCTCTATAAAATTGCGATAAACGTGATCTCGCTTAAGCTCTAGCACTGTCCTCTCTGTGGTTCGATAAATTTTTGAATTGGTCAACCCGACTACAAGTTATGGCTAATCAAATGGCGCCGTTGCCAGGGAGGTAACAGTTGCTAGTAGCTTAAAGAAGGAACATTTGGAGTAATCTTACTAGAGACATTACTTTTATTATTTATTTGCTTAAGTTATATTTGCTTTTTAAAATCTTGTTCTAACTTCTCTTATTTTAAAGGTGTATGCAAACAAGGTCAAAAGGGAAACAAGTTGAACCAATTGATCTAGAGATTGAAAACACTTTGAGTAGAAAGAGAAAGGAGAACAAAACCAAAAAGAACCAAATGAAGAACAATCAAGATGAACGTGGTAATGTTAGGAATAAAGGAGGCGGAGTGCAAAATGTGTAAGACAATATACAAGCACCTCAAGCTAATGCCAATCTTCCTCAACAAGCTTACCAACAATTTAGAGAGTTTAATAATCAAGCTTTGATCCAACAAATGGTGCAACAAGCTATGCTTCAACAAGGTTTTCAACATGCTTATGCACCTCCACAACAAGCTTATGAGCCACCACCACCTCCGGTGAATCGAGGGCATCAATTTGATCAAAGGGTGATCCGAGACTTCTTCATGCCAAGAGCAATCCCACAAATGATGGGGCCTCCAATCAATGCCAATAATTTTGAGATTAAGGCGGGTCTAATCAACATGGTGAGAGATCAACAATTTAGTGGGTTGCCAAATGAGGATCCGAATGCACATCTAGCTCAGTTTATTGAGATTGCCAACACAGTGAAGATGAATGGGGTGAGTGATGACTGCTTGAAGATGAGGTTGTTCTCATTCTCACTAAGAGATCATGCTAGGCAATGGCTCTCCGCTATTACTTCGGGAACGTGCAACACTTGGGAAGAGCTTGCACAAATATTTTTAAACAAGTACTTTCCACCTTCCAAGACACTTCAAATAAAGAGTTTAATCACTCAATTCAAATAGAAGCCTCAAGAAAGTTTCTATGAAGCGTGGGAACGGTTTAAAGATATGTTGCACAAGTGTCCACAATATGGATTCCCGGAGAACAACAAGTGGGATATTTCTACCAAGGACTAGTAAATGGTCAAAGGGTACTAGTTGATGCTTCTGTAGGTGGATCAGTTCTTAGAGTTACTCCGGAAATGGTTTTACGGATATTTGAAGAGATGCTACTAATGTCTATCAATGGCCATTAGAGAGAGTTAGTGGATGTTATGGATTTGAGAACTTCGCGCAAGGGCAACAGTGTAGTGTGAAAAGTGCTAGTGTAGAGCAAAGTATGCCAAGTGTGGAGATGATAGCAGCGGAGATAATGAAATAGATGAGCCTAAATCAAGGTATGAATCAAGGAGTTGGCATTGTGGAAAGTCAAGTAGAGTAAGGGTTACTCTCTTCCAATGGTGTTAGTAGGGAACAATGGGCTATGCATATGCCAAAGGTGCAAGATGTGCAATACTTGCAAGGAAGCAATTATCAAGGTAATTATCAAAACAATTACCAAGGTAATTTCAACCATAACCAAGGAAATTATTCGCCAAGACAAGGAAGTTATAACAATCAAGCTAGCGGAAGCTCATACACTCAACAACCAAGGAGGCAAGATAACTTTTCTTATTCCAACTCGAACAATGCAGTTGCGTAACCACCGGAATATCATCCGGGAGCAAAAGCACCAAATCAAGAGGGTAAAGTGAGAAGTTGATTGCATCTAATAAAGCTCAAAATGAAACAAGACGAGCTCAAGATGAATTGAGAAGAAAAGCCGATGAAGCTAATGAAAAGTGGTTCAAGGCATTGGAGTATCAAGTTGGTCAAATTGGTAGCTCGTTGAATCCAAAGGAACAATGTAAGGAAATTACCTTGAGGAGTGGAATAAATTATGAAGGACCTTCTATATCCATGGAGGATGATAAGGTGGAAGAGAAGGAGATTGAAGAAAATGTGGTTGAAGAAGAGCTTGTAGAGGAAAGTGAAGTTGAAGTAAGAGCAAATGATGAAACGGATGTTGTTGAACTGAAAAGTGTTGAAAAGAAATGGGAAAGAACTAAGGCTTTGAAAAAGAAGGAAGAAGAAATTGAAGTGGAAAGGGATAGTTGGGGAATTCCAAAAACACAAGTACCTATCCTATTTCCACATCGATTCTTAAAGAAGGGGTTGGATGAAAAGTTTGCAAAGTTTTTGGAAATTTTCAAGAAAATTCATATTAACATACCCTTTGTGGATGCTTTGAGACAAATGCCTCAGTATGCTAAGTTTTTGAAGGATATAATGGCAAGAAATAGGAGCTTAGTGGAGAATGAGACCGTCAATTTGACGGAGGAGTGTAGTGTCATAATTCAAAAGAAGTTGCCTCCAAAGCTCAAGGATCCGGGGAGTTTTGTCATACCATACGAAATGGGCAAGAGTGAAATTCATAAAGCTCTTTGTGATCTTGGGGCAAGTATCAATTTAATGCCTATGTCATTTTCAAGAAACTTGGTATAGGGGAAGTAAAGCCTACATATGTTACATTGCAACTCGCGGATAGGTCTTTGACTTACCCTAGAGGAATAGTGGAGGATGTGCTAGTTAAAGTGGGTATGTTCATATTCCCGGTTGATTTTGTAGTGCTTGATATGGACGAAGATGCAAATGTTCCAATGATTTTGGGGGGTCCATTTTTGGCAACGGGAAGAGCTTTAATTGATGTACAAAAGGGGGAGTTGAAGTTAAGAGTAAATGAAGAGGAAGTGGTATTCTCGTTGAGGAGTGCTATGAGATATCCAAATAAGAGAGAAGAATGTAGAAGGATCGACATGATTGATGAAGTTGTTGAAGAAAATCTACCATTCATCTTATCTAAAGATCCTCTTGAGACAAGCATAAGCCACTCTCTTACTTTATCTTTATACTCTAGCTTTTCTTTTCATTGTTTAGAAGATGATGATATAAATGAATGTTTACATGATTTGAATGCTTGTAGGGAAATGCAAGAAGATGAAGCTAAGTTGATGTACTATGGAAAGAGGGAATATCTTCCATTAGAGGTAGAGAATGAAGACTCAAAAGTTGATAAAGGAAAGGAAGAGTTGAAGCCATTGCACGATCACCTTATGTACGCGTACTTGGGGGGATAACAATACTTTTCCGGTAATTGTATCATCATCTCTTTCACCATTAGAGCTTGATAAATTGTTGAGAGTGCTTAGAACTCATAAAAGTGCTATAGGGTGGAGTCTTGATGATTTGAAAGGTATTAGTCCTACAATTTATATGCATCACATTAGGTTGATTGATGAGAACAAATCATGTATACAACATCAACGTCATTTGAATCCTATTATACAAGAGGTTTTGAAATGGTTGGATGCTAGAATTGTTTATGCCATAAGTGATAGTCCTCATGTAAGTCCTTTGCATGTTGTGGCTAAGAAAGGGGGATTAACCATTGTTAAAACTGAATTTGATGAAGAACTTGCAACAAGGGTGAAAACGGGGTGGAGAGTTTGTTGAGATTATAGGAAGCTTAATGAAAATACTCATACAGATCATTTTCCTTTGCCTTTTATTGATCAAATGCTTGATAGGTTGGCGGGATACAAGTACTATTGTTTTATAGATGGTTACTCGGGGTACAACCAAATCATGATAGCCCCCAAGGATCAAGAGAAAACAACTTTTACTTGTCCGTATGACACTTTTGCATTCTATAAATTACCTTTTGGGTTATGAAATGCTCCCGCAACCTTTCAACGTTGCATGATGGCTATCTTTGGAGGATTAATTAAAAATGTGATGGAAGTGTTCATGGATGATTTTTCCGTATTTGGATCTTCGTTTGATAAATGCTTGGCTAATCTTTCTATAGTTTTGCAGCGATGTCAAGATACGAACCTTGTCTTGAATAGGGGTGGACGAAAATACTGAAATACCGATTTTCCGGTACGGTAACGGTAAGCAATTTCTTAAAAATCGGTATTTCGGTATATACCGAAATACCGATATCGGTATTTCGGTATATACCTTTATACCAAATTATTAATTAAATTAATTCAATAATAATTATATTATTATATATTATAAATTAAATTATTAGTTATTTTTTTAACTCAACTGCTAACTTAGTCAGCACGCTGAAATAATGAATTTGAAATGGATTTTAACCTATTGTTAGTTTATTACATTGTGGCCCATTATTACCCATTAAAATTTTTACATTGTGGGCCATCATCATTACCCATTACTGGATACCATAAATTAAAATGGAAATAATAAGAACTTGAACCCTAGCCCGTTGGTCAGCTGCTGCTCCCAACTAAACTCCACCTCGATTCTGCCTTCAACTTCTTCTTCGTGACGTCGCGCCCGCGGGTCAGCCGATGCTCCCAACCAAACTCCATCTCGTTGACGCCTTCAATTTCTTCGTGACGTCGTGACTCCGCAGCTCAGTCATTCAATCTCCTATCAACGACAAGATTCTTCGCAGCTCTTCCGACTCCCTATTCCAAGTGTCCCTCTCATCTCCATTCTCTACTGCTAGCTTCTATCACCCTCCATTAAGTTATTCTCTTCTTTATTTTTCATTAAAGGTAAAGTTCGGGGTGTGTGTGTGATATTGTGTTGATTTTTTAATTGTATTTTTTTAGGAGTTGTTTGTTGGTAATTTAATAGGTAAATGATTTTTATTTTTATTTTTTCGTATGAATTTGTATGTATACTTCGGTATTCGGCAAAAGACGGTATTGATTGTTATTGTACCAAAATTTTCGGTATGCCAAATTTCGGTATACCGAACTTTCAGTACGTATCGGTATACAATTTTTAATACCAAAAATTTCGGTACGATATACGGTATGCTTAATTTTTTTCGGTATACCGTACCGTCCAGCCCTAGTCTTGAATTGGGAAAAATGTCATTTTATGGTTCAAGAAGGTTTGAGAGTTGATAAGGCGAAGGTAGTAGCTATTGAAATCTTCCCCCACCAACAAATGAAAAAGGGGTTAGATCGTTTCTTGGCCATGCCAGGTTTTATCGACGTTTTATAAAAAAATTTCTAACATAGCCAAACCTTTGTGTAAATTTATTGAGAAAGATGCTCCATTTAAGTTTAATGATGAATGTCTTGATGCTTTTAGGGTGCTTAAGGAAGCTTTGATTTCTTCACCAATACTTGTCTCCCCCGATTGGAGCAAGCCATTTGAACTCCATTGTGATGCGAGCGACACTGCCTTGGGAGTAGTGCTTGGACAAGTGCGAGAGAAGAAATTTTGAGCTATTTATTATGCATCCAAGATGTTCAATGCCAATCAAAAGAATTACACCACAACGGAAAAAGAGTTTCTATCCGTAGTCTATGCTTTTGAAAAATTTTGTCCATACCTAGTTGGCACAAAAACCATTGTTTACACAGATCATGCCGCCATTAGGTATTTGATGAGTAAGAAGGATGCTAAACCAAGACTATTTCGTTGGGTGCTTTTATTGCAGGAGTTCGATGTGGAGATACGTGACAAGATGGGAGTTGAAAATATTATAGCCGACCACTTGTCACGATTGGAGAATGTTGATGAAAAAATAACTATGGAGCTCATCAATGATGTATTTCCGGACGAAGAGATACTTCAAGTGGATTTTCAAAGGATGTACACCTTGTGTGAGACCGGAAGACCATGGTACGTGGATTTGGTGAATTACTTAGCGTGTGGTCTCAAGCCGGACCATCTCACCGAGTCAAAAAGGAAGAAATTCTACCATGATGTGAAAGAATATTTGTGGAATGATCCTTTGTTGTTCAAAAATTGTCCGGATGGTATCATACGAAGGTGTATTCCGGAAGAAGAAAAAGTAAGTGTCATGGAAATGTGACATAGCTCACCATGTGGAGGACATTTTGGGTTCCAAAAGACGGGAGCTAAGATCCTACATTCGGGGTTGTTTTGGCCAACTTTGTTCAAGGATTGCAAGGAGTATATCAAGGGATGTGACCGGTGCCAAAGGATAGGAAGTATAGGGCAACATGATGAGATGCCTATGAGGAACATTTTTTAAGTTGAAGTGTTCGATGTATGGGGGATGGACTTCATGGGACCATTTCAGCCGTCCAATGGCTATCTTTATATTTTGCTTGTGGTGGATTATGTGTCTATGTGGGTAGAAGCAATCCCAACAAGGACAAATGATGCTTAGTGGTCAAGGCTTTCTTAAAGAAGAACATTTTTGCAAGATTTGGAGTGCCAAAAGCAATCATTAGTGACCAAGGATCCCAATTCATCAACAAGATTATTGAGAAGCTTTTAATGGCATATGCAGTGAAGCATAAGGTATCAACACCTTATCATTCGCAAATAAATGGTTTGGCAGAAGTATCAAATAGGCAAGTGAAGCTTGTGCTCGCAAACAAATGGTTTGGCAGAAGTATCAAATAGGCAAGTGAAGCTTGTGCTCGAGAAAACAGTCAAAGGGAACAGAAAAGATTGGTCTTCTAAGCTAGACGATGCGCTTTGGGCTTATCAAACAGCTTACAAGACTGCTCTTGGATTTTCTCCGTATAAGCTAGTCTATGGAAAAGCATGCCACCTTCCGGTTGAGTTAGAACACAAAGCTTTGTGGGCCTTAAGGAAGCTAAATATTGAGGAAAAAAAATCCAGAAAGTAGAGATGTCTCCAATTGGTTGAGCTCGAGGAATTTCGTGGAGAAGCATATTCAAACTCAAGAATTGTAAAGGAGAAGCTCAAAAGATGGCATGATGAAAGAATTAAAGTGAAGGAGTTTATACGGGGGAATAAGGTGCTTTTGTTCAATTCAAGATTGAAACTGTTTCCCGGAAAACTCCGTTCTAAATGGACCGGCCCATACTTGGTGATCGAAGTGAGAAATGATGGGTCATTAAAGCTTGAAGGATCTGATGGGAATTCTTTTATTGTCAATGGTCATAGGGTGAAACATTATCATTCTCCCTCTCAAAGGGAGTCGGTATATGTTGACACTTTCTCTTCGTGAGACCCGTATCCTTTAGTAGTTTAGGTTTGTACATATTTCTTTTTGTTATTTTCGCATTTTTTGTCTTGTAGGATGGTGCTCATGAGAGGAAGAGGTCTTACAATTACAAGAAGTGCTTCATGGATAAAATATGGTATATCTTACCACTTTTTGCAAACTTACATTGAAATTCTTATTTCGAAATAAGTTTGGGGGGATAATAGTGTGGTATGATATACTTGTTTGCATACTTGTGTCTTGTGCTTACGTTTTAAAAATTTTCTCGTAAGTTTGGTATGTTTTGGTATGTTTTTCGTGGTGTTTTAGTGTCATAATCCATCTATTTTAATGCAAATTGTTGAACTAATGAGGTGAATGAGTTGTGAGCACATATAGGGAGCATGTGGAAGCATCTTGAAGTTAAAATTTGAAGAAAAGGGCAAAACAAAACACAGGGCGTGCTCAGCACACGGCCCTGTACTGTTTGGCCGTGTGCTGTCACCTGAAACACAACTCGGCCAAATCGAGGCCGAGTCCAGAGCACGGAGCGTGTTGAGTTCTCCAGCATGGGGCGTGTTCCGCACATTGCCCTGTGCTGTGTGGCCGTGTGCGGTCGTCAGAAAGCTAAACACAGACATAATTCAGCCGTGCTCCGCATACGCCCCGTGTCTGTGCCAGAACTCGGAGCGTGCTGTAACACACGGGGCGTGTCGCGTTCTGGGTTCAGATTTTAAAAGGCGCTCTCAGTCGAAGCCGGCTCATTTCCACCCATCCGTACTATCATATTCCATCCCAAATTCACCCAAAAACGTTCTAGAGTGGTAAGATTGATAGATTTAAGGTGTTCTTCTCCAATTCCAAGCACGAATTTCATTCAATTGTTGTCTTGAATCCAAGGTATGTTTTCTTGAACCCTAACCTTCAATTGGAATGTTCATTTGTAAAAATTGGAGTATGAAAATTGAATGTTGGCATGATTGAAACATATTCATGAGTGTGAAATATGAATGTTCATATCTATATGTGGAATTTTGATTGAAATGTTTAGGAACTAGGGTTCATATTGGTTTTTATTGAAAATTTTTGAATGTTGATTGATGAACCAATGAAATGAATTGATTGATTGATAATGATTCTTTGTTATGAACATTGGTATGATATTGCTTACATGTTGAGTAATTGGGCATAAACTCTTGTTAGATTTGTTGAAAATTGCATTGAAAAAGTGTGCATACCAAGTGTTCGATGAAATGCCAAAGTGAATTTTGAGAAATTTTTTGAAGTTTTGCATGAACAAGAAACATTGTTAATATATTGTGGATGTTTGAGTTTAGTGTATTGGAGTAAATTGATTAATTTTTTGCTTTTTTTAGAATAATTTTGCATGATGAAATGTGTAAGATGACTAAAAGTTTGTTGTGATCTTCTTATGATTTGAACATGGGTTTGAACAAGTCTGGAATTGATGCATCAATATGTAAAAGAATCAACACTACATTCAATAACTAGTGATGATTCTATATTTAAGTTTGTTTAGTATAAACTGGGATTTGATCTGAAAGTGTTGAATACTGTAGATGGTTGAAGGAAGGAGTCGACAATGTAATGAAGACTTCATCGTTGTAGAGACCAATGCAGACTGTCTGACTTAGATGCCAAGTTGATGGAGGATGGGATTCACCCTGAGTATTTTGGAGTGGAATTCGAGGAAGGATGGGATAAGTATATATTAAGATGGCAATCTATCTATCCAAAGATAAGGCTAACAAGGTTTCAAAACACTGAAACGATGACAGGACTTGGCATAGAGACAGATTTAAGGAGGATGTTCAAATTGAGAAACATGGAAGAATTCTTCGATAAAATGCCTCCCACTTATCAATGCTTGACAGCAGAGTTTTTTAGCACTCTTCAAGTGAAGAAGAACAGGAATGACTATCCACTCTCGATCTCCTTCCAATTGAACAATCATTAGAGATCAAGAGTAGCCATTGACACTCTAAATGGATAAGTGGGATGCCCATCGCTCGAGTTCCACAACCATTTCTATGCAGGTGAAGGATTTAATCAACAGAACTGGTGGAAAAAGTTAGTGAATGATGGAACAGAGTTGCCAGATTACATCCCAAGTGCCTTAAAGGGACAACCATCAGAAATTCGGTGATGAGGTTGTTAGATTTGTATACTAAAAGCCTTGCTTTTGTATTGAACAATGTTTTAACGATTTTATTTGAAATGAGAATCATATGATCAAACATTTTGCATATTATAAATTGTTTATTTATATGTTTATGTAAAAGTCCATTTACTTTATACTGTAGATAATATGTTGTGCGACAACACGCGGAAGATCATATTATCGGTTTTCTTATAAAGTATAAACAGATGCTCAAAACCGAGATAGACGGGGACTATCTATCGGAATGGTTGTAGTGTGATTTGATATTAGTTTGTCTTGACTATAGAATCACATTAGTACACTTAGCGTGTATTGAGCAGGACCGTTTGAGATCGTTCGACTTATATTGTCTATATAGGAGAATTTGATCTCAGTTATTATGGATGCTCGTGCTCTTAATCCCTATACAATAACCTCGACACGTAAGACAGTATATATTTCCTTGATTCATCAATGGGTGAGATTTACATGTATTAAATCAACAAACTCAGTGAGTTGGGAAGTAGTGCTATCTCTATGGTGTGCTGTTGATTGTAGAAGGAATTCATGTCCGACATAGGTTGGTGATGTCCCTTGAGGAGCTCATAAGGTTTATCATGTAAATCTTGCAAGTGGATTAATTTCCGGCATGATAATAAGGTTGAGTGGTACTACTCTCGGAAGAGATATTAATTAATTTGATTTGTCAGTAACTTAATTAATTAATGGGCATTGTATATCTTAAACACGGAGAGACTGTCGGGCTCATAATAAGAAGGAGCCCAGAACATAATTTTGGGATTGGATGGGTAGTGCAGTAATAATATTTTAGTGGACTATATTATTATTATTGGATTTAATTAAAAGCTTTGGGCTAAGCTTGGTTAATTAAATCTAATTGAGGCCCAACCCAATTTCTCCTCCTGGTCACTGCAGTAGCCCAAGTATATAAGTCATCTCAACTCCTGATAACCTAAGTTTGCGCCTCATTTGACATAGAGAACAGAATATGAGCAGATTGAGAGAACTCTAGGGATTGTTGACCACCCAACACCTGTAGAAGATCAGAGGTGTTCACCACAGATCTTCATCCTCTACACCAACCCAGAAGTCAGGTATTTTTATTTATGCTTCAGCTGATTGTTTACTTGATATACTTATCGGATCACGTTGAACCAAACGATCCAATTGCCAACAGAGGTATCTAGAAAAGATGGTGTCAAACACATTGTTAGGAAGGTAAGGTACGAAGGAGGATCTGTGGGGGAAGAGCAGTTATACATTATGTACTACTTATACAATGAGCTCGAGTTGAACATGGCTGCATATTTTGTTCAACATGCTGAGAGAGTAGCGAAAAGGAAGTCACCTGATGAGAGTGAAAATAAGCGTGTTTTAGTATCCAATTTAACACCTTTTTGATTGATATTGTAGTATTATATGTGCACAATGGTCTTATATTTATTATATATGAGAATAAGGTGCACTTGAGGTGTTTTGTTGTGTTTTAGGTGGAAAAAGGGTCAAAAGTGCAAGGTTGGAGAAAAGGTGCAATGATGCTGAAAAATGCACGTCCAACTTTCATAATTATTCTGTATTGTTGTGGAGCTCTGAATGGGAAGTGTGATATATGGTTGGAAAGCCACTGAAGAGAGGGTCGTTTAGGCATAAAGAACACTCAATTCGGAGTCCGAACGAGGAAGTTATGAGCAAAGTGGTGAAGCCGCGCGAGCTGTGCCGAACAGACTTGCAGTGCTAATTTCCATGGCCTGTTAAATATTCAATTCTTGGAGTTATTATAAGTTCTTTATATTCATAGAAAGCCCTAGAAGAGAGGATCGCGTGAGCACTAAAATCACTCAATTCGGAGGTCAGATGTGAAAGTTATACGCGAAACGGTGAGCCCGCGCAAATCGGTTCGACCTGCTTGAGGTCGAACCGAGGTCGAACCCGATGGAAAAAATGCTGGTTCGACCACGACATGCTGGTTTGACCTGTTGGCTGGTCGAACCATGCACCTGGGATGTCTAGAAGGGTGGTTCGACCATGGTTCGAGATGTAGGGGTTGGTTCGACCTGTTTGGGAGGTCGAACCGCGCTTCGGGAACTTTCCAAATCCGTATTTTTGAGGCCTAAACGCGTGTGATCACTTGAAAAGCCCATTCCAGCTCTAGGAGACGTGATTACAAGTATAAAAGGAGGTCTAGGAAGCCACAAACAAGAGAAGAAACACAACAACAAGAGAGGAGAAGAGAGGCCACAACATACAACACCCCACAAGGGGGAATCACCCCCCAACCATCATCCACATCTCTTTCTCCATCCATCCATCACTTTGAAGATTCGTTTGTGGAATCAAAAGGAGAACCAAGAGGAGGATTCAAGACGGAGAAGGACATGAAGACGCCATATCTAGGGTTTATTCGTTTCCTAATTTATCTTGTATTTTCCGGACATCCAGGTAAGATCTATCCAACACCCATGATTGTTCTTCGCAACGTCATGGGCTAGAACCTTTTTGGTAGAACTAGGGTTGTGAAGGTTTTATCTAGTTAATTGAACTTCCATGTATACACTCCGTACAACACTACTTGTGGATTTATTTTATATAAGATTGTGCCTTTTTAATCCATACTCATAGTCGTTTTGTGCATCAATAATCGTTGTGTAGAGTCTGAATACATAACATGGTTATTGGTTGAGTGCGTTCACTGTTGAGCAGGGTTTTATGTTATAATTCTAAGTTAAGGGATTCCGAAGTCTTATTAGAACTATCTTATATGAATACTTGTTAATTGAATTGAATTCGGGTAAATAAGTAGGATAAAGAGGATAATTTTATAGTACCTATAAAAGGAGATCATATCGGGTTAGAGTACCAATCCTAGGGGGAAATAATTGATACTGATAGTACCTAGAAAGGGGGGTGAAATTATATCTCTTGCTCCGAGGTTATTCACACGTGTTACACGCATGTTTACTTGTGTCTATAGAGTAGATGTACATGGTTTAGTGATGCGTCCATATTCCACAAGGCAGAGTCGGACATTGACACATGGAAGGGAAATTAATGAGTAAAACTGGATTATCCTAGAGCTACCTATTCTCCTACTTGATCCACTTTCGTATTCTTCGAGTGATAGTTTATTTTATTTGTTATTTTAATTAATTGTTTAGTAGTTATTAGATTAAAATCCCAACCTTTATTGCTTTTCATCTTAATTAATTTAGATAATAATTAAATTGATAATACGCCATCCCTTGGGTTCGATAATAACTTGGTCACCTTCGAAACTACAATTGATATCCTTCACACTTGGGGATTAAATTGTGTGTTGAGAAAACGCGCATCAAGTCAATGGCGCCGTTGTCGGGGACGTCTTAAAATATCTTTTTATTATTTCTAATTTGATTAAGATTTTTTTTTCTTTTATTTGTGATTATTTACTTTCTATCTAACCTTGAATTTTTCTGAGTTACTTGTGCGCTTAAAAAAGGAAAGGTAGGAAAGTAAAGAATAACACATTGAGCTAAACATGGCCGGAACAAGGCAGGATCCGAATAATATTGCCATACGTGAAATTTTCACGAACTATGGTATTGGTAACATGGGGTTGATAGGAGCAAGGGGGGAAGATGATTATTTTGAGATACATCCCGCTCTTATTAACATGGTAGAGAAGAATCCCTTTTCTGGAGATTGCTTTGAAGATCCATATCAACATCTCCGAAGATTTCTTGGTTATGCAAACACTCAAAAGGGCAGTGGAGCAAATGATAATGCTAGGCGGATCGCCTTATTCAAGTTCTCATTGATTGATAAGGCAGAAGCTTGGTATGAGACTCTTGATGCAGCGGACTGCACTACATGGGACCAACTGCAGCAGAAGTTCTTGGAGAGATACATGTCACCCTCAAGGATCTTAAGAATGAAGCAAGAGATCACCCGATTTGTTATGAATCGGGGTGAGAAATTTTATGAGGCGTGGGACAGGTTTAAAGACATGCTCAGGAGGTGCCCACAGCATGGAATGTCTAAGGCTGAATACATAAGCATCTTCTGCTATGGATTGAATTATGAGTCGCGTGTTTTTATTGATGCATCATCAGGAGGAGCGCTGTTATCTAAGATAGCACTTGAAGCGGAAAAGTTATTTGAAGACATCTCTATGAATTCACGTGACTGGCATGTAGAGAGAGATAGAGGATCATATGTACTTGGCGAGGTAGTGCAGGTTGAACATCAAGTGGTGAAGCCGAATAGGGATGATGAGATCGTCTCTAGTCTAGCTAACATCAACAAGCTACTAGAGTCCCAGCAGAAGCAGATTACAGAGTTGACACTAAGGGGGCCTAGTCTGAAGCAGCAAGAAGTGAAGAGTGTTGAAGATACCTTCAATCGATACATGGCTGAGAACGATGCAAGGGTTGACCACATCGAAGCTAGAATGAATGTTGATCATGCAGATTTATCTAAGCAGATGAGGAGCTTACTTTGATTATGGGGCAGATGACCGCGAACGTGAATCAATTGACACAAAAATTGGAAGATAAAGCCATCACGTTAAGGTCTGGAACGCAGTACGAGGGATCAATAAAGCTAGAATTGAAGTTTGAAGTGAGAGAAGCCCGATTCGACCCTGGTTCGACCAACTCATCAGGTCGAACCGAACAGAGGAGGTCAAACCAAGCACCTGAGCAACATCCGGAGGTCCCAGCTGAGCGATTCGACCAACATCCAGAGGGTTTGACTAAATCTGTTGGTCGAACCAAGGTCGAACCAGACTGTTCGCGACCCTCTGTTTTGATGGAAGTAAGGTTCGACCACGACTCCCCTGGTTCGACCAAATCACCAGGTCGAACCCTGGTCGAACCACACATCCTGGAGAACCTTGTTTTGTCGCAGCAACGGTTCGACCAGTCCATCTGGTCGAACCCTGGTCGAACCGAAGGGCAGAAATAGTACAGTAGGTTGGTTCGACCAAGGGAGAAGTGGTTCGACCTGTCCTAATGGTCGAACCCATGTCGAACCCCAAGTTCAAAGTGAGAGCAGCATGCCAGACGACTGGTTCAACCAAAGCATTGATGGTTCGACTAATCACCCAAGTCGAACCCACGTCGAACCCCAATTACAGAAAGAGAGCAACCTTCCAGACGATTGGTTCGACCATTACACACCTAGTTCGACCAGCACCAGTGGTCGAACTGAGGTCGAACCCATTCGTTCTGCACCGTTTTCTGCGCCAAATGCTCTCTATGATGTTGATGCTACTCCCATGCCATCCCAAGTACAGAATACTGAGCTTACAATGGAGAAGAAGTGGGAAAGAGCAAAGAAGTTGAGAGCGGAGAAGCTTAGACTACAGATGGATAATGAAGATGTGGTTTTCTCTCTTGATCATGCAATGAAGATGCCCATGGAGACTCAATAGTGCAAGAGCATTGACGTGGTTTCTAACTTGTTTAATCTTGATTTTTCTAAGGCAGATGATTCTGAATTTAAGTGGAAGATTGGCAAGGAGGTGTCTAGAAAGCCATAGGAGGAAGGTAATTCTGAGGATCGTATACTTGTGACCAAGAAAGGTGAGGTGTTGAGTGTCGACAAGAAGAGGGAAAGAAAGTATTTGAAGGTGAGGATGCGACAAGACCGTCCTCTACCGTCGTGACTCTTCGACGTTAAACATGAGCGCCTGTTGGGGGCTTGTCCTTCCGTTTTAGTGCTTTATTATTTCTTTTGTGTGCGTAAGAAATTTTTATATTTGAGGTGCTTACTAATCGGCAATTACATCTTTTCAAACTTAGTTTCAATTTACATTTTTACTAAGTTTGTGGGGGTGTGATGTTATTACCTCATTGATGCACCAAGAGTATAATCTTTTCTTTGTAATGTTTGCTAGGGGAGTTGATTTTTTGCGGTATATTGAAACTTTAATCGGTTTTGATGTGTCGATTTTTTACAATTTGCCTAGTGTTCTGTGGTGTTTCTAGTGTGTGTGGAGTCGATTACATAGTCAATTAATTCTTTCTTAGAGTTCTCATATTTTATTATTGATGAATCTTGTGATGATGAGTGTGTTTGAGCTTTGATGATAGAAAAGGTAACTAGGTGGCAAGACGAGTTCTACATTGAGGCGTTGACTCGAGGAGCTCGTGCATCTTGAAGGAAAAATCAGGTGCCCTCGTTCCTTTTTTCTAATTTTTATGTGTGCTTTTAATTCATATGAGTGGAATGATTGTGTTTATGGTGGTGATCCATGTGAGCTTATATTCTTTTAAATCGTGCCTGAAATTCATATGCTCTTGAAATTGATGAAGAAATTGTACTTGAGTTATATTGTGATATGAAGTTCTATGTGTACTTGTGGGATATTACTTATCATGAAAAGTGCTCTGTTACTTGTTAAAACCCATGTGAGATTTTGAGCCTCGTTGATCATGTTATATAATCACATGATATTTCTTTCTGGTGAGTATCGTTCTTGTGTGTGTATTCTAGAACTTGCCTCTTGTCTTACTTGAAACTACATGTGTGTTAGATGATGGGAGATTATCTAAGGCCATCCTTGAATTTATAAGTCACTTAGCGAAATAATTCCCTACCAAATAATTATATATCCGTAGTTAGCCCCGTTGAGCCTAAAAGCCTTATTTCTTGGGCAACCTACGAGGATAGCCACTTTGATATCCTATTTGAGCCTTAAATTCCTATATTTAGTGGAGAATTAAATGTTGTCAAAGTGTGTGAGTTGATTTCGATGGAGTTTGGAAAGAATAAAATATTTGGAGCTGTACAAGTGATTATGAGCTTAAAAGAATAAGTTGCTTAGGGGTAGTGCCCGAATTGGTACCCCAAGATGTTAGAGGTAGTGCCCAAAACTGGTACCTCAAGAAAGGAAAAGAAAGGAAAGAAAAAAAATGTTGAGCTTGAAGGAAAGGGAAGAAAAGAAAATTAGAAGAGCATGAAGCTGGATAGCCTTGAAGTGTAAAAATCTGCAGTACAAAAGATCTCCAATTTTAATTCTCTACTAATTGAGTCACTTTATCCATATGTTTCCTACCCTTACCAAAAAGCCAACATTACATCCAAAAGAAAAGTCCTTTTTGATTCCATTGTCGAATCATACTTTTAGTGGTGGAGAGTTTGAGACTTTTGGCAAGCTTATGGTTACGCATGAACTTGAATTGAATCTGAGCGTAAACACCTTAACCCATAAGTGTACATCTTTTACACTTGAGTGCGAGTGATATATATACTTCCCGTGATAACATGTTGATGGAGCATTTGAATTGGTGGTAATTGTCTTAACTTGTATGCTATGAATTGATTATTGCATGTAATGAGAGTTGCATGACCTAAGTTGATGACAATTGTATTTTGAATGGATAGTCCTTATTTCCCCGCTAATTTTCTTACTCTTTCTCTATCTTTATCTTTATTTTGTTGCCTCGGGACGAGCAACGGGTAAGTTTGGGGGATTGATGAGAGTGAAAATAAGCGTGTTTTAGTGTCCAATTTAACACCTTTTTGATTGATATTGTAGTCTTATATGAGCACAATGGTCTTATATTCATTATATATGAGAATAAGGTGCACTTGAGGTGTTTTGTTGTGTTTTAGGTGGAAAAAGGGTCAAAAGTGCAAGGTTGGAGAAAAGGTGCAATGATGCTGAAAAATGCACGTCCAACTTTCATAATTATTCTGTATTGTTTTGGAGCTCTGAACGGGAAGTGTGATATATGGTTGGAAAGCCACTGAATAGAGGGTCGTTTAGGCATAAAGAACACTCAATTCGGAGTCCGAACGAGGAAGTTATGAGCAAAGTGGTGAAGCCGCGTGAGCTGTGCCGAACAGAATTGCAGTGCTAATTTCCATGGCCTGTTAAATATTCAATTCTTGGATTTATTATAATTTCTTTATATGCATAGAAATCCCAGGAAGAGAGGATCGCGTGAGCGCTAAAATCACTCAATTCGGAGGTCGGATGTGAAAGTTATACGCGAAACGGTGAGCCCGCGCAAATCGGTTCGACCTGCTTGAGGTCGAACCGAGGTCGAACCCGATGGAAAAAATGATGGTTCGACCACGACATGCTGGTTCGACCTGTTGGCTGGTCGAACCATGCACCTGGGACGTCCAGAAGGGTGGTTCGACCATGGTTCGACCTGTAGGGGTTGGTTAGACCTGTTTGGGAGGTCGAACCGCGCTTCGGGAACTTACCAAATCCGTATTTTTGAGGCCTAAACGCGGGTGATCACTTGAAAAGCCCATTCCAGCTCTAGGAGACGTGATTACAAGTATAAAAGGAGGTCTAGGAAGCCACAAACAAGAGAAGAAACACAACAACAAGAGAGGAGAAGAGAGGTCACAACATACAACACCCCACAAGGGGGAATCACCCCCCAACCATCATCCACATCTCTTTCTCCATCCATCCATCACTTTGAAGATTCGTTTGTGGAATCAAGAGGAGAACCAAGGGGAGGATTCAAGACGGAGAAGGACATGAAGACGCCATATCTAGGGTTTATTCGTTTCCTAATTTATCTTGTATTTTCCGGACATCCGGGTAAGATCTATCCAACGCCCATGATTGTTCTTCGCAACGTCATGGGCTAGAACCTTTTTGGTAGAACTAGGGTTGTGAAGGTTTTATCTAGTTAATTGAACTTCCATGTATACACTCCGTACAACACTACTTGTAGATTTATTTTATATAAGATTGTGCCTTTTTAATCCATACTCATAGTCGTTTTGTGCATCAATAATCGTTGTGTAGAGTCTGAATACATAACATGGTTATTGGTTGAGTGCGTTCACTATTGAGCAGGGTTTTATGTTATAATTCTAAGTGAAGGGATTCCGAAGTCTTATTAGAACTATCTTATATGAATACTTGTTAATTGAATTGAATTCGGGTTAATAAGTAGGATAAAGAGGATAATTTTATAGTACCTATAAAGGGAGATCATATCGGGTTAGAATACCAATCCTAGGGGGAAATAATTGATACTGATAGTACCTAGAAAGGGGGGTGAATATATATCTCTTGCTCCGAGGTTATTCACACGTGTTACACGCATGTTTACTTGTGTCTATAGAGTAGATGTGCATGGTTTAGTGATGCGTCCATATTCCACAAGGCAGAGTCGGACATTGACACATGGAAGGGAAATTAATGAGTAAAACTGGATTATCTTAGAGCTACCTATTCTCCTACTTGATCCACTTTCGTATTCTTCGAGTGATAGTTTATTTTATTTGTTATTTTAATTAATTGTTTAGTAGTTATTAGATTAAAATCCCAACCTTTATTGCTTTTCATCTTAATTAATTTAGATAATAATTAAATTGATAATACGCCGTCCCTTGGGTTCGATAATAACTTGGACACCTTCGAAACTACAATTGATATCCTTCACACTTGGGGATTAAATTGTGTGTTGAGAAAACGCGCATCAAGTCATCACCTCAGGGAGTGATGATTGGAGGAATAGTCACAATGATAGCTGAGGGACTGGGGATCAACCTACAGGGTAGAGAAGATAGAATGGTAAACGATGGGCTCAACTATCAGCAGCTTATAAGAATGGAGTTTCTAGCATTGGTTGGACAAAATTATTGCTTGAGACAAGAGAAAGGAGCTCCATTCCCTCTACCCGCTTCTGAGCTCACCACAGTTTATACTAGGAGGACCAATGCTAACTTTGCAATGGCAAGTGCTCAATACTCTACAATAGTAAGGGAATTCTATCGGAATAATCGAGAAGGAATGGAAGCAGTGTTGAGGCAAATACGGGTTGCGGAGAATAGAGAGCTAGAACAGCTGAGAGCCGAGCCTGTAGCCATGGAAGAAGAAGAGGATCCACAACAACAAGAAAGAGGAGCACCAGATGCAAGATGGAATTTCATGGATGAAGAGATTAGAGGAATCAGGCAAGTTCAAACTCTACATGAAGGTCAGATAAGAGAAATCAGAGAGGAGCAGTTGAGGCAAGGAGAGCAGATTAGGGAAATTCAAGCAGGGCAAAGAAGGCGGGAGTACTATGAAGAAAACCTCCGGAGGCAGTCAAACAACATGGAGGAAATGCTCACCATGATGTTCAATTTCCAATTCCTGTCTACACCACGTGCTCGTATCCCTTGGGGACCAATGGCACCTCCTCCTTCTCCTCATCCGGATAATTGAGAGAGTACTTTTAGTGCTCGCCACTTATTTAGTTTGCTTTTGGAATAATTAGATATTTGATAGATTTGATACTTTTATTGTTATGTTTTGGGATGTTTTATTTAGCTTTTTAGTTTGCCTTTTATTTTCAATTAAGGTGGGATGGATACTTTTGAGGTTGATGATGAATTTGGATGTTTTATTTCTTTTTGTTATTTTGTTTGTGTTTGTTGATCTTTTGTGCTGTGGTTTTGTTGTTTTTATTTGTGTTCGTGTTAGGAGAGCTTTGGTGGTTTGTTTGGGGAATGTGTAAGTCTTGATCATGAGTAGTAATATGAATTGGTAATGAGTAATGACAATTTATGAGTAAGAATCTCCACATTTTGGAATTATGACATGATCTATTTAAAATGTTCAATTATGAGATGGATTAAGTGTAATAAGTCCTCGATAGTCTAATTATCAAAATAGTGAGTATTTGAGCCTACACCGTGTCTCCACGGGTGATCCTTTCATGAGAGAATCGATTATGTTGGATAAGTGAATACTTGCTCAAAAACTAGAAGAATGGGCCCAATTTGTGGAAATTGATGACATGATCTTAGGTCATCTTTGTTATTTATAGTCATTGCCAAATATTCCTCTACCATGAACATCATCCATAGTTAACCACGTTGAGCCTTGACGCCTTTTCATTGTGAATATAGCACATTACAAGCCATGATTACCCACTTAAGCCTTATATATATACCTTTTGTGTGAGTAATTAAGGAGGTGTGGATGAAAGATCTGATGAGATAGAAAAAGAAAAGAGGAAATGGTGAATAAGATAGAAAAGGATGAAAAGAGCAAAAAGAAGAATGAACATGCAACATAAAACAAGAAAAATGAGCAAACAATAATGTGCTCATGTACTTAACGATTGAAGAAAGGAAGCATGAATCATAAGAAGCTCAAAAAGTCCAAGGAAAGTGAATAGTAGTGTTTACAAGTATCAAAAACAAGAAGGGAAGAAAGAAAAGTGGAATAATGAAAGAAAGTAGCTACCTCTTTGATTACTTACACTTGTTTAGTCATTATTATCCAAATTTTTGCTACCATTCCAAAGAGTCTAGCATTACATCCTTAATGAAAGTCCTTTTTGATCATTGATGGAAGCTTTGGAGGTCTATGAATTTAGTTTATGAGCAAGTATGAAACGATTCTGGCTAATCAAACTATGAACGTTGATTTACCCTTTCTAAAGAGTGTAGAGTGAAATTGATACCTTATGAGAGAATTGGACTAGAAAAGGACTATATTATACTTGATCCTCTTCTAATTGAACTTGTTAATTTTTCATGTTGTGACTCTAATATTGTAGGATGCCTTAGCATGAGTTGTAATCATTTAGTACTATGTTTATGTTGTGAC
Source organism: Pogostemon cablin (assembly GCA_023678885.1). Classification (NCBI taxonomy): domain Eukaryota; kingdom Viridiplantae; phylum Streptophyta; class Magnoliopsida; order Lamiales; family Lamiaceae; genus Pogostemon; species Pogostemon cablin. Next base: position 23,420,274 of record CM042955.1, read on the forward strand.
ATGTGATCATTAGGGAGTTTTTCATAGATGAAATTGTCCATTGTTCTTTATCTTTCATTGTTCGGGGACGAACAACACTTCAAGTTTGGGGGTGTGATTATGGTTAATTTCATCTAGTTTTTAGTGTCTTTTTATGTTTATTTTCATTTAGTTTTATCCGTATTTTGAGTCATTTTTGGTGGTGTTATGTGTTTCTAGGAATTTGTATGTTAATGAAATTATAAATGATGAATCAGGTGAAAAAACGGAGCAAATACGGAGTCGGGAGAAAAAAGGAGAAGAAGTTGCACAACACGGCTAGCCGTGTACAAGAACTCGGGCCGTATCTCTATCCACTTTTAACCAATGCTTTGAAATATGATGTCTTAAGACTATTCCATCAGTCACAATAAAATGACACTTTTTCCAATTTAGCACAAGATTCGATTCTTCATACCTCTGCAACACAACAGTGAGATTAGTCAAGCAAATATCATAAGAGGAACCATATATGGAAAAATTATCCATAAACACCTCCATAATATTTCCAATCAAATCATCAAAGATACCCATCATACAATGTTGAAAAGTGGCAGGGGCATTACATAGACCAAACGACATCATTCTAAATGCAAACGTACCATAGGGACATGTGAAAGTTGTCTTCTCTTGATCTTCTGGTACAATCAATATTTGATTGTACCCGAAATAACCATCAAGAAAACAATAGTACTCATGCCCCGCAAGACGATCCAACATTTGGTCTATGAATGGCAATGAGAAATGATCTTTACGAGTGTTTTCATTCAATTTATGATAATCAACACACACTCTCTAACCCGTAATAGTTCTAGTGGAAGTAGTTTCATTTGTATCGGATCTAACAATTGTCATACCACCATTTTTTGCCACTATATGTAAAGGACTTACATATTGACTATCACTTATTAAAAAGATTATTCCCGCATCAAGCCATTGCAATACCTCATTTCTTACCACTTCTTGCATTATAGGATTCAATCTATGTTTGACTATTTTTATAAATACTGACGAGCAAGAATACTCGATCGTTGTAGTAGTATATCCCAAGAAATAATTATCAATCCACAAAGGAGTTAGATTTGGTTTAGTCAAATACGTGAGCTCATGTTTATGTTGCTTTTGTAAGGATGATAAGGATTTTGAGAATGACTATAAAATAACAATTAAAGCAAGTAAGAAGAAAATAAAATAGCAAATAAGAGAAATGACAAGTAACTAAGATTAATGAGAAAAGAGAGTAGGTGTTAAAGTTCAAGTATGAAAAACATGGGATTAGAAACATCCAAGCACACTCAATTCATATTATCATGTAAAAGGAAATCAACTTAATTGATGTAGATTAAGGGTGATCACGAATGTATTCTAAGCTCCTTTTCAGGTTACAAGGGTTGTTGATCCACTTGAGACTCCCAAAAGTACTTAAGATCAAAGCCCAATATTAACCTCTTCCATCTAGGTATTAATTAATATTAATCCTTCCTTTTTGTGTACTAGAGCTAACGAATGGATTGGTTCCCCTCATTGAATTCAAATATCCTTTCGGTCAAACTCAAACTCGATGTCTATTCAAGCCTTTCTAATACTTTAGAGGGTCGTTTCCGTCTCACTCCAAGCAATATATACATGAACATTATGATAGCATTTAATTACCACAAATCAATCCATTGATCAACAATCCATTAAACCAATAATCATTCATTAATAACAAACCATGCCATCACAACATCAAAATAATTAAAACCCATGAATAGAAACCAACATCAATTAAATCAAAAACTAATTTAATCCACATGATAATATAAATCTAGTATGCTCTTCATGTTCCTAATCCCATAGAGGGATTAGCCTAACATGATAATAGTAACAAAACACATAAATGATTCATTACACATATCTAAAGTCTTAAATCTAAATGAAAATCAAAAGAGATGTAAATCTTCCCAATCAATTGCTTGTGGAGAATCTTCAACACTCATTGATCTCCACTTCTAGCTCTTAAATTCTTGAGATCTTTAACACCCAAAATAGAATGGATGAAGAATGGATGAAGATGGATGAAGATGATGGTGTGGGATGGAAGAAATGGAGCGTGATCTATGTGTTTTTGGTGCAAACCCTTGGTGGGATCTTCAATCTCTCTCCTCTCCTCTACTTCATACTTTGAATGTTGAACTTGGAGCTATTTATACTCTTTCCCATCTTGGGCCTCAAATTTTATGTCAACTGGGCTTTAAAACACACTTACACACATTGGCAGGTGAAAATCTAGATTTTTGGCCCAAAAATACCCTTACTCGAGTTGCCTTTTCTAACTCGAGTTAGCAGCTCGAGTCGAGCTGCATGTAATGCAACTCGAGCTACCTAGCTCGACTCATGTCGAAAACTCGAGCTCTTGCTTGTCGGGTCGTGTTACGATGCTCTGAAACTTTGAACACCTACGGCACCTAGCTCGAGTCGAGCTATAAGTCGAGTAACTACTCGACAACTCGAGTTGGCTCTCGGATGCCATTCTCTGCTCCGCACGACTTGTAACTCGACCTGGACCTCACCCAACACGACTTGAGCTGACACCTCGTGCTTTTGCCTGTAAATCCATGTCGAATCGATCAGAAACTTCAATTTCTGCAGACCTTAGCTCGACTCGAGTTGCAAGTCGAGTTGAGCCTTGCAACTCGATTTGACTCACTGGACAATTTTTGCAACTTTCGGACCCTAACTCGAGTTGGCCTCAACTAGTGTTGACAACTCGAGTTTCACCTTGCAACTCGAGCTAGGTTCCGGTAGCTCATTTCTTGCTCGTTTCAGCTCCCGACTCCATTTTGCTCATTTTTCACCTGTTTTCAACATATTTAGGCTCATTCACACACATTTTCATGAAAACACATAACACAACCAAATAATACATAGAATACGGATAAAATGATACGAAAAGATATACAAAAAGACACTAAAATCTAGGTGAAAATAACGATGATCAAACCCCCAAACTTAAGGTGTTGCTCGTCCTCGAGCAACGAAAATGACAAACCAAGATGACAAATTTTCATCCAGGAAAAGACTAAACGAACACAAGCAATAACACATCGTTAGCAATAATAACTACAAACTATGTTAAGCCATCCTACAACATTAAAAACATAACATGAAAAATTAACAAATTCAATCTAAAGAGAATAAAAGTATAATATAATCCCTTTTTGGTCCAAGCCTCACATCGGATATCAATTTCACTCAACACTCTATGATGTAGGGGTAAGCAACACTCATCAACCGATTGGCTTGACTCGTTATAAGCTTGCTCATGGACTACATTCACAAACCTCCAAAGTTTTAATTAATGATCAAAAAGGTCTTTAATTACGGATGTAACGATAGGCTCTTTGGTAGGGTAGGAAGTATATGGATAAGAGTGACTAATCATGTGTAAGTAATCAAAGAGATGGCCAATTTCCTCAACTTCTTCACTTTCCTTTCTTCCTTTCTTATCTTTACAAATCTCAAGCGCTATTCATTAACTTTCCTTGGATTGAGCTTCTTTTAATGCATGCTTCCCTTCTTTAAATTTTGTTTACTTGAGCATTTTGATGTGTTTTTGCTCCTTTTTTTGCTTTGAGGTTGCATGTGCATTCGTGTTTTGCTCTTTTCATCCTTTTCTTGTTTGTTTACCATGTCCTTTGCTTCTTTTGCGAATCAATCAATCTTTTCTAGTTATCATCTCCTTAATCACTCACACCAAGGGTATATATAAGCTTGAGTGGGTAATTAAGGCTTGTAATGTGCTAAATTCACAAGAAATAGGTTTATAGGCTCAAAGTGGTTAACTAGGGATGATGTTCAAGGTAGGGAAAAATATGGCAATGACCATGAGTAACAAGGATGGCCTAAGATCATATCATTAATCTCTACTAATCGGGCTCGTTCCTATAGTCCTTGAGCAAGTTCTAACTTATCAAACACAACTGATCCACTCATGAAGAAATACATGTATGCACTGTTGAGGCTCGAATGCTCACAAGCTTATGCATTGGACCTTAAGAACTTATTACACCACATCCATCTCAAAATTAAACAAGTTAAGTAAAACATGTCACAATTTGAAAGTGTAGAGATTGTTAATCATAATTTGTCATCACTTATCACCCCAACATATCATCACTCACGTTCAAAAATGACTCACGACATCTCAAAAACAAACCAACAAAACATCCCAAGACAAGAATAAGAAAACACACAAAACATACAAATAAGGACTCACAACAAGACACAAACAAAAACACACAACATGCAAAAACAGAAAATACCATCATCCATAGAAAATTAAGCATGCATTCAAATCATCCACGATCATATAAGCTCACAAACATCCTACTCTTTGATTGAAAAGTAAACTTCCCAAAAACATAACAAATGAAGTTGCATGCTAATCACAACACTCCAAATCAAAACCAATTCATGTCAAGCAATAAAATGATAAGGTGTAGAGTACTCCCTCAATAGGCATTTGGTAAGGAAAGCGTTAGCTCCAAGCTCCATCATGCTTCCAATACCTCTATTCATGCTCAAACACTCAACAAACACCATTAGCTTAACAATTTCATTAAAAATATGGACTAACATGCATTTCAACACTACCAATCATACCAAAATCAAACCCAACTCATGAGAAAATAATTATAAAATTGACTCAATTTTACAAGAATCATACTCAAGTGGTGAGTCACACCACACACTCTCCCCCCAAACTTAAATCAAAACAATAGTTGAGACTTAAGTTTGCAAAAAGTGGTGAGACTTATCCTTGTAGTTTCCACTGATGATCTACTTGTAGAGAAGCAAACGCATCCAAACGGATCAAGTTATGTCCACCCCGCACTAGTCTCCCCCCAAACTAAACTCGAGACAAGAGTCGAGAATTAAGTTTGGAACAAGTGGTGAGACATGTCAACGTGAATCCATGAAGCACTTCTCTTTTCTTCAATGTGCATTTTTCTCCATGAGCACAATCAACCTACGAGGCCAAAATGCAAAACAACAACTAAACCACAATCATTATTGAAAAACACTAAATAAAGCAATAAAGATAATGATGGGGTGCCTCCCATCGAGCGCTAAGTTTAACGTCTTCAAGCTAGACGGAATGTGAGATCATCTTTCAAATAAATTATCCACAAAGAGGGTCTCCCTTTGTGATGGATCCACGTAGTGCTTCACACGATGACCATTAACCAAGAACTCTCTCCCGTTCTCGTCCATAACCTTTAGAGCTCCTCCATTAAGAACTTCCTTCACCACATAGGGCCCTCTCCATTTGGACTTCAACTTGCCCGGGAAAAGTCTTAGTCGAGAATTGAATACCAACACTATTTTACCCTTTTCAAAGCTCTTCTTCCTCAAACGAGCATCATGCCACCTCTTAGTTTTCTCCTTAAAAATCCTTGAGTTGTCATACGCATTTTCTCTAAATTCCTCAAGCTCATTCAATTGCAAGAATCTTACCTTCTTCGAAGCTTTCATGTCAAAATTCAACTTCTTAATGGCCCAATACGCTTTATGCTCTAGCTCCACGGGAAGATGGCAAGACTTGCCATTGACAATTTGAAATGGAGACATACCAAGAGTGGTCTTGAATGTGGTTCAAAAGGCCCACAATGCATCATCAAGTTTATTCGACCAATCTTTCCTACTCACACTCACTATTTTCTCCAAGACTTGCTTGATTTTTCGGTTAGAAATTTCAGCTTGACCATTCGTTTGAGGGTGATACGGAGTAGACACTCTATGCTTCACTCTATAAGTCTTGAGAATATTCTCCATGAGCTTATTTATGAAGTGACTACCCCCATCACTCACCAACACTCTTGGCACTCCAAACCTTGTGAAGATATGCTTCTTTAGAAATCCCATGACCACTCTAGAATCACTTGTTCTTGAAGGTATAGCCTCAACCCACTTCGAGACATAGTCGACCGCCAACAAGATATATAAAAATCTATTAGATTGAGGAAATGGTCCCATGAAATTGATGCCCCACACATCGAATATCTCCACTTCTTGAAAGCTCTTAAGGGGCATCTCACCCACTTGGAAATTTCCCCAATTCTTTGGCATCGATCATAACCTTCTACAAATTTCTTACAACTCGTGAACAATAATGGCCAATATAACCCCGATTGTAAGATCTTTGCAGCGGTCTTTTGAGCTCCAAAATGGCCTACACTAGGTGAAGAGTGGCAAAACTCCAACACATTACTCCATTCTTCTTCTGGTACACATCTTCTTACAAGAGAATCATTGCACATCTTGTACAAGAATGGATCATCCCACAAGTAGCTTTTAAAATCATGAAAGAACTTCTTGGATTGATACTTGTTAAGCTCATAATGCCTCCTTCCACTAGCCAAGTAATTCACATAGTCTGCATACCACGGGCTTCCTTTTTGCTCCACTAAAACCTCAATTTGATAGCAATCACACCTCAAGATTTCTTCATCGGGAAACACATCCTTGATTAACTCATAAGTGCTCTCACAATGCTCCCTTGATTCTAGCCTTGAAAGATGATCGGCTACCACATTCTTCGTGCCCTTCTTATCCCTTACTTCAATGTCAAATTCTTGAAGAAGTAGCACCCATCTTATCACCCTTGGCTTTGCATCCTTCTTTGCCATGAGATGTTTGATAGCGGAATGATCGGTGTATACAATAGTTGTCGTTCCTACCAAATAGGGACGAAACTTATCAAATGCGTATACCACCACCAAGAACTCTTTTTCGGTAGTAGTGTAATTCCGTTGAGCCGCATCAAAAGTCTTGCTTGCATAGTAAATGGCTCGGAACCTTTTCTCTCTTAGTTTCCCCAAAACTACTCCAAGAGCTACATCACTTGCATCACATATCAAGATAAATGGCTCCTTCCAATCGGGGGTGATCAAGATGGGCGATGAAATCAAAGCTTCCTTTAGCACCTGAAAAGCATTTAAACAATTCTCATCAAACTTAAATTGAACATCTTTTTCAAAGAGATGAGATAGAGGTTTAGAAAATGAAGAAAAATCATTTATGAATCTACGATAGAACCTGGCATGACCAAAGAACGATCGTACTCCCTTCTCATTTGTGGGTGGTGGAAGCTTCTCAATAGCAACAACTTTAGCTTGATCTACTTGCAATCCCTTTGAAGAGATGTGATGCCCAAGTACAATGCCATCATTTACCATGAAGTGACACTTCTCCCAATTCAACACTAGGTTAGTGTCTTGACACCGCTTCAAAACAATAGCAAGATTAGACAAACAAGTATCAAAAGAAGATCCAAACACCGAAAAGTCATCCATGAAAACTTCCATTATATTCTCAATCAATCCTTCGAAAATTGCCATCATACACCTTTGAAAGGTGGCCCGTGCATTGCAAAGTCCAAATGGCAATCTTCGAAAAGTAAATATTCCATAAGGACATGTGAAAGCGGTCTTTTCTTGGTCTTTGGGTGCTATGAGAATTTGGTTATACCCGAAATACCCATCAAGAAAGCAATAAAACTCATACCCGACCAACCTATCCAATATTTGATCTAAGAAAGGTAAGAGAAAGTGGTCTTTACGTGTGTTCTCATTAAGTTTCTTATAGTCAACACACACACTCCACCTCGTCACCGTCCTAGTGGCTATGGTCTCATTCTTCTCAGTCTTCACTATAGTCATACCCTCTTTCTTTGATACAACATGCAATGGGCTCACATAGGGGATATCACTAATAGGAAAGATCATATCGGCATCTAACCACTTAAGGACCTCTTTTTTTACCACTTCTTGCGTGATAGGATTAAGTTTTCTTTGGTTTTGAACACAAGCTTTCCCTTCATCCTCAAGCCTTATCTTATGCATGCAAATTGTTGGACTAATCCCCTTCAAATCATCAATACACCAACCAATAGCCGACTTATGCTCTTTAAGGACATTAAGCAATTTATCAAGTTGACTAGAGGTTAAAGAAGAGGGTACAATTATCGGATATGTCTCATTTTCACCAAGGTAGGCATAGGCAAGATGATCGGGTAGAGGCTTCAATTCCACCTTCTTTTCCTTTTTCTCTTCTTGATTGAGTGGATCACTAAGTGGTAAGAACTTTCCATTACCCTTCGAGATAGCGGCTGCAACTTCTTGAGCTTCACTACAATCACCAAGATCAAGCAAACAATTAATCAATTCATCATTTAAATCAAAAGAAGTATTAGAAATATTAGAAAGAGATAGAGAATTGCTCAAGCAAAGTTCAAGTGGATCCTTGGTTACAATGGAAGGCCATCTTTCCTCAACACTTCCCTTCACCACATCCACACTTTTACACTCTTCATCATTCATTGGATATTGTATGACCTTGTGTAGAGAGAAGACCACTTCCTTATCATTAACTCTCAATTTCAACTCTCCCTTGTAGACATCAATAAGAGCTCTCCCGGTAGCAAGAAACGGTGTCCCAATAATCAATGGTGTATTTTCATCTTCCTCTATATCTAAAACAACAAAGTCCACCGGAAAGATAAACTTATCCACCTTAACCAACACGTCTTCAATTATCCCTTTGGATGTGTCATAGATCTATCCGCCAATTTAAGAGTGATGGAAGTTGGCTTTACTTCACCTAACCCAAGCTTCTTGAATATGGAAAGATGCATTAGGTTGATGCTTACACCGAGATCACAAAGAGCCTTGTTCTTCTTGTTCTTTCCAATTTCACATGGTATAGTGAAACTATCCGGATCCTTCAATTTTTGAGGAAGTTTCCATTGTAGAATGGCACTACACTCTTCGGTTAGATTAACCATTTCATTTTCCACAAGACTTTTTTTCTTTCCCATGATGTCCTTCAAGAAACGAGCATAATAAGGCAGTTGCTCAAAAGCATCGGCAAAAGGGATATTGATTTGAATATTCTTGAAGATTTCAAGAAACTTTTTGAACCTCTCATCTAAACCCTTCTTCAAGAACCTTTGAGGAAAAGGAACCGGTACTTGAGTCTTGGGTATCCCCCAACTATCTCTTTCAACTTCAACTTCCTTTTCTCTTAACTACTTTGCCTTCTTCCACTTTGGAATTCTCTCTACCTTCTCTTCATCTTTCTTTTGGTCAACAATTTCTTTTTTCTTGCTTACTTCCTCCACTTCAATCTCCTCTTGCACCAACCCTTCTTCCACCGTTCTTTCCACTTCCCTTTCAATGACAACACTATCATCTTTAGGCATAGGAGGTTCCTCATACTCTTTTCCACTCCTAAGAGTAATAGCTTTGCAGTCTTCTTTAGGATTAGTTACAGTGGTAGATGAAAATTTTCCTTGTTGGTGTTGAGATCCCACGGACGAAGCAATTTGCCCCATTTGATGTTCAAAGGCTCTCATCCTATTATCGGATTTCCTCTCATTTTCCTCCATCCTAGCCTCAAGCTTAGCATCTCTCCTTTCCATATATGCCCTTGTATCTTTCATGAATGCTAGCAATGTCTATTCCAATAATGATTTGCCTTCTCATTTGGGCGGCTTAGCACTCGGATCCATTCCTTGAGGAGGTGCCACGGCGGCTTGAGTATTAGAGTAGGAAAGGTTTTCATGCCTTCTCGGAGCTTGATAACCCCAACTTGATTGATTGAAATTACTCCCCCGAGCTTTTCCTTGATATCTTCCTTGAAAGTTACCTTGGTTAGAAGGATAATTACCTTGGAAATTCCATTGATGTTGGAAATTCACTTGGTAATTTCTTCTATCTAAGTAGGCAACATCCTCTACACTTTGCATAACATTGCTCTCATCATTCAAGTTGGCATTTGTACTTCCCCCTTGACTTACTCCTTGAGTGATCAAATTCAATTGCTTTGTTAAAGCATGGATGCTCTCATTGAATTCATACATTCCTTCACTTTGAAACACATCACTCTTCACTTTATCGACGCTCTCCACTTGAGCCACCTTTCCGAATGCATAGCCTCCTATTACTCTCTCGGAAGGTAATTGATAAGCATTCATTGTAATATCTTCAAAATTTTCCATAGCCTTCATAGCATCCACTCCAAATATAGACCCTCCGGATGAGGCATCTACATGCATCCGATTTTGTTGACTCAACCCTTGATAGAAGAAAGCCACTTGTTGATTCTCATGAAAATCGTGTTGAGGACACTTTCGTAGCATCTCTTTGTAGCGTTCCCACACTTCATAAAAGCTCTCATCCGGCAATTGCCTAAATTGAGTGATAAGGCTTTTCATTTGGAGAGTCTTCGAAGGAGGAAAGTACTTGTTTAAGAACCTTTCCTCAAGATCTTCCCATGTATTACAACTTCCCAATGAAATTGTATTGTACCATGCTTTAGCCTTGTCCCTTAAAGAAAAAGAGAACAACCTCATCCGAATAGCATCCTCCGACACTCCATTCATCTTGACCGTATTTGCAACTTCCAAGAAAGTAGATAGATGAGTGTTCGGGTCTTCAAGAGGACCTCCCCCAAAATGATTTGCTTTGAACATGTTGATCAATCCGGTCTTAATTTCAAAATTGTTGGCTTGAACCGGAGGAACCATATTATGCATAGCTCTCGGTTGGAAGTAATCCCGAATTGCTCTAGGCCTTTGCAACTCTTGTTGTTGGAGTATTCTTTGAGCTTATTGATTGGCAAGCAATTGCATATAATCTTGGTTTTGAGCAATGAAGTTCCTAAACATCTCCGCTTGATCCTCTTGCACTCCTTCTTGTACCCCTCTTTGATCTTGTAATGGATCATGGTTCACATTATCTCCACGTTGATTCTCCATCTTTTCTTTTCTAGTTTTACGTCTCTCTCGTTTCCTTTGTCGTGCGGTTTTCTCTATCTCCAAATTCAAAGGAATGATTGATTGACTTCCCTTTGATCTTGTGATCATAAAACACCTATAACAAGTCAAAGAGTGAGACCACAAACACAAATAGTAAATTAAACAAAATAGGAAGTATCCTTATCAAGAACAACTAAAACAATAACACATTATTCGACTAATCCATTAAACTCCCCGGCAACGGCGCTAATTTCTTGTTTGACTATTTTTATAAATACTCACGAGCAAGAATACTCGATCGTTGTAATAGTATATCCCAAAAAAAAATTATCAATCCACAAAGGAGTTAGGTTTGGTTTAGTCAAATACGTGAGCTCATGTTTATGTTGCTTTTGTAAGGATGATAGGGGTTTTGAGAATGACTATAAAATAACAATTAAAGCAAGTAACAAGAAAATAAATTAGCAAATAAGAGAAATGACAAGTAACTAAGATTAATGAGAAAAGAGAGTAGGTGTTAAAGTTCAAGTATGAAAAACATGGGATTAGAAACATCCAAGCACACTCAATTCATATTATCATGCAAAAGGAAATCAACTTAATTGATGTAGATTAAGGGTGATCACGAATGTATCCTAAGCTCCCTTTCGGGTTACAAAGGTTGTTGATCCACTTGAGACTCCCAAAAGCACTTAAGATCAAAGCCCAATATTAACCTCTTCCATCTAGGTACTAATTAATATTAATCCTCCCTTTTTGTGTACTAGAGCTAACGAATTGATTGATTCCCCTCATTGAATTCAAATATCCTTTTGGTCAAACTCAAACACGATGTATATTCATGCCTTTCTAATATTTTAGAGGGTCGTTTCCATCTCACTCCAAGCAATATATACATGAACATCATGATAGCATTTAATTACCATAAATCAATCCATTGATCAACAATCTATTAAACCAATAATCATTCATGAATAACAAACCATGCCATCACAACATCAAAACAATTAAAACCCATGAATAGAAACAAACATCAATTAAATCAAAAACCAATTTAATCCACATGATAATATAAATCTAGTATGCTCTTCATGTTCCTAATCCCACTAGAGGGATTAGCCTAACATGATAATAGTAACAAAATACATAAATGATTCATTACACATATCCATAGTCTTAAATCTAAATGAAAATCAAAAGAGATGTAAATCTTCCCTATCAATTGCTTGTAGAGAATCTTCAACACTTATTGATCTCCACCTCTAGCTCTTAAATTCTTGAGATCTTTAACACCCAAAATGGAAGGGATGAAGAATGGATGAAGATGGATGAAAATGATGGTGTGGAATGCAAGAAATGGTGTGTGATCTATGTGTTTTTGGTGCAAACCCTTGGTGGAATCTTCAATCTCTCTCCTCTCCTTTACTTCATACTTTGAATGTTGAACTTGGAGCTATTTATACTCTTTCCCATCTTGGGCCTTGAATTTTATGTCAACTAGGCTTTAAAACACACTTACACACATTGGCAGGTGAAAATCCAGATTTTTGGCCCAAAATGCCCTTACTCGAGTTGCCTTTTCTAACTCGAGTTAGCAGCTCGAGTCGAGCTGCATGTAATGCAACTCGAGCTACCCAACTCGACTCATGTCGACAACTCGAGCTCTTACCTATTGGGTCGTGTTGCGACGCTATGAAAGTTTGAACACCTATGGCACCTAGCTCGAGTCGAGCTACAAGTCGAGTAACTACTCGACAACTCGAGTTGGCTCTCAGATGCCATTCTCTGCTCCGCACAACTTGTAAATCGTCCTGGACCTCACCCAACATGACTCGAGCTGACAACTCGTTCTTTCGCCTGTAAATCCGTGTCGAATTGATCAGAAACTTCAATTTCAGCGGACCTTAGCTCGACTCGAGTTGCAAGTCGAGTTGAGCCTTGCAACTCGAGTTGACTCACTGGATAATTTTTGCAACTTTCGGACCCCAACTCGAGTTGGTCTCAACTCGAGTTGCACCTTGCAACTCGAGCTAGGTCCCGGCAGCTCGTTTCAGCTCCGGACTCCATTTTGCTCCTTTTTTACCTATTTTCAACATATTTAAACTCATTCACACCATTTCCATGAAAACACATAACACAACCAAATAATAAATAGAATATGGATAAAATGATACGAAAAGACATACAAAAAGACACTAAAATCTAGGTGAAAATAGCGACAATCAATCTACGTTGGTTTTGCACACAAGGCTTCTCATTATCAATAAAATGAATCTTATGCATACACATAGATGGGCTAATACCTTTCAAATCTTTTATGCTCCAACCAATAGAGGATTTATGCTCTCTCAAACTTTTAACAATTTTTCTAATTCTAAATCATTAAGGGAAGAGGATACGATTACCGGATACATTTCATTTTCCTCCAAGTAAGCATACTTCAAATGCTCCGGTAATGGTTTCAACTCTATCTTCTTCTTCTCTTGCACTTTCTCTTTTGGTTATTTATCAATTTTCTCCACCTTTTTTTCCATTGCCTCCTCATTCGTAAGTACTCTACAAGCATTTAAACCATGCAATTCATCAATCATTTCATCATTTTCTAAACAAAAAGAAGATTTAGATTTAAGAGATTCAATAGAATAAGAATGACCTATGATGAGTTCCAACGAATCCTTGGAGTGAAGATGATGCATATGCTCTTCAACAATGTTGTCCACAACCTCCAATCTTCTACATTCCTCCTTGCTCCGAGGATACCTCATAGCCTCTCTCAATGAAAATATTACTTCTTCCTCATTCACCCTCAAAGTGAACTCTCCCTTTTCCACATCTATCAATGCCATCCCCGTGGCAAGAAATGGACGACCAAGTATTAATGGTACATTCGAATCCTCATCCATGTCTAATACAACAAAATCAACAGGGAATACAAACTTGCCAACTTTGATCAAAACATCTTCCACAATTCCCTTTGGATATGTCAACGACCGATCGGCTAATTTAAGTGTAACCGACATCGATTTGACCTCACCAATACCAAACATTTTGAAAATTGACAGGGGCATCAAATTAATACTAGCCCCCAAATCACATAAGGCTTTGTAGTTCTCATGCTCTCCCATCTCACATGGAATCATAAAACTCCCCGGGTCTTTCAATTTAGGGGGAAGTTTCTTTTGCAAGATAGCACTACACTCCTCCGTTAAGTTCACCATTTCAAATTCTCCCAATGTTCTTTTCTTCGATAAAATATCTTTAAAAAACTTGGAGTAGTTGGGCATTTGAAATAAAGCCTCCGCAAAAAGAATATTCACATAAATCTTCTTCAACATTTCAACAAAACTTGGCAAATTTCTCTTCTAATCCCTTTTTCAAGCATCTTTGTGGAAACGGAATTGCAACTGGCAACTTCAGAATTACCCATTCATCCATTTCAAACTTCTCTTCTCTCACTTTATGTTTAGCTTCTCTACATCTTTCCCACTTCTTTGGAGACTTCACATTTTCTTCTTCAAGTATAGGGGTACTTTCATCTTTTTCAACAATTTCAACTTCTTTCTTTCCCTTCTTCATCAAAACTTTCCATAGGCTCAAGTTAACATTCTACCTCCTGTACTTCCGTTGGCATAGAAGAACCTTCGTATTTTGTTCCACTACGAAGTTCAATTGTCTTGCATTGCTCCTTCGGATTAGCAATGGTTGTAGATGGAAACTTTCCTTGATGATGAACATCCCCCCTTTCACTTTCCATTTGACTCATTTGTGTCTCCAAAACTTTGAATCGATTATCATTCAACTCCTTCTCTTGTTTCATGAAATCAAATTTTTTATCATTCACCTCCTTTTCTTGTTTCATAAAATCAAACATCTTGGTCATTTGATCCACTATTGTAGGCTTCCCTTCACCATTTTGAGCTTTTTTCCCCGGATTAATCCCCGGTGGAAGAGTGAGGGCATTCCCTTGATTTTCATATGACAAGTTCTCATACCTACGAGGTTGGTTAAAATTCTCTTGCCCCCATCCTCCTTGCCTTTGTGGATATCCTCCTCCATGATTCCCAAAGTTACCACCATAATTTCCTTAGAAATTCCTTCCTTGCATGAAGGCAACTTCCTCAAGCGTCATCTCCGGTGGACACCATGTATCTTGAATTCCCAAAGTAGAGGACATACCTTGTTGAGGCATGGATGGATGCATTTGACAACTTTGAGAAGATTGACCCATATTAGGCATAGTCATGCCTTGTTGAGGATTAGGAAACACTTGTTGATTCATTAAAGGCAATGTGATACCTTGTTGAGGACTTGCAAGCACTTGTTGATTCACCATTGGTGTGTAGTATTCGGAGATACTTGCATGTTAGCATTCATTCTCTTTAGTATCTCCGTGATTGCTTTGTCGGTCATATCTTCCTTAGGCATTTCCACCTTCTTTATTTGTTGCAAGCACACTTCTTCCATCTTAGAAATTCTCTCCATTTCATACATCCCAGGTGTATGATCCATAGACCATTGACCCGTATTCAAAGCTATTTCTTCACGTATGGCAATCGCTCTTTCCAAAGTTTGTCCCAAAATCGAACCTCCCGCCGAAGCATCAATGAGCATTCTCTCACTTCCAAATAAACCGGCATAGAAAAATCCTATTTCTTGCTCTTTGGGGAATCCATGTTGTGGACACTTCCTTAGCATTTCTTTAAATCGGTCCCATGCCTTACTAAATGTCTCAAGTGACAATTGCTTGAATTGAAAGATTTGCCCTTTAAGATGCAATATCTTTGACAGTGGAAAATACTTGCTCAATAACCTTTGTGCCAACTATCTCCATGTGGTGTAGGATCCCGGTGATATAGTATGATACCAAGCCTTAACTCTATCTTTCAATGAAAACGAGAAAAGCTTCATTTTAACAACATCCTCACTTATCTCATTTATCTTTATCGTGTTGGCTAACTCCGTAAATTGGGCTAACTGAGCATTTGGATCCTCTATAGTACCACCAACAAATTGATTTGCTTGCACCATGTTGATCAACCCCGTCTTTATCTCAAAATTATTCACATTCAATGACGGGTCCATTCCATAATTTCCATATTGCGG
The DNA here is from genome assembly GCA_023678885.1 of Pogostemon cablin. NCBI lineage: Eukaryota > Viridiplantae > Streptophyta > Magnoliopsida > Lamiales > Lamiaceae > Pogostemon > Pogostemon cablin. The sequence goes on from CM042955.1 coordinate 23,436,196, forward strand.
TTGGAAATGATCACGGACATTCATTCCCGCTCCATTGTTTCCATTTCCATGAGGTTGATTCTGTACCACCGGAGGATTATTCCTTGCTTCTTGTTGTGCAAACAAGTTTTGAATAATAGCTTGCATTTGTTGGTTTTGCAAGTGCATTTGTTGAGTATAATCTTGTGGCACAAATTCCTGATTACCATATCCTCCTCTAACATTATTATCACCTCCATGAAAATTTCTCAAATTGCCTTCTTCATCAACCATGTTTGCATTATCCCTTACTTCTTCCATATTTTCTTCCGTAGGCTCTAACACTCATCTTCTTTGTCTTCTCAAGATAGCTTCTAATTCCAAGTTCAAAGGTTCAATAGATTAAGATCTTGAACGAGTTCGCATGTACCTACAAGAATTTTTAAGTTAGCTCCCCAAATAACCAAGGTAAGTAAACAAGTAACAAATAAAATAAATATCTTTATCAAAGCTAATCAACTTCAAACTCGTTACAACCAAAAGTTTAACATCTCCCCGGCAAGCGGCGCCATGTTCTTAGTCGCATTTTTAGTAAAATGTGTAAGAGTAAGAGACTCTATCATTGTTGTAAACACGTGACCAAGTACAAAATTTATAATAATGTCGTCCCAAGGGAAAGTAAACTTAGGCTTGTATCCGAATTTTCCATTGACTTATGCTTTGTAAGGATGATAGTTTGAATAATTTGTATTTAAAACTATTACTTACGTTCTACTCAACTAACTAAAATTTAGACTAACAAAGTAAATGATCAATCAATAAACAAATGATGAGTGGAATAGGTGTAGAATTCACTTGAGAATAGAGCAAGGCTAATCATACTCATGGTTAAGACTTGAGCTAGATACGCAAAACTCTTGATGGTAATTGTCATTAATTTGTGGATTAAAAGCAATCACAATTTTACCCCTAATCCCTATGGCCAAGGTAATTAGGTTCTCGACCCTTTTACAAGTCTAAATCTCCTTAGATTGATCTTAATCTCAATTCCCTTAAGGTATTATGATCATAAGTTGGTTCTTTTCACTCAATTTTTTAAGTGCCCCTCTATGAATGTTCCAAGCCTAAGGAGGGTATGACTTATCTCCCCTTATGCTAACATGCATGCACATTTCAACATATGATTTAATTAAACATCCACTCACAACATTGGAATTGTCATCCTAATACTATGAATAGAGAATTTAATCACACAAATATTGAAATGAGACATGATTGATATATCATAAAAGGAAATCCACAAATCAATTCAAATCACTACTCAAGTTCTACATATCTAACTCTTCACCTCAACCATTCATATGATTAGCCCTACTATAGGACTAGCCACTAAACATAATGTTTAATTCAATACAAATTAAGCTTTGCTCCATTTGAGCCAAAATGAGAAGAAAATTAACAATTGAAAAGTAGATTGGCTTCCCTTGCATGGAGAAACCTTCCTCCTCTTCAATATATCAACTTCTTCAATCCTTGATGTTTCAATCTTCTCAAAATGGTGGATGGATGAATGGAAAGATGGATTTATGGATTGATTGTGGAAATCAAATGGAAATTGGATGGATCTAATGGATAAAGATGGAATATAGATCTAGTGTGTGAGGAAATGTGGTGTGGAGTGTGTGTAACTGCTATCAATCTGATCTCCCCTTCAAATATTCGTACAAGTCATCCTTTTATATCATTAATGGACCTTCTAGAAGCTTCCGAAACTTTCTCAAAACTGCATAGGTTTTTGCACCTACACGGCCCGTATAGCAACACATGGCCCGTGTAGGGCACACCTCCTTCGGTGTGTTGTGCGTGCTTCCGGATACGGCTCGAGCTGCGATACATGGCCTTGGTCATGGCCGTGCAGAGTTTTCAGATGTAAATACACGACTTCTTCTTACAGGGCCGTGTTCCGCACACGGGGCGTGCAGCAATGCACAGCCCGTGCACCAAAGCACGGCCATCCTCTTGGACAAGCAATGATTTCTGATGACAATACACAACCACTTGTTACAGGGCCGTGTTCCGCACACAGCCCGTGTACAAGCAGGTTGTGTCCTTCCGTCTTCGTTTCACTCCTGACTCCATTTTTGTCCATTTCTTGATCTGTTTTACACATATTTAAGCTCATTTACACACTTCTATCAATTCATTACCACATTACTCAAAATAACAATAATTCCACCAAAAATCACACAAATACGGATAAAAATATTCGAAAATACAGAAATAACAACACTAAAATTTAGGTGAAAATGACTACGATCACCAGGAAATCTCTACTAACCTGCTTGTTGATAGGTTATATAGGCTTGGTAATGAGAGTGCCTCTCAATCTGTTTTTTTAGTTTCTTTGTGCTATCACTATTTTTGTGAAAGAAAATTTTCCTATTTTTCCATCAAAGATAACCTGACCATCATTACCAAATATGGGTCTTGAGACTGCACACATGAACATCACACTTTAGTAATGGAAGTCTTTGACTTGCATGTTCTATGTGGCTCTTTCTCTCCTGGAACTAAGTAATACCTCTTACTTTCTCTAGTCATGAAGTACCATTTTTCATCTATATGAACTACATTCTCCATTAGTCTAAATATAATCTTATTTGTATGCCTATTTAGAGTTAAGGCATGCAAATTGAAATTTAACCTTTAAAGTCTGTTCTTCGGAGTGAGCTCAGACTTGATTGCATTTATGTGTGCTTTAATTTCTCCCTCCTTGATGCATTATTCTTGAAAAAAGTGCGGTTAAATGAAAAAATATTAGATAACGAATCCAATTTTTTAAAAGTTAAAAAAGTCATTTTCAATTATTCAAATACCTAATAAATGCTATTTATTGATTCGTTTAGCATTGTTCTAAAATTAAATACACAACCACAAAGGTTTGGAGTTTGAAATTAATTTATAATCTCAACAATAACGCCACATTAAATTCAATGGTATTCCAAAATTTATAGGAAATTGTAAAATGTATAAATAGTGAGGGTATAGAACGTGTTTGATGAATAAATTAAGAAGAGTGGTAATTAATTAAGGTAAAAATGAAAAAGGGGGTGATGTGTTATGTTATGATTACAGCTGTGCTGATGATGATGGTATGTCATGTGACGGTTGCGAATGGTGAATGGTCTCCGTGTTCCGACAGATGTCTACCTCGGTTGAATCCACCTTGGTATTTTTTGCCATGGTCTTTGTCCTCTGACCATAGAGCGGATTACGAAAATTGTTTAAATGATTGTGCTCCGGGCTGGCCCTAGATTTTGGGGCACTGGTCGAAATTTACAAAGGGGTCTATTTAAAAAACAGTATTAATATTTTTTTTTAATTTTCTAATATAATATATTTAATAAAATTTTTAATAATACTCTTATTTCAATAATTAATTTTTTAATATGCTTCTCAATTTGCATCTTCTTACATTGAATTTCTACATAATAAATGGTCTATAAATTATGTCATTTTTGTCATTTTTCTTTTTCAGTAGATGGGATTCAAACAAAATAATTAATATATCTTCATCAATCCACATACTACATTAATATACCTACCCACAATACATCAAAATATTATTTATCTCTCCTCATCTATACATTAAATAATGTATCCCTTAAATTTTTGTACAAGCTTATGATGAGACGGATGGAGTAATATGTAATAGGAGTATATAGATAATTAAACTTAACTTAAATAAATTATATAATGTCCTGTTTTCTTTGTCATTTTTTTATATCATCTCATATGTCAAACTGTTGGATGGTTAGCACGTATGAGAGAGAGTGACACTATATCCTATTTAGGAATGCTTAAACACTAGGAACAATGGTTTATTTTATCCCATCTTATGAGTCAATCATTTAATATGTAACACATAAAATAATACACGAAAATGTCCAAAAGCTCCGTGTGTATAATGCCCACGTTTAATCAATTTTGGACGTCTACTATCTAAAGAAAAATATTTCAGTTTTTGGAGAGAGGTCCCCCACATGATCACACTCATACATCAAATACAACTATCATTTACATATAAAATAATACTCTTTTTGTTCCACATAATTTTACTCACTTTTCATTTTGGTTGTCTCACGTATTTTTAACCATTTCATTAATAATAAAAATACATACTCCCTCCGTCCCATAAAACCTTTCATATTTTTTTCATTTGTTTGTCCCCAAAATATTTCATAACCCAAAAAAGAAAATATTACTTTATCTAACAACATCAAAAGTTACTTTAATTTTGAATTTGTCACTCATTTTCACACACATCTCATTACTTTATACATTTTTATTACTTAAAAATACTATAATACCCTCCAAAGTCAATAACGTAGAACAGTAAACGTGAAAAGTATTATGGGACGGAGGGAGTAATATTTTATGGACAATGCTAAACGGATCAATTTGATCCGATCAATAGTATTTATTAGATATTTGAATAATTGAAAATGACTTTTGTAACCTTTAAGAAATTGAATTCATTATCTAATATTTTTTCTTTTCACCACACCTGTTTCAAAATTTAATTATCTAAATTAACAATCAATTCTATTTTTAGAAAGAGAACACGGAATTTATAAAGTAACAAATGCTACAATTATTAAAATGTTCTTATAATGCTATAATAGATATATATAAAAATAATTTTCCCTCTATAATACGATTATAAATATCTTTTCAAAAAAAATAAAATTAACATACAATAATATAAAATACAAAAAAAAATACTTATTAATTATTTAACCATTACAATACACTATTTCACAGAGTCAATTTTTCATGCTTAATTATTAATTAAGTAGATCATCAATATGAGTGTACCAAAAAAAATAATAACAATTTTTTTTATTAACAGATTGATTTTTATTGTAAATACCAACAAATTATTAAAAAAATTATACTTTACTTCATTTAAAGGAATGCCATAATATTTTTATCTAATAAATAATATATATATATATATATATATATATATATATATATATATATATATATATATTGTTATTTACTTATAAATTACTAACAAAATTATAAAATATAAAATGAATTTAGAATTTCACAGTAAAAAAATTACCGACTACTATTTTACTAATAAAAAATTACATATAGTTGTTGCCCGTTGATAAACAAATTTAACTATAAAATTAAGATTTTTATTATCATAATATTTTGTTAGGAGTAATAAAAAGTAATAAGTTGTACTCTCTTCGTTCCAAAATAATAATTACATATTTTAATTTTGAACGTCTCATCCCAATAGTTACATTTCTCTTTAAAGTAGATAGGAACCATACGAAGCAATTAATATAATTATATGGGACCACAATCAACACTAATACAACTACCCATTTTATATTAAAATAATTTTTTCACCCCACTACACAGTCAAATATTATACTTATTTCTTAATTCTCTGCAAAAATTATAGTATGTAAGAGTTAAATGTAGTTTTATAAATTTTGCCAAATCCGATTTTCGTCCCAAATCACTTAAAATTTTCAGTTTAGTCCTGTAGCTATTTTAAAATTTTAAATTTCGTCCAAAGACTAATTTTTTTCGCAAATCGTCCCTAACTTTTGAAATTTTTTTTGCTACGAAAAATTAATTTTGGGAATGGGGAGCATTTTCTTTAATAAATACATAGAGAAAGACTTATGTGAGACTGTCTCATGTAAGTGCTTACGTGATACAAATAATTAAAAAGTAATAACTTCTACAATAAAACGTGATATTCAATTAATGAAATGATAATACTATTTCATGAACAATTTATAATATAAATTAAAAGTAAAAATATTTTATAGTGAAAGTGATAACTATTTTAAAAAATTTAAAATAATCTCATATGAGACGGTCTCACGCAAGACTTGCTCATATATTAAGAGCATATAATATACATGCCTATATATAAAAATATAAATTTATAATTTAAATTGACAAATATTTTTAGGTAAGTATTGGGTGAGATCGTCTTACGGATCCAATTTAAGTAATTTAGAATTGTTTTTTTATTGGCAAATATTTTTTGGTAGGTATTGGATGAGATTGGCTTCCGTATCCAATTACGCGAGACAGGATCCCCACTAATCAATTAATTTTTTTATTTTATTTTCTAATGCGCGCACGTTAAGAATGTTAGGCGCCTGATAATCCATTCAACTCAAGAATTAAACTTTTAATGACAATACATGCTTAATATATATATATATTCCTTTCGTTATGTTGCTGTTTACTTTTTTTAGTTACTTAAATTAATTCTTTGTTTCAATTTCTCAACAAAAATATAAAATAAAAATTAATATTAATCAAATTTAATATATTATTCTAATAAGTTAATATATTTATTTTTTTTAAAAAAAATATATCATTTTTTATTAATCTTAAAAATAATTTATACACAAAATAATTTTAGTTGATGATTATCACTTTTTTTTATAATAATATATCACTTTTTATTAAAAAATTTTATCAATTTATATTTATCCTACATAAATGGTTCATTTATGAAACAATTCAACTAATGGTTATCACTTTTCCTTGATAGGTATTACTTTTTATTAAGAATATTATCACTTCTTATTCAAACGGTTCATGAAATAGTTTAATAAAATTAATTACAACATTTTATATTAAATATCACTTTCATTCACATTATAAATTATTTATGAAATAGTTTAATTGAATAGTTATAAGTATTTTTTTCTAACATATATTATTTTAATTATAAATGAAATTTAGTTAATTATATATATATATATATATATATATATATATATATCACCAAAAGAGGGTATTTTGTCTTTTGGATGTGGATTAAAGAAGAATATATTATTTAATTTGTAGTAGGAGGGTGAACTCTATATTTTAATTGTATTAGTGATGTGTGTAGTCTCGTATGTGTAAAAAGTGAAAAGGAACTCTTTGTTTAAAATGAAAAAAAATAATCTCTTTAAAAGATACTTACTCATTTTGGAAAAGTTTAACTTTGAAAAAAGAGATTAAAAAAAAATGTAATTTTTAGGGGTATTATAATAAATTTTTGTGATAAATAAATAATGAAGTACGTTTTAAGATAAGGTATACGAGAGGGTTGTTGTTTTGATTTTTTATTTTTAAATTGAATTTTTTTGTAGGACAAAATGTTTTAAGGAATAGATATGTAGAAAATAAAAGTTTTTTTTTTATGTACGCTACTATTATTAATTTATTCGATAATACAGCGTACACTAAATAATAATATCTACTAATAATTAGAAAAACATTTTAATATAAATAACTAGAACATAACATACGTTTAATATTTCAAAGTGAATCAAAATTCAAATATAGGTATATATCATAAATAACAGTAATTGATCATACTTAATGAGGGGAGAGAGCAATGATAAAAATTATAATAAACAAAGAGGTATAAAAGATAAGGGTATTATTGTCTTTAGATTATATTATTTTGGTGGGATGTACAAATATAACCCTATTGAATTAGTCAGATGGACAAATATATAACCCTGATGAGCTGGATCAATTTGATCTAAACATATTTATTCATATTTTTTTACTTACTTTTTATACTTTATTCATCAATCTCAATAACTTTACTTACTTTTTTTACACTTTATTCATCATTCCCAATAACTTCATTCACTTTTTCTATTTAAAATATCAATTTATTCATACTTTTTCTTACGTTATATATTTAAAAAAATGTCTTAATTAATCTTCGTACCCGTACAAATGGATAAAAATACTTAGGATGGAGAGACTAATACTTATTTATTCATATGAAAGAAAAAATAAAGGTGAATTGATGGAAAGATTTCAACCTTTACTTCATCTTCGAATTAGTTTAAACTTATGGAAATTTCCAAAAAAGTACCCACTAACGTAGAGTTGCCAGATTGCTGACTTGTCAATAATCATCCATGATATGCGACACGTATACAAATAAATAAATAATTAAAAAAAGAACACATTCTCCAATTTTCACCTTTGGAGAACGACGATGACTCTTCCAGCAGGGAAACTGCATCAGAGTGAAAATCGCAGATTCAATTTTAGGGAAGAGAATCGCTTATGAAAATTTCCAAAAAAGTACCCACTGTAACGTAGAGTTGCCAGATTGCTGACTTGTCAATAATCATCCATGTTATGCGACACGTATACAAATAAATAAATAATTAAAAAGAGAACACATTCTCCAATTTTCACCTTTGGAGAACGGCGATGACTCTTCCAGCAGGGAAACTGCATCAGAGTGAAAATCGCAGATTCAATTTTAGGGAAGAGAATCGCTTATGAAAATTTCCAAAAAAGTACCCACTGTAACGTAGAGTTGCCAGATTGCTGACTTGTCAATAATCATCCATGTTATGCGACACGTATACAAATAAATAAATAATTAAAAAGAGAACACATTCTCCAATTTTCACCTTTGGAGAACGGCGATGACTCTTCCAGCAGGGAAACTGCATCAGAGTGAAAATCGCAGATTCAATTTTAGGGAAGAGAATCGCTTATGAAAATTTCCAAAAAAGTACCCACTGTAACGTAGAGTTGCCAGATTGCTGACTTGTCAATAATCATCCATGTTATGCGACACGTATACAAATAAATAAATAATTAAAAAGAGAACACATTCTCCAATTTTTACCTTTGGAGAACGGCGATGACTCTTCCAGCAGGGAAACTGCATCAGAGTGAAAATCGGTGATTCAATTTTAGGGAAGAGAATCGCTTCATCCTTGAAATGAATTCAATTCTCAATTTCGGGAGAGAGGGTGGTGTTCTCGCACTCTTCTTTGAGATGAAATCTAGGGTCCGTGGGGTTGGGCGGTGATGGTGGCAGCGGGCAGTTCGTCGGCAGAGACATAATTAATCTTGTAATTTCCGGCAGCAGTGAACAGTGGAGCTTCAGATCAGTGGAGCATGGTGGCTGTTTGCGACTCCGACAACGTGTAGTGCAATGGCTCCGTGGTTGGAGACGCAACGTGGTGTCGTGAGAGAGAAACTAATGGTAAGATGCAGTGACAATCCTCGAGATCTTCTCAATATGTTGTTCTCTAACCCCCTTCACAGTGTTAGGCGTGAATTACATTTCAGTCAGGTTTCGGACAGCTGAGATGACTTATACGAAGAATTATTCTTTTTGCGTTGAATTAATTAAGCTTAAAAGGACTGGAAAGAATAACTTCATATAAATTACAATAACTCATCATCTCCAAAGAGAAAGCATAATATATACAATAAATAAAGAATTTCTGAAATCAAATTACCATAAAATGAGTAAAATTGATTGAACCAACATATCCATCCATTCACGCCGCTGCAGTCGCCATTGAGTAATTCGGACTAAAAACCTCCAAATCCAAGGAAAATTCTCACATTTCAATCAAATCAAGATTCTCAGAGGACGCAATAAAGGATTTGATTAAAAACGTAGAAGCTCGCGTGGGGACGATGATGAAGCCGATAAGGGGAGGTTGCAACTGCGAGAGCATCGTGTAGAGATAAAGACGCAGAGCAGTGAGAAGAGAATTGGTGTAGCAAGACGTAGTGCGAGGCGCCGTTATTCTAATTTTAATTTTAGGGCTTTTTCTAAAAAATTGAAGGAAAGCCCAATTACTTCTACATTATGTTCACATTTATCATGTTAATAATGTCATTTTCTTTCAAGAGCATCCCCAACCAAATTACTCACTTCGTTTCTTTTCAGACAGCACACTTATCATTTTAGTTTGCACATCCTAAAAATGGCAATGAAAATTTACAAAGATATCCTTATGATACACTGAATTTACATAGATGCCACCCACATTATTAAACATATTAACTTGAATTATTTCACTTAATACATAATCAATAATTAATTAAAACAAATTAAAACACATAATTTAAATCAAATTAACTACTCCAACTCAAAATATCTGAACAGCATATTGATGAGATGAAACCCTAGATCTATTCTCTCACCTCTTTCAAGATCTGGCCCTCTCTCATCTATTTCTTCGATCCATCTTATCCCACAATGTCTTCCAACGTATGTTCACTCTTAGAGGATGATTCATTGAAAACCTTAAATACCGATTTCGATTCAATAGCGAACGATTCAAAAGTGGTATCGGATGAAGCTCTACATTGCTTCTATGGAGATCGCGCGTCTAGTTGGTTTAGGGAAATGGAGTTTTGGCCTGAGTTTGAGATATATAAGGGAACAGAGGGCGATTCCGACCTCTTTTCGGTGGTCTCGGGGTCCCCTTTACACAATACGGTGGTTCCTGAGACGTGTTTGACCGATTCGGAGGTCTTGGAGTCCCCATTATATTGTACTGTTCCCAACACACAATCTCCTGAGACGATGGCCTCGTTTTTGGATTGTGTTGTTCCCAACACACAATCGTCTGAATCTGGATTAGATTTTTATATGGATGGCCTAGTTCATGCTCCTACTTAGATGAGTCCCGAATTTAAGGCCTTTATCAATGAGCTATTGTGCATGTTCTATCCTGCACTCAGGTATTATTCTATTTAAACATTGCCATTGTTGATATCAATGTGTACATTTGTGTGATTAATTCTTGGCATCACGAGGTATGAATTGCCCGTTGATGATAAAATTAGGCTCTGTTCATGTTGTGTGTTTAATGTTGGTGACTGTGAGACCATTGAGGATGTTTATGTGTTTCATAAATATGTATGAAACAATTGAGTGTGTCTCTGTATTTCACTTGATGCCCATTAGACCTTTAAACATGATGATAATTTACATATACTGAGGGCAGTGGTTTATATGGTTCTGAATTAATGTGAGTGGCTTAAATGAATGTATTGGTTGTTTAAAATCATATGTTTGTGTGTTTGGCTATTTCTATTAGATGAGGGTTATATATATGATCATACTATTCTGTTGTGCTTGAGGTGATTCCTATGATAAAAATTTTCTGAGGACATTGGTTTTTATGGTATCATATGTTTGTGTTTGATGCTTCTGCATTGATGATTCTGAGTGACTTAAATGAATGTGTTGGTTGATTAAATTCATTTGCTTGTATTATTATCTACAAATTAAACACCACCTTTAATCATATTTTTTATTGGTTAGGAATATATATTTTTATTTTTTATTATAATATCATATATAATCTTTCTATTTTATTACTATTATTATTATTATTATTATATTACTAATGTACTTCATATATTTATATTCAGAATTAAAAATTAAATCTTAAAATTAGATAAATAAATCAATTAATAAAGATATATCTTCAAAAATTTTGAGTATATACTCATTATTAATTTACAATATGCATTTAATAGTGGATTATCTAATTAATTTTTTTATAAAATATAATATTGTCTTGTGCATTTGATATTTTTCTTATATATGAGTTATGTTTCTTTACTTGGTAAGCAACTATACCTTACTTGGTGTTAGTGGACATAATTCTTTGACTACATCTTTTGTATCTGCAGCAATGCTTCATCATGATAACTTTCAATTCATCACACATGGATATCTTGGATATTTAAGAATTTTAGTGATTATATTTGAGTAATGTGATGAAACATCGGCTAGACTCTTATGTTTGAATATGAGAATCTGATATCCATGTTTGGTTGTGCAAATTTATCTAGATTGGCATTCTCTTTTAAAAGCTTATTCTCGTAAATACCATGTGTGTGGTGAGAATTGTATGCTGTCACTAGGTAGTTATTTGATAATAAAAACTCCTTCATACATGGAGCATTTGTATCAACATTTGTTACATCTGAGAATGATGTTTTTTGGTTTTGGATGGTTATATTCTATTCAGGAATTTTGTCCACCTTATCAAATTTAAGCATATAATTTTATGTTAGGAATTGGAAATAAGGATCTCACTTTCTTTCCTTACTTGTCACAAACTTATCTTTCTACAAACTTTACCTAGTATAAATACCTTTTTAATTCACGTTGCTACAAAATAATTTCTCTTTAAAAACTACAGAGTATAAAAGAATTTACTATAAGATAATTTCTTAATTCAAGTTTCTTTGCTTCTAAATTCCAATATTTTTAAAATATTTCAAAAAATACAAAAGATAAACAGCAAAAGGGGCATACTTAAAATTCCCTGTTTACACCCTAAACAAAAGATAAACAGCAAAAAGTGACATACTACATAAAATGCCCTGTTTACACCATCAACAAAATTTAAACAGCAAGAGAGGCATTTATATAATGCCTTGTTTAAGAGTTTTGTTTATGCTGTAAGCTAAAAAAATTCACAAAAAAAAAAACTTTAAAACTTGATTCTAGAAGCCTAAGCCTTGCATCAAATCTTTTATGTCATAGATTGGCTTATATACCTCCAAACCTTCAAGAAGAGTTTGAATACTTCCTCTCATAAGACTTTCATCAACCTCTAAATTTGTATGCAAAACATTTGCATTGATCATCTTTTCTTTACCCATATGTGGCAATGGGTATGCGTTACCTCCATTTTCTTCATGATTTCAACTAGACAAGCCTGCAGACTCAAAAACACCTTGTTTAAAGTGTTAGTTGACAAGTTTTGACAAAAATTCTTCACACTATTGACCATCAACATTTGTACTCTTGTTCTCCCATTGTAGAAATTTTATGGCCCTGGACCACCCCAAATCATTAACATTAGTATCCGGAGAGCATGGAAGTTGATATACAACTCTGATGTTGAATCCATCAGAACTTGCAGCTGCTCTAAACTCAGGATCATTGGCAATGATACGAGGTGGGGCATTATCTTGTTGTATAATTATATTCTTGGCCATTATTGGAGGCCATTTTGCCTTAAGTGCTGGTATTACCTATGTAAATTGAATAAATACGCATGTTAAAGACATTGTAAATCAAAATTTGGAAGTTAGGGTTACTAAAAGTGAATGATGAAATTAAAATAAAGGTCTATTGTATACCTTATTTACCAGGCAATCTCTTCTAGTCTGCTTGTTGACATGTTTTATAGGCTTGGTAATGAGAGTGCATCTCAATATGTTTTTTGAGTTCTTTGTGCTGGCACTATTTCTGTGAAAGGAAAAATTCCTATTTTCCCATCAAAGATAACCTGACCATCATTACCAAATATGGGTCTTGAGACTGCACACATGAACATCACTTTAGTAATGAAAGTCTTTAACTTGGATGTTCTATGTGGCTCTTTCTCTCCTTGAACTAGTAATACCTCTTACTTTCTCTAGTCATGAAGTACCATTTTTCCATCAATGTGAACTACATTTTCCATTGGTCTAAATATAATCTTATTTGTATGCCTATTTGGAGTTAGGGGCATGTAAACTGAAATTTAACCTTTAAAGTCTGTTCTTCGGAGTGAGCTCGGGCTTGATTGCGTTTGTGTGTGCTTTAATTTCTCCTTGCTTGATCCATCTGTGAACTGTGGATCTGTTGAGCTTTGATTCTTTTGCAAGACTTCTTATAATAGATTGTTAGGCGTATTTTGCGCATTCTAATTTAATCCTCAAGTATAAGGATGTCAATCGTAGCAGTAAGTACTCAAGTTAAATTATCGATCCCACTGAGACAGCTAATTATTTATTTATTTATTCTAAATTACAATTTAATAAGAATTAAGTAACTGATTTTCCAAGATTTTGTAATTAGTTATCTAAATAACGAAATTATAAAGTACTAAATAATTAAAAGCAATAGAAAATAAATGAGTTCTAATCAAGAGATAACGAACAGTTCTAAGTATCAGGTTTGGACTAATTAATTTGGGTTATTAGACTTTCAATTGTTCATTCATGCAGTTTCAATGAAAATAAACCATATAACCCTATTATCCCACCGGATATGATCCGATTCTAAGCTAACAGTATATTCGGGTTTAAATCCTAAGGCCGCGAATATTATCAAGCCTTATTCCTAGATACTAATCAAAGCAAACAACAATACCTCCGAATGGTAAGTTCGACTAACAAGATATTCTCTGGAATTAGTACAAGGTTCTATTCACTTCCTACCTGAATGTCTAATTACATTATTCCACTAAACAATTCAAGTATTTGATTTACCAGTTTATGAAATTAAAGTGTTTATAGCGGAACTACTTCAATTCCTAACAGATAGACAATACCAATCATGAACATACACAAGCTAACACAATAATTCAAGCATTATAACGGATGTCATGAAAATATTATGAAAACATTACGAAGCAGATAAGCAAGTCTAAATAAAAATATCAACTGCATAAAATTCCAATTTTTGGTCTAGGTTTCCAAATCAGTCAAGTCAAACCATCAAGCCCTAGAGCTGTTTAAGAAAATTAGCCTATGAGGTTACAATCAACACTCATGGCTATGCAATTCATATCACAAATCAAGATAAAAGGAAAGAAAATAATAGAGACACGACACCCTAGCATAAGCATGAGTCTGCATTCCTTCTCCGTCTCTTCGATTGTCCGATCTCCCTCAATTAGCACTTGGAACCACTTGAAGATGGATGAAGGATGAAAATCAGACTCTGTAATATGCCTCTGCTGGGATTCTTGTAGCTTGTTGATGTTAGCCAAACTTGAGACGATCTTATCATCCCTATTCGACTTTACCACTTGATGTTCAACATGCGCCACCTTGCTAAGTACATATGATCCTTTATCTCTTTCTACAGGCCAGTCACGTGAATTCATAGAGATGTCTTCAAATAACTTCTCTGCTTCAACTTCTGTCTTAGATAACAACGCTCCTCCTGATGATGCATCAATAAAAATACGCGACTCACAATCTAATCCATAGTAGAAGATGCTTATGTACTGAGTTTTAAACATTCCATACTGTGGATACCTCCTGAGCATATCTTTGATCCTATTCCACGCCTCATGGAATTTCTCACCCTGATTCATAACAAATTGGGTGATCTCTTGCTTCATTCTTAAGATCCTTGAGGGTGGCATGTATCTCTCCAAGAACTTTTGCTTCAGTTGGTCCCATGTAGTACAATCTGTTGTATCAAGAGTCTCATACCATGCTTTCACTCTATCAATCAAAGAGAACTTGAATAGGGCAATCCGCCTAGTATTATCATTAGCTCCAGCACCCTTCTGAGTGTTAGCATACCCAAGAAATCTTCGGAGATGCTGATATGGATCTTCAAAACAACCTCCGAAGAGGAATACTTCTCTACCATGTTAATAAGAGTGGGATGTATCTCAAAATCATTATCTTTCCCCCTTGCTCCTATCAAACCCATGTTGACAACCCCATAACTCGTGAAAATTTTTCGTATGGCAACATTATCCGGATTCTGCCTTGCTCCGGCCATATTTAGCTCAATTTGTTATTACTTCTTTCCTTCCTCTCCTTTTTCTAGTGCACAAGTACCTCAGAAAAATTTAAGGTTAGATCGAAATAAATAATCACAAATAGAAGTCTTAATCAAACTAGAAATAATAAACTAATAATAACAGCTGAACCCGACAATGGCATCAAGAACTTGATGCGTGTTTTCTTTGCATGCAAAATTAGTCCCCAAGTATTAAGGATATCAGTTGCAGCTTAAGCAAGTGACCAAGTGATTATCGAACCCAAAGGACGGGGTATTATCAATTTAATTATTTGCTAAATTAATTAAGACATGGCAATAACGTTTGATGATTTAATTATTAACTAATAAATAATTAATTAAAATAATAATTAAAATAAAATAAACACTAGAAGAATATGAAAATGGATCAAGTAGGAGAATATGTAGCTCTACGGTAATCCAGTTTTACTACTTAACTTTCCTCTCAATTGAAGGCCGACTCTGCCTTGTGAACTATGGACGCATCACTAAGCCATGCAAATCTACTCTATAGACACAAGTAAATATACGTGTAACACGTGTGAATAACCTCGGAGCAAGAGACATAATTTCACCCCCTTTCTAGGTACTATCAGTATCAATTATTTTCTACATCTGGAATCTAACCCGATATGATCTCCCTTTATAGGTACTATAGAATTACCCTCTTTATCCTGCTTACTAACCCGAATTCAATTCAATTAATAAACATTTATATATGATAGTTCTAATAAAGTTTCAGAGTCTCTTCACTTAGAATCATAACTTGGAATCATGTTCAGTGGTGAACGCACTCAATCTACAACCAAGATATATATTCAGACTCTATATACCAAATGAAGATGCACAAAACGACCGTGAATATGGATTAAAAAAGCACAATCATATATAAAATCAATCCACAAGTAGTGTTGTACGGAGAACACACATGAGAGTTTAATTAATTCATAAAAACCTTCAAAACCCTAGATCTACTAAAAAGGTTCTAGCCCATGATGTTGCGAAGAACAATCATGGGAGTTGGATAGATCTTACTCGAATGTCTGAAAAATACAAGATAAATTAGGAAATGATAAAAACCCTAAATTGGGGTGTCGTCGCGTCCTTTTCCGTCTTGAATCCTCCTCTTGGTTCTCCTCTTGATTCAACAGACGAATCTTCAAAGTGATGGATGGATGGAGGAAATGATGTGGATGATGGTTGGGGGGTGATCTCCCATTGTGGGGTGGTGTAGGATGGATGTGGCTCCTCTTCAATCCAATTCCAATCAATTCCAATCAATAATGATGTGATCTATATTCCCTTTTATATTTGTAAGCTCTACTTATGGGCCTGGGATGAGCTTTTACTTGAGACATACGTCAAATTTGACTAAGGGAAACCGATATTACCAAAAATAGCACCAGCACAATTCTCTTTGACCAAACCTTCCTTGGTCGAGCAACTCCTCCTGGTCGAATGTTCGTCAAACAAACTTTCTGTAAGTTTTCACACATTTTGTTCGACCAAACCTTCCTTGTTCGACCTGATTTCTACTGGCCGAACGAATCTCCTTTGGTCAAGCAAGCTTGCGCAGTCTTACCGTTTCACACATAACTTCTACATCCAACCTTCGATTTGAGTAATTATTATGCTCACGCGATCCTCTCTTTCTTGACATTCTATCCATATAATGAACACACAAAAACTTCGAGATTCGAATGTATAAAAAGTCTTGAAAAGTGGATAGTCGTTCTGTTCGGCACAGCTTGCGCGATATCACCACTTTGATCATAACTTTCTCGTTTGAAATCCGATTGGGGTGTTCTTTACGCTAAAATGACCCTCGCTTTTGTGGCTTTCCAAAAATATATCACAATTTCAATTCAGAGCTCCACATGAACACAAAAAATTACACAAGTTGGACGTGCGTTTTTCAGCAGTCTTGCACAAATTGCACATTTTCTTCAACTTTGCACTTTTGATCCCTTTTTCCACCTAAAATACAATAAAAGACCCAATGCACCTTTTTTTATCACATATATCGAATATAAGACACTTGTGCTAGTATATAAAAACTATTTCCATCAAAAAGGTGTTATATTGGACACTAAAACACGCTTATTTTCACTCTCATCACTAAACCATGAAGAAACCACATAAACAGAAAAATCCATTAACAAACCGTCAACACTTCTCCCGCGAAAGAAAACCATAGCAACAGAAAAACCTAATTCTTCACTGCTTATGAACACAACCCATTTTCCAACGAAAACTCAAGAGGCAGTTTCAAGAGTAATACCTGGAGCGGAAGGAGAAAAACAGAATGGATCGATGATAACAATCACCGTAGTAGAAGAGGAAACCATCATCGCGGAGCAGAATGAGAAGCAATAACAGCCGTTGTAATCCACTGTATCACCATGCGGAAGCCCAAAGCAGAACAGGAAGAAAAATCCCCAAAATCAAGGAAAACCCGTAGCAATACAATTGGAAATGTCGATACATAGACAAAAGTCTCCAAAATCAAAGTAAACCCATCGCAATCAAACTGGAAATTTCAGAAAGAAATCTCCAAAAATCAAGAGATTCACTGAAGAAAATATCAAAAGAGGTAACTGATGAAAGTGGAAATTTACGTCTTTTCGGTCCTACAATATATTATTTTTGTTAGAATAAGGTCATATATTCATGTGGGATTGCGTGGTTTACATACTTTTCATAATTATGGTGCTACTAAGGTATTTTGTTGTGTTTTGATAGGAAAAATGTATAAAAAAATGCAAAGTTGGAATGAAGGGTGAACTTGTGCTACTTGCAAGCAAACAGATGTTCACTTTCTATAATTTTTCTGTGTTCGTATGGAAGTCGAAATTGATTGTGTGAGGCATTGTTGGAAAACCATAGAAGAGAGGAACGCATGGCCGCAAGAATCACCTTAATCGGAGTTTGAATAAAGAAATTATGGTTAAAACGATGAGACTGCACAGCTATTGACGAGATTTTCGAAAGTACTTGTCAAATTTTGGGCCAAAATAAACCTCATGCCACGTCATCATGAGAGGAATGAATATCGGTAGCTAATGGGACGTTTGCAGATTGAGAATTTGATAGAAATTAATATGTAGAAGGAGTTGATAAGTGGAGCCTTCCACGTCACTCATCTATGGGTTGAAATAAATTAGTAATACCCATTACTAATTACAAATTGGTGGGCCTACCAGTATGCTTTCAATTCAATTAATAGATGGGCCACGTTGATACGTATGTTGAGCAAAAATGAATTAGAAAGCCCACATCACCGGCTGACCCATCAATATACACGCATACTCCCTGATACACTGAGGAGAACAGAACACCTCTGTCCAGGTTCGAGAAAAAACCAGAACGCGAATTCGAAGGCAGAATCCACCATCTCATCCTTTCACGCCATTCCCCCATTGACCCACTTTATCCAATTCATCTATCCATCATCTCGTGTGTGTCAAGTGCAATTGAGAGAGCCAATTCAATCGGAGATACGGAGAAATAACTCAAACCACGTGACACTAGGGTTTTGTATCTTCTCTTTATTTCTTCTTTTATTGAATTTGTTATGGAATTATTAGCCATGATGGTTGTGTGTAATCTCATGGGCTAAAAACCCTTTACAGTTCTAGGGATTGAAGGTTAGGGTAATTGATTTGGGAACCTAGATTAATATTGTTAATTCATGCTATTATTGATTCTTGTTTATTTAATTTATTAAGACATTGTTTATATGTGTGTAACGTCTTCACAATATATTATTGATGTTGCCCGTGATGCTTGGTATATTGTGTTAGCTTGTATGCATACATAGTTAATATTGTCTATTTGCTAGGGATTTTAGTAGTTTGCCCGTGAACATGATAATCCCAAGGGCTGGTAAATTGGATACTTGATTTTCTTAGTGGAACAATGCAATTAAGAATTTAAGTAGGAAGTGAATAAGTTTGAGTATTACTTTCAGAAAATATATATTAGTCGAATTGACCATCCGGAGGTCTATGAAATTCGCCTTATTAGTATCTAGGAAGGAGGTTCAACACTGTTCACGCATCACTTGTTATTAATTTATTATTAATATTATTAACTTGAAATCAAATTATATTTGGTGGGGTAATAGGGTCTTGTGGTGTATTTCCATTAAATAGCATGAATGAACAATAGGACGTTTAGGAGACCAAATCAATTGCACTACGCCTGAAACCTTAGAGCTGTTATTTTCTCTCTTGAATTAAACTTGAATAATTCTCACTTTACTTTTATTTATTGAGTCTTATGTTATTTTAATTCTTTAGTTAATAATTACATTCAAACACTTGAAAATTGGTTACATTCATTCTAGTTGAATAATAATTAATAGAAAAATAAATAGTTAGCTGTCTCAGTGGGAACAATATTTAACTGGGGTACTTGCCTCTGCAATTGACATCCCTACACTTGGGGATTTTAATTAGAGTGTGTGAAATTGCCTAATAAGTTTATGGCGCCGTTGCCGGAGACAGTAAATTATTTATTTGCTTTTGTTACTTATTTAATTAGAATACTTTCTTTGACATTTAATTGTCTGCACCTTGAATTTTCTTGAAGTTGCATGTACACCAGGTCAAAGAAGGGAACACAATATCTTGAATTTGATTATGAGATTGAAGTGTCTGCAAGAAAAAAGAGATGAGCAGCAAAGAAGACCAAAGCACCTCCTAAGGATGTCATAGAGGACACATCAGTACCTAAAGCAGTCATAATGGAGGAAGAAGAGCAAAGTAAAAATCATACTATCCCAGAAGAGGCTGAGTCAGAAACTGAATCGGAATTTGAATCAGAAACAGCAACAATGGGAGAAAGAGCCACACATGAGGATGACATCGTCATTCGAGAAACTTCAAGTCCACCAATGTAGGAGGATCAGGCATAGTTGGGGCCGTTCAGGCTGATGAGGCGAATGACTTAAGGCCAGCCCTGATAAATATGGTGGAGAGAAATCCTTTTGTTGGAGGCATCTTCGATGAACCTTACGGACATTTGAAGCGTTTCAACAGCTATATGAATACAGTTAAAGCCGTTGATGCTACAAATGACAGATGGAAGATAAGGCTTTTCCAGTTTTCTCTAGTTGACAAGGCAAGGGAGTGGTACGACACGTTGAATAGTGACAGCTGTGCTAATTGGACTGAGTTATAGCAGCTGTTTGTGGACCGTTTTATGCCACCAGAGAAGATTCTTGCACTGAAGCAAGAGATCAATCATTCCAAGCAGAGAAGAGATGAATCCTTTGGAGAAGCTTGGGAAAGATTCACTGATCTGTTGAGAAGATGCCCACAACATGGATTCAAAAAGTCTCAGCTCATCAGTATCTTTTACAATGGCCTAGATAATGAGTCGAGAGTGTTGGTTGATGCATCTGCTGGAGGAATGATCTTTGGAAAGACATCGAATGCTGTGGAAAAACTATTCGATGAAATCTCTATGAACTCTAGAGATTGGCTATCTGAAAGAGTACGGGGAACGTATATTCTGGGTAAAGTTGCGCTGGTTGAGCAGAAATTTTCAGATGCTGATAAGAATGACAAGGTTATCTCTCAACTGGAGCAGATGAACAAGAATTTGGTTACACTGATATCTGGTAACAATGGTGGAGGTAACCAAGGGCAAGCAGCTGATGATGTAGTGATGAATGTTCAATGAGTGGAGGATGCAAATTGGGCTATGGGACAGAGTCTTCAAGGTACAAGAGCATCGCAGAATTGGCAGGGTAACAGATACTCCCAAGGGAATTCGAATCAAAGAAATAACCAAGGGGAAGGACCTAGCGGTCAAAGAGGTCCGAGCAATCAAGGAGGTTGGCAGAATCAGAAGAGACATGAGAATTTTTCCTGCTCCAATCCTAATAATGCAGTGTCGTATCCTCCAATCTTTGACCATATAGCCAAGCCTGAAGAAGGAAAATCCAGTATTGATGATGTGCTAGCGAAGTACATGCAGAAGAATGATGCGGGCATCAACAAGATTAACAACTGTATAGTGCTCATGGACTAGAACATGACTAAGCAGAATGAAGAGGTGAACAAGCAGTTGCATAATCTGACTTATCAAATGGGGCAGATTTCGACCATGGATAATCAACAGCAGCAGCACTTTCAGAAAGGGAAGTTTCCATCAGATACTGAGATCAATCCTAAGGAAACAGCTAAAGCCATCACTCTGAGGTCCGGAAAACATTATGAGGGGCCAGAAATAATGCAGGATAAGAGGGAGAGGAAGGAACACGTAGGCACTAGCTCTGATGAAGTTCAAGATGAGCCAAGATTGGATGATGATCAAGATGAGCCAAGTGTACCTGCAGATCAAGTCGAGCAGGAAGGTTCAGTTCAACCCCAACCAGATACAAGCTCACCTCTAGGGTTTCATACACGTCTGAATACAGTAGTAAGCCAATCTGATCAAGCTATCACTGATAAAAAATGGCAGCGAGCAAAGAAATTGAGAGAGAAAGAAGAGGTTTTTGAGAAGGATAGTTTGGGTCTCCCAAAAACAAGGGTGCCAATTCCGTTTCCTTAGAGGGTGTTATCAAAGAGCCTCGATGAAAAATTCAGAAAATTTGCTGAGGTAATGAGGAGCATTCAGATAACTATTCCTTTTTCAGATGCTTTGGATCAGATGCCTTACTATGCGAGGTTTATCAAAGAGCTCATATCAAGAAAGAGAAGTCTAAACAGTGTGGAGACGGTGAACCTTATAGAAAATTGTAGCTCTATCATCCAGAGGAAGTTGCCTGAAAAGTTGAAGGATCCTGGGAGCTTCATTATCCCTTGCGAGATAGGAAAAGGGCCAACAAGGAGAGCGTTGTGTGACTTGGGGGCTAGTATAAATTTGATGCCCTTATCAGTTTTCAAAAAGCTTGGTTTGGGGGAGCTGAAGCCTACATCAGTGGCTTTACAGCTAGCTGACAGATCATTGACTTACCCTGAGGGGGTTATTGAAGATGTTTTGGTGAAAGTCTCCAACTTGGTTTTTTCCGTGGACTTTTTTGTTCTTGGCATGGAAGATAATGTAGAAGGAGCACTGTTGAGAGTGAAAATGAACGTGTTTTAGTGTCCAATTTAACACCTTTTTGATATGAATTGTTGTACTTTATTAGCACAAGTGTCTTATATTCGATATATGTATGAAAAAGGTGCACTTGAGTTGTTTTGTTGTGTTTTAGGTGGAAAAAGGACCAAAAGTGCAAAGTTGGAGAAAATGTGCAATTTGTGCAAGAATGCTGAAAAACGCACGTCCAAATTTCATAATTATTCTGTATTTGTGTAGAGCTCTGAACGGGAAGTGTGATATATAGTTGGAAAGCCACTGAAGAGAGGATCGTTTGGCATAAAGAACATCCCATTCGGAGTTCGAACGAGGAAGTTATGAGCAAAGTGGTGATGCCGCGCGAGCTGTGCCGAACAGAATTGCAGTACTACATTTCCATGGCCTATTACATATTCAATTCTTGGAGTTTTTATGAGTTCTTTATATGGATAGAAAGTTCAGGAAGAGAGGATCGCGTGAGCGCAAAAATCACTCAATTCGGAGGTCGGATGTGGAAGTTATACGCGAAATGGAGAGACTGCGCAAATCGGTTCGACCTGATTGAGGTCGAACCGAGGTCGAACCTGACGAAAAAAGAACCGATTCGACCACGACATTTTGATTCGACTTGGTATCAGGTCGAATCGACTACCTGGGACATCCAGAAGGGTGGTTCGACCATGGTTTGACCTGTAGGGGTTGGTTCGACCTGTTTGGGAGGTCGAACCGCGCTTCGGGAACTTACCAAATCCGTATTTTCAAGGCCTAAACGCGTGTGATCACTTAAAAAACCCCATTCTAAGCCTAGGAGACGTGATTACAAGTATAAAAGGAGGTCTATACAGCCCCAACAAGAGAAGAGAGAAACACAACAACTAGAGAGGAACACAACAACAAGAGAGGAGAAGAGAGGCCACACATACAACACCCCACAAGGGGGGATCACCCCCCAACCATCATCCACTTCCTTCCCTCCATCCATCCATCACTTTGAAGATTCATTTGTGGAATCAAGAGGAGAAACAAGAGGAGGATTCAAGATGGAGAAGGACATGAAGACGCCATATCTAGGGTTTATTCGTTTTCTAATTTATCTTGTATTTTCTGGACATCCGGGTAAGATCTATCCAACCCCCATGTGTGTTTCCTACAACACCATGGGTTAGAGCCTTTTTGCTAGAACTAGGGTTGTGAAGGTTTTATCTAGTTAATTGAACTTCCATGTGTACACTCCGTACAACACTACTTGTAGATTTATTTTATATATGATTGTGCTTTCTTAATCCATACTCATAGTCGTTTTGTGCATCAATAATCGTTGTGTAGAGTCTGAATACATAACATGGTTATTGGTTGAGTGTGTTCACTGTTGAGCAGGGTTTTATGTTATAATTCTAAGTGAAGGGATTCCGAAGTCTTATTAGAATTATCTTATATGAATACTTGTTAATTGAATTGAATTCGGGTTAATAAGTAGGATAAAGAGTATAACTTTATAGTACCTATAAAGGGAGATCATATCGGGTTAGAGTACCAATCCTAGGGGGAAATAATTGATACTGATAGTACCTAGAAATACTCCGAGGTTACTCACACGTGTTACACGCATGTTTACTTGTGTCTATAGAGTAGATATGCATGGCTTAGTGATGCGTCCATATTCCACAAGGCAGAGTCGGACATCGACACATGGAAGGAAAATTAATGAGTAAAACTGGATTATCCTAGAGCTACCTATTCTCCTACTTGATCTACTTTCGCATTCTACAAGTGATATTTTATATTATTTGTTATTTCAATTCAATTATTTAGTAGTAAATAATTCTAAATCTCAAACTAAATTGTCATCTTGTCTTAACTAATTTAGATAATAATTAAATTGATAATACGCCGTCCTTTGGGTTCGATATTCACTTGGTCGCTTGCTTAAGCTGCAATTGATATCCTTAATACTTGGGGATTAATTTTGCGTGCAAAGAAAACGCGCATCAAGTTCTTGGCGCCGTTGCCGGGGACGGCTGTTATTATTGATTTTATTATTTCTAGTTGATTAAGAATTTTTTTTCTTTTTCTTATATTTGTGATCATTTATTTCTATCTAACCTTGAATTTTTCTGAGTTACTTGTGTGCTTGAAAAAGGAGAGGAAGGAAAAGAACGAATATCACATTGAGCTAAACATGGCCAGAGCAAGGCAGAATCCGGATATTTTTGCCATACGTGAAATTTTCACGAACTATGGAATTGGCAGCATGGGGTTGATAGGAGCAAGGGGGAAGATGATGATTTTGAGATACATCCCGCTCTTATTAACATGGTGGAGAAGAATCCCTTTTCTGGAGGTTGTTTTGAAGATCCATATCAACATCTCCGAAGATTTCTTGGTTATGAAAACACTCAGAAGGGAGCTGGAGCTAATGATAATGCTAGGCGGATCGCCTTATTCAAGTTCTCTTTGATTGATAAGGCGGAAGCTTGGTATGAGACTCTTGATACCACAGAATGCACTACATGGGACCAACTGCAGCAGAAGTTTTTGGAGAGATACATGCCACCCTCAAGGATCTTAAGAATGAGGCAAGAGATCACCCGATTTGTGATGAATCAGGGTGAGAAATTTTATGAGGCGTGGGATAGGTTTAAAGACATGCTCAGGAGGTGTCCACAGCATGGAATGTCGAAGGCTGAATACATAAGCATCTTCTACTATGGATTGGATTGTGAGTCGCGTATTTTTATTGATGTATCATCTGGTAGAGCGCTGTTATCAAAGACAGCACTTGAAGCAGAAAAATTATTTGAAGACATTTCTATGAATTCACGTGACTGGCCTGTAGAGAGAGATGGAGGATTATATGTATTTGGCAAGGTAGCACAGGTTGAACATCAAGTTGTGAAGCCGAATAGGGATGATGAGATCGTCTCTAGTCTAGCTAACATCAACAAGCTACTAGAGTCCCAGCAGAAGCAGATTACAGAGTTGACACAAAGGGGGCCTAGTATGAAGCAGCAAGAAGTGAAGAGTGATGAAGATACATTCAATCGATACATGGCTGAGAACGATGCAAGGGTTGACCACATCGAAGCTAGAATAAATGTTGATCATGCAGATTTATCTAAGCAGATGAAGGAGCTTACTTTAATTATGGGGCAGATGACCGCGAACGTGAATCAATTAACACAAAAATTGGAGAATAAAGCCATCACGTTAAGGTTTGGAATGCAGTACGAGGGACCAATGAAGCCAGAGTCGAAGTTTAAGGTGAAAGGAGGCGGATTCGACCAAAAACACTATGATTCGACCTGTCCCACAGGTCGAAGCGTGCAAGGGAGGTCGAATCTAGCTACAGGAAGACATCTGGCAGAAGTTGCGCCTCGATTCGACCAACAGCCAGTCGATTCGACCTGGCCCTCAGGTCGAATCCAGGTCGAATCACCCCATCTGGAGCACTCTATTTTCATAAATTCTCGATTCGACCACGATGCTACCGGTTCGACTAGTCCATCAGGTCAAACCGAGGTCGAACCTGTGACCATAAATCTTACAGAATGTCAGTTCGACCTGGGGCATTCCGGTTCGACCATCACAACAGGTCGAACCGAGGTCGAATCGCAATCTGCGAAACACCATGTTTCATTGCGGAATCGATTCGACCACGACATAATCGGTTCGACCAGTACTCCTGGTTGAACCAAGGTCGAATCGGTAGGCAGAAATCATCCAGTGAGTCGATTCGACCTAGGGGGAGTTGGTTCGGCCAGTACCCCTGGTCGAACCCAGGTCGAACCCAACATGCAAGGTGAGAATGGACTTCCAGGTGCTCGATTCGACCACGACGTAGCCGGTTCGACCAGTACCCCTGGTTGAATCCAGGACGAATCCAACTTGCAAGGTGAGAATGGACTTCCAGGTGTTCGATTCGACTATGATGTACCCAATTCGACCTGTGCCACTGGTCGAATCCAGGTCGAACCCAACTATTTTGCACCATTTTCTGCACCGAATGCTCTGCATGATGTTAATGCTATTCCCATGCCATCCCAAGGACGGAATACTGAGCTTACAATGGAGAAGAAGTGGGAAAGAGCAAAGAAGTTGAGAGTCGAGAAGCTTAGATGCAGATGGATAATGAAGACGTGGTTTTCTCTCTTGATCAAGCAATGAAGATGCCCATAGAGACTAAATCGTGCAAGAGCATAGATGTGGTTTCTAACTTGTTTAATCTTGATTTTTCTAAGACAGGTGATTCTGAATTTAAGTGAAAAATTGACAAGGGGGTGTCTAGACATCCATGGGAGGAAGGAAATTTCAATGATCATATTTTTGTGACCAAGAAAGGTGAGGTGTTGAGTGTAGACAAGAAGAGGGAAAGAAAGTACTTGAAGGTGAGGATGCGACAAGACCGTCCTCTACCGTCGTGACTCTCCGACGTTAAACATGAGCGCCTGTTGGGGGCTTGCCCTTCCGTTTTATTGCTTTATTTCTTTTGTGTGAGTGAGAAATTTTTATATTTAAGGTGCTTATTATTCGGCAATTACATCTCTTTTCAAACTTAGTTTCAACTTACATTTCTACTAAGTTTGGGGGGTGTGATGTACTTACCTCATTGAAGCACCAAGAGTATCATCTTTTCTTTGTAATGTTTGCTAGGGGAGTTGATTTTTTGCGGTATGTTGAAACTGTAATCGGTTTTAATGTGTCGATTTTTTGCAATTTGTCTAGTGTTCAGTGGAGTTTCTAGTGCGTGAAGTCGATTAGATAGTCAATTAATTCTTTCTTATAGTTCTCCTATTTTATTACTGACGAATCTTATGATGATGAGAGTACTTGAGCTTTGATGATAGAAATGATCGAGTTGAACAACTCGAGGAGCTTGTATATACTTCGAAGGAGAAAAATCAGGTGTCCTCGTTCCCTTATTCTAATTTTTATGTGTGCTTTTAATTCATGGAGTGAAGGGTTGAGTTTATGGTGGTGATCTATGTGAGTTTATATTGTTTAAATTGTGCCTAAAATTCATATGCTCTTGAAATTGATGAAAGAAGTGTACTTGAGTTATATTGTAATATGAAGTTCTATGTGTACTTGTGGGATATTACTTACCATGAAAAGTGCTCTGTTACTTGTTAAAAAACCATGTGAGATTTTGAGCCTCATTGATCATGTACATAATCACATGATATTTCGTTCTGGTGAGTATCGTTCTTGTGTGTGCATTCTAGAACTTGCCTCTTGTCTTACTTAAAACTATATGTGTGTTAGATGATGGGAGATGATTTAAGGCCATCCTTGAATTTATGAGTCACTTAGCCAAATAATTGCCTACTGAATGATGTTTATCCGTAGTTAGCCCTTTTGAGCCTAAAAGCCTTATTTCTTTGGCAACCTACGAAGATAGCCACTTTGATATCCTATTTTGAGCTTTAAATTCCTATATTTAGTGGAGAATTAAATGCTGTCGAAGTGTGTGAATTGATTTTCATGGAGTTTGGAAGGAATAAAATATTTGGAGCTGTACAAGTGATTATGAGCTGAAAAATATGAGCTAAAAAATAAGTTGTTAAGGGGTAGTGCCCGAAACTGGTCCCCGAGATGTTAGAGGTAGTGCCCGAAATTGGTACCTCAAGAAAGGAAAAAAGAAAGAAAAGAAAAAGTATGTTGAGCTTGAAGGAAAGGAGAGAAAAGAAAATTAGAAGAGCATGAAGCTGGATAGCCTTGAAGTGTAAGAATCTGCAGTACAAAAGATCTCCGGTTTTAATTCTCTACTAATTGAGTCACTTTATCCATATATTTCCTATTTCCTACCCTTACCAAAGAGCCGATATTGCATCATATTAAAAGTCCTTTTTGATCCCATTGTTGAATCATACTTTTAAGTGGTGGAGAGTTTGAGACGTTTGGCAAGCTTATGGTTACGCATGCACTTGAATTGATACATACTTCCGGTGAGAACATGTTGATGGAGCATTTGAATTGGTGGTAATTGTCTTAACTTGTATGCTATGAATTGATTATTACATGTAATGAGAGTTGCATGACCTAAGTTGAGGACAATTGTATTTTGAATGGGTATTGGTCATAGTCCTTGTTTTTCCGCTAATTTTCATACTCTCTCTCTCTTTATTTTTATTTTGTTGCCTCGGGACGAGCAACGGGTAAGTTTGGGGGTTTGTTGAGAGTGAAAATGAACGTGTTTTAGTGTCCAATTTAACACTTTTTTTATATGAATTGTGTACTTTATTAGCACAACTGTCTTATATTCGATATATGTGTGAAAAAGGTGCACTTGAGGTATTTTTTTGTGTTTTAGGTGGAAAAAGGAACAAAAGTGCAAAGTTGGAGAAAATGTGCAATTTGTGCAAGAATGCTGAAAAATGCACGTTCAACTTTTATAATTATTCTGTGTTTTTGTAGAGTTCTGAACAGGAAGTGTGATACATGGTTGGAAAGCCACTGAAGAGAGGATCGTTTTGGTATATAGAACATCCCATTCGGAGTCCGAACGAGAAAGTTATGAGCAAAGTGGTGACGCCGCGCGAGCTGTGCCGAACAGAATTGTAGTGCTACTTTCCATGGCCTGTTACATATACAATTCTTGGAATTTTTGCGAGTTCTTTATATGAATAGAAAGCCCAGGAAGAGAGGATCGCGTGAGCAAAAAAATCACTCAATTCGTAGGTCGGATTTGGAAGTTATACGCGAAACAGAGAGACTGCGCAAATCGGTTCGACCTGATTGAGGTCGAATCGGGGTTGAACCCGACGGAAAAAGAACCGATTCGACCACGACATTTCGATTCGACTTGGTTTCTGGTCGAATCGACTACCTGGGACATCCAGAAGGGTGGTTCGACCATGGTTCTGTTGGATTGTATACTAAAAGTCTAGCTTTAGTATGAACAATGTCATAACAATATTTGAAATGAGAATCATTGATCAAATGATTGCATCTTATAATTTATTTTATATGCTTGATGCAATAGTCCATTTACTTTATACTGTAGATAATATGTTGTGCGACAACACGCGGAAGATCATATTATCGGTTTCCTTATAAAGTATAAACAGATGCTCACAACTGAGATAGACGAGGACTCTCTATCGGTATGGTTGTAGTGTGGTTTGGTATTAGCTTGTCTTGGCTATAGAATCACATTAGTGCACTTGTGTGTATTGAGCAGGACCGCCTGAGATCGTTCGACTTATACTGACTTATAGAAGAACTTGATCTCTGTTATTATGGAAGTTCGTGCTCTTAATCCCTATACAATAACCTCGACACGTAGGGCAGTATGTATTTCTTTGATTCATCAATGGGTGAGATTTATAAGTATTAAATCAACAAACTCGGTGAGTTGGGAAATAGTGATGTATCTATGGTGTGCTGTTGATTGTAGAAGGAATCCATGTCCGTCATAGGTTGATGATGTCCCCTTGAGGAGCTCATAAGGTTTATCATGTAAATCTTGCAAGTGGATTAATTTCCGGCATGATAATAAGGTTGAGTGGTACTACTCTCGGAAGAGATATTAATTAATTTAAGTTGTCAGTAACTTAATTAATTAATGGGCATTGTATATCTTAAACATGGGGAGACTATCGGGCTCATAATAAGAAGGAGCCCAGAACATAATTTTTGGGATTGGACGGGTAGTGCAATAATAATATTTTAGTGGACTATATTATTATTATTGGATTTAATTAAAAGCTTTGGGCTAAGCTTGGTTAATTAAGTTCAATTGAGGCCCAGCCCAATTTCTCCTCCTGGTCCCTGCTGTAGCCCAATATATATAGTCATCTCAGCTTCTGGAAACCTAACTTCCTGCGCCTCTTTTGACGTGAGTTAGAGAGAAGCAGATTGAGAGAACTCTGGGGACTGTTGACCACCCAACACCAGAGTTGACTTTGGGACATACGGTAGAAGATCAGAGGTGTTCTTCTCAGATCATCATCCTCTACACCAACCCAGAAGACAGGTAATCGTTTTATGCTTCCGCTGTATCTGATTATCTGTTTTGCTTATCGAATCACGTTAACCATAAGATCCAATTGCCAACAATTGGTATCAGAGCATGGTTTCGTGGTGAAACGTGAATCGTAAGGTTAGAATTTATGTGATTATATGATTAATTGATTTGATCAGGACGTAATCGCATATGTTTTTCTATACGTGTGTTTGTTGTCGATTTGATAATATGAATGATATGGCTTTTGTGATTACATGATTTAATCTGGTAATAATCACTTGATAATGAGAGGGTTAAGTAATTTTATCCTTGAAACCCTATCTGCCATTCTTTATCTTGTTAATCGGTGAACGAAAGAAAAACACACGAGGCGGAAACCACCTAGCTATCTGTCTTCTTCCACCCTCTCTGTTCACGGAAAGTCAGTCAGAAAGGACACACACAAAGGCCTAGAACAAATGCTGATGAGCGACCGTATCGACGAAGAGAGATGGAGGAAGCCGTGACTGTTGCTCGACTCATTGGCAAAAGGGTTAAAGGAGACCACTGTCTCCCTATCGCGATGGTATGTCTTGGAGTAACGAGACTGAACGATGGTGGTGTGACGTTCAGAACCATCAACTAGTGAACGCCATGGACAGCGACCCTTATCAAGAGTGAGAGCGCTGTGTTTCGGCGAGTTTTTCATGGGCTGCAAACGGTGGAGACGACCACTGCCGGCTGGATGTTGGTGGTAACAGCGATTGCAAACTGCTGACTGGAGTCCACCAGCGAGGAAGATCGGCGAATGAGCAGCATCGTCAGACTGGTGCGCCAGGGCGGTTCTGAGAAACTTCCGATCGAGACTGCTGGTTTTTTCGATTAGATCGCCATTGCAGTTTCTGGGCGGATTCCAGGAGGATCGACTTGATGATCCGGCGAGTCCAGATGAAGGCTCCTTCTTTCCAGGCGAGTTGGCTGCGGTTTCTGGGCGAGCCTACTGCTGTTCCGGCGAGTCTCCCCTGGCTTCCAATCGCTCAGGTTGGCGGTGGTTATCTGTTGAGCGGGTCTGCCATGGCCGGCGATATTGCAGCAGCGACGGCGATGGAATCGAGATGTCGGTTGGCACTGCAGGCTGCGTGTTTCGGACGATACCTCGGCGGCATCTGAGCTTAGAGATGGCGGCGCTGATGGGAGGTCTCAGTTCGGAGCCACGCACGGCAGGTGGCTGCCGGCACGATTCTGGTTGGCAGGGCTTGGGTTGAAACGCGTGGTTGCGGCTGGAAGGATGAAGGAGCAGCTACTGGTTCAAATAGGGCAGAAAAACACTTTGGGCCAAGGATTTTGGGCCTGTGTTCAGTTGGGCCTAAAAGTTTATTAAAGTGTCTATTGGGCTGGCAGGTTTAATTAAAGGGCCCAATTCAGTAATATAATAGTGGGCTGCACATTTTTTTTTAATTTGGTTTTGGGCTGTTGGGCCCAAATTTTTAATTAAAATGGTAATGGGCTGCTGGGCTATTATTTTATTGCTGGTTTTAATTAATTGTGAGTAATGGGCCTAGCATGATAAATTAATTTTAATTAATGGACTAATTTTGTGCTAGTGGGCTTAGTGGAATTAATTTAGTTTTTGGGCTAAGATTATGGGCCATAGATAATGAGTATGATTAATTAATTAATCTGCTGCTCATTTTGTGCTTATTTGTTGCTCTTCAGGCCCAAATTAATTGATCCACCATTTATGCAATTAATTATGATATATAACTGATTTAATTGTTTTAACTTGACAATTAATTGTTATATATGAAAGGCATGTTCTATGTGATTTATTTATTTAAATTGCTGTTAATAGAAGCATGTCTAAGTTGTATATTTTATTCTGGAATATTATATACATGTTAAAAACCCTCGGTAATTAAATAACTAAGTGGGAGAGGGGATTGGTAATAAATTTCCGCGGCCTCCATTATTGGTTTGTTAACAATGTGAATAGACTTGCGCGTCGGCATTAGAGCCTTCCTCCCCATCGGATGAGTTTATTCATGGATTGCTGGAACAGACTTCATTAAATAATTACGTTTGTAATGTGATGCATATGAACTTGCGCGTTGGCTTAGACCTTCCTCCCTATCGGATGAGTTTATATGCGGTTCACTGGTACAGACTTGTAATTGATAATCGTAGGAAGTTATCCGAGTGCGTGTGTACTTCTCCATCTGTAAGGCACACAAACTTGGGCCGCGGACTTGGGATTAAATAATGGTGTACACTTAGATGTAAATAATAAGTATCCTCCCCATCGGAGTCACTGCTTTTATTTGCATGGCTAAACAGGAACCGACTATTAATTATTTTGTCATAAAGTTAGATTGACAAATGAAATTAATGGGTAAAACATTCTCTTGTAAATGTTCGGGTTTGTAAACGTCCACACTATTGTGGCTTGCAGACTCACGGTGCTTGAGATGTCGGTGAATTTTATTTTATATTGTTTTGAGGGAATCGATATAAAAGAATAAAATTCGAAGATTTGATCGGTAAATTTATTTGTGATTCTCTGGATTTCGAATGGTTTTATTTCACTAATTGTTAACTAAAAGACATTATATTTACTTGTCCATATTAACTGATTAGAGAAGAATCTTGGTTTGAAAATTACTGCTTAAGAAAATACATGTGTATTCTCACCAAGGACGTCTCATGATGCCTATTAAAGTCTCTAGTGAAGAGATGAGAGGTTCATAGAAATATGATGGTCTCATGTAACTCTTCGGATACTTGAGTAAATTAAAAAGGCAGAAGATCATGGTTCAATTGATGAATGAATTGGAAAAGCTTGGAATAGAAATTGAAAGGGAAACCTAAATCAATTTATTCTTCACAATTTGCCTGGATGTTTTGAGCAAGTTCTACCTGAAATACGAGAGATTGTATATGGTGGGAAACTTCTAACAAAACATATGGCAAAAGAAAGCCAATTTTTCATCATGATCTGAACAAGGTTAATATCTTATTTACTAATGGTTTAAACATGATTAGTGATGGCATCTACTGACAAGAAGTATGTAGATACTGGAATCACTAAATGTTTATCACTGAGTAAGGATAAGATTATAAATAACATGGGTAAAACTACAAAGGTAGTGGCTATTGCAGTGGGAGTTATTTATTTATCTCATGATAAGAATAAACGATGGATTATGAGAAATTATCTTTACGTACGTTTCATAGAAAGAATTTAATTTCGGTTTCTATGCATTAACGGATGGATACTTCATTTCATTTAAACGACATGGTCATAGTAATGAGGAATGAGGCTATAATCCGTTAAAGTACGTTGGTGGATAATTTGGATACTCTTGAATCATGCACATCCCACAGATGCAATAAATAGTAATTAATAATGCATCTTCTAATATAAGTTAGAGAAAGGAACCTTCAAAGATGAACTAAACATACATTTGGCGTCTAAGATTAATTCATTTTACTTGAGTAGGATTCAAAAGTTGATAGCCGATAGACCGTAAGGTTTATCTGAAGTGGAAACTATCAGACTTGCGAGTCCTGCTTGGAAGTAAAAATGATTAACTGCCTTTTCAAGGCTGAAGGGTGTAGAGCCAAAGATATATATGTTGGAATTAGTTCATTCTGATTCAAGCGAACCTAATATTATCCAGGCGAGAGGTGGTTATGAATATTCGAAGATTATTCTGGATGTCGATATATTTATTTGATGCACTGCATGTCTAAGTTCTTGGATTAATTCAAGAATTGTAAGGCTGGTACAGTGAAGCGTCATGGAAAATATATCATATCATTGCGATCCAATCGTGATGATGAAAACCTCTTGGGATAGTTAGGAACTAATTGATCAGAAGTTGAGATTAAATCTCAAGTTGACTACACCGGGCATGCCCCAGCTGAATGGTGTGGTGGATAGAAGGAATAAGGCTCTTATGGTTGTGATTAGATAGATGATGAATTATTTGAAATAATTAAATTCATTTTATGGATATGCCCTAAATACAGTAATTCGTGAAACGTTCATCTGTATATGGGATATCCTAGAAAAATGAAGGGTGATTTATTTAGTCCAAAAGATCGAAGGATAATTGTTAACTCAATAACTAGATTTTTGGAAAAGGACTATGTAATAAATCACAAACCCATGTATAAGTTGTTCTAAAGGAAGTGAGAGGAAAACACTAAGTATAAGTACCAAGTGTACAAGAGGATATACCACAAGGTAAACTGCAACGCGTGTCACGTCTGATACACAATTACATGTAGTGCCTTGTCGTAGTGGGAGGGTTGTATGACAACCCATAAATATATGTTTTGGGAGAGTCGTGAGACTTGATCCCTAGTGAACATGGTATTGTCCCACGGATACGACGTAGCACTACAAGATGAAAATGCGGAATCTTAGTAAGTTGCAATGCATGTTAAAATAGAATCTACGAATTCTATATTAAGTCTGGGAACTGGTATGACCACTAAATGGTGTAAAAGCCATTGCAAGGGTCAAAGGAAATAAAAGAGGATCATACAGAAAGGTGAAAATCTTGGAAGCAAAGCTTGTTGCGAAAATGTGTACTCAGAAAGAAATGGTTCGATTATGAGGAAACATGTTCGCTGGTAGCTATGCTTATGTTGATCTGGATTCTTTTATTTATTGATGCTCATATTAAATTATGTGGGACAGCAAATAGATGTCAAGACAGCTTTCCTGATTGGAAGTCTTGAGGAAAACATCTATGTGAAGCAACCAGAGTAATTCATTGCAAAGTACTAATAGCATTTTGAAAGTAAGCTTAAAAGTGTCCAGCGATGGACTAAAGCAAGCTTTAAGATTGTGAAGCATCTGTTTTGATTAGATAATCCAGTGGCATGGATTTAAATCAATGAGCGGATGAGTCTTGTGTATTGTAAAGAGTGACGGAAACGTGGTGGTATTTCTTGGACTATATGTAGATAGTATCTTGCTCATTGGAGACAATGAAAGAGTATTATCGGGCGTATGGGTACGGTTATTAAAGCGGTAGATATGAAGGACTTAAGAAAAGTAAAATATATCCTTTTGATCACGGTAATACGGATCATATGAAAGGATGTTATGCTTATCTCAAGTTTCAAAAATGATACAATCCATACCCGTTTAGCATGTGAATTTATCTTATTGGATGTGTCTTGAGACATAAATGAAGATAAAGGGGATGAAAGCGGTTCCTTATGCTTCGGCAAATAAGGAAGCTTAATCTAAAGAATGCTATGAACGAGATTGGATATTTGTTTTGCTGAATGCATGAACAGTGGGTATCAACGTAACCCGGAACAAGAATGATGAACTGTGGTAAGATATATATGAAGTGCCTGAGAAGGACTGGTTATCATATATACACTTACTGGACAGATTCACTGCTTCTTGTGGATTACGTAGATTCGTATTTTTAGTCAGATTGGACGGCAGTAAATTCTCCTTAAAGGTTATGTGTTTAATCTTAGGAAGTAGAGTCATAATGTGGAGGAGTGTTATATAGAAATATATTTCAGACTCCGGACTCCATCATGGAAAGATGATGAATTGGAGCCTGAGAGGCAGCCAAAGTATCTATATGACTCTAGAGACTTCATGATGGACTTCGAAGTATTTCTAAGTTTGCCCAAGGTAATCACAATTTACATTGATGATATGGGTGCAGTTGCAAACTTGAAGAAATCACAAGTCCATAAGGCAATTAAACACATGGAGCGCGAGTACCACCTGTTACGAGAAATCGTATGATGAGGGGAAGGTTGTTGTCGCCTAGATTACATCGGATGATGACCTAGTAAACCATTTACAAGGACCTTAAGGCGAGAGCTTTTAATGGTCGTGTAGTGGGAGTAGGAATCAGATGTATGGCAGAAGACATGACAGCATACTCTTTTAGTATAAGTGGGAGATTGTTGGATTGTATACTAAAAGTCTAGCTTTAGTATGAACAATGTCATAACAATATTTGAAATGAGAATCATTGATCAAATGATTGCATCTTATAATTTATTTTATATGCTTGATGCAATAGTCCATTTACTTTATACTGTAGATAATATGTTGTGCGACAACACGCGGAAGATCATATTATCGGTTTCCTTATAAAGTATAAACAGATGCTCACAACTGAGATAGACGAGGACTCTCTATCGGTATGGTTGTAGTGTGGTTTGGTATTAGCTTGTCTTGGCTATAGAATCACATTAGTGCACTTGTGTGTATTGAGCAGGACCGCCTGAGATCGTTCGACTTATACTGACTTATAGAAGAACTTGATCTCTGTTATTATGGAAGTTCGTGCTCTTAATCCCTATACAATAACCTCGACACGTAGGGCAGTATGTATTTCTTTGATTCATCAATGGGTGAGATTTATAAGTATTAAATCAACAAACTCGGTGAGTTGGGAAATAGTGTTGTATCTATGGTGTGCTGTTGATTGTAGAAGGAATCCATGTCCGTCATAGGTTGATGATGTCCCCTTGAGGAGCTCATAAGGTTTATCATGTAAATCTTGCAAGTGGATTAATTTCCGGCATGATAATAAGGTTGAGTGGTACTACTCTCGGAAGAGATATTAATTAATTTAAGTTGTCAGTAACTTAATTAATTAATGGGCATTGTATATCTTAAACATGGGGAGACTATCGGGCTCATAATAAGAAGGAGCCCAGAACATAATTTTTGGGATTGGACGGGTAGTGCAATAATAATATTTTAGTGGACTATATTATTATTATTGGATTTAATTAAAAGCTTTGGGCTAAGCTTGGTTAATTAAGTTCAATTGAGGCCCAGCCCAATTTCTCCTCCTGGTCCCTGCTGTAGCCCAATATATATAGTCATCTCAGCTTCTGGAAACCTAACTTCCTGCGCCTCTTTTGACGTGAGTTAGAGAGAAGCAGATTGAGAGAACTCTGGGGACTGTTGACCACCCAACACCAGAGTTGACTTTGGGACATACGGTAGAAGATCAGAGGTGTTCTTCTCAGATCATCATCCTCTACACCAACCCAGAAGACAGGTAATCGTTTTATGCTTCCGCTGTATCTGATTATCTATTTTGCTTATCGAATCACGTTAACCATAAGATCCAATTGCCAACAGGTTCGACCTGTAGGGGTTGGTTCGACCTGTTTGGGAGGTCGAACCGCGCTTCGGGAACTTACCAAATCCGTATTTTCGAGACCTAAACGCGTGTGATCACTTGAAAAGCCCATTCCAAGCCTAGGAGACATGATTACAAGTATAAAAGGAGGTCTATACAGTCCCAACAAGAGAAGAGAGAAACACAACAACAAGAGAGGAACACAACAACAAGAGAGGAGAAGAGAGGCCACACATACAACACCCCACAAGGGGGGATCACCCCCCAACCATCATCCACTTCCTTCCCTCCATCCATCCATCACTTTGAAGATTCGTTTGTGGAATCAAGAGGAGAACCAAGAGGAGAATTCAAGATGGAGAAGGGCATGAAGACGCCATATCTAGGGTTTATTCGTTTTCTAATTTATCTTGTATTTTCCGGACATCCGGGTAAGATCTATCCAACCCCATGTGTGTTTCCTACAACACCATGGGCTAGAGCCTTTTTGGTAGAACTAGGGTTGTGAAAGTTTTATCTAGTTAATCGAACATCCATGTGTACACTCCGTACAACACTACTTGTGGATTTATTTTATATATGATTGTGCTTTCTTAATCCATACTCATAGTCATTTTGTGCATCAATAATCGTTGTGTAGAGTCTGAATACATAACATGGTTATTGGTTGAGTGCGTTCACTGTTGAGCAGGGTTTTATGTTATAATTCTAAGTGAAGGGATTCCGAAGTCTTATTAGAATTATTTTATATGAATACTTGTTAATTGAATTGAATTCGGGTTAATAAGTAGGATAAAGAGTATAACTTTATAGTACCTATAAAGGGAGATCATATCGGGTTAGAGTACCAATCCTAGGGGAAATAATTGATACTGATAGTACCTAGAAAGGGGGGTGAAATTATATCTCTTGCTCCGAGGTTACTCACACGTGTTACACGCATGTTTACTTGCGTCTATAGAGTAGATATGTATGGCTTAGTGATGTGCCCATATTCCACAAGGCAGAGTCGGACATCGACACATGGAAGAGAAATTAATGAGTAAAACTGGATTATCCTAGAGCTACCTATTCTCCTACTTGATCCACTTTCGCATTCTTCGAGTGATATTTTATATTATTTGTTATTTTAATTCAATTATTTAGTAGTAAATAATTCCAAATCTCAAGCTAAATTGTCATCTTGTCTTAATTAATTTAGATAATAATTAAATTGATAATACGTCGTCCTTTGGGTTCGATATTCACTTGGTTGCTTGCTTAAGCTGCAATTGATATCCTTAATACTTGGGAATTAATTTTGCGTGCAAAGAATACGTGCATCAAGCACCTCTGATCTTGGGGCGTCCATCTCTTGCTACCGGAAGAGCCTTGATTGATGTATTTAAGGGTTAGTTGAGGTTAAGGGTAAACAATAAGGAAATCGTCTTTTCATTGAACAAGGCAATGCAGTGGCCCACAGAAAATCAGCAGTGTAAGTTAGTTGAAGTAGTAGAAGAGACTGTGGAGGAGGATTTACGTTTGATCTTGTCTAAGGATCCAGTGGAAACGTGCATAAGCGAATCTCTAACCTTACCTGCTACTAATCTTGATAAAATGTCTAATGAACTTGCTATTGATTTTCTTGAAACCTTACTTAATTTTGATGAGAACAGGTACAAGCAAGAGGAGACACCAGTGGAGGAAGTCAATTGGACAAGGGAATACCTCCCTCTTCGTGTTGAAGTTGATAGCATTAAAGAGGAAAAGAAGACAGAGCTCAAGCCGCTTCCAGATCATCTGATGTACGCTTATTTGGGGAAGGATGAAACTTTTTTGGTAATCGTATCTTCTACCTTGTCTAAAAGTGAACTTGATAAATTGCTAGTTGTATTGAAAAAACATAAGTCTGCTATAGGGTGGACAATTGAAGATTTGAAATGGATTAATCCTGCTTTTTGCATGCATAAGATTAGGTTAGATGATGAGACTAAATGTTCTGTGCAGCATCAGCGGAGGTTGAATCCTGGTATGTAAGAGGTCGTTAGAAAGCAAGTGCTTACTTGGTTAGATCCAGACATAATTTTTCCTATTAGCGATAGTACTTATGTGAGTCCCTTATATGTGGTAGCTAAGAAATGGGGAATGACTGTGATTTTATCTGATAAGGGTGAAGTGCTTGCTACTAGAGTACCAACTGGGTGGCGTGTATGTGTTGATTATAGGAAGTTAAATGAGAACACGCGTAAGGATCACTTTCCTTTACCCTTTATGGATCAGATGTTAGATAGGTTAGCAGGTTATGATTTTTACTATTTCTTGGATGGATATTCTGGGTACAATCAGATAATGATTGCACCTGGAGATCAGGAAAAGACAACATTTACCTGCCCCTATGGCACTTTTGCCTTTAGGAAGCTACCCTTTGGCTTATGTAATGCACCTGCGACTTTTCAAAGGTGTATGATGGCAATTTTTGAGGGTCTTATAGAAAGAGTAATGAAAGTGTTCATGGATGATTTATCTGTTTTTGGTTCTTCATTTGACTCTTGTTTATCTAATCAGTGTTTGGTTTTGGAGAGGTGTGAAGAGACTAACCTCATCTTGAACTGGGAAAAATGCCATTTCATGGTTAGAGACGGGATAGTTTTGGGGCATCATGTATCTGTTGCAGGTCTCCAGGTTGATCGTGCCAAGGTGGTGGCGATAGAGAAGCTTCCACCGCCCACCAATGAGAGAGGAGTCCGGTCTTTCTTGGGGCATGCGGGATTCTATAGGAGATTCATTAAAGATTTTTCCAAATATTCAAAACCGCTGTCCAGGTTACTTGAAAAAATGTTACTTTTGATTTTGACAATACTTGCTTGCATGCTTTTCAGGTTCTCAAGGATGTATTGATCACTGCTCCGATTCTCATTACCCCGGATTGGACTCAACCCTTTGTGTTGGAGTGTGATGCCAGTGATACTGCCTTGGGAGTGGTATTGGGGCAGATGAGAGACAAGAAGTTTCATGCAATATACTATGCAAGTAAGACGTTCGATTCTGCTCAGAAGAATTACACTGTCACCGAGAAGGAATTCTTGGCGGTAGTGTATGCTTTTGATAAGTTTCGACCTTATTTAGTTGGCATGAAAACTGTGATGTACACTGACCATTCGGCAATCAGATACTTGATGGATGAGAAAGATGCAAAGCCGAGGATAATTAGGTGGATTCTCTTGCTACAAGAGTTTGATATGGAGATTAGGGACAAAAAAGGTAGCGAGAATGTCCTAGCTGACCACCTGTCTCGCCTTGAGACGAAGGAGCATTGTGACAATACTGATGAGGTGATCAAGGAGTTCTTTCCTGATGAGAAGATACTGATGGTGGATATTAGACAAGTCTTCGCTGTCTCGAAGACATACCCTGAGAAGAAGATGGTGGAAGCCCCATGGTACGCTGACTTTGTGAACTACATTGCCACGGGGTTGAAATCACATCAGTTGAGTAGACATCAGATGGTGAAGTTCATGCATGATGTGCAAACGATATTATGGGAGGAGCCATGGGTCTACAAAATCTGCATGATTCCATTATCCGGAGGTGTGTACCTGAAGGGGAATGGGTGAGTGTGTTGGATTTCTGTCACTCTCAGCCGAATGGGGGTCACTTTGGCGCACAGAAAACTGCTCAGAAGGTGCTTCAATCGGGTCTGTATTGGCCGACCCTGTTCAAAAGCTGTCAAGAGTATGTAGGTACATGTGATAGGTGCCAGCGAATGGGGAACATTTCAAAGAGAGATGAGATGCCTTTGCAGCCGAGTATCGTGGTGGAAATCTTTGATGTTTGGGGAATTGATTTCATGGGGCCATTTCCCCCATCTAATGGATTCCTCTACACCTTGCTTGCAGTGAATTACATGTCAAAATGGGTGGAAGCAATTCCAACTAGGACAAATGAGGTGAGAGTAGTGCAGGATTTCATCAAGAAGAATATTTTTAACCGGTATGGGGTTCCAAAGGCACTCATTAGTGAAGGAGGCAGCCATTTTGTGAATAAGATGTTGGAAAAGGTGCTTCGAGAGTATGGGGTGAAACATAGGGTTACTACACCCTACCATCCACAAGCAAATGGTCAGGCTGAGGTGTCCAACCATCAGATCAAGCAGGTTTTGGAGAAGACAATGGGAAGCACAAGAAAGGATTGGTCCACGAAGCTTGAGGATGTTTTGTGGGGATTTAGGACTGCTTTCAAAACAGTCTTAGGAATGTCACCATACCAAATAGTTTATGGGAAATCTTGCCATCTTCCGGTGGAGATTGAACATAAGGCTCTTTGGGCAATTAGGCGATTGAACTTGAGTATAGAGGAAGCCAAGGATTTTTGTCTGACTCAGATAAATGAGTTAGATGAATTTAGAGAGAGAGCTTATCAGAATTCGAGGATCTTCAAGACAAGGATGAAAAGATGGTATGATGTGAAGATCCGATTTAAAGAGTTCAACGTTGGCGATCAGGTACTCTTATTTAACTCTCGTCTCAAGTTGTTTGCAGGTAAGTTGAAGTCCAAATGGGTTGGACCATATGTAATTCATAGAGCCTGTGGAGGAGGGAGCTTTGAACTGAAAGATGAGAAAGGTGAGATCATGGTGGCGAATGGGCAAAGACTGAAGCATTATAAGTCGCTACTTGATAAGCAAGTGCTCTCTCTTGAGTAGTTAAGTTAGAGGTATCCGTCGTGTCTCAACGACGTTAAACTTGAGCGCTTGTTGGGGGCTGTCCCTCCCGTTTTATTTGCTTGAGTCTGAGTCAATGTAGAAATTTTATTAGGTGTTGCTCGACTATGGTATACACTTCTTTATAAACTTATGCTCTCACTTTGTTTGATCTAAGTTTGGGGGGATACGTGTATACCTGCATCTTGCTGCACCAATGTAAAGTTGCTTCATTGTGTTGTGTGCTTAGATGATTAATTTTTTGCGATTTTTCGATATTTTTGATTAATTTGATTATATTGAGAGGTCGATTTTTTGTGATTGTCCAGGTGTGTGTCGTTTGTTTGTTTTTGTTGCATGTTTATCCTTATATCTGTGGTTATATTTTTGGTTCTTGAGGATGATTGATTGATTTGCCTAAGCACTTGATTGAATTTGTGATTAATTGATAATGTGATACTATGAAATGGATAATCCAGCTAGAGATGTGTACTTGGATGTTGGAATGCTTGAGATTGTTGCATGTATTTAAAAATTGGTTCACTAACTTATGAAGGAGTGTTCATTATTCTATTATACCCGTGTGAGATTTGAGCTTTAATAAATCATGAAATTACACATGATTTGTTTATTTCTTGAGAGCATCATTTACATGCATGTATTATAGAACTTGACTTTTAATCTGCTTGAGATTAGATGATTGATTAAATGATGGGAAATGACCTTAGGCCATTTTTGTTCCTTATTGAGTCACTAGCCAAATATTTATCCTACCTTGAATTTTAATCAATTGTTTCCCGTTTGAGCCTATAAGCCTATTTCATTGGAAGCCTATGAAGATAGTCAAATTATTCCTTTAAAGGCCTTTTTAATACCCATCCTAGTAGAGAATTAAAGGAGTAAGGTTGGTGTTATATGAAGGAAATTGGAAAGATAATTGTTGGTGGAAGTGTTATAAGATGAAGAAGATGGTTAAATTATTGCATGAAGGGGTAATGCCTGAAACTGGTACCCCATGAAAAAGGGTAGTGCCTGAAACTGGTACCCTTAGTTGAAAAAAGAGAAGAACAAAAATTAAAAGAGGATGTTGAGCTTGAAAGTAAGGGAGGATT
This sequence comes from Pogostemon cablin, assembly GCA_023678885.1. NCBI lineage: Eukaryota > Viridiplantae > Streptophyta > Magnoliopsida > Lamiales > Lamiaceae > Pogostemon > Pogostemon cablin. The sequence goes on from CM042955.1 coordinate 23,479,487, forward strand.
AAAATGGTGAAAAGAAATCGAAAGAGAAAAAAAAAAAGGAGATTGATTTGTAAAGTATATGTGTTGAAAATGTATCTCTGGTGTTGATTCTCTACTAGTGATCAAGTCACTTATCCAAAATTTACCTACCCTTGTCCAAAGAGCCAACTTTACAACCCTTAGCAAGTCCTTTGTGATCCCATCGTTGAGTCTTTCAAATTAGTGGAGAGTTTAGATAATTGTCAAGCTTATGGTTACGCATGCATGTGAACTGATTTGAGTGAATATATTTTAACCATGAGAGTGTTACGCTCATACTTGAGCGATGAGTGGAAATATTATCCGTGAGAGTGGATGATGAGCATTCTGAAATGGGAAGTAGCTAATTTGAAGTGCATGTTTCGATTGATAGAATTTTGGCACTTGAGTATATTATTTGGTTTTGATGTGTGTGATCTTTTATTTGTTGTATAATTTCAACTCTCATCTCTCTTGTTTTGAAATCGTTCTTCGGGGACGAACAACATGGCAGTTTGGGGGGTTGATGAGAGAGGAAATTTACGTCTTTTTGGTCCTACAATATATTATTTTTGTTAGAATAAGACCATATATTCATGTGGGATTGCGTGGTTTATATACTTTTTATGATTATGGTGCTACTAAGGTATTTTGTTGTGTTTTGATAGGAAAAAGGTATAAAAAAAATGCAAAGTTAGAATGAAGGGTGAACTTGTGCTACTTGCAAGCAAACAGATGTTCACTTTCTATAATTTTTCTGTATTCGTATGGAAGTCGAAATTGATTGTGTGAGGCATTGTTGGAAAGCCATAGAAGAGAGGAACGTGTGGCCGTAAGAATCACCTTAATCGGAGTTTGAATAAAGAAATTATGGTTAAAACGATGAGACTGCACAGCTATTGACGAGATTTTCGAAAGTACTTGTCAAATTTTGGGCCAAAATAAACCTCATGCCACGTCATCATGAGAGGAATGAATATCGGTAGCTAATGGGACGTTTGCAGATTGAGAATTTGATAGAAATTAATATGTAGAAGGAGTTGATAAGTGGAGCCTTCCACGTCACTCATCTATGGGTTGAAATAAATTAGTAATACCCATTACTAATTACAAATTGGTGGGCCTACCAGTATGCTTTCAATTCAATTAATAGATGGGCCACGTTGATACGTATGTTGAGCAAAAATGAATTAGAAAGCCCACATCACCGGCTGACCCATCAATATACACGCATACTCCCTTATACACTGAGGAGAACAGAACACCTCTGTCCAGGTTCGAGAAAAAACCAGAACGCGAATTCGAAGGCAGAATCCACCATCTCATCCTTTCACGCCATTCCCCCATTGACCCACTTTATCCAATTCATCTATCCATCATCTCGTGTGTGTCAAGTGCAATTGAGAGAGCCAATTCAATCGGAGATACGGAGAAATAACTCAAACCACGTGACACTAGGGTTTTGTATCTTCTCTTTATTTCTTCTTTTATTGAATTTGTTATGGAATTATTAGCCATGATGGTTGTGTGTAATCTCATGGGCTAAAAACCCTTTACAGTTCTAGGGATTGAAGGTTAGGGTAATTGATTTGGGAACCTAGATTAATATTGTTAATTCATGCTATTATTGATTCTTGTTTATTTAATTTATTAAGACATTGTTTATATGTGTGTAACGTCTTCACAATATATTATTGATGTTGCCCGTGATGCTTGGTATATTGTGTTAGCTTGTATGCATACATAGTTAATATTGTCTATTTGCTAGGGATTTTAGTAGTTTGCCCGTGAACACGATAATCCCAAGGGCTGGTAAATTGGATACTTGATTTTCTTAGTGGAACAATGCAATTAAGAATTTAAGTAGGAAGTGAATAAGTTTGAGTATTACTTTCAGAAAATATATATTAGTCGAATTGGCCATCCGGAGGTCTATGAAATTCGCCTTATTAGTATCTAGGAAGGAGGTTCAACACTGTTCACGCATCACTTGTTATTAATTTATTATTAATACTATTAACTTGAAATCAAATTATATTTGGTGGGGTAATAGGGTCTTGTGGTGTATTTCCATTAAATAGCATGAATAAACAATAGGACGTCTAGGAGACCAAATCAATTGCACTACACCTGAAACCTTAGAGCTGTTATTTTCTCTCTTGAATTAAACTTGAATAATTCTCACTTTACTTTTATTTATTGAGTCTTATGTTATTTTAATTCTTTAGTTAATAATTACATTCAAACACTTGAAAATTAGTTAGCTGTCTCAGTGGGAACAATATTTAACTGGGGTACTTGCCTCTGCAATTGACATCCCTACACTTGGGGATTTTAATTAGAGTGTGTGAAATTGCCTAATAAGTTTATGGCGCCGTTGCCGGAGACAGTAAATTATTTATTTGCTTTTGTTACTTATTTAATTAGAATACTTTCTTTGACATTTAATTGTCTGCACCTTGAATTTTCTTGAAGTTGCATGTACACCAGGTCAAAGAAGGGAACACAATATCTTGAATTTGATTATGAGATTGAAGTGTCTGCAAGAAAAAAGAGATGAGCAGCAAAGAAGACCAAAGCACCTCCTAAGGATGTCATAGAGGACACATCAGTACCTAAAGCAGTCATAATGGAGGAAGAAGAGCAAAGTAAAAATCATACTATCCCAGAAGAGGCTGAGTCAGAAACTGAATCGGAATTTGAATCAGAAACAGCAACAATGGGAGAAAGAGCCACACATGAGGATGACATCGTCATTCGAGAAACTTCAAGTCCACCAATGTAGGAGGATCAGGCATAGTTGGGGCCGTTCAGGCTGATGAGGCGAATGACTTAAGGCCAGCCCTGATAAATATGGTGGAGAGAAATCCTTTTGTTGGAGGCATCTTCGATGAACCTTACGGACATTTGAAGCGTTTCAACAGCTATATGAATACAGTTAAAGCCGTTGATGCTACAAATGACAGATGGAAGATAAGGCTTTTCCAGTTTTCTCTAGTTGACAAGGCAAGGGAGTGGTACGACACGTTGAATAGTGACAGCTGTGCTAATTGGACTGAGTTATAGCAGCTGTTTGTGGACCGTTTTATGCCACCAGAGAAGATTCTTGCACTGAAGCAAGAGATCAATCATTCCAAGCAGAGAAGAGATGAATCCTTTGGAGAAGCTTGGGAAAGATTCACTGATCTGTTGAGAAGATGCCCACAACATGGATTCAAAAAGTCTCAGCTCATCAGTATCTTTTACAATGGCCTAGATAATGAGTCGAGAGTGTTGGTTGATGCATCTGCTGGAGGAATGATCTTTGGAAAGACATCGAATGCTGTGGAAAAACTATTCGATGAAATCTCTATGAACTCTAGAGATTGGCTATCTGAAAGAGTACGGGGAACGTATATTCTGGGTAAAGTTGCGCTGGTTGAGCAGAAATTTTCAGATGCTGATAAGAATGACAAGGTTATCTCTCAACTGGAGCAGATGAACAAGAATTTGGTTACACTGATATCTGGTAACAATGGTGGAGGTAACCAAGGGCAACCAGCTGATGATGTAGTGATGAATGTTCAATGAGTGGAGGATGCAAATTGGGCTATGGGACACAAGTAAATATACGTGTAACACGTGTGAATAACCTCGGAGCAAGAGACATAATTTCACCCCCTTTCTAGGTACTATCAGTATCAATTATTTTCTACATCTGGAATCTAACCCGATATGATCTCCCTTTATAGGTACTATAGAATTACCCTCTTTATCCTGCTTACTAACCCGAATTCAATTCAATTAATAAACATTTATATATGATAGTTCTAATAAAGTTTCAGAGTCTCTTCACTTAGAATCATAACTTGGAATCATGTTCAGTGGTGAACGCACTCAATCTACAACCAAGATATATATTCAGACTCTATATACCAAATGAAGATGCACAAAACGACCGTGAATATGGATTAAAAAAGCACAATCATATATAAAATCAATCCACAAGTAGTGTTGTACGGAGAACACACATGAGAGTTTAATTAATTCATAAAAACCTTCAAAACCCTAGATCTACTAAAAAGGTTCTAGCCCATGATGTTGCGAAGAACAATCATGGGAGTTGGATAGATCTTACTCGAATATCTGAAAAATACAAGATAAATTAGGAAATGATAAAAACCCTAAATTGGGGTGTCGTCGCGTCCTTTTCCGTCTTGAATCCTCCTCTTGGTTCTCCTCTTGATTCAACAGACGAATCTTCAAAGTGATGGATGGATGGAGGAAATGATGTGGATGATGGTTGGGGGGTGATCTCCCATTGTGGGGTGGTGTAGGATGGATGTGGCTCCTCTTCAATCCAATTCCAATCAATTCCAATCAATAATGATGTGATCTATATTCCCTTTTATATTTGTAAGCTCTACTTATGGGCCTGGGATGAGCTTTTACTTGAGACATACGTCAAATTTGACTAAGGGAAACCGATATTACCAAAAATAGCACCAGCACAATTCTCTTTGACCAAACCTTCCTTGGTCGAGCAACTCCTCCTGGTCGAATGTTCGTCAAACAAACTTTCTGTAAGTTTTCACACATTTTGTTCGACCAAACCTTCCTTGTTCGACCTGATTTCTACTGGCCGAACGAATCTCCTTTGGTCAAGCAAGCTTGCGCAGTCTTACCGTTTCACACATAACTTCTACATCCAACCTTCGATTTGAGTAATTATTATGCTCACGCGATCCTCTCTTTCTTGACATTCTATCCATATAATGAACACACAAAAACTTCGAGATTCGAATGTATAAAAAGTCTTGAAAAGTGGATAGTCGTTCTGTTCGGCACAGCTTGCGCGATATCACCACTTTGATCATAACTTTCTCGTTTGAAATCCGATTGGGGTGTTCTTTACGCTAAAATGACCCTCGCTTTTGTGGCTTTCCAAAAATATATCACAATTTCAATTCAGAGCTCCACATGAACACAAAAAATTACACAAGTTGGACGTGCGTTTTTCAGCAGTCTTGCACAAATTGCACATTTTCTTCAACTTTGCACTTTTGATCCCTTTTTCCACCTAAAATACAATAAAAGACCCAATGCACCTTTTTTTATCACATATATCGAATATAAGACACTTGTGCTAGTATATAAAAACTATTTCCATCAAAAAGGTGTTATATTGGACACTAAAACACGCTTATTTTCACTCTCATCACTAAACCATGAAGAAACCACATAAACAGAAAAATCCATTAACAAACCGTCAACACTTCTCCCGCGAAAGAAAACCATAGCAACAGAAAAACCTAATTCTTCACTGCTTATGAACACAACCCATTTTCCAACGAAAACTCAAGAGGCAGTTTCAAGAGTAATACCTGGAGCGGAAGGAGAAAAACAGAATGGATCGATGATAACAATCACCGTAGTAGAAGAGGAAACCATCATCGCGGAGCAGAATGAGAAGCAATAACAGCCGTTGTAATCCACTGTATCACCATGCGGAAGCCCAAAGCAGAACAGGAAGAAAAATCCCCAAAATCAAGGAAAACCCGTAGCAATACAATTGGAAATGTCGATACATAGACAAAAATCTCCAAAATCAAAGTAAACCCATCGCAATCAAACTGGAAATTTCAGAAAGAAATCTCCAAAAATCAAGAGATTCACTGAAGAAAATATCAAAAGAGGTAACTGATGAAAGTGGAAATTTACGTCTTTTCGGTCCTACAATATATTATTTTTGTTAGAATAAGGCCATATATTCATGTGGGATTGCGTGGTTTACATACTTTTCATAATTATGGTGCTACTAAGGTATTTTGTTGTGTTTTGATAGGAAAAAGGTATAAAAAAATGCAAAGTTGGAATGAAGGGTGAACTTGTTCTACTTGCAAGCAAACAGATGTTCACTTTCTATAATTTTTCTGTGTTCGTATGGAAGTCGAAATTGATTGTGTGAGGCATTGTTGGAAAACCATAGAAGAGAGGAACGCATGGCCGCAAGAATCACCTTAATCGGAGTTTGAATAAAGAAATTATGGTTAAAACGATGAGACTGCACAGCTATTGACGAGATTTTCGAAAGTACTTGTCAAATTTTGGGCCAAAATAAACCTCATGCCACGTCATCATGAGAGGAATGAATATCGGTAGCTAATGGGACGTTTGCAGATTGAGAATTTGATAGAAATTAATATGTAGAAGGAGTTGATAAGTGGAGCCTTCCACGTCACTCATCTATGGGTTGAAATAAATTAGTAATACCCATTACTAATTACAAATTGGTGGGCCTACCAGTATGCTTTCAATTCAATTAATAGATGGGCCACGTTGATACGTATGTTGAGCAAAAATGAATTAGAAAGCCCACATCACCGGCTGACCCATCAATATACACGCATACTCCCTGATACACTGAGGAGAACAGAACACCTCTGTCCAGGTTCGAGAAAAAACCAGAACGCGAATTCGAAGGCAGAATCCACCATCTCATCCTTTCACGCCATTCCCCCATTGACCCACTTTATCCAATTCATCTATCCATCATCTCGTGTGTGTCAAGTGCAATTGAGAGAGCCAATTCAATCGGAGATACGGAGAAATAACTCAAACCACGTGACACTAGGGTTTTGTATCTTCTCTTTATTTCTTCTTTTATTGAATTTGTTATGGAATTATTAGCCATGATGGTTGTGTGTAATCTCATGGGCTAAAAACCCTTTACAGTTCTAGGGATTGAAGGTTAGGGTAATTGATTTGGGAACCTAGATTAATATTGTTAATTCATGCTATTATTGATTCTTGTTTATTTAATTTATTAAGACATTGTTTATATGTGTGTAACGTCTTCACAATATATTATTGATGTTGCCCGTGATGCTTGGTATATTGTGTTAGCTTGTATGCATACATAGTTAATATTGTCTATTTGCTAGGGATTTTAGTAGTTTGCCCGTGAACACGATAATCCCAAGGGCTGGTAAATTGGATACTTGATTTTCTTAGTGGAACAATGCAATTAAGAATTTAAGTAGGAAGTGAATAAGTTTGAGTATTACTTTCAGAAAATATATATTAGTCGAATTGGCCATCCGGAGGTCTATGAAATTCGCCTTATTAGTATCTAGGAAGGAGGTTCAACACTGTTCACGCATCACTTGTTATTAATTTATTATTAATACTATTAACTTGAAATCAAATTATATTTGGTGGGGTAATAGGGTCTTGTGGTGTATTTCCATTAAATAGCATGAATAAACAATAGGACGTCTAGGAGACCAAATCAATTGCACTACACCTGAAACCTTAGAGCTGTTATTTTCTCTCTTGAATTAAACTTGAATAATTCTCACTTTACTTTTATTTATTGAGTCTTATGTTATTTTAATTCTTTAGGTAATAATTACATTCAAACACTTGAAAATTGGTTACATTCATTCTAGTTGAATAATAATTAATAGTAAAATAAATAGTTAGCTGTCTCAGTGGGAACAATATTTAACTGGGGTACTTGCCTCTGCAATTGACATCCCTACACTTGGGGATTTTAATTAGAGTGTGTGAAATTGCCTAATAAGTTTATGGCGCCGTTGCCGGGGACAATAAATTATTTATTTACTTTTGTTACTTATTTAATTAGAATACTTTCTTTGACATTTAATTGTCTGCACCTTGAATTTTCTTGAAGTTGCATGTACACCAGATCAAAGAAGGGAACACAATATCTTGAATTTGATTCTGAGATTGAAGTGTCTGCAAGAAAAAGGAGATGAGCAGCAAAGAAGACCAAAGCACCTCCTAAGGATGTCATAGAGGACACATCAGTACCTAAAGCAGTCATAATAGAGGAAGAAGAGCAAAGTGAAAATCATACTATCCCAGAAGAGGCTGAGTCAGAAACTGAATTGGAATTTGAATCAGAAACAGCAACAATGGGAGAAAGAGCCACACATGAGGATGACATCGTCATTCGAGAAACTTCAAGTCCACCAATGTAGGAGGATCAGGCATAGTTGGGGCCGTTCAAGGTGATGAGGCGAACGACATAAGGCTTAAATGTAGGAGGATATGGCATAGTTGGGGCCGTTCAAGGTAATAAATTCCTAAAATAGATTAATAAATAATTGATAATTAATTTAAAAATCCAACAAATTAAATGGGGTTTAAATTGAATAAGGTTTCACCCAAGTCAAACAGGCCCAAGTCAAAGTTGGCCTGACCCAAGTCAAATAAGGCCTATACAAATTAAAGCAGGCCCAAGAACAAAATTAGCTTGACTTGAAGCCTAAGTAAGTGGAAGGCCCAAGCCCACAAAATCAGGTCAAATCAGCCCTGAACCAATCATATTGCGAGTTATTTATGGGGCATCCTTATTCTTCACCTATATAAGGAGCCCTCCTTCATTCATTCCAGAGACACACAAATATCTGAAGATAAAAGCTCTGAAGAGATCAAGAATACGAGCAGTGCTCCCTTGAATACTTCAAGCATCTTCAAGCGAAGAACAGCCGCCAAATCGAAGTGAAAGGTTCTAAACCCCTTCGATCCGACGTTTTTCAAAAGAACAGCCGCCAAATCGAAGTGAAAGGTTCTAAACCCCTTCGATCCGGCGTTCTTCAAAAGTAATAGCCACCAATTGGAGATCAAGGTTCTGCACCCCTCCGATCCGGCGTTATTTAAATCAAGTTCTTCCGCGTTCTTCGCGGAAAGCTTCAAGAATAACGTTTTAATCCGAACAAAGGCTCGACCCCTCCGGATTAACGTTATAAGTTCAAGAATAGCGTTTTAATCCGAACAAAGGTTCAATCCCTCCGGATTAACGTTATACACTTTAAATTCGAGTCCGGATAAGCTTCATTTGAAGATCCGACTCAACACAAATTAAGTCCACACAAGCTGTCAACACAGTCAGCATACACTTCGTCAAAGAAGTCAAAGCCAAAGAAGTCAAAGTCAAGTCAAAGCCACGTTGGTTCGAGAGAAGAATCAGAGGATCGATAGAGATTGTTTCCTAAATTATCAAGTTCAATCCGTCTGGATTATCATTGTAATTCAATTTATATTTATTTTATTTATAAATACAAAATTTGTTGTTACAAATTTTGGCACGCCCAGTGGGACAGTCTCTACCTCTCATCTTTTCTCTCTACAAGCTCGAGGATACAAAGCATGACTCCTCTCAGAATTGCAGTTAGAAGACCTTCTACCTTGAAGCATTCGGAGCTACAAACTGAAGAGATTCAAAAGATAACTCCACTTAAGATTGCGATAAGAAGGTCTGCTGCATCAAAGCCTCCAGAGTTGCAAACTGAAAAGGTTGGAGTCGTTACAAGAAGTATTCCCGAAGGCTCCGTAGAGGCAAACCATATGGTGGGGATTAATCTCAACAAACCATTGCACGGAGACAAGAGTGGTGACAATGCTTCTGCTTGCTCAACTCCTCGTTCAACGCCAATCTTGCCATCTACATCAGCTACAGCTGCAGTGATGACAACAAATGCTATAACTATCGAAGAACAACTCGCAAGTATGATGAGAGCCATTGAAGGACTTAACAAGCAAATGGAAGCTCAAGACATAAAGATCTCCATACTTATGAAGAAAATGGAGAATGTGGAGACAAGTCATACAAATGAGAAACAAGTTGAGGATGAGCGCAAGGAAGGAGACTCAGCGAAACACCATCCTTTTGAAAGGAAGCCAGTTGAAGAAAAAATACAAGTTTCACCTGACAAAATGCTTCATGTGAACCAACTGAAGAACATCGTTTTAGAAACGATAAAAGACAAGTTTGAAGGGAGCTCAAAATCCCTTGTTGCCTACAAGAAGCCATATACAAAGAGAATTGACAACTTGAGGATGCCAACTGACTACCAACCTCCCAAGTTTCAACAATTTGACGGCAAAGGTAACCCAAGACAGCATGTGGCACACTTCGTCGAGACATGCAATGATGCTGGAACCTACGAAGATCACATGGTGAGACAATTCGTCCGATCTCTAAAAGGAAATGCCTTCGATTGGTATATCGACTTGGAAGCAGACTCCATTGATAGTTGGGGGCAAATGGAAAAAGTATTCCTCAACCTCTTCTATAGCACACGAAGAATTGTTAGCATGATGGAGCTAACAAATACTCGTCAAAGGGATGAAGAATATGCCATTGACTACATCAATAGATGGAGGAGTCTAAGCCTCAATTGCAAAGAAAAGCTATCAAAAACTTCAGCTATAGAAATGTGTATTCAAGGGATGCAATGGAGTCTAAGCTACATACTCCAAGGAATTCGGCATAAAACTTTTGAAGAGTTGGCTTCAAGAGCTCACGACATGGAGTTGAGCTTGACATCAAATGACATCGAGTGTCCATCTATTCAAGACTACTACGAGTTTGAGGACATGCCTTCTGATGAGCCCTTGGAAGAGGAACCACAAGCAAAGGCTGCAATTTCTATAAAGATTAATAGAAATGAAGTTGAAGCAAGAGAAAATAGTACATCCTAAGATGGGGGCAATAAACTGTTGACAAACTCAAGTTCAAAGCTCCTCGGCATGAGCTAAAACTGTCTGCATGATGCTCCTTGATATGAGCTAAAACTATCTACACATGACGCTCCTTGATACGAGCTTAAACTATCTAAAAGTCCCCATTGCCAATGCTCCTTGACATGAGCTAAAAATGTCTACACGCAATGCTCCCTGACATGAACGAAAACTGTCTACATCACGCTCCTTGATATGAGCTAAAACTGTCTACAAGATACGCTTCTTGATATGAGCTTAAACTATCTAAAATTCTCAAGTCAAAGCTCCTTGATACGAGCCTAAACTATCTAACACAAATCAAATTCAAGGCTCCTCGATACGAGCAAAAACTATCCACATTATGCTCCTTGATACGAGCTTAAACTGTCTAACTCAAATTAAATCTCCTTGAGAATAGACAAAACTCTCTACATGTTACGCTCCTCGACACGAGCTAAAAATGTCCATATAATACTCCTTGATATGAGTTTAAACTATCTAAAATTCTCAAGTTACGCTCCTTGATATGAGCTAAAACTATCTACAAGTCACGCTCCTTGATACGAGCTTAAACTATCTAAAAAGCCTCAAGTCACGCTCCTTGATACGAGCCTAAACTATCTAACACAAATCAAATTCAAGGCTCCTCGATACGAGCAAAAATTATCCACACAATGCTCCTTGATATGAGCTAAAACTATCTACATGTTACGCTCCTCGACACGAGCTAAAAATGTCCACATAATACTCCTTGATACGAGTTTAAACTATCTAAAATCCTCCAGTTACACTCCTTGATATGAGTATAAACTATCTACACATCAAATCAAATCTCCTTGGGAAGAGAATAAACTCTCTACACACAAATCTCCTTGACATGAGTGAAAAATGTCCACACAAGGCTCCTTGATACGAGCCTAAACTATCTAACACAAATCAAATGCCATACTCCTCGACATGAGAGAAAACTGTCAACACAAGGCTCTTTGACACGAGTATAAACTGTCTACAAGTTCAAATTCAAGACTCATTGACAGGAGTATAAACTGTCAGTAAATTCAAGTTCAACGCTCCATGACGCACGAGCCTAAACTAAATGTTACTCCTGGCCTGCATGAGTATAAAATGTGTATGGCACCCCCATCCAAACCAAATCATATTCTTTTTGAACTACATTATGACTTGATTCTCTTCAAAGAGGTACGTAAGCAGTTTAGCACTTCACTAAGTTCAGTCATAATTCAGGCTATTTATATCAAGTTGGTGAGGCAAGCAATAAAATTCAATCATATTGATCAAGAATGGATTATCGCAATTTGTTCACTTCAACACTAAGACGTCCGTGAACAAAATGCGAGGGGGCATTTGTAGGCACTTGAATTTTATTGCCTATTAAAAAGAAAATATGTGGCAATATAATACAATAATTATCAATTAATTATTTATTTATTATGGAAGTTAAATAAATAAATTCCTAAAATAGATTAATAAATAATTGATAATTAATTTAAAAATCCAACAAATTAAATGGGGTTTAAATTGAATAAGGTTTCACCCAAGTCAAACAGGCCCAAGTCAAAGTTGGCCTGACCCAAGTCAAATAAGGCCTATACAAATTAAAGCAGGCCCAAGAACAAAATTAGCTTGACTTGAAGCCTAAGTAAGTGGAAGGCCCAAGCCCACAAAATCAGGTCAAATCAGCCCTGGACCAATCATATTGCGAGTTATTTATGGGGCATCCTCATTCTTCACCTATATAAGGAGCCCTCCTTCATTCATTCCAGAGACACACAAATATCTGAAGATAAAAGCTCTGAAGAGATCAAGAATACGAGCAGTGCTCCCTTGAATACTTCAAGCATCTTCAAGCGAAGAACAGCCGCCAAATCGAAGTGAAAGGTTCTAAACCCCTTCGATCTGACGTTTTTCAAAAGAACAGCCGCCAAATCGAAGTGAAAGGTTCTAAACCCCTTCGATCCGGCGTTCTTCAAAAGTAATAGCCACCAATTGGAGATCAAGGTTCTGCACCCCTCCGATCCGGCGTTATTTAAATCAAGTACTTCAGCGTTCTTCGCGGAAAGCTTCAAGAATAATGTTTTAATCCGAACAAAGGCTCGACCCCTCCGGATTAACGTTATAAGTTCAAGAATAGCATTTTAATCCGAACAAAGGTTCAATCCCTCCGGATTAACGTTATACACTTTAAATTCGAGTCTGGATAAGCTTCATTTGAAGATCCGACTCAACACAAGTTAAGTCCACACAAGCTGTCAACACAGTCAGCATTCACTTCGTCAAAGAAGTCAAAGCCAAAGAAGTCAAAGTCAAGTCAAAGCCACGTTGGTTCGAGAGAAGAATCAGAGGATCGATAGAGATTGTTTCCTAAATTATCAAGTTCAATCCGTCTGGATTATCATTGTAATTCAATTTGTATTTATTTTATTTATAAATACAAAATTTATTGTTACAAAGGCAACGAACTAGAACCGAGGAGAGGCAGAGAACCAAAAGCAAACCAGCTAGCAATCCGAAAACAAAGTAAACCATAAGCAAGATCTTCACAGCAAAGTCTTCAAAGGAATCAAGTGCAACAACAGTCTCGTAGTAATCGATTAGTGATAAACCATAGCAAGAATCATTTGTTGTAACACCCAAAAGAAACATGAGGTTTTATCAACCCATCAGTAGAAAGGACAAATAGCATTAGCAATAGCAATAGAAGTAGCAATTGATAAGTGATATTTTCACCTAGATTTAGTGTCTTTTTATATCTTTTTCATAGTATTTTATCCATATTTTATGTGTATTTGGTTGTGTTTTATGTTTTTATGGAAATATGTGTGAATGAGCTTAAGCATATATTTTTAGGTTAAAATGGATTTTAGACGCGAAAAGGAAGGCGTAGGAAAAAGCGGAGCTCAATTCAGAGTTGGAACGAGCAGAAACGAGCTGAAAATTGCCCAACACGAGTTGCAACACTGGTCATGTTGCCAACTCGTGTTGCATAGGATAAGTCGAGTTGAGTCCGTAGATGTCCAAAATTGTCCAGAGAGCTTACTCAAGTTGCAAGGTCCAACTCGACTTGCAACTCGAGTCAAGTTGAGGGCATAGCAGCGTCCGGAAATTGTCCAGTGACCCAACTCAAGTTGTCAAGTCGCAACTCGACTTGCAACTCGAGTCGAGCTGGGTTAAAAAATCAGGAAAAATTAGAAAACTTCTAAAATCCTCCCAAGGGATATAAATACCCAATTTTTTAATATTTGATCAGATTTTTCGAAGGGTTTCAGCTGCACACCTAGATCACACACCATTTCCTCCATTTACACCATTATCTTCATCCATTCTTCATCCATCCATCTAAACTTGATCTCCTCTATCAAATCCACAATCTATGTGATCAAGGAAGCAATGGAGAGTGAAGATCACAAGAAGAAGAATGAGCCATTGAAACACTTCAAAGGGAGAATCTAATTCTAATTTTGTGAACTTCTTTATAGATTTATCATGGGATTTATAGATTCAATTGTCTATGTTGTTTTCTCTAAGACTATGATAGGCTAATCTCCTTTGTGAGATTAATTAGCTCCATGATTGGTGTTTGATAATTTAGTTATTATGCAATTTGATTTTTATCTTGAATGAGCTTTGTATTATTTCTATCATTGATTGTTGATTGCTTTATGTGTATGATTGATTTGTGTGATTAATTGTCATAGGCATATGATTAGATTGAGAAATCAATTATGTGTTTAGGATACTTCATTGAATCATTTCATCATACATTTCATGTGCATTAATTTAGAATGAGATAGAGATATCCTTATAGATTTAGAACCCTTTGATAGAACATTTGATTAGCTTAATCAAGAGATTAGGTGAGGAGACCAAAACCATTAGTAAATTCATAGTACCTTAAAAGGGAATATTACCTATGATTTAGTACCTCATTAGGGAACTCGTAGAGTAATTAGTACCCAGTGAGAGGTGTTCACTTTGGTCACGATCCTATGTGCTTTTAGGAGCCTTGTTGAGGGCCTACATCCTATCTATCTCGAGAGAGAGTTTAGGCGGAATTAGTATTCGCTTCTATGCCATGTCCATGAGAGATTATAATTAATTGCATGATTACTTTATTATCTATGCCATGATTGTTGCTAATCTCTTCCTTGTATCATTTGAAACACATTTATCTTTGCATTTATTTATTTCTTATTTCTTGCATTAACTTAATTGCATTTATTTGCATCCTATCACTCCATTCCGTCGTCCTTATAAAATCACGATAAACTTGAGATCGCTTAAACTCTAACACGTTCCTCCCTTGGGTTCGATAAATTCTTTAATTGGTCATCCTGACTATTAACAACCAATCAGCAATCCATCGTAGCAATATCAATAGAAGTAGCAATCCATTGTAGCAATAGCAATAGAAGTAGCATAGCAATAGAGGTAGCAATCCAATTTAACAGTAGTAACTCAACAGATGCAGCAAATCAAGATCAGTAGTAAATTAGAGGCAGCATATCAGACCATAAGGAAGGACAATAATATCAGACCAAACTAACAATCCATGTAGTTACATGTAACATCACCGTACCAATCCATCAACACTAAACTTAGAAAATCGGGAAGACCATGTAGCAATAAGAGGTTGTACAACAATAGGAAAATACATAGCAACTAACAGAACCAGCTAAACCATGAAGAAACCGCAGCAACAGAAAAATCCATCAACAAACCGTCAACACTTCCCGGCCAGAAGAAAACCATAGCAACAGAAAAACCCAATTCTTCACTGCTTATGAGCACAACCCATTTTCCAATAAAAACTCAAGAGGCAGTTTCAAGCATAATACCTGGAGCGGAAGGAGAAAAGTAGAATGGATCGGTGATAACAATCGCCACAGTAGAAGAGGAAACTATCATCGCGGAGTAGAAGGAGAAACAATAGCAGCCGTTGTAATCCACTGCATCTCCATGCGGAAGCCCGAAGTAGAACAGGAAGAAAAATCCCAAATATCAAGGAAAACCCGTAGCAATACAATTGGAAATATCGATATGTTGACATAAATCTCTAAAATCAAGGTAAACCCACAGCAATCAAACTGGAAATTTAAGTAAGAAATCACCAAAATTCAAGGGATTCATTGAAGAAAATATCAAAACTGGTAACTGATAGAATTCTAAAAATCAATATTCATGTAAGAAAGGATCGAAACTAGTAACTAATACCATGTAGAAATCGAAGGATGGAAACCATAGAAGAAGATTGGATATTCATAGTAGCAGTAAGAATCAATGAAGGTAGAAAAAGAAAGAAAAGTGATAGAAGGAAAACCATATTTTCATTATCCAAAGTTCTAATGAGAAGTTACATAGAGTGGTATATATACAAACTATTGAGAAAGATAGCCTATTGAAATATGCCAAGTGGCAATACAATTGGAAAATATCTTCTAAATGATCATATGCTAGGCAATGTCTACACCCCCTCCTCAAGTTGGACATCCAACTTGGACAACAACGAGCAACAAACAAAAAACGAAATAGAAAACAAAGGTAACAATCTTCAAAAACAAACTGAAGCAGTAGCCAATCTTCAAGGGCAGCAAGAACATATCCATGTAGCAGTAGTAGTAGTGCAAACCAGCAATATAGCATCAAGTAAGAGCATCACCCAAAAGCATAGAAAAAATGAGAAGCAACATTCTTCCGAACCAAACAGGGACATGAAACCAAAAGCAAAGAAACACATGAGCAATCTTTCTGAAACAACCCAACTTCAAAAGAGCAACATATAAGCATAGCAGCTACATGGGAGCAAGAGAAAAGCAGCAGCACTAAAAAACAACCCAACGTCAAGCGTAGGAAACAGGGCAGCAAACTTGAATCGATGAGAGGTAGAGAACCAAAAGCAAACCAGCTAGCAATCCAGAAACGAAGCAAACCATAAGCAAGATCTTCACAGCAAAGTCTTCAAAGGAATCAAGTGGAACAACAGTCTCGTAGCAATCGATTAGTGATAAACAATAGTAATAGAAGAATCATCAATAGTAACACCCAAAAGAAACATGAGGTTCTATCAACCCATCAGTAGAGGACAAATAGCATTAGCAATAGCAATAGAAGTAGCAATCCATCGTAGAAATAACAATAGAAGTAGCAATCCGTCGTAGCAATAGCAATAGAAGTAGCAATCCAAGTAGCATATCAATAGAAGTAGCAATCCAATTTAACAGTAGAAACCCAACAGAAGCAGCAACTCAAGATCAGTAGCAAATCAGAGGCAGCAAATCAGACCATAAGGAAGGACAGTAATAGCAGACCAAACTAACAATCCATGTAGTTACCCGTAGCATCACCGTACCAATCTATCAACACCAAACTTATAAAATCGGGAAGACCATGTAGCAATAGGAGGTTGTACAATAGTAGAAGAATACATAGCAACCAACATAACCAAGCTAAACCATGAAGAAACCACAGCAACAGAAAAATCCATCAACAAACCGTCAACACTTCTCGGCCGGAAGAAAACCATAGCAACAGAAAAACCCAATTCTTCACTGCTTATGAACACAACCCATTTTCCAACGAAAACTCAAGAGGCAGTTTCAAGCGTAATACCTGGAGCGGAAGGAGAAAAGTAGAATGGATTGGTGATAATAATCACCACAGTAGAAGAGGAAACCGTCATCGCGGAGCAGAAGGAGAAGCAATAACAGCCGTTGTAATCCACTGCATCGCCATGCGGAAGCCCGAAGCAGAACATGAAGAAAAATCCCCAAAAATCAAGGAAAACCCGTAGCAATACAATTGGAAATGTCGATATGTAGACAGAAATCTCCATAATCAAGGTAAACCCATAGCAATCAAACTGGAAATTTCTAATCAAGGGATTCACTGAAGAAAATATCAAAACTGGTAACTGATAGAATTCCCAAAATCAATATTCACGTAAGAAAGGATCTAAACTAGTAACTGATACCATGTAGAAATCAAAGGATGGAAATCATAGAAGAAGATTGGATATTTATAGTAGCAGTTAGAATCAACGAAGGTAGAAGAAGAGAGAAAAGTGATAGAAGGAAAACCATATTTTCATTATCCAAAGTTCTAATGAGAAGTTACAAAGAGTAGTATATATACAAACTATTAAGAAAGATAGCCTATCGAAATATGCCAAGTGGCAATACAATTGAAAAATATCTTCTAAATGATCATGTGCTACGCAAATGTCTACATTGGAATAAAAAAATCAATTAGAAAATGGGAAAGTAAATTATCCCTAAATAAAATTGTCAGTAGAGTGTTGATGTGTGGACCTTGTTAATTATTCACGACCAAGTCTGGTTATTTGTGAGACGAGTCGACCCATAATTAAAGTAATGTATGTTTATTGTATATATAATGTATATTTAAACCCATAACTAAAATATGTTTATTGCATAGATAAAGTACTATTTAATTATTGTTAAAATATATTTTCTAAAGTATGATAATTTTAGTTTGTTATAATATAATTTATTAAATCACTAATTAAATTTTAATTTAATATTCACCACTAAATTAAATAAAATTTTAAAAAAATAACTAGCCATTATATTCTAATTAAATCAATTAGCTTTAATGCATCTGAATCAGCTAAATTTAAACATACATTTATAACTTTACAGACATTTTTTTTAACTCTAACACATTTTTATATTATTCCACCATTATCAAATAACTTTTCATATAATAATATAATATTGTTCACTGAATCATATGCTCTCGTCTTATTTCAATTTTTATATATTTTCAATTTAGTTGCTTCATTACAATCTTTACATTTTCCTTTTTTAGTAAGTAAAACCATACAAATAATTAATATATCTTTATGGGACTCACACAATACTAATACAATTACCCACTTTAAATTAAATAGGGTTAATAACAAAAAAAATCATGAACTTTCCTCCAATTATAAATTAATCACCACCTTTAAAAAAATTATAAAAAAGAACATCATATATTTAATTTTTTTTGCAAAACGTATCAATTTCTCAAAAAAATAAAAACCTCACTTTAACCACAAATTGTGTGCATTTTGCAATAATACTTGTTATGGGTATCATATACCTCATGAATTACTAGGCCCAATAGGCCCAGCAAGCCCACGGCGCTTGAGACGAGGGGCCCGGGCCTCCGACATCCCAATCAAAGGAATAGGAAGAAGAAGAGAACTAAAGCAACCCAATAAGGAACGTGGCAATCTAGGAGCCCGGCCCAGAAAGGGTAAAGACAAGCCCGCCGAGCTAATACAAAACCAGGAAGCGAACCTACATTTCGGAGGAGCACCTTGGAAATTACCTTCCCCCCTAGCCGAGACCTCGGAAGGGATTCCCAGCGGGGAGTATGACATATTCGAAGGCCAAAGGAGATCGGCGAGAACAAGATAGCAAAGGAAAGACACCATAATGAGAGAGTACAAGCTTTGTAGGCGGAAGGACAACACTAACGGGAAGATGAGTTTGGGCAGCAATCTTAACTAAAAGACAACAGTGGACTGACAGGCCCTGCTCTATCAACCAATGGCAAAACCGACAAAGGATGGGACACTCTGCAAACCTCCTGCAGTGCAGCTAAAGGCATACAATCCCCCTCTGCCAATTGGCCGGCGAACCAGACAACAGCATTGAAGGCAGATTGTTGTCATCCACATGGCATAAGGCAATTGGCCACACCCTAGGGTTTGAGGATAATATAAATAGCCTCTCTCACAGGAGAGAGGCAGGTCTTTGAGCACTCACTTTAGACATTACACTTGTAAGAATCTGGGAGAAACGAGTGTTGTTCTAAAAGGAGAGTAATAAAATTGAAAATGTTCTTTGGTGGAATCTGATCTTTGATCTGCATTGATCTTTTCCATTCATTCAAATTCATAATCTGTTGTGTTTGATAGTACTCATTTTTGGTGTCGCTAATCAAAATATTAAATCTTCATACACTTAATTAGCGAGCTGGCGCCGTCTGTGGGAACCTACTACGAAAAGCCATCTTCTTTCTTTGTTTCAAAAATCTTTCAGGTTTTTGTCTTTTGGGGGTGAGAGAAAATCTCTGAGTGTAACTTAGTATCGAAAATCTAAAAAAATGGAAGGTGAAGGTTTCTCGCTTCATGGCCACGAAGAGAGAGGAGAATGTTCCAGGGCTCTGCGGAACATCACGAGAAGCAGAAATAACGTTCATATCAGTGCTCCGGTTATGGAGATACCCACTCCAGCTAGATCCATTCATGTCCCAAATTTAAGTGACCCCCTAAAGACGAAGGAGATAAATGAGAAGATTCGCACGGTGATTGATGAGTACGCCGCGAAAACTCTCCCGACCCCGCCGGCGAGGTTGAGTTTTAGCGGCCCTCATGGAGCAAACCATGGCGATCTGCGGGAGGATCTGGAAAGAAGAAAAGGTTCTAGGAAGGAGCATAGCAGGGGTGATGCCCGAGAGACTATCAACTTCATACGAAGGAGGAATGTAGAGGAGAGGAAGAGTGTGAACGAAACCCCACTAGAGGGAAGGCACAGCGAATACGTCTGCTGCCCGGGAGCACGAACCCAACGACAACCCCACCATGGAGGAAATCCTAAAAGAGGAAATCCACCCCCACCGGAGGTGCCAATGGGTAACGGAGCACGAGCACAGCTGCAACCAGAAAGGGAACAGGAAGCGGAGGCAAGGAGAAGGTCCAGAGGGAGAGAACCCTAACGACCTCATTCGTAAAATCAAATGAGGGGCCGCCCTGCTACCCGGGAGAGATCGGAGGAGAAGGAAGTTCCACAGAGAACCCCGTCCATTTCCCAGAGAGGTCATAACGGATGCAGAAGGACAAGGAACTTGAGATCTTGTTCATCCTCGGTACCCTATTCACAGGAGAGTCGAGATCCTTCGTGGGAGGATCTGCCCACAACCGAGCAGTCCGTTCCTCGAAGCAGAAAGAACTAAAAGCCCACCTCGCGAAGAGAAAGAGGGTAGAAGGAGGTCCAAACGGAGGCATGGATGGAGCATGGAGGGGCATTTCCGAACGCTTAAATTGGAGATCTGCAAGCCTTGATAAACGAGAAGGTGAACAAGCGCTTTGCAGATCTGGAAAGGAAAATGGTTGGAACGGGGGGAGTCCTTCAAACATCAGTAGCCCCATCGCCCTTCACAGTAGATATCAACAATGCTCCTCGCCAACAAGGGATCAAGTTTCCTTCGAGCTTGATCTTCGATTGCGATTACGATCCATATTCACACATTGAAAAGTATCTGATGTGGATGAGGGCGCAGGGAGCGAATGAGATCACCCTATGTCGGATGTTTCTGCTGACCTTAGGAAACAAGGCCCATGCCTGGTTTAGAGCCGTCCCAGCAGCTTCCATTAAAAGTTGGGGAGAATTGATGGAAGTGTTTTTGATGTAGTACTCATACTTAGGGGCGCTGAAGGAGCCGAAGCACAAACTGGCTAACATTCGCCAAGGCTCGACAGAAAGCTTACGAGACTTTCTGAAAAGATTTGATGAACAAAGGTTAATGAGAGAAGTCATGGGAGATGAGGCCTGCCTCATCACGGTCATGGGATCACTTCATCCTGAAACTAGTTTGTGGAAAGCGACGCAACTCAAGCCGCCCACATCATACGCAGCCTTCATGGTCATGGCCCATGAACATATCCATGCTGAAGACATCTCTAAAATTGCGAAGAAGGCTAGCCACCAAGGTACGTCGATAGAATCGAGCAAGAAAAGGGCAAGCACTGGGGGAACAAAGGAGTATAAAGCACCTCCCACTTTTAAACCATTCATAGAGGATACTGAAGTATAACAAATGTACGAAGAGCTGAAGTTTGGAACCAGTATGAATGTTGCCAAAGTCTTCTACTATGTTAAGGATCAGCAGGTCCTTCGGACACCGAGGTCGGTCCTTCGGACTTCGGAGCTCACTAACCCTTGGAAGTATTGCATATATCACATGGCGCAGGTCACAACACCGACCAATGTCGAGATCTTATTACAGAGCTGTGGAAGTTGTTCAAAGAGGGAAGGCTAAGAGGAATGCTATAGGCCCAGAAGCCGAGGGTGTATAGGAGGGACGCTAATCTTCTTCCTCCCCCGGGTCGACCGAGGTCCCCGGGCCAAGGACGGAATGACAGAGCAATGTCCTTACCCCCTCCGTCTCTGGGTCGACCACTCGTATTTGATAGGATCGGGAAACCTGCCGTGAGAGAAGATAGGCCAGGCGAAATACACATGATGGAACCGGTGGAAAAAAACCCCTTATATTAGAACCTCTCAGGCGTTGACAATGGCATTCAAGAGGAAGAGAAAGGCCGAACTGAGGAGCTTGGATCAGCAGATCCCCCAAATATGGTCACTAACCTTGGCATCAAGAGGAGCGACGGAGGCGGTATCATATTCACCGAAGCCAACTTCTACGGAGTAAGTACACCTCACTCCGATCCTCTAGTCATTTCGCCAGTACTGTCGAGAGTTAAAGTCCACAGATGCCTAGTAGACACCGGGGCATATGCCAACATAATCTTCAAAGAGGTGTTTGAAAATTTGGGAGGAGAGCGTCACCATAAGGTGAGGCCTTGTGGTGACGAGATCAAATGCTTTGGCAATGCTTTGACGAGACCTACTATGGAAGTGGATTTGTCGGTCCAATTGGAGGGTTTAGATGGAAAAACTCGAATGCAGAAGCAATTAACTTTCAAGTTGGTCGACCAAACTTCCACTTACAACTGCATACTGGGTCGTCCGCTGATACATGCCTTCGAAGCTATCCCTTCTACCCTCCACCAATGCCTCAAATTCGTCACGGCAGATGGTAGGGTAGCAACAGTGGTAGGAAGTCAGAGGAGAGCGAGAGAATGTTCGTTTGTCGAAAGAGTAGAAGGCTTGAGTTATCACGACATGGACTACGAGATGCTGATCTTCGAAGACATCATTGAAGAGGGAGCGGTTTCCGAGGCACTAAAAAACGAGGCCCCGAAAGTAATAACAAAGGTGGAGGAAGCACACTTGGAGGACCAAAGCAATGTCAGAGATGGTCTTAGTAATAACAGAAGGAAAGGAAATTGAAAAACAAGCAGAAGAGATGCCGATGACGGCTAGAGAAGTGTCTCCGGGGCCTAGTGTCCAAGTATCGAAAAAGAAGGAAACAGAAACAAAGGCACCAAAAAAGAAACAAGTAGTACCGGATGAGGATCCGAGGACAAAACTAGAGGGAGCCTCAGCATAGGGAAAAACAGAGGTGGTGCAATTGGATCCGAAATATGCTGACATCAAGGTTAAGATCGGAACGGAATGGGAAAGCAATTTCAAGGAGAGGCTGATCCAGTTGTTGAAGAAGAACCTAGACGTTTTTGCCTGGAACCCAAATGAAACACCTGGGGTGCATTCGAAACACGCCTGCCATACACTGAACATCGACCCCAGCATCCCACATTTTCATCAGAAAAAGAGAAAGTTCAGCCCGGAGAAAAATGCGGCCATGGAGTTAGAGGTGCACAAACTGTTGTCAAGCGGAAGGATCAGCGAATGCAAATACCCGATAATGATACAAAACCCAGTGATGGTAAAAAAGAAGGAGGGATCGTGGAGATTGTATATCAACTTCACTGATCTGAACAAGGCATGCCCAAAGGACAGCTACCCACTCCCGTCAATTGACCAGATGGTCGACGCCACAGTAGAGTATGAGATAATGAGTTTCATGGATGCTTCTCGGGGTACCATCAGATCCCCATGCATCCTAATGACAAGGCGAACACAGCATTCTTTTACAGAAATGGGGTGTATAAATGGAACAACATGCCGTTCGATTTGAGAAATGCTGGAGCCACATATCAAAGGTTGGTGAACAAGATGTTTGAAGGAGATATTGAGAAGATAGTAGAGGTATATGTGGATGACACTGTGGTAAAAAGTCTGGAAAAAAAAAGATCACTTCGAGCATTTGAGGAAAGTTTTCGAAACCTTCAGGCACTATGGAATGAAGTTGAACCCAAAAAAGTGCACATTTGGAGTAAGCAAGGGGAGTTTTCTCAGGTATTTGGTTAGCTCAAGAGGGATTGAGATGAACCCGGAGAAGGTGGAAGCAATCTTGAGAATGGCCCCACCGAGACATGTGAAGAAGGTTCAGAACTTGACTGGCAGATTGGCCGCCCTGAATAGATTCATGTCAAAGGCATCGGACAAGTGTAAGCCATTCTTCAACGTCATAAAGAAGGTCAAGTTCGAATGGACTGAATAATGCATAAGGGCATTTGAAGAAATCAAAAGTGAGCTATCTGATCCCAAGATCCTTTCCAAACCCTCGCCAGGCAAAACGCTCCAACTGTACCTTACTGTATCGGGAACCATAATCAGTTCAGTGCTGGTCAAGATGGAAGAGAAGAATCAGAAACCAGTGTACTTTGTAAGTCAGTCCTTGAGAGATACGGAACTCATATATCCGGTAATGGAGAAGGTGTCATATGCATTGGTCATGAGTTCGAGGAAGCTGAGACCATACTTCATGGAGCATACTATCGAGGTGTTAACAATATTTCCTTTAAGGCAAGTACTCCAAAGGCCAGACGCAGCAGGGAGGTTGCTGAAGCGGTCTGTCGAATTGGGACAATTCGACATAACATGCTTACCTATGAATACGATCAAGGGACAGGTTATGGTGGATTTTATAGTGGAGTTAACCTTTCCAGTCCAAACTGAAGAGGGGAAAAGAAAGCCCTGTACCATCCACGTAGATGGCTCAGCAACAGCAACAACGTCGGGTGTAGGAATCATCATCTGAACCCCATCTGGAGAAACCTTCTCAATAGCGATCCGATTCAGCTTCCTGACTACTAACAACGAGGCAGAGTACTAAGCTTACTGAACTGCTTGAGGATGGCATTGTCCATGGAAGCAGAGGAGTTGATGATATACAGTGACTCGCAACTGGTGGTAAACCAGTTGAAGGGAGAATACGAAGCCAAGGATGAAAAATGAATCACTACAGAGGATTGGCTGTGGGCATGTTGCAAAAGTTTAAACAAGTGTTTTTGGAGTGCATCGACAGAAGGGATAATATGGAAGCTGATGCATTGGCCAAGCTCGCCACAGCGTCGAATGCCGAAGATCTAAACAACATCAATATAGTGAAACAGGAAAGGCCCTTGGACACCAAAGTATGGGTTCTGGACAACCAACCGGAGGGAGAGTCTTGGATGACCCCGATCAGAGCATACCTTGAAGAGGGAAAGGTACATACAGACAAGGACAAGGCTAGGCAAATCCGACTACGGTCAGCAAGGTACGTTTTAGTGGAAGAGAGACTGTATAAAAGAGGATACTCCGCACTGCTTTTGAAATGACTTACACCCGAAGAGGCCAACTACGTACTAGCAGAAATCCATGAAGGCATATGTGGAAATCACACTGGGGGGATTGCCTTGGCCTACAAGGTGATCAGACAAGGCTACTACTGGCCAACATTGAAGAGGGATGCCACCCAATATGCTAGGGCGTGTGCAACATGTCAGAGGCTGGCACCAATAATGAGAGCCCCCCTTGGAACAATTAAATTCAATATTTAGCCCATGGCCTTTTGCAAAATGGGGAACTGATTTGATCGGACCACTTCCAATGGGAAAAGAAGGAAACAAATTTGCCATTGTAGCAGTGGGTTTTTTCACAAAGTGGGCAGAGGCTGAGCCTCTTTCGACTATCATGGAGGCCATGATTGAGAAGTTTATATGGCAGAACATCATGTGCCGATTCGGGATACCCTTCGCCATTGTGATGGACAATGGTAAACAGTTCGACAATGACAAGCTGAGGGAGTTCTGTGCAGAGTATGGCATCAAGAAATGGTCCTCTACACCACACCACCCATAATCCAACGGACAAGTTGAAGCAGTGAACAAGATTATCAAACATACTCTGAAGCCCAGTTAGAAAAATTGGATGGGAGATGGCCAGAGGAACTGCCAGGAGTACTATGGGCCTACAGAACAACCACGAGAACGTCCACCAATGAGACCCCTTTCTCAATGGCCTTCGGGGCCGAGACAGTGATACCAGTGGAAATAGGGGAGCCCAGCGCCAGGATCGCCCTTCATCAAGAAAGTACCAACAATGAGTTGATCCAAGAGAGCCTAGACCTATTGGAAGAAAAGAGATTGGACGCGGAATTGCATAACGCGATCTACAAACAGAGAGCAGAGAGATTCTATAACTCCAAAATGAAGCTGAGGAGATTCAAAGGTGGCGAGCTGGTGTTTCGAATAGTGCTGAGCACCACAGCACCGAACACAAGCCAGAACTGAGAAGGCCCCTATGTGATCAAGAGAGTTATGGAAGGCGGAGCATATGAATTGGAAGAAGTCGACGGCAGAAGGGTACCCCACCCCTGGAACGCATAACATTTGAAGAAGTATTATCAATAAAGAAGTCGAGGACAGGAGGAATGAGGTTGGTGGCACAAATCTTTTACAAGATTTTAATCAAGGCATTAGGTCATACCATATAGAAATACAAATTGTATGGGAACATTTTCAAAGATATATGGTTAATGAATTTAATTTGTTTATCACGAAAAGGGTAAAGTGCTTATTTATAGGAATATCACGGCTTTAGGAATATCGGAAATCACATACGGTTAAAAGGGGTTAGGGCATTCATCACAAAAGGTAAAATTAAACATATGTTGGAATACCGTGGGATATGGGAGATTGAGATCTAAACATCATGTTTGTAAATCAATAAAGGATAATCCATAAAGGGAGGTAACCAATGAAGGGAATAATATGTCGAGGTAAGATGAAAAGGCAGAATCAAATAGGAAATGGAATAAAAACAGCCCGGATCTTAGAAAATAGAATAAAGATGCCAAGGCATCGGGTCAGGACATCGAAACCGGGGTACCAACCGGAAAATCTTAGTGCGGTATGGCGGATAAGCACGAAGGTCGAAACATAAAGGTTAGGATAAAGGGAACTCTTCTAATAAGGGCTAGAGAGATCGGAATATCTGAATAGGAATAAAGGCAGGCAACTTCAAAACATCATCCAAAGGGCAATATCAGACAAAGGATTAAAGTTTTGAGGTCGGGATGGAACCTCAGAAGAGCATACAATGGAGGTCAAATAGGAAGCGCATCAAACAAGAAATGCAAAATCAAAAGGAATAGTCAAACAAATAAAAACACATGGAGAACGAAAACTGTGCAGCTAAGACATACCAACAGTTATACACCGACAGCAAGCAAATCATCAGACATCGAACAGTAGTACCAGAAGACGGTCAGACTTCAAAATACATAGTCAATCAAAGGCTAGGAAAACAATCAGAATTTCAAATTATACAGCCAACCATAAAGGAGAAAAGTTTGAGATAATATCTGAATTGGGACAAAACAGGGAAGGATGAACCATCAGACATGAAGGACAGTGAATACCATCAGTCTTTCTTTCGGCTGCTAAGGGAATGGAAAATACTCGCCATCTTCTCTTCTATCTCCTTCAACTGAGCCTCGGCACGCATTTCTCTCTCCTCTGATGAACCAGGTCGGGGAACACGCTGCTCCAGAGCCCAGATATGAGCCTCAGCTTCGGCTAATCTAGCTTGCACCTCGGCGGCCTCAAACTGAGCAGCATCTCGAGCAATCTCAGTTTCGGTCAAGCGTGTCTCCAAGGATTCCATAGTAGCTTGCCCCATATTGGCCTCGAACTCGGAGGCAGCCAGGCCTTCTTTCTGATGCTCAACAAAGGAGCTCAACTGAGCATTCTCAAAGTATGAATCCTTTCCTCAAAGCTCACAAAAAATCCTTCGGAATGATCGATGAGCCACCCAGCGAGCAAGTGGTATTGGTCCATGGCACGCAAGGAGGAAGTGAAAGAAGCAATAGCAGCTCCGGCCAGGACAGCCAAGCCAGAAGAATCTCGAGTGAAGGAATGAGGGACATTAAACAGAGAGGCTTGATCGAGGCCCGAGAACTCACGCCGGCAATAAAACCTCGGACTCTAAGCTCCCGCAGCTCGAAAAGGTCAGGCTCGTCAATCTCCTCGACCCTACCTTTCCCCCACACATGAGCCCTCTCGGCAGCCAACCTGGCAGCTTCGGCATCGGATTCGGCGGGATCAAGTGTTATGACTCCACCGCAAGACTCGGATTGGTAAGGGAAACATTTCGGACGACCTGGGGATTCAAGGAGATCGAACTGGCATCAACTTCAGAAGTAACTTTCTCTTTTGGCCCTAACATCATATCATAATCATCAAGTTCCCCCTCTTGTTCGGAAACCTCATAACTGTCTATAGCGTCTCTTTCAACTTCTTCTTCTGGATCCTCTTCAGGATCTTCCTCCGGATCCTCCTCAGGACCCTCCTCTGGATCTTCTTCAGAGTGCTTTGCAGTCTCAGGCGCGGTAAGAGGAGGATCTACAAAGGAGCACCATGAATGAGAATGCAATGAATAGGATAAAATAAGAGAAGCTCGAGCGGAGGTGATTATCTCTCTTAGTCTCTTACCCAAAAGACTGAACTCACCTACGACATGAGAAGAACGGGGCACAAAGCTAATTCCAGTGGACCGAGAAGGTCCACCATACTCATAAACGCTTCTATCCCTCTTTCCAAACAGAGAGAGAGAAGTAAGCTCAGCTCCAGAAATGGGAATAACATTGGGAAGAGCGGCTTGAGAACGGCGCAGATACTGGCGGGAAGGAGACATAGGAGCCAAAACCCTATTCTTGGCAAACTGAACGACCAATAGATCCATACTAAGCTTCATATCCTCGGACCCGCATTACAAATCGTCCATCGCCTCATCGTCATCAAGGGAAGGAGAGCGAGCAGGATAATTAGAGTCAGTCTCTTCGTCAGAAAATCGGTAAACATGTTTATAGGGGGTCAGCGACAGACCAACCACGGAACCAGTCGATCCTACAGGGGATAGAGCATTCTGAGTTCACCTGCAAGCCAAGAAATAAAGGTCAGCTATGAAACACAGGATCGGAGGAGGTCAGAAGAAGAGAGGCACCAAGCGTAGCACTGCCACCCAAACTAGACAACCCAGCCGAAACTAAAATGAGTTCAGACAGCAATGGGGAGACACAGTAAGAATTCTCGCCACGAGACAAGATCTCGTATACTCAGTGAAAACCATCACATAGCTGCCCGAGGGGGCGAAACGAAGGACCTGCACAAAAAAACAACATCAGAAGTCGCAAGGAGCATTGGAACCAAAGTATGGGAACAAGAAAGGGTCATACACTTGTCTAGAGGCTGGAATCGGACAGGGAAAGTTACGGGGGCACCATTAACACGAACACGATAGTTACTACTTAGCCAAAACCAGGCCTACTCCCAACTTCAGCCAATGACGTCGGAGGTCCCTACGAAATTATGGTGGTTGCGATGCAACAAGTGGCAAAAACCACCAGATCGACCAGACGAAACAAAAAAGAAGAGAAACTCCAACTCACACGGATCTTGGATGGTACGACCCAAAACATAAAACAGTGACATGGTAGAAACTAAGCGTAACCACAAGGAGGGCAACAACTGACCTATCGCCATATTCCACCGCTATAATAACAAACCAAGAACAGGAGGAAGAGGAAGTTGCAAGCCGGCGAGAAAGAGAGAATAATTGAACGCAGTACGATCCAAGGGAGGATCGGAAATAGGTACTCCATCCATGGGAAGCTCAAGCGCAATAGTGGGGATACCGTAACTTCTATGGATCTCAACCAACTATTCGGACATTAATCTAGAGGGCGGCACCTAGCTAAGACGCTGAACAATCCCTCGTAGGGCGGCCTCCAGGTCACCAACATCTCGACGAAGGGGAAGGTAATCCCTGGGGTTGAGAGGAAGAATGGCACCCAAGTCAGCATCAACAAGGAGTGCCTCCCCACCAGCACTCGCCGCAGGCACAGATAAAACCGGCCGTGTACTCGGAGAGCCAATAGGGGTTGAATTGCCACCGGAAGAAGAGGATGTGGTCAGATCCCTCAAATTAGGATGAGGCATCCGACGAAGTCGATTGGAACTACGAATGCCAGGCCGTGCATGTCGCGGCGGTGTTTTATCGGAAGTGTTTACTTCCTGAACATCAATGGGAAGAGGAGTGCCCTTGCCAGACATTGACAGGAAATCAAATGAAATATGGAAAAGTAGGGTTTTGGGCAAATTGGCAAACGGGAGTTAGTAGATTCTGGGGTTCACAGAGGTAGCAGAAACTCCAGGAATCGCAAGGAAACAAGGGGAATGGAGTTAATAGAAATTAAGGGGGATACGAAAGATTTGAAATTCAAAATACCAAAGTGAAAACTGTCTGATAAGATAAGGGGTAACAGATGACGTTATTAGAACTCAGGAAGCGAAAAAACAGACAGGATCAAATGGTTGGGAACAAGAGACCTTACAACTCCCCAGGAAAAAGAAGGGCCCAAATTGAATTGCGCAGAGTCTGACTAAGGACGTGACACCCCACGACAGAAAAATGGCGGTTGTGTTTGAAAGCAAAGGTAAAATACCAAAACACCCTTATTGCATCCGTTAAATAAAAAAGAAAAGCATTTCATTAATAAACAGAAGGGTTACATCGATAATCAAAAAAGCACAAAGTTCTACCAATCAATAAATAAAAGGAATGCAAAAAGATACAAATGAGCTAGGGGCTCGGGGACAGTTCAGGGATCAGCTAAAGGGACCCCAAGGTTGACTACTTCTGTGGACTGAGAATCCCCACTTCTCAGAGCCACATCTTTGGAAGCACCTAAGGTTGTCTCAGCAGTCGTAGACTTCGGGGGAATGCCAACATCACCGAGACAAAACCAACCTCAGGAATAGGCGAGATAGAAGGAACAGTAGTGCCCTCTGCGGACGGGTCTTCAGAAACAACAACGGCCACATTGGAACTTGGACCCTGGACATCTTCAGCAGTGGAGAGCTCGGTCCCCGCAAGGGTCCCTTGAATCAGCACTGCCCCAGACTCAACAGGTGGGATGGCAAATGATCCCCCAACATCGGAATCACCCCCGGCAAGGTCCAAGACACCTTTGGCAAACTCCTCATCGGACCCACCATTCTCGGAATCATCGGACAACTCCCCGGGAACGTCAGTGATGAAGTCGGAATACTCACCGAGCATTCCAAAATCGAGGTCGTCTTTCAGGGTTTTCGTGGGGGCATTTTCTCCTCGCTGAGAGCCTGGTGGAGAATATCGCGGATGTCGTCGAGGCAAGCAGGATAAAGCTTCTGAGCGGAAGCTTGAGCAAAGGCGGAAGCGCAGGAGCAGAAGTAGAGAACTCTATTCTTCGGAAGAAGAACATTTTTGTAATACAAATTACCGACCTTAGATAGAAGGAAGGCTTCCTTAGCCTGCTCTGCCTCGGCTAAGGCCAGATCACGCTCCATCAAAACTTCAGCAACGACTTCTTCAGATGCCTTGAGCTTCTGGGTATAAGAGTCTTCAGACGCCTCATTCTCTCTCCGCACCTTCTCAAGCTCTAGTTCCGAGGACGCTCGAAAGGCTTGGAGGTTATTCTGAGCCTGAGATAGCTCAGCTTGGAACTGACTCCCTTTCGCTGTAACCTCCTCCTCGTGTTTAACCTTTAGCGCGGCGATCTCATCCAAGAGTACTTGGTTTCGATGCTCCAGTGCACTTTTCTCTTCCGCGGATTTACTTAGGAGGTTGTCATACTGAATGCGGAGCACATCAAAACTTGAGCTCGACTCTCTTATCTTGCTCAACTCTCAACTGACCCCTAACTGAAGCTTCGGCTTCACCAGCCGCAGAAGCCTTCCTCTCAAAACCCCTCACCTTTTGAGCCAGTAATGTGACTTCATCCTGCAAGCGAGAATTACTTCTTTCTAGTTTGGAAATACGATGCAAGGCATTAACAGCATGGAGCGACAGTCGCCCCGCATGGCTGGAAATAAAGTGAAGAGATTGCTTGGCAGACATATTATCAAAGTGTCCGTGGAGCTCTCGGGTATAACCCTTAAACGGGAATGTGGCAGCACGGGCCAAACAAGCGTGAGCACAAAAATCATACAAAAGCTCTTGGGTTCGGAGAAAAGTCTTCCCATCTTCATCTAGGTGACCATACTTCGATAAAAGCTCCCGATCGATTGCCGGATCTTCAGGAAGGAATGGAGTAGCACCATCCAGCAAAGGCAAAGCTGGAGGAACACCCTCGGAAGAAGAGCCACTGTACGACCAAAACCTCAAAGGAGTTTTCCCGTGGTAGTACCGCCACATCTCAGGAGGAAAAGGATCAGGCACCAAATCACAGGAGGGACCACCAAGAGTCTGTTGAACCTTGGAGGGCGCGGCACCACCTGGGGTTCCCAAGGTAACGGGAAGAGGAGAACAAGTAGAAGCATCGGGAGAGTGAGAGGAACTGACGTCACAAACTTCAATGGTATCCCGAGGAGCCATGGAGGAGTCTACAACAATAACACTCGTGCCATCCTCCTTAGTCTTCTTTGAAGGTCGGGTGACAAGGACAGAACTGTTGTGAGTATCCTCGTCGGAAATA
This sequence comes from Pogostemon cablin, assembly GCA_023678885.1. Taxonomy (NCBI): domain Eukaryota; kingdom Viridiplantae; phylum Streptophyta; class Magnoliopsida; order Lamiales; family Lamiaceae; genus Pogostemon; species Pogostemon cablin. Next base: position 23,511,551 of record CM042955.1, read on the forward strand.
TCATCCACCAGTTGAAGCTTCTACTTTGGAACGAGGGTTTTGGAGACTGCAATCTCAGACCTCTTTTTTCTTTGACTTCGGGGCTCGAGGGGCTTTTTTGGAGCTCCTCTCCGGAAGATCGGCACTCAGCACTCGCACCTGATCGGATTCCAACTGTCAGGAAATGAGATCCGAAACCTCCTCTATCCTAACCGAAGTAAGGGGCTGCACGGCGAGTGGGACCCAGAGGTTTTCGGAGAGGATGTCTGCGAAGTCTTCTTCCCTTTGGAAAGTAAAGCCCGTTGGCGAGCAGAAGGGAGAGTGCCCATACAGGTAGGGTCAAGCATAAGACGATGACGTTTCTTTTCCTCTAGACAGGATAGAAAAGATGAAGGGAGGATTAGTACAAGGAAGGGAAACTACGCGACTAAGAACTCCAACCAAGGAAGTAATCACAGATAGGCTACCTGGCATGGCTATGGACGTGGTGGTGAAGCCGATTTTAAAAAGATTGGACCCTCTAATAACCACACCTCTTCTCAGAATGTCTGCAGATACGGCACAAAGCCTTCCAGAATCCAGCCGATAAAGTTTCAAGGGCACACATGTCACCTACTGCAAGAGTAAAAGAAAAATATATTAGAGTGTCCCTTGCAATATGAAAAACAGCGGACAAAAACATACACGCACTAAGGTCGGGTTTGTAGAAGGAACTCTGAGGAAGCACCCCGGGATTCTGAGGATCCCCAAGGTCATAAACACCGTTCTCTCTCCAAGGCCCACGAACCCAGAGCCAAGGATCCTTCCATCCCTTAACTGAACTGGGTAAAGAAGAAATAATGTTGGTATGGCGCGGCATCAGATAATAGTACCCCTTTGTCTGGTTATTCGGGGTGAGCCGGTAGAGGAAGTTGATTTCGGCAGTGGTCAAGAAAGAGTACTTTCTTTTTCCGAAAAGGACCAAAGTCCCCATCAATGACGCCCAACCGTTAGGAACCAACTGAGTGGGGGCTATACCCCAAAATTCGAAAATATCTCGAAGACATGGGTGAAGGGGAAACCTAAGGCCAAGTTCGATCTGTAATTCATAGACCGCCACGGCGTTCGGCAGAGCATACACATGCGGGCGTCAGGATAAGGAAGAAAAAAGTCAATGCCCTCCCCGCACTGAAACTTGCCGATAGCAATAACGGGGCTCTTCCGTAACCAAGAGTTATCAAGAACCGAAGGAACCCAGTAGTTGAGAAAGGAGCGCCATCATCCCATAAAAGAAGTTGTCCAAGATGGCCCAATAATCCAGAACCAGCATCAACCATCTCGGGATTGGATTCTAATGTAAAAGCATAGACGAAATCCATGACCTGCTGATTGAAGGCAATCTGAGAGGGAGACAAGAGATTCGAGGGCTCCCCTGAGGACGACGACGAGGAGGACAAGGATGACTCGGTACCACCGAGTGAAGAATCGGTCGAATGGGAAGGATACCTAGGGGATCTAGGGAGAGAAGAAGAGCCTTCACAAGCCATATCGAGACAATTGTAAAGGGAGGCACGAAGAGAGGAAGAGAATGAGAAACCCTAAGGCAGCGACAGCGATAAATTGGGTAAAACAAAGGGAGGCAACCAAGAGAAGAAGAGATAAGAGGAAAAGAGGAGAGAAATACCTGGAAAATGAAGATGAGCGCACCAGATAAGTGAGTAATAACCACCTGCAGAATCAAGAGGAGAAGAAAAGAGAGCGAGAAAAAGGAAACTGGCAGAAATGATTCAAAATTTGAATTTGAATCGACAGTAACACCCCCAAATACCAGAAATACCCTCCAATCAAAATGAAACCGAAGGTGACACGGATAACCAGGTAAAGTGAGAAGATAGCCAAGGAAAAGTATGAGAGAGAGCAACGAAGAACTGAGATAGAACGAGCCCTAATATCGCAAGCGCTGACGCATGAGGGATATAACCTATGGAGTGCGGTTCGACCCTGAACACTCTCAAATCATGAAATTATTCAGGCTCGAGGGGCTAATATTATGGGTATCATATCCCTCATGAATTACTAGGCCCAAAAGGCCCAATTGGCCAAGCAAACCCACGGCGCTTAAGACGAGGGGGTCGGGCCCCCGACAACCCAATCAAAGGAATAGGAAGAAGAAGAGAACTAAAGCTACCCAATAAGGAACGTGGCGATCTAGAAGCCAAGCCCGGCCTAGAAGGGGTAAAGACAAGCCCGCCGAGCTAATACAAAACCAGGAAGCGAACCTACGCTTCGGAGGAACACCTTAGAAATTACCTTCCCCTCTAGCCGAGACCTCGGAAGGGATCCCCAGCGGGGAGTATGACATATACGAAGGCCAAAGGAGATCGGCGAGAACAAAATAGCAAAGGACAGACACTATAATGGAGAGTACAGGCTTTGCAGGCGGAAGGACAATACTAATGGGAAGGGGAGATATCTTGGGCAGCAATCTTAACTAGAAGACAACAGTGGACTAAAAGGCCCTGCTCTATCAACCAATAGGAAATCGGAAAAGGACGGGACACTCTGCAAACCTCCTGCAGTGCAGCTAACGGCGTCCAGTCCCCCTCTGCTAGTCGGCCGGCGAACCAGACAACAGCATTGAAGGCAGATTGTCGTCATCCACATGGCATAAGGCGATTGGCCACACCCTAGGGTTTGAGGATAATATAAATAGCCTCTCTCACAGGAGAGAGACAGGTCTTTGAGCACTCACTTTAGACATTACACTTGTAAAAATCAGGGAAAAATGAGTGTTGTTCTAAAAGGAGAGTAATAAAATTAGGAATGTTCTTTGGTGGAATCTGATCTTTGATCTACTTTGATCTTTTCCATTCATTCAAATTCATAATCTGTTGTGTTTGATGATACTCGTTTTTGGTGTCGCTAATCAAAACATTAAATCTTCATACACTTAATTAGTGAGCCAAAAACCGTCGTCAACAATACTTAATGTTTATTTTTTTCTCAATTTCTCAGAAGTATGAATTAATTTGAAATAAAAATAAAGTTTTTTTTTTGCAATTAATCATATTAAATGGAGTATTACTTTATATTTTTCAATCCATCACACATTAAAATACTAATATTTTATTCGTCTGCTTGAGAGAGCGTTTTTTATTTTTGTGCATGTTGATTAAATAATATTATTATTTAATGTGTAGTGTGTTGTTATATTAATGTATTAAATAGAAAAATGACTAGGACGAATGACCAAAATATAGAAAAGGCTATCTTTCAAAGTACGAAGAGTGTATTCTATTCCTTAAATTAAACTCGAAGCGCAGAAGGAAAACGTTTTGTAAATAAATATTGAAACGGTTTCCATAAAACTTTTACTATTCAAGAATTTCAAAGTTAAACTCAAATAAACCACACCGCTATATTATGATGAGGGGTTGCACATGAGGTGCGTAATTAAAGTTTGGGAAGAAGATTAGGTTATTATTTATTAAATGTTTGAGAAAATGGAATCTAGGTTGAAGAAGAGCTGAACAGAGCAGGATAATCTCGTTGAAAATGGAAGGCAAAAGTTTGCGAATTCCCCACTTTTCTGCAGTAAAAACTCCAAAGCTTCCTTTGTAAAATTGCTATGCTTCCCTCCATGACACCTGCCCGCAACCCCCATCGCCACCTATCAACTCCACCTCAATCATCTCAATTTATCCGCATATTTCTTCTGATTCTTCTTCTGCTTGCTTAGTTTTTATCAATTCAATGCTTGGGGGTTGGCCTTCTCGCGACCCTCACAACTTCAGCCAGTTCAAGCCCAGTGATCCTTCCAATCCCTCGGTAATCATTCTGTTTCATGTTCAATATTCTCAGTATTTGCTTATTTTTAATTGCTTTTTTTTTTGCTTATCATCCTTCCAATCACTCGGTAATCATCCTTGTTTCGACTGGTAAATTTTAATTAGAACTAGCGAGGTTTGTGGCTTGTGAATTTTCGTTGCGGTTTGGTGCTAGGGCACATGATTTGATTGCTGTAGAAGTAAGAATGAGTTGCGTTGAAGATTGAGGAGTCTGAATTCTTGAGTTTGTTATCCCTCAGAAATGGGGTTTGTTGAACTTATGATTTGTGCAAGATTATTTTCCTGAGTTTGATCTTATTTATTACTCTTTCCCTGGTAATGTATCTTTTGTTGCATTTTAGCCAAAACTATGGATGGTTGAGACTCAATTCCCCACTTTCTGCTTTCCAGTTGGAGTGGGCAAGTTGCTGATTTTATTGTAAACGAATTTTTATTGTTATTAGTGGTGTAAAGTGTTGACCCTTGTGTGATAGCGTTGGTTGTAAAGGAGATTACAGTTTGGAGGTCCTCAAGCTTCATTTACTTACTGATGGTGCTAGATTTGTTTGATATGTCAGGAATTTTGGCTTTCATTAATTATAACTTTTTACATTAAGGAAGTTCCATTATGAACTCAAATGAGTTTCTGATCAATTTGTTACTTGTCAATTATTAAAGTCGGCAACTGTACGTTTCTGAAAGCTCATTGGTGTAACAATTATTTATGTAATTCGAGTGGTGCTTCTATGAAGATGAAGTTGTTGGTGTATAAGGTATCACAAGAACGTTTTTGTCGTGTTATACAGTTATGGAGGTGTTTTTTGTCAAGGAAGTGCATGCAGAACACGTGTTGGCTTGTGCATTGCTGACGTTTTTTAAGTTATTGTGTTTGTGTTGCACCAACAGGGTGTTGCACCCATATATTAAGCTTAAGTACCCCTTAACATGTTTTGATTCAAGAGACGTAGAAAACTCAAAGAGTGACCTATATTTACAGTAAACACAGGTCAAGATGGCCAGAAGATTCAAATTAAGGCATTTAATTACAAGGAAAGATAAATAAATAATGGGGGGTGTATATATATATCAGTGGTGTCTGCATTAAGGAAATCCTTGTAGTCCCCTAGCTTTACTTGGTTGGCATGTGAATGTGTGATTACTTACTGACATTCGTTTCTATCTACAATAGCTAATCATGTAGCATAGCTTCTGCTTAATCATTCCACTTCGTTATCTGTTTGGATGTACTTGGCGTATTTGTGTTCTAGGGATTTCATTTAACCTGGTTTACGAGAACAATTCTACTCTTTAGAGTGAGAAAATAATTGCTTATTAGATGAATATAGTTCAAGAGCTTCAATTCCATGTGCTAAAGTGAATTCTGAAAGACAATCTATGAACTTCTGCAATACTCCTCTCTCATGAGGAATAAGATCAACTTACCTTTATGTTCATGTAAAGAATTCCTGGTTTGGTTTTCCAAGCTATTCATACTGTTTGAGGACTTTTTATATTATGAGTATATTCTTATTGTTTTTTGCTTATTATCTTAGAGAGTCAAAGATTGAATCTCAGGAGCAGCCTCATAAAGATTTAAATACATTGTGGATGTTTTAGTTGGAGACTAATGAAGCTCCAGTAATTTTAAATTCTAATTTATATCTGATTTGCACTTGTGAATCTTTTTTCTTATTGCAAGATCTATGTACATATATTTTTCACTTGCTTATTAAATTTCTAAATTAAGTAGCTTCTTTAGGGGTATGGATCCTCTTCATTTCAACTTGAGTTAAGTTAGAGTGAGATATGCACACCTGAGAGTGGAGCCAATAATCCCGAAGCCCTGGCTCCTAACACTCTAATGCCTAAACCCTAAACCATTATGGGACCCACACGCCTGTGTGTCTATCTCCCACTTCACTCAAGTTGGAAAGCAGAGGATCCATTTCTGTTTCTTCATTAGAAACCCAAAGATATTTCATATTTGGATAATGTACTGCTGTTTTCTTCAGAGAATGACACCCGTTACTTATCAACCTACTCATGAGCGGACCCTCCCTCCATCTGATCAAGGTAAAGTTAAATTACTTTTTTTTTTTTCAAGTTGATTTTGCACAGAACTTCCATGTTTCCTATAAGTTGAATATAACATTTTTATATGCTGGGAAATGCTGATAAATCAGTTAACGAATTAGTATTATAATTACTTCATTAAGTGTGTACTTTTCAGCACCGATAGTTTTATGACTGTATTGCAATTGAAAGAATTGGCTTCCAGAATGTTCCTCGAATAGAATGGAAGATGATTTGGCAAACCAATGTTGATAAATCTTGCTTGAATAATAGGATTGTAACTTATCGTTTTTCTTGCATTTTGCTCAATAATATACTTTCTTGCTTCAAGATGCTCTTCTGACCCTCTCTCTCTCTCTCTCTCAGTGATAGCTTCTGACGCCAGAAATGTTCTTTTGAGGCACTTCTATCAACGTGCTGATGATAAGGTTAGCATCTGCATAATATTCACCTCTACTTACAGAAACAACCTATTGATACAAAACCCTTTTCCTGTGCATTTATGGAGTCACAATTTCTAGTTGCAGAGAACCAAGAGAACGTCGTCTGAATATCCAACAGAGCGCGCGTCCAAGCTCCCCAAGGCATCAACTTCTGATAACGGGCAGTGAGAGTATCTGAAAGAGAAATGTGATTGTGTTTTTCCAGGAAGTAGCCAATATAGAATGTCTACTCAACACTGATATACAAGATTGGTTGTACTCTCTTATGTAACACCAATGATCGATCGTATATAGAATTAATTGTGATATTAATGCACATGATCCCAGTTCTTGAATCTGATTGGTATAACAAATGAATTAATTCATTGAGAGTATTGGGGTGCTTACGACAGTGAACATCACTTTTAAGATTTACAAGTTCAAAAAAACTTGTATTTTCCATACTTTTATACTTGTATGTATTTGGTTGTAGGTAGATAAAAAAAAAAAAAAAAAGTTTCCTCCGTCCCGTAATACTCTTACATATTTGATTGTCTGTAAATAGGACACAGTGAAATTTGCTTTCCAACTGTCCAGAAGTTGAAAATTACTGATTGACAGCCCCTCTATTTTCACCCTCTCCCTCAAACTAACAGCCTCCTCACCTGACATCCTGACTTGAATTACAATCCGATAATTCCCGTAACTCTCTTGTTCCTCCTTTATTTTCAGTGCTGAAATCGCCGTAGCCTCACCGCAGTACTCCACACGAATAAGTTGAAGCGTTGATATTTCTCCGACACTGGATGGAATCTCCGACAAGCTTGAAAAATGGACGAGGACAAGCTACTCCAACACTGGAAAACAGGAGGCACTTTCTAAACTCCAATAGTTCAGTTCACCATTTCTCATTTCCAGCATTTTCAGGCGAGGAAACCCCCCCTCGACACAGCTCCACTTGTGCTGGTCGACGAAAGGGCCTCTTAGCCTGAGTACTTCCAGGTGGGGTAGCTGAGTACTTCCAGGTGGGGTAACGAACCAACTACCGAAGACAACTCATCCCAACAGAAATATCAGTCTTGTAAAGACTTGTTTAGTGAGCTTGGGAATGCCTTCTTCAGCTTATTGATAGAAATTCGTGGTCCCGGAGCAACCTATGTTTAAGGATTCAAGTGTACATAACCGCCTAAGATTTTGTACATCCTCGTACAATCCATCATCGTATCCCTTCCAGATATCACCGTGCATCAACTGCAGTTTCCTAATGTTAGGAATTCTCTTATAGACCTCCTGACTCAACCTGAAATTCACTACTTTTTTAAGCGTCTGCAAGTTTCTCAGAACAACATCTTCATCGCTCAGAAGAGGATCAGGAATATAAATCTGAGAGCCCTTAACATGCCTAAGTTGTGCCATTTTCCAAATTTCCATTGGCGAAACAGGAGACCTGTTTCGCCTTTTGATGATCAATGTCTGAAGACACCAGATGAGGTGCATTGAGGAAGGAAGCATGGAGCCATCCCAATTAGCATAGTAAGAAATGTATCTCAAGTTCACCAGCTGATGTTCAGCTTCAGTGGACCAATGAAATGCTCTTTTCCAATCTATACTCAGCCGGCACCTGCGACACATCGCATAGCAGTGACCGGGCGAGTGAGGCAGATTGAAAGGCTCCAAACACTTCGCTGTTACGAGTGCTTGAAGTCGTGTCATGAAATATGAGACGGCGCTCCATGTCCACGTTTAGTGGAATGCTCTGTACTCTTAACTCATGAAAGAACTTCTCCTTCTCGCCTACCCTTAAAGCACAACTCTCTTAAAAGATCATGATGCGACAAGATTTAATTTTCCCATTTGATCAATGCTCACTAATTAAAATGAGGTTCCTATCAATAAGTTCCTTCAAGTAATCTTCTGCAATCTCTTCTAACATTCTTGCACCATTTGGTTTCAAAAATCCCTCTGCAACCCAAAGTTGTGTAATTTCTGAGACATGAATTTCATAGTCTCCTTCATAAGTTCCCATGTAAAGAAAACATGGCTTCAGATGATCAGGCAAATAGCTATAACTCAAATACAATACATCCAAGCATTGATGATCTCTTGAACTGAGAATTTAGTTTATAACTCTTGCAACACTCTGCCAGCATTCTTCACTCCTACTCGACTTTCGAAGAAGCCACCCATTAACAACAATAGACAAAGGAAGTCCTTTGCATTGTTTAACAATGTTCATCCCAATTTCAACAAGCAGAGGAGGACAATCTTCTTGTCCAGATACGTTTTGACAGAACAGATTCCAACTCTTATCCTCATCTAAGAAGTTAATCCTAATGCAGAAAGAGTTCATATACGAAGCCACATTCAACAACCTAGTAGTCACAACTATCCTACTTTCAGTGCCATTATCCGAAAAGTAAAACTTGATACTATCCCAAACATCAGAACTCCACATATCGTCTAATACAATCAAATATCTTCTACCAACTAAACTTTTATGCAACAATAATCCTAATTCATCCACAGCTTCATTAGTGAATTTTCCTTGGAAAGAAAGCAGTTGTAAAAGGATTCCTCTCACATTGTAGTTTTGTGATATGGTAGCCCAACCACGCAAGTCAAAACGATGCAATGTGAGAGAATCCTCGTAATTCTAGCAAGAGTCGTCTTACCCATACCGCCCATGCCAACAATGGAGATGATCTGTCGGCTTGATTCTTGTCCTGTCAGCACATCCTTAAGTTGATACAACTCATCCTCGAATCCCACCATAGTACTGCACTTTCCAGTGGTAATAAGAGCTGTTGATGAAGCTTTTGTGGGCTCTTTTTCAATCTTGAGAACCAGCTCTTTCTTGATGGACTCCATATCTAGTAATACCTTCTGCAAACAAAACAAACATCTACGACGTAATCGAGTTAAGTGTTCTCTTGCATCTTCTCTGCTTTTAGCTCCATCAGAGTCATAACTCTCCACAAAATCATGCAAGAACTTGACATGATGCAATCCAACGTCCAAGATTACTTCAGAAGATCCAGGAAGAATTTGATTTACTATGTGGGATTCAATCACATCTTCAGCCTCATGAGCTGCAGATGATATTTGCCTCTCCAAATCTTCTTCTTCTTCTTCTTCTTTGCTAACACCTCCATTAGAATTATTATAGTTCTCAACTATGCTTAGAAAGAAATCAATCTTTTTGCCAAGAGATTCAATCTGGTTTTTGTCAAAAGAGGTGGAAAAGTGAGGATGATTCTTGATCTGCTCAAGAATGTTCATAAGAGATACAAGAGCTGCATAAGCTGCCATATCTCTACACTCTAAATGCTCTGGTTTGAGCCCAAAAAATGGACCAATTAATTGGATTATAATAGTTCAGCTAAGTGCTGGATTGATGTCATGCCTTTTTTAGTTAATTAATTAGTTTATTTATATTTCTCTGCACCTAAAAATTCGTTCCTTAATTAATCTTTATTTATGTACCGGAAACGCATAATTTAATAGAATTTATTTTCATTTGATAAACTTTTCCGATGAGATTTTGTCGCCTTGCATGATAAATTAAGAGAAGTGGGTGCAAACCGAAATGTGAAGAATCTCGATACATAATATTTAGGGAAAAATGCAAAATTACTTAATTTTTTAATTCTCAATATCATTATCAACCACGATTTGTTATTATTTTTACTCGAATCAACGCAAAGAGACTATTTTACCCTAGACTGTAATGAAAAAAAATAAATACTATCACTATCACCATCCATTCTCGGTTTCCCACAAACAACCCGACCAACATTCGTGGTTCATCGGGTCGGGTGTCGGTTCCAATCATTCCCCCAACCAACATCCATCGGTCCAAGTGTTGGTTAATGCCGGTTCTCCACTGATGTTGACGGATGTGGATGTCAGTTCCCCACCATCATGCGTCGGTCGGGTGTCGGTGGCTGTCGTCTCCCAACGACATGCGTTGATCCGGGAGTCGGTGGTTGTCAGTTTGGGTTGGTAGGGTGGGGATCAAAATTTTGAATTATTTTATTTTATTGTTGGAGGGATTTTTGTCCTGAAATTCAAATTTGATTATAAATTATCACAATTTATTTAATTGTTGGTAAAGAAAGAAGAAAATAGAGTCAGCGAAAGAAAAATAGAAGAGCCATGAAGAGATAATTTTTATTCCAACATATCCCACCGTCCCATCCTAATAGTTACATATTTCCTTTTTGGGCGTCCCATCATAATGGAAATCCTAAGATCGATAAGGAATTAACTCTCTCTCCCTCTATATGTACTTCATTCATGCTAAATTCCATTAAAGGTTAGAGTACTAGACTTTCCTTTCTAGGTACGCAATTATTAACCCCTTTTGTATCCTTATTAATTACCTAATAATGATGTTTTACCAAGTAATTAATATTTCAAATTGATCCATATATTTCCTACCTTGTCCAAAGAGCCTACGTTACAACCAATAGAAAGTCCTTTTGATTCATAATTTGCTAGCTACAAGTAAAAGGAGAGTTGAGACAATAGGCAAGCTTGTGGTTACGCATGTACTTGAATTGAATTTGAGAACACATATATATAACCCAAAGAGGTATACACTTTATACACCTTGAGCGTGAGAGTTACATTATATATCATGTGAGCATAGGTGGATTGAGCACTTGAATTGGTGAAGTAATTATCTTAACTTGAATGTTTCGAATAAATTGATGCTTTTGAATTTGAAGTTATGTGAGCCAAGCTAAGATTTATTACATCTTTTGGAGGCTTAGTTGATGTAGTGATCATTTTCTTAGTGCATGATTTTCCATCTCAGTATTTCTCTTGGTTTGTCGTTTCGTTGTTCGAGACGAACAACAACTTAAGTTTGGGGGGTTTGATGAGAGTGAAAATTCATGTACTTTTGAGTCCAATTTAATACTCCCTCCGTCCCAAGAATACATTCGTCCTTTCCATTTTGGTCCGTCCCAATAATACATTCACCCCCTAAAAATGGAAACAATACACAATATCAATAACCTTACAATACTATAATATTACAAAAATGACACCTTCTTTTTACACACAATTTAGTCAAAGTCAACTATATCAAACACTTTATCCTACTCAATTACCCAAAATACCCCTTCTCTTTCTTACATCACACCACCAAAAAGTTACTTTTCTTAAACTCCGTGCCCAAGAATACGCGAATGTATTCTTGGGACGGAGGAAGTACCTCTTTGAGTGTATAATTGATATTATTTGCACAAATCTTATTACTTCTAATTATTATTGACTAAAAGGTGCCTGAGAGGTATTTTGTTGTGTTTTGATAGGAAAAATGATAAAAGAATGCAAAGTTTGAATGAATGGTGAATTTGTGGAACATGCAAGAAAATAGATGCATACTTTCCATAATTTTTCTGTGTTCGTGTGGGAGTTCAAATTGATCGTGTGATATATGGGTGTAATATATGGTTGGAAAGCCACGGAAGAGAGGAATGCATGGACGCAGGAATCACCTCATTAGGAGGAAAGTTATGATCAAAATGATAGAGATGCGCCAAGATTTTTGAAATTGAGCCCATATATGCTGTTTGTGGATTAATTGAAGATCAAGTGGGGACCACGCATGCAAAGTCAAAATTGAGTTTTGTATACATATCAATTGCCACATGTATGTTAAAATTGGCAGGAAATAATTGATAGTGGTGGGGCCAATGAGTTGAATACTCCATGCCAAAATACATCTTCTGAAATAAATTGGCAGCAGACGTGGCTAGTGGGCCTAGGTGCTCAATGCTTTATTTGTTGATTACAGGCCCACTTAGTATTGAGAGCCCATTCTCTTCACCTATTCGCGTCCATAGCAGTTAAAAGGGGAGAAATTTTTCCTCGAACAGATGGTTTTCTCTCGCCCAAATTAGACGCCCCTTTCATCATCAAGCCCTATTTCTTCCACCCTTCACCATTATTCCTTTATCCACCCACCGGAGATGGAGATCGTAATTAAAGAGACGGAGACCTTCAAAAGTATTATTTATTTTTAGTTATTTATCTTTGTTATTTTAGCACAATGGTTAGGGTTAATGACATCTTTGTGATTTGCCCTCGTAAATACATGGGCTAAGTTCTCTGTTGATAATGTTAGGCTTTAGACAGTTTTGACTATGTATTTTGATTGCTCTAAACTTGGATTTATTATACTGCAGAATATTTATTTCCTTATTGAAGAGGATATTTTGAGACTTCATATTATTGTGTTTTGAGTTTTGATTCTTTTAATTATTATTGACGGTATCACTGATTGATAGTTAATAGGATTCCTTATTTCTGCATAATAATTGTTGTTTCTTGTTGCAGTCTTAGGGGATTTGCCTATAATTCCTAAGAGTGTTAGACAATCAATTTGGAATATTAATTATTGCTAAAATATCATTATTAGGTAATTAATAAGGAGGCAAAATGGGTTAATAATTGTGTACCTAGAAGGGAAGTCTAGTGCTCTAACCTTTAATGAAATTTAGCATGAAGTATCTATAGAGTGAGAGAGAGTTAATTCCTTATCGATCTTAGGATTTGCAGCTCATTATAACTGTTAGATCATACCCGATCAAGGTGATTTAACTAGGCTTAGTGATCATCTTATAAACGTTTGCAGGTAATTAATTTGGGTCTAGATAAACTAGCATTTGACCCGTGCGTTGCACGGGAATAAGTTATCACAATGTTATTGAATTTTATTTAATAATTATAATTTATTTGAATTGAAATATATTATGTGTATGTAACTATTAATTTTTTTTATTATTTAAATTCTACGTTATTATATTTGGAATTTTCAATATCTCAAATTTATAAGTTGTGATATGGTGATTGGAATACTTCATTCTTCCTACGAATGTTGTTACATTTACTGTATTGTGTGTGGCTCCATGGAGATATATTGATTGTTTTGTGTATGCCTCATTTATCAAAAATAAAAAATGTAACAATATTTGCGAGACGCCTTATTTAGTAAAATAAAATGTAACAACACTCATTGGACAATATATTCCCTTCATACCACCCCATTCATATTAAAAAAAAATATTCTCTTCGTTGAGTGTTGTCACATTATTTAAATAATGCATCCTAAAAATATTGTTTCATTTTTCTTTTGATAAATAATACCCACACAAAATAATTAATATACCTTCATGGAACAACGCACAACACTAATACAACGACCCACTATACTATACATTAAAATATTATATTATATTTTTCAGTCCACTACACATTAAACACATAGATATATAAAATGTATCCGAAATTACATTTTCTATAGTATATAAAGTTCACAAAAAATATTTTTCCCATCCCACAAATATTGTTATATTTGACGAAAATTATACATATACCCCATATTTATTATGTATGACCTAGATTGATAAATAAAAAATATGACATTAATTTATAATTTAAAAATTAAACAAAACACTTATTAATAATAATAATAATATTCATGGCATAAATTGATAAAAGACAAAAGTTCATTTATAATTTTCTATTAAAAATGGCATTAATTATAATTTAATAATTAAACAAATATATTCCCTTCATCCCACCCAATTTGTATTAAAAAAAATATATCCTCTTCGTTTCATAAGTGTTGTCACATTTGACTAAATATAATGCGTCCCACAAATATTATTACATTTATATTTTTGATAAATGAGACCCATACCGAAACAATCAATATATTTTCATGGGACCCCACACAATACTAATAAGTACCCACTATTCATTTTTGCAAAGATTTGTGTGAGACCGTCTCACGTAAGCCTATATGTGAGACGGATAAAAAGTGACAACATCACTAACGAAAGTAACAATTTATAATATAAATAAAAAGTGATAACATTTTATAGCAAAAGTGATAACATTTTATTGAGAAAGTAATAATAATTTTCTTAATTTTTTATCCATCTCACGTAAGGGCATATGTGAGACGGTCTGATTCAAGACCTACCCTAAAATATTATACCTTTTAACCCACCACACATTAAACACATAGATATACTCCATAAAATATACCCCATATGTATGGAATAAATTAATTTTTTAAAAAAATAACATTGTTTTATAATTTAAAAAATAAATAACACACTTGTTATTATTATAATATGTATGGTATAAATTGATTAAAAAAATAAATGAGATTAATTTATAAATAATAGCAGTAAGAAATACTCTAAAAATCAAAATATTAAAAACAACTGAATCAATAATCATAATTATCTTAAATTACCAATTGACATAAATTGATATAGGTTATTAATATCATTAGTTATTAATAATTATTATACTATAAATAATAAGAGAATAATTTACGTAAAATTATGCATATATTACTTTAGAGGAAGTGCATAAGAAAACTACCATATATGTCTAAAATATCTGTTGAGAAATACTACTATATATATCATACATATAAATAGGAAAACTCAATATTATATAAAATAGAAAAACTCAATATGTAATGTTAATGCGAGAAATTAAAGAAAATTTGAGAAAGATGACAAATAGAGAAGAGATTTTGACTAAAATGTTTGAGCGGGAAAAAGAGGTTGACCACATGTGTTTATATATATATATATATATATATATATATATATATATATATATATATATATATATATATATATATATTGTGGACACATAAACACATATAATTACATACCCATCATATTATATTTTTAAATTGGGTGTTTCATTTTAACAATTAATACATTTTTTTGGATGAGACCCACACAATTAAGTAATTAAAATATCTTAATGGGACGTCTCAGCCACATTAATACAACAATTCACTATACATTAAAATATTATTTATCTCACCTCAATTTACATTAAAATACTAAATCTCTTAATCCCCGTACAAAAAGCAACCCGTGCAAAAAACAAATATTACTATTAGAATGAGACGAATGGAATACATATGTATGAAGTTTTATATTGTGATGGTATGTAAATTTAGTTTAGGTTTTTTATGTGTAATGAATTAAATAGTTTTTAGTTGAATCGATGTTATACATATCCTTATTCTTTTTTTATGTATAGTAAATTAATGTAAATATAAAAAAATCAACAATTTTAAAATTTTTATTTATATTTATATTTAATTACGTAAACATATGTTATAACAATTTCAAATAATATCTTAATTACTTAACTCTATCTTCAAATACAACCCAAATTTTTCAATAATTAACGCAAATTGAAATAAATTTCAACATATTAATTGAAAAAAATATGCATACAAAAGTATTGTCTTTAATTTTAATTATTTTGTTGGACATAAAATTATTAGGATTAAAATGATAGTAAAACAATTAAATTTATTTATTTAAGGAAATAAGAATAAAATGAGTGGTGAGAAATTGAAGAGAAATTGAGGAGAAGTGATAAATTGAAGATATTTTGACCAAATTTTGAGCGGGAAAAATATGTTGATTTTAGACGTTGTTATATATAATATAGATATAGATTAGTCACATAGTTAAGCTATTTGCACGAGCATTACCAATTCTCCATCCTTGAACTTTTAAATCGTATTCTCTTGCGTGATTTATTTTATTGCATAATTAGTTTAATTATATAATTTTATTTTTTATTAGTTAATTAATATCCCTTCAAAAACCCCCGAATTTGTCTTGCAATTAATTTATCATTAATAGAATTATTTATTAAGTTTATAACTATCTCGTGGGAACGATATTCACTTGGTCACGAGCACTATAATCGATCTCTTACACTTGAGGGCGATCCCTTACACTTAAAGGTGAAAGAAAATAGCGATTAAGTTCTTGGCGACGTTGCCGGGGAGACAAAAATTAAAGAGATTGAGTCCTCCAAAAGGGTTTCCTCTCATCACACTAATTACCCTTTTTTGTATATGAGACTCACACAAATTAATTACTTATCTCTCCATAGACCCACACATCACACTAATACACATACTCACTTTACATTAAAATATTATTTCTCTCACCTCAATACACATTAAAATACTATATTCCTTAATCTCCATGCAAAAAGTAAACATAACTATTAGGACGGGATGGAGGGAGTATTGTACTCCCCTCCCATATTAATAGTTACGCATTTCTATTTTGAGCAACCCACCTCAATAATTACGTTTTCATTTTTGGTAAAAGTGATCTACACAAACTAATTAGTTTTCTCTTCATGGGCCCACACATCACACTAATATACCTATCAACTTTACATTAAAATATTATTTCTCTCACTTCCATACACATTAAAATATTATACTCTTTACATCACACTAATATACCTATCAACTTTACATTAAAATATTATTTCTCTCACCTCCATACACATTAAAATATTATACTCTTTCTCTCACCTCCATACACATTAAAATATTATACTCTTTAATTCTCATGCAAAAAGTAAATATTACTTCGGGACGGAGGGAATACATCATAAAAAATGTCTCACTCACTATAACAATATTATAATACTATCCCGGATATTACATTGTCAAATTCATACTTCGTTAAAAAACCTCATTAGAAAATCCATGTGGGAAAGAATATACAAGGAGAAGAGTACATGATGTATTAAATTCATCTGTTACAATAAGTTGTCTCATTAAAAACCTTCAACTAAAAAACCTTGTGGGAAAAGAATTTAGTTAAAGAAAAAAAGAGTATAACATTGGTTTTCGGAACCTAATTTCTAGGATTGTTTAGAAGTCATTGTTCTCCATAAACACAATAATCTAATTTGTCTCATTTAAAACCTTCAACTAGGGGTGAAAAAATACGGCATACCGAAAATACCGATACCATACCGAAATTTTCGGTATGCTATTTTGCATACCGATGTCGATACCGAAATTTCGGTATACCGAAATTTCAATATCTAAAAATGCATACCGTTGTCAAACCGTAATTTATACCGTGCCGATTTTTTCGGTATATACCTCATTATACCGAAATTTATTGAACGTTGAAAATTCGATATAATATGATAAAAAGAATGGAATGAATCAACATAAACAAAGAAACAAGATTTGTTACAGTTTCTTACATCTAAACGTGAATATCACTCCATACAGTATGCTATTTACATTCAGAACTAAACCAAAAAAACAAAAAAAGAAAATAAAAGAAGAAGAAATGCATAGTTTCTTACAATATTGCAAACAATTTCAGACCAGCTAATAGCATAAATGCAGTATTAAAATTCAATAGAAAATTGCTCAAAAATAAATATACAGAGCATAAATTTACCAGCAAGAGCGAAAAAAATAACAAAGAGAATAACAAGCCAAACATGCGCCGGATCGAGATTCCCCGACAAGAACTCATTGAGAAACCTCAATTTCTACAACACCTCATACAAGGGGCCCTGGGATTTCTTGACAATGTAAGAATTCTCAGTCAAAAAGAGTGTTGAAGATTGATGAGGAGTAGGTGTAGAAGGATTCGAATGGGTGTGATCTCGAGTTGGATGCGGCAGCGATGGTGGTGGGGAGGATTCGGCTGGTGATCTTTACAAAAGATTTCTAGCTAGGGTTTGACGGAGCAGCGTTTGTGAAATCTTAAATGGGTTATAAAGATTGGGTTTGGAAGGTTTGTTATATTAAATGGGCTAGACACTATTGGGTACTATTTTTGGGCTTAATAATATATTAGTAAAGGAAGATTGGGCCTAGTAAAATTACATACAAATATTTAATTAAAATAATAAATATATAATTTTTCGGTATACCGAAATACCGAAATTCTAGTTCGGTAAATACCGATACCGAACCAATTTTTTCGGTACGGCGACTATACCGTACCGAAAATTTCGGTATACCTAAATTTCGATATTTTTCAATATTTTTCGGTACGACGGGCTCGACATACCGAGTTTTCGATTTTTTTCCCCACCCCTACCTTCAACTAAGAAACCCTTATGGAACTTAGTTAAGGAAAAAATAGTGCAGCATTAGTTTTCACTCTTCAAGATCAAATTTTCAGAATTGTTTAGAAGTTACCACTCTCTCTAAACATAATAATCTAATTTGGCTCGTTAAAAACCTTCAACTAAAAAAACCTCGTAGGAAAAAAATTAGTTAAGGATAAAAGAGTACAATTTAGTCTTATAATTTTGATGTGTTGCATTAGTTACCTTGTTAAAAACCTCGAAACTTAAAAAAACTCAGTGAAAAAAAACTTAGTTAAGGAAAAAATATTAGAATCATTGGTCTTCAGAACTTAATCTTCTAGTTGAAATTACTACCCCTTGAAAACAACGATATTTTGAAAATATAACTATTGATCTTCAAATTAAAGCTTTGTGAATTAAGGTGACAATTTTAAAATTAAAATGTGCTATATTTAAGAGAATTTTTTTTTCCAGTGGTGAAGCTTATTTATGAAATAAACAAAAATGAAAGTTATGAAAGTATAAAATTTATGGAGAAGCAAAAAAAAGTGCTTTGTGATATGGGTATCATCGAGACGAATTGAGCTTTGGTATGTTTGAGTTTTGTTTGTTAAAAAATAATCAATCTCGATCCCGAGTTCATAAAAAAAAAATTAACGAGCTTGAGCTCGAATAGAGGCTATTTGTTAAGGCTAATCTATATTTGCGAACGTGTTCACGAACACGTTTGATAACATATTCGTGAACACTTTTTCACAACACATGTAAATATTTTCGATCGTGAATAATAAATGAATAAATAGTAACAAAATTTGAAATGATATATATAAATATTTAAGTGATCACTTAAATTATTATCTTATTAATATAAAATTTCTATATTTAATTATGAGTAATAATGAATTAATAAAATAATATATTAATTGAGCTCCTAACGAGCTTGTTCATAATACGTTAAATGAGCCTGTTCACGAGCTATTCAAAACTCTGTTAGTTTATAAAACAGAGTTTAAAAATAAACGATCATTTAACTAGTTAAATGCATATAAACAAACCCTTATCTCAATTAAGTAACTAGTTATTATTATTGTTTAATAACAAAATAAATATAAAAAATATGAATTTTATAGATTAGATTAGATTAGATTAGAATGTATGAATATATTCATTTGTATAGGAAACCAACTCGATTATTTATTACAAAGACGGCGGTGCAGCATCAAACATTTCAAAATACCGAAATCCTGCTCCACGAGCTTCTCAAATTCAGTCCCAATCCAGACCACGCGCCACCCCACGCGCCGAAGCCGCACTGAGAATAGAATCTATCGATATGGCTATGGCCAATTCGCTCTGCTACGCTGGCCCGATTCCTATCAAAGTCTCCTCAAAGCAACCAATTGTACGATCATACGGGGTAGGAGAGCGCGTGGGACGAGACTCGCTTCCCTGTTTGAAATTCAAGGCCAGGCCCTCTCCCTCATCCTCTCCGGCTGTGGTGGCTGCTGCCTCGAGCACTGTTGAAGCCGAGCCGCAGTCGGAAGCTGCTGCCCCGGCGAAGGTTTTGCCTTTTCGCGTAGGCCACGGATTCGACCTTCACCGGCTCGAACCGGGTTATCCTCTAATCATCGGCGGTATCAGTATTCCTCATGATGGAGGCTGCGAAGCCCATTCCGACGGTAATTGAAGCATATATATACATATATTTATATCTATTTTAACATTTTCCCAACTCTCAGAGTTTCATTGCCGTTTCAGTAAGATAACAATCAGTAATTAGGTTAATAAATAGTTGGAAATTGAAACAAGCTCTGTGGTTTTGGTATTCCAGTTATTTTCAATTTTTAGTCGACTGTAAAAATACTCATATTTTCCATCTCATCTGTGAACTTATTGTTTTGTGAATGAACTCGATGCTGAAGTAGAGAATGTAAACTGAAAAGGAAATGCTGGTCTCTTTCCAATGAATCCGGATACGGATCCTAACTGGGCTTATTATGTTAGTTAGGGTGATTGAGGAAGATATGGTTATTATGTGTTGTAGGTGATGTGTTGCTGCACTGTGTGGTTGATGCAATACTGGGGGCATTGGGGCTCCCGGATATCGGCCAAATATTTCCGGATACGGATCCTAAGTGGAAAGGTGCAGCATCTTCTGTTTTCATAAAGGAGGCAGTGAGCGTTCCTTTACCTCTTTCTTTTTATATTGAAATATGGTTTTACATCCACCCTCTCAATGCCCTTAGTTGTATGAGTGATTGCGTTTCTTGATAATGAGGTGATACACAGCTTGATTGGGAATACAGGATTAACAACACTTTAGTTTAAGTAGTCGGGTCGATCTACATTTTAGTTTTTGTTAGCTGAGGAAGGTAAGATGGGCTTAAGACCTTTCAAAGTGAAAACAATCACTCGTGTTGTTTTGGAAGGAGAAGTTTCGGAGGTAGTTCTGAGCTATTCCCAAAGACAGATGCATGCTATTGTTTAAATTAGCGATAATCAACCTTGAAATATTGTTAGATTGGATTATTCGCATAAATGCATAATGTTTGTTTTGAAATGCCATCATACAGCCCCTTGAAACATCCTCTACCTAGCCGGATGGGCAATGTTCTTGCTGTGTTTAGAAATCGAATTAATTTGCATCGTTGTTGGGGGTCCTAACTGTGTCCAAGACCTTGCTCTATGAGCAAAAGAAAATTTATCTTATGAGTCTATTACAGCACTGGAACACATCATACAACTATTGTATGATTGTATCCACGTGTGTTTTGCCTTGGGGGTGATTTTGGGATGCCATTTCAGGAAGGCCTTAGAAGTTTGATTATTTTGAACTTATAGCCTCTATGACATAGGTCACTCTATTCTACTGATATGATACATTTTAGGTTCGGCTAATGCATGAGGCGGGCTACGAGCTTGGAAATCTGGACGCAACGTTGATTCTCCAAAGACCAAAGTTGAGCCCTCATAAGGAGGCTATAAGGGCTAACTTATGCGAGCTACTTGGAGCGGATCCCTCGGTGGTGAATCTAAAGGCTAAAACTCATGAGAAGGTCGATAGTCTCGGGGAGAACCGGAGTATAGCAGCACATACAGTTGTTCTTCTTATGAAGAAGTAATGATAATACATACAAGAACAGGGATCCATTGATTGTACTTGCATTATTATAAGATTTATTAATAAACTGCTCCCAAAAACCTCACTTTGACTAAAGTTGTTGCAGCTGATGAACAAATCAGGGTGATTAAATTGTAGTTTGATGATACTTTGAGCATGAAAATCAACTGTCTGCAATCTTGTAAAAACCTGACTTTGCATTGTGCATTTTTCTTGAAATTGTAATAGCCGATGAATGATTAATTTGGAATTCGGGATGTGTGACCAAAAATATAGATTTATACATTGTTGATTGTTCTTTTTGGGATGGAGTTTAATCAATTTTAGGGTTAATTGTAATAAAAACCACAGCATTTACTTCAATTGTTAATCAGCATTTGATTCAGGCAACAATTTCCCCATTTTTGAAAACAAAAGTGAATTTCTTCAGAGATGATGGGTTTCACTGCGGCGTCGTTCTTTTATAGGTGGGAGCGATGACGTGGCATAAATTTGCTAACTCAGCACCCA
Source organism: Pogostemon cablin (assembly GCA_023678885.1). Taxonomy (NCBI): domain Eukaryota; kingdom Viridiplantae; phylum Streptophyta; class Magnoliopsida; order Lamiales; family Lamiaceae; genus Pogostemon; species Pogostemon cablin. The sequence goes on from CM042955.1 coordinate 23,533,396, forward strand.
GGTAGGAAAAGGTTGACCACGGTCCACAGTGATTTGCAACCTATCTACTTCTTACATCCTCTTGATAAATGTCAATTTTGTCTTTTTGATCCTTCCCAATACAAAATTCCCTCCATCCCATAAATAAATTCTCACTTTCTATTTTTGTTCATCCAATAAACAAGTTCACACCCCCAAATATACACAAATCAATAACCTCACAACACACTTTAATTTTAAACTTGACACCCCTTTACAACTCACATAACTTACTTTATAATTTATTTTAATAGCAACTTTTTTCTTAAACTTTGTATCTACAGTAACCAGGATTTTTTCTTTTGGATGGAGGGAGTAGTATCCATTTCCTTTTTGGGTTGATGTGATAAACACAATAATACTATTATACTCAATCCACTACGCATGGAACACACACTCAACACTAATACAACTACCCACTCCATATTAAATTATTATTTCTCTAACCTCATTACACTTTAAAATATTATCCTCCTTAATCCACGTGCAAAAAGCAAACGGATACTTATTAAGGGGATGGATTGAGTATAAGGCTTGTAGTTTTTTTTTTCAAATTTCAAAGGTTGGGATTAAATTACAACTGAAGTAAAGGTGATGATGATTTTGTTGCAATTAACCCTAAATTTTAATATTCAAAGACAAAAGGTAACAAATAGTAATATTTTAATAAAAAGTGAATTTGATTAATGAAAACCACTCATTTGAATTATATCATAAATAGATGAAAAACTCCTTTCATCCCAAAGAATTTGTGACACTTTTCTTTTTGAGTTGTCTTACAAAAGTTGATACATTTTCCTTTTAGATATCCATACATAACAATTAATATACGAGTGAGGTTTGTGTGTGCCCGGACACACGAGAACACATTCCGTGAGCCTTTAGAATTTAGTATTATAGGTAAGGGTACATTACTTTGGTCTAAAGGGTATACACTTTAATTAATAAAGGTACACCATTTTGTTCTAAATGGTATGCACTTTATTAATATTTTTTTATTTTTCTTCAGAAAATAAAGGGTACACATATTTATACTAAAGAGTACATAATTTAACACAAAATTCTAAAGACGCACGGAATGTGCTCCCGTGCGCCCGAGCACACACAAGTTTTTGCCTTAATATATTCATATGAGGCCCACACACACCATTAATACAACAACTCACTATATATTAAAATATTATATTTTTAATCTACTATTTATTAAATTATTATATTTCATAGTAATATACTTGTAAAAAAATTACAACTTTAATAAAACGGGGAGAATAACTTTTTTAACTAAGACTGACAAAATAAATAATAAAATAAAACAAGATTTGCTTTAATCCTCAAATTGAATCATACTGTTAGGGATGACACGGTTGAGCTATAGTGTGTGATACTTGATTCAGTAACATAATACATAAAGTATCTTGTGAGACATCACGTACGTGAGATGATTTGTGAGGTGTTAAAGTATGTCTATTATTTAGATAAAAAATATTATGATTGTTAAAGTATATTTTCCAAAGTATGCTGAATTATGCACTAAAGTATTATTTTAGTGTGTTATAATATGATAATTTATTATTGACATACTATAACTACAAATAAGTATTTTATCTATACAATAAGCATACTTCAGTAATGGATCGACCAGTCTCACACACATCTTACAAATAACACGTCTCATAAAAGAGTGTCTCAACATGATAATAGAACAATTGAGTTAATTAAAAAGTAAATAAAATTAAGTTTTTGGAGGTATGTATATAATAAAATTGTAAGGGTAAATTACTAAAACCACCCTCGAGATTTATCCAAACTACCAAATAAACTATGTGGTTTGAAAAACTACCTATTATCCCATTTGACTTGTTTTTTATTTAAACATTGGTAAAAATATTTTTTTAAAATAAAAAGGGAATGAAATGACATTAATACCCATGAATTTAACATTGTATTTTTAAATTTCACTTTTTTTTAAAAAATTTTTTAAATGTAGAAAATTGGATTAGAGAGTTTTTTTTTTTAATTTCTGTTAAAAAAAATCTTTCTAATCCCTAAGTATTAAAATTTTAAAAAAAATAGTGAAATTTAAAAATATAATGTTAAATATATGGGAATTGATGTCATTTTCATGTTTAAAAAATCCCACTAACCCTAATTTTCTACATTTATAAAAAATTAAAAATAGTGAAATTAAAAAAATATATTGTTAAATATATGGGTCTTTATATTATTTTCACCCTTCTTTATTTTTTTTTTACAAAAAGGTATTTTTATTAATGTTCAAATAAAAAACAAGGTAAAGAGGATAATTAATAATTTTTCAAAATACGGAATTTATTTGGTATTTTGGACAGATCTCGAGGGAATTTTAGTAATTCATCCAAATTATAATTTAAAAAATTTAAAGGAATTGTGCATTCAATCAATGAAATCAATGAAAAATGTGTATTTGACTGCATTCATTTAAATATAAAAAATAGTATGTATTCAACATTCATTTAAATATTGCATCTGACTTAGCCTTGATTAAGTAATCACTTATCTGCATAAAGGCTATAGTTTTTATATTTATTTCAATCATTCATTCTTGAATATAGTTACTCTTTCTTCATATATTCGTTCCACATGTCACCCAAAAAAAAATATCATTAACCTAACAGTTCAAAATGTACCCATTAATTTTAAAAATATCATCATTTCTTTTCACATATAATATACTTTATACTTTATTTATTACCTAAAAATATCATATTAACATTAAAAGTCAATAAAATTAATAAAAAATTAACTTTCTCTTAATACCTGTAATACAGTAAAGGTGAACAGTATTTAATTTTAATACCCGTGATACAATAAAAATGAATAATATTTAGAGACCGAGCAAGGCTGACCCTGAGATTTTGGGAGTCCCAGGCGAAATTAGCTTGCTAAAGGGTGCCTACTTAAAAAATAATATTAATAAATTTTTGTAATTTTTTAGGATCATATAATTAATAAAAATGTTAAGAAAATATATTTTTAGAAAACTTGAGATACTTTTTAATATATTTCACCATCTATATATCTCTAGTTTTAATGTATTATCATAAATATTATCTAAAACTCTAAAATCGTGTATTATTATATGATCTTTATTCTATAAATAAATATTTTATTTTTTTCAAATTCATTATCTTTTTAGTTGTTTTGCAAATCTTCCTCCAAATTATTTTCATATTCTTCCAAACTAAAACTTATTTAAATGACAAGATGAATAAATAAAAAAAATCATTAAAAAGAATTAGGAGGCAGATGAAATAAGCACATTAGAATTAGAGTTAAGAGGTAGATCGGTTAGGAGGCCTATGGAATAAACACATTAGAATTAGAATTAAGAGATATATTAGTGAGAAATGTATTATGATCAAAATATAAGGAAAGAATTATAAAAGAAAGAAATCATAACAAAAAAAAATCTATATCTATCTATATCTATATATATATTCTATATTTATATATAACAACACCTAAAGTCAACCTAAATTTTCCCGCTCAAAATTTTGGGTCAATTTATTTTCTCTCCTCAATTTCTCTTCAATTTCTCCTCAATTTTTTGCAATTTAATTTACTAAGATTTTCCTTTTTTATTATACTTAATTAATACGGTTGTAATTATTTCCTTTTATGCATACTTTACTATAAATTAATAAGTAGTGTGAATGTTTTATTTTTACTTTTTTTTCCATGAACTTTAATTTGAATTTGAATTGATAAACAATGTACTAATATTATAAGTCTTTCAAAAATGTAGTATTGTATGTCATTTTTTTATGTGGATCCACCTACCAAAAAAGATAAATGTATATTTTAAGGTTGAATTGTAATTTTTTTTTAGGGTAGAGTTGTAATTTCATTTTTGTCTTTAAAATTTGAAGATATGGTAACCTTAAAAAGTATTTGAAGATATGATAACCTTAAAAAGTTTAATATATGAACAAAACGTTCATTTGTTATATGAGCTGAATAGTGATAATCTAATACTAAGAATTACATATTAAATTTGTTGCTTTTTTTAAAAACTATTGGGACGAGAAAATATTGTTTCTACTAAACATATAATTTCATATGGGGAAGAATGGTTGAATTGTAATTCGTTTTTTAGGGTAGAATTGTAATTTCATTTTTGTCTTTAAAATTTGAAGATATGGTAAAATTAAAAAGTATTTGAAGATATGATAACCTTAAAAAGTTTAATATATGAACAAAACGTTCATTGTTATATGAGCTGAATAGTGATAATCTAATACTAAGAATTACATATTAAATTTGTTGCTTTTTTTTAACTATTGGGATGAGAAAGTATTGTTTCTACTAAACATATAATTTCATATGGGGAAGAATTTCATATCAAGATTTAATTTTTAGTTTAAGACTCAATTTAAAACCTCATTTTATGAAAATTTCAATTTAAGGTTTAAATTTTATTTCTTTTCTCAAATTAGAACTTTTTTTTTTCTCATTTTAAGACTTGCTACGAATTTTATTTTCTTATTTCATGTTATTCCAAATAATTAAAAAAAATCATTTAGGTTCGAAATTTTAGAAGAATTTCTTATGTTGGAAGAAGACATCATTTTTTGACCTTTCAAAAAATCTCTTACACTTTGCGAGGATTATGTAGAAGTCGGATTTAATATTTGGATATTATATACCTTCAAATTAAATCATTAATCAAATATATGTTGTTTTTATTGACATTTTTTATTATTTTATAATATATATTGAATTTGAAATAAAATTAAAATAAACCTTATTTAAAAAAAAAGAGTAAATTTCGAACCCTTAAATGAGACACTTTTAAAATTGTGCCAAGATTGAGACGTACATTAAAAAATGGGACTTTATTTAAAATTTTAATTTGTTTTATTTAGCAAGAAGATTTTAAATAGTTTAACGTGAGATAATATCGTAATTTGTCGTTTCACTTTATTACTGTTTTATTTGCAATTCTCAAGTTAATTTTTTTGTTTGTTCAATTTTAATTATTTATGTTTAATTTTGATTTTTTTTCTAATTTAGTTACTTTCTTATCTAAATTTTAAAATATTGGACCAAGAATGTAGAAAATTGACATAAATGAATAACTAACGTAATTTTTTATTTAATTTTTTTAACTATATATAGATTTTATTTTATATTTAATTAATAATAATTTAATTTGTATTATTATATTTATTCAAATAATAAATATATATAAATATATATATATATAATAATAATAATAATAATAATAATAATAAATGAATATTAAATGGTGTACCCCATTGGTATAGGTATAGGGACGGATATGGGTACCATAATAAATTGTTTATATAGGACGATTAGGGGTATGGGTAGTTTTTTTTTAATCGGATAAGGGTAAGAGTACCCCAAAATAAGCGGGTATCCTGCCCGTTTTCATCCCTATTACGGGTCTCATATGCGTAAAAAGAAAGATCTAAAATGAGACCCTTAGGAGTGGATGCCCAATGAAAAAATGAGACTCTTTGAGGTGGATAAAGGGAGTAATATCTAATATCGGCTCGGATTCTCTGTGCCATTTGGTACATCATATCCCGTGTCACACCGTTAGATGAACGACACGTAGGAAAAAGAAATTATACCCTAAACCTTAAACCCTAGGGGCAATGGTTGGATTTATTTCGACCTTTTACGTGTCAATCATTTAACGTGTGACACAGAAGATGATGCACGAAAATGGCGCAGAAAATCCGATGTGATCTAATATGTAATGAGTGGTTGTATTAGTGTTGTGTGTAAGCCTATGTAGAATAATTAATTGTTCTGTGTTAGTCCCACCTGACAAAAAGGAAAAAATAAATCTAGATTTTTTTAAATATATCCCAGTGCAACGCACGTGTTTAAGTTCTAGTTAGAAAAGAAAGAGATCACAACATTAAGAGTTAAATAAAAAACAATTGAAAAAAAGAAAGAGGTCAAATGATCAAAGTTTAAATAAGAAAGATTACTACTATCAAATATAGAAATAGAGCAGTGAAAGATTAAAGATTATTTAGAATTGAATAAAAAAATAATTAAAAATGAAAAGAGATCAAATTATCAAAGTTATATTAAATTTAATTAAATAAGGGATAGATTAGTGAGAGATTACTACCATAAAAATATAATACGAAAGAGATTAAAAAAAAATCACAACAAAAGAAAAAAAATTTACAATAGAATGTATTACACGAGGGGGCAGAGGGGGAGAAATTTTGTTTTAATGGTGACCACAATTGTTCATTTTATTATTATATCTACTAGCATTTGACCCGTGCGTTGCACGGGAATAAGGTATCACAATGTTATTGAATTTTATTTAATAATTAGAATTCTATTTGAATTGAAATATATTATGTGTATGCAACTATTATTTTTTTTATATTATTTAAATTCTACGTTATTATATTTGAAATTTTTAATATCTCAAACTTATAAGTTGTGATATGGTGATTGGAGTACATCATTCTTCCTACGAATGTTGTTACATTTACTGTGTTGTGTGTGGCTCCATGGAGATATATTGATTGTTTTGTGTATGTGATGATAGTGAAAATAAGCGTGTTTTAATATCCAATTTAACACTTTTTTGATTGATATTGTAATCTTATATGAGCACAAGTGTCTTATATTCGATATATGTGAGAATCATGTGCACTTGAGGTGTTTTGTTGTGTTTTAGGTGGAAAAATGATCAAAAGTGTAAAGTTGGAGAAAAGGTGCAATTTGTGCAAGAATGCTGAAAACACACATCAAACTTTCATAATTATTCTGTATTTGTGTGGAGCTCAAAACTAGTAGTGTGATACATGGTTAGAAAGCCACTGAAGAGAGGGTCGTTTTGGAATAAAGAACATCTGAATTGGAGGTCGGACGAGAATGTTATGAGTAAAGTGGTGAGGCCGCGCGAGCTATGCCGAATAGAATTGCAGTGCTACTTTCCATGGCCTGTTACATATTCAATTCTTAGAGTTTTTATGATTTCTTTATATGGATAGAAAGCCAAGGAAGAGAGGATCATGTGAGTGCAAAAATCACTCAATTCGAAGGTCAGATGTGAAAGTTATACGCGAAACGGTAAGACTGCGCAAGCTGATTCCGATCGGTTCGACCACGACAGGTGGGTTCGACCTGAGCTTCAGGTCGAACCAAGGTCGAACCAGACGGAGGAAAAACTGGTTCGACTACGACATGCTGGTTCGACATATTTTTTCTAGTCGAACCAAGCATCTGGGATGCCCAGAAGGGTGGTCCGACCATGGTTCGACCTCCCCTGTTTGATTCGACCTATTTGGGAGGTCGAACCGCGCTTCGGGAACTTACCAAATCCGTATTTTCGAGGCCTAAACGCGTGTGATTACTTGAAAAGCCCATTTTAAGCCTAGGAGACGTGATTACAAGTATAAAAGGAGGTCTATGCAGCCACAAAAGGGAGAGGAACACAATACAAGAGAGCCACAAGAGAGGCCACAACATACAACACCCCACAAAGGGGGATCACCCCCCAACCATCATCAACTTCCTTTCCTCTATCCATCCATCACTTTGAAGATTTGTTTGTGGAATCAAGGGGAGAACTAAGAGGAGAATTCAAGAGCGAGAATGACGCAATGACGCCACAACTAGGGTTTATTCGTTTCCTAATTTATCTTGTATTTTCCGGACATCCGAGTAAGATCTATCCAACACCCATGTGTGTTTCCTACAACATCATGGGCTAGAGACTTTTTGGTAGAACTAGGGTTGTGAAAGTCTTACGAATTAATTGAACTTTCATGTGTACACTCCGTACAACATTACTTGTGGATTTATTTTATATAAGATTGTGCTTTTTTAATCCATACTCATAGTCGTTTTGTGCATCAGTAATCGTTGTGTAGAGTCTGAATATATAACATGGTTATTGGTTGAGTGCGTTCACTGTTGAGCAGGATTCCACGTTATGATTCTAAGCGAGGGGACTCCGAAGCTTCATTAGAACTATCATATATGAATACTTGTTAATTGAATTGAATTCGGGTTAATAAGTAGGATAAAGAGGATAATTTTATAGTACCTATAAAGGGAGATCATATCGGGTTAGAGTACCAATCCTAGGGGGAAATAATTGATACTGATAGTACCTAGAAAGGGGGTGAAATCATATTTCTTGCTCCGAGGTTATTCACACGTGTTACACGCATGTTTGCTTGTGTCTATAGAGTAGATATGCATAGTTTAGTGATGCGTCCATATTCCACAAGGCAGAGTCGGACATTAACACATGGAAGAGAAATTAATGAGTAAAACTGGATTATCCTAGAGCTACCTATTCTCCTACTTGATCCACTTTCGCATTCTTCGAGTGATATTTTATACTATTTGTTATTTTAATTACTTGTTTAGTAGATTAATAATTCAACCTCAACTATATTGCCATAATCGTCTTAATTAATTTAGATAATAATTAAATTGATAATATGCCGTCCATTGGGTTCGATATTTACTTGGTCACCTTTCGAAACTATAATTGATATCCTTCATACTTGGGGATTAATTGTGTGTTGAGAAAATGCTCATCAAGTTCTTGGCGCCGTTGCCGGGGACGGCTGTTATTATTGATTTTATTATTTCTAGTTGATTAAGATTTTTTTTCTTTTTCTTTTATTTGTGATTATTTAATTCTAGCTAACCTTGAATTTTTCTGAGGTACTTGTGCACTAGGAAAAGGAAAGGAAGGAAAGAAAGAAGTAACACATTGAGCTAAACATGGCCAGAGCAAGACATGATCCGGATAATGTTTTCATTCGAGAAATTTTAACGAACTTTGGGAATGTCAACATGGGGTTGATAGGAGCAAGGGGGGAAGATGATGATTTTGAGATAAATCCCACTCTTATTAACATGGTGGAGAAGAATTCCTTTTCTGGAGGTTGTTTTGAAGATCCATATCAACATCTCCGAAGATTTCTTGGTTATGCAAATACTCAAAAAGGAGCTGGAGCTAATGATAATGGTAGGCGGATTGCCCTATTCAAGTTCTCTTTGATTGATAAGGCGGAAGCTTGGTATGAGACTCTTGATGCAGCCGATTGCACTACATCGGATCACCCGATTTGTTATGAATCAGGGTGAGAAATTTTATGAGGCGTGGGATAGGTTTAAAGACATGCTCAGGAGGTGCCCATAGCATGGAATGTCTAAGGCTGAATACATAAGCATCTTCTACTATGGATTGGATTGTGAGTCGCGTGTTTTTATTGATGCATCATCAGGAGGAGTGCTGTTATCTAAGACAACACTTGAAGCTGAAAAATTATTTGAAGACGTCTCTATGAATTTACGTGACTGGCTAGTAGAGAGAGATAGAGGATCTTATGTACTTGACAAGGTAGCGCAGATTGAACAACAAGTGAAGCCGAATAGGGATGATGAGATCGTCTTTAGTCTAGCTAACATCAACAAGCTACTAGAATCCCAACAAAGGCAGATTACAAAGTTGACACAAAGGGGGCCTAGTATGAAGCAGCAGCACGAAGTGAAGAGTGTTGAAGATACCTTCCATCGATACATGGCTGAGAATGATGCAATGATTGATCGTCTTGAAGATACCATAACTGTTGATCGTGCAGATTTATCTAAGCAATTGAAGGACCTTACCTTGATTATGGGGCAGATGACCGCGAACATCAATCAATTGACACAAAATTGGAGAATAAAGCCATCACGTTAAGGTCTGGAACACAGTATGAGGGACCGATGATGCCGAAAACAAATTTTGAAGCTCCAGAAGCACGATTCGACCTCCATTCGACCAAGCCAATAGGTCAAATCACATCATGAGGAACGCTATGTTTTGTCTGAAGCACGGTTCGACCACGATCACCATGGTTCGACCAGCCTTATTGGTCGAACCATGGTCGAACCGACCTGTCATGTGGAGAACGCAATTTTTGAAGCCTGGTTCGACCACTACGTGCCTGATTCGACCTGTCCAACAGGTCGAACCAACATCGAATCCTCTCAGAACGCTCCCGTTTCTACATCGAATGCTCTACATGATGTTGGTATTACTCCAGTAGAATTACATGAGCAGAATACTGAGCTTACAATGGAAAAAAAGTGGAAAAGAGCAAAGAAGTTGAGAGTCGAGAAGGATAAAGTGAAGGAGGTTGAACATGATGAATGGGGAAGACCAAAGACCAAGATACCTCCTCCGTTTCCTTCAAGATTGGCCGAGAAGGGATTGGAAGAAAAGTTCAAGAGGTTTCAAGATGTCATGAGCAAAGTAAGCTTGAACATTCCTTTCTCTGAAGCAATCATGAAGATGTCATACTATGCCCGATTCCTCAAGGATATTATATCAAAGAAGAGAAGCTTGAACGAAGTGGAGACGGTGAACTTATCAGAGAATTGCAGCTCGATCCTTCAAAGGAAGCTGCCTGCAAAGTTAAAGGATCCGGAAAGCTTCACCATTCTTTGTGATATTGGAAAAGGGTCGGCACATAAAGCCTTGTGTGATTTGGGGGAAAACATTAACTTGATGCCTTTGTCCATATTTAAAAGGCTTGGTTTGGGGGATCTCAATCCCACGAATATTGCTCTTCAATTGGCGGATAGATCCATGACTTGTCTAAAGGGTTTAATTGCAGATGTTTTAGTGAGAGTGGATAAGTTAGTTTTTCTCGTGGATTTTCTTGTACTTGAGATGGAAGATGACAAGGGTGACATTCCCCATATTTTAGGGCGACCGTTCCTTACCACAGCTGGAGCTATGATAGATGTTAAGGAAGAAAAGCTTAGACTGCGAATGGATAATGAAGACGTGGTTTTCTCTCTTGATCGTGCAATGAAGGTGCCCATGGAGACTCAATCGTGCAAGAGCATAGATGTGGTTTCTAACTTGTTTAATCTTGATATTTCTAAGGCAGATGATTCTGAATTTGGGTGGAAGATTGACAAGGAGGTTGTTGAGAGTGAAAATAAGCGTGTTTTAGTGTCCAATTTAACACCTTTTTGATATGAATTATTGTACTTTATTAGCACAAGTGTCTTATATTCGATACATGTGTGAAAAAAGGTGCACTTTAGGTGTTTTATTGTGTTTTAGATAGAAAAATGACCAAAAGTGCAAAGTTGGAGAAAAGGTGCAATTTGTGCAAGAATGCTGAAAAACGTACGTCCAACTTTCATAATTATTCTGTATTTGTGTGGATCTCAAAACGGGAATTGTGATACATGGTTGGAAAACTACTGAAAAGAGGATCGTTTTGGCGTAAAGAACATCTCATTCGGAGTCCGAACGAGGAAGTTATGAGTAAAGTGGTGACGCCGCACGAGCTGTGCCGAACAGAATTGCAGTGCTAATTTCCGTGGCCTGTTACATATTCAATTCTTAGAGTTTTTATGAGTTCTTTATATGGATAGCCCAGGAAGAGAGGATCGTGTGAGCGTAAAAATCACTCAATTCGGAGGTCGTATGTGAAAGTTATACGCGAAACGGAGAGACTGCGCAAATCGATTCGACCTGATTGAGGTCGAACCGAGGTAGAACCAGACGGAAAAAGAACCGATTCGACCACGACATTTCGATTCGACCTGGTATCTGGTCGAATCGACTACCTGGGACGTCCAGAAGGGTGGTTCGACCATGGTTCAACCTGTAGGGGTTGGTTCGACCTGTTTGGGAGGTCGAACCACGCTTCGGGAACTTTCGAAATCCGTATTTTCGAGGCCTAAACGCGTGTGATCACTTAAAAAGCCCATTTCAAGCCTAGGAGACGTGATTACAAGTATAAAAGGAGGTCTATACAGCCCCAAAAAGAGGAGAGGAACACAACAACAAGAGAGGAGAAGAGAGGCCACAACATACAACACCCCACAAGGGGGGATCACCCCCAACCATCATCAACTTCATTTCCTCCATCCATCCATTACTTTGAAGATTCGTTTGTGGAATCAAGGGGAGAACTAAGAGGAGAATTCAAGAGCGAGAAGGACGCGATGACGCCACATCTAGGGTTTATTCGTTTCCTAATTTATCTTGTATCTTCTGGATATTCGGGTAAGATCTATCCAACACCCATGTGTGTTTCTTTCAACACCTTGGGCTAGAGCTTTTTTGGTAGAACTGGGGTTGTGAAGGTTTTACGAATTAATTAAACTTCCATGTGTACACTCCGTACAACACTACTTGTGGATTTATTTGATATAAGATTGTGCCTTTTTAATCCATACCCATAGTCGTTTTGTGCATCAATAATCGTTGTGTAGAGTCTGAATACATAACATGGTTATTGGTTTGAGTGCGTTCACTGTTGAGCAGGATTTTATATTATAATTCTAAGTGAAGGGATTACGAAGTCTTATTAGAACTATCTTATATGAATACTTATTAATTGAATTGAATTCGGGTTAATAAGTAGGATAAAGAGTATAACTTCATAGTACCTATAAAGGGAGATCATATCGGGTTAGAGTACCAATCATAGGAGGAAATAATTGATACTGATAGTACCTAGAAAGGGGGATGAATTATATCTCTTGCTCCGAGGTTATTCACACGTGTTACACGCATGTTTACTTGTGTCTATAGAGTAGATATGCATGGTTTAGTGATGCGTCCATATTCCACAAGGCAGAGTCGGACACAACACATGGAAGGGAAATTAATGAGTAAAACTGGATTATCCTAGAGCTACCTATTCTCCTACTTGATCCACTTTCGTATTCTTCGAGTGATAACTTATTTTATTTGTTATTTTAATTAATTGTTTAGTAGATAATAATTAAATTCTCAAACGTTATTGCCTTACGTCTTAATTAATTTAGATAATAATTAAATTGATAATACACCATCCCTTGAGTTCGATAATCACTTGGTTGTTTGCTTAAGCTGCAATTGATATCCTTAATACTTGGGGATTAATTTTGCGTGCAAAGAAAACTCGCATCAAGTTCTTGGCGCCGTTGCCGGAGACGATTGTTATTATTGATTTTATTATTTCTAGTTTGATTAAGATTTTTTTTCTTTTATTTGTGATTATTTATTTCTATCTAACCTTGAATTTTCTGAGATACTTGTGCACTAGGAAAAGGAAAGGAAGGAAAGGAAAGAATAACATATTGAGCTAAAACATGGCCGGAGCAAGGCAGAATCCGGATAATATTACAATCCGTGAATTTTTCACAAACTATGGGATTGACAACATGGGGTTGATAGGAGCACGGGGGGAAGATGATGATTTTGAGATACATCCCACTCTTATTAACATGGTAGAGAAGAATCCCTTTTCTGGAGGTTGTTTTGAAGATCCATATCAGCATCTCCAAAGATTTCTTGGTTATGCAAACACTGAAAAAGGAGTTGGAGCTAATGATCATGCTAGACGGATCGTCCTGTTCAAGTTCTCATTGATTGATGAGGCAGAAGCTTGGTATGAGACTCTTGATGCTACAGATTGCACTACATGGGACCAACTGCAGCAGAAGTTCTTGGAGAGATACATGACACCCTCAAGGATCTTAAGAATGAGGCAAGAGATCACCCGATTTTTTATGAATCAGGGTGAGAAATTTTATGAGGCGTGGGATAGGTTTAAAGACATGCTCAGGAGGTGCCCACAGCATGGAATGTCTAAGGCTGAATACATAAGTATCTTTTACTATGGATTGGATTGTGAGTCGCGTGTTTTTATTGATGCATCATCAGGAGGAGCGCTGTTATCTAAGACAGCACTTGAAGCGGAACAGTTGTTTGAAGACATCTCTATGAATTCACGTGATTGGCCAGTAGAGAGAGATAGAGGATCATATGTACTTGGCAAGGTGGCGCAGGTTGAACATCAAGTGGTGAAGCCAAATAGGGATGATGAGATCGTCTCTAGTCTAGCGAACATCAACAAGCTACTAGAGTCCCAGCAGAAGCATATTACAGAGTTGACACAAAGGAGGCCTAGTATGAAGCAGAAAGAAGTGAAGAGTATTGAAGATACCTTCCATCGATACATGGCTGAGAATGATGCAAGGATTGATCGTCTTGAGGATACCATGAATGTTGATCATGCAGATTTATCTAAGCAGTTGAAGGACCTTACTTTGGTTATGGGGCAGATGACCACGAACGTGAATCAAATGACACAAAAAATTGGAGAATAAAGCCATCACGTTAAGGTTTGGAACGCAATACGAGGGACCAATGAAGCTGGAGTCGAAGTTTGAGGTGAAAGGAAGCGGATTCGACCAAAAACACTACGATTCGACCTGTCCCACAGGTCGAAGCGTGCAGGGAAGGTCGAATCTAGCTATGGGAAGACATCCGGCAGAAGCTGCACCTCGGTTCGACCTGGGGGGCATCGATTCGACCAGGCCATCTGGTCGAACTCAGGTCGAACCACCCCATCTGGAGCACTCTGTTTTGATAAATTCTCGATTCTGCCACGATTCTATCGGTTCGACCAGTCCATCAGGTCGAACCCAGGTCGAACCGGCGATCATAAATCTTACAGAAGGTCAGTTCGACCTGGAGCATTCCGGTTCGACCAGTCCATCTAGTCGAACCCAGGTCGAACCGGAGGCCAGAAATCATACAGTGAGTCGATTCGACTTGGGGGACATTGGTTCGACCTGTCCAGAAAGTCGAACCCAAGTCGAACCACAACTTCAGAGCGAGAGCAGTCTTCCAGACGATCGGTTCGACAATTACGTGCCTGGTTCGACCTGTTCCACAGGTCGAACTCAGGTCAAACCCGTCCGAAACATGTATGTTTCTGCGCCGAATGCTCCGCATGATGTTGATGCTACTCCCATGCCATCCCATGGACAGAATACTGAGCATACAGTGGAAAAGAAGTGGGAAAGAACAAAGAAGTTGAGAGCCGAGAAGCTTAGACTGCAGATGGATAATGAAGATGTGGTTTTCTCTCTTGATCATGCAATGAAGATGCCCATGGAGACTCAATCATGCAAGAGCATTGATATGGTTTCTAACTTGTTTAATCTTGATTTTTCTAAGACAGGTGATTCTGAATTTAAGTGGAAGGTTGACAAGGAGGAGTCTAGACAGCCATGGGAGGAAGGAAATTTCAATGATCATATTTTTGTGACCAAGAAAAGTGAGGTGTTGAGTGTAGACAAGAAGAGGAAAAGAAAGTACTTGAAGGTGAGGATGGGACAAGACCATCCTGTGATCCAGTAGTTCAAAGAGGTAATCCATCGTGACTCTTCGACGTTAAACATGAGCGCCTGTTGGGGGCTTGCCCTTCCGTTTTATTGCTTTATTTCTTTCGTGTGAGTAAGAAATTTTTATACTTAAGGTGCTTATTATTCAGCAATTACATCTCTTTGCAAACTTAGTTTCAATTTTTGTTTTTACTAAGTTTGGGGGGGGTGTGATGTACTTACCTCATTGAAGCACCAAGAGTATAATATTTTCTTTGTAATGTTTGTTAGGGGAGTTGATTTTTTGCGGTATGTTGAAACTTTAATCGGTTTTGATGTGTCGATTTTTTTACAATTTGCCAAGTGTTCTGTGGTGTTTCTAGTATGTATGGAGTCGATTAGATAGTCAATTGATTCTTTCTTCTAGTTCTCTTATTTTATTATTGATGAATCTGTGATGATGAGTGTGCTTGAGCATTGATGATAGAAAAGGGTAACTAGGTGGCAAGACGAGTTCTACATTGAGGCTTTGACTCGAGGAGCTCGTACATACTTCGAAGGTGGAAAATCAGGTGCCCTCGTTCCCTTATTCTAATTTTTATGTGTGCTTTTAATTTATGGAGTAAAAGATTGTGTTTATGGTGGTGATCCATATGAGCTTACATTGTTTAAATTGTGCTTGAAATTCATATGCTCTTGAAATTGATGAAGGAACTGTACTTTAGTTATATTGTGGTATGAAGTTCTCTGTGTACTTGTGGGATATTACTTACCATGAAAAGTGCTCTATTACTTGTTAAAACCCATGTGAGAATTTGAGCCTTATGATCATGTACAGAATCACATGATATTTCTTTTCTGGTGAGTATCGTTCTTGTGCGTGTATTCTAGAACTTGTCTTGAGTCTCCTTGAATATTCAAGATTAGTCTAGCGGATTATGGAAATGATATTAGGCCATCTTTGCTATTTAACCCGTATTTTTTCATATACTTTACCTGAATTCATTATATCCCTAGTCAGCCCATTTGAGCCTTGTTAAATCCATTCTTTTAATAGCCAATAAAACTTAATTGAAGATAGTGGTGATTTGAGGGATGATAAGGATAATGAAAGAAGAGTCTTAAGGATGAAAAAGAAATTCATGGAGTAGTGCTTAAACCTAGTACTTCATGGAATCAAATACCCTAGGGTAGTGCTTAAATCTAGTACCCTATGGAGGATGTGAGAGGTAGTGCCCGAAACTGGTACCTCAAGAGAAAAGAAAAGAAAAAAGGTGAAGAAAAGGAGAATGATGGAGTTGAAAAGCTAGAAAAGTTGGAATAAAAGTATTGTGCTTGAAGGAGAAAGATGGAAGAGTATTGTGCTTAATTGAAGTGATGAGGAAGGATGAAAGATCGAGAGAGACTGCAGCTTGATTGGTCCGAGTTTTGAGTCACTTATCCATATATTTCCCACCTATTCCAAAGAGCCTACATTACAACCTAATAAAATACCTTTTTGATCCATGATTTACTAGCTACAAGTAAAAGGAGAGTTGAGACAATAGGCAAGCTTATGGTTACGCATGCACTTGGATTGAATCTGAGCGTAAACACCTTAACCCATAAGTGTACATCTTTTACACTTGAGTGCGAGTGATATATACTTCCAGTGAGAACATGTTGATGGAGCATTTGAATTGGTGGTGATTGTCTTATCTTGTATGCTTTAAATTGATTATTACATGTAATGAGAGTTGCATGACCTAAGTTGATGGCAATTGTATTTTGAAGAAGGTTATTGGTCATAGTCCTTGTTTCCCCGCTAATTTTCTTACTCTCTCTCTCTCTCTTTATTTTTATTTTGTTGCCTCTGGACGAACAATGTGTAAGTTTGGGGGTTTGTTGAGAGTGAAAATAAGCGTGTTTTAGTGTCCAATTTAATACCTTTTTGATATGAATTGTTGTAATTTATTAGCACAAGTGTCTTATATTCGATATATGTGTGAAAAAGGTGCACTTGAGGTGTTTTATTGTATTTTAGATGGAAAAATGACCAAAAGTGCAAAGTTGGAGAAAAGGTGCAATTTGTGCAAGAATGCTGAAAAACGCACATCTAATTTTCATAATTATTCTGTATTTGTGTAGAGCTCTGAACGGGAAGTGTGATATATGGTTGAAAAGCCACTGAAAATAGGATCTTTTTGGCGTAAAGAACATCTTATTCAGAGTCCGAACGAGGAAGTTATGAGCAAAGTGGTGACGTCGCGCGAGCTGTGTCGATCAGAATTGCAGTGCTACTTTCCGTGGCCTGTTACATATACAATTCTTGGAGTTTTTGTGAGTTCTTTATATGGATAGAAAGCCCAGGAAGAGAGGATCTCGTGAGCGTAAAAATACTCAATTCGGAGATCGGATGTGAAAGTTATACGCGAAACGGAGAGACTGCGCAAATCGGTTCGACCTGAATGAGGTCGAACCCGACGGAAAAAGAACCGATTCGACCACAACATTTCGATTCGACCTGGTATCTGGTCGAATCGACTACCTGGGACGTCCAGAAGGGTGGTTCGACCATGGTTCGACCTGTAGGGGTTGGTTCGACCTGTTTGGGAGGTCGAACCACGCTTTGGGAACTTTCCAAATCTGTATTTTCGAGGCCTAAATGCGTGTGATCACTTGAAAAGCCCATTCCAAGCCTAGGAGACGTGATTACAAGTATAAAAGGAGGTCTATACAGCCCCAAAAAAAGGGGAGGAACACAACAACAAGAGAGGAGAAGAGAGGCCACAACATACAACACCCCACAAGGGGGGATCACCCCCAACCATCATTAAATTCCTTTCCTCCATCCATCCATCACTTTAAAGATTCGTTTATGGAATCAAGGGGAGAACTAAGAGGAGAATTCAAGAGCGAGAAGGACGCAATGACGCCACATCTAGGGTTTATTCGTTTCCTAATTTATCTTGTATTTTCTGGATATTCGGGTAAGATCTATCCAACACCTATGTGTGTTTCTTTCAACACCATGGGTTAGAGCCTTTTTGGTAGAACTAGGGTTGTGAAGGTTTTACGAATTAATTAAACTTCCATGTGTACACTCCGTACAACACTACTTGTGGATTTATTTGATATAAGATTGTGCCTTTTTAATCCATACTCATAATCGTTTTGTGCATCAATAATCGTTGTGTAGAGTCTGAATACATAACATAGTTATTGGTTGAGTGCGTTCACTATTGAGCAGGATTTTATGTTATAATTCTAAGTGAAGGGATTCCGAAGTCTTATTAGAACTATCTTATATGAATACTTATTAATTGAATTGAATTCGGGTTAATAAGTAGGATAAAGAGTATAACTTCATAGTACCTATAAAGGGAGATCATATCGGGTTAGAGTACCAATCCTAGGAAGAAATAATTGATACTGATAGTACCTAGAAAGGGGGGTGAATTATATCTCTTGCTCCGAGGTTATTCACACGTGTTATACACATGTTTACTTGTGTCTATAGAGTAGATATGCATGGTTTAGTGATGCGTCCATATTCCACAAGGCAGAGTCGGACACCAACACATGGAAGGAAAATTAACGAGTAAAACTGGATTATCCTAGAGTTACCTATTCTCCTACTTGATCTACTTTCGTATTCTTCGAGTGATAGCTTATTTTATTTGTTATTTTAATTAATTGTTTAGTAGATAATAATTAAATTCTCAAACGTTATTGCCTTACGTCTTAATTAATTTAAATAATAATTAAAATGATAATACGCCGTCCCTTGGGTTCGATAATCACTTTGTCGTTTGCTTAAGCTGCAATTGATATCCTTAATACTTGGGGATTAATTTTGAGTGCAAAGAAAACGCGCATCAGAGGTGTCTAGACAGCCATGGGATAAAGGAAATTTCAATGATCATATTTTTGTGACCAAGAAAGGTGAGGTGTTGAGTGTAGACAAGAAGAGGGAAAGAAAGTACTTGAAGGTGAGGATGTGATAAGACCGTCCTGTGATTCAGTAGTTCAAAGTGATAATCCGTCGCGACTCTCCGACGTTAAATATGAGCGCCTGTTGGGGGCTTTCCCTTCCGTTTTATTGCTTTATTTCTTTTGTGAGAGTGAGAAATTTTTATATTTAAGGTGCTTATTATTCGGCAATTACATCTCTTTTCAAACTTAGTTTCAACTTTCGTTTTTACTAAGTTTGGGAGGGTGTGATGTACTTACCTCATTGAAGCACCAAGAGTATAATCTTTTCTTTGTAATGTTTGCTAGGGGAATTGATTTTTTGCGGTATGTTGAAACTTTAATCGATTTTGATGTGTTAATTTTTTGCAATTTGCCTAGTGTTCAGTGGAGTATCTAGTGTGTGGAGTCGATTACATAGTCAATTAATTCTTTCTTAGAGTTCTCTTATATTATTATTGATGAATCTTGTGATGATGAGTATGTTTGAGCGTTGATGATAGAAAAAGGTAAAAGAGTGGCAAGACGAGTTCTACGTTGAGGCTTTGACTCGAGGAGCTTGTGCATACGCTTTGAAGGAGAAATCAGGTGCCCTCGTTTCTTTATTCTAATTCATGGAGTGGAAGGATTGAGTTTTTGGTGGTGATCCATATGAGCTTATATTGTTTAAATTGTGCCTAAAATTCATACGCTCTTGAAATTGATGAAGGGAGTGTACTTGAGTTATATTGTGGTATGAAGTTCTCTGTGTACTTGTGAGATATTGCTTACTATGAAAAGTGTTCTATTACTTGTTAAAACCCATGTGAGAATTTGAGCCTTATGATCATGTACATAATCACATGATATTTCTTTTCTGGTGAGTATCGTTCTTGTGCGTGTATTCTAGAACTTGCCTTGAGTCTCCTTGAATATTCAAGATTAGTCTAGCGGATTATAAAAATGATATTAGGCCATCTTTGCTATTTAACCCATATTTTTCCATATACTTTACCTGAATTCATTAAATCCCTAGTCAGCCCGTTTGAGCCTTGTTAAATCCATTCTTTTGATAGCCAATAAAGCTTAATTGAAGAGAGTGGTGATTTGAGGGTTGATAAGGATGATGAAAGAAAAATCTTAAGGATCAAGAAGAAAATTCGTGGAGTAGTGCTTAAATCTAGTACTCCATGGAATCAAATACCCTAGGATAGTGCTTAAATCTAGTACCTTATGGAGGATGTGAGAGGTAGTGTCCGAAACTGGTACCTCGAAAGAGAAAGAAAAGAGAAAAAAAGGGTGAAGAAAAGGAGAATGATGGAGTTGAAGAGCTAAGAAAAGTTGAAAGAAAATATGTTGAGCTTGAAGGAGAAAGATGGAAGAGTATTGTGCTTAATTGTAGTGATGAGGAAGAATGAAAGATCGAGAGAGACTGCAGCTTGATTGGTCCGAGTTTTGAGTCACTTATCTATATATTTCCCACCTATTCCAAAGAGCCTACATTACAACCTAATAAAATACCTTTTTGATCCATGATTTACTAGCTACAAGTAAAAGGAGAGTTGAGACAATAGACAAGCTTATGGTTACGCATGCACTTGAATTGAATCTGAGCGTAAACACCTTAACCAATAAGTGTACATATTTTACACTTGAGTGCGAGTGATATATACTTCCCGTGAGAACATGTTGATGGAGCATTTGAATTGGTGGTAATTGTCTTAACTTGTATGCTATGAATTGACTATTACATGTAATGAGACTTGCATGAACTAAGTTGAGGATAATTGTATTTTGAATGGGATATTGGTCGTAGTTCTTATTTCCCTGCCAATTTTCATACTCCCTTTCTCTTTATTTTTATTTTGTTGCCTCGGGACGAGCAATGGGTAAATTTGGGGGATTGATGAGAGTGAAAATAAGCGTGTTTTAATATCCAATTAAACACCTTTTTTATTGATATTATAGTCTTATATGAGCACAAGTATCTTATATTCGATATATGTGAGAATCATGTGTACTTGAGGTGTTTTGTTGTGTTTTAAGTGGAAAAAGGATCAAAAGTGTAAAGTTGGAGAAAAGGTGCAATTTGTGCAAGAATGCTGAAAATGCACGTCCAACTTTCATAATTATTTTGTGTTTATGTGGAGCTCAAAACTGGTAGTGTGATATATGGTTTAAAAGCTACTGAAGAGAGGGTCGTTTTGGCATAAAGAACATCTGAATTGAAGGTCGAACAAGGATGTTATGAGCAAAGTGGTGACGCCGCGTGAGCTGTACCGAATAGAATTGTAGTGCTACTTTCCATGGCCTGTTATATATACAATTCTTGGTATTTTTATGAGTTCTTTATATGGATAGAAATCCAAGGAAGAGAGAATCGTGTGGGCATAAAAATCACCCAATTCGAAGGTCGGATGTGAAAGTTATACGCGAAACGGTAAGACTGCGCAAGCTAATTTCGATCGGTTCGACCACGACAGGTGGGTTCGACCTGAGCTTCAGGTCGAACCAAGGTCGAGCCAGACGGCGGAAAAACTAGTTTGACCACGACATGCTGGTTCGACCTGTTTTTCTGATCGAACCAAGCACTTGGGACGCCCAGAAGGGTGGTTCGACCATGGTTCGACCTCCCCTGTTTGGTTCGACCTGTTTGGGAGGTCGAACCGCGCTTCGGAAACTTACCAAATACGTATTTTCGAGGCCTAAACGCTTGTGATTACTTGAAAAACCCATTCCAAGCCTAGGATATGTGATTACAAGTATAAAAGGAGGTCTATGCAGCCACAAAAGGGAGAGGAACACAATACAAGAGAGCCACAAGAGAGGCCACAACATACAACACCCCACAAAGGGGGATCACCCCCCAACCATCATCAACTTCCTTTCCTCCATCCATCCATCACTTGAAGATTCGTTTGTGGAATCAAGGGGAGAACTAAGAGGAGAATTCAAAAGCGAGAAGGACGCGATGACACCACATCTAGGGTTTATTCATTTTCTAATTTATCTTGTATTTTCTGGACATCCGGGTAAGATCTATCCAACACCCATGTGTGTTTCCTACAACATCATGGGCTAGAGCATTTTTGGTAGAACTAGGGTTGTGAAGGTCTTATGAATTAATTGAACTTCCATGTGTACACTCCGTACAACACTACTTGTGGATTTATTTTGTATAAGATTGTGGTTTTTTAATCCATACTCATAGTCGTTTTGTGCATCAATAATCGTTGTGTAGAGTCTGAATACACAACACGGTTATTGGTTGAGTGCGTTCACTGTTGAGCAGGATTCCACGTTATGATTCTAAGCGAGGGGACTCTGAAGCTTCATTAGAACTATCATATATGAATACTTGTTAATTGAATTGAATTCGGGTTAATAAGTAGGATAAAGAGGATAATTTTATAGTACCTATAAAGAGAGATCATATCGGGTTAGAGTACCAATCCTAGGGGGAAATAATTGATACTGATAGTACCTAGAAAGGGGGTGAAATCATATCTCTTGCTCCGAGGTTATTCACACGTGTTACACGCATGTTTACTTGTGTCTATAGAGTAGATATGCATGGTTTAGTGATGCGTCCATATTCCACAAGGCAGAGTCGGACATTGACACATGGAAGGGAAATTAATGAGTAAAACTGAATTATCCTAGAGCTACCTATTCTCCTACTTGATCCACTTTCGCATTCTTCAAGTGATATTTTATACTATTTGTTATTTTAATTACTTGTTTAGTAGATTAATAATTCAACCTCAACTATATTGCCATAATCGTCTTACTTAATTTAGATAATAATTAAATTGATAATACGCCGTCCATTGGGTTCGATATTCACTTGGTCACCTTTCGAAACTACAATTGATATCCTTCATACTTGGGGATTAATTGTGTGTTGAGAAAATGCTCATCAGTATGCCTCATTTATAAAAAAAAAATGTAACAATATTTGCGAGACGCCTTATTTAGTAAAATGTAACAACACTCATTGGACAATATATTCCCTTCGTACCACCTAATTTATATTAAAAAAATATATTCTCTTCGTCCCATGAGTGTTGTCATATTTTATTAAATAATGCATCCTAAAAATATTGTTATATTTTTCTTTTGATAAATAATACCCACACAAAATAATTAATATACCTTCATGAAACAACACACAACACTGATACAATTACCCACTATACTATACATTAAAATATTATATTATATTTTTCAGTCCACTATACATTAAACACATAGATATATAAAATGTATCCGAAAATACATTTTCTATAGTATATAAAGTTCACAAAAAATATATACTTCCCCCATCCCGCAAATATTGTTATATTTGACGAAAATTATACATACACCCCATATTTATTATGTATGACCTAGATTGATAAATAAAAAATATGACATTAATTTATATTTTAAAAATTAAACAAAACACTTGTTAATAATAATAATAATAATATGCATGTCATAAATTGATAAAAGACAAAAAATAATTTATAATTTTCTATTAAAAATGGCATTAATTATAATTTAATAATTAAATAAATATATTCCCTTCATCCCACCCAATTTGTATTAAAAAAATATATTCCATTCGTTCCATAAGTGTTGTCACATTTTACTAAATATAATGCGTCCTACAAATATTGTTACATTTATATTTTTGATAAATGAGGTCCATACCAAAACAATCAATATATCTTCATGGGACCCCCACATAATACTAATAAGTACCCACTATTCATTTTTGCAAAGATTTGTGTGGGACCGTCTCACGTAAGCCTATAGTGAGACGGATAAAAAGTGACAACATCACTAACGAAAAGTAATAATAATATTTTTTTAATTTTTTATCCATCTCACGTAAGGGCATATGTGAGACGGTCTGATTCAAGACCTACCCTAAAATATTATACTTTTTAACCCACTACACATTATACACATAGATATACTCCATAAAATATACCCTATATGTATGGAATAAATTGATTTTTTAAAAAAATGACATTATTTTATAATTTAAAAAATAAATAAAATACTTGTTATTATTATAATATGTATGTCATAAATTGATAAAAGAAAAAAATGAGATTAATTTATAAATAATAACCGTAAGAAATACTCTAAAAATCAAAATATTAAAAATAACTGAATTAATAACCAAAATTATCTTAAATTACCAATTGGCATAATTGATATAGGTTATTAATATCATTAGTTATTAATAATTATTATACTATAAATAATAAGAGAATAATTTACGTAAAATGATGCATATATTACTTTAGAGGAAGTGCATAAGAAAACTACCATATATGTCTAAAATATCTGCTGAGAAATACTACTATATATGTCATACATATAAAATAGAAAAATTCTATATCATATAAAATAGAAAAACTCAATATCTAACGTTAATGCGAAAAATTAAAGAAAAATTGAGAAAGATGAGAAATTGAGAAGAGATTTTGACTAAAATGTTTGAGCGGGAAAAAGAGGTTGACCACATGTGCTTTTATATATATATATATATATATATATATATATATATATATATATATATATATATATATATATATATATATATATATATATATATATTTATTTATTGTGGACACATAAACACATATAATTACGTACCCATCGTAATATATTTTATAATTGGGTGTTTCATTTTAACAGTTACTACATTTTTTTGTATGAAACCCACACAATTAAGTAATTAAAATATCTTAATGGAACGCCTCAGCCACATTAATATAACCATCCACTATACATTAAAATATTATTTATCTCACCTCAATATACATTAAAATATTAAATCTCTTAATCCCCATACAAAAAGCAACCCGTGCAAAAAATAAATATTACTATTAGAATGGGACGAATGAAATACATATGTATGAGGTTTTATATTGTGATGGTATGTATATTTAGTTTAGGTTTTTTATGTGTAATGAATTAAATAGTTTTTAGTTGAATCGACGTTATACGTATCCTTATTTTTTTTTCATGTATAGTAAATTAATGTAAATATAAAAAAACAACAATTTTAAAATTTTTATTTATATTTATATTTTCATTACGTAAACATATGTTATAATAATTTCAAATAATGTCTTAATTACTTAACTCTATCTTCAAATACAACCCAAAATTTTCAATAATTAACTCAAATTGAAATAAATTTCAACATATTAATTGAAAAAAAATATGCATACAAAACTATTGTCTTTAATTTTAATTATGTTGTTGGACATAAAATTATTAGGATTAAAATGATAGTAAAACAATTAAATTTATTTATTTAAGGAAATAAGAATAAAATGAGTGGTGAGAAATTGAAGAGAAATTGAGAAGAAGTGAGAAATTGAAGATATTTTGACCAAATTTTGAGCGGGAAAAAATATGTTGACTTTAGGTATTGTTATATATATATATATATATATATATATATATATATATATATATATATATATATATATATATATATATATATATATATATAGAGGCACTTTTAAGCGGTGGGAAGAAAGTCGACTTTGATCAATATTGTGACAATAGGAGACTCTTCAATGTATCATGAGCCATTAATCCCCTATATTTGCATATAATTAATAAAATAGCTAGACTAATCTACTTTACAGCATTTTAACCTAAATTGTAGTATTCTTTAGAAAGAAAAGCGGTTTCAAAGTATACTGCAGGGCATAATCAACTATTCCAACGTGATGACACTGTAATTATATTATAATCTCATGTGCTTTAATTACATAAACTACTTTCAATTCCCTTCAATTATTTTGTCATATAAATATATGTTGAAGAACATTTATGTATGACCGTGTAACGGTAAAATCGCAATTTTTTTCCTTAATTAGATATAATTTTTTATTAAATTATATATATATATATATATATATATATATATATTTAAATTATATCATAAACTGTTAATAAAATAGTTTATTTAGATAATTATCACTTTTCATTCCGTTCATCTCAAATGTTATAATTTCTTATCTATCTCACCTAAGTGAATTTCATGACTCTTATAATTTCTTATCTATCTCACCTAAGTGAATTTCGTGACTCGATTTCACGTTGGTGTTAATGGGACAATTGCATCAAAACTTGTAAATGATTTGTCTGTCCCATAAAATTCAGTCTTCATTGCATGAGACAATATCATTCATGACTTAGTGTTCTTTAAAAATAAATTACATTAGGTAATATACTTTGTACATAACAAAAACTTTGTGATACTATCTTTCGGAATGTGTTTCTTGAGGTATATAAGAATTAATAATATATATTTTTTAATTAAAAAAATAATACTCGATCAATATATAAATATTCGTACAATTAAACTATTATTTCATAAATAACTTATAAAATAAATAAAAAATATTACAAAAGTTATAACGCATGATAACTAATAAAAAATAAAATAGTCTAATTATAATCGATCCCGTATGTATCAGACTTGCTCTTACTTTAGGTGTCTACCGCGGTTCCCGGTTAATCCCTCCTCAAAGTTATTAAAGTCAAATTCTTGAATCGAAATAAATTCTCAATAAGACTACCAAAAAAAAAAATGTGTCGTGAAATTCAAGATATTAGGCTTATGTTTGTGAAGATCAATGGCTGATCGGATTGATGGGTCAAATTTGATTTTCTTAACTTATAATTAATTTATTGTAATATAACTTAAAGTTTGATCATATATATCAAAGTCAAAAATACTGCAGCCATCGGCCCATCACCATCTATGACCGAAATCCTACACAATTCAAACATTGGGACCATTAGGAATTTCTTTGAATATTTAATTATACTTGTGTCTCATATATACTTGAAGAACTAAAGTGGTCAAATAAATCTTAAACTTGTTACAGGTAAAAATATGAAATTTCAATTATACTCTATTAATTATTTAAACTTTAAAAATTAAATAATAGCACATGAATCATATATATACTTTTTTTTATAAAATTAGCATGTCCTGGACTGCTGGACATACTCTGCGTTTAGATCCGGTGCAATTCAAAAGTTATATACTTTAATATTGAATGTTATATTCTTTATTACTCCCTCCGTCCCACGTATTTTTACCCACTTTCCATTTTGGGGTGTCCCACGTATTTTTACCCATTCCATTTTTGGCAAAAATACATAATATTTTATTACCTACTTTTTACAATCCCAACAACTTTAATTACTTTTTTACACTTTATTCATCATTCTCAATAACTTTATTCACTTTTTCTTTTTAAATTACTAATTTATCCATACTTTCTCTTACATTATATATTAAAAAAATAAAACGTCTTAATCTCCGTGCCCGTACAAACGGGTAAAAATACCCGGGACGGAGGGAGTATAAAAATTTTTATCTTTAAATTTTCAAAGAATTTTTTTTCTTACTTAAATATCAATACCATTCATATTTCAATATATTTTTTATTGAAAAAACAATAACTTTATTAATTAAAATAAATAGCTTTAAAATAAAATACTCCCTCCGTCCCACGTATTTTTACCCACTTTCCATTTTGGGTGTCCCACGTATTTTTACCCATTCCATTTTTGGCAAAAATACATAATATTTTATTACCTACTTTTTACAATCCCAACAACTTTAATTACTTTTTTACACTTTATTCATCATTCCCAATAACTTTATTCACTTTTTCTTTTTAAATTACTAATTTATCCCTACTTTCTCTTACATTATATATTAAAAAAATAAAACGTCTTAATCTCCGTGCCCGTACAAACGGGTAAAAATACCCGGGACGGAGGGAGTATTATATATTTGAACACTTTATACATTGGGTGCATAAGGATAAAACTTGCGTGTTTCTAGGTGCACCCAGATTCGGCGTTCTGAAAGTTCTTTTTAGTATTAATTGAACGCCATATTCTTTGGTATATATATAAACTTATACCTTGATTTTTCCAAAAAAAAAAATCTTACCAAACATTAATATTATCATATTTCAATATACTCTTTCAATGAAAAAAAAAGTAATACCCTTATTAATTAAAATAATACACTCGAATACTTCACCACATCCACGAGAATTGTGTGTTTAAAACAGTGTATTACTTCTCAGCCGCCTGTTAAAACACACATTCACAATGTGTTCTTCAAGAATGAATTAATTCGTAATTTAAAAAAAAAAATTAATTAATTCTTTAGATATATTGGGGTTATTTTTATTGGAAAAAACTTGTGTGCACCCGGGCATACTCCTTGCGTTTTTAGAATTTAGTGTTGAATTATATATCCTTTAGTATAAAGATGTGTACCCTTTATTTTCTGAAGAAAAATAAAAAATATTAATGAAAAATATATACCCTTTAGAACAAAATGGTGTACCCTTATCAATTAAAGTGTATACCCTTTAGAACAAAATAATGTACCCTTATTCATAATACTAAATTCTAAAGGCGCTCGGTGTGCACCCGAGTGCACACAAACCTCACTCATTTTTTTATTATCATTTTTACTCCTTAATTTCTTTTTCTTTTTCTTTTTTTTATAAGAAAAGAAACAATTTTATTAATCTCTTTTTCTTTTGGATATACATTATGTAGTATAGAACACTTGAGACCTTTTACATTTTTTTTATTAATTACTTCTAATGTTAAATATTTTTTTATTGAAAATGTTATTACTTTTTATTTATTAATTCACCAAATAGTTTGTTAGTGTTGATAAGTAAAATTATATTATACACATCACATCCAACTCTTTCATACGCACTACTTCCTACATTTACACATTGATTTAATATAAATTTAATATTTATCATGCTTAAATTCCTAGAACAAATATAAATTAATATTATTTGTTAAATTTACGTGAGAAAATCTGGTATGGAAAACATGAATTTGGGATACAATATGTATTAGTACTAGGCCTCTGTTACGTAGCGAACTGCAAACCCACTTACTAACCAAAAGGGGCATACGAATCGGGTGGTTCTAGATTATTGAATCATACGTGTCGGGTCAAATTCACACGAGGTTGGGTTGGGTGCATACGAAACTTCCAACTCTTCCTCTTCGAACTTTCTCACAACACATTTCATATCCACTCCTACTCTAAAACAACTGTATATATACATCCTTCAACAACCCACTATATTACTCATCCACACACACAACCTTCTCTCATTTCACCTATTCTTTCATTCTTTTATTCTTTCATTTTATTTTATTCTCATCACAATCACAATTATATAGTATATATTTTCTTTAATTTGGCCTCAATTTTCAAGAAACCCAATACTAATTAATGGATCTTACGGTCAGAAATCAAGACCAACTCTTGTCTAAAATCGCAACCAACGATGGACATGGAGAAAACTCTGCTTACTTTGATGGTTGGAAGGCCTACGATTCTAATCCTTACCATCCCACCAGAAATCCACGTGGCGTTATCCAAATGGGTCTCGCTGAAAACCAGGTATACACTCATCAGAAAGAAAAATCTATTTTTTTTTTAAATTTATTTAAAAGAACATGTAATTATACATAATCCATATTCTTACATATTCTGTCAAATTAATTACTTAATTAATTAATTATATTGTGCAGCTTTGCTTCGATTTAGTGGAAGAATGGGTGAGAAACAACGAGAAGGCCTCCATTTGTACACCAGAAGGAGCTGATGAATTCAGAGATATTGCCATTTTTCAGGATTATCATGGCTTACCACACTTCAGAAATGTAATATTTTATTACAAATAATTATTTTTAATCTCTATTCTCGTTTAAAAAAGGAAAGAAAAAAAAGAATCTAAACATATAATTGGAAATAATTTCAGGCTGTGGCAAGATTCATGGAGAAAGTGAGGGGGAACCGGGTCCGGTTCGACCCGGCCCGTATAGTAATGAGCGGTGGCGCAACCGGAGCTAATGAAACAGTGATTTTCTGTTTGGCGGATCCGGGTGATGCGTTCTTAGTCCCAGCACCATATTATCCAGGGTTAGTATTTCTCAACCACTTCATTGTTTTCTGATTTATTTTACTCAAGTATGATTTAGACATATATAATTATATATTGATTAGAAAAATGTTTAATTACTATGTTATTGATAAAATAGCCACATGTAGGACCAATCCACTATTGGTGTATTAAATTTGTTACCCATGATAGCCACATCTCCTGTGGGACAAATAACATCACATCGATTTCATTTTTCTCACGACATATTTTCTTTCTGATCGATACTCACATCTTTGAAAAACACATAATGGTCTTTTAAATACGATTTCCTAAAAATTACTCCTAATTTAATGAAATTATTGTTAAATGATCACCTCGTTTTAATATTTAAACTTATAGAGAGTAGTACATTTAATATTTAATCAAATCATTACTCTAACTCTAACAATGATCTCAATTCTTCAAAAAAAAAAACTCTAACAATGATCTCGATCATCATGCAGGAACGATCGAGATCTGACATGGAGAACCGGAGTGAAACTCGTTCCGGTTCTTTGCGACAGCTCGAACGAGTTCAAGATAACTCGTTCGGCCCTGGAATCTGCATTCAAGAAAGCAGAAGAACAGAGCATAAAAGTGAAGGGCTTACTTCTCAACAACCCGTCAAATCCACTAGGCACAGTTTTGGACAGAGAAACCTTAAAACAGTGCCTAAGTTTCATCACCAGCAAGAACATTCACTTAATCTGCGACGAGATCTACTCCGCCACCGTCTTCGGCCACCCCGGATTCACCAGCATTGCTGAGATAATCCAGGACGAGCCCACCTGCAACCTCGACCTCATCCACATTGTCTACAGCCTGTCAAAAGACCTCGGATTCCCTGGATTCCGAGTGGGCGTCGTGTACTCATACAACGACGTGGTAGTCAACTGCGCCAGGAAGATGTCGAGCTTTGGGCTCGTCTCCACACAAACGCAGCATCTGATAGCATCCATGCTATCAGATGATGCGTTTGTGGATAAATTCTTGTCGGAGAGCTCGAGGAGATTGAGGAAGAGGCAGAGGATGCTGACAAGAGGGCTAGAGCAGGTGGGAATAGGGAGTTTGAAGAGCAATGCAGGGCTTTACTGCTGGATAGACCTGAGGAAGCTGCTGAGAGAGGCGAGCTTCGAAGGAGAAACAGAGCTGTGGCATTTGATCATCAATGAAGTGAAGCTGAACGTGTCGCCCGGGGGGTCGTTCCACAGCTCGGAGCCAGGGTGGTTTAGGGTATGCTTCGCGAACATGGACGACGAGACGATGAAGGTGGCGTTGAGCCGGATACATAAGTTTGTGGCGCAGAAGAAGGGGGTTGAAGTAGGTGGAAGGAAGCAATGTAGTAGGAGGGAGCTGGAGATTAGCTTGTCGTTTCGTCGTAGGTTGGATGAGTTGGTGATGATGTCTCCTCATTCTCCCATGGTTTCACCTCTGGTTAGAGCTAGAACTTGAATGAATACTTGCACAATATATGGTTTCATTGTTTGTGATTAATAAGATGAAGGTGGTTAACTTGTGAGCTAGCTAGGTTTATGTCTTTGTATTTAGATTAACATCATAACTGTGAGATGGGAATGAAATCTTGCAACATGATGTGAATAAACACTGTAATCAATAATATTTTCTGAATTTATCCAAGTTTAATATGCATCTAACTTATTTGTTGCACCTTATTATATTCACTTTGTAAGGTCATTATTCCATGGGTATATATACAAAGTTGTGTGATATTAATAAGAATGTATATTGGGTGCGCGCACCCGGTGCACCCATACGTGTATAACTTTTTATTCTATTTTGTATACATGTTATTCTATTTTGTATACGTGTTTTGTAATAATTGTATACTTTTTCACAATAAGTTTTTCATTAAAAAAACTAATATCCATATGTGTATAACTTTTTATTCAATAGTATATACATATTTTTTTAATAAGTGTATATTTTTTACACTCAATTTTTCATTTAAAAAACTAACAATTAAATTGTATACATTTTTACTCATAATTGTATATGTTTTTGTTTATATTTGTATATGAGTGCACGCTATAATTACTCTATTAATAAATGCAATGTAATCTCCAAGCTGTTTATAAATACTTCGGAGTTTTTTTGTTAGTAAAAACGTATCATGTTTCAACAAAACTATATATTAAAAGAAAAGTATAATCCAATGGACATTGATTAATGAATTTTCTTCTAAAGATGCATGATACACAAAAATATCACAGATAACTCATTTAAGAATTTCTCTGTCATTTTATATATCACTACGATGACACAAAAGTGAAGAAAAAATAAAAACATTACCCCTTCTTCCCTGTTTCACTAATTGAGGAACATGTTCCATAATTATGTTAAGGAACACATTTGGCAGACTAAAAAATAAATAAAATCATGCAATTAATTAAGTACATAAAAAGCACCTAATTAAAGACAATGTTTACAAGTCTCAATTTGTTTTTCCATCGTCGCGCCCATGGGTACGTGTAAAATAATTATCCCCAATTTCCAAAGAATTTTATTTATTTATTTTTTGGGACAATTAAATTTTTTTATGTAATAAATAAAGGAAGCGGCTATTTGCACCCCTATAATTACCAACTTGAATTCTCTGTTTCATTTTCCATGTTCCATTGGTATTCCATAATATAATAAAACTATACCCTACAGTTTACCATTAAACCATTGGGGCAAGTATTGAATTTTGGCCATTGATTGTGACATGTGGCAAGATTTTAATATATGGAACAGTAGATGAAACATGAGAGTGTAATAGGTGATCTCATTTGTATAATTACTGAACGTACCCCAAAAATATTTAAATTGACATACTTGCCCTTATAAAACTTATATTTGTTCGGTTGTTGCAACCGAACAGTCATCTAACTTATCTGTTCGGTTGCAACAAGCGAACATAACAAAGAATTCATCTATCTTATCTATTCGATTGCAGAAACCGAACAGAACAAAGAATTCATTGTTTGATTACAATAAGCGGACAGAACAAGATTTGTGATTTTTTTAATTCATATCTACATTACCGAATAGATAAGATAATAGAAAAGTTTCATGTACATAATCGATATTTAAACAAAGATGGTGATTTCTCTCCCAGTGAAAGTAAGCAAGTTTCTGTTGATTTGATTCTATCAACGAAAGTAGTAGTGAACCAGTGATTCTATCAACGGAAGTAGAAGTGGACACTACACCAAAAATGCTGATAGACATCGGTTAAAAACCGATATCTATTTCACCAAGCAGCCGATGTTGAAGCCCCCGATGTTGAAAGTGGGCGCTGATAGACATCGATTTTTAACCGATGTCTTTTCCATTGTTTAGACATCGGTTGCACTCTATGACATCGATTATCCACCGATGTCTTTCAACGGAAAGACATAGATTGCATTCTTTGACATCGGTTATCCACCGATGTCTTTTCTAGAAAAGACATCTGATAGGATAAAAAGACATCAGATATAAACCGATGTCTTTCTCAGCAAAGACATCGGCAAAGACATTAAACATCGGTTATTAACCGATGTCTTTCCATGTAAAGACATCAGTTGCACTTATTTGACATCGTTTTTCCATTGATGTCTTACATAGAATAGACATCAGTTTTACACCAATAGACATCAGTTTTTACATGATGTCTTTAATATTTTTTTATTTTTATTTATTTTTATTTTATACATAAATTTATATTATTACTAAAATAAAATTAAACACAATTATGTTATATAACTCAAACTTACGAATTTTTTACATGAACTTCAAATACACAGAAAATCATTCTTTAAATCTATATTCTAAGAGCACAAAAATATCTAACAAATTACATCCAAAATTCAATTTTACATAAATAAACCTAAATCTATAAGTTAACCGCGTGAAGAGGAATAAAGATATGCCCACAATCTCTTCTTATCTTGAGCTCCCTGCAATTCAGTAAAACATAATTCATATTAACTTTATGAACCTGCAAATATGAGCCAAAATTCCCTCTCAAATATAGAAATCAATGAAGCAACAAAGTAAGTTTCATATTTGAGTTTAGAACACTTCCGCACACAAATGAATTAATTGAGGGAATGATTGAATGAATGAAAATGCCAATAAGGGCAGTCAGCAATATAGTTACTATGTAATATATACTTACTCTTAAGGAAATATTTGAAAAAAAACTAACTCATTGGATTATTTTTAGCAGTTAGGCTAAACCACAAGGTTAGTTATAAAATTTTGTAATAAATCTAACAAGCAAATAGAAGGAATATCAAATTTTTTTTACTTTACTTAAATACTCAAATCATGTAATTCCATATTTCACTCGACTCTAACCAATAAAATAAGAATAAAAATCATTAGTATCAATTAACAAAGAGTCCATAAATTAGCCTATTCACCTTTCTGATTCCAATATAACAAAGTTTTCGATAACATTTAATTAAGGGAAAAATAACATAAACACAATATTGGCCACAGTTGCCTCCCAACAACACTTTAAAACTCAACACGAAACAATATTAATTCAGCAGCATGAGAAGCTCAACAGCAACTAAAAACTAAAAAAAAAAGTAGAAATCAGCAATGAGCCAACAACACACAACAAATATCAAAGTTGCTTCAGTAAAAATAAGCAAACCAGAAAGAGCAATGAGAAAAAACAAGAAAAATCAACAAGAATAGCTCCATCCAGCTCACTATGCACCAGCAAAAACAACTTAGGAGCAAAAAAAATAAGCATTGAGAAAAATCTAGCACGGATTTGCAAAAATTCCAGCAACTATGCAAAGAGAAAGTGTAGCAAAACAGAACATTTCAACCTAAAAACCAACAGAAATTCTAGCAACCTAGAACATTAAATATTGCAGTGGTACTAATCTATATCACAACCTAAGCAGACGAGTTGGTCACTAAACAAGAAATCAGAGTCATGCCCAATGAAAGCTAATGTGATTGAATCTCACAGCTTCAAATTTATAAATAAATTCAAGTGCAAGGCTTTAATACGTGATGGCCTGCTCTATATTGTTCTTCTTCAGCTTCTTTAATTTTTAAGTTTTTTCAGAGTGCGAAGCTGCGCTAAAAGTATATTTTGGAATGAATAGCACATAGGAGAATTTATAATTACCCACAGAAAATCATCTAGAGCTATCCCTCAAGTTTTTAAAACTCAAATCAACGCTTAAATGTGTACAATATGTTCAGTATACACTTTATAAATAATGTGACATTACACCATAAGAATATTCTATTTTTATTCAGATGCAAATATAAAATTAATACTAATTTTTTGTAATTTTTATCATCCTATAACCCCTGCATAACTTGAATTATATAAATCACATACAGAGTGCAGAAACCATAAATAGACAAGATTTTACATGCTTTTTTAAAATTATATATATATATATATATATATATAGTCAATTAGCAGCTAGGCTAGCAAGTGATTCCAGTCAAAAGTTTGGTAGTTTAAAGAAAATTTCATTCAGACGAGTTTCATAAGAAGGGTAATGATTTAAATATTCACCTTCTTAGTGTGCATCATTAATCCATAACATGTATAGATCCCAACATCCTACAGCTTCTTGACACCTCTAGCATTGATTCCATGAGCTGTCACTGCAAAAAGAAATATAATAGCTTTCTAGAAAAATATCAAGATTCTATCCAAATACATGATTTTGACAGGAAATTCACACAAATTCAATTTAGTTTTGACGTACAACTTCTAGTTTCAAGTGAACATTAAATATATCCTTAAGATACCAAAAATGATAACAAAATAAGAATTCATGGCAAAATCAAGTAATTATATCAAGATTAAAAGGATATCAAAAGAAACTTAGATTTATTAGTTGAATCGGATTCATCTTAGAAATTAATTCATATTTAACAATTAAAATGAATACATATATTTAAGAAAATTAAAAACTAATGAAAAAATTCATTTGGTACTCCATCTGAGTACCAATCAAAGTATAGGAAAACATGCTGAAATAATCAAATTAATTTCAAATACCTTATAAATTTCAAGAAGCAAATTTAAAATAGTTAACTTTCTAAATTCTAGCAGATTGCACTCACACCTGATAATGATCATTTGTTAATGCCATCATCCAAATTCCAATGCCTAATAAGCCTCTTTAATCAAACGAAAAATATATGTACATGCAACACATTAATTCATAGAAGATAAATTATGGACTTACAAATCGGTTGAGGAATACTGCTAAGAGCACAATCAAAGAAGGTACCATTGCATTCTTGAGGCAGTGAATAAAAGCAAGCCCTGGTCATAAATTAACTCCCAAGCGGCAGCACCAACATTATAGGAACAGGGCATTCATCGTAATCAGAAGGCGAGACCGAATTCTGAAAATCGATCTAGATAAGACCTGAAGACGCATCTGATGTTGTAAGACCGCATGAGGCAGTAGAAACCCCTGAACGAGGAAAGGTAACAACTTGCTGTCAGCACAAAAAATCCATTACGCCATGGCACAGGGCGACAACAAGCATCATTAAACAATCAGAGAAAGAAGCTCTGAAATAGTAAATTATAAGTAGCCCTAAATGGAAGAAGGTTGTCGCAGGGCGACAATTGGCGAAGCTGATGCAGGGCTGAAACTGTAGGAAGGAGAAATCCCAATTGATTATGGAAAATTAAGCAGATGCGGTGGATCTTTCCTAATAAGAGGGGTAATCTCAAGTCGGAAGACGCAAGAGGGACGCTCGGAACAGCCCCAAGAAGTCTAGCGCGGAAAGAGACGCACAGGGCAAGCGTCGGTGATTGCCAGGGACGGCGGTCACAAAGCTGGGAGAGTCCGAGATGGAATCTCTGGTGGGCGATTTGACACGAGTAGCCGCCAATAGATCTGGTCGGCCCGGCAGAGAAAATCGCACGAGGTGGGGGGTCGGAGATGGCCGCACGGCGGTGGTGAAGAAGCGGGCCAGCCGCTGCTCCATAACTAGTACGTCTACGGTGGATTAAAGGCTGCCCTAGGTAGCGGATAAGACTGCAAGAGAGCGACGGCGAAGGGCTCATCGATGGCATCCAGTGAAGATTGGAATCTGCGGCGTTAGATTGTAGCCGCCAATCAGAAATGGGTCAGCGTGGCCGATATCAAGGATTGAAGAAAAAAGTACAGGAAAAGGGGAAGAGAGCTCCAATTGAGAGTTTAAATTTTCGCAAGGGTTCATTCGAATGAAAATGAGGGTGGAGGTGTTTTATGGGGTTTAAATTATAATACTCCCTCCGTCCCGGGTATTTTTACCCGTTTGTACGGGTACGGAGATTAAGACGTTTTATTTTTTTAATATATAATGTAAGAAAAAGTATGGATAAATTAGTAATTTAAAAAGAAAAAGTGAATAAAGTTGTTGGGATTGTAAAAAGTAGGTAATAAAATATTATGTATTTTTGCCAAAAATGGAATGGGTAAAAATATGTGGGACACCCCAAAATGGTAAGTGGGTAAAAATACGTGGGACGGAGGGAGTAGATATTTTATTGTTTTCAATTTCAAATTAAAATTTTACCTAGCTTAGCCGGTTTGATAAGGGAAGGCAATGGCGTGGAGCACAGGTTCGAACACGAAACAACAATTTATTTTTTCAAATTAAAATTTTAAAAGACTTCGGGGAAAAGACATCGGTTCATGAAACCGATGTCTATCAGCGCTTTTTCAAACAAAACTGATGTCTTTCAGCGAATATACATCATGTAAAAGACATCGGTTTCTAAAAACCGATGTCTATCGCGCATTTTTTTAAGAGTTACAAATAGACATCGCTTGAAAGACATCGATTAGTGAAAACCGATGTCTATCAGCGCATTTTCATAGAAAACCGATATCTATCAGCTTACTTTTTTGCTGATAGACATCGGTTTAGGAAAAGACGTCGGTTTTAAACGAAAAGACATCGGTTTTTAAGAATAACCGATGTCTATTCGGCGATGTTAATCAGTGAATTTGGTGTAGTGGGACCAGTGATTTGATAGTTGTTTGATAGAATAAACATAAACTTGCTTACTTTTAGTGGGAGATGAATCATCTTTGTTTAAAGATTGATGATGTATATGAAACTTATCTATTCGGTAAGTAGTAGTGGACCAGTGGTTTGATAGAATCAACATAAACTTGCTTTCTTTCATTGGGAGAGGAATCATCATCATTGTTTAAAGATCGACGATGTATATGAAACTTATCTATTATCTTATCTATTCGATAATGTAGATATGAATTAAAAAAATCACAAATCTTGTTTTGTTCGGTTGCTGCAACCGAACAGATAAGATAGATGAATTCTTTATTCTGTTCGATTATTACAACCGAATATATAAGATTGATAACTATTCGATTGATGCAAATGAACATATATAAGTTTTATAAGGGTAATTATGTCAATTTAAATATTTTTGGGGTACGTTCAGTAATTTTGGGGGTACGAATAGTCGGCCCCATAAATAAATTATAAAATATATATATGAGATAATTTTGAGGTGCACCTAATGCACCTAGAGTTTATAAGTTTAAAATAGGGAGTAGTGGTAGTTATTTTTATTTTTTATTATTTTATTTTATTTTATGGTGGAAATTAAACTAAATTTTAATTTAACGGTTAAGATCTCACGGGTGCACGGTTGGATGCACCTAACTTCTAAAATATGTCATGTGTTTAAGTGTGAATAAGAGTTCTGAAACTAAAATTTAATTTAAGATTATTGAATTAGAGTGATAATTATTTTATTTTTAAGATGGGAAGGATTTATGAGAAAATTAAGTAAGAAAAGTATGAATAGAGTTGTTTAAAATTGAGAGATGGAAGTACCAGATTACTAATTTTAGTTGCGAGTGTTGGGCCCAATAGAATTCTACATTCGAGTGTTGGGCCCTTTGGTTGGTTTTTGGTCCAACTGCTGCTCTTTAAACATCTGTTGATGGGCCAACTTATTTTTCTTGATCTTTCTTGGGCCAACTCTTTTCTTACTCTAATGAGTCCTAATCTGATTCACTCATTCCTCTCTAATTAGAGTGTCAGCCGAGGAGTATTTGGTCTACGGATGCAACGTGGCTTGGTGGATGGGAAGAGAAGAAGCTCCATTTTTTTCCCCTTATTAAGCCGTTGTTTTTTTAAATTGATGTCGATTTGTTTTACAATTTCATCATGTCTTAATCTAATTTTGTATAAGCTGCTTAGCAATAGTTTACCTTGTGTTAGGTCTAGGTCTTATGATGATGTTGTAGTCTAATTTGTGTTTGAACTTTTGTCTCCTTGAGTTATTGTTTCTAATTAGAGTGTCAACCACCAATGCACCCAATGGTTCAAGCCACTGTGTGCTCACCGAGTCACGACTTGACACATTGACTGACCTGACTAGATCATGTGAGCCGAGTTGGATCGAGACAGGTTGAATAGGATCGATGAACCAAACTTGGATTGAACTCGCCGGTCTAGCTAAACTAGACAAGTTCGAACCGGTCCACCTCATGTGCTGCTTTGTCTCACCAATCGAACCCTTTTTTGAGTCATAATGAATGCGACTATGT
The DNA here is from genome assembly GCA_023678885.1 of Pogostemon cablin. Taxonomy (NCBI): domain Eukaryota; kingdom Viridiplantae; phylum Streptophyta; class Magnoliopsida; order Lamiales; family Lamiaceae; genus Pogostemon; species Pogostemon cablin. The sequence goes on from CM042955.1 coordinate 23,573,090, forward strand.
GTGAGTGTGATTATGGTTAGTAGATTGGTTGGTTGCACATTTGATTTTATTCTATAATATGTGCATATGCAATTGTAAGGAGCTCAACTTTTCAATGATTTTCCCATGTGTGACAAGTTCTCACATTTCCTCGTCTTTATTTTCTTTTATAATTATTGTATTTATAGTTAAATCTTTATGTAATAATAATTACTCATTCATTCGGAATTTAATTTTCAAATATGCAACTCGTTTTCTTATTTAAAAATAATAATAAAATAAAATAAGAATATTGGGTAAAGTTGGGCTTGAACCACTTCTTTCATTAACTAATTCCAAAATTTATACATAAAAAAAACTTAAAATATGTAATATTCTATGAAAGTATAGTTTTTTTTAAAAAAAGGACATCCTTTAATTGGTGTCCTAAATATATTAATTTTTCCCCAATATTAATCAACTGAAATGATATCGATCTAGTGGATGAACATATCCAATAAACTAGATCAACTTGCTAATGCTTTTAAAAAATTTCATCATATTTTAAAATGAAATATAGTAAACTTCTAGCTAAACATTGTTTTTCTCTCTAATTAACTAGATATAAATATATATCAATTGGTCAAAGAACAAGTACCAAACTTGCTAATTAAGTTCTACAATACTTATCAATATCAAGGATCTCGGGCACGAGTTTTGTCAATCAGTCAATAGTTTTTTTTTTTAATAGAATTTGGTCAGCTAATTACCTTTAATTAGTATATACATATAATATGCTAACGCTATACACACAAAAATAATTTTATGGAACGATTAGCAAGCTTTTGTGTGGGACCATTACACTTGATACACTTTTCACCTTTTTATTAGTTTTCGCATTTTATTATACTTCTTCGGTACGCTCCTAATGTGTCAATTTTACTATTTTTGGTATCCGATTTAAAGATATTAATTTCTCATATTTAGTAAAAAAATAAATAATATGGCCTACCACTTCCCTCTAATACAACTACCCACTTTATATATAATAATAATACTCCTTAATTCACATGCAAAAAGCAAACGAACACCTTAGAATCGGACGGATTGAGTACATGTTATCGCTTCTAAACTTGTCTTACAAAACTCATGAAATCTCACCCAAAGTTTAATTTTGTTTAAGTTTATGCCCAATTTTTTTAATTATAAGATATATTTATAGAAAACTATTATCATTTGATACTATAAATTATTACACTTCAACACTTAAAAGAGAATTTAATCTATTATTTAAATGAATTGTAATTTATCATTAAAAAAATAAGAGTGGATATCCCTTACATTTGGATGCATAGAATTTATTCAATAATGTGTATATAATTCTTAATGAATATACTATTTTTTTTATACTTCCTTTGTTCATTAAAAAACTAACAAATGAATTTTTAAAAGAAAATACAAAGCTGATAAACTTGTACTTAGCTCGAATACATATATTATACTCATAACATATTAAGATACAATATTTTTATCTTTATGCACGTAACAACATTTATGGGATGGAGGGAGTAATTCTAATACTCCATCCGTCCGCCGTAAAGGTATACATTTTGCTATTCTGGGCGTCCGCACTAAAGGTATACATTTCCCCTTTTAAACACATGTGACCCATACACATCACTAAATACATTTAATATATGGGTTCCACACACCTCACTAATACAACTATCTATTACCCATTAAATAATAATACTCCTTAATCCATGTGAAAAAACAAATGTATACGTTCCGAGGGACGAAGGGAGTAGTTAAAATAAACATAAAACACTCGATCGGGTGTGCATTCAATGGGGTGTAATGAACACTTTGCCAAGAAATATGAATATATATACTCTTTAATTTCTACATGCACGATCCCTTCGGAGGTAAAGACTTGTGTGTAATCGTTTATGAAATAATTTTCATGAAACGAATAAGAAGTAATAAATTTCATTATAAAAAGTGATATTCAATTGATATAAAATGATAATAGTGTTGAGAATTATTTCACGAATAATTTATAATATAAATAAAAAGTGATAATATTTTAAAATAAGAGCGAATATATCTTTATTTAAAAGTGATATTAGTCCTACTAAGTAGCTAGTCACAAAATTGTAAAATGGTTATATACAGCTAGCTAGTTACCAAATACTACTAATAATAATAATCAAAGATAAAAAGAAAAGATAACAATGGCCATTGGAGCTCATGAGACATGAACATATAATTGAGTGAATTCTCTACTTCTCATCCAATACGTCATCACATGATGTCACGATCCATAGTAATGCAATATATAAAGTATAAACTATATTGATGTTGACTTAATATTTATCTTTTTAGCTCAAAGTATGCATGCATGCCAACTAATATTCTTTAAGAAACTATATATTAATTGTGGATTTTCATTAATCATATTTTAAATTAGTCTAGTTGAATTTTTAACAACGACACCAACAGACATTTTTACTTGTGTTCTGTTTTTTTAATGAGAGAGGGAGATGACTTTATGCAAGAGGTGCTACAGTACGATTTATTATAATTTTCAACTCTTATTGGTGCAAAAGATCATTCATATCGTTATCAAATTTTTTTACATTAAATTTTCATTTTCAGAAGAATGCTTACTGATGTCATGATAAAAATATTCATATATACCTAATTTACAGAGATACTTTCATGCAACTTAATGTAGGTGTTGAGAATTTCACAACGTATTACTCTTTAAAATGACAAATTCTCTTTAAAACATTTGAGTTTTATTGTTCTTTAAAAATGTGTATAACATATCATATATTTTCTTTGTTCCACACCACTCTTCACACTTTTCTTATTCACTCGTTCCACATAATCCTTCACACCATATAAAAGAAAACATCATTTTATCTGACAACCTCAAAAGTTACTTTAATTTCAAATTTATTGTTCTTTTTCACACACGTACCATTACTTTATATTTTTTTATTACTTAAAAATACTATATATCTTCTGAAGTCAATAAATGTGATCAAAAAGAGCAACTAATTTTCTTAAATAACATGATACAGTAAATGGGAATGGTGGTTCTCGGGGACGGAGGGAGTATAAGAGTAAACTTTGAGCACCATCCTTTTCTGCGTCCAATAGCAATATGAGCGACACTTATGATAGGGAATCAAATCCAAACCTTACCCTTAAGACTTATACTCTGGTTATTTTTTTTAAGTTCCCTTGTCTCTCCTACATATTATCCATAATACAGAAAATTCAAATCGAGAAATAAAGAAATTTATACATAAGTTTGTGTGTTCCCAATTGGGGCATCTCCAAATTTGGCCCAATTGATTTTTATGGAAATATAATAGTGAAAGAAAAGAGGGGTCAAGAAATAACACAAGAATTAGGGTCCTCCTCAGTGCTATAGACACGGTAGCAATGGGTGTATTGAGGGTAGTGTTGCTTGTAAAGCTTCACAAGCTCTTCTATCTGTTCACCATCTTTCTTCTTCTCATCACCTCCACCTCCTTCCTTTTTATCCCCCTCCTTCTTCTCTCCTTCCTTCTTCTCTCCCTCCTTCTCCGGCTCTTTCGCCGGCCCGACTGTCAGCAACTCTGTGTGCCAGTTCTTCAGTTTCCCCACTACTTGCACTGGATCAACACTTCCTATTACTGTTAATTTCTTCTCATTCATGTCCATTGCCAGGGATTCTATCCCTGAGTAAAATGATCACACGTTAGCAAACAGAGTATATACCAATCTTGAAATTAGAAGTAAGCTTGAAAATGAGAATGGCATAAAAAGTTGTACTGTAAAATGGAGTATCATATTTTTCAGTGTCAACAAACATGGTATTGGATAAGAAGACAATTTCAGGTTTGTTTAAGAAAACTTACTTTCTGACTGTAAGATACAATAAGTGTACTTTGGGTAATTCGAAGAGAAAATGTTAATGAAACGAATAAATTGTAAAAAGTGAGTGACATTATTGTAATTTCGTGGTATTATAAGAATGTTAATATTGTTAAGTGTTACATTTCAACAAAGATGCATATATACATGGTTGAAGGAGAGAAGTGAAACTTAAGTGTGCAAAACGCAAAGTATAATTTTAGTACTCCATTAATTAATTTGAATATGAAAATATAGTACCTTCAAGGGAAGAAACTGCTTTCATGGCCTTCTGTTTTGCTTTCTCATCATGAACTCCCACTTTCAACACCAGTTTCTGCAGAGTAAGGCCCCCAAGAAATTAGTCACAAATAATTTCACACTTAAAGGTTTGAATTTAGAAGATGATAGAGAAAGAAGAGAATCATTAAATGCAAAAATTATCATAAGAATTTTATTAGTAATCTTCATGAAATTTTCAAGAATATACTTGTGATAGTAACTAAAAACAGAGTAAAGCAAAGAAAGGGATTGGAGGTTTCACCTTAGACATTGATCACAATTCTTGAATTGAGGTTGAAATATGATTAAAAAAAGCAAGGAAAATTACTTAGAAATGAAGGTTGATGTGGTTGAAGAACAAGAAATGGAATAAATATATAGAGTAGTTTGGAGAGAGAGAGAGAGTGTGTGTTTAGAAGGAGAAGGTGAGAGGGAAATTCCTTGCTAGGCAAGGATGAGAGATAGAGGGGGGAGAAGTAGTCATCAGTGAAGCACAAGTCAACTTTGAATTTGGGGAGATTGGAGACAACTTTTACAACACGGGATAGCTCTAGGTTCATCAATAACTTCTCACCATGTCGTTTAAAGAAAATTTATTTTTTAACTAATATTTTTAAGTAATAAATAAATTAAAAAATATTTTATATATACATATTAGATTGAGTTGAGATGTCAAATTTGAAATTGAAAAAAACATTGAGATTATTTGTTTTATTGTGATTATTTATTTATTTATTTATGAAAATAGTAGTATGGGAGAAATATGTGATGAAGTGTGTACTATATTACTATGAATAATCCTTGCTAAATTTGTTTTTTGGAGTATTTTTAAGTTGAATAGACATTGTATTATTTGTATATATAATTTTTCAAACATTTTTATAATAGAAAATGATAATATTAATTATGTTAAGGTTTACTTATATTATAAACCTAAAAATAATTTTTTTAATATACGTACGTACCCGCATATGCAAAATCATTTGGGGCAAAAGAAGTAAAATTAAAATTTTGTGAATTTAAACCTCGGATTCATAAGCCATTAAATTTTTCTTGCAGAGTACTGTAAGAATTAATAAGTCTTCAAGCCACGTCGAAAATATATTGGTATTAATTTAGTTTAATCCACGTATTTTTATTTTATTTTGATTAATTAATGTTCGAGTTGAAATACTATTTCCTAAACCAATCATAGAACGACAGCAAGCTGCTCTCACTAGCCACACATATTTAATTTTGGTTCGTATTTTAACTCTTTCTATGTCATTAACGTTTTTTTTTATTTATTTATTTACTCCATTAAATTCTCGGTGCATCCTGATAAGGAATTCAAATTCGTACATGAAAATACGAAAATTCGTGTATTCATAAAAAGAAAATAACAACTGATTAAGAATTGAAAAATCAATTATACTCTTAAAGAGTTTTAATCATAAGAATCAACTTTAAATCTTAAGAAGATGACAGAAAACAAATCATTAAATTCACATAATTAACAAGAAATACTTGATCGTGCTGTTAATATCTTTTTAACATCACAAAAATGACAATTATTTTTTATAATCTATGTGTTTCCTACAAAGTATTTATTTGCTTTATTCACGTAAATTTAAGAGTATACTCCCTCAATCTCTAAAAAACTTGCACCACTCTTTTCGGCACGAAAATTAAGAAAGTGATAGCTTTTAGGGGTATAATGATATTTTTATATAATATATAAATGATAAAGTATGGTAAGTAGAGATGATTTTTTTTGTAATTAAAGTGTACGGGGAAGGGTGGTTGTTTTTTACTTTTTGCTTTTTTTGAAATGTGCAAACTTTTGTGGGACGGCCCAAAATAGAAAGTGTGTCATTTGAAGTGAGACGGAAGGAGTAATATTTAATATGTAAAGAATAAATGTTGGATATCTCCTTTGAATTTAAAATGAGGTTATATTGTGTTATTTTTTTTAAAAATATTTTGTAATTTGCGAAATATTTCATATTTCAACGTATTAAAAATAAAAGGTCAATAATTTAATTAATATTTTATGTGCTCAAAATACCTCTCATTTAAATACACACTCCTTCCGTCCCACAAAAGTTTGCATATGTCTTTCGGCGCGAAGATTAAGAAAAGTAATAACTTTTAGGAGTATTATAGTATTTTTTGGTAATAAATAAATAATAAAGTATGTTAGGTGTGTGAGGGAAGAGTGATTTTTTTTTGTAAATAATGTGTATGGAGAAGGGTGATTGTGTTTGACTTTTTGCTTTTTTAGAAATATGTAAACTTTTGTGGAACAATCTAAAATAGAAATTTTGGAAAGTGTATCATCTGAAATGGGATGGAGGGAGTATTGAACATTTTCTCTTAAACATGAAGAAGGTTAAAAGATAAAGTCAACGATGATGACTTGGTTTGGAGAGACAAGAGCCCTCTTAACCTTAATTTGTACTCCTTTTTTTCCTCCCTTTTTATTCATCAGCTTCATTAAATATTGTCCTCTTGATTGATTTCGATTTTGACAATTATCACTATTATTATTCATTTAGTACTTAATCAATGGGAAAGTGAGAGTTAGGTATCAACTCAAATCTCAATCGTGGGGTATTGAAAGGGCGATTACTCATATCCGATTCCATAATCAAAACCAATACTTAACGCTATGTTTTTTTTTACGGTTTTAAAATTCGATTGTTAGTTTTTCAAAAGCCACATTCGATTTTTTTAAAATCACTTTTATAAACTTTTACTCCCGACGAATCCTCCGTCCGTCGGATAAGTAGAAATTTGTTTTTTATACGTAGATTTAAAATCACTTTTATAAATGTTTTACTCCCGGCGGACCCTCCGTTTGCCGAATAAGTAGAAATTTATTTTTTATACGTAAATTAAAGAGTATTACTCCCTCCGTTTCAAAGAGAAGTTCCCGGTTACTGTAAATACGGAGTTTAAGAAAAAATTTCTTTTTGCTTTGCTTTTAAGGGTAGTTTTGTCAATTTTGAAATTAAAGTGTGTTGTGGGGTTATTGATTTGTATGTATTTCTTTATTTGGGGTGTGGACTTATTTATTGGACGGATAAAAATAGAAAGTGTGAATTTGTTTATGGGACGGATAAAAATAGAAAGTATGAATTTGTTTATGGGACGTAGATAATATTATTTAATGTTTAGTAAATAGTTATATTAATGGGGTATTTTGTCTCATATGTTAATTATATTAGTGATATGCGAGGGTCCCATGTGTTTAAAAAGAAAAATATGTACCTTTGGCGCGAACGCTCAAAATTGCAAAATGTATACCTTGTTGTTGGACGGAGTGAGTACTTATTTTTTTGGAATACTCTCTTATGAAACGGGTATTTGTGACACGATTGTGAGAAGAATCGACCAATTATTAAAGTATAATAATTATATACTCCCTCCGTCCCACGTTAACGTTGACGTTTGCTTTTTGCATGGAGATTAAGAGATATAATATTTTAATGTGTAGTGAGGTGAGAGAAATAATATTTTAATGTAAAGTGGATAGTTGTATTAGTGTTGTGTGTGGGACCTACATGGAATAATTAATTATTTAGTGTGGGCCCAACTTGACAATAAAGGAATGTAAACCTTAACTTGGAACAACCCAAAATAGAAAACACAAACCTTAACGCGGGACGGACGGAGTAGATAAAATATATTTATTGGTACTTAAAATATGCTTGTAGTGAATCATAGTACTGTAATACTTTAAAAACATATTTTAATTTATTATTCATCATACTTTAATGAATATACTTCACTTTATTTATGAATTAACATATTTTATCTATATAACTTTAACAACGGGTTGACCCGTCTCACAATACATCTCACATAATTACTATCTCACAAGAGACTGTTTTTTTTTTGGTTAATTGCGTTAAAAACCACGAACTTTCAACGGATTGCAAATTAATCCCGACTTTTATAAAATTGCAAAAAAAACCATGACCTTTCATATTTGTGCAATTCGCACCCATCGAGCAGCTGAAGCCTGCCCGACCGCTGACGTGGCGTTGACCTCGCCACGTCAGCTTTTAGTTGATTGCAAGAAAAACCCCAATCTTTAATTAAATTGCAATTTAATCCCAAACATTTGAGATTTTGACATAAAAGACCATCAAATTTTTATTTTTATTTTAAAATTTAAATTCATAACTAAAGATTATATTAAATATTTATTTTTATTTTATATTTTCATACTAAATGTTATACTAAATATTTATTTTTTTACAAAGTCTTTTAAATTTTTTATTTATTAATTTTTTACTGCTCACTCTATCCCATAGTTATCTTCACTAGTACGGTAGATATTTAGTTTTAAAAAATTATTTTTGACAATTTTTTTTGACTTTTTAAGGGCGTTATAGTATTTTAAGATAATAAATAAAGTATAAAGTATGTTATGTGTGTCATGTGGGAGTGTTATTTTTTATATTAATATATAATAACTTTATAAGGTTATTGATTAATGTGATGTGATGTGATGAAGGTAAGTATGAGATGGATGAAAACGAAAAGTATAATGATAAGTACATGAAATTTATTTTGGTTTGTATAAATTAAATCTTAACGAATATTTTTTCTCAGTATAAAACTTGAGTTTATAAATTAATTTTAAATGATTTTTTTAAAAATAATAAAATTCCTTAAACATCTTATAGGTATATTTGTCAATCTCCTACATATAATGTGAAATTACGAAAAGATACTGAGACATGTTCACGAATACTTTGATTTTATAAATTATACTCCCTCCGTCCGCCTCTAACGTCCACATTTTCTTTTTACGCGTATATTAAGGAGTATTATTATTTAATGTGTAGTTGGTAGTTGTATTAGTGGGGTATATGAGTCCCATATATTTATTGTATTAGTGATGTGTGTGGGTTCCATGTGTTTAAAAAGGGAAATGTGGACCTTTGGTGCGGACGCCAAAAATGGCAAAATGTGGACCTATCCGGCGGACGGAGGGAGTAATAATTTTATAATGTATAAAATATTTTAAAAATTAAAAAAAAATAAATATTTCGAGATTGTATAATTTTTTTACTACTTAATAGATATAATTAATTTTATTCACATAATTTAAGTAATAAACATTTTATTCATATAATAATTTTATTATTTTATTTAATAATATTTTAGAGTTTAAATTTAAAAATAAAATATAAATTTTTATTAGATGGTGCAATTTAAAAATAAAAATAAAAATTTATGGTCTTTTTTGCCAAAATTTCAAAGGCTGGGATTAAATTGCAATTTAAGTAAAGGTTGGAGTTTTTAGTGCAATCAACTAAAAGTTGACGTGGCAAGGTCAACGCCACGTCAGCGGTCGGGAATGCTTCAGCTGCCCGATGGGTGCGAATTGTACAAACATGAAAGGTCATGGTTTTTTTTGCAATTTTATAAAAGTCGTGATTAATTTGCAATTCGTTGAAAGTTCGTGGTTTTTAACGCAATTATCCATTTTTTTTGATAAGTTGTAACTTTTTAATAAAATATTACCTCTTCCATGCTGAATTTAACTTCATATTTAATATTTGCACAGCTATTAATAAAAGTCACATATTGACTTATTTTTGAGGTAGTATTATTATTTTGGATAATAAAAAGAAAGTGTTATACTCCCTCCGTCCCGCGGCAAGGGTAGTATTTGCTTTTTGGCACGTGGATTAAGGAGTATTATTATTTAATGTGTAGTGGGTAGTTGTATTAGTGGGAGTATGAACCCCATGTTTTAATTGTATTATAGGGGGTGTGTGGGTCCCATGTGTGTAAAAAAGGAAAGAAGACCCTTTGGGTGGGACGACCAAAATGGCAAAAAGAGACCCTTGCCGCGGGACGGAGGGAGTATGTGTTATAAAGGTGAGGACAATTTTAAAATTAAAGTGCATTAGAGGATTATTAGTTATATGGTCCTTTTATTGAAGTGTGGAGTTGAAATTTGGACAGATCAAAATAAAAAGTGTGAAGTTGAAGTTGGGACGGAGGAATTATCACTTTCATTTAAGATATTTTCACTTTTCATTTATACTACGAATTATTCGTGAAATAGTTTATCACAAAACTAACATGGAACTGGAATTACTCTTTATTACAATGGATGATTATTCTTTAGAACAACGAAGGATCACACTTTAATATAAAAAATAATATTCTCTGTACATGAACTCTATAAGTAAAATAACTCTAAGTATTTTATAAAGTAATAAGTGTTCTAGTTTATGTACTTTTAATAATTTATTATTAATTGTTACGGTGTAATTGTAATTTCACTTTATAATTATGTTGTATTTTACTCTTATGATTCATGTACTATTTTATCTCTATAATTTAATGTTTACTTTAAATTTTAGTATTAATTCTTAGTTCATGGTTAATATTATCATTGAGATTCATAGTTAATTTCTCCTAAAATTTAATATTAATTTTTAGGATTTAATTATCTTTATAATTATAAATAAATAAAAAAATACATTAATTAAAATCGATTGCATCGTGCCACTGGTTCCATCATCCATGCTAGTCACTCTCATTATTTGCAAGGCCGTCTATTTACAAACACTTTTTTACTTCATATACACATTACCTTGATACACCCTCTAAAATCATATATACATCCTTCCCACTTTTACTATAATACCATTAGAATTTAAATCCCTTCACCTACACATTTAACATTTAATATTACTTAGTATACCCAAAAATCCTCCCCCTTATACACGCAACCAAATCACACTTTCATAGTAGAAAAAAGAAGAAGGAAGAGGGACACGGTTGTTTTCAAACCAAGAAGAAGGAAGAGGGACAAGGAAAGCCTTAAATCTCATTCTAACGTCAACAAGAAGAAGAAGTACAACCACCTCCGATTGAGTGGGTTACAAAATCGAAACCCGTACCTGATCTTGAATCAGAAAATGAGGATACAACTGAGTATGAGAAGAAAGAGTCTGAGGATGAGGATGGAAATGGCGATGAGGATGAGGATGAGATTTTCTGACTTATTAGATGTAGATGTGGGCTTGGCCAGGGGAGGACTCCGTGGTGCTAGGGGAGCTAGGCACAATGATGCTTGATTAGTTAAAGAATAATTTCATGCAGTACATAGAGTCGGAGGACACAGATGAGCTCGTGCTCTGCACCCGAGCGTACCTCTTGTATATATTTGGATCGACCCTATTCTCAGATAAGATAGGAAATCGGGTGTCTTCATCTTTGTTGGAATTTATCGCTAATCTCGATGATCTTGATACTTATGCATGGGGAGCTACTATCATGTGATTGATCGTATATAGTTGGGATGATCAATTAAAGAATTTATCGAACCCAAGGGAGGAACGTACTAGAGTATAAGCGATCTCAAATTTATCGTAATTTTATAAGGACGATCGAAAGGGAGGATAGATTGTAAATAAATGCAAGTAAATTAATGCAAGAACAAGAATAAAATAAATGATGGGTTCCAAATGATGCAAGGATGATATTAGCAACATTCATGGCATAAATAACAAAGGAATCATACAATTAATTCTAATCTCTCATGGACATGGCATAGAAGCGATCACTAATTTCACCTAAACTCTCTCTCGAGATGGATAGGATGTAGGCCCTCAATAAAGCTTCCAAAAGCACATAGGATCGAGACCAAAATGAACGCCTCCCACTAGGTACTAATTACTCTATGAGTTCTCTAATGAGGTACTAAATCATAGGCAATATTCTCTTTTAAGGTACTATGAATTCACTAATGGCTTGGATCTTCTCTCCTAATCAACTAATCTCTCGATTAAGCCAATTAAATGTTCTATCAATGGGTTCTAAATCTAAAAGGATATCTTTATCTCATTCTAAATTAATGCACATGAAGTGTATGATGAAATGATTCTATGAACTATCCTAAATACATAATTGATTTCTCAATCTAATCACATGCCCATGACAATTAATCACACATATCATCATATAAATCAAGCAATTAACAATCAATGATAGAAATAACACAAATGCCCAATTAAAATTGAAATCAAATTGTATAAAACCTAAATTATCCAATACTAATCATGAAGCTAATCTCACTGATTAGCCATAACTTGTAGTCGGGTTGACCAATTTAATAATTTATCGAACTATAGGGAGGAAGGTACTAGAGCTTAAGCGATATCACGTTTCTTGCAATTTTATATAGACGAATCATCAATGGATAGGTTGTTCAAACAAGAAAATTAAATCAATTGAAGCAAGCAATGATCAATCAAATAAAAATAGATAGATGAAGGGTGGTTTTCCAAGTTAAGTAAAAGTGAGATTAACAACAATCAAGAAGTGGTATCATGGATATAGGATTAAGGGCCAACACTAAGTTCACCTAAACTCCCTCTTGAGATGGGTAAGATATGAATATCAAATAGCTCAATGGATTGGTTTTCACACAAACAATTCCAACTAGGTACTAAGCTTGAAATGAGAATCTCTTCACACAATTAATCAACCTCTCAATCAAACCAATCACATGTTCTATCAAATGGTTCTAAATTCTAAAGGATTTCTCAATCTCTTTACAACTTATAATTAACATGAAGTGTATGATGAATTGATTCAATGAACTATCCTAAATATTTAATTAATTTCTCAATCTAATCACATTTTCATGACAATTAACCACACATATCAACAATACAAATCAAGCAATTAACAATCAATGATAGAAAATCATAGATCCAATCAACATATGAATTAAAATACACAAATCTCCAAAATTATCCAACAACTCTCATGTTGCTAATCTCACAAGGGAGATTAGCATACCAGATTCATAAGAACATTAACATAGATATTAAGATCCTTACAAAACATGATAAACAATAGGATTCAATACAAAGTATAGATGAAAACTCCCTTGGATGCCTCCAATGGTGATCTTCTTCTCTTCTTTGCAATTCTCCTCTCTTCCTTACTTCTTTTCCTCAAATGGATGGTAGATTTGATGGTGGGAGGATGGTAGATGGTGTGGATGAAGAATGGATGAAGATTATGGTGTAAAATGAAGGAAATGGTGTGTGATGTGTGTGCAGGGTTGAAACCCACGAAAATCTGATGAAATATTGAAGTATTTGGTATTTATACCCCTTGGGAAGCTTCTAGAAGGTTTCTAATTTTTTTACAAATTTTACACCTACACGTCCGCGTACGGTACAGGCCACATGAGTGGCCGTATAGGTGTTTCGGATGATGGAACACAGTCATTCCTTACAGGGCCGTGTGCAAAACACGACCCGTATAGATATTGGCCATGTACTTAACACGGCCGGTCGTGTTGATGCAGCCCCTGTTTTTCTTCATTTTGTTTTGGCTCGTTCCCCTCGTTTCAACTCCGAATTGAGATCCATTTTTTCCTACGTCTTCCTTTTTGCGTCTAGAATTTCTTTTTATATGGAAATCAAATATTTAAGCTCATTCTCATACATTTCCATAAAAATACAAAATACAACCAAATAGTACATAAAATACGGATAAAATACTATTAAAACAGACATAAAAAGACACTAAAATTTAGGTGAAAATATCACTCATCACTCACAAAGGAGATTAGCCTATCATAGTCTTAGAGAAAACAATATAAACAATTGTATCTACAAATCCCATGACAAAACTATAAAGAAGTTCACAACAATTAGAATTAGATTCCCCATTTGAAGTGTTTCAATAGAGAGCTCCTTCTTCTTCTTGTAATCTTCACTCTCCCTTGCTTCCTTCTTCACTCTCCCTTGCTTCCTTGATCACTTGGATGGTGGATTTGATGGAGGGGATCAAGTGTAGATGGATAGATGAAGAATGGATGAAAGAGATGGTGAAAAATGGAAGAAAATGTGTGTGATGTGTGTGTGCAGCCTCAAACTCACGAAATCTGATCTAAAATTGAAGTATTGGGTATTTATACCCCTTGGGAAGCTTCTAGAAGGATTCTGATATTTTTTTGATCCTGCAGCAACATGGCTCGTGTGCTGCAACACGGCCACAGGGTAGCCATGTAGGAGTTTCAGATGTCGGAAAACGGCCAAGGCTTATAGAGCCGTGTTGCGCAACACGGCTCGTGTGTTGCAACACAACTGTTTTTCTTCTTTTGTTTGGCTCGTTCTCCCTCGTTTCAACTCCAAATTGAGATTCGCTTTTTTCTACGTCTTTCTTTTCGCGTCTAGGATATATTTTTGCCTAAAAATCATACGTTTAAGCTCATTCACACATATTTCCATAAAAACACAAAACACAACCAAAATATACATAAATTCGAATAAAATAATACAAAAACGAACATAAAAAGACACTAAAATTTAGGTGAAAATATCACTCATCACACCCCCAAACTTAAAGTGTTGTGCATCCCCAAACAACGAAATGATAAACCAAGGGGTGAGATTTTCACCTAGGAAAAGACTAAACGAACATAAGTAATAACACATCAATAATAATAAGAACTACAAATTATGCTAAGTCATCCTACATCATTAAACTCATAACATGAGAAATTAATAAGTTTAATTTCAAGAGAATAAAAGTGTAATATAGTCCCTTTTTAGTCCAAGCCTCACATAGGTTATCAATTCCACTCAACACTTTTTTAAGTAGGGTAAAACAACACTCATCAATCGATTGGCTCGACTCGCTATAAGCTTGCTCGTGGACTATATTCACAAATCACCAAAGCTTTAATTAGCGATCAAAAAGGTCTTTAATTAGGATTTAATGAAAGGCTCTTTGGTAGGGTAGGAAGAATATAGGTAAGAGTGACTAATCATGTGTAAGTAATCGAAGAGGTAGCTACTTTCTTCCATACCTTCACTTTTCTTTCTTCCTTTCTTTTCTTTTATTGCTCACAAGCAATAATCATCATCATTATCCTTTGGATTGAGCTTCTTATGATGCATGCTTCCTATATTTAATTTTTAAGTACTTGAGCATATTGTTGGTACTTTGCTCTTTTTCTTGTTTTAAGAATGCATGTTCATTCTTTCTTGTGCTCTTTTCATCATTTTTCTTGCTTGCTTACCAATTTCTTTCTTCTTTTGCTTTCTTATCAAACATTTCTAACTACAATCTCCTCAATCACTCACACAAAAAGGGTGAATATATAAGGCTCATGTGGGTAATCAAGGCTTGTAATGTGCTTATATCACAATAAAAAGGCTTTAAGACTCAAAATGGTTAACTAGGGATGATGTTCATGGTAGGAAAATATATGACAATGCCTATTAATGACAAGGATGGCCTTAGATCATGTCAGTAATCTCCACTAATCGGGCTCATTCCTATAGTCCTTGAGCAAGTTCTAGCTTATCTAACACAACCGATCCACTCATGAAAAAAATACCATGTATGCACGGTTGAGGCTCAAATGCTCACAAGTTTATATATTGGACCTTAAAGAACTTATTACACCACATTCATCTCAAAATTGAACAAGTTAAATAAAACATGTCATCATTTGAAAGTGTAGAGATTCTTAATCATAACTTGTTTTCACTTATCACCACAATATATCATCACTCACATTCAAAAATGACTCACAACATCCCAAAAACAAACCACCAAAACAATCCCTAAACAAGAATACGAAAAACACACAAAACATAAAATAAAGACTCAACATACAAGAAACAAAACAAAAGCACATAACATGCAAGAACAAAAATCATCCATCAATAGAAAATGAAGCACACATTTATATCATCCATAATCAATTAGGCTCACAAACATCCCCATCTTTGATTGAAAAGTAAACTTTCCAAAAACATAACATATGAAGTAACATGCTAATCACAACAATCCAAATCAAAATAAATTCATGTCAAGCAACTAGAAGCAGTAGAATATAGAGTGAACTCCCTCAATAAGCATTTGGTAGTAGAAGTTGTTAGCTCCGAGCTCAATTCGTGCTTCCAATACCCTTCATATATGCTCAACAACTCATCAAAATCATTAGCTCCATAATTTCATTAAGAATATGGACTATCATGCACTTCAACACAACCAATTGGACCAAAATCAATCCCAAACTCATGAGAAAAATTTTAAAATTATCCCAAAAATACAAAAAGTATATGCTTACAAAACAAAGTATGTCACACCATGCTATATCCCCCAAACTTAAATTGAAACAAGAATTTCGAGTTAAGTTTGCAAAAAGTGGTGTGACGTACTTACACACTTCAAATTAAACACTTCCCGTATCTTCAATACGCATTCTCCTCATGAGCACAATCAACCTACATACCAAAAATTGCAAAACAAAATCAAATCCACAATCCTTATTGAAAGCATTAAATAAAGCAATAAAGATAATGATGGATTGCCTCCCATCTAGCGCTAAGTTTAACGTCTTCAAGCCGGATGATAGTATTTAGCTCATGGTGGTCTAGAATAGTCCTTAGGCACTGTCATTGATTTCTTCTTGAAGTAGTGCCTTGTGCTCTCACGCTCAACCACAAGAACGTTTCCCTTCTTGTTAAATAGCTCAAGCAATTATTCTCCAAAGGCGTTCTTCACAAGGAATGACCCTTTCCACTTGTACCACTTTTTCCATGGGGCTTTATATGCATTTTGAACTTCAACCACATCCCCCGGTAAGAATTCGGGTATTGACAAGTGTTGGTTCCTTCTTGCAACCTCTTTCCTACAATCACCAAACAAAATTTTATCAATAAAATTATTGAAGTTCTTAAGAGTTTGAAATTTTAATAGAATGTGAAGGTTTTCTCTTGTGTGGAGTAGAATTCATGATCTTAGTTTCTGGAGGCTTCTTTTCATCCATAAGGGCGTGAATCTCTTCTTGATTTTGAAGTTTCACTTTCTCAACCATCTCTTCAAGAGATTCGAGAAATCTATCGAATTTCTCCTTCAACTCTTCTTTTAACTCATTTGCTTTCACCCACTTAGGCACCCTTTCTCTTTTTTTCTTCATAACCTCATCAACCCCCAAACTATCCTCTTCACTAGCTTTAACGACCATGCATTCACTCTTTGTTCCGGAAGTAGAAGGCTTGTTGTTTTCTTCTTGAAGTCTTTCCACGGTGGACATAACTTGATGATTGGTCGTTTATAGTCGGGATGACCAATTAAAGAATTTATCGAACCACAGACAATTTAGGATTCGTGGCCTTCAAGTTATAGTCTCGTATTAGTTAGGGACGATCGAAAAGAGAGAGAATAAAAACACGAAAATAAACTAATTACAATATTTTTGGAATTTTCAAAGTAAAGGAAGTTTTCATGATACACTTCAAATGGATCAATCATGTAACGCATCTAATTGCCTCCCAATTTAAGCTATCATAGTAAGAGCGATCACAAATTCCACCTAAACTCTCTCTCGAGATGAAGAGGATGTAGGCCCCTTACAAAGACCCCAAAATAGCACATAGGATCGATACCTTAGCGAACACCTCCCAATAGGTACTAATTACACGTACGAGTTCCCTAAAAGGTACTAAATCATATGTAATATTCCATTTCTAGGTACTATGAATTCAATAAGGTTGGGTTCCCCTCACTAGATTAATTGACCTCTCGATCTAACCTCTCTAGTGTCCACTTATGTAGATCTAAACATGAGAGGTCGTCTCCAACTCTTCCCACATTAATCCACATAACCCACATGATGAAATGATTCAATTAATTACTAAGACACATAATTGAACTCTCGTTCTAACCACATGCAATAGACAATTAACCACACAAATCAACCATATAAATTAAGCAATTAAGCATCCATAAATGAAACTAATCAAAACCGGGAACACAATTAAACAATATCACAAATTAATCCATAATTCAAGCATCACTTAAACATCCAAAACAAAGAAAATAAAAAGATAATAAGTAGGATTAGATTTCACCAAATGAAGTTTTTACATCCATCGAGCTCATCCTTTCCTTGGTGTCCCCACCTTCTTGGAAAGCAAATAAATCCTAATCTATAAAAACATTTAAAACTACGGATCCCTCGCCCTTAGTCACTTAAAATTTAGGTGAATTTCACACCGATCAAACCCCCAAACTTAAAGTGTTGCTCGTCCCTGAGCAATGAAAGAAAAGAAAGAACGAGGAGGGGAATTCACCTAGAATTGAATCAAGATATCAATGGATGGGTGATCAAACTAAAAATTAAATAAATCAATGCAAACAAGATTAAATGATTAAATGAGTGGTTTTCCAAATTAAGCAAGGGTGAGATTAACAACAATCAAGGAGTGGTAATTCATATATTCATGCATTCAAACTCATATGGTTTAAGGCTTGACTAAGGGCTAACACTAATGTCACCTAAGCTTCCTCTCGGAATGGGTAAGATATGATCTTATAAAGGTTCCATGGTTAGTTCTCAATTAAATCATTCCAACTAGGTACTAGATTCAATTAAGAGTCCCTTCACATAATCTATTGACTTCTCAATCTAATAAATGATATGTTCTATCAAAGGGTTCTAAACTATCAAGGACTTCTCAATCTCTTCATAATCTATAATGCACATGAAGTGTTTGATGAAATGATTCACTTAACTATCCTAAATATGCAATTGATTTCTCAATCTAATTACATGTTTAAAATGATTAAACACACAAAACATCATCAACCTCAAGATATCAACATCAATGATAGAAAATCAATTACCAAATCCACACATGAATTCAAGTACATGAATATTACAAATTATCCAACTCCTAACATGTTGCTAATCTCACAAAGGAGATTAGCCTACAATCATCACAAGATCCATAACATAAACATTAGCAATCTCACAAATCATTGTATTCTAAAAGGTTTAACACAAGATCAAGATGAAAACTCCCTTGGATTAGATCCAATTGATTCTTCTTCCTTCCTTTGATGAGATCCCCTCTACTTTGCTTCCTAGCTTGAATTTGAAGATGAAAATGATGGTGGATTGATGGTAGATCCAATGGATGAAGAATGGATGAAGATGATGGTGTGAAATGGGAGAAATGGTGTGTGATGTGTGTGTGGAAGGGTGGAATTTCGGATCTCCTCTCAAACATTGAAGTATTGGGTATTTATACCCCTTGGGAGGCTTCTAGAAGGATTCTGATTTTTTTCCCAGGATTTTACACGACACGAGTCGTGCTCTGCAACACGGCCATAAGGTGGCCGTGTTGGTCAAATCCATTGCTCCGCACGGCTGTCGCTTACAGGCCCGTGTCTGGCACACGGGCCGTTTGCTGCAACACGAGTCGTGTTCTGTCGCACGACCAATGGGTGGCCGTGTTGGACGAATGTAATGTTCTGCACGCCGTCGCTTACAGGCCCGTGTCTGGTACACGGGCCGTTTGCTGCAACACGAGTCGTGTTGCCGGCACGGCTAGCCGTGTTCTTGCTACCCTGTTTCTTCTTCACTGTTTTGGCTCGTTCTCCCTCGTTTCAACTCCGAATTGAGATCCACTTTTTCCTATGCCTTCCTTATCATATCTAGCATCAAATAAAAAGTAAAAATATTAAGTTTAAGCTCATTCACATACATTTCCATAAAAATACAAAACACAACCAAATAGCACATAAAATACGGATAAAATAATACGAAACACATATAAAAAGACACTAAAATCTAGGTGAAAATATCACTCATCACTTGACTTAGTTGGTGCTTAATTGAGTTCATCCTAGCACCAAATTCTACGATTGTACTTGTCACCATGTCATACCAATTTCCGATTCGATCCATCCATGTCATCTTCAATGCGTGCTATCATCCTTTCAAACAACTCTTCTCTAAGCCTTTCTTTGTGGTCACTTTGGCTGGAATAAGAGGTGTTGGAGTATTGAAAATTTCCCCATAGTTGTGGTTGATTTCCTTCTTGATGTCTAGAAAAATTTTCTTGAAAAACATCTTCCACACCTTGAGGGTATACTTATTGACACATTTGATGAGGAACTCCAAAATCTTCATAACTTTATTGTTGGAATTGCATATCTTGTACTCGGTAATCCGGTTGCAAGTTTGGCCCACAATTTGACATTTGAAATCATTGAAAATTTCCTTGTGTATTCATAGTGGGAAGAACATTTCTATTCACCATATCTCGAAGAATATCCATGTAGTTCATATTTTTGGGCTTGTTCTCTTTCTTCTTCCTTCTCAAGGTATTGTTAGGCTTTTTCTGCGCACTAAAATTAATCCTCAAGTGTAAGGATATCAATTGTAGCAGCAAGCACCCAAGTTAAATTATCGATCCCGCTAAGACAGTTAATTATTTATTTATTCTAAATTACTATTTAATAAGAATTACGTAACCAAATTTCCAAGTTTTGAAGTAAATTAATTATCTAAATTACTGAAATATAAATAACTAAATTAATTAAAAGGCAATAAAAATAAAAGCAAGCTTCTAATAAAGAGATAACGAACAGTTCTAAGGTATCAGGTAGAGACTAATTAATTTGGGTTATTAAACTTACGATTGTTCATTCATGCAGTTTCATTGAAAATACTCCACATATCCCTGTTATCCCACCGAATATGATTCGATTTTAAGCTAACAGTATAATCTGGTTTAAATCCTAAGGTGCGCAAATATTACCAAGCCTTATTCCTAGATACTAATCAAAGTAAGCAACAATAGCTCCGGAAGGTAAGCCCGACTAACAAGATATTTTCTGGAATTACTACAAGGTTCTATTCACTTCTTACTTGATTGTCTAATTGCATTGTTCCACTAAACTAATCAAGTATTTGATTAACCAGTTCATGAAATTAAAGTGCTTACAGCGGAGCTACTCTAATCCCTAACAGATAGACAATACCAATCATGAACGCACACAAGCTAACACAATAATTCAAGCATTATAGCGGATGTCATGAATATATTATGAAGACGTTACGAAATAGAAAAACATGTCTTAATAAAATAAGTAAAATCAAAAGCTCAACCGCATAAAATCCCAATCTTTGGTCTAAATCCCCAAATCAATTAAATCAATCCATCAAACCCTAGAACTGTATATAAAATTAGCCCATGAGGTCACAAGCAACACTCATGGCTAAGCAATTCATACCAAAAATCAAAGTAAAAGGAAGGAAAAGAAAGGAATTATGAAACCCTAGTGTAGACGTAGTCTTTCGTTCCTTCTCCGTCTCTCCAATTGCTTGATTCTCCCTCAATTAGCACTTGGAACCCTCTTGGAAGTGGATGGATGGTGAAATCAGGTTGTCAATCTGATATGGAAGTGTTGGAGGTGTGAATTGATGATGGATTATGGATGGGTTCTCTCCAATTTGTGTATTGATCTCCCTAATTCTCTCTTGGACTGTTGCAGGGCTGTTTTCGCGACCAAAACTGCTTCAAAATCGCGACTTGAGGGTATACATATATGCTGCATCGAACAGGTCTCGTTTGGGCCCGATTTTGGGCCGCTTGGCACCTTGCTCGAGCCGAGCTCATGGCCGAGCGACCCCCAAACCAGCCGAGCCACATATGGATGGAACGGGAACGTCGTGTAGGCTCTGTGGGATCCCAGCTCGGCTGAAAATTCACAAAAAGTAGGTCCCGCTCGAGCCGAGCGACCTCCCGAGCTGCAGAGACTGCACTGCGCGACTTCACCGTTTTGAGCATAACTTCTTCATATGAATTCTGAATTGAGTGATTTTTGCGCTCACGCGTTTCTCTCTTCCTTGGCTTTCTATCTATGTAAAGAACTCTCAGAAACTCCAACATTTGAATATGTAAAAATTCATGTAAAGTGGCTCCTCGGTACAGCATTCGCGATGTTAGCACTTTGATCATAACTTTCTCGTTTGAAATCCAATTGAGGTGTTCTTTATGCCAAAATGACCCTCTCTTCTGTGGCTTTCAAGCCATATATCACATGATGAATTTGGACGTCTATAAGAATACAGAAATTTATTCAACATGGACTGTATTTTTCAGCATTCCTTCTCACTTTCACTCCTCATTCCAACTTTGAACTTTTGATCATGTTTTACCTTTCAAAACTCAACAAAACACCTTAGTAGCATCAAAATCATGTAAATACTCAAATGTACACAATTCCATGCAAAAGTAATAACTTTCCTAAGCAAAACGGTGTAATGGGCATATATAAAATGCGTGAAATTCAACTCTCAACAGGTATGCACCTACAAGAGAAAGAAAGATTTTAACAAAATTTTCTAAAGCAAAAATAAAATGCAAAAATAAGAAAAAAATATCCTTATTAAGACCACTCTAAATAATCCTTCATCAAACTACTAGCAACCGTTACCTCCCCGGCAACGATGCCATTTGATTGGTCTTATATAGTCGGGATGACCAATTAAAGAATTTATCGAACCTAAGAGAGGAACGTGCTAGAGTTTAAGCGATCTCAAGTTTATCGTGATTTTATAAGGACGATCGAAAAGGAGGATAGATTGCAAATAAATGCAAGTAAATAATGCAAAAACAAGAATAAAATAAATGATGGGTTCCAAATGATGCAAGGATGAGATTAGCAACATTCATGGCATAAATAACAAAGAAATCATACAATTAATTCTAATCTCTCATGGACATGGCATAGAAGTGATCACTAATTCCACCTAAACTCTCTCTCTCTCGAGATGGATAGAATGTAGGCCCTCAATAAGGCTCCCAAAAGCATATAGGATCGAGACCAAAATGAACACCTCCCACTAGGTACTAATTACTCTACGAGTTCCCTAATGAGGTACTAAATCGTAGGCAATATTCCCTTTTAAGGTACTATGAATTCACTAATGGTTTGGATCTTCTCACCTAATCAACTAATCTCTCAATTAAGCCAATTAAATGTTCTATCAATGAGTTCTAAATCTAGAAGGATATCTCTATCTCATTCTAAATTAATGCACATGAAGTGTATGATGAAATGATTCAATGAACTATCCTAAACACATAATTGATTTCTCAATCTAATCACATGCCCATGACAATTAATCACAAATATCATCATATAAATCAAGCAATTAACAATCAATGATAGAAATAACACAAATGCCCAATTAAGAGTATAAAACCTAAATTATCCAACACCAATCATGAAGCTAATCTCACAAAGGAGATTAGCCTATCATAGTTTTAGAGAAAACAACATAGAAAATTATATATACAAATCCCATGATAAAACTATAAAGAAGTTCACAAAAATTAGAATTAGATTCCCCATTTGAAGTGTTTCAATGGAGATCTCCTTCTTCTTCTTCTAATCTTCACTCTCCCTTACTTCCTTAATCACTTGGATGGTGGATTTGATGGAGGGGATCAAGTGTAAATAAATAGATGAAGAATGGATGAAAGGGAAGGTGAAAAATGGAAGAAAATGTGTGTGATGTGTGTGTGCAGCCTCAAACCCACGAAATATAATCTAAAATTGAAGTATTAGGTATTTATACCCCTTGGGAAGCTTCTAGAAGGATTATGATATTTTTTTGATCCTGCAGCAACATGGCTCGTGTGCTGCAATATGGCCACATGATGGCCGTGTAGGCGTTTCAGATGTCAGAAAATGGCCAATGCTTACAGGGCCGTGTTGCGCAACACAGCTGTTTTTCTTCTTTTGTTTTGACTCGTTCTCCCTCGTTTCAACTCCAAATTGAGATCCGCTTTTTCCTACGTCTTCCTTTTCGCGTCTAGGATATATTTTTGCATGAAAATCAAACGTTTAACCTCATTCATATATATTTTCATAAAAATACAAAACACAACCAAAATACATATAAATACGAATAAAATAATACAAAAACAGACATAAAAAGACACTAAAATTTAGGTGAAAATATCACTCATCATCCTGGCATATCTATACAGACAGCTTGAGGATGTATCCATATTTACCTTTCGACAGATGATTGGATATACCACTCTTTTAAATGAAGGTATTTTTATGTTATAGTGGTCCATTTTATTTGTATATTATTAGGGATCTTGGTTTTTGTAATAAACTTTGTTTTCAACTCTATGACTTCAGGTATGGATTTATGAGCAATTTTCTACTCTGATGAAACCTCTGCACAATTCTAGCTACAAAGTTGAATATCATTGGCTATGAAATGAGTCATTTAACATGCTTTTATAGTTCAGGCCTAACAAAGGTCTAGGGTTCTGACATCACCGCAAAAATTAACCTCACCTGCATATGAGGGGTGTATTAGAGTTGATAGGTATTTTTTAAGCACTTCAATATAATCCCCAAGTATGAAGGATATCAATTGTAGCGGCAAGCAACCAAGTTAAATTATCGATCCCAAAAGGACAGTTAATTATCTACTTCTAAAATTACTAATATTAATCAAGACGAGTAACGGATTACCAAGTGTTTTGAATTAATTATCTATGAGACTAAAAATAATGAATAACTAATAAAATCAAATCAAATAAGAAAGAATTTAAGTTTGACTCAAGAGACGATCAATAGTTCTAAGGTAATCCGGTATAGACCAATTAGTTTGAATTCTTAGACTTTCAATTATTCATTCATGCAGATTTTATGAAAATGCACCACTTAACCCTGTTTTCCCACCGGATATGATCCGATTCAAAGCTAACAGTATAATCTGATTTAATTCCTAAGGTGCGTGAATATTACCAAGCCTCATTCCTAGATACTAATCAAAGAAAACAACAATACCTTCGGATGGTAAGTTCCACTAACAAGATATTCTCTGAAATTACTACAATGCTTTATTCACTTCCTACTTGAATGTTTAATTGTATTGTTCCACTAAACAATTCAAGTATCTGATTTACCAGTTTATGGAATTAAATTGTTTATATCGGAACTACTTCAATCCCTAATAGATAGACAATACAAATCATGAACGCACATAAGCTAACATAATAAATCAAGCATTATAGCGGATATCATGAAATTATTATGAAGACGTTACGAAGCAAAAAAACAAGTCTAATTAAAATAAGTAAAATCATAATATCAAGTGCATGAATTCATAAAATTGGTCTAGCTCTCCAAATCAATTAAATCTATCATTCATACCTTTAAACTGTAAACAAAATTAGCCCATGGGGTTATAAGCAATTCCCATGGCTATCAAAGTCATACAAAAGTCTTGACAAACAAAAATAAAAGAAAGAAATAGAAAAATCCTAGTGTCGGCTTTATTTCGCTTTCCTTCTCTGTCTCTCCGATTGAATGATCTCCCTCTTGAATAATCCTTGAATCTCCTTCGGTGTAGATGGATGATGGAATGGATGATGGGATGGATGTGTATGATGGTAGATGATAGATGGGGGTGATCCCCCTGTGGAGGTGGTGTCTCTTATAAATAATGGTGTAAAATATATATATATATATATATATAGGTGTGAGAAGGGAATGCGATAAGGAAATTAATTATGCTCCAAGAAATAGGAAATATGGGCTAATTTTCAGAAATTTTCGGAAATTTCCAGTGGCAGCTGCGCGACCTCGTGAATTTGAGCATAACTTTCTCATTCGAATTCCGATTTGAGTAATTTTTACAACAAAGAGATCTTCTCTTCCGTGGCTTTCCAACTATGTAACAAACCACCAGTTTTGAATTACATAAAAATAAAGAAAAATTACGCAATGTGAGCATGCATTTTTCAGCATTCTTTCACCCTTTCACGCTTTATTCCAACTTAGAACTTTTGATCCTGTTTCCACCTAAAACTCAACAAAACACCTTAGTAGCATCTTAATTACTCCCTCCGTCCCATTTCAATGTTTACGCTTCTGTTTTGCGCATCTCATTTCAATGCTTACGTTTTCCTTTTTAGGAATATGAGACCAACCTAAAAAAATTAATATATCATCCAACACTGATACACCTATCTACTTCACATCAAATATTATATTTTTCCACCCATTATCTATTAAAATATAATACTTTTCAATCAACGTGCAAAAAGCAAACGTAAACATTGAAACGGGATGGAGGGAGTATGCAAGATATGAAAACCACGCCATTATACACAAAATCATGGCCACATTCTATAAAAAATGGTGTAATGTGAGACCTAAAATACGTGAAATTCCACTCTCAACAAGCCCCCAAACTTACCTGTTGCTCGTCTCGAGGCAATGACATAGAACACCAATAGAGTAATTGAGAGGAAATTTCACTGCATAGCACATCCAAGACAATATAACAATTCAAAAATCATACTTCAAATACTAAGATAACCATCCATCTAAGAATATACAATTCAAATCAACTACTTCACTTTTTCGGAGTGCTCATCCACCCATTTTCACGGGTAGTATTTACGCTCATCACTCAAGTGTGGGATATACACTTTAGGGTAAGGTATTTACACTCAGAATCAATTCAAACACATGCGTAATCATAAGCTTTGCAATCATCTCAACTCTTGACTAAAGGAATAATATCAACAATAGGATCACAAAGGTCTTGCATTAGGGTTTAATGTTGGCTCTTTGGTAAAAGTAGGAAATATATGGGTTAAGTGACTAATTCACTAGTAAAGAATCAAAGAAGAGTTATAGCTTTTCAACAAACAGCTTCATTTTCTTCTTTCTCTTTCAATGCTCTTCAACTCTTCTTGCAATATGAATTCCTCCTTCACTTTCAAACTCAACTTCCTTATGTGAATCTTTTTTTTCCCCTTATTTTTCTTTCAAATAAAGGTACCAATTTCAGGCACTATCCTTTTTCATGGGGTACCAGTTTCAGGTACTACCCCTTCATACAAGTTTTGACTACTCTCTTCAACAATTTTCATCACTTCCAAATTACTTCTCCTTATATTCTTCTTTATAAGACTCCAACTTGACTCCTTCAACTCTCTATTAGGTAGGAATTTTTAAGGCTAGCAAAGAGATCAATTGGCTAATCACGTAGGCTTTCCAACAAATAAGGCTTTTAGGCTCAAAACGATTGACTACGAAAAATTTTCAATAGGTAGGATAATAATTTGGCTAGTGACTAATAAATAACAAAGATGGCCTAAGATCATTTTCTATTGTCTAGTCAAACACGTAGCTTCAAGCAAGATGTAAAGTCAAGTTCTAGAATACATGTGTATGAACGATACTCACAAGAATAAACTTAATCATGCAACTTGTCATGATTTCAAAAGGCTCAAAATCTCGAGTTAAATTTATTTTTTGCCCTATAACTAAGCAAAACTTCGATTTTTGCCCTAAAAAAGATAAGTGGTTCAATTTTGCCCTGTAACTAACGAAAATTTTCAATTTTTGCCCAATTTTCGCCGGAAAATACAAATTTTGCCGGAATCCGCCACGTCATGCTTCAATTTGGGGGTTTCCGGCTGCTCAATCCGACGTGGCAATTTTGACTTTTTTTTACACTAGAGTTAAATCATTTTTTGCCCTGTAACTAATCAAAACTTCGATTTTTGCCCTAAAAAAGTTAAGTGGTTCAATTTTGCCCTATAACTAACGAATTATTTCAATTTTTGCCCAATTACATGACCTTCTCTTATTTTTTTTAATTGAATCACGAATTTCTATTTTTATCACGAATTTTAATTTTTATTCTTTTGAATTGATTTTTTTGTGTTTTAGTTTAATTACAAATTTTTCTATTAATAAAATATATGACTATCTTAATTAATAAATAATAATATTAAATATTAAATATTTAAAATAAAATAAATTAATTAAATATATTAAATATTAAAATTTATTAAAAAAAATTTTCCCGACAAAAAAAATACTCCCTCCGTCCGCTTTCAAGGGTTCCATTTTTCCATTTTGGGTGTCCGCCCCCAAGGGTCTCATTTCCTTTTTTATACATATGGGGCCCATACACACCCACTAATACAACTAAAAAATGGGATCCACCCCTCCACTAATACAACTACCCACTACACATTAAATAACAATACTCCTTAATCTCCGTGCCCAAAAGTAAATGATACTCTTGAATTCGGACGGAGGGAGTAAATGGGAGTGATAGTTATTACATATATTTTCGAAGGAAAAAAAATGTAAAAAAAATTCTTGTGAGTTGTAAGAAACCTCTCTGGCCTAAACACGAGAGGGTCGACCCAAACGCGTGGATCACGATGAATCTTCCATGAGTTAATGAATATATGAGTGCCTTTGGGGATATGGTATCCTGCAACGATACAATCTTCTCGTGCTTCGCGAGGGTTGATGGGTACCGGTGGCAAGAGGCGCATCGTTTCCTTGATTACAGCTTTGATGTAGACTAGTTTTTCCAAGTCGGTTTCTCTTACAAGCCTTTCACGACCAACATGAAGGTCTAGTTCTTATTGAGCCCTTTTCATGGTGTGGTGATTCTCAAGAAGTAGACACAATGTTCATATAAGAGTCACAGCTGTTGTGTCAGTTCCTCCTACCATCATTGTCTGCATGCAAGAAAGATAACTAATTAGCTATATATGAAGGCAAATTGGAATATGAATTTATTTTTTTAATTCTTCTTCTTATTTTGTTTTAATGACCTATTTTATCTATGGGGGTTAACCTTTTTGAGACTTAGTAACAGTATTATAGTTATTAGCCCTTAGAAGAAGTGGTGACCACAGAATTTCACATATATAGAACTAGTTTCATGGATACCTCGTGCATGAAAGATGATCACATTTTTTTTCGCAATGAATTACAATAATTAGTTAATTCCCACAACTTCCCAAATTGCATTAATTTAATTCAAATTTCATTGATATTTTTTTTTTAAAAAACTAGTATCAAACGCCATTCTGCCACTTAGGTAAACCAATACAATAATAATATTATATATAATATAAAATATTTATAAATGCGTAATAAATTACTCTCATCCCATTTTTGTTGAAAATAATTTTTTTAATTTTTTCTTATATTCATATTTAATTTTTGTTAGTTGATCGACACACCATTTTTTTCCTTCGAAAATATACGTAATAACTATCACTCCCTTTTTTTTTGTCGGGAAATTTTTTTATAAGTTTTAATATTTAATATATTTAATTAATTTATTTTATTTTAAATATTTAATATTTTATATTATTATTCATTAATTAAGATAGCCATATATTTTATTAATAGAAGAATTTGTAATTAAACTAAAACACAAAAAAATTAGTTTAAAAGAATAAAAATTAAAATTCGTGATAAAAATAGAAATTCGTGATTAAATTAAAAAAATAAGAGAAGGTCATGTAATTGGGCAAAAATTGAAATAATTCGTTAGTTATAGGACAAAATTGAATCACTTATCTTTTTTAGGGCAAAAATCGAAGTTTTGATTAGTTACAGGGCAAAAAATGATTTAACTCTAGTGTAAAAAAAGGTCAAAATTGCCACGTCGGATTGACCAGCTGAAAACCCCCAAATTGAAGCATGACGTGGCAGATTCCGGCGAAATTTGCATTTTTCGGCGAAAATTGGGCAAAAATTAAAATTTTTCGTTAGTTACAGGGCAAAATTAAACCACTTATCATTTTTAGGGCAAAAATTGAAGTTTTGCTTAGTTATAGGGCAAAAAATGAATTTAACTCCAAAATCTCACATGGCTATAGGAATGAATGAACAATCCTAATAAAGCTACATAGCTAATCTTTCATGCATATAATTAAACTTCAAGCATCTCAATACCAAAGCACAACATCAAATTGCTTCCCAATCACAATCACACATATAATACCATCAATAGGGGTGGAAAAATACGGCATACCGAAAATACCGATACCGTACTGAAATTTTCGGTATGATGTTTTTTATACCGTTACCGATACCGAAATATCGGCATACCGATATTTCGGTATACCAAAATTTTGGCATACTTAAAATGCATACCGTTGCCAAAATGTAATTCATATCGTGCTGATTTTTCGGTATATACCGCACCATACCGAAATGACAAAATTTTATTACATGCTGAAAATTCAATATACCGATCATACCGAGTATTATCATCATACCGAAACATACCAAAAATTAAATATTAAATTCTTAACCATAAAATTTTGATAGATTTTTAAATACTGTTTAAATATGAAACACAGTATAGCTTTTGAAGAGTAACTAGCAATATCTCCATATTTATAGAAACATCAAAAGGAGTTATTTATGTGCATAGACATAATTTGGTTGGACTGTTGGAGCATTTTGAATAGATCAGAATGTGACAGTATTTGACTCCTAATCACAAGTTTTGAGCCCAGATTTCACATGAAAGACAAATACAATCATCATTCACCAAACAAAAATCAAACAGAGAAGAAGATAAAAAGAAAACCCAACAAATATATGTAGTATAATCAAAAGAACTCAATTAAATTATAGAGACTATACATATAGATACAAATCTAAATATTTTTTTACAGATCTAAATTCTAAATATTTTTTTTATAGATCTAAATTTTAAAACTCAAATACATCACACAGAAATTTAGTGGCTAATAGAGATGGGTTATGGGTTGGAGACTTTAGCAAGGCAGCAGACGGCTAATACCTTGGCGTCGTTTGGCTCCACACCTAGCGTATGTCAATTTTCCGATGTGGTTTTCGCCAAGATCCCCAAATTCTGCTCCTCATCTTGAAATTTGACCTTAACATTATTTTAAACTTTGAATGAAAGAAGAAAGAGTGAAAGAACGATTGCAGACAGAAGTAATTGAGACTCCCCTACGTAGCATCGTGATTTGGGACTCTCAATTTGGGAGCCTGTAGTGTTTAGGCAGGAGAATCTTGACCTAATGGATATGATGTTGGGATTTGGAAAAGTTAAATGGGCTGGTATGATTAAATGGGCTTAACTTTTGAGAATATTATTTTTGGGCTTGGTTAGTTGGATCCTAAAATAAAATTATATATACAAAAATAAAATAATATAAAATATATATAATTTTTTTGGTATACCGAAATATCGAAATTTTAGATCAGTAGATACCAATACCGAACTGATTTTTTCGGTAAGCGCTCATACCGTTTCGAAAATTTCGATATATCTAAATTTCAATATTTTTCGATACGACGAGCTCGGCATACCAAGTTTTCGGTTTTTTCCCACCTCTAACCATCAAGTGTTAATAAAATCAGAAAATCATCATAGAGAACTAAAAATCAACTATACCGACACTATGACCAACAAACAAAAAATAAACACTAACAAAACACCTGAAAAATTACAAAAAGTCGAAAAATCAAAATTCACAAATAAATCAAAAATATCAACTAATCGCAAAAAATCGACTATCCAAGCAAACAAAACAAAACAATGCAGAAAATTTACTTCAGTGCATCAACACAAGGTATGTACGTAACCCCTCAAACTTAGATCAAATAAGGTGAGAGACTAAGTTTGTAAAGAAGTATATACTGTAGTCGAGCAACACTTAATAAAATTCCTACACCACACAAACACATAAAAGAAATTAAAACAGGAGGGACAACCCCCAACAAGCGCTCATGTTTCGGAGAGTCACGACAGAATACCTCTAGCTCATCGGAATGACCATGGATATCTTTCATCCTTGCCATCGTATTCTAATCGCAGTGCTTCTTCGTAAATCCAATACTTATGGCAAAGGATGACATCGTTGGCATTCTTAAAATTTATCTTGACCTTGTCAACTATATTAAGATCAAATTTTATCAACCTCTTCATTCTACTCCACCACTTATTCCTTCTTCCGACGAAAATTCCCAACTTCTCTTCTAACTCCTTTTTACCCTAAAAATATGTGAGGAATCATTAGGTAAAACAAAGTAAATAGAAACAGTATCATCAAATTCAATGCAACTTAAAGAGGTCAAAGGAGCATCTTAATTACGCAAGATATGAAAATTACCACACCATTATACACAAAATCATGGCCACATTCTATAAAAAATGGTGTAATGTGAGACCTAAAATACGTGAAATTCCACTCTCAACAAGAATGTATTAATTAAATATATTAAATGATGCTCCTATTTATCAACTTAATCTTTTAGATGAGGTGTTCATTTAACAGATGAGCAAGTTGCTTTAAGTACTCCACTAGCACTCCACCTTCTCCAAATATACTAGTTCGCCATCTACTGCTAGGACTGCAACATGTTGCTTGTTCGTCCTCTAGATGTGCCAAGTTTAGAAAGAAATTCACATATGTAATGCTACATAAGATTAATGTATGACAAATAATTTCAAGGTGCAAGCAAACTTAATATCTTTGGTTATTGTAATAAGAATTTCTCTCTTTTTTAATGCCAACTATTAGGAATATGATCAAAAAATAACGGAGCTTTAACAAGAAAGATGGTACATTCGATAACCGTTGGACGAAAACCCCAATTTCTATTCAACCAACAATGGATGAACAGAATTGAAAATTTTTGTCCAGGATGGTTGAAAATTTGGCTGAATTTCGATCACTTGTGGTTGAAAATTTTGTGATTAATTGACCACTTATGGTCCAAATTTTTGAAAAATATCGGTCTCTAGAGGTCAGAAATTTTGTAAAAATAAAATAGTGGCAGTCGAACACTGAATGCTTTTTCACATATTACTAGTCGAGCAAAAACTATTTTCACTCTAAATACAACTATTTCAATACCATGTCATCATAATACAACTGCTTCAATAACATCAACTCCGCTCTTGTGTAATCGGCCTCTCCATATTTTTCGTATTTTAGCAATTCCTGCGTTTCAAACAAGTCCATGAAGTTTTCATCCATAATAAAATATCTACTCATTTAATCACATTTGGAGATCAAACTACATCGTGTAGATGGAATGAGTGAATCCTTAATAATAAAAAAATAACATAACTCACAAGTTCATGCCTACAAATATTATTGTTTGACCACTGATGGACGAAAATATTTAAATATTTCAACCAGTGATGGTCGAACACACTTCAAACACATCGACCAACATTGATCGAAAATATTAGGTATGTTCGACCGGTGGTGGTCGAACAGAATGGCTAAAATCGCTCAGTGGTGATCGAACATCTTGTTTCCTATTCAACCCTGGTTGGTCGAACATTTTAATGTACTTTTAATGTATTATTATTATGATATGATATGATAGTGTATTTAATTTGAATAATGAGAATATTATTTTTCCAGTGTTGGTCCGGTATATATATGACTATATATTACGCGTTCTTCCGTTAGTGTAAAAACGTTAACATATTTACATAAGGATAAATATAAACGGATCAAATTGATCCGGATCAATTGAGTTGTTATGATAAGTTTTTAATAATTCAAAATATTCAAAGACTAAATTACCCTTTTAACATATAAGGTAGTATTAATTATAATTTAGGTAAGAATTTATCATATTAATTGAACTAATGAGATGCATTAATTGTTTTACTTTTCTTATAAAATAATTTTAATTATAATATAAACATTAATCTATATCTAATTTATTATTATTAATTAAACAAAATTATATATATTTAAATTTATATATACATATTAATAATAAATATGTTTATAATTATTAGTAAATAATTATATTTATAATTTTAATTATTAAATTATTCATTAGTTATATTTATATACTAATAATTATATACACTTATATTATATTATATTATATATATATATATATATATATATATATATATATATATATATATATATATATATATGTATAAAGTTATATTTAAAAATATATATAAATATACCATCTCTATAAATATTTATAAATGTTAAATAATTAATTTAAAAAAATTCAGTATATTATTAAATAAAATTTTAGTTAATAATTAATACTCCTAATAATTAATAAAAATTGAGAAATTAAAAGAAAAATTATAATTAATTTAGTAAGAAAAAAAAGTGAATGACAATTAAAAAAATTATTAAAGAAGTTAAAGAATTTTTTTTAATAAAATTAATATTTTTATTAATAAAAAAAATTTATAATAAAATGTATTATATAAATTAATCAAACTAAATAAAAATGAATATATATCTTTATCTACATTAAATTTTAATTAATAACTAAAATATACTAATAGTCAATAATTATGGGGATTCAACATGAAATAAAAAAAATATTCTTATTGTTCATATTTATAAAATATGTAATATAACATAAAAATAAAAAACTCTCACACCTAAAAAAATAATAAAAATAATAAAATAAAAACTTAACATGTTAAAATTTTACAATTCTCTTAAAAATAATAAAATTAATCATATGTAACATAATAAATAAAAATTAAAAAAGCTCACGACAATAATAAGAGAAAAAAATAAAGTTCTTATTAAAATTAAATTAAATAAATTAATTGAATACAGTAAATTCTTTAAAACCGAAAGAAACTTGAGAAAAAATTTTCTGCCGGGAGTGAAATAGACGTAGGAGAAAACCTTATTTATACGCGGTGAAAATTAAATATTTTTTATTAATATTTTATATTAGATTTAAAATAATTATTTTATTTATCTTAAAAATAATTATATATTTATCTACATTAAATATTAATTAAGAATTAAATTTAATTATTTGATAATATCTATAAATTCTAAAATAAAAATATGTATTTGTCTTTATCAAATTATAATTAATAATTAAAATAATTGAGAAAAATTGTGGACATGACACTTTGTCAAAATTAACCTCTCATTTAGTATATTAAATTAATATATATTATTAAATTAATAATTATAGATCTTATTTTATGTATACTAATTGTGAATATGCTATTATAAATAACTTTTATGAACATGATGTGTTGCAACATGGTTCGCTCGAGTAATTTTTAAAGAAATGATCCTAAGAACGAGCTCAAATTCGCTCGAGTAATTTTTGAGTTGAGTCGATCTGGATTGGACTCATTAAGTAAAATGAGTCGAGTTTACTGAAATGGGAAAATTGAGACCTTTGAGTGTGACGCCTAATATAGTAAAAATTGGGCATTTAAATGGGACGAAGAGAGTAGTAATTATATAAATTAATAATTTAAGTAAAATATTTAATTAACATAAATTTTATGTTCATAATAATAATACAATATATTTAACTTATTTAATTTAAGATAAAGTATATACTAATAAATTAGTGTAGCATGAGAGAAAATCATCCATGTCTTTTTTAATAAATAATTATTAATTAAAATTAATTTTAAGTATAATATATATATATATATATATATATATATATAATTTAATAAGTCGTCCATGTCTTTTTTTATTTTTAACTAAATGATTATTAGTTAAAATAATTTTAAACATAATATATATATATATATATATATATATATATATATAATATAAAATAAAAAAAATATGTAACCTAATATATATAATATAAGATATTTAAATAATCTAAGTTAGTTATAATTTATTTATGGAAGAAAATTAATTAACCTAATTAATGAACTTAAATGAATTAAATTAGTAATAAGGTTAAAATAGTAATTGAACTTTGTTAAAAAACTATCGATCCGGATTAAATTGATACAAATAGGAATGTCCTTTACATAAATAACTATGTTAATTAGTTGTTATGGAATAACTTGTGGAAGAATAAAGAGGCTTTAGTTCTCACCAAATTTTATGTGACGTCACGTCATGTTTTTTTATCAGATACTATGTTTTTAGTCAAAGTATTAATTCTTTTGATCTATCGTTACACAAATAATTTACTTTGATAATTATTACTCTATTTATTTCATAAAACCTTCCATAATTTCTACAATTGTTTGCCACCACACACTTCACACTAAAAAAAAAATAAATAAATAAAATTTCAATAATACACTTTTAATTGTAAAATTATCGCTACACCTAACACACATAATATATTTTATACTTTATTTAATTTTTAAAATAATGCCCAAAAAAACATAGTAAAATACACCAAAAATCGATAATGTTGATCATAATAAAATTTATGAATCGAAGAGAATACTTTTTATTTATCAAATACACTATTTATTAGAAAATGTAATCACTTATGCTCAAGTTTTTGGCTTTGGTTACATGGTTGGTCGGCCGGTAGATGTGAACGCGTAGACATAATTAAGACCAATCAAGCATGGAAAATTCAAGAAATAAAATTAAAAATAATAGTCTGCATATTTTAATGTTGTTCCATTGATTTTTTACTCATACTCATACAACGTGGACTTTTATTACATTTTCTTTCATAGGAATCTTACTTGAGTTACAATGTTGTTTAGAAAGTATATTATTCACTCTCTCCTAACCGTGCACATTTAATTTTTTCAGAGATTTTCTAAAAGTTTTATTAACTCTTGTAAGGATAAATATTGTACTACCTCCATCACAAACATATTTATTTGTTTTTTTACTCGTGAATTAATAAATATTATTATTTTATATAAAATGTACAATTATATTAATGATGTGCGGTGGACCATATGTAGGCAACCTTTTGCTAAAAATAAAAAAATGAATACCTTAATATTGAATAACCAAAATAGCAAAATAAATACATTAATAATAGAAGATGAGAATATAATATTTAATAATAAATAAAATATTGAGTATATTTTTTGTATTATAAATGAATGATAAATTTGAAATAAAAATATATTAGGAGAATTGAAAATTATTTAGCTGTTAGGATGAAATTGAAAATTATTTACTCCTTCCGTCCTGGTGAAATGTCATTGTTTGACCGTTTACTTTTTACACGTAGATTAAGGAGTATTATTATTTTATATGTAGTGGGTAGTTGTATTAGTATTGAGTGGTGGACCATAGGTGGGAAACTTTTACTAAAAGGAAAAAATGAAGATATTTGATTAAGACACCCAATATAGTAAAATGGAGATCTTTCGTTAGTACGGAGGGTGTACAATTTAGAGAAATTAGACATGCAACCCGATTTCGAATAGTCGGTTTTGGTTCTTGAAAATTAAAAACCGAACCAAATCTCAGACTGTTTCAATTTCGGTTTGGAACTGTCGGTTCTTGGTTCCTTAAAAACCATGTTTTTCAAAAAAATAAAAAAATAAAAACCAAACCGGCGGTTGGGAATTGCAACTGCAGGTTTGAAACTGATCCATAAAATGAAAAACCGGAATCAAATCAAAATATATCCGGTTTCGATTTCATATGGGCCAGTTCGGGTTAAAATGTGCATGTCTAAGATGAACAAATCACCTCTTATATTTGCATGACCTGATGGGTCTGAAGCACACACCTGTGTGGACTTTTATTCACAAAAATAAAATTCAGGGTAGAATTAGGTTATCCATTCGTTCTAAAGAAACAATTACCCAAGCCAAGGAAAACATCAATCTTTTGTTGGCCGAACCCAAAAATAACCCAACTATAAATTATTCAATCAATAAACCAGAAATCATCACATATGTGCAATATTAAATTATCTTCAACTAAAAAATGATAAATTTTGTTTATTTGGAAAAATGTTCTCGCTTGTTCGCTTGTCTCAAGTACAATCTTCATAATTTATACTAGTATTTATCAATATTTTCGCCAAGTAACCTGATTCGCGCAAAGGATCATCTTCAGTCAAGGTGCAACGAAAGACGACACAGTCTGGAACATCATTAAAAGCTAGTGGTCTATGCAAGAAACTAAACTTTAGCTTCAGCCTGTAATGAAGCGTGAGCAATTTCCAGTGCCTCCTCTACCGATGAAGCTTTCTGAAGCTTTTCTTTGTCAATTGAAGGCTGGCTCTTTGCAAGTTTAGGGAGCAGTTGGAACTCCTGTAATACCATGACAAAGCATCCTTACATTACAGTACATGAATATACATACACACTATAAGCATTTAGTCGTTATATGAAGAAAAGTAGATTTGGTTTAGAGGAGGATTTGATTAATAGATATGGTGAAAGCACAAGTTGTTTTAATACACAGATTCATGTCCACATTGCTATGTGGAGAAGTTAAAATAATAGATCCACGAAAATGCTTTTCAAAGATTGCAATGAGATAGAATCCTAACATCATCATGCAATTTAATTGTGTGCGTGATTGTGTATTTATGCTTTAGACTAGTATAAACACACAAAATTTTGCTAAAATAAAAGAGCCTGATATTTTATGGGGCCACAGGGACAGTGTATCATATGAACAAATATAGGTTTAGATTGGATAGTATCCTAAAACTTTCATGTAGAACAAGTAACAACAAGCCCTTATATACTGGGAAATGAACATGTCACCATCGAGTTGGTGAGTTAAAAGGTATTACCTCAGGGCTTCCACTTTCAAGAAGAACTCCTTTTAGTTTACCAGAATCAATCCAGAATGTTGCTACTTTGGGATCAAATTTCCCAACTTCAACAGTCTCACCAACTGTTCATATAAACGATTTAAAAGTATAAATTTCACTGGCAGGATAACATACTAAAATCCATGAAATGAGTTTTGAAACACATTGCATTTTTTTATACCATTGTCTCCAAAGAATTGCCACCATACTTTCCTTGGGCTTCCTTCATATTCAAATACTCTTGAGTAGAAATATGGGAGGTAATCATACCTGAAACAAAATCAAATATTAAATATTAATAAATGGATCCTTCAACTGGAGATCATGAAAGAGAGGAGTCAATAAAGAATGTGTTTTTACTTACGTTGCAGTATGTGCAGTTAGTAGGGATTTAACACAATGCTGTGCAGAACGACGAGCATGATCAACATGCTCAACCCGTGCAATTCGGTCGTACATCTGTGGACACCTCATAATATAAAATATTTATAAAATATGGAACATATCTTGGAGTTGTCTTTCAAGAAAAAATACCTTTAATGGAAATGCTGCTACATCTCCAATGGCAAATATTCCAGGTATGCTTGTTCTGAACTGGCCATCAACCTGAAAATTTAAACGGAGAAAATTCATCACTGATGCTCGCTTTTTTGAGAAAATAATAACATTATACAAAAGAGAAGTACATGAGATAGAAATCCTTATTTTGAATTGTTATTTGTTCAGGAATTACTAATTTATTTAGAAAATATACTGACTAAACTTCTCATCATATCATCTTTACTTAGGTAAGGCTCTACAATTTGGTTTTTGGTTTTCCACTTAAAAGACATCACATTACAAGGTTGAAATTCTTAAAATGATGAAACTACAATTATATTGCCATCATCTTATGCTTTTGGTAAGAGAATTATTTCCAAATAGATGACACATGTGAACATACATAGCCTCTAAAGAGGATAATACACTTCAGGATGAATGCAATATGATAATAGTAATACAGTCAACACTGGCAAAAGGCCATGCTTCTTGTGCAACAAAATAGATAAGTGCACACATGCTACCTGTATTCCTCCCACTGTGCCATTTAAACCGACCCTTTCGAATGGACCAACTGCTGGTTTAGCTCCAATGCCAATGACAACCTACATTACAATGGCCAAAATTTTAGTCCACCACTTATCTTGTAGTAATAATCACCAAATACTCTTATTACAATACCGAATAGCAACTTTTACATATGACTTTGCATATCTTAATTTCAATGCAAGTTTGAACCAATCAACTATGTATATAAGAAATTATTATAGATTACCGTGTCAGCTTCAATTGTAGATCCATTACCCAGTTTAACACCAGCTACACGACCATCAGAATCAGCCTCCAAATTCTTTATGGAAGCACCCTGAGAGTATTGACATTGAAACATCAGTCAATCAATTGGATGATTCTAGCATTTTCACTCCTTGGATCATATCTTCTTTTGGTGAATTGAGTGAGATCTAAGTGTACAAGTTAAAGAAAGGAAAAGGAACCAGAGCACTTACTTTGACAAATTTGACACCATATTCTCGATATAGTTCCTCATATTTTTGTGCCAGAGAAGGAGTAAATAATCTTGTCATAAGATGGTCTTCAGGAAAAATGATCTATATTACCAAAAAAAACTTCCGTGTAAAAACTAAAAATTAATCAAATTTAATCAGAAAACTATGATTGGAGTACTCAGTCAGTTATAAAATAAATCCTTTACTGAAGCAATTTTACTGGTAGAGAAAATCATAGTTGTACTACGGAGGTAAAATGGTTCTACTCACAGTCGTGTCAAGTTTCCAAGCAACTGTTGCTGCTGCAACTTCCATGCCAATATAACCTCCACCAACCACCACGACTTTCCTTGCTTTCTCCTAAGAAGTGCATCATCTAGAATCAGTAATGAAGCCAGTGCATATAGCCAACACTCTTACAAAATAAAGTTCATGCTTATGCCTGTGTGCAAGGGTAGTCATTGCAATTCAGTCAATGATTAAATATACCAGAGAAGATATCAGTGAATTGGCATCAGCAACATCTCGAATGTAATGAACACCTGGTAAGTTTCCTCCAATACTATCAGGAAATCTGCCATCAAGGAACAAAAATATGTTATTTAATTAATTGAAGAATTTAAGAAGACGTCACTTGTAAAACTACACTATTCAGAATGGCACTAAAGTGAAATAGTAATATTATAAATGTAAAAAACATTGATTTAACTTCTTGTAGCAGATGGGATTGAGTTTAAAAAAAAAAAAACATGAAGTTGATATATGAGGAGATATATCTATTTTCAATAAATGCATTAGTACAGTTTAGAAGAAATCAAATTTCGCTTGAAACTAGGGTGAAGGACCACTAAGTTTTAATTATAGCATATGTGAAAGGATGTGGAATCTTCTGAAGTACATCAGGCAAGAATTTACAGCTGGTGGACGCTTAATAGCTTGGGAACTAAAAGATGAATTATTATTAAACATAAAAGTACCAACATATGCAGTGTACACAAGCAGCTCCATATGGACCATATCTTTAAAAAGATCAAAAGCATTAATTTTCTGTGAAGCGACTTGTAAAAACGTTGCATATAT
This sequence comes from Pogostemon cablin, assembly GCA_023678885.1. Lineage (NCBI taxonomy): Eukaryota > Viridiplantae > Streptophyta > Magnoliopsida > Lamiales > Lamiaceae > Pogostemon > Pogostemon cablin. The sequence goes on from CM042955.1 coordinate 23,614,039, forward strand.
TTGTTAATGTTTGGTTTTCCATATGACGAGTTTTAATTATGCGGGAAGACATTCTGAGGCATGTCAATATATTTTACTCATCAGGTGTGCAACAGCGAACTCAATCACTGACTTGTGGGTTTGTATTGATGTAACCACTCATGAGGATAGAAGAGACCAATATACGAGGAAGAAGAGAAATTGTGAAAAACCTGGAGGAAGTGCATCCAGTAGCTATTATCAGGGTTCCATACTTCAGCAACTTTCCTGAGTTCGTTTTTAAAGTTTGTTTTTCAATATCAACATCAGACACTGGATCTTCATAGATCATCTAGTATGAGTGAAAACAATGTGAGTATAAAATTTTAATATATGTTACCAAGTTATACAATAAAATTGGAGGAACTGACGCAAGTTTTTCTATACCACATAATAAAAGTGCTGAAAGTTTAAATCTTTAGGTTCAGACGCAGATAAATTCAGAAAATCTAAGCCATATAGTTACTGGTCAGTGAATACTCTGCTTCGTGAAGTCCAAGAGAAAATCCAATCATCATACTAATATTATGACTACAGAGATGCCAGTCAGGGTCAGATGCTGAGGTAAATCCAATTTTTCTTATTTTGGCACTATCCTAGCAATAAAAACTAAATTGAATGAAATGTTTGATATCCTTTCACGCTGAATAAAATTAAAGATACCAATACAATCAGAAAGCAATGTCCTGGGGCAATGAAAAACGTTGACAACATCCAATTATTTTAAATTTAAGAAGCTTAAAATGTTAAAGACTAAAAGAGAGACCAATTACTTATTTACAGTATGAAAAATCTAAAATTTAATAAAGATACACAATGAGATCTCAAATATCAATTTACATCACATGAAAGAGAGAAGAATAGATACTGTTTTTGTTACCTCTATCCCTTTCTCCTTGTACCACTCAGGAGTCTGCCTTTCACCACCGGATCCAACACATGTATGGAAGCCCTAGAGTAAAAACTAAAACAATTACTCTCCAATAAAAGGAACAGAAAATAAATGAAGCCAGAGATTATGTAATTTTGTACATCAAAAAAATCTTGACAAACTCAAGAACAAGGATATAGAAATGTAAATAAAACTGTAATCATACATCATCAACTCAAGTAAAATTATAACAAAAATTAACAATAACATCATGCTCACCGGTAAGCGTGCAGGTTTTTTGTCCAATGGGAATAAATAACCTTTGGTCAATGCTGGACGTTCATAAGGTGGATGTGCCTGAATTTCACAAAATAAAACAAATAAAGCATTCAAATTAAAAACCATAAATGAAAAACAATATATATCAGATATGCAAGCTCAAGTTCATGATGGTCTGATCATTGCAGTGATGGGCCATGGTGATTTCCTACGAGATCAAATTTCTAGTCAAGTATCACATCATTCAGATGTCTAATAAGTAATAAGATCTCGATCATTTCATTGTTAGTTCAGAAAATGTTTACCTATGTTACTTGAGCAAAATTCAATATTCTATAATGATGTTAAATATCTTTAACCACAATTGAAATGGGATGTAGGAATGCATGCATTGTACGTTGACTAATCTGACAAGGCAATGATCCGTCAATCAGCACCTTGAATTGACTACTAAACACTAATTTGAGCTCAATCACTATAATGCAATCTTTTTTAACAAAAACAGCTGGTACACAGGTTTAAACACTTGAAGGGATTGTTTTGTAAAGCCATGATCACTGTAAGTTGATCAAATTAAAATGTAGCCTGAGCATATTTCAAAAGTTATGAATATTTATTTACACATAACACGCGGTTCACACAAGCTTAAAAACACACACACACACACACACACACACTAAGTTACTATAATTAACTCAACATTTGTCATGCATTCGTTATGATACCAATATGTCAATTGAGCATAATTACACAAATATAAATTTTTCAAAAGGCCAAATCGTTAAGGCATTTAACAGGTTGCTAATAATGATCATCCTCTCCAAAGGACAACATCTCAGCCTCTGAGGCTGAACATTGTGTACCTCACCAAGGCCAATTCACCTAAAGTAAGCACTCCAAGTTATCGGATTATCACACTCAGGATGAGTGACAAGTGCAGAGTGTGGATCCATCATCACACAAGTTTTCTAGGATATTTTGAGTGTAACATTTTCATTGGTTGATCAAGCATCTTAGTTGTAGTTAGTATTTCTTCATTTATAGTCTTGTATATCGTTTGAACATAACAAAGATAATCATTCAATGAAGAAATATTCCAGCAAAACGTTTCTGTTATTTCCATAGCTACTAAAATAGGTTTCTACCTCCTTGGATACAATGCACAGCTTTCCATCAGCATTTCCATGCTCGACAAAAGTCCGAGCCGCATAACCAGCAGCATTTCCACCTCCTACTATCACAAATCTGCAGTCAAAACAATGGTTATAAAATAAATGGCTAAGGGTGCAGTGAAAATAATCAAACGAAGGTGACAGGGATTACTCTCGATTTTCATTGGCGAAAGACGAAGCCGAAACGGTGAATCTTCTCCGGAAGCTTGTAGAAGCAACAGAAGAAGAAGGCAGAATAATTTGATTCACTGAAATTGACTGAGGACACCAGAGGGATAACCCGTGCTTCAGTGAAAGCGCGCTCGAGATGCTCGCCATTAATCCTCTACAAGCTGTACGTGCAGAGACGAAAACTGGGAATCACAGCAGAAATTGAACTGTGAGATATTGAGAGGAGAGAGACGAAGGATGGACCTGAAGAAGAAGACATTGGGGAGCAGAAACGATGAGCTTTATATGTATTTGGGATTAAAATAATGACAAGAAAGGGGGTAGGCAATTGGCTTTTGTGAAGATTCAAGAGTCGTCTCGTGGGATTAGTGTGTGAAAGTGTGTGCGCTGTGCGGCGGCGATTGGCGGAGCGAAAGGGACGTGCTAGATTTTCCGGTGATCTGGGATGGGCCGCCATATTCAGCTGTCGTATTGCTATTTTAATAACCGTTAATTTTCTTTTTTATTCCCCCTGCTCATTACCATCTACTTCTTGGGCTAATCAATGGTAGCCCAATAAGATTTACACACTCTTTATTGGTCTAATGAATAGCAGCCCAATAAGTTAATAGGGCTTCAAGAGGTGTCGTGGACTCCAGGAATGAATTGATTTTGGACCCTGCAGGAAGAAAGAATGTAATAAACTGTGGAAAAAATTTCAATTTTTGTTCTGTAATTTTGACTAAATCAATTTTGATCTTTTAACTTTTCATTTATTAATTAATTTTAATCCTTATATAGTTCTAAAAAAAAATTTGCAAAATGACTAAAATTGAAAAAAAAAAAACTAAAGAATTGAAATTGATACAAAAAGATTAAAATTTTAAAAGTATTTAAAAGTTAAATAACCAAAATTAGATTCAACCAAGTTTACCAAAATTGATATTAACTCCAACAGTGAGATACGTATTGTTGGAAATTAATTTATTCAATTTCCAAATTTGAATTGTTTTACTTTTTTCTAATCTTTAGTTAATTTATTTAATTAATTAACGTGTGTTTAGGTAGTTCCTATTTATTAGGAAAGAAAAAGTCTTTCTGTTATTTCTTTTGCAGGAGAGAAGAACGTGAATAGAGATCGTGGGAAACTTAAGATAGCATCTTCTTCTTCTTGGTCATCAAGTAAGGAATTGGTCATCAAGTAAGGAATGAAGAACATGGAGTACGTGGGAGAAGAACTTGATCTCCAAGGAATGCAGAACGTGGAATGATCTGCTTGGAGAGCAAGGATTTTTACTGCTATAAAAGGATCGTTATCTTTTCACTTTGATAGAGGAGAATACCGAGATTTAGAGATTACACATTGAGAGCTTTTAGTTTTTAGTTTTAGTTTTGATATTCTTTGTGTTGGATATCATTCTTGATATTCCTTCTGTGAATCCTATGTCTAAGGATTTAGAATATGATTTCTTTTCGTGCTTGATTTTCGTGGTTTGTTTTTGTAATCGTCTTGAAGGTTTTAATAAGAAAGTTTTTGCGCCGGTGAAGGCATCACAAGTCGTAAGACTTGTGAGAAAATTAATTCTGGTTTCTTATCTTTTTATTCCGCTGTGCATAGTGTTGTATTCTGTGTCTCGACATCCTTTATGTCAAGACATTGTTATACACATTTTTATACTCTGTTCTACTTTTAAGCTTACGTCGTTTTTGGCCCATCGCAAACTTAATTTAATTCACGGTGTCTCCCCCTCAGCACTTTCAATTGGCACCAGAGCCTACACTTGATTTATACTAAGTGCAGATCCTTTTTTTCCTGTGATTAAATTATGGATTATTTCGTTTCTTCTATTTTACGCCCTCCAATTCTTGATGGAACTAATTATTCCATGTGGAAGGTGCGAATGCGAACTCACATCAAATCAATTGATGAAAGAGCTTGGCGTTCGGTTGTTAATGGTTGGAGTCCTCCTCGAATAATCGATGCGGATAATGATACAATCATTAAACCTGAAGGAGAATGGACTCCAGAAGAAACTCAACTTGGAAATTACAATTCAAGAGCTTTAAATGCTATTTTTTCATCTGTTGATATAGTCATGTTCAAGATGATTACCAATTGCGTCTCTGCAAAAGATGCATGGGAAATCTTACAAGAACATTGTGAGGGTTCTGAGAGTGTTCGAAAATCTAAAATGAGATATCTCACAACCATGTTTGAAAATCTTCGTATGGATGAAGATGAATCAATATCTTCATACAATGAAAAGATTTTCGATATTGCAAATGAAGCTCAAACTTTGGGAGATCCGATCAGCAATGAACGACTTGTCAGTAAAGTCTTGCGATCACTTCCAGAGAGATTTCATATTAAGGTCTCTGCTATTGAAGAAGCAAGAGATACTGCAACTCTCCCTCTAGGAGAATTGATGAGTATCTTGAAGACCTATGAACTTAACTTTGGGCATAAACAGGTTCACCTTAATTCTCCACACACGTTTCATACAGGGAAGAATCTTGCTCTACAAACTGAATCTTACACACCTGTGAAAGAAGAAAGTTTTGTAGAAGAAGAAGTCGATGAGATAGAGTTGTTGGATGAAGGATGTGCGAATGTTGTGTTGCTAACAAAAAAATTTAACACAATCATCAAGAAGATGAATAAACAAAATCGCAGCAGCGTAAAACCGCGCATCCAGATTAACAACTCTCCTCAAGTGTCTTCAGCACCTCCTGCACCACATCAGACAAAGAGGTATACACCGGTGAGAGGCCTGCAGAAGTCACAATCTGACCCTGGTTCTTCAAAAAGGACAAGCTGGTATCCTCCAAGCAGTCAAATTGAAATGAATGACATGGATTCAATTCAATGCAGAGCTTGTCATGGATTTGGGCATTTTGCTAAAGAATGCGCAAATACTCTAAGGAAAGGAAGATGAATCTGAATACCACCTGGAGTGATGATGATGGATCCGAACCTAAAAATTTTGATCAGAATATACTATTTGCCACCATCGATGATAGTATCAGTTCTGATGATGACTGCAGCGATGTCGTAACATCTGTCACGACATCAAACAGGTATTCTGATAAAAATTTTAATCGTATGAACTGTTTTAATTCATCTGTTGTTTCTGAGACAGAAGATACATTTGAGGTGAATGATGAAGCCCTGCAAGTTATCAATGAACTCAAAGTTCTGTATGATGAACTTCTTGGGAAGTGGAAGGATCAATGCAAAATCATTGATTCGATTTCAAAGGAAAATGATGAACTTAAAGTGGTGACCACTCGTCTGGAAGTTTCTCTCACTAAGAAGGACATGGAATTGAGCACTGTGAAAAAGAAGCTTGAAGAAGCTACCCAAACCTTTGACAGATTGAATAAAGGTAAGTATACTCTAACTGAAGCATTGTCTTTTGGTCAATCTAGTAAGGCAGGTTTAGGTTTCAGTCCTGAAAAAGTATTTCCTAACTTATATGTTGATGGTAGTAAACCTGTGAATTTTGTCAAACCTGAAATATTGACTGATGTTCAAAAGAAAGATACTACTCCAAAAAGGAAAAGAGTTAGGAAAAGGCATTACATCTGTCATTACTGCTTTGTTAGAGGTCATATACGTCCTTTTTGCTATAAAATGAAAGAAGATATGCAATCTAATAAAATGTCGTCTCCAGTGTCTTCACATTCTGCTCCACATCCTAAGAATAAACTCAAATGGATTCGTAAATCTGATCTAAAATGCAATGTCGTTTACACTTCTTTAAGTAGTAGTATTGCAGGATCTTGGTACTTCGATAGCGGTTGTTCTCGCCATATGACAGGTACAAGAGAGAATTTGATTGATCTCAAAGAATTTGATGGAGGTAAGGTTACCTATGGAGGCGGAGCAAAAGGTAAAATCACTGGAAAAGGTATTTTGAATCTTGAAGGTTTTCCAAAATTGCATAATGTGTTTCTAGTTGAAGGTTTATGTGCAAATTTGATTAGTATTAGTCAACTGTGTGATGATAATTTGCGTGTCCAGTTCAACAAAGATTCATGTGAAGTTTTTGATGATTCTAATTCTTGTGTCATGACAGGTAAGAGATCTATCGATAACTGTTATTTGGTTGAAACCAGATTTGTTGCATACAATGTGCGTGTTGATGACATTGTCTTATGGCATCAAAAACTTGGTCATGTTAATTTTAAAAATCTTTTGAAACTTGCAAAATTTGATATAGTTCGTGGTCTACCTTCTTTGAGTCAAAATGATAATATGGTGTGTGATACATGTCAAAAGGGAAAACAAACTCGAGTATCACATAAGATGTCTCAACATTCTGGAACATCAAAATGTTTTGAACTTCTTCATATGGACCTTATGGGACCTATCGAAGTTGAGAGTCTTGGTAGAAAGAGATATTCATTTGTCTTAGTAGATGATTTTTCACGATTTACATGGATTGAATTTTTACGTGAAAAATCGAATACTTATGAGTCATTTAGGAACTTGTACAAAAAGTTTAGAACGTCTTACAATGTCAAAATTGCTAGAATTCGTTCTGACCATGGTAAAGAATTTGAAAATTCTCTTTTTTCTTCTCTTTGTGATAGAAAAGGAATTTTACATGAGTTCTCTGCTCCTAAGACGCCTCAACAGAATGGGGTTGCCGAAAGGAAAAAAAGAACTTTACAGGAAATGGCTCGAGTTATGCTAAGTTCTAAACATCTTTCTAAAAGATTTTGGGCTGAAGCTCTTAACACGTCATGTTACATATCTAATCGAACGTATATAAGATCGGGGAGTATGATGACATCATATGAAATTTTAAATGGAAGAAAACCCAATCTTAAATACTTTCATGTTTTTGGATGTGTATGTTATGTGCTAAATGATAGAGATCAACGAGCAAAGTTTGATTCAAAAAGTGATAAGGGAATTTTTCTAGGATATTCTCTTAATAGTAGAGCATATAGAGTTTTTAACTTGAGGTTGCGTACTATTCAAGAATCTGTGAATATTGTCTTCGATGATTTTTCTGATATTGCAGGTAAAACTAAAGAAGATGACATCTCTGGATTACTTGACGTAACAGAAAGTCCCGCATCAGAAGCTGATATAAATCTGTCACCAGGTGTCACGACATCAAAAAGGACATCGAACACGACAGGTCAGTCACCAGATGTCACGACACCTAGCAGGACACAGAACATGACGGATTCAGAAACAGAATCTGAATCTGATGCAGTTGGCGACACTTCTAAAAGAACAGTCGAACCATCCAGAAGAGCTCAGAAAAACCATCCTACCACTCAGATAATTGGAGACTCATCAGCTGGAGTGACACAAGGCAAAAAGACCGTGTCAATTACAGAGATATGGTAAAATTTTCTTGTATGTCATCTATGTGCAGTAAAATAAATTTTGATTGCTACATTTCATCTCTAGAACCTAGGAATGTAAATGAAGCTTTGCTAGATGATTGTTGGATAAATGCTATGCATGATGAATTAAATCAGTTTTCAAGGAATGATGTTTGGGATTTAGTTCCTAGAACACCTGATTTGAATGTGATTGGCACAAAATGGATTTTTAAAAATAAAACTGATGAGTTTGGAAATATTGTTCGTAATAAGGCTCGATTGGTAGCTCAAGGCTATACACAGGTTGATGGGGTTGACTATGATGAGACCTTTGCTCCTGTAGCTCGGATTGAGTCAATTCATTTGTTACTTGCAATTGCTTGTTACATTGGTATAAAATTGCATCAGATGGATGTTAAAGGTGCATTTTTAAATGGCATTTTGAATGAAGAAGTTTATGTTGCTCAACCTAAAGGTTTTGAAAATCCCACATATCCATCGCATGTTTATAAATTGAAAAAAGCCTTATATGGATTGAAACAAGCTCCTAGAGCTTGGTAAGGGAGACTCACTGAATTTCTTCTTGAATATGGTTTTGTTAGAGGAGAAGTTGATCGTACTTTGTTTATCATGCATAAATATGATCATTTAGTTATTGCTCAAGTTTATGTAGATGATATCGTATTTGGTTCTACTTCTGATTTGTTACTTGATAAGTTTGTGAAGTCAATGTCTTCAACATTTGAAATGAGCATGGTTGGTGAATTGAACTTCTTTCTTGGCTTGCAAATAAAACAGATGCATGATGGTATATTTATTTCTCAGAGTAAGTATGCTAAAAATCTTGTGTCTCGTTTTGGTCTTGAATCTGCTAAACATATGAAAACACCCATAGGATCATCGCAGAAATTGTGCAGGGAGAATATTGGAGATGATGTTGACAACACTCTATATCGATCCATGATAGGTAGTCTTCTTTACCTTACAGCTAGCCGACCTGATATAATGTTTAGTGTTTGTTTGTGTGCTAGATACCAGGCTGATCCTAAATTGTCCCATTTGAATGTTGTTAAACGTATCATACGATACATTGCGGGAACACAAGATCTTGGATTGTGGTACACAAAGGATACTAATATGAATTTGGTGGGTTACAGTGACTCCGATTGGGCAGGAGATGCAGATGATAGAAAGAGTACAAGTGGTGGATGTGTCTTCCTTGGAAATAATTTGGTGTCATGGCATAGTAGAAAGCAGAATTGCGTCTCTTTATCTACTGCAGAAGCTGAATACGTAGCTACTGAAAGCTGCTGTACTCAACTACTTTGGTTGAAACAAATGATTGCAGACTATGGGTACGCATCTGACACTCTTACTATTTTATGTGATAATACAAGTGCGATTGATATCTCAAAAAATCTAGTACAACATAGTCGTACAAAGCATATAAGTATTAGACACCACTTTATTCGGGATTTAGTAGAAAAAAATATAATTACGTTAGATTACATTCACACTGAGCACCAACTTGCAGATATTTTTACTAAGGCGTTAGATTTTCAAAGGTTTTCAAATCTTAAAAAATCTCTTGGCCTTTGTAAAATTTGATTTTTTTTAAAATCCCGATTTTTAATTTTTTTTCCTACGATTTTTTTAAAAAAATAAAATAAAATTTATTTCTTTTATCCTTATCTGTTGTTAACCTTGACGTGATTATTTTTTGAATTTATAATTTCATGCGTCGACTACCCAATCCTGAAAGAATCCGATTAAAAAAAATTTTTAGCAATAAAACACCAAGTCGAAAGGTGATTGCTAATTAATAAATATAATAAGGAAAAGAAAGGGTGTATAATCTTGTCACTGAGTAACTAGGTGCACGGCGGTGGCTACGACGATGCATTCTTTTCAAAAGGTGATGAGAAAGTACATCTATATTCGTTTATCACTGAGTAACTAGGGGCACGGCGGTGGCTACGACGATGCTTTCTTTTCAAAAGGTGGTAAATTGAATATTTTAATTTTTCCAAAAAAAAAAAAAAAAAAAAGGGATAAAAATAAATGGGTGTCACCATTGAAATTTAAAATTTAACTGATGATTTTGTCATGGTTTATCTATTTACGGCTATTTATTTTGTGATCTTAATTTTTTTAAAAAAAATCTATGTGGTGTTTAAGAATTAAGTGCATTGATATTTATCCTTATTTTTAGGATATTATTGATATTGTTGAGATATTTTTGATATTTATCCTCTTTTATTACCATATTTAAATAGTTAAGATGTTCTCTTATTCCTTCTTGCGTATTCACACGTTTTTTTCCTCTCCCAACATGAATACCGATCAGTTAATAATGATCGTAAATTCTGTCACCCAAGCCGTGATTTCCTCGTTCTAATCCCTATCTTTTCTCCATTCCGCTCCTCCCGTATAAACAACGATCTGTTGATCTTTTATTTGAAATGTCCCGACATCTCCGGTTTTTCATCTTTGATTTGGAATGTCCTGACATCCCAATGTTTCATCCAAACTCTCAGTATAAGCTTTCATTCATTGAGTAGTTTGAGATTCTGTCATCTTTGTTACAAAGGGATCATTTGTATCGTATTACTCTTCCTCATACTTGTGTTGTTTCTTCGCCAACAACTTCTAAGAAGTTTGTTACGTAAGAATCATGGGGGAGATAGTGTTGATGTCTTATCCGAGTAAACATGGAGATGGTGTGTCTTATTCGAGTAAACATGGAGATGGTGATATGTTGGTCCTGGTAAACATGGAGATGAATTTTAATGTTGCATAGAGATGCTGAAATCTGGAAGTAGACATGTGGTTTTGATGTTAAAGACTGATGCTGAGAACACATGTTTGATGTTCATTAAAGTCTGAAGTTGGTTTGTCTTTTTATTTGGTTTACTGCTAGCTACCGTGTTTTGGATTGCTCCTCGGTTAAATTTTTGATGATATTTTAGGAGTATATTTTAGTTGCATGATTTTATTATGGGGGAGTATATTTTTTCTTTTTTTGCAGGAAACGCAAAATGGGGGAGTTTGTTGGAAATTAATTTATTCAATTTCCAAATTTGAATTGTTTTGCTTTTTCCTAATCTTTAGTTAATTTATTTAATTAATTAACGTGTGTTTAGGTAGTTCCTATTTATTAGGAAAGAAAAAGTCTTTCTGTTATTTCTTTTGCAGAAGAGAAGAACGTGAATAGAGATCGTGGGAAACTTAAGATAGCATCTTCTTCTTGGTCATCAAGTAAGGAATTGGTCATCAAGTAAGGAATGAAGAACGTGGAGTACGTGGGAGAAGAACTTGATCTCCAAGGAATGCAGAACGTGGAATGATCTGCTTGGAGAGCAAGGATTTTTACTGCTATAAAAGGATCGTTATCTTTTCACTTTGATAGAGGAGAATACCGAGATTTAGAGATTACACATTGAGAGCTTTTAGTTTTTAGTTTTAGTTTTGATATTCTTTGTGTTGGATATCATTCTTGATATTCCTTCTGTGAATCCTATGTCTAAGGATTTAGAATAGGATTTCTTTTCGTGTTTGATTTTCGTGGTTTGTTTTTGTAATCGTCTTGAAGGTTTTAATAAGAAAGTTTTTGCGCCGGTGAAGGCATCACAAGTCGTAAGACTTGTGAGAAAATTAATTCTGGTTTCTTATCTTTTTATTCCGCTGTGCATAGTGTTGTATTCTGTGTCTCGACATCCTTTATGTCAATACATTGTTATACACATTTTTATACTCTGTTCTACTTTTAAGCTTACGTCGTTTTTGGCCCATCGCAAACTCAATTTAATTCACGGTGTCTCCCCCTCAGCACTTTCACGTATTAAAGATTGAATTAAAGTTCAATAAATACGAGCTAGGGAGAATTGCATGGCAAAAGCAATGGACAGAAACATGTATGGAGCTCCCAAAATGATCATCTTAAAAAAAATGGAGATAGTTAATTACAGGTGGCAGAGAATATTGAAGAGAAGCAATGGCTAAGATGTGAAATTATTTCACCATTGTTGTTTTCAATTTATCATCATTTGATAAGGGTTTAATGTACCATTAAATTAAGGTTTTTTTAAATCATAAATCAATTCTAAATTTAAATTAATAGCTTTCGACGTATAAAGATGTTATGGTTTATGATTTATCTTTTTTAACTTTTATCGTTTATTACATAATTTTTATTGTCAATTCAATTAAAATTTTATATGGTGCTACTTAAGAAGTCCATTAATAGATGAATATGATCCAAGAAAAGATGGAACAAGTGAAATAGGTAACTACTAACTAATGATGGTGTTAGGTGACGTATAAGCTAAAATGGAGAATTCATTAATTAACACTAATATTACATCATGACATCATTATTATGCAATACTAAGATTAAATACTCCTTGTAATAGGGAATACAAATGGTGAACTATGGTGCAGTAATTAATATGGAACTGGTACTGATGATTTACCAATGTGATCAATAACATCAAGAACCTCTGCTCTACTTCTCACTATCCTATGGTACACCTCCCTAACCTGCTGCTGCAGTGGCCTCAATCCCTCCTCCATCTTCTCACATACATACACCATCTCCGCCACCTGCGTGGCCAGCTCTGCCGCCTTCTCCTCCTCCACCGGAAACACGAACGCATCCGAGAAGTCCAGCAAGGATTGAGCCACCTTCTCCATTCTCTGAATCTCCTCCAACAATCCGGCATTCCCTTTCTTCTCCTTCTTCTTCCAATCCTCCCCTATCTTCTCATGCAGCCCACTAATGGGCTGGGCCCAGCCCAATTGCTTCTGGATCGGCAAATGGGTCGTCAGCCCATTTCTCTCCTGGCACGGGATCGCCGCCACCAAGGCCCACATCACAAACACCAGAACATTGCTCATTATGTAGATCGGCAGCTGTAGGCCCGACGCATCGGCGCCACGTGGCGCCACGAGGTTCACCGTCATCGCCTGCAATTGTTTTGCCGCCGACCACGATTTCGCCACCGGCCATGACAGTGGTCGGAATTGCCCGCCGTTCCTGCCCTTGTTACTGGCGCCGCCGCGGCGGCCCAACGACCACGTCCGCTCCGTTGATTTCCCGTGGGAGCTACTGTTGCTGTTCTCCTTATCATCGAATACCATTGAAGTCAAGATCGTGGTGAGCGCTTTTCGGGCCCGCCGGACCTGGCCCTCGCCGAGGGGATTCTGCTGCAAAGTAGCCGTGGCGATCTCCGCCAGCTTCTGCCAGTGGAGCACGAGCTCGACGCCATGACTGACTGCGTTGCAGACGTCGAGCGCCTTGACGGCGCGGTCGAGGAGATCGGGGATGAGACGGTCCAAAGGCGGCTTGGAGAACTGCGAGGCGTCGCGACCCGAAACGAGGATGGCCTTGAATTCGGCTTCGCAGCAGAGGAAATTGTCGAGGAGATTGCGAAGCCAGGAGAGAGAGAGGAGCGGCGGAGGCGGCGGCGGGACGTAGGCGTCTTGGGCGGCGGTGGGGGATTCGGAAACGGGGGCGGCGGCGGGGGATAGGAGGTCGGCGAAGCGAAGGGTGACGTGTTTCTGGAATAATTCGAGGTCTTCGAGGTCTGAATCGTTATCGAGTCCGACTTGATTACGGCGAATGCTGATGAGGTTGAGGAAACCTTGATTGTCGGAGGTGGTCGGCATATTGAGGTTGAATTAATCCTTAGAGAAACCAAAAAAAAGGTTAGAAACTAGAAAAATGGAGGTTGACAGCTAATAATAGTTGATGTGTGGTGAAAATGAAATGGGTGGTTATCTATTTTGGGAAGGATGACCGTTTGACTACCCCTATATTGCCCTTCACAACTTTTGTTTTACAATTCTTGTTTCGGATTAGCATATAGCATATGCAGACTGCAGTGTAACACATTTAAAAAGATCTGAAATTTTCTCATCTCATAAATAACGTGGAATTTGAAATAACTTGGAACAACTTCAAATTCTGCCACCAACAAATGTTATACTCTATCCATCACACGCTTAACTGCAATTGTAGATACTTAGTTTGAAAAAAAAATAATTTATTGATTTTTTAAGGGTATTATGCTATTTTTAGGTAATAAGTAAACTATAAAATATGTTATGTGTGATAGATGGGTGATATTTTTAAATTAAGAAGACATTTTGATGGTATGATTATTGATGTAATGTTTCATTTTTTGGTTTGTGAAGATAAGTGTAAGACAGATGAAAACGGAAAATTTGAAGATAAGTTTGAGTGTGTGAGATCGGGCGAGTATTTTCCAATTTCATGTTTATTAGTAATTTATTAAACTAGATATTGTTAATTTAGAAACAATGGGTAATGAGCTCATGATTAATATGTTAATTGTGTAAAGCACACCAATCATGCATTTTCGCCATAGGAAGAGGGTAGAAAGACCTCCCAACTGAGTTTGGTTGTTGCAGGGTGGGGTTCGAATCCTGCATTTGACATGGATTTTGCCCCTTGCAAGCACAAATTAAACAGTGAACCTCCCTATAAGCCACTTGAGGCACATCCTGCGATTTACCTCCTCCACCAATTCTCAAGGCAGCGGCGGTGGAGGCCCTAACTGTGGGGTACACTTACTAACACTCTGTTAAGTAAGAATTATCCTATATCAGATTCTTTAGCTTAGGATTGTAAGATCAAGATTGATAGATAGTAAAATTAAAGTTTATTTGGTTCAATTATTAAGGGGGTTAAAAAGAGTACTTAAAGACAAAGAATGAACAGTAGAATTGTCTTACTTTCTTTAATTAATAGTTTTATGGGAGCATTATAACTCATTTTTCTCTTAGGTTGTGATTCAATAGACTCCTTGTTTTTAATTAACAGGCTGAAATCAAGTTTGATTAATTGCAATTTATATAGTGTAAACTCCCTTATTTAAATAAGTAAAATCATAAAGCTCATAAATTATTATTAATTCAATGTGAATCAAACATTTCCTTAATTAATTATTATAGTAATTATATAAATATGTGAAACCTTTCACAATATATTATGAAAAAAAATGAGTGTTTATCCTGCTTAATTTATTCAGATTATTACTCTATTTGTTTCATAATAAATTTATATTTTCTATTTTCATCAGTCTCATAATAAACTTTACCGCAAAAAAAAAACTAATAAATAAACACCGCATCAATTTTCAACTTTAAAAGTATATATCTTTATTGCAACTTTATAACTTTTACATAATACACCTAATGTATTTTATAATTGGTGCAAAGTAACGTGGAAGTTATTTTTTCCATTATGCAATTTATGCAATTCTTCTTTCATTACTTTTGTTGTTTTTCTCACAAATTGTACTTCATAATTTTATTATTATTTAAAAAAAAAAACTTCCAATGATGCTTATGCTTGACATGTTCAATAAATGCCTTTGATACTTTAAATAGCGGATCCACAATAAAAAAGACTGATAACATGCTCAATTAACGCAACTTTTGTTTATGAGAATTCTTAAATTATTATATTTGTAAAGTAACTTTTTAAAAATAAAATTTAAATGTTTGTTAATAGTCTTAAATTATTATTATTTTTTAATGAACTCATGCATGTTAATTAGGAATAAATTTATAAATAAATATATATTTCAATATAAATAAATCAAGTAAACAATATCATTGAAGATAAAATGAATAAAAGACAATATTTTCGTAAAATAATAAAAAAAATAGGTTATTTAATTAGTCACAGCTTGATTAACAAAAATTAAATACTTATTAATTTATATAAGATTTAATTTATTATTTATAATACAAATAATATATGTAAGATAAAATTTATTAAATTGGAGCAGGACTTTGACAACCCTGCGGTTGTTCGCTTGTACTTTAGCAATTTTGAGAATCTGCACAACGATCACTAATTGGGCCCATAAACAATGAACATATATAGTTGTACGTGGGTTGAATATGGGCTAAAATAAATTGGACACAATATATACATCGAATATATATTATATAAAAATTAATAAAATGTAAAAAAGATCATGATATTTTGTTGTTGTTTAAACTAAAATATAAAAAATAAGATTCATCGATATCTAGTATGCTGGTGTATATTTATTGTAGTTTGAATTTAAATAAGTAAAAATTACAAAATTGATCACGATATTTTTTTTATGTTACGAGTATACGACAAAAAGTCTCTTGTGATACTGTAATTGTAAGAGACGAATTTGGAATCGGCGTCAATTCATTGTTAAATATGATTCATTAAATTATAATTATTTAATATTAAATCATACTATAACATCATAAAATCATAATTTAATGCATTATTTATTACTGCTTTAACAAATAATATACTCCTTCCGTCCGCCCGAAAGAGGGTCTCTTACTCTTGTGCACGTTGATTAAAGAGTATTATTATTTAATGTGTAGTGGTTAGTTGTATTAGTGGGAGTGTGGACCCCATATTTTAGTTGTATTAGTGGGTGTGTGGTGGTCTCATGTGTGTAAAAAAGGAAATGATCCTTTTTGGAGCGGATGACCAAAATGAAAAAAGACCCTCTTTCGAGCGAACGGAGAGAGTACTTTAACCGCTAAATAACATACTCCCTCCGTCCCCTTCAAAAATACTCATTTGCTGTTTGCACGTGGACGGTTCTAAGGTCTTTATTTGCTTTTTGCACGTAAATTAAAGAGTATTATTATTATAGATAAGGTGGGTAATTGTATTAGAGGGAAGTGGTGGGTCATATTGTGTATTTTCTTTATTAAATAGAGAAAATTAATGATTTTGAAGCGGATGTCAGGAATAGTGAAATTGATACCTTTCAAGGGGACGGAGGAGTACTATGAGATGATTTATGCTATCATCACGTAAATTGTGATGATGGGGGGATTTCTCATTATATACAGTTGAATAGCTACATAATCTCCGTGAGTTGTGGAAATCAAAACAATACCAAAATTACATACAAAGAATACAATGAATGTGGACACACAATGAAAAGGTAATGTCAACTATTTCCCTTAATACCCCCCATCAAGCACTGCGTGGGATGTAAGCAAATGCAAAGCTTGGTTCGCAAGAACTCGAAGGCTGGTTGAGGCAGTGCTTTAGTGAAGATGTCAGCAAGCTGAAGATGAGAAGGAACAAAGGCAGTACGCAACCTTTCTGAAGAGACGAGCTCACGAATGAAATGACAATCAATGTCAATATGCTTTGCGCGTTTGTGAGCAACCAGATTCTGACTCAGGAAAAGAGCACTCTTGTTGTCACTGAACAATGTCGCCGGAACAATAGGCGTTTGATGGATTTCCCGTAATAAATTAACCAACCAAATAATTTCAGAGCCAGCATTAGCCAGAGCCCGATATTCTGATTCACAGCTAGACCGAGCAACAGTGGGCTGTTTTTTAGTACTCCAAGAAACAAGATTCCCACCGAAGAAGAGCGAGTAACCATAGGTTGAGCGGCGAGTCTCCAAACACCTCGCCCAATCTGCGTCGGAGTATCCCACAACAGTCTTGTCAGGGTGATGAGTGTAGTGAAGACCATAACCAATGGTGCCCTTCACATATCGAAGAATACGCTTGACAGCAGCAAAGTGATCATATGTAGGAGACTGCAGGAACTGGCTAACTGTGTTAACAGCAAAGGAGAGGTCAGGTCTATTTATTGTAAGGTACTGCAAAGCTCCAACCAAAGACCGGTAAAGAGTGGGATCATGAAACAACAACCCAGAACTCGGCAGCGAACTTCTAGCAGCAAGTGGTGTGGAAACAGGCTTACACTCAAGCATAGAAGCACGATCTAAAATGTCTTGAGTATATTTAGACTGGCTAACAAAAATGCCGTCAGAGGTGTAAGTGTTAGATTTGTATACTAAAAGCCTCGCTTTTATATTGAACAATGTAATAACAATTTTATTTGAAATGAGAATCATATGATCAAACGTTTTTGCATATTATAAATTGTTTATTTATATGTTTGTGCAAAAGTCCATTTACTTTATACTGTAGATAATATGTTGTGCGACAACACGCGGAAGATCATATTATCGGTTTCCTTATAAAGTATAAACAGATGCTCACAACCGAGATAGACGGGGACTATCTATCGGTATGGTTGTAGTGTGATTTGGAATTAGTTTGTCTTGACTATAGAATCACATTAGTGCACTTAGCGTGTATTGAGTAGGACCGCTTGAGATCGTTCGACTTGTACTGTCTATATAGAAGAACTTGATCTCTGTTATTATGGATGTCCATGCTCTTAATCCCTATACAATAACTTCGACACGTAGGGCAGTATGTATTTCTTTGATTCATCAATGGGTGAGATTTAAATGAATTAAATCAACAAACTCGGTGAGTTGGGAAGTAGTGCTGTCTCTATGGTGTGCTGTTGATTGTAGAAGGAAACCATGTCCGTCATAGGTTGATGATGTCCCCTTGAGGAGCTCATAAGGTTTATCATGTAAATCTTGCAAGTGGATTAATTTCCGGCATGATAATAAGGTTGAGTGGTACTACTCTCGGATGAGATATTAATTAATTTGAGTTGTCAGTAACTTAATTAATTAATGGGCATTGAATATCTTAAACATGGGGAGATTATTGGGCTCATAATAAGAAGGAGCCCAGAACATAATTTGGGATTGGATGGGTAGTGCAGTAATAATATTTTAGTGGACTATATTATTATTATTGGATTTAATTAAAAGCTTTGGGCTAAGCTTGGTTAATTAAATCTGATTGAGGCCCAGCCCAATTTCTCCTCCTGGTCCCTACTGTAGCCCTTTATAATAGTCAGCTCAGCTCCTGGATGCCCTAAGAATTGAGAACGCCGTTCTTTTGTCTAAAAAGTGGTTAGGAGCAGATTGAGTGATCCTACAGACTGTTGACCACACAACAGTAGGATTGACTAGGGTAATACAGTAGAAGAACAAGAGGTAGTTCTTCTCAAATATTCATCCTCTACTCCAATCCAGAAGACAGGTAATTGATTTATGCTTCCGCTGCGTTATTACTTGTTTTCTTTTCGAATCGTGTTCACCATAAGATCCAATTGCCAACAATTGGTATCAGAGCCTTGTTACTTGGTGGAACGTGATTTGTTTTTTTTGTGATTATTTGATTATGTTATTAATCTGGCTTTAATCACATGTTTATTGATCCTGTTTCGTGTGTTCAATATGAAGTCAGATTGACTTGTTTATTTGATGTGATGTGTGTCTTTCATTCATGTGAATGGTGTGTGGTTTTTGTTGACTGTATTCAATGTACACACATATTTCTTTCATGTCTTGTCCACATCACACACGCACACCCTGCATATTGGGTACACATCCCGACGGCGCGTAGACAGAAGACTATACTCAGCGGCGCGTGAAGACGGGAGGTGAAAACGCGTGAGACAGGCCGGACCAGATTTGTCACGGCGATTCCGAATCGACGCGGAGACGACTTCGCTGCTATGAGGGATGGCGACGGCGATGAACGAGAGCGGTTCAAGTATCGGTGGGCTGACGGCGCTTAAGCCGAGATCAGTGGCACCGAATCTTGGCCGATTCTGAGATGGCGGCGAGTCGTGATGGCGACGCGGTGGTGATGATTCCAAGACCAGTCGGCGTCTACGACTGGCGGAATCGAAGCAGACGGCGCGGCGGCGATGACTCCAAGGCGAGGTGAGTCTCGGAGTCGAGTCGCCGTCAACAACTATCAACGGTAGTGGCGATCGGCGTTAAAGACTGTCGGCGACAGCCACGGAGCGTGCTTCTGGATTGCCGTCGCGCGATTGCATGTCGGCCGTGATGGATCCGGGGAGATCGTGTCTCGGTAGGGTGATAGCTGGACGGCGATTATGCCGAGAAATGCGACCCCGAATCACGGTGGATTCGAAGCAGGCGGGCGGCGGCGGTTGAGGGAGCAACGTTCCAGGCGGATTGTCACAGACGTGCGCTGGAGACGACTCACTGGACGCGAACCAGTGCCGTTCTGACAGCGGCCATGATTCCGATCGGCTAGCGGCTGCACGGCGGTGATCAGATCGGCGTAGATCTGGTGGCTGGTGACAGCTTGGCGGCGGAATCGAGGCGGCGGCGCTGAAAGGATGCACAGCGGCTAGTGATGCGATGGTGGACTGTTGGCGGCAGCGGCGCCGGGCTGCGCCGGTCACCCCTGAGATCGAAGATGAGGCTGGCGGGTGGCGGCTGCTAACCATTAGGGCTCCTTTGTGTGTTTGGGCCGTTCAGACAGGGCCCAAATTTTTTTTTTTTTTTTTTGCGGATTGGGCTTGTGTCTGATAATTGGGCTTGCATATTATTAGTACTGTTGGGCCTGTATTTTATTTTTTGAGGTTTGGGCTTCATGGGTTGTAATTAATTTTTTAGTGCAGCTGGGCCTGTCAGTGATTATTTATTAATTGTTTGTGTGGTTGGGCCTAGTTTAATTTTGGGCTTGTTCCAAGGAAATAAATTGGCTGGTTTGATGGGCTTTAATTTATTTTTTATGGCTGCTCATTAATTGCTAATTTTATTTGGAATAGGTAGGCCCAAATTTATGATCCAACTTTATTTTGCAATTAATTGAATTATATAATTGATTTAATTGTTTAAAATGACGATTAATTGTTATATATGTGTAAAGCATGTTTTATGTGATTTATTTATTTTTAAATTACTTGGTTTTAAAGCATGCTTTATTGTATATTTTATTTGAAAATATTATATGCATGTTAAAAACCCTCTGTGCTAAATAACTAAGTGGGAGAGGGGATTGGTATATAAATTCCCATGGCCTCCATTATTGGTTTGTAAGTGATGTGAATAAACTTGCGCGTTGGCATTAGAGCCTTCCTCCCTATCGGATGAGTTTGTTCACGGATCACTGGTACAAACTTCTTTAAGATAATCGTAGGAAGTTATCTGAGCGCGTGTGTACTTCTCCATCTGTAAGGCACACAAGCTTGGGCCGCGGACTTGGGATTAAATAATGGTATACACTTAGGTGTAAATAATATGTATCCTCCCCATCGGAGTCACTGCTATTATTTGCATGGCTAAATAGAAACCGACTATTAATTATTTTGTCATAAAGTTAGGTTGACAAATGAAATTATTGGGTAAAACCTTCTCTTGTAAATGTTCGGGTTTGTATACGTCCACACTATCGTGGCATGCAAATTCACGGTGCTTGAGATGTTGGTGAATTTTATTTTATATTGTTTTGAGGGATTCAATATAAATTGGTAAATTCGATGTGTTTGATCTGTTTATTATTTATGATTCTCAGGTTTTTTCAAATGGCTTTGAACTCACTTTCTGTCATACTTAAAGAACACAAACTTACTGGCACTAATTATGTCGACTGGAAGCGTAACATGGATATTGTCTTAACTGCTGAAGATTACATCTTTGTACTTTCTGAGGAATGCCCTCCGGCACCTACTGATGCCTCTACCGAAGAGCAAAGAAATGCTTATAATAGGTGGGTCAAAGCTGATAAGATGGCTAAGTGCTATATTTTGGCTTCAATGTCAAATGTGCTTCAGACTCAGCATCAAGCTATGGACACCGCCTATGATATGATGCTTAATCTTAGGGAACTCTTCGGTCATCAGAGTCGTCCTGCTAGGTCGAAGGGTATGTCGGTCTTGATGAACACCAAAATGGCTGAGGGCACTTCCGTTAGGGAACATGTCCTTAGGATGATGGGCCAACTCAATGAGTTGGAAGTTCTTGGAGCAGAAATCGATGGGGAAACCCAGATCGATATTATACTCCAAAGCTTGCCTAGGAGTTTTGAGCAGTTTCGCCTGAACTATGGTATGAACAAACATTTGTACTCGTTGGCGGAACTGATGACAGAACTCGTGGCGGCGGAAGAACTGTTTCGTAGACCACCTCAGGTTCATGTTGCTGAACATGCTTCTCATCCTAGGCCGAAAGGCGGTAGGAAGAAGAAGAAGCAAGGGAATCCAGCACCGGTGAACCAAGTGAAGGCAAAGACAGGTGCGGTCAAGAAACCTAAAGGCAAGTGCTTCAAATGTAAGCAGCCGGGACACTACAAGGTTGACTGCCCTCTTCTGAAGGGGAACATGAATGGTAAGTCTTATATTCTAGTTGTTGAATCGTGTTTAGCGGCTGTATCTGCTGACACTTGGTGTGTAGATACGGGAGCCACTGACCATGTCTGCAATTCTTTGCAGGGGTTCCACCAAACCCGACAGCTCAATGATGGAGAGATTACTATACTCATGGGAAATGCTACAAGAGTAGCAGCTGTTGCAGTGGGAGACGTCTATTTATCTTTTAATAAGAATAAAACTCTTGTTTTGAGGAATTGTCTTTATGTACCTCATTTTAGAAAGAATTTAATTTCAGTTTCTAAATTGTTTATGGATGGATATTCTGTTTCTTTTAATGACAAGGTTGTTTTAAGGAAAAATGGAATTTTTATCTGTGATGGTGCATTGATAGATAATTTGTATACTCTTAATCCAATTACTCCCACAGTGCAACAAATTGAAATGTATGATACATCTACTAATAAGAGAAAAGAACCTTCTAAAATGAACCAAACATATCTTTGGCATCTAAGACTAGGTCATATTAACTTGAGTAGGATTCAAAGGTTGATAGCTGATGGACCTCTGAGTTCATTAGTAGTGGAAAATTATCCAACTTGCGAATCCTGCTTGGAAGGAAAAATGACAAAAAGGCCTTTCAAGGCAAAGGGGCAAAGAGCCAAGGATTTGTTGGAATTGGTTCATTCTGATTTATGTGGTCCTATGTCTGTCCAGGCAAGAGGTGGTTTTGAATATTTCGTCACTTTCATTGATGATTATTCAAGATACGGATATATTTATTTGATGCGCCGCAAGTCTGAATGCTTTGATAAATTCAAAGAATACAAGGCTGATGTGGAAAAGCAACTTGGAAAATATATCAAAACACTACGATCTGATCGTGGTGGTGAATATCTCTTGGGAGAGTTTAGGAATTATTTATCGGAAAATGGGATTGAATCCCAATTGTCTGCACCGGGCACACCCCAGCAGAATGGTGTAGCGGAAAGAAGGAATAGGACTCTTATGGAAATGGTAAGATCAATGATGAGTTATTCGGAATTACCAAATTCGTTTTGGGGACACGCCTTAGAAACAGCGGCTTACATTCTAAACTTAGTACCTTCTAAATCGGTAGCCTCCACACCCACAGAACTGTGGACCGGGCGCAAGCCTAGTCTGAAACATGTTCGGATTTGGGGTGCTCCGGCACACGTGTTAAAGGCAGATGCTGACAAGTTAGAATCACGTACTGATGTTTGTCTGTTTATAGGGTATCCTAGAGGAACGAAGGGTGGTTTATTTTATAGTCCCAAGGACCAAAAGGTGATCGTGAGCGCGAATGCCAGATTTTTGGAAGAGGATTATATAATGGATCATAAACCCATGAGTAAAATTGTTCTAGAAGAAGTTAGAGGGGAAACACCAAATTTAATACCAAATGTGCAAGAAGATGTACCACAGGACACTGCACCGCGTGTCACACATGATACACAAATACCTACGGAGCCTCGTCGTAGTGGGAGGGTTGCCAGACAACCGGAAAGATTCATGGGATTGGGAGAGTCATCCGACTTGGTCCCAGGTGAACATGAAATTGACCCATGGAATTACAACGAGGCACTACAGGATAAAGATGCTCAATTATGGCAAAACGCAATGAAATCTGAAATAGAATCCATGTATTCTAATCAAGTCTGGGAGCTTGTAGAACCACCCAATGGTGTAAAAGCTATTGGATGCAAGTGGATCTATAAAAGAAAAAGAGGATCTGACGGTAAGGTGGAAACCTTTAAAGCAAGGCTTGTGGCTAAAGGATATACTCAGAAAGAAGGAATCGATTATGAGGAAACCTTCTCCCCTGTGGCCATGCTTAAGTCAATCCGGATTCTTTTGTCTATTGCTGCTCATATGGATTATGAGGTATGGCAAATGGATGTCAAGACAGCTTTTCTGAATGGAAGTCTTGAGGAAAACATCTATATGAAGCAACCAGAAGGATTCATTACAAAGGGCGAAGAGCATCTTGTCTGCAAGCTTAAAAAGTCCATTTATGGATTGAAACAAGCTTCTAGATCATGGAACATCCATTTTGATGAAGTAATCCAGTCATATGGATTTATTCAATGTCCGGATGAATCATGTGTGTACAAGAAGTATGACGGAAACGTAGTGGTATTTCTTGTACTCTACGTGGATGATATTCTGCTCATTGGAAATAATGTAAAGGTATTATCGGGCGTAAGGGTATGGCTGTCCAAGCAGTTTGAAATGAAGGACTTAGGAGAAGCCGGACACATTCTTGGGATCAAATTGATAAGGGATCGCAAGAAAAGAATGTTGTGCTTATCCCAATCTTCATACATTGATACAATCCTGGCTCGTTTTAGCATGCAAGATTACAAGAAAGGTTTTCTACCTTTCAGACATGGAATACCTCTGTCTAAGGAAATGTCTCCTAAGACACAACATGAAATAGAGGCAATGAAGCTGGTCCCTTATGCTTCGGCAGTGGGAAGCCTCATGTATGCTATGCTATGTACGAGACCGGATATCTGTTATGCCGTGGGCATGGTCAGTAGGTATCAAAGTAATCCAGGACAAGGGCATTGGACTGCGGTAAAGCACATCTTAAAGTACCTGAAAAGAACTAAGAATTATGTGCTGGTTTACCGGGCAGATACTTTGCTACCTTTGGGTTATACTGATTCGGATTTCCAGTCAGATAGGGATGCTAGTAAATCCACCTCGGGTTATGTGTATACTCTTGGAGGAGGAGCCATAATATGGAGGAGTGTAAAGCAGAAATGCGTTGCGGACTCCACCATGGAAGCTGAATATGTAGCAGCCTCTGAGGCAGCTAAAGAAGCAGTATGGCTCAGGAACTTCTTAATGGACTTGGATGTGATTCCTGGTTTGCCCAAAGCGATCACAATTTATTGTGATAATAGTGGTGCAGTAGCAAACTCGAAGGAACCACGAGCCCATAAGGCGAGTAAACACATTGAGCGCAAGTACCACCTGATACGAGACATCGTTAAAAGAGGGAAAGTCGTTGTCGCTAAGATTGCATCTGAGGATAACCTTGCTGATCCTTTTACTAAGAGCCTTCCAGCGAAAGCGTTCGATGGGCATGTAGAAGGAATGGGGATTAGATGCGTGTCAGCAGATATGGCAGCGTAGTCTTTTAGTATAAGTGGGAGATTGTTAGATTTGTATACTAAAAGCCTCGCTTTTATATTGAACAATGTAATAACAATTTTATTTGAAATGAGAATCATATGATCAAACGTTTTTGCATATTATAAATTGTTTATTTATATGTTTGTGCAAAAGTCCATTTACTTTATACTGTAGATAATATGTTGTGCGACAACACACGGAAGATCATATTATCGGTTTCCTTATAAAGTATAAACAGATGCTCACAACCGAGATAGACGGGGACTATCTATCGGTATGGTTGTAGTGTGATTTGGAATTAGTTTGTCTTTACTATAGAATCACATTAGTGCACTTAGCGTGTATTGAGTAGGACCGCTTGAGATCGTTCGACTTGTACTGTCTATATAGAAGAACTTGATCTCTGTTATTATGGATGTCCATGCTCTTAATCCCTATACAATAACTTCGACACGTAGGGCAGTATGTATTTCTTTGATTCATCAATGGGTGAGATTTAAATGAATTAAATCAACAAACTCGGTGAGTTGGGAAGTAGTGCTGTCTCTATGGTGTGCTGTTGATTGTAGAAGGAAACCATGTCCGTCATAGGTTGATGATGTCCCCTTGAGGAGCTCATAAGGTTTATCATGTAAATCTTGCAAGTGGATTAATTTCCGGCATGATAATAAGGTTGAGTGGTACTACTCTCGGATGAGATATTAATTAATTTGAGTTGTCAGTAACTTAATTAATTAATGGGCATTGAATATCTTAAACATGGAGAGATTATTGGGCTCATAATAAGAAGGAGCCCAGAACATAATTTGGGATTGGATGGGTAGTGCAGTAATAATATTTTAGTGGACTATATTATTATTATTGGATTTAATTAAAAGCTTTGGGCTAAGCTTGGTTAATTAAATCTGATTGAGGCCCAGCCCAATTTCTCCTCCTGGTCCCTACTGTAGCCCTTTATAATAGTCAGCTCAGCTCCTGGATGCCCTAAGAATTGAGAACGCCGTTCTTTTGTCTAAAAAGTGGTTAGGAGCAGATTGAGTGATCCTACAGACTGTTGACCACACAACAGTAGGATTGACTAGGGTAATACAGTAGAAGAACAAGAGGTAGTTCTTCTCAAATATTCATCCTCTACTCCAATCCAGAAGACAGGTAATTGATTTATGCTTCCGCTGCGTTATTACTTGTTTTCTTTTCGAATCGTGTTCACCATAAGATCCAATTGCCAACAGTAAGACACCTCTATTCCCAAGAAATAATTCAACCTACCAAGGTCTTTAATATCGAACTCCACATGAGTATGTTTAATGAAGTGCTGAAGAAGATCACTATCATTCCCTGTAAGGATAATGTCGTCAACATAGACGAGAAGATATAAAAGAGAGGACCCCTTGCTCAGATAGAACAAAGAAGAGTCGCATTGAGATTGCCGAAATCCCAGACCCAGTAAATAAGAACTGAACCGCTGAAACCAAGCCAAGGGAGCCTGGCGTAGACCATATAGAGCTTTCTTGAGCCGGCACACATGAGACGGAGCGCGCGAGTCAAGAAAGCCAGGCGGTTGAGACATATAAATCGGCTTCGTCAGAACCCCATTCAGAAAGGCATTCTTCACATCTAACTGATGGAGAGGCCACTGATGATGGACAACAAGTGCCAGCACGAGACGGACGGTGGTGGCCTTAACCACAGGGCTGAAGGTATAGTGGAAATCCGAGCCAGGTATTTGAGTGAAGCCTTGAGTAACAAACCTCGCCTTGTACCGCTCAATAGAGCCATCAGAGCGGTACTTCGTCCGAAACACCCACTTAGAACCAACAACATTCACATTTGGAGGGGCAGGGACCAAATCCCACGTCTGATTACGAACTAAGACATCCATCTCCTCACGCATTGCAGCCATCCAGTGAGGGAACTTGGAAGCAGATTTGAAACCCCGAGGCTCAGAAGCAGTGGTAATAGAGCCGAGTAGAGCTGTATAGGCCAGATGAACTGGATAGCGAGGCTTGAAAATGCCGTTCTTTGCACGAGTGATCATATGATGGCCGGGCACAAGAAGTGCTGGCGGAACAGCCGGGGCTGGCGGACTGGCTGCCGGTGGCGTTGGCGGCTCAGGAAGCTCCGGCGTAGGTGGTGCATTAGCAATAGGAGTTAGAGGTTCATCCGGGACGGCGGCTGGGTCGGGTGCAGCCTGCTCATCAACAATTTCTGGTTCCAAACGGAGTGTAGGTGGAGCAGTTGGACGAGACTCAGATGTGGTGGGGAGAATGGGGTCCAGAAAACTGGAAATGGGCAAATCCTGTGCTGGCTGAGGAGTATTTCCAGAAAACGGGAAGACGTGCTCATCAAACTGTGCATGTCGAGTTATGTAGAAGCGAGCAGAAGCAGGATCAAAGCAGCGAAAACCCTTGTAAGGACTGATGTACCCCAGAAAAATGCAAGGCCTACTGCATGGCGAGAGTTTATTTGCAGCATAGTCGCGCAGGAAAGGGAAAACCCGACAGCCAAAAGGCTTAAAAACACCATAATCCGAAGTGCTGCCAAACAACACCTCATACGGGGATTTATTGGCGAGAACAGATGATGGCAATCTGTTTATGATATACACTGCAGTTGAAAAGGCATCAAACCACAAAGAAGCAGGCGCAAAAGCATGAAACAACATGGATAGCCTGATTTCAGTGATGTGTCTGTGTTTCCGTTTGGCACTTCCATTTTGTTGCGGGGTATAAGGACAAGATAATCGATGCAGAATGCCATTTTCAATCATAAAATTAGCCACACGGTTGTTCACAAAATCTGTCCCACCATCAGATTGGAAAACCTTGATAGAGCTAGAAAACTGATTGCAGACAAAGGTATGAAACCGTACGAGCACATCATAAAAATCTGATTTGGCACACAATGGGTAAAGCCAAGAGAAACGGGAGTAATCATCCACAAAAACAGCATAATAACGATATCCAGCAGAGGAAACAACAGGAGCAGGTCCCCATAAATCACAGTGAACTAAATCAAGAACAGATGTAGCACGTTTCTCATTTAAAGAGAACGGTAATTTCTTAGTTTTAGCTAATTGACAAGAAGAACACACAGTTGGATTCGGCAAAATCGAAGTAACAGATAAATGTCCCAATTTATTTAATATTGAAATAACACTAGGGGAAACATGTCCTAGGCGTAAATGTCATAAATCAAAACTAGCACGTAAGTATTTATTTTGAAGAGCAGCAGCAAGAGCAACATCACTTTCCAAGATATATAGCCCATTATCACACCGGCCTTGAGCCAGAACCTTCTTTGTCCGTGGATTCTGAATAGTAAATTTCTTGTCAGAGAACACAACATTAACACCATTATCTGAAGTTAATTTACTAACAGAGAGCAAGTTCTTAGTGAGGGTTGGTACAACCAAGACATCATGCAATTCAACATCAGGGGAAATATGACCAGACCCAATATGAGAGATATTTAAAGAAGCCCCATTGCCAACAGTAACAGAACGATTACCGGAGTACGGTTCGAAGCGGTCCAACTGACCATGGTGAGGAGTCATGTGCGTGGAAGCTCCAGAATCCACGAACCAATCCGAACCAGTGCTAGGCGGTGCGATGTTGCAGGCAGCGTGAAAAGTGTGGGCAAGCTCACTAGGGCTGGAATTAGAAACATGGGCCGGCCGGGCCTGAGCAGCTTGCTGGAGTTGGATAAATTGTGGGCATTTGTCTGCGTAGTGATCCCCCCGGAAGAGTTGGCACCGTGGAGTAAACTGACGCCGACCCCCACGCTGATTACCACCTAGCCATCGAGACGGGAGGGCTGAAAACCCCCACCACGGCCACGCTGCTGCCCGGATCCGCGATGATCGTCTGTGCGAGCATCTACAGCAACAAAGGCAGCAGGAGACGCCACACCTGCAGGCCGCTCCATAGAACGGGCCATGGCGTCGAACTGGATAGCCTGATGGAGGAGGTCCCGGAACGGCGGTACAGGCTGCATTGCCATCCGAGTGTTGGCAAAATTCGAGAACGAGGGCCCGAGCCCCCGCAGAAACCAATGGCTCTTGTCGCCTTCATCCAAAGGTTTCTGGATCGTGGACAATTGGTCGCACAAGTGTTTGAACCGGCGCCCATATTCAGCAACAGTCTGGTCATCCCGGCGAAGGGAGAGAAGCTCCTCGCAGAGCTGATTGGCGCGCGACGTCGATGCGTTGGCAAAGGCGGATTCCAGCGCCTGCCACGCGGAGCGAGCGGAGGTGCAGTCGAGGACCTCCGCCATGGCCTCCGACTCAAGCGTGGCGTACAAGACGCTAAGGAGGCGCTGATCACGGAGATGCCATGCAGCGAAATCCGAGTTGGAAGAGACCTCACCCATAGCAGATGTGACGGTCTTCGGCGGAGGAGGAGAAGAGCCATCAAGAAGATCCGTCACTTCAAAGGAGGCAGCCATGGACAAGAATTGTCGTTTCCACATGAGATAGGTGGCGGTGGAGAGTTTGATTTGGACCAAATTAATCATGGCCGAAGTTTGAGAAGATGGAGAGGGAATAGGGGCTGCCATGGCTGATCTGTGATCTGAGAGAGAGATGGAAAGAAAAGAGGAGGGGAGAAGGAGCAGGCGCAGCGTACGACAGAAAGAGAAGAAGGAAGAGGCTAGGGTTTTCACTCTATGGCTGATACCATATGAGATGATTTATGCTATCATCACGTAAATTGTGATGATGGGGGGATTTCTCATTATATACAGTTGAATAGCTACATAATCTCCGTGAGTTGTGGAAATCAAAACAATACCAAAATTACATACAAAGAATACAATGAATGTGAACACACAATGAAAAGTTAATGTCAACTCTTTTCCTTAATAAGTACTTTATTACATATGTAAATATATAGTTGTTGGATCTGACACATTTCACAACTCTCAAATTTTCACAGATTTTGACTCACATAGAATGGATGAAACTCACTGGAATGAAGAGCAAACCCACAAAGGATTATATTCACACAACCTACCAGAAGAACCATATCTCCAACACTAGCCAAACTCTCAATTTTTGACTTAGGATCAAAGGCACACAAAGAGCCATTTAAACCATCCATTCTCTGTCTCTCTCGAGGAGAAGAAAAAATGGTGAGTGTCGAATAAAGAGAGAGGAGGAGAAAAGTTAATCCATCTACATTCCAATTGCATTTTCACAATTACCATACTTCGTTATTTAAGAAAAGTAATAGGAAAATTTTCACAATTTGTCCTGTAAATATGATCGATACCAATTTTAGTCATTTTTTATTTGTAATTCTTAATTTTGATAATTTTTATTCGATTTTTATCCTTTCATCTAACTTTGGTTCTATGTTCCAAATATGGTCCCCTTTTGTCTAAATTTTGGACTAAAATTGGATGAGTTCTCACATAAAAACTAGATTTGAAAAAAAAAAACACACACACACAACTAAATTAAATTTAAGAAGAGGACTAGTATTGAACAACGTTGAAGCTGACTCCTTGCAGACGTAGTTATGTATTCAATAAGTTTTCAATATTACTTTAATTTCTTAAAATGCACATATCACAATTTATGTTAAAAAATTAAATAGACAATATTTGAGAGGAGTAGGAAGAAGTTAAATGTGAGAAATGGTAATAGTGGGGCTAATGATGGGCTAATGGGGTCCAAGGCAATGGCCCATAATTAAAGGACGCAATTGACCACAAAGTGAGGACCACAAAAGATAATTAAAATAAATAAATAAATAAAATAAAATAAAATTTGTAGAATCACCTGTAGGAGTCTTATTATTAATTTTTTAAAAAATATTACTCCTTAAAAATATCGAATGTTACTCATCTTGAAAAATAATAGTTTATTATATATGAAAAAATAATTTTTACTTTATGGGTTATTCTGTGGTGCAGTGTATTGGGTACACCAGTGCACCTAGAGGTTATAGACTATAATTTAGGATTAGTTATATTTTATTTTTAAAATTTTAATTATTTTATTTTGATTTAAAGGTAGTTATTGATTAGTATTTTAATCTAATGATTAAGATTAATTAAGTGCAGTAGTACACCAGCACACACTAGTTTGACTTTTAATTTATACTCCTCCGTCCCACGGCAATGGTAGTTTTTGCTTTTTGGCACGTGGATTAAGGAGTATATTATTTAATATGTAGTGTGTAGTTGTATTAGTGAGAGTATGTGCCCCATGTTTTAATTGTATTAGAGGGGATGAGTGAGTCCCATGTGGTAAAAAAAGGAAAGAGGACCCTTTAGGTGAGACGATCAAAATGAAAAAAAGAGACCCTTGTTGTGGGATGGAGGGAGTATATAAAAAAGAAAAAGTAATAGTTTGTCATAGAGTAATATTTATAAAGAATGATTCAAATGAACAAAACGGGTGCATGGTAGTTTATGGGAAAAATAAAAGGCAAATACTTACTCTTTTACATAATTATTAGTTATATATGCACGCTCTATTGAATTATATTTTATTATATTTTTGGATTTTTTAAAAGTATAATTATGTTTATAATTTTTAAATAGTAGGGGTTAATATATATTTCAATATACCCACATAAGTCCCACAAAAAATAAAAAGAGATTAAGGTAGAACCTTGTATTCAATGAGTAATTAAGTTAACCAAACACAACTTTTACAACCTGAATCCCCTATTTCACTTTGGTATTCCACTCCCTATTCCATAACTTATTTCCTATTAAAAAACTATACCCTAGTTAATGACCATTAAACCCTTGGGGCATGAGATGAAAATTTGGCCATTGATTACGACACGTGTCAAAAATCTAATTAGTGCAATAGTAGATGAAACACATAATGGAATAGGTGATCCCATTTGCAACTTTTAAGAGTGTTAATCCCCATTGGTTTAGCAATTAGCACTCTAATTAGTTTCTTAATATGATGGGGGTGGTTGTGGGACCCCCATGTCAATTGCCCCACCTTAAAGCTAAGCTTAATCATTTCTTACCCCTTTCATTCCTTCATATCCCCACATCCTCCTTTTTCAGAAATCATTTGCATTTTACTTCCAAATTCAGCTTCTTCTCCATTCAAGCAAAACTCCCACATTTTCAAAATCAGTATGGTGGATGATTTGCATCAATTCTCCATCTTTTTCACCCAACTCATTTTCACTACTCTCTCTCTCTCTCCTAGTCTCTCTCTACATATATATATATTTATATAGTCTACGTATGCTAGCATGTAAAACGTGATAGTTTTCATTTATATTTAGGGTTTATATATAGAATGAAAATGGAACTTATAAGTTAAGTTAATTGCAATTAATATATAAATAAATGTTTCAATTGCTTTCTCTTCTAATTTTACACTGCCGACAATACTCATCATTTAGATTAAACAATCCAGGCGTTTTGCAAATGAATTATGAAGACCCCTTCATCATTAATTAATGCCTGCTTTAGTAGTTAGTTAAACTATATTTTACATAAGAAAGTAGTATTTAATAAGTACCAAATGAAAGAAATTAGTTTAATTAATTATCTTAAATACATGATTTCACATTTCATTTGTTCGCAAGCATTTTTTAGAGAATCGTCAATTGAGAATTGCAGTTAAATTGCTACTGAAAATTAACATCGATCTAGCTAGATATATTAATAAAATTAATCAAATATTACAACGTGTTATGATTCATCAAAATTCAAAACTTAAAGAATTTTATTAGATGACTGGTATATTTGTCAAACGTGACTGTGAGGGAGCTCATAATATAAAATTTCAACACTTTAAGTAATTTTTAAGATAAAATATTATCTAGAATTTTTTTTTTGAATCAGGAAAATAATTTTATTGCTTCGAGGAGCACGAGATCTACCCACATGCTACAACAGAAATACAAAAGATACAACAGATAAAAGAGAAATCCAAATAAAAAGTATACAAGACTAACCACCACCACCATCTCCTTTTCTCAAATCATCTCTCCAGTGTGCTCCTAATATCTTCATTCCACCTTTGAATCTCTGCGCCTTTCAATAACTCTTTCTTCGTGAGAGCAAACCATCCCCAAACTTGAGTTCTAATTTCCCCCAATAGGATCTCTGAGTTCCAACAACCCCCTTTAAATACAATGTTATTCCGCATTGTCCAAATAACCCACACCGTACAAATCCAAACACAAGAAGCCAATAAATTACCCACACTCCCTTCTAGAAAACTTCTAAACTCCAAAAAAGAATTTTCTATACATCTTTGTCGTGGTCCAACCACTCTCATCCATCTCATCACTCTATCCCACAAGTCCACCACCTTTTTACACTCCACAAATAAATGCATAGTAGATTCAGGGTAATTTTGACATACCGGACATAAAGTGTTGACGTTGTCAGGTAGGCAATTCCTCTTTCTAAGCTCTTCTTTGGTCGGCAGTCGATTTTTTATCATCCTCCACGCTAGAAACTGTGTTTTTGGTGTAGCCACTTTATTCCAAATGTATTTAGTGTATTCCTTAACTTGCTGATCTTCGCCCAACTTCCTTTTTTGGAGGATCTCATATGCTTCATTAACAGAATACTCTCCGTGCTTTCTGCTTCCCCATTTCCAAATATCCTTTACATCCTTTACGATCTTTTTGTTTTCTACATCATTTATGAACTCCAGATAGAGATTTGTTTCCCAATCTCTAAAGGCTCTTCTCCATCGCATATCCCAATTCCATTGATCAGAATCCCAAGCTCCCATAAATCCAATATTTCCATCTTTCATTTCACTCAAACTATAGAGTCTTGGGTATTTGTTCCTCAAGTGAGTATCACCCGTCCATACTTCATTCCAAAACGATGTACTTAATCCATCACCCACCTCTCTTCGCATTGTCCATAAAAATGTTTTGTTAAATAGTTCTCACTTTTTATCAAAGAATATTATCACTCTTCATTAAAAAATATTATCTTTTTATTAATTTGAGTATTAATTTTTTATTTAAATATTACCACTTTTTATTCATTTCGTTGAAGTGTTCATATCACAAAAAATTTTGCCAATATTGACATGTGTAGCACGAATTTTCAGTGTTATTTTTTTGTGTCAAATACTATACCACTGACTATATTAGTAAGCATACATGAGAGGAGAAAATATAACCCTTACTAAAGAATTTGTGATTTAATTTTAGGATTTAGCATTATTCACTTTTACGTCCTACAATCAGACACAAGAAATTGATTCACACAAAAAATTAAGATCATTGATAGATTATGAACCTAATTTTATATTGTATTGTATGTCAACTATTCGTTACATATTTTTATACATACGTTAACTGCTAAAAATTGCGTATCAAATAGTTGGCATAATGTAAAAAAATTGTATGTAGGGTGTAATTGAGTCGAATCGAGCCGAGTGTTCAATCTTGTTTGGAATATAATGAAATAGATCAATTGAAACGAATTTTATGTGTGACTATTTGTTTGAATATGAATTGATAACCAATTGAGCAGAGCTTAAACGAATTTAATTTTAACATGGGTCGAACTCAAGTAATTGATAATTTTTACCCTTATTTTACTAACTTTCATGTATCGAGCTAGATTTTGAGTTGATTTTTATAATTTATCGATCACAAAAGTGTCTTAAGGTTTGTTTGATATCTTTATCGAATTTAATTCAAACAAACTTTCATCAAACAATCTCGAATAGATTATTGAGTAAATTTGTTTGATTCTTCTCACCCACGCTTCTATGAATTTAATCCTCTCTCGTCTTTCATATAAATTCGATTTCTCTTTCTCTCAATTGAATATTTTTGTCAATGTATTTTTTTTATCGATATATGAATAGCAAATTAATTTGACGGTCAAGTCCAAATGAGTAATTCGTAAAAAAAAAAGGGTAATTTGACTAACTTTTGTTTGAGGAAGTCTTGAATGACAAAAAACTGATTTTTTAAAGTATAAACATAAACACAGTACTACAATATAAATAATAAACTTAAAAAAAAAACTGTTTTTTAACTGGTTTGGTCATTCTGTTACAATCTAGTGTGACATCTCCTATTGTGCATTGTTGGATGATTGACACGTATAATATTATAAAACATATACTCTAAAATGAAAGTATCAACCCTTAGGGAAAAAGATAAGATTTTCTTTTCGCATATGTGTCACTCATCTAACCGTGTAATAGGAGATGTAACACCAATATTTTTCTTTTCGCATACGTATTACTCATCTAACCGTGTAACAAGATATGTAACACCAAGCGTAACAGAATATCCAAGATTGGTTTTTACTAATAGGATTTATTAATAAAATGAATTCCGTTGGTAATTACCAACTATTTATCAACAAAAGTTACATTTATCTTTTAGTAACGGAATGCCAACGAACTTATAAAGTTTTTACCAACAGAATAATATATGTTGTTATTTATCG
Source organism: Pogostemon cablin (assembly GCA_023678885.1). Classification (NCBI taxonomy): domain Eukaryota; kingdom Viridiplantae; phylum Streptophyta; class Magnoliopsida; order Lamiales; family Lamiaceae; genus Pogostemon; species Pogostemon cablin. The sequence goes on from CM042955.1 coordinate 23,649,518, forward strand.
ACGAATTATCAACTAAATCATTATATAAATTGACAATATACTTATTAACAACATATTACCAACATAAATATAATAAATAGAATTAAATTTTTGTTGATAAAAATTTACCAACCACCGCTTTACCAACGAATTTTGTTGTTAATTCGTTGGTAAATCAATTTAACAATAAAATTAAGACAAAAACCAATAAAATATTCTGTTGGTAAAAAATAATTTTATATACTGATAATTAGTGTATACTATAATTTTCACTTTATAGTTTTCATTACTTTTTTTCTTAGAGCAACATTTATATGTGATTATTTTACATCGTAAAATAGTTTATTTGAACGATTATCTTTTATTATCAATCTAATATCACTTTTTATCCGTCTCAAGAAATGAGTTATGTGAGATGATTTTCTATTTCTTAAAAATTACTGTAATTTATTATTTCAATTTTATGTATTACGAAACAGATTTCACACAAAATAAACTTTTTCGATAGTTCATGATTACTCATGGTAGATGAAACATGAATAATTATTGGCAAAAGCTCCTGTGCGCCCGGGGACACGGAAAGATGCTCCGTGTCCCCGTGTGAACACAGCCTCTCCTCCAATCATATTTAAACCTATGTATTGCTAGGGGTTTAAATTGTAAAGGGGCATGAAAATTGTAAAGGCGCACGGAATTTGCTCCGTGCGCCCGGGTGCACAGGAGCCTCACTCATAATTATTTGGATCGACCCACGGGATATCTAGGCCGGGTCGGGTTCGACTGAAAGGGTGGCGGATTTTGTGGGCAATTAATTAATTAGATTTCAATGAAGAGGATAAATGGGTCATTTCACATGATAGGTCACATTAATTCTTCCTGATTTGAGGAAGACATGCTGAAACTAATCTCTTGAGGTATATTTGTCAACACTGAATTTATTGTCTACTTCAATACACAGGACCAATTAATTAACATTACTATAATTAAGTCATTTGGACAATTTACCAAAGTCCAAATTCAATAAAGTCATAACTAGCTTTTAAGAAATAAAGACCTTCACAAATGAACAAAATGTGAATCTATTTTATTCCTCCGAAAATAGAAAAAAACTATTAAAGCGAACCAGTATTAAATTGGGATCAAACTTCTTATTTGTAATTTTTAAAGACTCACATTTTATTTTGAGATATTGATTTCTCTACTATTTACATACAACTCTTTTTGTGTGATGGAAACTAAAGCTACCGTTGGCAAAACAATTATGTAAAACCGAAAATAGTATCTGGAGAATATTTTTAATAAAAAGTAATGAATATTCAATGAAAAGTAATAATTAATCTATTAAATTATTTTATTAAAAATTCGAAGGATATATGAAAAATGATAACATGTTTAATATATAAAAGGTATTCCACATCCCCATAATAAATTTCACAATTGTTTGTAGTTATGGAGTTCTATAAAAATTACTTTTGACTTTGTTTTTAGAGATAGTGTGATATATTTAGATATAATAAATAAATAAATAAAGTAATAAGTAAATTAAGTCATAAATGGGAGCTAATTTTGAAATTAATTTAAGTGTGTGGTGGGTTTGTTGAGTTATGTTCTATTTTTTTATTTAGGGGTGTGAACTTGTTTTTGGAGAAAAAGAAAAGTATGAATTTATTTATGAAACGGAGAAAGTACATAATATCTAATCAAAATAAAGTAAAATGATCTTATTGTGAGACCGCACATATTATTTTTATAGAGTTAGAAGAATCTATATAATATTCAGGAGAATAAAATTTAATATGAAATAATAATAATAATAATAATAATAATAAATAATAATAATAATAATAATAATAATAATAATAATAAATAATCTCATCATTTTGCATGTATAGATCTAATGAGTAGTATTGATGCATGCACGGATATTGATCTTAATTTGATTTAATATTTTAATCAATCAATGAATTTTTATTTTATGAATTATCTGAAATTGAATAAAAATTATCACTTTGTAAACTACTTTTCTGAATAAGGCTAATGTATCACAATATTCTTCATATTTTTCTTATTTATTGATATAAAGCTCCTCGGCAAACGCTGAGAATATCTCACCTAATAACTTAGGTGAGACGAATAAAAAGTACTAATAACTTTTTATAATAAAAAGTGATACTTAATTGATGAAAAATGATAATGTTATTTTATGAACAATTTATAATATAAATAAAAAGTAATAATATTTTAAAAGAAAAGTGATATATACTACCCGTTCCATAAACAAATTCACACTTTCTATTTTTATCCGTCCCATAAACAAGTTCACACCCCCCCCAAATAAGAAAATATACACAAATTAATAACCCCACCAAACACTTTAATTTCAAAATTGCCACCCTTTTACAACTCACATGACTTACTTTATAATTTATTTATTACCTAAAAATACCAAACTACCCCTAAAAGTAAAGAAAAAACAACTTTTTATGAAACTCCGTATCTACGGTAACCATAAACTTCTATTTAGGACGGAGGGAGTAACATTTTTAATAAAAGGTGACAACTAATTAAGAAAGCGTAAAATGGTCTCACCGTGAGACAATTTCACACAAGATCTCCCCAAACCCTTCACACACACACAAAAAAAAAAAATCACTTCATCCAACAATCTTTAAAGTTATTTGAATTTCAAATTTACCATTATTTTTTCATACACAAACAACTTTTTTATTACCTAAAAATACTACAATATCCTCTAAATTTAATAAAATTGATCAAAAAGAGCAAAAAGTTTTTTAAACAACGTGAAATAATAAACATGCTCTCCAAAATGGAGGGAGTATTTGAATTAAAAAATCCGGAAGACATAAAATTAGCCCATTTTATTAAAAAGGTAACCATTGCCATGTTACATGATATATATTTGGCTCATAAAAGTGACACTTGGGTGGACTGTGATCAAGTCAGGATTTACAACCCTACTTCAATTAATTCTGCAGCAATGAACACTCAATCTAAGGATATTTCTCCCTAAAAACATACATAAAACCCAAACTCATCACTTTCAAGAAATTGGAGGGTCCAACCCGCTAACCCATTTTAAATTACATGCCCAAATAGTAAAATACCACAAGCTAAACACTAATTAATTGTGTAATGAAGAAATACACTTTATTAATTAATTAATGAAAAAAATGGTGTGACTTGAATTACAATGAAAATTAATTCAATAGCGATGTGATGGAAAGAGTCTGCTAGATCCATATAGTCTACGAACCAACCGGCAGCAGCAAAGTTTGTTACGTTATACATGATTTCTACGTAGAAAAACTTTGTAATAATACTACTGCAGTTGATAAAATGTCATTTCATGGTTAGATGAGCAAAGCCAATGGGCCCCATTTCACTGTCGGATCCCTAATATGTCCTAACATATTTACTCACACATGAACTCAAATTTTACTTGTTTCATTTCCTCTTTACTAATAATCACACCTTAATTCATTAACTTCAACACAAGAATAATAACAATAATACATCAATGGGGCACCATTCTTGTTGCAATCAGCAGAAAGTGAAGAGGGGGCTGTGGTCGCCGGAGGAAGACGAGAAGCTCATCCGATACATCACCACCCACGGCTACGGCTGCTGGAGTGAGGTCCCGGAGAAAGCAGGTTCGTCTTTCTTCGTATTTATGCTCATTTTTTCTTTTGGAAGGATATTAGGTTTAGTGTGTTTTTTTTGGTGTTCTTAGGTTTACAACGATGTGGTAAGAGTTGTCGTTTGAGATGGATAAATTATTTGAGACCGGATATTAGACGGGGGAGATTTACACCCGAAGAAGAGAAGCTGATCATTAGCCTTCATGGGGCCGTCGGAAATAGGTTCTTTCTCGATCACCATCTTCGAACCTCTATAATTCTTTTGCGTGTTTTATTATAACAAGTTTTTAGTTGCATAGTAACCTTTTTGCTGAAGTTTTTAGAATTCAAAGCCTTGATCATTAATGCTATTACCCGGCCTTTTTTCGAATGTGATACTTTCTCCGTCCCATTTCACATTCCATTTTTAGTAAAAATAAATTATCCCTCACCACATCTCATTCAATTCTCAAAAATATCATCCGAATTGTAGTACTTTTTACTTGGTTTCTTATTAAAATTAAATTACCATCTTAAAAGTTTAGTATTTAAACTACGTGTTTACAGTACGGAAAAAGTGTTACATTGTTTAATTCAATCTGCAATTGATGAATTTTTGACTTAGTACGTACGAGTATTAGTGCATGTGTGTACGTAGAATTCAGTGTCTGAAAATGCACGTTATTGAGAGGACGTTAAGAGGCCAATATCAGAAGTTTGTTTATTCGAAGGTTGTCATTTGAAAAAATATAACACCCCTCAATTAATTAACAATTAGTGTGATTTAATTATTCACCAAAATTCCTTCTTTTACACATCTCTGACGTACAATTTGTTATCACTTCAAACTTAAGCTACAACACACTTCTCATCTCATGTTATTACACCCACAAAAGATATACACTATAAAAATAATTCTAAACCCTAAACATATTTATCTTGTGCATTATTCATCTACAATTTAATTTATATCTCGAAAATGAAAAAGTTGTTTGATACCCAATTATTCGAATGAGAGTGGAATCTAGTTACACATTTTATAAACATTTGAAAAGGATAAATGACTTAGGAAAGGGAATATGCACGTGCACTCAAAATACTATATATTACGGGTCAATCTCCGTGTCATATGAATTGGGTTCACGGTGTAAACTCCGTAGTTCTCCCTTAATTTAAACCTCATCTAAGCATAAAGTATAATAGAATATGAAAAGGGGACCATATGATTTACACGGTGAACCCGATTTACATAAGTGTTTGTCCTATAATTACTATTGTTTAGTTCTTAAGATTTGAGCTTCTTGTTTTTGCTTTAATTAGGTTGTTCGTATCTTTTAATTAAAAAAAAAAGGGTCGAATTAGTCACACAAGCACGCAAGAAACCTGTTATAAAGGAACTCGTACTTGATCGATGAAAAATAATGTCTGATTGAACTATTTTCATTATAATTAGTTGGATATATGAAAAGTAATACGTAACACTTTTAATGAAAAATAATAACTAATGAAGAAAATGTAGTACGCTATATCCGTCAGACAGTTTCAACACTATTTTTTAATAGCATTAATAAAAATACTTAGTCTAACACATGACCAAATGAATATATATACTTGCAGATGGGCTCATATAGCAAGCCATTTGCCAGGAAGAACAGACAATGAGATCAAGAACTACTGGAATTCATGGATCAAGAAAAAGATCCGAAAACCCAATTCATCAACTTCCACAAACACAACACAGACACAAACACCATCATCAGATCATCATCAAACTCCCCAATTCAACTACACTCACAATAGCCAACTAGATTTCCTTAACCAAGAACTAACCCCAAAGCCACACGACCCCACCACCACCACCACCTTATTCCCCCTACCGGCTCCTTCATTCATGTTCGACATAGAAGGAATGAGCCTCCCCAACATAAACACATGCCGCATGGACCAAATCTTTCAAGAAACCGCGGTTGTAAGCTGCTCGGAACCCTGGCCCTCGCTGTGCCGGCAGATCACCGATCAAGTCCAATCGGCAGATCAAATGGTGCAGTACACCAGCAGCATCAGTTCTCTAACTCCATTAATGGAGAACATGGTGCCCATTGATCAAGGGATGAATGTGAATATAGATACACTGGATTGTATGCAGAGAAGCCATGATCAGATGAATGAATGGGTTGACACACAGCAGATTCCAAGCTATTTCTTTTGGGAAAATGGAGATGGACAGATTGGAGGGGAAGAAATTATGCCACCAACTATTATTTCTTCTTTTCCTTCATCGCTCTAACTGCTGGAACATATATACACACACATTTGCTAGAACTGCAGGAGTGCAAATTGAAGATGTGAGTGCTTAATTTTTCTTTATTTATCTGTTTTATTTTTTTATTTACTTTTTTTTTTTTTGGGGCGGAATTAACTTTTATATATTTGACTGGGTGAAATGAGAGGTATATACATAATATATGTATTGCTAATGGTTGTTTCTTAATTTGTTGGATCTTGTAATTATGGAAGATTTGGGGAAGGATAAAAGATGATTGATGAAGTGTTCAATGAAATCTGCTGAATTGTGTATGCATTTGTTGTTCAATGGATTTTTTCATGTGCCATTATTGTGTATTCTTTTATAAACTACAATTAAATTTATATATATATATATATATATATATATATATATATATATATATATATATATATATAATAAAAATAAGAAAAATATGTGGCAACTTGCCCCGTCTAGACCCAATATGAGAATTAAGAATGAGTGGAGATGGAAATACTAATGGTTATAATTAGAAAATTTGGGTGAAAAATTAGAAAATTTGGGTGAGAAATGACAATATGCATGAAAGATTTTGAGGTTGATGATAATAATATGTATGTTTTAATTTGGTTCTCTACTCAAAGAAGAAAATGGGATATTGCTTGTATTTTATTCGAAGTTCTTAAGCAATCTAACAGTAAAAATTATACCCCTACATTCTTTATATACTATTCATGATGAAAAGTGAAAATACAAAGGCTTGTACGACACGTATTACGGAAGACTTTCGTGAGATACATAAAAAATAATAGTAATTTTTTAACAAAAAATAATATTAAAATTAATAAAAATAATTATTATACAATTAATTATTTCATGAATAATTTATAATATAAATAAAAAATATAATATTTTTAACAGTGTTAATAAAAGTGATAAGTAAGGAATCTTGAAAGAGTGAGGTATTAAAGGAGAAAAGTACACCCTTAACCGTAAGAAGAGTTTTATTTAAAAATTTTTTCAACGTTGATACTTTAAAAAAAAAAAATCGACTAATATTACTATGCACCTGAGTGCACTCCATGATACAGTGTACCCACTTTCAGAAACGTATACAATTATGAATAAAAATATATACAATTATAAATAAAAATGTATACACTTTGGTAGTAAATTTTTTGTTAGTTTTTAATGAAAAATTGAGTATAAAAAAATATACAATTATTAAAAAACATGTATACACTATTAAATAAAAAGTTATACTTTTTTAATGAAAAATTGAGTGTGAAAAAAGTATACAACCATTAAAAAATATATAGTATACAATATAAAATAAAAAACTATACACATATGGGTGTACCGGATATCAACTCAAATAATTCTGCTTGTTAGATTTTTTAATTAAAAAAGGTTTCATTTAATTTTCGTCCTATACCAAGGGTTTTGAAACTATAAGACATTTTTTACAGGGAGTTCCATCTTACCACACCAAAAATGCCTTTTTCCCAATATTTATTATAGAAGAATATCACAAATCTTAAATATAATTAATAATAAGAAAACTAATGAACTTTACTTTTATGGGTTTCTATAATTAGTAGCAACAGCTTTCATATTATAACTTCGATACTTTACTAAGATGGGTACTACTATAATCATTCTTATCAAGTTCATTATGCCCTTCACTATTCACTATTATAAGGATTGCTCATTTTCCTAAATTTACTCAAACATTTAGACTTGTTCCTATAGATTATAGAGTTGTCTTGCCTCTATGTTCCTATAAAATTATAGAGCTGTCTTGCCTTTATGTTTTTCTTTGTCGTCTTAATTTGAAGGATTAAGTGTAACCAATGCAAATAATTATTAATTACTTCATTTAATTGACTTTCTAATATCACTCATATTTTTCCGTGTAAATATCAAGCTGAGTGCTTTTGAAAGGGGATTATCTATTTCATTGTTTCATCTTAAAAAAAAAAACACTTATTAATGGAATATTTCATTTGTAAATATTTTAATTTAATTGATAAATTGAATTTACAACAAATTTCGTTTATAAAATGGTGGTTAAAATTGTTGTCGATAAATTTTTGTTAGTAAACAAATTTAGAAATGAAATTTAAGTTTTTATCAACGGAATATTCCACTGATTAAAAAAAAAAATTTTTTTAGTGTTATGTTAATTCACAAGATATTAACTCTAATTATTATGAACATATTTTATGTATTGATTTAAGTATAAAATTAAGAATATAGGTATAGTATCGTATGTTATTCACGAAATCAAACATTGATTTAATATAATTAAGTACTATTTTTATTATTTATTTGTATTGTTTTTAAAAATTGAATCCAGATGTATACACATATGGATCCTTGTGTGGGATTGGTGTTTTTATACGCTCCATGTATACAACTATATAAGTCTGGTTAATTTGGCGCAATTGTATTATGATTCATAAATATTAAATTAGTAAGAATTCATGTGATCGTTTAAAAATCAATTAATAAACATGTAGATATAAATTGACCCCATTTCATGATTGAAACTTTTTTATTTTTGTTGTTGAATATTTAGTTTTTGCCCCGCCACCTGCACATTTACAATGATTAATGCATTAAATACTAGTATTATTTGATGACTTGAATATTGATTTTATAGTTATTCATATTCTAGATTTGTATTATTATTAATTTTGGAGTGTTCTTTTTCTTTTTTCTTTTTTTGATTAAGACATAAGTGACCAAAGAAATTCAGAATCTGATATCTTAGTCTAATATTAATTTCCCTAAGCCTGTAGTTAGTTGCATGATTTCCTCAAATCTTGCCCAAGTTAAGACCACAACAAGAATCATGAAAATTAATCATGATGTTACATAGAAACATCATTTCATCATTCACATCAGATATGCTAATACAATCTTATCTGTGCATAAATATTCATGGAGTGTACATAGAATACCATATTCATAATTCACATGCTCATGATCTCCTGTGTTGTGTTAAATGGATGCTTCAACGTTGAAACAATTCAATCCCTTGTGTGATTCTGCAACCGTCCTACAATGTCGTAAATCGTTGCGCTCTGTGGATGCTTTGTATCTCCAGCCATGAAACTAAACTCGCATCCTTCAACATTTACACTGCTCCACCCCCCTTCCTTTCTGAGCTTCTCCGATCCTCTCAGTTCTGCCCTGATCTCCCCCACTTTATCCCATTCGCCAACCGCTGCATACGCATTGGACAAGGCAACTCTCCAAATGCTGTTGTTTGGTTCTAAACCTGCTAACTCTTTTGCTGCTTTCTCTGCTATGCTCACGTTCCCTTCCACCACGGATGCACTCAACAACGTCCCCCAACCATCAGCCCCGGGTTTCATTGGCATCCTGTGGATGAAATTTTCTGCTTCTTCGACTCTCCCTGCTCTTCCCAACAAATCTACCATGCATGCAAAGTGTTCCTCTCCAGGCATTGTTCCATACTGTACGTCCATCGACTCAAATATGTAAAAACCTTCTTCTACTAATCCAGCATGAGCACATGCTGAGAGAATGTTAACAAATGTAATTGCATTCGGTTTTATCGTCTCTGACCGCACAAGATTGATAAAAGAATTCAAGGCAGAGGCTCCATTTCCATTAATCCCATATGCTGCAATGATTGAGTTCCAAGATCCTACGTCTCTTTCATGCATTTCCGCGAACACGTTTTCTGCAAAATCTATCTTTCCTGACTTTGCATACATATCTATCAAAGCATTTTGGACAAAAATATCACCAAGCAATCCTGTTTTTGTTAAGTAGCCATGGATGAGTCGACCCTGTAGAAGCAGTGCCAAGTCGGAACAAGCTTCAAGACATGTAAGTAGCGTGATGAAATCGGCAGATACATAATCTCGTGAACATCCTCTGAGAATTTCACCAAGAAGTTCCAATGCACCAATGGGATGATCATTCTTAACACAGCATTTAATCATGGTATTCCAAGATATTATGTCTCTCTTGACCATTGTTCTAAACAAGAGCAATGCTGAATCCTTATCTCCATTTTCTGCATACATATTCATTAGAGAATTCTCAGCAATAATACAGGGGAGAAACCCATGTTTGATTAAGTATCCATGAATCTCCATCCCAAGCTTCAAATATCCACATTTTCCACAGCCCTGTAGCAGGTTCGCCATAGTTTCGGGGCAAGGATACAATCCCTCACTATTAAAACAGAAACAACAGAAGATTATCATAGCTTCCATAAAGCAACCATTAGTAGCGTACATCTCCATCAACGCATTCAACACCAAACCACTCACACACCAATCACTTTTCAACACCAATCCATGAACCCACTGCATAATCCTACAGTTTTTAATCTGTGAGCATGCTTGCAAGGCTGTTAGCATTGCTATATCATTGGGCAAAACACCATCTTCAATCATACAGCAAAACAACGCCAACGCCCTCTCAGTATTGCCCTGATTTAGACAACCCGTGATGACAGATGTCCAAGAAACAACATCCCTGCAATGTAGCCTCTGGAGAAGCTTCTCTGCAGCCGTTAGCATCCCCAATTTAGCATACGCATCTATTAAAGAATTCTGCAAGAAGCTATCCGACACAAGGCAACTCTTAATCGCGTAAGCATGAATATTTTCAACCAGATGTTCATCAACTTTCAAGAGCACAGACAGAGTAAACTCGTTGGGCTGTAGAAACTCCATCATTCTGGAAAACAGAGATATGGCTCCATCCGGAAGCCCGCTGCGGTAATAAGCAGTCATCATAGAAGTCCACGATACGACAGTTCGGTGAGGCATATGATCGAACACATTCTTCGCATTGTTTATTTGGTCACATTTTGAGTAGATATTGAGAAGAGAGTTGGCGATAAACACATCGGTTTCAAGTCCTAATTTCAAAATCCGAGCGTGAAAACAAGAAGCCATTTTTGGGTCGGAGCAGTAACGCAGCGAAAGAAGCGCATCTGAGAAAGGATTTTCAGGTGGCGAAGAACAGTGGAGGAACCAACGATTGGGATTGTGAGTGGTGGACGGGGTGGGTAACACCAACGAATGCAAATGCAAACATTGCATTCTTACGAGTAGTCTGGTAGAATGCTCAAATGGAGTGTCAACAAAATAACACTTTGCTTCACCGAATGTTCCACTCTCTAAGGGTCATCTACACCCCCTTCTCTTTATTCATTATTACACCCCTATTATCCAAAGAGGATCAAATACATCTTTCAACTTCTTTAATAGTCAAATTTACCCTTTGTCATTAATTTGTAAAGCAAAATTGCATTTAGTCAACAAAAATTAACACCATTCAATGAACGGGCCATGGTTAAAAATAAGTAATTCCTCTTATGTTAAAAGTAATTCAGTGGACCCTCACTAAAAAAAAATGTTACTGATGTGGAACAGCTCACGAATGATTATTGAGCGTAATTCTTGGAGTTGGGATTGCAATTTGAGAATGATTGTCGGCTGGAATCAAGAAGATTTATTTCATATTTTTGGAAGAAAATTTATTTCCTTGTTTTTCTTTCGTAATTTATTTCCTTGTTTTGCTTTCGTACATCTCTTTAAATAGTCATTCTGGGCTATTGAAACGATATCTTGGTTTATTCTGATTTTTTAATAATATAATTTATTCTCGTACGAAAACGTTTGTCTTCTACGAATATCATTTCGTGTCAGTTGGTATTCAGAGCCAAGGTTTCTCCTTGGGCAGTGGCTAACAACACTAAACCTACTCTTGCTGATGTAATCAGTGAAATGTAACGTTTGTCTACTATGGTACAAACGATAGCTACTCGTGTGGATCAAATGGAGGGATTTCATGGCAACCGGGCAGAAGGACAGAACAATCCAGAAAACAATGAAGAAGCCGGGAGGATTGCTCGTGGTCTTCAACGAGAGATGCCTCAACATATCCCTATGAACCAAAATTACGCCGACGACTCATCCGATGAAGAAGCAGCAAACATGTTACGGAGGAACCATAACACTGAGCATATGAATCATTGACAACAGAGGCATGATGAATTTCGATTGAAGGCAGATCTCCCTTCCTTCAATGGAAATTTCAATATTGAAGGAGTCCTTGATTGGGTTGCTGAGGTAGAAAGATTCTTCGTTTTTGCAGAAATACCGGAAGATAAGCAAGTGAAACTAGTGGCTTACCGCTTGAAGGGAGGAGCATCGTCATGGTGGGAACAAGTTTAGAATCAGCGAAGGCAATTGGGAAAACAACCAATCCGGATGTGGGTAAAGATGAAGAGCATGTTGATGGCTCGATTTCTTTCTCCAGATTTCGAGCAGATTCTTTTCCAACAATATCAATCATTAATTCAAGGACAGAAATCAAGTTGCGGAATATACATAAGATTTTTTGCGTCTCTCTTCACGCAATAATATGATGGAAACGGAGGGACAACAAGTTGCAAGATACATTCATAGATTGAAGCCACCGATCCATGAGAAAATTGGATGTCAGATTATCCTCATCCTTAGAGAGGCAATAAATGTGGCACAGTAAATGTCAAGAGTAAGAGACTCTATCGTCGAGTAAACGCGTGACCAAGTATAAAATTTATAGTAATATCTTCCCAAGGGAAAATAAATTTAGGTTTGTATCCGAATCATTCATTGGTTTGTGCTTTGTAAGGATCTTAGATCGAAGGTTTGGTTTAAGACTAATGATTACTCTATCAATTAACTATCAAACTTAACTAGCAACTAATTATAACAACTACCAATCAAAGTGACAAGGTGAAGTGAATGGATAAAATGTATCTAAGAGAAGAGAGCAAGGCTAGCAACATCATGGATAAGGTCTTATATAGACTTCACATACACTCATGCATTGATGATTTCATGTTATGATATTAAGGGCAATCACAATTGTACCCCTAACCCCTATGGCCAAGGTGATTAGGTTCTCAACTCTTTTACAAGTTTAAATCTCCTAGGATTGTTCTTACTCTCAATTCTCATGAAGGTACTATGATCATAAGTTGGGTTCCCCTCACTAGTTCATCACTAATGTCCTATCATGAGGTTCTAAGCACTTGAAGGGAATGACTTTCCTCTCCTCATACTAACTAAGTCATCTCATGCAATCAATGATTCAATTAAACCACTATACATAACATTAGAATGACCATCCTAACACTATGAATAGAGAATTTAATCACACAAATCATACATCAAATGAGAATAAGCATTCATGATAGAAAATATTCATAACAATCAATTCATCAAGCCTTTGGTGTGCAAAATTTATATAATTCCTAACCAATCATATTGCTAGCCTCATTTGAGAACTAGCCACAAATATTCATTACAAATTGACTATAATCCAATGCATGCTCCATATGAGCTAGATAATGAAGAAAATAGTAAAATGAAGGTGATTGAGCTTCCCTTTGAAAGTTGACTCCCTCTTCCTTGATCATGCCAAATTCTTCAATGAAATGTGATTTTCTCCTCTTAGATATGTGGATGGATGGATGTATGGATGGACTTTTGAAGATCAAGTTGGTTGATGAATGAATTGAAGGGTGGAAGAAAATTAATCGGATGGAGTGTGTGAAATGGTGGTGAGAAAATATGTGTGTTGATCTCCAAAATAACTGTTAAAATGAGGCTCTCCCTCTAATTTTCGCACCAATTGTGCATTTATACCTCTTGGGGACCTTCTAGAAACTTCTGGAATTTTCTAATTTTTTTTCTGCTTTTTATCCAACTCGACTCGAGTAGCCAACTCGAGCTACTGCCTTTCAAGTCGAGTTGCGTGGCTCTGCAAATTGGACAATTTTTTGGACCTAGCTCGACTCAAGCTGCAACTCGAGTTGCGTCCTCCAACTCGAGTTAGCTCACGGGATGATTTTTGACACTACTTTGCCCCAGCTCGACTTGATGCTCGACTTGCCCTGACCCTAGCTTGACTCGAGTAAGGTAACTCGAGCTCTCGCCTGTCTACTCGTGTCAGAGGCTGAGCTTCCTTCGACATCTAACTCGACTCGAGTTGCAAGTCAAGTTGGACCTTGCAACTCGAGTTGAGCTACTGGACAATTCTTGCATTTGCTCGAGCTTCTACTCGACTCGAGTTGCAAGTCGAGTAAGACCATACAACTCGAGCTGGGTATTTTTCAGCCCGTTTCAGCTCCCAACTCCGTTTTGCTCTATTTTTTGACCTATTTAACATACATTTAAGCTCATTTTCACACATTTATCAACCTGTATACATCTATACTAATTAACATAAAACTCCACCAAAAGTTACACGAATATGGATAAAAACCTACGAATATCCACCAATAAAAACACTAAAACCTAGGTGAAAATGACTACGGTCAACCCCCAAACTTAAAGTGTTGTTCGTCCTCGAACAACAAAAAATGATAAACAAGAGGAGTAATTTTCACCTAGAAAGACACCTAACGAATGAAAACCACAACACATCACAAGTAATAAGGATTACAAAATCACATTAAGTATCCCTACATCATCAAACTTATAACATGAAAGAGTAACAAGTTCAATCTTAAGATGACAAAAGAGTAATCAAATCCCTTTCAATCCAAGCCTCTCATAGGATATCAAATTCACTCAACACTCTATGGAGTAGGGTTTTGAACATCACTCATCAACCGGTTAGAACCGACTCACCATAGGCTTGCTCATGGACTATGTTCACAAGCCACCCTAATTTCAATAAGTGATCAAAAAGGTCTTTATCTTAGGATGTAATGTTTAAGCTCTTTGGTAGGGTAGGAAACTTTTGGGATAATAGTGACTAATCAAGTGTAAGTAATTGAAGAGATGATTCCTTCCTCCAACTTCCTCACTTCAAAGCTTCCTTTACTTTCGTCTTTACTCACAAGCACTAAATTATCATTCCTTGGACTTCTTGCCCTTCTCTTGATTTTGCATGCTTCCTTTCTTTCGACTTTTGAATTCCATGCGTATATTTTTGTTGATTTGCTCTTTTTTTCTTGTTTTGAAGTTGCATGTACATTTTATTGAGCTCTTTTCATCCTTTTCTTACTTGTTTACAATTTCCTTTCTTTTCTAGCACAATTCTCACATCAAATCTTGTAAACCACCATCTCCTCAATTACCCACACATAGGTTATATATATAAGGCTTAAGTGGGTTTTAAAGGCTTGTATTGTGCTTGAATCACAAAGAAAAAGGCTTATAGGCTCAAAGTGGTTCACTAGGGATAATGTTTTTGGTAAGGAATTTTATGGCTATGACTTCATTTGACAAGGATGGCCTAAGATCATTTCACAATTTTAACCATTCGGGCTTCATTCCTATAGTCCAAGAGCAAGTTCTAGTTTGTCTAAGTTCAACCGGTCCTCTCATCAAGAATTAACCATGGAGGCACGGTTGAGGCTCAAGTCTCACAAGCTTTTGCTTGGACCAAAAGAACATAATTATCCTTCATGCTTCTCAAAATTGAACAAGTTATGTAATCCATGTCACAATTTTGACTAGTAAAAATTCTTAACATGCTTGCCATCACCTATCACAAACAATGCATCATAGCTCACATTCAAAAACATATAACACCTTCCCAAAATATACCTCCAAGCATCCCTATATAAGAATAAAAATTCACACACAACACATACGAAAAGACTTACCAAACTAAAAACTAACAAAAGCACATAACATTCATGACCAAAATCCTCCATCACTAGAAATCAAAGCATGTCACCTCATTATTCATAACAAATAAGCTCAACAAACATCCCATCCTTAATTGAAAATGAAATCCTAGATTAAGAAAGTAAACCTCCTACAAATATAACATATGAAGTAGCATGCTAGTCAAATATCATCCAAATCAATATCAATTCATGTCAAGTAATTTATAAGTGATAAGATGTAGAGTAAACTCCCTCAATAGGCATTTGATAGTGGAATTTGTTAGCTCCAAGCTCCATTCATGCTTCCAATACCCTTTAATCATGCTCAAAAACTCATTAAACACCATTAGCTCAACAATGTCATTAAAAATGAGGACTATCATGCACTTCAACACAACCAAATGAACCAAAATTATAACCAAACTCATGAGAAAAATTTAAAATTGACCAATTTTACACAAAGTAGTAATCCCTCAATCAATCATTAATCATGGTCTATAACACGCTCAAGTGGTGAGTCACACCATGCACTCTCCCCCCAAACTTAAATCGAAACAAGAGTTGAGAATTAAGTTTACAAAAAGTGGAGAGACTTACCCTTGTAGTTTCCAATAATCTTCATGAAGTTACCTTGTGATGACATATGTGCATTTCCAATATTCAAGTAAGTATGGCCACCACACACTCCCCCCAAACTTAAATTAACACAAGTGTTAAATTTAAGTTTGAACAAAGTGGTGCGACATACATCTCCATTCCTTATCAAGCACACCTCGTCTTCTTCATACATATCTTTCATCATGAGCATAATCCACCTACATACCAAACTCCAAGAAAAATAATTAAAAACAAACATAAAATAAAACCTACTCTACTAAGTACTCAAAGAGTTTTAAGAAGAGAGAGTATCAGCATACACTATCTCCTTTTGAGAAGGAAATAGGTAATGTTTCACCCTATGACCATTCACTACAAACTCATTGTTGGGACCCTTTAGCTTCAATGTATTTCCACTCAACACTTCAAGCACCTCATATAGTCCCATCCATTTAGACTTAAGCTTTTTGGGGAACAACTTAAGCCTCGAATTGAATGCAAGAACGTTGTCCCCGGAAGCAAACGTCTTCTCCTTCACTTTACCATCATGCCATCTCTTCATATTCTCTTTATAAATGATGAAATTATCAAATGCTCTTCCTTTAAACTCCTCAAGCTCAACTAACTTCAACAACCTTGCTTGACCACTCTCCCATTCATCCATATTGAGGCGTTTGATAGCCCACAATGCACGGTGTTCCAACTCCACGGGGAGGTGACAAGCTTTACCATAGACCAATTGATACGGTGACACACCAAGAATGGTCTTAAATGCTGTCCTATAGGGCCATAAAGTATCATCAAGCTTATCCGACCAATCCTTCCTCCCTCTATTGATGGTCTTTTTCAAAACTAACTTGATTTGGCAGTTTGAAACTTCCGCCAAACTATTTGCTTGAGGGTGGTATGGTGTAGCCACTCGATGCTTCACTCCATATCTCTTCAACAAACTCTCCATCAATTTGTTTACAAAGTGTGATCCTCCATCACTCACTAAAGCCCTTGGAACTCCAAACCTAGCAAAAATATTCTTTTTCAAGAACCTTTGCACAATCAAAACATCATTTGTCTTAGTGGGGATTGCCTCTACCCACTTTGACACATAATCCATTGCTAGCAAGATGTACACATATCCTTTTGACGAGGGAAATGGTCCCATAAAATCAATGCCCTGTACATCAAATATTTCCACATCAATTCTCAAACTCATGGGCATCTCATCTCTCTTACTTATTCCCCCTATTCTTTGGCATCTATCACACTTAGCCACAAACTTCTTTGCATCTTTAAACAATATTGGCCAATAGAACCCCGATTGCAAAACTTTAGCCCCCGTCTTTTGATGAGCGAAGTGACCTCCACACAAAGACAAATGACAAAGTTCAAGAATCCCCATGACTTCTTCCTCGGCCACACATCTTCGTATCACTCCATCATTACAAATTTTAAACAAATATGGTTCATCGCACAAATACTTTTTCACTTCAACATGAAACTTCTTCTCCTTGTATTCATTAAGCAATGTGGGCTCGATTCCACAAACAATATAGTTAACATAGTTGGCATACCAAGGCGGCACATTCACAATGAGAGAACACACTTGCTCAACCTCCATTAACAAGATTTCCTCATCCGGGAATTCATCCCCAATTGGCTTCATATTCTCATTCTCACCTCCATTCTCCAACCTAGACAAATGGTCCGCGATCACATTCTCCACACCTTTCTTATCCTTGATCACCACATCAAATTCCTGCAAAAGCAACACCCAATGGATTAAACGAGGTTTAGCATCTTTCCTACTCATGAGGTATTTAATAGCCGCGTGATCCGTGTAAACAATCATTTAAGTTCCAACCAAGTATGGTCGAAACTTCTCAAAAGCATACACAATGGCTAAAAATTCCTTCTCCGTTGTGGTATAATTGACTTGGCATGAATTCAAAGTCTTCGAGGCATAATAAATTGCTCTAAACATCTTCTCTCTTATTTGGCCCAACACCACTCCGATGGATTGATCGCTAGCATCACAATGCAATTTAAATTGTAAGCTCCAATCCGGAGTGACAAGTATTGGAGATGAAGTAAGAGCATCCTTTAGCACCTGAAATGATACACGACATTCATCATCATAGTTAAATGGACAATTTTTTTCAAGCAATTTATAAAGAGGCTTAGCAATTTTAGAAAAATCCTTAATGAAGCATCTGTAAAAGCCCGCATGACCTAAGAACGATCTCACCCGCTTCTCACTAGTAGGAGGGGGAAGACGTTCTATGGCTATCACTTTAGCTCTATCTACTTTTAACCTATGCTATGAAATATGATGCCCTAAGACGATTTCATCGGTCACCATAAAATGACACTTTTCCCAATTTAGCACAAGATTCGCTTCTTCACACCTCTGTAACACAATAGTGAGATTAGTCAAGCAAATATCATAAGAGGAACCATACACGGAAAAATCATCCATAAATACCTCCATAATATTTTCAATCAAACCATCGAAGATAGCCATCATACAATGCTGAAAAGTGGCGGGGGCATTACATAGACCAAACGAAATTATTCTAAACAGAAATGTACCATAGGGACATGTGAAAGTTGTCTTCTCTTGATCTTCCGATGAAATCTATATTTGATTGTACCTGGAATAACCATCAAGAAAACAATAGTACTCATGCCCCGCAAGACGATCCAACATTTGGTCTATGAATGACAATGGGAAATGATCTTTATAAGTGTTTTCATTCAATTTATGATAATCAACACACACTCTCCAACCCATAATAGTTCTAGTGGTAATTGTCTTATTTGTATCGGATCTCACAATTGTCATATCACCCTTTTTTGCCACTACATGTAAAGTACATACATATTGACTATCACTTATTGGAAAGATTACTCTCACATCAAGCCATTTTAATACCTCCTTTCTTACCACTTCTTGCATTATAGGATTTAATCTTTGTTGGTTTTGCACACAAGACTTCTCATCATCAATCAAATGAATCTTATGCATGTACATAGATGGACTAATACATTTCAAGTCTTTAATGCTCCAACCAATAGAAGATTTATGCTCTCTGATTGGCGCTATTTTCACCTAGATTTTAGTGTCTTTTTATATGTGTTTTCGTATTATTTTATCCATATTTGTATGTTATTTGGTTGTGTTTTGTGTTTTTATGGAAAAGTGTGTGAATGAGCTTAAACCTATGATTTTCACTTTTTATTGGATGCTAGATATGATAAGGAAGGCATAGGAAAAAACGGATCTAAATTCGGAGTTAAAACGAGGGAGAACGGGCAAAAACGGAAGCTGCACAACACGGGCCGTGTACAGCGCACGACCCTGTCAGAATGGTCGTGCGCTGACACTCGAAACACCAAATCGGCCACGCCTGTGGCCGAGTGCAGAACACGACCCGTGCCTAGTACAAACACACGGCCCGTGCACCGCGCACGGGCCTATCCAGAAAGCCGTGTTAGGACGTCGGATTACACAACACGGCCACCCCTATGGCCGAGTGCGGAACACGACTCGTGCGCTGTGTTAGAACACGGGGCGTGCGACCGAGCTCGAGCCGTGTTGGTGTAAAAATGCAAAAAATTGCTGAAATCTTCTAGAAGGCCCACATGGGGTATAAATAGACCCCATTTCAACACTTTGATAGATAAGATCCGGATTCCCCATCCTTTACACACACATCACACACCTTTCCTTCAATTTCACACCATAATCTCCATCCACCTTCATCCATCTTGATCCATCTTCATCATCTCCATTAATTCTCCATCAAAACTTCATCCCTTCCATTGGGTGTGGGAGATCTCAAGAAATCAATAGCTAGAGAAGAAGATCCATGAGTATTGAATATCTCCTACAAGAAATTGTTGGGGAAGATTTACATCTCCTTTGATTTTCTTTTGGATTTAGACTATGGATATTTGTAATGAATCATTTATGTGTTTTGTTACTTTTATCATGTTAGGCTAATCCCTCTAGTGGGATTAGGAACATGAAGAGCATATTAGATTTGTATTATCATGTGGATTAAATTGGTTTTTGATTTAATTGATGTTGATTTCTATTCATGGAGTTTAATTGTCTTGATGTTGTGATGGTATGGTTTGTTATTCATAATTGATTATTGGTTTAATGGATTGTTGATCAATGAATTGATTTATGGTGATTAAATGCTATCATAATGTTCATGTATGTATTGCTTGGAGTGAGACGGAAATGACCCTCTATAGTATTAGGAAGGCATGAATAGACATTGAGTTTGGGTTTGACCAAAAGGATATTTGAATTCGATGAGGGGAACCAATCCATTCGTTGGCCTTAGTACACAAAAAGAGAGAGTTTAATTTAACTAGTACCTAGATGGAAGGGGTTAATGTTGGGCTTTGATCTTAAGTGCTTTTGGGAGTCTAAATGGATCAACAACCTTTGTAACCCGAAAGGGAGCTTAGGATACAATCGTGATCACCCTTAGTCTACATCAATTGAGTTGAATTCCTTTTGCATGATAATATGAATCAAGTGTGCTTGGATGTTTCTAATCCCATGTTTTTCCATACTTGAACTTTAGCACCCATTTTCTTTACTTGTTATTCATCTTTACTTGCCATTTCTCCTATTTGCTCTCTTATTTACTTGCTACTTGCTTTAGTTGTTAATCAATCTCAAAACCCCCGATCATCTTTACAAAAACAACATGAACATGAGCTCGCGTATTTTGCTAGTCTGAACATAACTCCTTTGTGGATTGATAATTTTTCTTGGGATATACTACTACAACGATCGAGTATTCTTGCTCATGAGTGCTACAAAAATAGACAAACAAGAAAATGGCGCCGTTGCCAAAGGGGAGTTTGACGGACTAGTCGAGTACTGTGTTATTGTTTTAGTTGTTCTTGATAAGGATACTTTTTATTTTATTTTTACTTTGTTTACTATTGTTGTTTGTGGTCTCACTCTTTAAATTTTCGTAGGTGTTTTATGATCACAAGATCAAAGGGAAATCAATCGATCATTTCTTTGAATTTGGAGATAGAAAAGACCGCGCGACAAAGGAAGCGAGAGAGACGAAGAGCTAGAAAATGAACAAATATGGAGAATCAACATGGAGAGAATGCTAATTATAACCCACCCCAAGATCCTTTACAAGATCAAAGGGGAGTACAAGAAGGAGTGCAAGAGAATCAAGCGGAGATAATGAGGAATTTCTTTGCTCAAAATCAAGAGTATATGCAATTGCTTGCCAATCAAGAAGCTCAAAGGATACTTCAACAACAAGAGTTACCAAGGCCTAGAGCAATTCGGGATTACTTCCAACCGAGAGCCGTGCACAATATGGTTCCTCCGGTTCAAGCCAATGATTATGAAATTAAGACCGGATTGATCAACATGGTCAAAGCAAATCAGTTTGGGGAAGGTCCTCTTGAAGACCCGAACACTCATCTATCTACTTTCTTGGAGGTTGCAAATACCGTCAAGATGAAGGGAGTGTCGGATGATGCTATTCGAATGAGGTTGTTCTCTTTTTCTTTAAGAGACAAGGCTAAAGCATGGTACAATACAATTCCTTTGGGAAGTTGTAATACATGGGAAGATCTTGAGCAAAGGTTCCTAAACAAGTACTTTCCTCCTTCAAAGACTCTCCAATTGAAAAGCCTTATCACTCAATTTAGGCAACTTCCGGATGAAAGTTTTTATGAAGCATGGGAACGCTACAAAGAGATGCTCCGAAAGTGTCCTCAACATGATTTTCATGAGAATCAACAAGTGGCTTTCTTTTATCAAGGGTTGAATCAATAAAATTGGATGCATGTAGATGCCTCATCCGGAGGGTCTATATTTGGAGTGGATGCTATGAAAGCCATGGATATTTTTGAAGACATTGCAATGAATGCTTATCAATGGCCTTCTGAGTGAGTAATGAGAGGTTATGCATTTGGAAAAGTAGCTCAAGTGGAAAGTGTGAACAAAGTGAAGAGTGATGTGTTCCAAAGTGAAGGAATGAAAGAATTCAATAAGAGTATCCAAGCTTTAACAAAGCAATTGAATTTGATCACTCAAGGAGTAAGTCAGGGGGAAGCACAAGTGCTATGGTGAATGATGAGAGAAATGTTATGCAGAGTGTAGAGGATGTTGCCTATTTAGATAGGAGAAATTACCAAGGGAATTTCCATCATCAAGGGAATTTCCAAGGTAATTATCCTTCTAACCAAGGTAATTTTCAAGGAGGATATCAAGGGCAAGCTCGGGGAAGTAATTTCAATCAATCAAGTGGAGGTTATCAAGCTCCGAGAAAGCATGAAAATCTTTCTTACTCCAATACTCAAGCCGCCGTGGCACTTCCTCAAGGAATGGATCCGAGTGCTAAACCGCCCAATGGAGAAGGTAAATCATCGGTGGAAGAGACATTGCTAGCATTCATGAAAGATACAAGGGCTTACATGGAAAAAAGAGATGCAAAGATTGAGGCTAGAATGGAGGAAAATGAGAAGAAATCTGACAATAGGATGAGAGCTTTTGAGTATCAAATGGGTCAAATTGCTTCTTCCGTGGGATCTCAACACCAACAAGGAAAGTTTCCATCTACCATGGTAACTAATCCTAAAGAAGATTGCAAATCTATCACTCTTAGAAGTGGAAAAGAGTATGAGAAACCTCCTATGCCTAAAGAAGATAGTATTGTCATTGAAAGGGAAGTGGAAAGAAAGGTTGAAGAAGGGTTGGTGCAAGAAGAGATTAAAATGGAGGAAGTAAGCAAGAAAAAAGAAATTGTTGAGCAAAAGAAAGATGAAGAGAAGATAGAGAGAATTCCAAAGTGGAAGAAGGCAAAGGAGTTAAGGGAAAAGGAAGTTGAAGTTGAAAGAGATAGTTGGGGAATACCAAAGACTCAAGTACCGGTTCCTTTTCCTCAAAGGTTCTTGAAGAAGGGTTTGGATGAGAGGTTCAAAAAGTTTCTTGAAATCTTCAAGAAGATTCAAATCAATATCCCTTTCGCCGATGCTTTGGATCAAATGCCTCATTATGCTCGTTTCTTGAAGGACATCATGGGAAAGAAAAGAAGTCTTGTGGAAAATGAAACGGTTAATTTAACCGAAGAGTGTAGTGCCATTCTACAACGGAAACTTCCTCAAAAATTGAAGGATCCGGGTAGTTTCATTATACCATGTGAAATTGGAAAGAACAAGAAGAACAAGACTCTTTGTGACCTTGGTGCAAGCATTAATCTAATGCCTCTATCCATATTCAAGAAGCTTGGGTTAGGTGAAGTAAAGCCAACTTCCATCACACTTCAATTGGTGGATCGATCTATGACACATCCAAAAGGAGTAGTTGAAGATGTGTTGGTAAAAGTTGATAAGTTCGTCTTTCCGGTGGATTTTGTTGTTCTAGATATGGAGGAGGATGAAAATGTGCCATTGATTCTTGGGAGACCGTTTCTTGCTACCGGGAGAGCTCTTATTGATGTCTACAAAGGAGAATTGAAGTTGAGAGTTAATGATGAGGAAGTGGTATTCTCTCTACACAAGGCCATGCAATATCCAATGAATGATGAAGAATGTAAAAGTGTGGATGTTGTAAAGGAAAGTGTCGAGGAGAGTTGGCCTTCCATTGTAACCAAGGATCCACTTGAACTTTGCTTGAGCAATTCTCTATCTCTTTCTAATATTTCTACTACTTCTCTTGATTTAAATGAAGAATTGATTAATTGTTTGCTTGATCTAGGTGATTGTAGTGAAGCTCAAGAGATTGCAGCCGCCATCTCAAGGGGAAATGAAAAGTTCTTACCACTTAGAGATCCAATCGATCAAGAAGAGAAAAAGGAAAAGAAGGTGGAGTTGAAGCCTTTACCCGATCATCTTGCTTATGCTTACCTTGGTGAAAGTGAGACATATCCGGTAATTGTATCATCATCTCTAACCTCTAGTTAACTTGATAAATTGCTTAATGTCCTTAAAGAGCATAAGTCGGCTATTGGTTGGTGTATTGATGATTTGAAGGGAATTAGTCCAACAATTTGCATGCATAAGATAAGACTTGAGGATGAAGGAAAAGCTTGTGTTCAAAACCAAAGAAGACTTAATCCTATCATGCAAGAAGTGGTAAAAAAAAAAGGTTCTTAAGTGGTTAGATTCTGATATGATCTTTCCTATTAATGATAGCCCCTATGTGAGCCCGTTGCATGTAGTATCTAAAAAAGGGGGTATGACTATAGTGAAGACCGAGAAAAATGAGACCATAGCCACTAGGACGGTGACGGGGTGCGTGTGTGTGTTGATTATAGAAAGCTTAATGAAAACACACGTAAAGATCACTTCCCCTTATCTTTCTTGGATCAAATGTTGGATAGGTTGGCCGGGTATGAGTTTTATTGCTTTCTTGATGGGTATTCCGGGTATAACCAAATTCTCATAGCACCCGAAGACCAAGAAAAGACCACTTTCACTTGTCCTTATGGAATATTTGCTTTTCGAATATTGCCATTTGGACTTTGCAATGCACCGGCCACCTTTCAAAGGTGTATGATGGCAATCTTTGAAGGATTAATTGAGAATATAATGGAAGTGTTCATGGATGACTTTTCGGTGTTTGGTTCTTCTTTTGATATTTGTTTGTCTAACCTTGCTATTGTTTTGAAGCGATGTCAAGACACTAATTTAGTGTTAAATTGGGAGAAGTGCCACTTCATGGTAAATGATGGCATTGTACTTGGACATCACATCTCTTCAAAGGGGTTGCAAGTTGACCGAGCCAAAGTTGTTGCTATAGAGAAGCTTCCACCGCCAACAAATGAAAAGGGAGTACGATCGTTCCTTGGTCATGCTGGGTTCTATCGTAGATTCATCAAGGATTTTTCTTCATTTTCTAAACCTCTATCTCATCTCCTTGAAAAAGATGTGCCATTTAAGTTTGATGATAATTGTTTAAATGCTTTTCAGGTGCTAAAGGAAGCTTTGATTTCATCACCCATCTTGATCATCCCCGATTGGAAGGAGCCATTTATATTGATGTGTGATGCAAGTGATGTAGCTCTTGGAGTGGTTTTGGGACAACTAAGAGAAAAAAAATTCCGAGCCATTTACTATGCAAGCAAGACATTTGATGCGGCTCAAAGGAACTACACTACTATCGAAAAAGAGTTCTTGGCGGTAGTATACGCATTTGATAAGTTTCGTCCTTATTTGGTAGGAACGAAGACTATTTATACACCGACCATGCCGCTATCAAGTATCTCATGGCAAAGAAGGATGCAAAGCCAAGGGTGATAAGATGGGTACTACTTCTTCAAGACTTTGATATTGAAGTGAGAGATAAGAAGGGCACGGAGAATGTGGTAGTCGACCATCTTTCAAGGTTAGAGTCGAGGGAGCATTGTGAAAGTACTTATGAGTTAATCAAGGAGGTTTTTCCCGATGAAGAAATCTTGAGGTGTGATTGCTATCAAATTGAGGCTTTAGTGGAGCAAGAAGGAAGCCCGTGGTATGCGGATTATGTGAATTACTTGGCTAGTGGAAGGAGGCCTTATGAGCTTAATAAGTATCAATCCAAGAAGTTCTTTCATGATGTTAAAAGTTACTTGTGGGATGATCCATTCTTGTACAAGATGTGTAATGATTCTCTTGTGCGAAGATGTGTGCCCGAGGAAGAATGGAATAGTGTGTTGGAGTTTTGCCACTCTTCACCTAGTGGAGGCCATTTTGGAGCTCAAAAGACCGCTGCAAAAGTCTTACAATCGGGGTTGTATTGGCCATTTTTGTTCAAGAGTTGTAAGAAATTTGTAGAGGGTTGTGATCGGTGTCAAAGGATGGGAGGAATCTCCAAGTGGGATGAGATGCCCCTTAAGAGCTTTCAAGAAGTGGAGATATTTGATGTGTGGGGCATCGATTTCATGGGACCGTTTCCTCAATCGAATGGATTCCTATACATCTTATTGGCGGTTGACTATGTCTCGAAATGGGTTGAGGCCATACCTTCAAGAACAAGTGATGCTAGAGTGGTCATGGGGTTTCTAAAGAAGCATATCTTCACAAGGTTTAGAGTACCTAGAGTGTTGGTAAGTGATGTGGGTAGTCACTTCATAAATAAGCTCATGGAGAACATTCTCAAGACTTATGGAGTGAAGCATCGAGTGTCTACTCCGTATCACCCTCAAACGAATGGTCAAGCTGAAATTTCTAACCGACAAATCAAGCAAGTCTTGGAGAAAACAGTGAGTGTGAGTAGAAAGGATTGGTCTAATAAACTTGATGATGCATTGTGGGCCTTTCGAACCGCATTCAAGACCACTCTTGGTATGTCTCCTTTTCAAATTGTCTATGGCAAGTCTTGTCATCTTCCAGTGGAGTTAGAGCATAAAGCTTATTGGGCCATTAAGAAATTGAATTTTGACATGAAAGCTTCGAAGAAGATAAGATTCTTGCAGTTGAATGAGCTTGAGGAATTTAGAGAAAGTGCTTATGAAAATTCAAGGATTTTTAAGGAGAAAACCAAGAGGTGGCATGATGCTCGTTTGAGGAAGAAGAGCTTTGAAAAGGGTGAAAAGGTGTTGGTATTCAATTCTCGACTAAGACTTTTCCCGGGCAAGTTGAAGTCCAAATGGAGAGGACCTTATGTGGTAAAGGAAGTACTTGATGGGGGAGCTCTAAAGGTTATGGATGAGAACGGGGGAGAGTTTTTGGTTAATGGTCATCGTGTGAAGCACTATGTGGATCCATCACAAAGGGAGACCCTCTTTGTGGATACTTTATTTGAAAGATGATCTCAAAATTCGTCTAGCTTGAAGATGTTAAACTTAGCGCTCGATGGGAGGCACCCCATCACTATCTTTATTGCTTTATTTTAGTGCTTTCAATAATGGTTGTGGTTTTGTTGCTTGTTTGTTTTGGCCTTGTAGGTTGATTGTGCTCATGGAGAAAAATGCACATTGAAGATAAGAGAAATGCTTCATGGATTCAAGTTGATATGTTCCAACACTTGTTGCAAACTTAACTCTCGACTCTTGTCTCGAGTTAAGTTTGGGGGGTGCTAGTGCGTGGTGGACATAGCTTGAGTCGTTTGGATGCGGTTACTTCTCAACAAGAAGATCATCAATGGAAACTACAAGGGTAAGTCTCACCACTTTTTGCAAACTTAAGTCTCAACTCTTGTTTCGATTTAAGTTTGGGGGGAGAGTGTGTGGTGTGACTCACCACTTGAGTATGATTCTTGTATGGGTCAATTTTAAAATTTTTCTCATGAGTTTGAGTTTGATTTTAGTATGATTGGTGGTGTTGAAGTGGATGATAGTCCATATTTATAATGAAATTGTTGAACTAATGGTGTTTGTTGAGTGTTTGAGCATGAATGAGAGGTATTGGAAGCATGATGGAGCTTGAAGCTAACGCTTTCCTTACCAAATGCCTATCGAGGGAGTACTCTACACCTTATCATTTTACTACTTGAAATGAATTGAGTTTGATTTGGATTGTTGTGACTAGCATGATACTTCATTTGTTATGTTTGTGGGAGGTTTACTTTCGTAAATTAGGATTTCCTTTTCAATAAAGGTTGGGTTGAATGTATGCTTAATTTTCTTATGGATGATGGTATTTTGTGTTTTTGCATGTTTTGTGTTTTTGTTGTGTTTTGTTTGTTGAGTCCTTATTTGTATGTTGTGTGTATTTTCATTCTTGTCTTGGGTTGTTTGGTGGTTTGTTTAGGGATGTCGTGAGTCATTTTTGAACATGAGTAATGATAGGTTGTGGTGATAAGTGATGACAAATTATGATTAAGAATCTCTACACTTTCAAATTGTGACATGTTTTACTTAACTTGTTCAATTTTGAGATAAATGTGGTGTAATAAGTTCCTTAATGTCCGAGCACAAGCTTGTGAGCATTTGAGCCTCAACCATGCACACATGGTATTTCTTCATGAGTGGATCGGTTGTGTTTGATAAGCTAGAACTTGCTCAAGGACTATAGGAAAGAGCCCGATTAGTGGAGATTAGTGAAATGATCTAAGGCCATCCTTGTTATTATAGTCATTGCCATATATGTTCCTACCTTGAACACCATCCTTAGTCAACCACTTTGAACCTATAAGCTTATTTCTTGTGAATTTAGCACATTACAAACCTTGATTACCCACTTAAGCCTTATATATATATCCATTATGTGAGTAATTGAGGAGATGGTGGCTAGAAAGGATTGATTGAATAATCAAAAGAAGTAAAGGATATGGTAAACAAGCAAGAAAAAGGATGAAAAGAGCAACAACAAGAAGGCACATGCAACCTCAAAGTTAGAAAAGGAACAAATCAACATCAAAATGCTTAAGTAAACAAAATTCAAAGATAGGAAGCATGCATCAAAAGAAGCTCAATCCAAGGAAAGTTAATGAATAGTGCTTGAGATTGTAAAGATAAGAAAGGAAGAAAGAAAAGTGGAGAAGTTGAGGAAATTGGCCATCTCTTTGATTACTTACACTTGTTGAGTCACTATTATCCATATCTTCCCTACCATACCAAAGAGCCTATCATTACATCCTAATTAAAGACCTTTTTGATCATTAATTGAAACTTTGGTGGTTTGTGAATATAGTCCGCGAGCAAGCTTATAGCGAGTCGAGCCAATCGATTAATGAGTGTAATTTATCCTATTTCAAAAGAGTGTTGAGAGACATCGATATTCATTGTGAGGCTTGGACTAAAAGGGACTATATTACACTATTACTCTCTTTTGATTGAACTTGTTAATTTCTCATGTCATGATTTTAATATTGTAGGATGACTTCGCATAGTTTGTAGTTATTATTGCTAACGATATGTTATTGCTTATGTTTGTTTAGTCTTTTTCTAGGTGAAAATTTCTCCTTTTGATTTTGTCATTTTCGTTGTTCGGGGACGAACAACACCTTAACTTTGGGGGATTTGATTGGCACTATTTTCACCTAGATTTTAGTGCCTTTTTATATGCATTTTCGTATTATTTTATCCATATTTGTATGTTATTTGGTTGTGTTTTGTGTTTTTATGGAAATGGGTGTGAATGAGGAAGGCATAGAAAAAAGCGGATCTAAATTCGGAGTTGAAACGAGGGAGAACGGGATAAAACGGAAGCTGCACAACACGGGCCATGTACAGCGCACGACCCTATCAGAATGGTCGTGAGCTGACACTCGAAACACCAACTCGGCCATGTCTGTGGCCAAGTGCAGAACACGACCCGTGCCCAGTACAAACACACGGCCCGTGCACCGCGCACGGGCCTGTCCAGAAAGCCATGTTAGGACGTCGGATTAAACAACACGGCCACCCCTATGGCCGAGTGCGGAACACGACTCGTGCGCTATGTTAGAACACGGGGCGTGCGGCGGAGCTCGAGCCGTGTTGGTGCAAAAATGCAAAAAATTACTGAAATCTTCTAGAAGTCCCACATGTGGTATAAATAGACCCTATTTCAACACTTTGATAGATAAGATCCGGATTCCCCATCCTTTACACACACATCACACACCTTTCCTTCAATTTCACACCATAATCTCCATCCACCTTCATCCATCTTGATCCATCTTCATCATCTCCATTAATTCTCCATCAAAACTTCATCCCTTCCATTGGGTGTGGGAGATCTCAAGAAATCAATAGCTAGAGAAGAAGATCCATGAGTATTGAAGATCTCCTACAAGAAATTGTTGGGGAAGATTTACATCTCCTTTGATTTTCTTTTGGATTTAGACTATGGATATTTGTAATGAATCATTTATGTGTTTTGTTACTTTTATCATGTTAGGCTAATCCCTCTAGTAGGATTAGGAACATGAAGAGCATATTAGATTTGTATTATCATGTGGATTAAATTGGTTTTTGATTTAATTGATGTTGATTTCTATTCATGGAGTTTAATTGTCTTGATGTTGTGAAGACATGGTTTGTTATTCATAATTGATTATTGGTTTAATGGATTGTTGATCAATGAATTGATTTATGGTGATTAAATGCTATCATAATGTTCATGTATGTATTGCTTGGAGTGAGACGGAAACGACCCTCTATAGTATTAGGAAGGCATGAATAGACATTGAGTTTGGGTTTGACCGAAAGGATATTTGAATTCGATGAGGGTAACCAATCCATTCGTTGGCCTTAGTACACAAAAAGGGAGAGTTTAATTTAACTAGTACCTAGATGGAAGGGGTTAATGTTGGACTTTGATCTTAAGTGCTTTTGGGAGTCTAAATGGATCAACAACCTTTGTAACCCGAAAGGGAGCTTAGGATACAATCGTGATCACCCTTAGTCTACATCAATTGAGTTGAATTCCTTTTGCATGATAATATGAATCAAGTGTGCTTGGATGTTTCTAATCCCATGTTTTTCCATACTTGAACTTTAGCACCCATTTTCTTTACTTGTTATTCATCTTTACTTGTCATTTCTCCTATTCGCTCTCTTATTTACTTGCTACTTTCTTTAGTTGTTAATCAATCTCAAAACCCCCGATCATCTTTACAAAAATAACATGAACATGAGCTCGCGTATTTTGCTAGTCCGAACATAACTTCTTTGTGGATTGATAATTTTTCTTGGGATATACTACTACAACGATTGAGTATTCTTAATCGTGAGTGCTACAAAAATAGACAAACACTCTCTTAAGACTCTTAGTAATTTTTCTAATTCTAGATCATTAAGGAAAGAGGATACGATTACCGGATATGTTTCATCTTTTTCCAAGTAAGCATACTTTAAGTGCTCCAGTAACAGTTTCAACTCCATCTTCTTCTTCTCTTGCACTTCCTCTTTTGGTCTTTCATCAAGTTTTTTAACCTTTGCTTCTTTTGCTTCCTCATTCGTGAGTGCCCTACAATCATTTAAACCATGTAAATCATCAATCATTTCATCATTTTCCAAACAAAAAGAAGATTTAGATTTAAGAGATTCAATAGAGTAAGAATGACTTATGATGAGTTCCAACGGATCCTTGGAGTGAAGATAATACATATGTCCTTCAACAATGTTATCCACAACCTCCAATCTTCTACATTTCTCTTTGTTCTTTGGATACCTCATAGCATCTCTTAATGAAAATATCACCTCTTCTTCATTCACCCTCAAAGTAAGCTCTCCCTTCACCACATCAATCAATGCTTTTTCCATGGCAAGGAATGGACGACCGAGTATTAATAGAACATTTGAATCTTCATCCATATCTAATACCACAAAATCAACGGGAAATACAAACTTGCCAACTTTGATCAAAACATCTTCAACAATTCCTTTTGGATATGTCAACGATCGATCGGCTAATTGAAGTGTAACCGATGTTGGTTTGACCTCACCAATACCCAACTTTTTGAAAATTGACAATGGCATCAAATTAATGCTAGCTCCCAAATCACATAAGGCTTTGTAGTTCTCATGCTCTCTCATCTCACATGGAATAGTGAAACTCCCCGGATCTTTCAATTTAGGGGGAAGTTTCTTTTGCAATATAGCACTACATTCTTCCGTAAGGTTCACCGTTTTAAACTCTCCCAAGCTTCTTTTCTTTGACAAAATATCTTTAAAAAACTTGGAGTAATTGGGTATTTGAAGTAAAGCTTCCGTAAAAGGAATATTCACATGTATCTTCTTCAACATTTCAACAAACTTGGCAAATTTCTCTTCTAATCCCTTTTTCAAGCACCTTTGTGGAAACGGAATTGCAACGGGCAACTTCGAAATTCCCCATTCATCCCTTTCAAACTTCTCCTCTCTCTCTTTTCGTTTTGCTTCTCTACATCTTTTCCACTTCTTTGGAGACTTCACCTTTTCTTCTTCAAATATAGGGGTACTTTCATATTTTTCAACAATTTCAACTTCTTTATCTTTCTCTTCTTCATCCAAGCTTTCCATAGGCTCAACTTCACACTCTACCCCCTCTACTTCCGCCGGCATAGAAGGCCCTTCGTATTTTATTCCACTACGAAGTTCAATAGCCTTGCATTGCCCCTTCGGATTAGTAATGGTTGTAGATGAAAATTTCCCTTGCCGATGAACATCCCCCTTTCACTTGCCAATTGACTCATTTGTGTCTCCAAAGCTTTGAATCGATTATCATTCAACTCCTTCTCTTGTTTCATGAAATCAAATCTTTTATCATTCACTTCTTTTTCTTGTTTCATAAACTCAAACATTTTAGCAACTTGATCCTCCACCATAGGCTTCCCTTCACCATTTTGAGCTTTCTCCCCCGGATTAATGCCCGGTGAAAGAGTAAGGGCATTCCCTTGATTTCCGCACGACAAATTCTTATACCTACGGGATTGGTTAAAATTCCCTTGAAAATTACCTTGCCCCCATCCTCCTTGTCTTTGTGGATATCCTCCTCCATGATTTCCAAAATTACCACCATAATTTCCTTGGAAGTTCCTTCCTTGCATGAAGGCAACTTCCTCAAGAGTCATCTCCGGTGGACACCATACATCTTGAATTCCAAAATTGGAGGACATACCTTGTTGAGGCATAGAGGTAGGCATTTGACAACTTTGAGAAGATTGACCCAAATTAGGCATAGTAATGCCTTGTTGAGGATTAGAACACACTTGTTGATTCATCAAAGGTAATGACATACCTTGTTGAGGACTAGCAAACACTTGTTGATTCACACCCATGTAGAATTCGGAGATATTTGCATATTAGCATTCATCCTCTTTAGTATCTCCGTGATTGCTTTGTCGGTCATATCTTCCTTAGGTATCTCCACCTTTTTCACTTGTTGCAAGAACACTTCTTCCATCTTAGTGATTATCTCCATTTCATACATCCCCGTTGCACGATCCATAGGCCATTGACCCGTATTCAAAGCTATTTTCTCACATATATCAATTGCTCTTTCTGAAGTTTGCCCCAAAATCAAACCTCCCGTCGAAGCATCAATGAGCATCCTCTCACTTCCATGTAAACCGGCATAGAAGAATCCTATTTGTTGCTCTTCGGGGAATCCATTTTGGGGACACTTCCTCAGTATCTCTTTGAACCGGTCCCATGCCTCACTAAATGTTTCAAGTGGCAATTGCTTGAATTGAAAATTTGCCCTTTAAGATGCAACATCTTGGATGGTGGAAAATACTTGCACAAAAATCTTTGTGCCAACTCTATCCATGTGGTGTATGATCCCGGTGGTAGAGTATAATACCAAGCCTTAGCTCTATCTCGTAATGAAAAGAGAAAAGCTTCATTTTAACAACATCCTCACTTATCCCATTTATCTTTATCGTGTTTGCCAACTCCATAAATTGGACTAAGTGAGCATTTGGATCCTCCATAGTACTACCACCAAATTGATTTGCTTGCACCATATTGATCAACCCCGTCTTTATCTCAAAATTATTCACATTCAATGGCGGGCCCATTTTATAATTCCCATATTGCGGTTGAAAATGATCACGTACATTCATTCCCACTCCATTGTTTCCATTTCCACGAGGTTGATTTTGTACCACTGGAGGATTATTCCTTGCTTCTTGTTGTGCCAACAAGTTTTGAATAATAGCTTGCATTTGTTGATTTTGCAAGTGCATTTGTTGAGCATAAGCTTATGGCACATATTCTTGATTACCATAACCTCCACTAGCATTATCACCACCTTGAAAATTTCTCAAATTACCTTCTTCATCAACCATGTTTGCATTATCCCTTACTTCTTCCATATTTTCTTCCGTAGGTTCTAACACTCCTCTTCTTTTCTTCTCAAAGTAGCTTCCAATTCCAAGTTCAAAGGTTCAATAGATTTAGACTTTGAACGAGTTTGCATGTACCTACAAGAATTTCTAAATTAGCTCCTCAAACAACCAAGTCAATTAAACAAGTAACAAAATAAAAGAAATATCCTTATCAAAACTAATCAACTTCAAACTCGTTACAACCTAAAGTTTAACACTTCCCCAGCAACGGCGCCATGTTCTTAGTCCCATTTTTAGTAAATGTGAAGAGTTAGAGACTCTATCATCGAGTAAACGTGTGATCAAGTACAAAATTTATAGTAATATAGTCCCAAGGGAAATGAAACTTAGGTTTGTATCCGAATCATTCATTGATTTGTGCTTTGTAAGGATTTTAGATTGAAGGTTTGGTTTAAGACTAATGATTACTCTATCAATTAACTATCAAACTTAACTAGCAACTAATTATAACAACTACCAATCAAAGTGACAAGGTGAAATGAATGGGTGAAATATATCTAAGAGAAGAGAGCAAGGCTAGCAACATCATGGATAAGGTCTTATGTAGACTTCACACACACTCATGCATTGATGATTTCATGTTATGATATTAAGGGCAATCACAATTGTATCCCTAACCCCTATGGCCAAGGTGATTAGGTTCTCAACTCTTTTACAAGTTTAAATCTTCTAGGATTATTCTTACTCTCAATTCCCATGAAGGTACTATGATCATAAGTTGGGTTGCCCTCACTAGTTCATCACTAATGTCCTATCATGAGGTTCTAAGCACTTGAAGGGAATGACTTTTCTCTCCTCATACTAACTAAGTCATCTCATGCAATCAATGAATCAATTAAACCACTATACATAACATTGGAATGACGATCCTAACACTATGAATAAAGAATTTAATCACACAAATCATACATCAAATGGGAATAAGCATTCATGATAGAAAATATTCATAACAATCAATTCATCAAGCCTTTGGTGTGCAAAATCTACATAATTCCTAACTAATCATATTGCTAGCCTCACTTGAGGACTAGCCACAAGTATTCATTACAAATTGACTATAATCCAATGCATGCTCCATATGAGCTAGATAATGAAGAAAATAATAAAATGAAGGTGATTGAGCTTCCCTTTGAAAGTTGACTCCCTCTTCCTTGATCATGCCAAATTCTTCAATGAAATGTGATTTCCTCGTCTTAGATGTGTGGATGGATGGATGGATGGATGGACTTTTGAAGATCAAGTTGGTTAATGGATGAATTGAAGGGTAGAAGAAAATAAATAAGATGGAGTGTGTGAAATGGTGGTGAGAAAATATGTGTGTTGATCTCCAAAATAACTATAAAAATGAGGCTCTCCCTCTAATTTTCGCACCAATTATGCATTTATACCCCTTGGGGACCTTCTAGAAGCTTCTGGAATTTTTTAATTTTTTCCTGCATTTTACCCAACTCGACTTGAGTAGCCAACTCGAGCTACTGCCTGTCAAGTCGAGTTGCGTGGCTCTGCAAACTGGATGATTTTTCGGACCTAGCTCGACTCGAGCTGCAACTCAAGTTGCGTCCTGCAACTCGAGTTAGCTCACTGGATGATTTTGGACACTGCTTTGCCCTAGCTTGACTTGTCCTGACCCTAGCTCAACTCGAGTAAGGTAACTCGAGCTCTCGCCTGTCTACTCGTGTCAGAGGCTGAGCTTCCTTCAGCACCTAACTCGACTCAAGTTGGACCTTGCAACTCGAGTTGAACTACTGGATAATTCTTGCATCTGCTCGAGCTTCTACTCGACTCGAGTTGCAAGTCGAGTAAGACCATGCAACTCGAATGGGGTATTTTTCATCCCGTTTCAGCTCCCGACTCTGTTTTGCTCTATTTTTTGACCTGTTTAACATACATTTAAGCTCATTTTCACACATTTATCAACCTGTGTACATCTCTACTAATTAACACAAAACTCCACCAAAAGTTACACAAATACGGATAAAAACCTATGAATATCCACCAATAAAAACACTAAAACCTAGGTGAAAATAACTACGATCACATATGCAAGAGATGATCCTCGTAAGAACTTCCATGACACTTCTAAAGTTGTTCCCTCAACCAACATAGACACTGCTACTAGTTCTACAAAACGTGGAGGAGAAAAGGAATCTATTAAGAAAAATGTCAATAATCCTTATGCAAAGCCAACTGGAGATAAGTGTTATAGGTGCCAAGAGTTTGGACATCATTCAAACAATTGCCCTCAACGATGACAAGTTAACATGGTCGGACATGAAGAATGTGAGGATGCATGGGAAGATGAGTATGGAGTCTGCGAACTTGACGGTGAGGAGTGTGATGAACAATCAGTAATGGTGGTCCGTAAAGTGCTTCTAACACCTCGAAGGGATGACTCCCAATGGAATGCTTTATTCTGAACCAGATGCACAATTTCTAATCAAATTTTTTAGCTGATTAATGATAGTGGTAGTTATGAGAATATTATTTCTCATAGCTTGGTTAAAGGGTTGGAACTACCTGTGGAAAAACACCCTGAACCTTATAGTATTGTATGGATTACTAAAGGGGAAGGCATCAAGGTGAAAGAAAGGTGTCGGATTTCTTTATCCATTGGGATGGATAAGTCAATTGTTGTTTGGCAGGCCTTGGCAATTTGATCTTGGCACCACTCATGATGGAAGAAAGAACATCTACCAGTTCTTTAAGGACGGAAGGAAGATAACATTATTGCCTTTGGGTTTCAAACCAAAAATTGAAACTTGAAAGCTTCTTTCACTAACTCATTTGGTGAAGAATGGATGGAAGATGCACGTGAAGTTAGAGAAATACATGCCTTGGTTGTAAAGACAGCATTCGTGGTTGGAAATTCTAAAAGGAAAGACAAAATACCAGATTGTGTTCTTGAATTGTTCAAGGATTTTCAAGAACTTGTGCCCGATGATTTCCCTGCCGAATTGCCACCGATGAGAAATATACAACATGCAATTGATTTAGTTCCAGGAGCCACTCTACCAAATTTGCCTTACTATCGTTTGAATCCAAAGGAAGGAGCAATTTTGCAATAAATGGTGGAAGATTTATTACGCAAAGGACTAATCCAAGTAAGCATGAGTCCTTGTGCAGTTCCTGCATTATTGACTCCAAAGAAAGATGGGTCATGGAGAATGTGCGTGGATAGTCGAGTAATAAACAACATAACTGTGAGGTATAGATTCCCCATTTCTAGATTGGAAGACATGTTGGATAATTTGTCTGGAGCAAAAATTTTCAGTTTGATAGATCTTCGAAGCGGTTATCATCAGATCCGTATTAGGTCGGGAGACGAGTGGAAGATAACTTTTAAGACTAAGGAGGGTCTATATGAGTGGCTTGTTTTGCCATTTGGTTTATCAAATGCGCCAAGCACCTTCATGCGATTGATGAACGAGGTGTTGAAACTATTTTTGGGTAAATTTGTTGTTGTGTACTTTGATGATATTCTCATCTACAGTATTTACAAAGAAGAGCACCTAGACCATTTGCGCCAAGTTTTGGTTGTTTTACAGGTTAACAAGGTTTACATCAACCAAAAGAAGTGCAGTTACATGCAAGAAAATCTTTTTTTCTTGGCTTTGTGGTTGGAAGAGATGGCATCTGTGTAGATGAAGAAAAGGTAAGAGCCATACATGATTGGCCCGATCTAAAAACTGTAACAGAAGTGCGAAGTTTCCATGGACTAGCCATGTTCTATCGACAGTTCATTCAAAATTTTAGCACTATAGTGGCACCAATGACGGATTGTCTAAAGAAAGGAAAATTCTAATGGGGACCTGAGCAACAAAAGAGTTTTGAGGTGATTAAGGAGAAGTTATGTTTGGCTCCCATTCTTGCGCTGCCTAGCTTTGAGAAGTTGTTCATCGTAGAGTGTGATACATGCGGGATTGGAATCGACACTGTTTTTATCTCAAGAAGGCAGACCCATCTCATATTTCAGTGAAAAATTAAGTGAAGCAGACAAAAGTGGTCCACTTATGACCAAGAATTTTACGCTGTATTCAGAGCTTTGAAGTATTGGGAGCATTATTTAGTTCAAGATCAGTTTGTGTTACATACAGATCATCAAGCCTTGAAGTATAACAACAGTCAGAAGAATATAAGCAAGATGCATGCAAGATGGGTGGCTTATTTACAGCAATTTCCATTTACGTTGAAGCATAAGTTTGGAATTCAAAATAAGCCTGCCGATGTATTGAGTAGGCGAGTTGCCCTACTTTTAACCATGAAGCATGAGGTGATGGGGTTTGAAGTTCTACCAGACTTATATCCCGATGATGAAGATTTTTCTAAGATTTGGCTTAATCTTCCTTATGAGGATTTCTTTGCTTACGACGAATATCTCTTCAAGGGAAATCGATTGTGTATTCTCCAGACTTCACTTAGAGATATGTTAATTCGTGATCTTCATGGTGGTGGCTTGAGTGGTCATCTTGGAAGGGAGAAGACGACAGCTAATTTGGATGAGCGGTATTATTGGCCGCAATTAAAGAAGGAAGTGAGAAATTTGTGAGCAGGTTAATGTTTGTCAGAAAGCTAAGGGGCAAGCCCAAAATACTGGTCTTTACATGCCTCTACCTATTCCGGAAGCTATTTGGGAGGATCTATTCATGGATTTTGTTCTTGGACTACCTCGTACGCAGCGGGGTGTTGATTCCGTATTCGTGGTGATGGATAGGTTTTCAAAAATGATACACTTCATTCCTTGCAAGAAAACATCTGATGCTTCTCATATTGCTCGTCTTTTCTTTAACGAGGTTGTACGTTTGTGTGGTGTGCCAAAGTCTATCACTTTGGATCGTGATAGTAAGTTCTTGAGCCATTTTTGGATTACATTGTGGAAGATGTTTGATACTTCATTAAATTTCAGCAGCACGACGCATCCTCAAACTGATGGTCAGACGAAGGTTGTCAACTGAACTCTAGGAAATCTGATTCGATGCATTTATGGTGATCGACCAAAGCAATGGGATTATGCTTTGCCTCAAGCAGAATTCGCTTTTAATAATGCAGTTGATAGCTCAACTGGGAAAGCTCCATTTGCTATGGTATATCAGAAAATTCCATGTCATGCTATTGATTTAATCAAGTTACCAGGAGCTGCAAGTGTGGCTGCAACTAAACTTGCAAAGGAGGGGGTTAGATGTGCAAGCTGAAGCTCGCCAAAGGTTGATGGAAACTACAAATAAGTTCAAGGAAGCTGCGGATAAGCATCGACATTTGCAAGTGTTTAATGTTGGAGATAAAGTGATGGTTTTCTTCGGCGAGATCGCTTTCCGGTAGGAAAGTATAACAAGCTGCAGCCCAAGAAGTATGGTCCATATATGATTATTCGTAAAATCAACGCAATGCTTATGTGGTAAACCTTTCGGATACGATGGGGATTTCGAAGAATTTTAATGTGGCTGATTTGTATCGATACTTCCCTGAAGAACCTCCAGCATATCCGGATCACTCGAGGGCGAGTTCTTTTCAAGTGGGGGAGACTGATGTGGAACAGCTCACGAATGATTATTGAGTGTAATTCTTGGAGTTGGGATTGCAATTTGGGAATGATTTTCGGCTGGAATCAAGAAGATTTATTTCATATTTTTGAAATAAGATTTATTTTCTTGTTTTGCTTTCGTAATTTATTTACTTGATTTGCTTTGGGCTATTGAAACGGTATCTTGGTTTATTCTGATTTTTCAATAATATAATTTATTCTCGTACGAAAACATTTGTTGTGATACCCGAGCTTCTCACTACTCATGTGCCAATATAATTTAATTTGTGTTATGCGCAATTTATAATTATATGACAATTATGTGGTAATTATGTGATTATAATGTGGTAAAAATGGTGATAATATGTGAATATATGTGTGCATAAATATTTATGTGAATTAATTAAATTATTTTATTTGTATAAATATATTATTTCTTAATTATTAAGTATCACTTGTGTTCTCGTAATAATAATATTAGTAAGAA
Organism: Pogostemon cablin; assembly: GCA_023678885.1. Lineage (NCBI taxonomy): Eukaryota > Viridiplantae > Streptophyta > Magnoliopsida > Lamiales > Lamiaceae > Pogostemon > Pogostemon cablin. Next base: position 23,689,401 of record CM042955.1, read on the forward strand.
AATGTATGCGTATGTGTATTAATTTGTAAATGTATTATATCTTAGTTATTAAGTATTGCACGTATATTCTAATGAATAATAATAATAATTAATAATTAAATTTATTCCACGCAACATCTAAAATCATTTGGTTAAAAATGTTAACACGTGGGTATGTTGTTGCCAATTTATGGCCACAAGTTTAGTTTTATTAATAATAATAATAATTATTAAAATTAGAAAATGGCAAAGGGCGGTGGTTATACCACCCGTAACTTATGTATATAAACCCATCCTGGGGTTAATTTTCGAAACAGGAGATCAGTTAAAAAAAAGAAAGAGAGAGAGAAAGAAAAGAGAGTGAGAAGGAGAAAAGAGAAAGAGAGGGGAGAGAGAGAAAGAGAAGGAAGGAAAGGAAGAGCATGCCGGAACGGGAAGAAAGGAATTAGTTACGGTTCTTCACGGGTCTATAGTGTTACTATTGTTGGATTCCAGGTAAGTAGAAGTCTACAATGTATAAAAATGTTGTGTGTGAATTAAATGTGATAATTATGTCATGAATTATTTGTGATTAGTTTAATTATGTTATGAATTATTTGGGGTTAATTGGTGATATAAATTGTGGATTTATGTGATTTGAAATAATATCAATGTCCTACATAGATTTGTGTGATTAGAAACTATTGAAAATATATCTGTACGATTTGAGAAGATATTGGTTATGAGGATCTGTGTGATCCGAGATGAAGTTGTTATTCCAAAAAGGGATCCGTGTGATCCAAGGTAAAGTGGTTATTTTATAAATGGATCAATGTGATTGAAGTGAAGTTGTTATTGTAGAAGTGGGTCAGTGTGATTTGAAGTTAAGTTGTTGCTTTATTGTGACTAAATGTTAATATTGATGTCGAAAATGGTTTATGATGCATAATTAATTGCCTTTATTGCATACCATGCATAATCATGAAAATCATTTTTCCCAAAATTAATAAGATACTAATGGTGTGTGCAGCCACTATATATGCATCTCCGTCAGAATTTGAAAAAATCATTCCCGACACTTTATTCTGAGTTTGGAAAAATCATTCTCAGTACTTTATTCGGGGTTCGGAAAAATCATTCCCAACACTATGCCTGGGTTCGGAAAAATTATTCTTGGTCATATATTCGGGATTAGAAAAAATTGTCCCCATTGAGCTCATTTGGGGTGCATATCATAAGTGTGTCGTGGGGATCCTGTAACATGAACAATTTTCAAAATAAAAGAGACCAACTAGAAAGGCTAAGAAATAGGCGATAGAGAACTAAATGCATTTTCATGCACTGACATGCATGATTTCTATTTACTGAGATTTTTGTCTCACTAGTTTATGCATTGTAGGTGAGCCTGCTGATGATTGAATTATGTGGTGTTTTGTGCAAGTTGTGGAGCTCCTTCAGGGTTTTGAGCTGATATACATAGATGACGACCTGTTGGGCTAGGCCGTGGGTTTATTTTGTTTCCGCTGATGTTTTTGTTATTTAATATAATAAGTATTGTCATAAGTTTGTGTGGTTTAAAGTGGTATCAGAAACCAGTTACGTATGTTGAACTGGTGTGATGGTTTTGGTTATAAATATATTATGAAAAAAATGTTGGTTTATATAATGATGATGTTTATGTTAAATAGTATTTGAATTATAAGTTATATAAGGTGGGTCGTGTCAGAGTGGTATCAGAGCACGGTTTGGGTCCTGCATACTGTCTATGTACATGTGCTCATTCCTTGGGAGTGCATCTTTGTATGTAAGTGTTATTTTCATTCTATGATGTTATGTGTTTTATAAATTATATTGGCCATGTGGTGTATGACTCGTAGTTAGTAGACAAAATGGTAAGGGCTACAGGTGAAAGTTCTGAAGGGGATAGAGCTGCTGAGCAAGCAGCACCTACTGAAGGAAATAATCGTGATGGGGTTATTACTCGACTGATGGAACTGGTAGAGCGCCAGTCCCAACAGATACAACAATTGATTCAGCAGAGAGATGTGGGTGGACAACCAGAGGGTAATGCTAATCAAGATAGACGTCAAGTAGAACGTGTGGAAATGGTTTATGAGAGGTTTCGGAAGTTGAGCCTTCCAATATTTGAGGATGCAGCAAACCCTACAGATGCAGATGATTGGTTATGTACTGTGGAAAATATGTTTCAATACAGTAGAATTCCAGATGGGGACAGAGTGTTGTGTGCTTCGTTCATGTTACGGGGAAGTACTGGCCACTGGTGGGATACAATTAAAAGTATTGAGGTTGTCACGACCATGACATGAAAAAGATTTAAGGAGCTATTCAGGAACAAGTACTTTACGGCACCAGTGAGAGCCATGAATATGAATGAGTTTATACAGCTGAAGTAGGGAGGTATGTCCTTTACAGACTACCTTCGTATATTTGAGCAGTTGTCGAGGTTTGTTGAAGACATGGTGAGTACGGAGGCACTAAAAGTGGAGAGGTTCGTAGAAGGCTTAAGGCCTAAACTTTACAGAGATGTGAGTATGGTGGGACTGCATGGAGCAACATACTCACAAGTTGCAGAAAGAGCCCAGATTGCTGAACAAGCGGAGATGAGGATCAGACAAGCGCAGGCTATCAGACGTCAATTTCAGTAGAAACCAATACAACAGTTTGGGAGAGATAATAAGAGGCCGATGCCATTTCAGGGGCCAACTCTAGTGGATAAGGGACAGAGACAAGGAGAACCAAACAAGCATCCTAAATTTGATCAGGGTAAAGTGCCACCGGTGCTTCTACTATCGATATGTCCTAATTGTCTTAGATCACACGGTGGGGAGTGTCGCATTCCTCCAAAAACTTGTTACACATGCAGAGAGAAGGAACATGTGACTACTACTTGTCCTAAGAAAGGGAAGCAAGGACAACAGGGAAGAGCTCTAGCTAGGGTGTATACTTTGACGCGAGAGGAGGCAGATGCGAATCCCTCAGTTGTCACGGGTAAGTTTTCTATTTTTGGCACTTCTACATATTTGCTATTTGATTCTGAAGCAACACATTCATTTGTATTCACTGAGTATGTGAGGAAGTTGGGTGGAACATCTAACTTGATAGAAGCTAATTATGAGGTGATGATACCTTCTGGTGGATCAAAGCAAACCAATCAACTTCTTTGAGGTTGTGTTATTCCTATTGAAGGAAGATAACTCCTCGTTGACTTGATTATGTTAAGTATGAATGATTATGATATCATATTGGGTATGGATTGGCTGTCAAAGTACGGTGTTACAATAGATTGTCATAAAAGAGTATCACTTTTCAGCCATTGGGTGGAGAACCATTCACTTTTGTTGGGATCAAGAAGAACTTTAGATTTCCTGTTATATCAGTAGCAAAAGCACAGCGATTATTGGAAAGTGGTTGTGAGGGTTATTTGGTGAGTGTGATGAATGTTGAGGGACAACAGAGTCCAATCCTTAGTGATGTACCAATAGTTCGGGATTATCCAGAGGTATTTCCAGATGATCATCCAGGTTTGCCACCAGACTGAGAAATAGAGTTTGTTATTAAGCTGCAATCGGGAACTGCTCCTATATCTAAAACGCCATACAGAATGGCACCAGCTGAACTGAAGGAATTAAAGATACAGTTGCAAGAATTGCTAGATAAAGGATTCATACAATCTAGTTTCTCACCTTGGGGAGCACCCGTTCTTTTCGTTTGAAAGAAGGATGGCACATTGAGGATGTGTATCGATTACCGAGAGCTCAACAAAGTTACAGTCAAGAATAAGTATCCATTGCCTCTCATTGATGATTTGTTCAATCAACTACAGGGTGCAGCTATCTTTTCGAAGATTGATTTGCAATCTGGGTATCATCAGTTGAAAATAAAGAAAATGGATATTCCGTAGACTGCATTCAGTACAAGGTATGGGCACTATGAGTTCTTAGTGATGTCATTTGGTTTGACGAATGCTCCAGCGGTATTTATGGATTTGATGAATAGAGTATTTCAGGAATTCCTCGATAAGTTCGTAATTGTGTTTATTGATGATATTCTGATTTACTCTAAGAACAAGGAGGATCATGCTTTGCACTTGAGGAAGGTGTTGGAGATTCTGAAGGAAAAGCAATTGTATGCGAAGTTTAAGAAGTGTGAACTTTGGTTGGACCAAGTTATTTTCTTGGGACACGTGGTGTTGGGAGAAGGAAATTTAGTGGATCCAAGCAAAGTTAAAGCAATCCATGATTGGCCACAACCCTCAAATCCCACTGAGGTTTGTAGTTTTCTTGGATTGGCGGGATATTATCGAAGGTTTGTTGAAGGATTTTCTAAGATCGCTTCACCTTTAACACAATTGACTAGGAAGAATGTGAGGTTCACATGGACGGAGGCATGTGAATAGAGTTTTAAGGAATTGAAGAGACGGTTGACATCAACACCTATCTTGACTATTCTTATGGAGACAGGAAACTTCAAGGTTTATAGTGATGCTTCAAAAAATGGTCTTGGATATGTACTATACAGAATGGGAAAGTAATAGCATATGCATCCAGACAGCTAAGGGAGTACGAGAAGAACTACCCTACATATGATTTGGAGTTAGCCGCAGTGGTGTTTGCATTCAAGATTTGGAGGCATTATCTGTATGGGGAACGCTGTGAAATCTATACTGATCATAAGAGTTTGAAGTACTTCTTCACTCAGAAAGAGTTGAACATGAGACAGAGAAGATGGTTGGAACTGGTGAAGAATTACGACTGTGTTATCAATTATCATCCGGGTAAAGCCAATGTGGTTGCTGACGTATTGAGTCGAAAGGCAATACAGAGTGTAGCTGCTATGACCATAAATCAGAAACTAGAGTTGCTTGATTTGCAAAGGATGGGTGTGGAGATCATTCAGAAAGGATCGTTGGAAGTAAAGATGGAAGCTCTGACACTTCGACCAACTTTGATGGATAAGATTCGGCAGGGGCAAGAGATGGATAAGTGGTTCAATAAGATAAAGAATGATATCAACTCTGGAAAGTCTTCTGATTCCCAAATAACAGATGATGGTGTGATTCATTATAGAGGTATATTATGTTTACCTAAAGTGGATGACATTCGGAAAAAAGTGATGGCGGAAGCTCATTCGACACCGTACTCTATACATCCAGGAGCTGCTAAGATGTATAGAGATTTGAAGTCACATTAAGGTGGCCAGGGATGAAGTGAGATGTCGCTCAATATGTAGAGCAATGTTTGACTTGTCAGCAAGTCAAAGCCGAGCATCAAAGACCAGCAGAAACTTTGCAGCCTCTATTTGTTCCAGAGTGGAAGTGGGAGAATATCACTATGAATTTTATCATCAGACTACCAAAGACAGTGAAAGGTCATGATGCCATTTGGGTTATCGTGGATCGATTGACTAAGTCAGCTCATTTTCTTCCTATATGCTCTACGTATTCCATGGATCACTATGCACAATTGTATATTTAAAAGATTGTCAGACTCCATGAAGTACCACTTATCATTGTATCAGATAGAGATACAATATTCTTGTCCGCTTTCTGGAAGAGTTTGCATAAGGCATTGGGGACACAGTTATCATTCAGCACAGCATTCCATCCACATGCAGACGGGCAATCGGAGCGTACGATACAGATTTTGAAGGATATGCTCAGAGCATGTGTGTTGGATTTTCAAGGTCAGTGGAGTAAATTTTTGCCTTTGATAGAATTCTCATACAACAATAGTTATCAGTCCAGTATCGGGATGGCTCCATTTGAAACATTGTACGGGAGGAAGTGTAGATCTCCAGTACATTGGGATGAAGTTGGAGAGAGGAAACTTTTGGGTCCAGACTTGATTCGTAAAATGCCAGAAGCTGTTACCCGTATTCGAGAGAAGATGAAAGTTGCCCAAGATCGTAGAAAAGTTATACAGACAACGGAGAAGAGAGTTGGAATTTGAAGTGGGTGATCAGGTATTTTTGAAAGTATCTCCAATGAAGGGGATAATGCGGTTTGGAAAGAAAGGGAAACTCAGTCCAAGATGTGTTGGTCTATTCACTATCATTCAAAGAGTTGAAAATATTGCCTATAAGTTGGAGTTACCAGCATCGATGTCTAGAGTACATGACGTATTTCATGTGTCTGTGTTGAGGAAGTATGTTCCGAATCCATCTCATGTTCTCAGGCAGGAACCGGTTGAGTTGAAAGAAGATTTGAGTTATGAGAAAATACCAGTTGAGATCTTGCGGCAAGAAGTGAAGAAGCTCAGAAATAAAGAGATACCATTAGTGAAGGTGTTATGGAGGAATCACTTAGTTGAGGAGGCCACTTAGGAAAGAGAAGATGAGATGATGGCTAAGTATCCAGAACTCTTCAGGAAAGTAAATTTCGAGGACGAAATTTTTATAAGGCGGGGAGGGTGTGATACCCGAGCTTCTCACTACTCATGTGCCAATATAATTTAATTTGTGTTATTTGAAATTTATAATTATGTGACAATTATGTGGTAATTATGTGATTATAATGTGGCAATTATGTGATAATTGTTTCTACATTTTATTTATCTTTACATTTTATTTGAGACATCCGCGGTAAAAATGGTGATAATATGTGAATATATGTGTGCATAAATATTTACGTGCATTAATTAAATTATTTTATTTATATAAATATATTATTTCTTAATTATTAAGTATCACATGTGTTCTCGTAATAATAATAGTGGTAATAAAATATACGCGTATGTGTATTAATTTGTAAATTTACGTATTATATCTTAATTATTAAGTATTGCACGTATATTCGTAATGAATAATAATAATAATTAATAATTAAATTTATCCCACGCAATATATAAAATTATTTGGCTAAAAATGTTAACATGTGGGCATGTTGTTGTCAATTTATGGCCACAAGTTTAGTTTAAATAATAATAATAATAATAATAATAATAATAATAATAATTAGAAAATGGCAAAGGGATCCGTTTGATCCAAGGTAAAGTGGTTATTTTATAAATGGATCTATGTGATTGAAGTGAAGTTGTTATTGCAGAAGTGGATCTGTGTGGTTTGAAGTTAAGTTGTTGCTTTATTGTGATTAAATGTTAATATTGATGTCGTAAATAGTTTATGATACATAATTAATTGCCCTTGTTGCATACCATGCATAATCCTGAAAAATATTTTTCAAAAAATTAATAAGATACTAATGGTGTGTGCAGCCATTATATATGCATCTCCGTCAGGGTTCAGAAAAATTGTTCCCGACACTTTATTCTGAGTTCGGAAAAATCATTTTCAGTACTTTATTCGGAGTTCGGAAAAATCATTCCCAAAACTCTGCCAGGGTTCAGAAAAATCATTCTCGGCCGTATATTCGGGGTTCAGAAAAATCATCCCCATTGAGTTCATTTGGGGTGCATTCATAAGTGTGTCGTGGGATCCCGCAACGTGAACAGTTTTCAAAATAAAAGAGACCAACTAGAAAGACTAAGAAATAGGCGATAGAGAACTAAATGCCTTTCATGCACTGACATACATGATTTCTACTTACTGAGATTTTTGTCTCACTAGTTTATGCATTGTAGGTGAGCCTGCTGATGATTGAATTATGTGGTGTTTTGTGCAAGCTGTGGAGCTCCTTCAGGATTTTGAGCGGATGTACATAGATGACGACCTGTTGGGCTAGACCATAGGTTTATTTTGTTTCCGCTGATGTTTTTGTTATGTAATATAATAAGTATTGTTATAAGTTTGTGTGGTCTGAAGTGGTATCAGAAACCAGTTACGTATGTTGAACTGCTGTGATGGTTTTGGTTATAAATATATTATGAAAAAAAATGTAGTTTTTATAATGATGATGTTTATGTTAATTATTATTTGAATTATAAGTTATATAAAGTGGGTCGTGTCATTTGTCTTCTATGAATATCATTCATTGTCAGTTACCAACAAATATTGCATTGCTAAAACCTGCTAAATTAGTTTACTAATGGATTAATAATAGAATCCGTAAGTAAAATGTTGTTGCTAATAATTATGTTGATAATTTATACTATAATAATAATTATGTTGACAATTTATATTATAATGATTTTATTAGTAATTCCCTAATAAAAAGTAATAACGGATTTTATTCCATTGGTAAAAATATAATAAAAAAAGGACAAAAAAATTTGGAATAAATTTAATAAATTGACTAAATTTGAAAAAAAGGATCAAAATAAATAATAATAATAATAATAATAATAAGAGACCAAAATTAAGAATGACAAATAAAAATAAACTCAAATTTTAATGGATCATAGTAAATGAAAATTTTTGGAGCGGGACTGCTGTGCTTCTGGACGATCTTAGTCATTAAATTATATTTTAATTCGATCTTTATCATCAAATAAAATAAAATAATTATTTAAAAAAAAAACTACACACTCCAAAAAAAATAATAAAAAATGCCCCCTTCTTATTTTTAATCCACCATTAAATTATATTTTAATTCGATCTCTACCATAAAATAAAATAAAATAATTATTTAAAAAAAAAGAAAAATTACCCACTCCGAAAAAAAAAAACCACAGCGGGTGCACTGCAGAATAATCCCAAAATGTTGATATCCCCCCAAACAATAGCATACCTAGGGCAAGACTTTTTCACTGAAGACTACCATGTTTGCGAAATTTATTCATAAATTCAATAGGTTACCTAAGGAGTAAAACACCCCGGGCCGGTTGAATTGGTAAATTACAGAAACAAGAATTCTAATGAAGTACTATAAGGCACAATTGAACAACTAGGGTTTACTGCTTACTCCATAGGAGTATTTACTATCTATCTCATCTCACTGTAGCCATTTCTGAAAACAAAATTGAGTTCAAATGACGAACATCACAAATCTACCATCAGAAATGGTGGCCAGTATCCTGTGTCAACTTCCAGTGCGATCAATCATAATGTGCAAGTGTGTTTGCAAGTCATGGCTTGATTTAATCCAGAGTCGCGAGTTCATCGATCATCATCTCCATAATGATGATGTTTATGTTAATTATTATTTGAATTATAAGTTATATAAAGTGGGTCGTGTCATTTGTCTTCTATGAATATCATTCATTGTCAGTTACCAACAAATATTGCATTGCTAAAACCTGCTAAATTAGTTTACTAATGGATTAATAATAGAATCCGTAAGTAAAATGTTGTTGCTAATAATTATGTTGATAATTTATACTATAATAATAATAATTATGTTGACAATTTATATTATAATGATTTTATTAGTAATTCCCTAATAAAAAGTAATAACGGATTTTATTCCATTGGTAAAAATATAATAAAAAAGGACAAAAAATTTTGGAATAAATTTAATAAATTGACTAAATTTGAAAAAAAGGATCAAAATAAATAATAATAATAATAATAATAATAATAATAATAATAATAATAATAATAATAATAATAATAATAAGAGGCCAAAATTAAAAATGGCAAATAAAAATAAACTCAAATTTTAATGGATCATAGTAAATGAAAATTTTTAGAGCGGGACTGCTGTGCTTCTGGACGATCTTAGTCATTAAATTATATTTTAATTCGATCTTTATCATCAAATAAAATAAAATAATTATTTAAAAAAAAGAAAAACTACACACTCCAAAAAAAATAATAAAAAATGCCCCCTTCTTATTTTTAATCCACCATTAAATTATATTTTAATTCGATCTCTACCATTAAATAAAATAAAATAATTATTTAAAAAAAAAGAAAAATTACCCACTCCGAAAAAAAAAAACCACAGCGGGTGCACTGCAGAATAATCCCAAAATGTTGATATCCCCCCAAACAATAGCATACCTAGGGTAAGACTTTTTCACTGAAGAGTACCATGTTTGCGAAATTTATTCATAAATTCAATAGGTTACCTAAGGAGTAAAACACCCTGGGCCGGTTGAATTGGTAAATTACAGAAACAAGAATTCTAATGAAGTACTATAAGGCACAATTGAACAACTAGGGTTTACTGCTTACTCCATATGAGTATTTACTATCTATCTCATCTCACTGTAGCCATTTCTGAAAACAAAATTGAGTTCAAATGACGAACATTACAAATCTACCATCAGAAATGGTGGCCAGTATCCTGTGTCAACTTCCAGTGCGATCAATCATAATGTGCAAGTGTGTTTGCAAGTCATGGCTTGATTTAATCCAGAGTCGCGAGTTCATCGATCATCATTTCCATAATGATGATGTTTATGTTAATTATTATTTGAATTTTAAGTTATATAAAGTGGGTCGTGTCATTTGTCTTCTATGAATATCATTCATTGTCAGTTACCAACAAATATTGCATTGCTAAAACCTGCTAAATTAGTTTACTAATGGATTAATAATAGAATCCGTAAGTAAAATGTTGTTGCTAATAATTATGTTGATAATTTATACTATAATAATAATAATTATGTTGACAATTTATATTATAATGATTTTATTAGTAATTCCCTAATAAAAAGTAATAACGGATTTTATTCCATTGGTAAAAATATAATAAAAAAAGGACAAAAAATTTTGGAATAAATTTAATAAATTGACTAAATTTGAAAAAAAGGATCAAAATAAATAATAATAATAATAATAATAATAATAATAATAAGAGACCAAAATTAAGAATGGCAAATAAAAATAAACTCAAATTTTAATGGATCATAGTAAATGAAAATTTTTAGAGCGGGACTGCTGTGCTTCTGGACGATCTTAGTCATTAAATTATATTTTAATTCGATCTTTATCATCAAATAAAATAAAATAATTATTTAAAAAAAAAGAAAAACTACACACTCCAAAAAAAATAATAAAAAATGCCCCCTTCTTATTTTTAATCCACCATTAAATTATATTTTAATTCGATCTCTACCATTAAATAAAATAAAATAATTATTAAAAAAAAAAGAAAAATTACCCACTCCGAAAAAAAAAAACCACAGCGGGTGCACTGCAGAATAATCCCAAAATGTTGATATCCCCCCAAACAATAGCATACCTAGGGCAAGACTTTTTCACTGAAGACTACCATGTTTGCGAAATTTATTCATAAATTCAATAGGTTACCTAAGGAGTAAAACACCCCGGGCCGGTTGAATTGGTAAATTACAGAAACAAGAATTCTAATGAAGTACTATAAGGCACAATTGAACAACTAGGGTTTACTGCTTACTCCATAGGAGTATTTACTATCTATCTCATCTCACTGTAGCCATTTCTGAAAACAAAATTGAGTTCAAATGACGAACATCACAAATCTACCATCAGAAATGGTGGCCAGTATCCTGTGTCAACTTCCAGTGCGATCAATCATAATGTGCAAGTGTGTTTGCAAGTCATGGCTTGATTTAATCCAGAGTCGCGAGTTCATCGATCATCATCTCCATAATGATGATGTTTATGTTAATTATTATTTGAATTATAAGTTATATAAAGTGGGTCGTGTCATTTGTCTTCTATGAATATCATTCATTGTCAGTTACCAACAAATATTGCATTGCTAAAACCTGCTAAATTAGTTTACTAATGGATTAATAATAGAATCCGTAAGTAAAATGTTGTTGCTAATAATTATGTTGATAATTTATACTATAATAATAATAATTATGTTGACAATTTATATTATAATGATTTTATTAGTAATTCCCTAATAAAAAGTAATAACGGATTTTATTCCATTGGTAAAAATATAATAAAAAAGGACAAAAAATTTTGGAATAAATTTAATAAATTGACTAAATTTGAAAAAAAGGATCAAAATAAATAATAATAATAATAATAATAATAATAATAATAATAATAATAATAATAATAATAAGAGGCCAAAATTAAAAATGGCAAATAAAAATAAACTCAAATTTTAATGGATCATAGTAAATGAAAATTTTTAGAGCGGGACTGCTGTGCTTCTGGACGATCTTAGTCATTAAATTATATTTTAATTCGATCTTTATCATCAAATAAAATAAAATAATTATTTAAAAAAAAGAAAAACTACACACTCCAAAAAAAATAATAAAAAATGCCCCCTTCTTATTTTTAATCCACCATTAAATTATATTTTAATTCGATCTCTACCATTAAATAAAATAAAATAATTATTTAAAAAAAAAGAAAAATTACCCACTCCGAAAAAAAAAAACCACAGCGGGTGCACTGCAGAATAATCCCAAAATGTTGATATCCCCCCAAACAATAGCATACCTAGGGTAAGACTTTTTCACTGAAGAGTACCATGTTTGCGAAATTTATTCATAAATTCAATAGGTTACCTAAGGAGTAAAACACCCTGGGCCGGTTGAATTGGTAAATTACAGAAACAAGAATTCTAATGAAGTACTATAAGGCACAATTGAACAACTAGGGTTTACTGCTTACTCCATATGAGTATTTACTATCTATCTCATCTCACTGTAGCCATTTCTGAAAACAAAATTGAGTTCAAATGACGAACATTACAAATCTACCATCAGAAATGGTGGCCAGTATCCTGTGTCAACTTCCAGTGCGATCAATCATAATGTGCAAGTGTGTTTGCAAGTCATGGCTTGATTTAATCCAGAGTCGCGAGTTCATCGATCATCATTTCCATAATGATGATGTTTATGTTAATTATTATTTGAATTTTAAGTTATATAAAGTGGGTCGTGTCATTTGTCTTCTATGAATATCATTCATTGTCAGTTACCAACAAATATTGCATTGCTAAAACCTGCTAAATTAGTTTACTAATGGATTAATAATAGAATCCGTAAGTAAAATGTTGTTGCTAATAATTATGTTGATAATTTATACTATAATAATAATAATTATGTTGACAATTTATATTATAATGATTTTATTAGTAATTCCCTAATAAAAAGTAATAACGGATTTTATTCCATTGGTAAAAATATAATAAAAAAAGGACAAAAAATTTTGGAATAAATTTAATAAATTGACTAAATTTGAAAAAAAGGATCAAAATAAATAATAATAATAATAATAATAATAATAATAAGAGACCAAAATTAAGAATGGCAAATAAAAATAAACTCAAATTTTAATGGATCATAGTAAATGAAAATTTTTAGAGCGGGACTGCTGTGCTTCTGGACGATCTTAGTCATTAAATTATATTTTAATTCGATCTTTATCATCAAATAAAATAAAATAATTATTTAAAAAAAAAGAAAAACTACACACTCCAAAAAAAATAATAAAAAATGCCCCCTTCTTATTTTTAATCCACCATTAAATTATATTTTAATTCGATCTCTACCATTAAATAAAATAAAATAATTATTAAAAAAAAAAGAAAAATTACCCACTCCGAAAAAAAAAAACCACAGCGGGTGCACTGCAGAATAATCCCAAAATGTTGATATCCCCCCAAACAATAGCATACCTAGGGCAAGACTTTTTCACTGAAGACTACCATGTTTGCGAAATTTATTCATAAATTCAATAGGTTACCTAAGGAGTAAAACACCCCGGGCCGGTTGAATTGGTAAATTACAGAAACAAGAATTCTAATGAAGTACTATAAGGCACAATTGAACAACTAGGGTTTACTGCTTACTCCATAGGAGTATTTACTATCTATCTCATCTCACTGTAGCCATTTCTGAAAACAAAATTGAGTTCAAATGACGAACATCACAAATCTACCATCAGAAATGGTGGCCAGTATCCTGTGTCAACTTCCAGTGCGATCAATCATAATGTGCAAGTGTGTTTGCAAGTCATGGCTTGATTTAATCCAGAGTCGCGAGTTCATCGATCATCATCTCCATAATGATGATGTTTATGTTAATTATTATTTGAATTATAAGTTACATAAAGTGGGTCGTGTCATTTGTCTTCTATGAATATCATTCATTGTCAGTTACCAACAAATATTGCATTGCTAAAACCTGCTAAATTAGTTTACTAATGGATTAATAATAGAATCCGTAAGTAAAATGTTGTTGCTAATAATTATGTTGATAATTTATACTATAATAATAATAATTATGTTGACAATTTATATTATAATGATTTTATTAGTAATTCCCTAATAAAAGGTAATAACGGATTTTATTCCATTGGTAAAAATATAATAAAAAAAGGACAAAAAATTTTGGAATAAATTTAATAAATTGACTAAATTTGAAAAAAAGGATCAAAATAAATAATAATAATAATAATAATAAGAGACCAAAATTAAGAATGGCAAATAAAAATAAACTCAAATTTTAATGGATCATAGTAAATGAAAATTTTTGGAGCGGGACTGCTGTGCTTCTGGACGATCTTAGTCATTAAATTATATTTTAATTCGATCTTTATCATCAAATAAAATAAAATAATTATTTAAAAAAAAGAAAAACTACACACTCCAAAAAAAATAATAAAAAATGCCCCCTTCTTATTTTTAATCCACCATTAAATTATATTTTAATTCGATCTCTACCATTAAATAAAATAAAATAATTATTTAAAAAAAAAAGAAAAATTACCCACTCCGAAAAAAAAAAACCACAGCTGGTGTACTTCAGAATAATCCCAAAATGTTGATATCCCCCCAAACAATAGCATACCTAGGGCAAGACTTTTTCACTGAAGACTACCATGTTTGCTAAATTTATTCATAAATTCAATAGGTTACCTAAGGAGTAAAACACCCCGGGCCGGTTGAATTGGTAAATTACAGAAACAAGAATTCTAATGAAGTACTATAAGGCACAATTGAACAACTAGGGTTTACTGCTTACTCCATAGGAGTATTTACTATCTATCTCATCTCACTGTAGCCAATTCTGAAAACAAAATTGAGTTCAAATGACGAACATCACAATTCTACCATCAGAAATGGTGGCCAATATCCTGTGTCAACTTCCAGTGCGATCAATCATAATGTGCAAGTGTGTTTGCAAGTCATGGCTTGATTTAATCCAGAGTCGCGAGTTCATCGATCATCATCTCCATATTTCGGAATCAGTGATAATGGTGGTATTTCGGCACTCTCCGCCGGCATCATCATCCATCCTCGAGCGCAAGTTGTCCGAAATGTTTGAAGGTAAGGGTTCACACAACCTAATTTATTACAACGTTTTAAACCTCCCTCGAGTTAAACGAGCACCTCATCTAAAAGGTTAAGCTGTTAGAGAGTATAATCGTTTAATACTTAATCAATCACTCTGTTAGAGAGTATATGTAACAACAAATTTTGTATTTATAATAAAATAAATACAAATTAATTACAATAATAATCCAGAAGGATTAAACTTGATAATTAAGGAAGCAATCTCTATCAATCCTCTGATTCTTCTCTCGAACCAACGTGGACTTTGACTGGTTGTGTTGACGGCGCTGACTGTGTTGACTGTGCTGACTTTGACTTTGTTGACTGGAGTGTACGCTGATTGTGTTGACAACGTGTGTGGAGTGTACGCTGACTGTGTTGACAGCGTGTGTGGAGTCGGATCTTCAATTGAAGCTTGTCCGAGCTCGAATTTAGGACTTTGTAACGTTTATCCAGAGGCGTCGAGCCTTTGTTTGGATTAAACGTATTTGATATGAAAACACTCGATCTGGGGGGCTCAGCACCTTAATCCCGGGTCGTATACTGTTCTTGTCTTGAAGATTCTGAGGAGCGTTGCTCGTGTTTCAACCTCTTCAGAGAGTCTGTGTCTTCAGATGCTTCAGTGTGTTGAGTCGGATCTTCAGTTGAAGCTTGTCTGAACTCGGATTTGGGACCTTATAACGTTAATCCAGAAGCATCGAGCCTTTGTTTGGATTAAACGTACTTGATCCGAAGAACACTCGATCTGGGGGCTTAGCACCTTAATCCCGGGTCATATGTTGTTCTTGGCGCAAAGAACACCGAAGAACTCAGTATATGAAGGATGCTTGATTTGGGGGGCTCCACACCTTAATCCCGAATCATTTACCGTTCTTGACTTGAAGATGCTTGAAGATCTCAAGGGAGCACTGCTCGTGTTCTTGATCTCTTCAGAGCGTTTATGTCTTCAAGTATTTGAGTGTGTCAAATGAAGGGAGGAGACCCTTTATATAGGTGAGAGGTGAAGACCCCTCATAAATGTCCTGCATTCTGATTGGTCCAGAGTTATTTGGGTCATATCTTGCGGGCTTGGGCCTCCACTTGTTTGGGCTTTAATCAGGCCTATTTTATTTGGGCCTGATTTAATTTGTATGGGCTTATTTGACTTCAGTCAGACCTCCTTTAATTTGGGGCTTATTTGACTTGGGTCAGACCTCATTTAATTTAAGCTCCATTTAATTTGTTGGGCCCAAATTATTTATTAATTTACTTTAGGAATTAATTTATTTAAATTCCAAAATAAATTAATATTTAATTAATAAAATCCACATGTCGCCATTTAATTGGACCGTAAATTTTAATTGCTTACAAATGCCCCCTTGCGATTTGTTTCACGGACGCCATGTCTTGTTGTGAAGGAATCGCAAAAGTCCCTTTTATTTTCAGCATTTATAATTTGGGCTTTTGCAATTGAAAAATTACTTTATCCAAGTAATAGTTTTCTTCTTGGCCCAACCTTTTATTTCTCAAGTGGCCTCATTTATTTTCTTGAGCCCAAATCAACTTTCTTTCCTGCCTCACTCCAAGATTACAGGAGAACATGAAATATGGATATGGAAAGATTTGATTCTTGTTCATTCAGACGATTTTGTAAATCTTCTTCCAATCAATCTATCTACTCAAACGATCTTGTAAATTGAATTCAAATCAATCAGCTTTATTTGTAATACCGAATCTTTAAAATTTTAAAAGATTTCAATTATACAAATAATTTCCATAATTTGACGAGGCCCTTCACTATATAATAAGGGACGTAGTACACTTGATTTTCTCAGACTGTAAGAATTAAAATTCATGTTCTCTTTCTTCAACTTTTTTTTTTCACCGTATTTTTTTCTATCCTTTGCAGATTTCTTGAAAGACCACTTGTATAATCTCCACACTCTGGGCTGACTACACAAAAGAAGTGGTGGTAGTCACGGATAAGACAACAGCAAGAAGACGGTGATGGATTTGGCTGCAACGATCTGTCTGCAAGCGAGTGTGGCGGTAATTTGTTGAGTCCGAGTGATCGACGTGAGGAGAAGATTCCGGCATGGGGGCGGCTGCAGTGGTGGCTTCACATGGTGATCAAGACTATCCGGCAACGGGGCGCGTCATAAAGAACGAAGCTGTAGGCGATGGCAGTGGCGAGAAGGCAAGTTTGATCACATCAGGACCCAACGGCAGTCATGCGTTCAAGGACGCAGAGGCTGGGGATTCGGCGGCTGAAAATCGCCATCGATACATGAGCGCGGTCGACGGGCATGCGGAGAAGATGGCCTGCGGTGGTGGTTCTATGTGGATCGTCGGCAAGCAGAGACGGAACCTGGCGACCATCCGGTATTAAGTGCAGCAGGCTCGCGATCCTGATGGCAAGTTGGTCGTTGTGTCGTGATCCCGGCAGCAGAAGGTCGCGGCTCATGGAGCGATGATCGCTGGCAACGAGCAGCAATGGTCGATGATGATGGCGGCTGTCGAAAAGCAGCAATGGGTGCTGTGCCTGGTTGATGGAGCCCATGTGTAGCGGCGGCTTGATCTCGGCACAGAGGGTAGCTTCCGACCTTGGCAGCTTTTCTGATGAGGTGATAGCCTCGCATTTCGGCAACGACATGGTGGTTGACGGGCGGCATTGGAAGTAGCGTGATGGAGGTTCGTGAGTAGCAGATTGAATCTTGAGAAGAAAGCTGCATTTCTCGCCATTTGCTGTAGAGATTGTTAATCTCTTATTCCATCATCCAATTTTGACTTGATTTGGTCTATTTTGACTCCCAAACTATTTTGGGAAGAGAGAGAATTCATAAACTTCTTTTCCATAAAGAAATAGGTTCACGTGATTTTCTCTCTCTTGGCCACCCATTAATCCTGCTATTCCTCTTTTAAGCTTTAACTCTCCAACCCTTATCACGTGATCACATGATGACTTGCTGGGCCAATATCACTCATACTTTGGGCCACTTAATGTTGAATCCATTAAATAGAATTGGGCTCATATTCTGAATATCAAATATTAAATGTGAAGATTGTTTGGGCATTCACAATTACATCCATTAATTAGCTTAGGCTCATAATTTCATTATCCTTGCCAATGTTTTGGACTAAGCACTTGACCAACACTTCAAACTTACTTAATTTAATTCATGTTTTTTTCTTTAGGCATAAATAATTAAACCCAAATTAACATGAATTAATTTAAGTGATCTTGTTGATATTTTGGGATACCACCCCTCATATTTAACTTGATCCCACAAATTTACCTTGGGTCTCATAATTAATTAAATTTATAAACTCAAATTAATTTGAACTCTTTCCCCGTTTATATATGAATTTGATATTCATGATCTTCCTTCACAGAATGGACGGGTAACTATCAACAAGGAACAATATCAGCCTCGCCACTCTTCTTTAAGACCAACTCTTTCTTAAGATGGATTTGACGAGCAACATCAACATCACCACTCATCCTTGAGATGGAATCGGCGGAGCAACATCAGCCTCGACACTCTTTCTTGAGATGCTTCTGCTTCTTTTCTATTTTAGTGGCTGCTTAACGAGGCATGGCGACTGTTAACAAGATTCCGACAAGGAAAGTAATGTGAATCGTTTGCGAACTCCGGTGTTCATTGTTGGAAGATAACTTCATCACTTCACCATTCTTCAACTGCCCCGCGAACTTACACAAGATAACTTATGTAATGACTGAACTTAGTGGGATTCTAAGCTGCCTACGTATCTCTTTAAAGAGAATCAAGTCATAACGTAGTTCAAAGGGACATGGTTTTGATTGGGGGTGCCGTGCACAGTTTATACTCATGCGGGCCAGGAGTGTGTCGTGCACATTTTATACTCATGCGGACCAGAAGTTTTTCGTACACAGTTTGTACTCGTGCGGACCAGGAGTTTATCGTACACAGTTTATACTCATGCGGACCAGGAGTTTGTCGTACACAGTTTATACTCGTGCGACCAGGAGTTTATCGTACACAGTTTATACTCGTGCGGACCAGGAGTTTGTCGTACACAGTTTATGCTCGTGCAGACCAGGAGTTTATCGTACACAATTTATACTCGTGCGGACCAGGAGTAACATGCAGTTTAGGCTCGTGCGGACCAGGAGTAACATGCAGTTTAGGCTCGTGCGTCATGGAGCGTTGAATTTGAATTTGTTGATAGTTTATACTCGTGTCAATGAGTTTTGAATTTGAACTTGTGGACAGTTTATACTCGTATCAGGGAGTCTTGTGTGGACAGTTTTCTCTCATGTCGGGGAGTCTTACATTATTTGTGTTAGATAGTTTAAACTCATATCAGGGAGTATCATGTGGACAGTTTTAGCTCATATCAAGGAGCGTGACATTTGATTTGTGTTAGATAGTTTAGGCTCGTATCAAGGAGCATCATGTGGACAGTTTTAGCTCATATCTAGGAGCGTCATGTGGACAGTTTTAGCTCGTGTCAAGGAGCTGAAAATTTGATTTGGGAGATTTTAGATAGTTTAAGCACGTATCAAGGAGCATAATGTGGACAGTTTTCGCTCATGTCAAGGAGCTGACTTGTAGATAGTTTTAGCTCATATCAAGGAGCGTGGCTTGCAGATAGTTTTAGCTCATATCAAGGAGCTTGTATGGACAGTTTTAGCTCATGCCGAGGAGCTTTGCATTTGAGTTGGTTAACAGTTCATTGCCCCCAATCTTGGGATGCACCACTTTCTCTTGCTTCAACTTCATTTCTATGAATCTTTATGGAAATTGCAGTCTTTGTTTGTAGTTCCTCTTCCATGAGCTCATCTGAAGGCATGTCTTCAAACTCGTAAGAGTCTTGAATAGATGGCCATTCAATATCATTTGATATCAAGCTCAACTCCATGTCATGAGCTCTTGTAGCCAACTCTTCAAAAGTCTTTGGCTGAATTCCTTGAAGTATGTAGCGAAGATTCCATGGCATCCCTTGAATGCACATTTCAATAGCTGAAGTTACTGACAGCTTCTCTTTGCAATTGAGGCTGAGGCCCCTCCATCTGTTGATGTAGTCGATGACATATTCTTCATCACTTTGACGAGTATTTGTTAGCTCCATCATGCTAACAGTTCTTCGTGTGCTGTAGAAGCGGTTGAGGAACACTTCTTCCATTTGCCCCCAACTGTCGATGGAGTTGGCTTCTAAGTTGATATACCAATCGAACGCATTTCCTTTAAGAGAGCGAACAAACTGTTTCACCATGTGATCTCCGTAGGTCCCAGCATCATTGCATGTCTCGAAAAAATGTGCCACATGTTGTCTTGGGTTGCCTTTGCCGTCAAATTGTTGAAAATTGGGAGGTTGATAGTCAGCTGGCATCCTCAAGTTGTCAATTCTCTTTGTATATGGCTTCTTGTAGGCAACAAGGGATTTTGAGCTCCCTTCAAACTTGTCTTTTATTGTTTCTAAAATGATGTTCTTCAGTTGGTTCACATGAAGTATTTTGTCAGTTGAAACTTGTATTTTTTCTTCAACTGGCTTCTTTTCAAAAGGATGGTGTTTCGCTGAGTCTCCTTCCTCGCGCTCATCCTCAACTTGTTTCTCATTTGTGCATTCGAGGCTCAAAATCTCACGGTTCATCAATAGTGTAAAAACAAGCATCACACAAACAAATTCCCAACCATAACAAGTACACAAGCTCATACCTATTCAACCACATGATCTAACTCAATCTCATAGTCTCAAACAATCACCAAATTAGCTCCACAAGAGAAGATTCAACAATAAGAAATCAAGGAAAGGCTCACAAAAACAAGAGAAACAAAAGGTACACCGGTGCAAAATGTACAAGTAAGAGCAATACGAGCATGTAACAAAACGAACCATCCCAGCCCACAAACTTAAATTTAACTAAGAGTTGAATTTTAGTTTGAATAGAGTTTTGTTACCAATTTTGTTTCACTTCTTTCTTCTCTTAAAGACCATTGATGAGCGTTTTCTCAACACACAAAATTAATCCTCAAGTATAAGGATATCAATTGTAGTTTCGAAAGGTGACCAAGTATATATCGAATTCAATGGACAGATTATTATCAATTCAATTATATTCTAATTAACTAAAACTATTTTGGTAAAATTAAGTTAGTTTGATTATGAAACTAAATAACATAAATTAAAATAGCAAAGTAATTAAACAAGCAATAGAGAAATTTCGGTAGTGATCAAGTAATTAATAGAGTAGTTCGTCAGGTAATCCAGTTTTACTTATTAATTTCTTTTCCATGTGTTGTTGTCCGACTGTACCTTGTGGCTTATGGACGCATCACTAAACCATGCAATCGTACTCTATAGACACAAGTAAGCAAGCATATGACACCTGTGGATATCATCGGAGCAAGACGTATACTTCACCCCATTTCTAGGTACTATCATAATCAATTATTTCCCATGCACTTAGTACTCTAACCCGATTTGATCACCCTTTTTAGGTACTATAAAGTTATACTCTTTATCCTACATATTACCTGAATATGATTCAATTAACAAGTATCTATATAAGACAGTTCTAATAAGACTTTGGAATCCCTTCACTTAGAATTATAACATGCAATCCTGCTCAGCGGTGAACGCACTCAATCAATAACCAAGAGATTTATTCAGACTCTACATAACAGTTAAAGATGCACAAAATGACCGTGATTATGAATTAAAAAAATCACAATCTTATATAGAATAAACCACAAGTAGTGTTGTACGGAGTTTACACATGAAAATTCAATTAACTCATAAAACTTTCATAGCCCTAGAACTACCGGAGCGATTCTAGCCCATGATTAACCTAGGAGTAATCATGGCTAGTTGGTATGATCTTACTTGACTCGCCAGAAGAACCTCTCCTCACGACTCCTTCGGATGGTGGTAGGACTTGGTAAAGGATGGATGATGAATGCTTGATATCTATTCCCCTGTGAAAGCTCTTCTTTTATACATGTAAACTCTCCTTACGGGCCTTGGATGGGCTTTTTGAGCAAACACATGCACTGAATGCATAAAATATGAATTTGGTAAGTTTCCGGATGTCAATTCGACCAAACAAGTTGGTCGAACTCTTCCATGTTGGTCAAATCCCTGATCGAATTCGACTGTAACTTTGCTTCTGATCCTGGATTCGACCAGGATGTTGGTCTAACTGAATACTTTCTGGTCGAACTGGAACTGCTTCAGTTTAGGCTTCGAGTTTGACCAAGTGGTTTGGTCAAACTCGACTTTTCCGAGCTCAGTTCGACCAGAGGTGCCGATCGAACTCCATTCCTCTTGGTCGAATCTGACCCCAACATGGTCGAATCTACCCCTGCTTCTTCCTCTTTTCGGATCCAATCACTTCCAACTCGTTTTTCATCGAAATCAACTCAAATAGCCTTATAAACTCTCAAATCATGACTTTCCACCAAGTATAGCAATTCACATCGAATTATCATCATTAATTACACCATACGTATACGAATCCGAGCTCGAAACTAGTGAATTTACACACTCATCAAACCCCCAAACTTACATGTTGCTCTTCCTGAGGCAACGAAATTAAAACCAAGGAGTTGTGTAAAATTCACCAACCACCAACACAATTCATACTCACACATGCAATTTATCAATCGAACACTAGTATTACAAGCATCATATGCATCATTCATGCAAAACATCACTCAATTATAATTCCTTTCAGAGTACAAAATCATCTAGCTCACAAGATAAATATTTAGTCTCACTCTCAAATGTAAAAGATGTACACTCTAGCAGGTTAGTATTTACGCTCATATTCAATCCATACTTCCGCGTAACCATAAGCTTGGCAAGGGTCTCAAAACTCAACTTATGATCAATTCCTTACTAGGATCACAAAGGACTTGCTTTTGGGTTGTAATATTGGCTCTTTGGTGAAGGTAAGAGAATTTGGGTAAAGTGACTACTAATTCACAAGTAGAGAATTACCTTGGAGTTGTTCTTTTCGCCATGTATCTTCATTTGTTTCTCCATCTTCTTCTCATAATCTTCATAGTTTGAATTCTCTTTCTTTTTCCAAGCATCAACATAATCTTTCTTCAATGAGCAAGGGTACTAATTTCGGGCAGTACTCTTCTAAGCAGTCGGGGTACCAGTTTTAAGCACTACCCCTAAACAAGATTTAACCATATTTCTTTCTTTTTCACAATTCTCAACCAAGCTTTTACCTTTTCATTCTTTCAAGCTCTTACGCACCTCAACTCTCTACTAATGAATAGGATATTCAACAAGGCTCAAGTAAAGGTTTAATAAGGCTTTTATCACGGCTTGCCAAAGAAAAAACTTTTAAAGGCTCAAAAGGCTTGCAATGATAAATATGTTCACAGGTAAGGTAAAATTTTGGCTAAGTGACTTAACTATACAATAATAGCCTAAGATCATGTCCTAATTAATCATAAGTTTCACACAAGACGCCAAACCAAGTTCTAGAATACGGTCATATGAACAATTCTCTCCAGAATAAAATCATGAACTAACATGATTTAATTGGCTCAAATCCTCACATGGGTAAATAGATTCCTAAGTACTCCTCAAGTAATTAATCAAGATCAATTTCACAATAAATTCACATATTTATCAAGCATACATGCTTCTAATCAATAGAATTAACACATGAAAAATACGAATGCATCATACTAACCAAGAACCCTTCATAGCAATCAATCC
The DNA here is from genome assembly GCA_023678885.1 of Pogostemon cablin. Taxonomy (NCBI): domain Eukaryota; kingdom Viridiplantae; phylum Streptophyta; class Magnoliopsida; order Lamiales; family Lamiaceae; genus Pogostemon; species Pogostemon cablin. Next base: position 23,713,153 of record CM042955.1, read on the forward strand.
ATACAAGTATCAATCATCATCTCTCAATCCACGTCCAATCATCAATATAAGTACATGCAACTCACACCACAAATACCCATCCTGTAAAGAGAAAAAGAGAATGGAGATGAGATGAAACAGACAAAGCCAAAAACCTAGTGCATCCTACTCCTACGGAGCATCATCATCATCACTCGCCCCCTCTTCATCACCATTCATCTCCATGCGCAGTCGATCCACATCTTTATGAAGAGCATTCAGATTCCTATCAATCATGCGCTCATGAGCGAACAACCTCTCCAATCTCTGATCTAAGTCTACATAATTATTCTACAGCATATTGTACTTCTCATCCAGTGCTACGTAATTCGCATTCGCCAACTCCAGCTGCCTATTCGTCTCTTGCTAGTTCGCATTCAGTGTAGCGAACTGCTCATGTATCAACCTAAACTGCTCCTACAAATAGGCATCCGAACCAGCCCACTGCTACTGTGGCACCACTGGAATAGGTCGTGGTGGCCTCTCATGTGGCTGTGGATCTCCCATCTCCTGATCCACATGCTCCTATCCGAGCTCCTGCTGCTTTGGTTGAAAATGCCCCTCGTCTACAATCCTCTGCAGCTCATCCATCATCCCCTCAGCATACATCTGAGCTACCATCTTCCAGTCATACTTCGTCAAATAGGTAATGGAGATAGCAGTGTGCCCGAGGGTGTTTATCAACTTGTTCCCCTCATTTCGAATAGTAGTCAATACACCCAAGTCATAAGGGAACATAAAAGTAAAGGCCTTCGACCCCCTCGTGAAGAACCAATCACCATCCCTCAGATGGGCGAATTCTCCCTTCAAACAAGTGCTCATCACCAAATCAGGGTCCTCCAGGATAGGTGAGATGCCTGAGAAGTCCATATGATAGTACTCAGCTATCGAGGTTAACAACCCTCCTATGTTCACTCTTTGAAATGGAGAACACCTGAACCTGTTAAGCTGATAAATGAGATATGATACCATATTGAACCTCACTCCATTGAGCATACACTAGAGGACATATAACTCTCCTCTCGACATATAGCTTCCCTCCGAGCGAGCAAATAGTGTGTTTCTCAATACTCGATCCATGTATCGGAGCACTAGATTCTGAATTAACGAAGCTCGAGCACTGCTAGTCTTGTAATCCACATCCTCATCAGAAATTTCTCTCCAGAATCTGTTAGCATTAAAGTACCCATTCTCCGCTCTTGAAATCCCCCTAGGAGTCTGAAACAGAATATTCAAATCCTCAGCTGACCATATCCTCTGCTCACCTCCAAGCTGAAATGAACACTCGTACGGAAGATTACTCGACCCTTTTTTCACAGTAATTGAGCATAGTACTTCCACAGTCATATGGAAGTAGGTAGGCTTCTTCAGCTCCATGAAATGATGAATACCAACTTGATCAAACATCCAAAAGATATCATCTCAGATGTTCATAGTAACCATTGCTCCATCATCTTGATACCTTATTCGAACAATCTTATCCGACACGTCCACCCATTTCTCCTTGATCTCATCCCAATCATTCATCCGGATCTTGAAGTTCATGGGCAACTGCTCTTGTTACCTTCTTTGTTACTGCATCCTCATGAGATGGTCTATCTTGCCTCTTCTTAGATCGAAGCTCGGCTTCCTTTCCTTTTCGTGAAAATAATATTTTAATCCAACAACCAAGGAAGGAAAACCAAACTAACGCATTCAACTCTACTCAAGACTTCAAGTTTTTCAATGCATAGTCAAACCAAACAAGCATGTTTCATCCTAATGATCCAACAATTCAATTCACATGCTCATTCATCCACATTCCAATCAACAAGTAGCAATAGGATCAACAAACGATTCATCAAACCACAAGCGTGCATTACTACTCAAACTCAATCAATTCTCCAACAATTCAACATGCTTCATCCCAAACTACTCACATTCCTCAAAACTTCACATAATCAACATAGTTCAATTCAATTCAATCAACCAACATCAATCCCAACAACCATTCTTGCGAAATTATGCACTAAAACTTCAAACAACACCATAAATCCATAGAAAACTTAGTTTAATCAACATACCCGCTCATAATCGATGATTAGAACTTCAATCCTAGGGTAATAGGGTTGAGAAAACATATCTTTTGAACCGGCCATGGCTTAGAACGAACAAGTATGAAATTCCTCAAAAAATCACGATGAACCCTAGTTTTTCAAATAGATTGCTCCAAAAATGCGATGAATTGAGTGGAATGTGTGAGGATTGTGGTTTAATTGAGGCAAAATTGCGTGTAATCAAAGACTGGAGGAGATGATTTCCAATTCGGGATGAATTCGGTGGAGGTGGTGTGTGAAGTGCTCAAATGAGAATGAAAATGGGATTAAAATTCACTTACCTGGGCTCAATTCGACCAATCCGAGAGGTCTAATCGAATTGACGTGGTTGAATCCATGGTTGAACTCCTCTACTGGACAATCAATCGTTGCGATTCGACCACCGTTCGACCAAGTGCTTTGGTTGAACTATTCCATCGTGGTCGAACTCGACTGTTCAGAACTTTCAGGTTCACAATTTGACCTCGATTCGACCAAGCTGTTTGGTTGAATCGATCACATTTTGGTCGAACCTGTCTGTACAACTCTCTGATCCTCAGTTTGACTTGCCCCTTTGGTCGAACTCCTGGTCAAACTCTCCACTGCATGGTCGAATCAACCTGTAACGAACTCTCTGATCCTCAGTTCGACCATGGCTCTCATGTTCGACCTACATGTCTAGTCGAACTCGACCCCTGATGCTCCAAACTTGAATTTTCTTCATCCCCTACACAATTTAAGCTCAAAAATGAACATTAGGTACCAAAATTGATCAAAATTAGCTCGAGAATCAATCTTAAACTTGACATCCATGAGTAACTCCACATATAATACTCAAAAACAACACCAAACACCACAGAACATTAGGTAAATTATAAAAAAATCGACACACCGCAACCGATAAAAGTTTTGATATGCCGCAAAAATCAATTCCCCTAACAAACGTTACAAAGAAAAATTATAATCTCAATGCTTCAATGAGGTAAGTACATCACACCCCCTAAACTTAGTAGAAACTATAGTGAAACTAAGTTTGCTAAGAGATGTAATTGTCGATAATTAAGTACATCGAATGTAAAAATTTCTTACTCATACAAAAGAAATAATAAAGCAATTAACAGGAGGGAAAGCCCCCAACAGGCGCTCATGTTTAGCATCGGAGAGTCACGACGGTACCAATTTAGTGCAAGGTATCCTCAAAGACGACGCAAGCATCATCCGGTGACTTGTAATGCTTCAATCGATGCCCATTCGCCGTGATAATGTCCCCATTCTTGTCCATAAGCTCAAAACTCCCCCTCCGCAGGCTCTATGGATAATGAATGGCCCCATCCACTTCGATTTCAATTTTTCTATGAAAAGCTTCAAACGATAGTTAAAAAGTAATACCTCATCACCTTTCTTGAACTCCTTGTAAGAGATCTTTGAATCATGCCATTTCTTCATTCTCTCCTTATAGATCTCCGAGTTCTTGTAAGCACGATTCCTGAACTCATCCAATTGATTGATATGAGTCATCCTCAACTCCTTTTGCTCATTCAAAGATAATTTCAAACTCCTCAAAGCCCAAAAAGTTTTATGCTGAATTTCTACGGGTAAGTGACACGGGTTCTCATAGACTATTTGATACAGTGACATATCTAACACCGTCTTGTAAGCAGTCCGGAACACCCACAAAACATTGTCAAGCTTCATAGCCCAATCTTTCCTATTGGTTCCAACTACCTTCTCCAAAATTTACTTCACTTGCCGGTTAGAGACTTCCGCTTGCCCATTCGCTTGAGGATGATAGGGTATAGTGACCCTATTCTTCACGCCATAATCCTTAAGCACCTTCTCAAGAAGCTTGTTGACAAAGTGAGAACCTCCATCACTCACTAGTGCTCTAGGAACTCCATAGCGGGCAAAGATATATTTCTTCAAGAAAGATAAAACAGTCCTTGCATCATTCACGCGAGTGGGAATGACTTCCACGCACTTTGAAGCATAATCTACAGCTAAAAGGATGTAAGAAAATCCATTAAATGGTGGAAAAGGCCCCATAAAATTGATCCCCCATACATCGAAGATCTTGACAACAATGCTCAGCTGCACTGGCATCTCATCTCTGCGACTTATGTTCCCCATCCGTTGACATCTATCGCATGTTACCATATAGGTTTCACAATCTTTAAACAAGGTCGGCCAATAAAGAGCAGATTGAAGTACCTTCACTGTAGTCTTTTGAGCTCCGAAGTGCCCCCCGTTTGGTTGCCATGGGAAAAATCAAGTACACTCTCTATCTCCATCTCGGGAACACACCTATGGATAATGGAATCCGTATATATCTTGTAGACAAATAGATCATACCATATAAATGTCTTAACATTCCTCTTGAATTTTGCAAGTTGATATCAGTTGAGATCTCTAGGAATTTCACCTACGGCAATGTAGTTCACATAATCCGCATACCATGGATCCTTTCCTTGAGCAGCCACCACACATGCTCTTTCAGCCCCTTCAACAAGCACTGCCATTATCTTCTCATCAAGGAACATCTCTTCAATGTAATCGAAAGAATCATCACGGTGCTCTCTTATCTCCAACCTTGATAGGTGATCCACCAAAACATTCTCTGTACCCTTCTTATCTCGGATCTCCATATCAAATTCCTACAGAAAAAGAATCCATCTAATGATCCTTGGCTTTGTTTCCTTCTTCTCCATGAAGTACCGGATCGTAGAATGATCCGTGTACACTATCGTCTTCATGCCAACTAAATACTGTCGAAAATTATTGAATGCATACACCACAACTAAAAACTCATTTTCAGTCACAGTGTAGTTCTTTTGTGCAGCATCAAAAGTTTTACTCGCATAGTAAATGACGCAGAACTTCTTTTTTCTCAACTGCCCAAGTCCCACTCCAAGTGCTAAATCACTTGCATCACACATAAGTACAAACGGCTGAGTCCAATCCGGTGTGGTCAAGATAGGTACAGTAATAAACACCTCCTTTAAAACTTGAAAAGCTGTTAGACATTCTTCATCAAAAACAAAAGGAACATCCTTTTCAAGCAAATGAGATAAGGGCTTAGAGTATTTGGAGAAGTCTTTTATGAATCTTCTATAAAAACCAGCGTGTCCAAGGAAGGACCGCACTCCCCTTTCATTCGTTGGTGGTGGAAGCTTCTCAATTGCCACCACCTTTGCTCTATCCAACTGCAATCCCTTGGCCGAAATATGATGGCCAAGAACAACTCCATCTCTTTCCATGAAGTAGCACTTCTCCCAATTCAAGACAAGATTAGTTTCTTGGCATCTCTTCAAAACAGTAGCAAGGTTAGATAAACAAATATCAAAAGAGGAACCAAATACAGAAAAATTATCTATAAACACCTCCATGATCTTTTCTATCAATCCATCAAATATGCCCATCATGCAACGCTGAAATATAGCAGGCGCATTACACAATCCAAAAGGCATCTTTCTAAAAGCAAAAGTTCCATAAGGACAAGTAAAAGTAGTCTTTCCTGGTCCTTGGGTGCAATCATGATTTTGATTATAACCCGAGTACCCATCCAAGAAACAAAAATACTCATACCCTGCAAGACAATCAAGCATTTAATCCATGAAAGGAAGGGGAAAATGGTCTTTGCATGTATTTTCATTCAGTTTCCTGTAATCCGTATACATACGCCATCCCATAGGAATCCTAGTGGCTAAAGTCTCACCATCTTCGGCTTTCACTATAGTCATGCCCCCCTTCTTAGCAACAGCATGCAATGGACTCACATGGGGACTATCACTAATAGGGTAAATTATTCCTGCATCTAGCCACGTTTGGATTTGCTTCCTAATCACTTCTTGAATAGCGGGATTCACCCTCCGCTGATTCTGAATGCTACTCTTGGCCTCATCTAACAATCTTATTCTATGCATGCAATAGAAAGGACTAATACCCTTTAAATCATCAAGAGACCAACCAATCGCAGATTTATACTTTCTAAGCATATCTAACAATTCCTAAAGTTGATCATCATCAAGGGAAGAAGATACAATTATCGGATATTTTTCATTGTCGCCTAGGTAGGCATACTTCAAGTGTTCTGGTAGCGGTTTCAACTCTTCTTTCTTCTCTTCTTGAGGTGCACTCTCTCAATCCAATGGCAAGTACTTCCTAGTCCACTTGACCTCTTCAAATTTGGTCCTTGTCGACTTATACCTGTTGTTAGGTGTTTTTTACGCACTCCAATTAAATCCCCAAGTATAGGGATATTAATTGTAGAGGCAAGTACCCCAGTTAAAATATCGTTCCCACTGAGACAGTCTGTTATTTATTTTAATATTAATTACTATTCAACTAGAATTAATAACTAAAAATTGAAATGACAAATAATAGAATAAATAAAAGCAATAGGTATTATTCAAGATTGATCAAGAGAAGAATAATAGCTGTAAGGTATCAGGCTTAATGCAATTGATTTGGTTTCCTAGACGTCCTACTATTCATTCATACTGCTTTAATGGATTAACATTATAAAATAACGCGTGAATAGTTTTAATCCTCCTTTCTAGATACTAATAAGGCGAATTTTATAAACCTCCGGATGGCCAATTCGGCTAACTTATATTCTCTGGAATTCCTATTCAAACTTATTCACTTCCTACTTGATTTCCTAATTGCATTATTCCACTAGGATAATCAAGTACCCTATTTACTAGCTCTTAGGATTAGCGTGTTTGCGGGCAAACTACTCTAATCCCTAGCAATCAAATAGAATCAAGTACACATGCACACAAGCTAACATGGCAAATCAAGCATCACGGTCAATATCAATAATATACATAAAGACGTTATAAACGTATGACAAAGTTTGGATAAAAATGAATAAATAAGGATTATCAACAGTATAAATTCACAAGATTAGTCTAGGTTCCCAAATCAACTACATCTAACCCTCAATCCTTAGAACTGTAAAAGTATTTAGCCCATGAGGTTACAGACAACCCTCATGGCTGACAAATTCATAATCGAAATCATAAAAGTAAAGAATAAGAAAAGATACAAAACCCTAGTTTGTGGATTGCATGTTATAACTCGAGTGGGGTCTTTTTAGCCCTGTTTCTTGCTCGTTTTCATTCCTGCTTCATTTCTACCCTGTTTTAACCTTCAAAACTCAATAAAACCCATTAGTAGCACCATAATCATGTAAAATACCTAAGCTACGCAATCCGACATGAATGTATGGCCTTATTCTAATAAAAACAAGGTATTATGAGAACGAAAAGATGTAAATTTCCACTCTAATCAATCTCCCAAACTACCATGTTGTTCGTCCCCAAACAACGAATTCAAGACAAGAGAGAAATAAGAGTTGAAATTCTACAACAAATAAGGTATCACATATATCCAAACCAAGATAATATACTCAAATGGAAAAATTACTATTCAATTGAACATGCACGTCAAATTAGTCACTTACCATTTCAGAATGCTCATTTTCCACTCTCACAGATAATATTTGCGCTCATCGCTTAAGTCTGAGCTATTTACTCTCATGGCTAATATACATACAATCAAATCAATTCACATGCACGCGTAACCATAAGCTTTACAATTATCTAAACTCTCCACTAACTCGAAAGACTTAACGATGGGATCACAAAGGACTTGCTTAGGGTTGTAACGTTGGCTCTTTGGACAAGGGCAGGAGAATATCGGATAAGTGACTCGATCACTAATAGAGAATCAACAGTAGAGATACTTCTTTAACACATATTTGACAAATCAATCTACTTTTTTTCTCTTTTTTTTCTTTCTCTATTCACTTCTTTTCATAATTCAATCCTCCCTTATCATAAAAGATCAACGTCTTCTTTTAATTTTTTTTTTCTACTTTTCACATAGGGTACCAGTTTTAGGCACTACCCTATCGGGGTACCAGTTTCAGGCACTACCCCTTTCACAAGATTTAACTATTTTGCACTTCAATCACTTTTCTCCACGTTCATCTTGCCAACTTTATTTTCACACTACAATAATTTGTCTCCTTTATTTCTCTATTAGGATTGGTATTTAAAGGCTTTTAAAGGATTTAATTGGCTATCTTCATATGTTTCCAATGAAAAAGGCTTACAGGGTCAAATGGAAAACTATGGATTAAATTTCAAGGTAGGATAAATATTTGGCTCGTGACTCAATAAAGAACAAAATGGCCTAAGATCATTTCCCATCATCTAATTAATCATCTAGTCTTAAACAAATTAAGAGTCAAGTTCTAGAATACACGCATGTGAACGATGCTCTCAAGAATAAAACCAATCATGTGTAATTTCATGATCTATCAAAGCTTAAATTCTCACATGGTTTAACAGAATAACGAGCACTCCTTCATAGGTTAGTGAACTAATTTTAATACATGCAACAATCTTAAGTATTCCAACATCCAAGTACACATCTCTAGCTGGATTATCCATTTCATAACACCACATTATCACACTTTCAATTTAATCAAGTGCTTAAAAATATCCAACAATCATCATGGAGAACCAACAATTAACCACATAATCACTAGGATTAACACGCAACAAACACAACTAAACGACACACATCTGGACAACACAAAAAAATCGACATCTCAATATCATCAAATGAATTGAAAATACCAAAAAATTGAAAAAAATTAATCATCCAAGCACACAACACAATGAAGCAATTCTACTTTGGTGCCATAAGACGCAAGTCTACACATATCCCCCCAAAATTAGATCAAACAAAGTGAGAGCATAAGTTTGAAAAGAAGTGTATATTGTAGTCAAGCAACACCTAATAAAATTACTACATTGACACGGACTCAATATAGTAAATAAAATGAGAGGGTTGGCCCCCAACAAGTGTTCAAGTTTAACGTCGAAGAGTCACGACGGATACCTCTTACTGACTACGGACTCGGAGCACAATCCTCTCGCATTCGTACCTTCAAGTACTTCCTTCCTCTATCATTGGCAGCTACAACCCCCTCACCTTTCCTTTTCACCGATATAAGATCCTCCTTGGCAACACACGGGCTGAATAAGTTAGAATTTTTGACACCCATATAAGAAAAAAAATCCCGAGGTAAATCCGAAGGCTTCAAATATGGATCATCCATGATTCTTGCAACCAAAACATTATCAAACATACAATCAGAGTTAGTAAAAGGAAAAGTGAGAGATCTGCTTGCTCTGTCGATCTCTTCTACTACGTCAACTCTCTTCTCCTCATAATCAACCTTCTCGGCTATAAGTCTCCTTCTCTCTTCATCAACACCCTTTTTATTATGATTCATGTCAGCTGTAGTCCTCCTTAACTGTGCATCCCTGGCATCCCCTAATGCAAGTAACTTCTCAAGGTATTCAATACTCGCATCATTGGACAAACTCTCAAACTCAGCATCAGACAAGGCAAAGTTCTCACCATGCTCTGTGTCCACTACATCCACACTTGCATTGCTACTGATTTTTAGGCCACTGCATCTCCTTATTCAATAAGAAAATTACTTCCTTATCATTGGCGCTAAGCTTCAACTCTCCATTGAATACATCTAACTGAGCTCTTATAGTAGCAAGAAATGGACGCCCTAAGATAAGAGGCGCGCCATCCTTTTCATCCTCCATGTCAAGTACTAGAAAGTCCACAGGAAAAACCAAATTTGATACATTCACCAGCACATCTTCCACAACTCCCTCGGGGTATGTAAGCGACCTATCTGCTAACTGTAAGGCCACATATGAGGGTTTCAACTCCCCCAAACCAAGCTTCTTGTATACTGATAAAGACATCAAGTTTATGCTGCCTCCTAGATCACACAAAGCTCTTCTAGACGGTCCTCTTCCTATCTCATAAGGAATGATGAAACTGCCTGGATCCTTCAGCTTTTCAGGTAACTTTCTCTATATAATAGAACTGCAGTTCTCTGTCAAACTCACTGTCTCCACACTGTTCAGCTTTCTTTTCCTAGAGATGAGCTCCTTGATAAACCTTGCATAATGTGGCATCAGATCCAAGGCCTCTGAAAAGAGAATAGTGACTTGGACATACCTCATAACCTCAGCAAACTTCCTAAACTTCTCATCCAAGCTTTTTGTCAAGAATCTCTGAGAAAAAGGAATTGGTACCATTGTTTTTGGGAGACCTAAACTATCCTTTTCGAACACCTTTTCCGCTTCTCTCAATCTCTTGCTCGTTGCCATTTTTTATCAGCAATGGCTTGATCAGATTGGTTCACTACAGAATTTGGACTTGCAGGGAACCCCGGTGGTGAGCTTGTATCAAGTTTTGGTTGATCCGCATCCTAAAGTCTTGTCTGATTCGCAAGAACGTCGTTTGGCTCAACATGATCACCCCCCAATCTTAACTCAGCTTGAACATGGATCGAACTAGTGACCAAGTTACCTTGCTCTTTTTCTCTTCCATCCTGCCTCATTTCTGTCATGTCCTGCATCAGTTCTTGACTACACTGCTTCCAAGACCTCAAAGTAATTGCATTTGCACTCTCTTTCGGGTTGATTTCTGTATCTGAAGGAATTTTTCCCTTCATAATCCGCTACTGCTGCTGAATAACCATAGTAGGGATCTGACCCATAGAATATGTGAGATTCTGCAACTGCTTATTCATTTCCTCATCTGTTTTGTCATGTTGAAGTCCATAAGTACTATACAATTATTAATCTTATCGATGGTAGCATCATTTTTTTGTATGTACTTCGCCAACACATCATCTCAGTCTTCGCTCCATGATTAAAATTTGGAGGGTACTAAACAGCATTGTTGGGATTAGAGTAGGCAAAGTTCTCATGCTTCTGTTGATTCTGCATCCTCCTTGATTACTGGGGTCTGCTTGATTGCTGGGACCTTTCCCTTGGTTATTCCGTTGGTTGGAATTACCTTGGGGATATATGTTTCCTTACTAATTTTGAGGGCCCTTGAACCCTGGAGACTCTGTCCCATAGCCCAATTTGCGTCTTCCATTCCTTGAACATTCATCACCACATCATTAGTTGCAGGCCCTTGGTTGCCTCTCCCAATATTTCCTGATATTAAAGTAACCAGGTGCTTGTTCATTTGCTCCAACTGGGAGACAAACTTGTCATTCTTATCAACTTCAGAAAATTTATGTTTTACCTATGTAACATTACCAAGAATGTAAGTTTCACGTACTCTCTCCGATGGCTAATCTCTAGAGTTCATAGAGATCTCATCGAACAATTTCTCCACAGCATTGGAAGTCTTCCCAAAAATTATTCCTCAAGCAGATGCATCAACTAACACTCTCAAATCATTGTCAAGGCCATTATAAAAGACACTGATAAGTTGAGACTTTTTTAATCCATGTTGTGGGCATCTTCTCAACAGATCAGTAAATCTTTCCCAAGCCTCTCCAAAGTGTTCATCTCTTCTTTGCTTGAACTGATTTATCTCTTGCTTCAGTGCAAGAATCTTGCCAGGTGGCATAAACCGATCTACAAATAGCTGTTGCAACTTAGTCCAATTAGAGCAACCGTCTCCTTTAAGCTTGTCATACCACTCTCTCACCTTGTCAACTAACGAAAACTGAAAAAGCCTCATCTTCCATCTGTCATTAGTAGCATCTGTGGCTTTAATTGTATCCATATAGCTGTTGAAGCGCTTCAAGTGTCCATAGGGTTCATCAAATATGCCTCCAGCAAAGGGGTTTTTCTCCACCACATGTATCAGGACTGGTCTTATGTTATTCACTTCATCAGCTTGAATGACTTCAACTACGCCTGATCCTCATATGTTAGTGGACTTGAAAGTCTCCCGGATAACAATGTCATCCTCATCAGTTCTATCTCCCATAACTATTTATTCTGAGTTTGATTCAGAATTTTCTGGGATAACTAGATTTTCAATTCGCTCTTCTTTCTCCTCTACAACTGCTTTAGGCTCCGTTTTGTCTGTTTTCTTCTTCTGAACTAGTGCCTTAACAGTCTTAGGAGGTGCGTTAAGATTTTTGCTGCTCCTCTTCTTTTTCTAGCAGATGCTTCAACCTCCGGATCAAATCCAAGAGTTTAAGTTCCCTTCTTTGACCTGGTGTGCATGCAACTTCAAGAAAATTCAAATTGAAGATAATTAAATCTCAAAGCAAATATTCTAATTAAATAAGTAATAAAAGCAAATAAATAATTTACTGTCCCCGGCAGTATGGCACCATACACTTGTTAGGTGTTTTTACGCACTCCAATTAAATCCCCAAGTGTAGGGATATCAATTGTAGAGGCAAGTATCAGTTAAAATATCGTTCCCAATGAGATAGTCTATTATTTATTTTACTATTAATTACTATTCAACTAGAATTATTGTAACCAATTTCCAGTTGTTTAAAGATGATTAATAACTAAAGAATTGAAATGACAAATAACATAATAAATAAAAGCAATAGGAATTATTCAAGATTGATCAAGAGAAGAATAACAGCTCTAAGGTATCAGGTTTAATGCAATTGATTTGGTTTCCTAGACGTCCTATTGTTCATTCATACTGCTTTAATGGATTAACATTACAAAATAACGCGTGAATAGTTTTAATCCTCATTTATAGATACTAATAAGGCGAATTTTATAAACCTCCGGATAACCAATTTGACTAACATATATTCTCTGGAATTCCTATTGAAACTTATTCACTTCCTACTTAATTTCCTAATTGCATTGTCCCACTAGGATAATCAAGTACCCTATTTACTACCTCTTAGGATTAGCGTGTTTACGGGCAAACTACTCTAATCCCTCGCAATCAAATAGAATCAAGTACACATGCACACAAGCTAACATTGCAAATCAAGCATCACAGGCAATATCAATAATATGCATAAAGACGTTACAAACGTATGACAAAGTTTGGATAAAAATAAATAAATAAGGATTATCAACAGTATAAATTCACAAGATTAGTCTAGGTTCCCAAATCAACTACATCTAACTCTAAAATACTTAGAACTGTAAAAGTATTTAGCCCATGAGGTTACAAACAACCCTTATGGCTAACAAATTCATAATCGAAATCACAAAAGTAAAGAATAAGAAAATATACAAAACCCTAGTTTGTGGATTGCACTTCTCCTCCATCTCTCCAATTATATTGACTCCCAAACAACACTTGAAATCGCCTCTTGACTGATGGAATGGATGGATGGTTGAATTCTAATATGAATGGATGGATGGATGGAGCGTGAATTGAATTCACGGTGTGTTTTTGTGGTGAATGATCGGTCTCTTATCTCTAAGTAATTTGATCCCTTTTATACCTTAGGCCATGAAAACTGACTTGGTTGTGATATTTTTACATGTTGTCATGCAAAGGGGATCAAAAATCCTGATTTTTGGCCCAAAATAACCCAACTCGAGTTGGCAACATGACCAGTATTGCATTGAAAATGCAATTCGAGTCACCCTACACGAGTTGTGTCATCAAGTCGAACACTCGCCTGTCAAGTTGTGTTGCAATGCTCTAAAATTGGACTGCCTTCGGGACCCAACTCGACTCGAGTTGCAAGTCGAGTAAGGCCTTGCAACTCGAGCAAGCTCTCTGGACGATTCTAGACACGTTTCGAACCCCAACTCGAGTTGTGTTGCAAGTTGTGTTGCAACTTAAGTTGCATGTTACAACTCGAGTTGGGCCTTTTCAGTCCCGTTTCTTGCTCGTTTTCGTTCCTGCTTTATTTCTACCCTATTTAACCTTCAAAACTTAATAAAACCCATTAGTAGCACCATAATCATATAAAATACCTAAGCTACGCAATCCGATACGAATGTATGGCCTTATTCTAATAAAAACAAGGTATTATGAGACCGAAAAGATGTAAATTTCCACTCTCATCACCTGTCATTACCCAAAGCAAGTAAATTTTCAAGAAATTCAATAAATACCTCATTGGAGAGTTCTTCTAGCTCTATAGTGGGAAAAGTAAGAGACTCCGCCAAGCATGTCTCAAGAGGATCCTTCGACAGAATCAAAGACATGTCTTTATTCACAATCTCCTCCACTATATCAACACTGTGACATTGCATCTCCATTGGCATCTTCATTGCTTTGTCAAGGTTAAATATGACCTCTTTTTTATCCATCCTTAGCCTCAACTCACCCTTCTGCATATCTATCATGGCTCCCACAGTAGCAAGGAAAGGTCTCCCTAAGATAAGAGGGACATTATCCTTGTCAACTTCCATCTACAGCACCAGAAAATCCACAGGAAAGACTAACTTCTCTACTTTGACAAGAACATCTTCGATCACACCCTTCTAAAAAGTCATAGACCTATCTACTAGTTGTAGAGAAATTTTTATGGGGGTAAACTGCCCCAAACCAAGCCTTTGAAAAGTGGACAACGATATCAAATTGATGCTTGTCCCGAGGTCACACAAAGCTTGACATGCCGACCCCTTTCTAATTTCACATAAGATTGTGAAGCTTTCAGATCCTTAAGCTTAGCTGGCAGCTTTCTCTGAATGATCGAGCTGTAGTTTTTAGATAAATTCACTATCTCAACTCCGTTCAAGCTTCTCTTCTTCAGAAGAATATCCTTCAGAAAGCGATATTATGGCATCTCCAATATTGCTTCAGAGAAAGGAATGTTCATGCTTATTTTCTTGATGATTTTTGAAAACTTCTTGAACTTCTCTTACAATCCCCTCTTAACTAGCTTGAGAGGAAAGGGCGGAGGTATCTTTGTTTTGGGAATCCCCCATTCATCACGTTCACCTTTCTCCGCTTTATCCTTTTTGGCTCTCAATCTCTTAGCTCTTTTCCACTTCTTCTCTGCTATGATCTCAGTATTCTGTTCTTTTGAAGACTCTGGAGTAGTTTCAACATCATACAGAGCATTCAACGCAGAAAATGACACAGAACGAGAGAGTTTGACCTGAGTTCGACCTGGGTAGGTGGTCGAACTTGGTGACTAATGGTCAAACTCTGGTCGAATCGATCTATTTTTGGTCGAAATGGCCTTCTAACTCCTTTGGACGTTGTCCAGGTGCCGAGTTTGACCTCCCCTGTTGAGTTCGACCTACATGTCTGGTCGAATAGGGATCGAATTGGGCTCCTATCGCTTCAGACTTCAATTTTGGCTTCATCGGTCCCTCATACTGCGTTCCAGACCTTAGTGTAATGGCGTGACAAGACTTTGGATTCTCAATACTTTGAGATGGAAGTTTTCCTTTTTTTATAGTTTGAGTCAATTTGTTCACATTTCCAGCCATCTCCCCCATTAACAACGTAAGGTCCTTCACTTGGGCAGACAAATCCTTATAATGATCATCAATCTTTTTCTCTAAATTGGCCTCAAGACGATCTACTTCACATCTTTCACGGAAGATACCGAGGTGTAACAGATGTACGAAGAATTTAAGTCGGGTGCCAACCTGAATGTGGCTGAAGTCTTTTACTATTGAAGGATCAGTAAGTCC
Source organism: Pogostemon cablin (assembly GCA_023678885.1). Classification (NCBI taxonomy): domain Eukaryota; kingdom Viridiplantae; phylum Streptophyta; class Magnoliopsida; order Lamiales; family Lamiaceae; genus Pogostemon; species Pogostemon cablin. Next base: position 23,728,691 of record CM042955.1, read on the forward strand.
TTCAGCCACCGAGATATGTGTTACAAACATTGGAGCTAACAAATCTTTGGAAGTATTGCATGTACTCCCTCCGTCCCATTCAAAGAGGGTCTTTTTTCCATTTTGGTCATCTTACCCAAAGGGTCTCTTTTTTTACACATATGGGACCCACACATCCCCTCTAATACAATTAAAATATGGGGCCCATACTCCTACTAATACAACTATCCACTGCACATTGAATAATAATACTCCTTAATCTACATACAGAAAAACAAAAGGCCCTCTTACACTGGGGCGGAGGGAGTATCGTCTAACGTATGGTTATAACACCGACCAATGCTGAGTTTTGATCACAGAACTATGGAAATTGTTCAAGGAAGGAAGGCTAAGAAGAATTCTGCAAATGCCAAGGCCGAGGGTATATCAGAGAGATGCTAATCTTCCTCCTCCTCTAGGTAGATCGAGGTCCCCAGACAGAAGACGGAATAAAGGAATGATACCTCTACCCCCTCTGCCACTAGGCAGGCAAGCAGTATTTGATAGGATAGAAGGACAAGGACCGAGGGATGATAGACCTGGAGAAATACACATGATGGAGCCCGCCGAGGAGATGCCTTATATCGGCACCTCATAAGCACTCACCCCAGCCTTGAAGAGGAAAAGGAAAGCTGAGTTGAGGGACTTAGACCAGCAGATTCCCCAAGTTTGGTCATTGACGTTGGAAACAAGGGAAATAGCAGAAGCCGATATCATCTTCACAGAATTAGACTTCTACGGGGTAAGTACTCCACATTCAGATCCTTTGGTTATTTCACCTATATTATCTGGGGTGAAGGTGCATAGATTCCTAGTGGATACGGGAGCATATGTGAATATAATTTTTAAAAATGTGTGTGAAAATTTAGGGAAGGGGGGGGAGTCACCCAAAGGTGAGACTTTGCAGCAATGAAATTAAGGGATTCAGTAATGCATTAACTAGGCCCACCACGGAAGTAGATTTGTCGGTACAGTTAGAAGGATCAGATGGAAAGGTCTGAATGCAGAAGCAACTGACTTTTAAGGTGGTAGATCAAGTCTCCACATATAATTGTATCTTGGGGCATCTGTTAATTCATTCGTTTGGAGCTATCCCGTTGACCCTACAGTAATGTTTGAAGTTCATCACAGCAGATGGAAGGGCGGCAACGGTGATTGGAAACCAACGCAGAGCAATGAAATGTTGTTTTGTGGAAAAAGTAGAAGGTTTGAGTTACCAAGATATAGAGTATGAGATATTAACCTTTGAAGATATGATGGGGAAGGTCGGAGAAGAGGATGGAGTACTTGTAGGAATGGAAAGGGAAGAACTAGAGGTGATCGGAGAAGTTGAGAAAAATCAATAACATGAGAAGATTATGGAGATCGATGGAAACCATGACTTGGAGGTGATCATGGAGATCGACAAAAATAAGAGGGCCGAGCCCGACCTAATAGCCCCGAGGGCACAAATAGAGGAGTAACAAGGAAAAGACATTTTTAAATCATCCGTCAAACTTATTACCCCTGATAAGGATCCAAGATTGAAGAAACGTGAAGGAGCTTCAGCGGCTAGCAAGACCGAAGTGATCCAACTACATCCAGAGAATGCCGAGATCAAGGTGAAAATTGGAATGGAATGGGAAGGAGAGTTCAAGGTAAAACTGATCCAACTGCTGAAGGGAAACTTAGACGTCTTTGCCTGGAACCCAAATGAAACACCAGGAGTTCATCCCAAACACGTTTATCACAGACTGAATATTGATTTCCGTCATTCTTCCTTTTCACCAAAAGAAAAGAAATTTTAGCCCAGAAAAGAATGCGGCCATGGAATTGGAGGTTCACAGACTGTTGGCAAGTGGGAGGATTAGCGAATGCAATTATCTAATTAGAGTACAAAATCCAGTGATGGTAAAGAAAAGGGAAGGATCATGGCGACTCTGTATAGACTTTACAGATTTAAACAAGGCATGCCCCAAGGACAACTATCCTATCCCTTCAATTGTGTTGGATTGTATACTAAAAGTCTAGTTTTTTGTATAAACAATGTTTTGACAATATTTGAAATGAGAATCATGTGATCAAGTGTTTGCAATGATTTATTCTTGCAAAAGTCCATTTACTTTATATTGTAGATAATGTGGTGTGCAGCGTCACATGGAAGATCATATTATCGGCTCCTTATAAAGTATAAATAGATGTTCACAACTGAGATAAACGGGGACTATCTATTAGTATGGTTGTAATATGATTTGGCATTAGTCTGTCTTGACTATAAAATTGCACTAGTGCACTTTGTGTATTGAATAGGACCGCCGTTGAGATTGTTCGGTTTATACTGACTATATAATAGAACTTGATCTCTGTTATTATAGATGTTCGTACTCTTAATCCCTATACAATAATCTCGACACGTAAGGTAATATTTATTTCTTTGATTCATCAATGGGTGAGATTTAAAAGATAAATCAATATGCTCGGTGAGTTGGGAGATGATATTATCTCTATGGTGTACTATTGATTGTAGAATGAATTCGTGTCCTAACGAATTGGTTGATGATGTCCACTTGAGGAGGTCATAATGATTATCATGTAAACCCTGCATGTGGATTTATTCTGGCATGATAATAAGGTTGAGTGGTACTACTCTCGGTAAATATATTAATTAATAGAGTTGTCAATAACTTAATTAATTAATGGACATTGAATCTTAAACACGGGGAGACTAACGGGCTCATAATAAGAGGAGCCTATAAATGTAATTTGGAAATATGGTGGCAGTGCAATAATATTTCTCTAGTGGATAGATTTATTATTATTAGACTTAAGTATAAGTTTTGGGCTAAACTTGTATGCTTAAGCCCAATGGAGGCCTAAACCCTGACTTCTACTCCTGGTCCCTGTTGTAGCCTATATAATAGCCAATCTCATCAATCTGGAAATCAAGTAAATCACGCCTAAACACATGAAAGGCAGATTAGGGTTGTAAACTGAGATCGTCTTATAGATCGTTGCCCACACAACGTTAAGACGCGGCTTAGGAAACAACAGCTTAGGAAACAACAGAAGACCGGAAGGTCGTTTGCTATTTCTGTCTATCAACTTTCACGATTTTTATAAAATCTTGTGGACGTCAAAACTGAGCATATTATATATTGTTAGAAAGCCACTGAAGAGAGGATCATTTTGGCATGTAGATCCTTCGATCTGATATCGGATGAGAGAGTTATGGCTAAAACGGTGAGGCTGCGCAGGCTACCAGCGAGAATCTTTCTTCTTCAACATACTCTGGTAAAAGGTAATACGTTTCTATGATTTCTTACTTCCGCTGATTTAGAAACGCATGGAACCCTAATAGTTCACATTAACCAAAAGATCCAAATGCCATCAATTGGTATAAGAGCGTAGGTTCTAAGGCTAAACGTGACACATTATGCTAGGGTTTAAGGTGAATTGTGTGAATTATTCTTGAATAATAATCGCATGATAGTTAGAGTTTTGATATTTTGAGCAATCTGTATAAACCTTAGGTTTTAATTCATGGCTGCAAAACTCTAATTGTACACCACGCGCACGTTCACCCTCGGTTACACCATGGCCGGCGGACACAGCGGGGCTGGTGAAGGTATAATAAGCAATCGCGAATGGTGAAAGATGGGAGACGTGCAGCGGGTCGCCTGACCTGATTAAACCATGTTGCTGCTGATCAGAGATTACAGGGCGCTGCATCGACAACTTTTGATGGCTGAAGTGGCGACTCCTATCTGCGATGATAGAAGGCAAGCCTGGAGGGTGGTGGTGGCTCGACGCGTAGGCTGTACAGCGGACAGGTGCAAAAAGTCACTGGGCGGATCATGGTGGGCGTGTGTTGCTGCTGCCACTCGCAGGTCGACTTCCAAACTTGTGATGTCGGCGACTGGTTCAGCAACTGCATGTGCTGGCCCTGGCCCAGATGATTTCGGAAGGCTTGTTCAGTGAGAATACAGCAGACGGATGCATGTTATTCACAGGTTCATCAGAGTTTCAAGGCTGGGCAGGCGAGGTCACGATCGACACCAATCAGGGTACTGATCGAGTCTGATGATTTTATGATCGAGTCAGCAGTGATCACGATCGGGTCCTCACGACATCTGGTTGGGTCTGCACAGGTTCTGAATGGGTTACCTATTTTTTGGTCGAGTCGGCAGTGAATTCTGTGTGGGTCAGTGCATTCTTAAGGTCATGTCTACCTGTCGTGTTGCGCAAGATGAAAGATGGGCTGCGGCATGGCGTGGTGGTCTGTCACGGAGGATGGGTTACGATTGCTGGAGAAGAGGCGGCGCGACTGGAAGCCATAGCAGACAGTGGACGGAGTGGCTCGTTCATTTTGTTTTTGCTGCAAGTTTCGAAAGTCGGCAATACTGATCAAATAGAGGCAGCACGACCTGTTGGAGATTGGCGGCACGTTCTGCAGGGGTGTTGGCGCGATTGGCTAGCATGGCTGGCACGATTCGCGCCGGCGAGAACCTGACGACGGGTGTACGATTGTCAGCAGGGACAACGACACGGCTGGAAGGGATAGATGGGCTCGAGCGTCGTTGCTGGTCGGCACAACCACCGAGTAGCTCCGGCACGACCACCTTCTTGTTTCCGACAATAGTATTGTGTCCAGCAGAAGTTCAGAATTTCCAGCCCGCGTTTACACGTGGGGAGCGACAGTTTTGCCGTGGGTCTGTGTGCGAGTTGGTTTTCTTGGGGTACAAGATATACCTTCTTGTTGTGCAAGCCTTTTGTTTATTTGCTTAGAGAGTTGACCTAGTCAATTCTATATTTGACAAGTATTTTCTTTTGTTATATATAATTGTTATAGTTGCTTTATTTATCAATTATTGTTATATATTTAGATTGGATGCATGTGTTATTTGACTTACTGCCTTATTTGCCATAATAATAGCATATATATTTGCATAATTATATCTGTGATATTGTATGCATGCGAAAAACCCTCTTGTTAAATAACTAAGTGGGAGAGGGATTGGTCATGATCCCGCGGCCTCCATTATTGATTTATTAAGTGATGCAAGTAAACTTATGAGTCATTTTTAGTGACTTCCTCCCCAACGGATGAGTTTTATTTGTGGATCACTGGAATAAATTTCATGAAATAATTATTATTTGTAATTGATGCAAGTAAGCTTATGAGTCGGTTATAGTGTTTTTCTCCTCAACGGATGAGTATTATTTGCGGATCACTGGTACAAATAAGTAATTGATCGTTATAGGAAATTATTTGAGCACGTGTGGACTTCTCCAACTGTAAGGCACACAAGCTTAGGTAACATACTTAGTATCAAATAATGGTATACACTTAGGTGCAATTAATATGTATCCTCCCCAACGGAGTCACTGCTATCAAATTGCATGGCTAAAGGACAACCGACTATTAATCATTGAGTCATAAGGTAAATTATGACGTATGGAATTAATGGATAAAATCTTCTCTTGCGAAGGTTAGGGTTTGTATACATCCACACTAACATGGCATGCAAATTCACGGTGATTTGAGATGTCGGTGAGTTTATTTTATATTGTTTATTGAGGAAATCAATATAAAATTTAAATTCGAAGAGTTTGATCGTCATATTTATTTAGTTGATTCTCTAAATTTTCAAACAGTTTGTTTCGCTTATTGTTAACTGAAAGAAAATATACTTACTGGTCCAAAATAAATAGTTGAAAAGAATCTTGGTTTTAATTCTTATTGCTTAAGAAAATAAAAATGTGTTCTCACTAGATATGCCCTCTAGTACCTATTAAAGTCTCTAGTGAAGAGGTGAGAAGTTTATATAAATATGATGGTCTTGTGCGACTCTTCGGATACAAGAGAAAGTAAGAAAGGCAAGAGATCATGGTTTACTTGATGAATGAATTGGAAATAATTGGAATTGAAATTGAAGGGGAAACATAGCTCAATTTATTCTTCATAGTTTACCTTAACGTTTTGAGCAAGTTTCACTTGAATTACAAGATTTTGTATACAGTGGGAGACTTCTGAGAAAACATATGGCGAAGGAAAATAAATTTCATCAAGCTGTGAACAAGGTTAGTTTCTTTTTCACTAGTTGTTTAAACATGATTAGTGATGACGTTTACTAACACATTGCGTGTAGATACCGGAATCATTAAATGTTTATTACTAAGTGATGATAAGATAATTAAGTACATGAGTAAGCTACAAAAGTAGTGGTTTTTGCAGTGGGAGTTATTTATTTATCTTATGATAGGAATAAACGTTTGTTTTTGAGAAATTGTCTTCACGTACGTTTTCATAGAAAGAATTTTATTTCTGTTTTCTATGTATTAACGGATAGATACTCTATTTCATTTAAATGATATGGTCATTATAATGAAGGATGGAGCCATAATCTGTTATGGTACGACAGTGACAATTTGTACACTCTTAAATCATGTTTATCCCACAGATGCAATAAATAACAATTAATAATGCATCTTCTAATTATATAAGAGAAATGAACCTTAGGAAATAAACTAAATATACTTTTGGCATCTAAGTCTAGATCATTTTACTTAAGTACCATTCAAAAGTTGATAGCTGATTGACCGTTAGGTTTATTGGAAATGAAAACTATCGAACTTGTGAGTCTTATTTGGAAGTGAAGATGATCAAATTGTCTATACAAGGCAAAGGGCTATAGAGTCAGGAAAAGATATGTTGGAAATAATTCATTCTGTTTTAAGCGATCCTAAGATTATCCTGTCAAGAGGTGGTTATGAATATTCGACGATTATTCTAGAAATAAAATATATTTATTTAATGCACTACAAGTATGAGTAATATGATTAATTCAAGCAGTGCATGACTGATGCGGTGAAGCGTCATGGAAAATATATCAAGTCATTACGATTTAATCGTGATGGCGAGTACATCTTAGGATAGTTAGGAGTTATTAGTCAGAGGTTGGGATTGAATCACAAGTTAACTACACTGGGCAAACCCAAGTTGTATGGTGTGGTGGATAGAAGGAATAGGACTCTTATGGAAATGGTTAAATAGATGATGAATTATTTGAAATTACTAAATTTATTTTGGAAAATCCTAGAAAAATGAAGGATGGTTTATTTAAATAAGTCCAAAAGATCAGAAAGTGATTGTGAATGCTAACACTAGATTTTTGGAGGACTACATAATAAATCACAGGTGTGAGAAAGGAAACACAAATTTTAGAACACAAGAGGATATATCAAAAGTAAACTGCATCGCGTATCACGTCCGATACACAATTGCATATTGTGTCTTGTCATAGTGGAAGGGTTATTTCACAACCGAATATATTTATGTTTTGGGAGAGTCGTGAGACTTGGTCCCTAGTAAACATGAAATTGACCCACGAATACGATGAAGCACTACAAGATCGAAATGCGGAATCTTAGTAAGTTGCAATGAATTAGGAAATAAAATATATGAATTTTAAATCAGAATCTGGGAGCTTGTAGGACAACTAAATGGTGTAAAAGCCATTGGAAGTAGTCATACAAAATAAATGAGGATCATACGGTGTAGATCCGGACTCTTTTATCTGTTGCTGCTCATATTAATTATGAGGTAAAGCAAATAGATGTTAAGATAGCTTTCCTGATTGGAAGTCTTGAGGAAAACATCTATGTGAAGCAACCAGAGTGATTCATTGCAAAGTGCTAAGAGCATTTTGAATGTAAACTTAAAAGTATCCATCGATGGACTAAAGCAAGTTTTAAGATCATAGAACATCTGTTTTGGTTAGGAAATCCAGTCATATGGATATAATCATTTCTTGAATTGGTCTTGTGTATTTAAAAGAGTGACGGAAATGTGGTGGTATTTCTTGTATGTATGTAGATGGTATCTTGCTCATTGGAGACAATAAAAGAGTATTATCGGGTATATGGGTATGGTTAATAAAGCAGTATGAGATGAAGGATTTAAGAGAAGAAAAATATATCCTTGCGATCATGGTGATAATGATCACAAGAAAGGATGTTGTGCTTATATTAAGTTTCATGAAATGATACAATCCTTGCTAGTTTTAGCATGTGACTTTATCTAAGGATTTGTGTTTTATGATACAAAAAAAGATAAAATAGATAAATGCGATTTCTTATGCTTCAACAATAAGGAAGCTTAATCTATGGAATGCTATGCACGAGATTGGATATCTATTTTGCCAAAGGCATAGACAGTGGGTATCAAGGTAACCCGGAATAAGAATATTGAATTATGGTAAGACATATTTGAAGTGCCTGAAGAGGACTGGAAATTATATGTAAGCTTATCGAAATAATTTATTATTTCTTAATGGTTACTTAGATTCAGTTTTTCAAATCATGAAGACGGTCGTAAACCCACCTCAAGGTTATGTGTTTAATGGAAGTAAATCCATAATCTGGAGGAGTGATTATATAGAAATATATTTCGGACTCCACCATGAAAAAAGGATAATATTGGAGCCTTGCGGCAGCCAAAGTATCTATATGGTTCTATAAACTTCGTAATGGACTTAGATGTGATTCTGAGTTTGTCCAAGATTATCACAATTTATTGTGATAATAATGGTACAGTTGCAAACTTGAAGGAAATACGAGTCCATAAAGAAATTAAACACATAGATAGCAAGTACTACTTGATACGAGAAATCTTATGATGAGGGGAAGGTTGTTGTCGCCTAGATTACATCCGATGATAACCTAGTAAATCCTATTACAAAGACCTTAAGGCGAAAGCTTTTGATAGTCATGTAGTGGGAGTAGGAATCAGATGTATGGCAGCGAATATGGCAGCATAGTCTTTTAGTATAAGTGAAAAATTGTTGGATTGTATACTAAAAGTCTAGCTTTTTATATAAATAATATTTTGACAATATTTGAAATGAGAATCATGTGATCAAATGTTTGTAATGATTTATTCGATCTTGCAAAAGTCCATTTACTTTATACTGTAAATAATGTGGTGTGCGGCGTCACATGGAAGATCATATTATTGGCTCCTTATAAAGTATAAATAGATGTTCACAACTGAGATAGATGGGGACTATCTATCGGTATGGTTGTAGTGTGATTTGGCATTAGTCTGTCTTGACTATAAAATTACACTAGTGCACTTTGTGTACTGAATAGGACCGCCTTTGAGATCGTTCGGTTTATACTGACTATATAATAGAACTTGATCTCTGTTATTATGGATGTTCGTACTCTTAATTCCTATACAATAACCTTGACATGTAAGGCAGTGTTTATTTCTTTGATTCATCAATGGGTGAGATTTAAAAGATAAATCAATATGCTAGATGAGTTGGAAGATGGTATTGTCTCTATGGTGTGCTGTTGATTGTAGAAGCAATCTGTGTCCTAACAAAATTGGTTGATAATGTCCCCTTGAGGAGCTCATAATGATTATCATGTAAATCCTGCGGGTGAATTTATTCCGGCATGATAATAAGTTTGAGTGGTACTATCTCGGTAAATATATTTATTAATAGAGTTGTCAGTAACATAATTAATTAATGAGCATTGAATCTTAAACATGGGGAGACTAACGGGCTCGAATAAGAAGGAGTCCATAAATGTAATTTGGGATTAGGGTGGCAGTGGAACAATACTTCTTTAGTAGACTGATTTATTATTATTGGACTTAAGTATAAGTTTTGGGCTAAACATGGATGCTTAAGCCCAATGGAGGCCGAAACCCTAATTTCTCCTCCTGGTCCCTGTTGTAGCCTATATAATAACCAATCTCATCAATCTGGAAATCAAGTTAATCATACCTAAACACATGAAAGGAAGATTAGGATTGTAGACTGAGATCGTCTTGTAGATCGTTGCCCACACAACGTCAAGACGTGGTTTAGGGATACAACAGAAGTTCGGAAGATCGTTTGCTATTTCTGTCTATCAACTTCCACAATTTTTATAAAATCATGTGGAAGTCCAAACTGATCGTGTGATACACCATTGGAAAGCCACTGAAGAGATGATTGTTTTGGCGTATAGATCGCTCAAATCGGATATCGGATGAGAGAGTTATGCCAAATGGTGAGGCTGTATAGGCTGCTGATAAGAATCTTTCTTCTTCAACATACCCTGGTGAAAGGTAGTACGTTTCTATGATTTCTTGCTTCCGCTGATTTAAAAATGCATGGAACCCTAACGGTTCACGTTAACCAAAAGATATAAACACCATCAAATTGATCAGATGGTAGATGTCATGTCTGGACATGAAATCATGAGCTTCATGGACACATTCTTTGGATACCAATATCAGATTCCAATTCATCTAGATGATAAGACAAACACCGTCTTTTTCGCAGTAAATGGAGTCTACAAATGGAATAATATGCCATTCAGACTGAGAAATGCAAGGGCAACTTACTAGAGACTGGTGAATAAAATGTTCGAGGGCAAGATTTGAAGGGTAATGGAGGTATATATGGACGATACAGTGGTAAAAAGTCTAAAAAGAATGGATCATTGTGATCACTTGAGCTGGGTGTTCGACATATTTCGGCATTATGGAATGAAACTAAATATGAAGAAGTGCACCTTCGGAGCAAGTAAGGAAAGTTTTTCGGGATATCTAGTCAGCTCGAGGGGAATAGAGATGAATCCAGGAAAAGTGTAGGAAATTGTAAAGATGAAACCCCCAAAGCACATAAAAGAGATCCAGAACCTAACTGGAAGACTGACTGTCTTAAATCGATTTATGTCAAAGGCATCGAACAAGTGCAAACCATTCTTCGATGTCATAAAAAAGTCTTAAGTTCGAATGGACTGAGGCATGTGGAAAAGGGTTTGACGAGATCAAGAGGGAACTATCAGATCCCAAGGTTCTCTCTAAACATTCTCCGGGTGAAACAGTACAACTGTACCTAGCTGTATCGGAGACATCAACTAGTTCAGTACTTATTAAAATAGAGAAAAAGAATCAGAAGCCAGTTTACTTTTTAAGTCAATATCTCAGGGACGTAGAACTCAGATACCCGATGATGGAAAAGGTGGTATACGTTCTCGTCATGAGCTCAAGAAAACTGAAGCCATACTTCATGGAGCATACTATTGAAGTATTGACAACATTTCCACTGACAAAGACAAAGCTGGACAGATAAGGCTCAGATCGGCAAGGTATGTACTCATAGAAGGAAAATTATACAAGAGAGGATACTTACCCCCATTACTGAAATGTTTGGGTCAAGAAAAGGCTAAATATGTACTTGTCGAGATACATGAGGGCATATGTGGGAACCACAAAGGAGTAGTTGTCTTGTTTCAAAAAGTAATTCGGCAGGGATACTTTTGGCCGTCTCTAAAGAAGGATGCCACTCAACATGCAAGAGCCTGTGCTACCTGTCAAAGGCTAGCACCGATTACCAGGATGCCTTCGGAACAACAGACTTCAGTGTTTAGCCCATGATTTTTTTCCAAATAGGGAATCGATCTGATCGGTCCATTACTCACAAGCAAGGGAAGAGTCAAGTTCGTGATAATAGCCGTAGATTATTTCACAAAATGGACAGAAGCAGAAGCTCTAGCAAACATCACGGAAGTCAGAGTGGAAAAATTCATCTGGGAAAACATTAGATGCCGCTTCAGGATACCCTATGCGATTGTCACAGACAATGGGATACATTTCGACAATGCAAGGATAAGAAAATTCTGCAAAGAGTACAACATAAAAAAATAGTTTTCCACACTGTATCATCTGCATTTAAATGGTCAGGTGGAGGCAGTAAACAAGATAATCAAGCATACCCTAAAGGTGAGGCTAGAGAAGCTAGATGGAAGCTGGCCTGAAGAGTTACCAGGAGTGTTGTATTCGTATCGAACAACCACAAGTTGGAAAATTTTCGAGTTCCAATGAATATCAAGGTCCATCCTCGATCAACTTTTGAATCCTACTCAAGTTAATATGACCAAGTTTTAGATGCCAAAGATATGTTTGATTCATTTATGAAGGTTTTTTTCTCTTATTATGATTAGTAGATGCATTATTAATTTCCATTTGTTGCATTGCAGGAGATATATGATTAAGAGTATACAGATTATCAACTAACGTACTTCTCTTCTTCTTAATAATAACATTGTCATTAAAAGAAACAGAATATCCATCTATAAATAATTTAAAAACCAAAATTAAATTCTTTCTAAAAGAATGTATGTAAAGATAATCTCTCAAAACAAGAGTTTTATTCCTATCAAATGATAAATAAAAATCTCCCACTGCAACAGCCGCCACTTTCGTAGCATCTTCCATGAATATGGCAATCTCTCCATCACTTAGCTGTAGGGTTGGATGGAACCCTTGCAGAGAATTGCAGATATGATCAGTGGCTCTCGTATCTACACACCAAGTGTCAGCAGATACAGCCGCTAAACACGATTCAACAATAAGTAAATGAGACATACCTTGCTTGTTCCCCTTTAGTACAGGGCAGTCAGCCTTGTAATGACCCGACTGCTTGCATTTGAAGTACTTGCCCTTAGGCCTCTTAACCGCACCACCTTGTATTCCACCTCCGTGATAGCTGCTGGTTTTGCTTGCTGCTTCTTCTTCCTACCACCTTTCGGCTTAGGACGAGCAACAGTTTCAACAACATTTACTTGAGGACGTTGACGAATAAGCCCTTCCACTGCCACAAGTTCTGTCAGAAGTTCCGCCAACGAATACAATCGACGATTAATATTGTAGTTCAAGCGAAACTGCTCAAAACTCCTAGGCAAGCTTTGGATGATGAAATCGACTTAGGTTTCCCCATCGATTTCAGCTCCAAAAACTTCTAACTTATTGAGTTGGCCCATCATTTTGAGAACGTGATCCCTTACAGAAGCACCCTCAGCCATTTAGGCATTCGTCAACGCAATCATGGCCTATTGCCTAGCAGCCCTACTTTGATGACCGAAGAGTTCCCGAAAATTTAGCATCATGGCCGAAGCACTCGCCATGGTATGATGCTGATGTTGCAGCACATTTGACATAGAAGCCAAAATGTAACACCGCGCCATCTCATCAGCCTTGACCCACCTCGCATGAGCAGCAACCTCCACTTCAGTCGACTCATCAGTAGGGGCTTGAGGACATGGAACATTGAACACAAATTTATATTCTTCAGCAGTAAGAACAATATCCAGGTTTCTTTTCCAATCAATATAGTTAGGACCAGTAAGTTTGTTATCTTTAAGTATCACAGCAAGTGGATTAAAAGCCATTTGAAAATTCTGAGAATAAAATAAATAAATATAAACGATCAAACATTTCGAATTTAAAATTTATATTGATTTCCTCAATAAACAATATAAAATAATTCACCGACATCTCAAGCACCGTGAATTTGCATGCCACGTTAGTATGGACGTATACAAATCAGAACATTTGTAAAAGAAGGTTTTACCCATTAATTCCATTTGTCAAATTAACCTTATGACCCAATAATTAATAATTGGTTAAGTTTTGGCCATGCAATTAATAGCAGTGACTCCATTGGGGAGGATACATATTAATTGCATCTAAGTGTATACCATTATTTGATATAACTACGTTACCCAAGTGTGTGTGTCTTACAGTTAGAGAAGTCCACATGCCCTCAAATAATTTCCTACAATCATCAACGGTAATCTGCAAATAAAACTCATCCATTGATGAGGAAGACATTATATAGCCGACTCATAAACTTACTTGCATCACATTACAAATAATAATTATTCAATTAAATTTATTCTAGTGATCCACAAATAAAACTCATCCGTTGTGGAGGAAGGCACTATAGCCGACTCATAAGCTTATTTGTATCAACAATAAATCAATAATGGAGGCCGTGAGATTTATTTACCAATCCCTCTCCCACTTAGTTATTTAACAGAAGGATTATTACATTCATACAATATAACAAATATAATTATGCAAACAATTAGCATGCCACTATTTAAAGCAATAAATCAAATAGCATACATCCCAAATATATAATAATAATTGACAAATAAAACATAAAAGGTTTACTTAGTCAACTAATCAAGCAAGCAATTGAAACACGTGATTGGCACAATAGGAAGGAATATCTTGTCCCTCAAGACATCTATACATGGTTACACAGCATGAAAACTGCAAGTCCATAGACACCAATCCAATCCTGCCAGGTCATCATCCACTTGGACCCAAAGCAATCCAAAACTGCCGTGTAAATCAGGCCGTTACGGTCGACACACCACCTGCCGAAAAAAACTTTACCGGCGAAGCAGATTATTGCAGGAGTCCCGCCACCTACCGCCGGCGGTCGTGCCGGCGGCTGAATTTAGTCGTACCGCTGAATCCATCCACGTACAGCCACTGTATTCAGTCCCAGCCGCCGCCACAACTGCCAATCCATGTCATCTCGTCGCTCAGCCACTGGTATATACACGTAATTCGCCTCCCGCTGCCGGATATCGCGACACCACCGGGAAAGCATGTGATTCGCCGCCAAAGGCACAGCCTTGCTGTCATCGACACCACGTCAGAAACGAGCACGCCGTCCGACGCCGGCATCCCTGCCAACAGCGGCTTCCAGCCGTCTCAACCATGCTATCAGCGTCTGTTACTAAAACTGCTTCCTTCTCACGCCACCGGACCATATCTGACATCTTCAGGAATCGCTTGGAATCGATGGTGACCCGACCGGAAAATCAGGCAGGCCCGATCGAGCCCACGCACCAGACCCGATCGGAATCACCTGACTCACTGAGAATGAATGTCAGGCGCGACCGGTAATACTGCATCGCTTTCAGGCGTCACAAACAGTGTGAATCATGCACGATGTCGCCATCGTCCATCGCCGACCATGCCGCCTGAAGCCTGCAACGAGTTGTCCGCACTCAAACGTCAACGCCTCCGTGTCAAGGCATACCACAGTCTCGGTCGATACCCATGAATAGCGGTTTTGCTTTGAAAACACTACTGACCCGTTCGGTAATCCTCCAGGTCCGATCTAAAAACCCACTTTGTTCGATCGGAATTCTCCCAGCCGGTCATGGGACTCTCCCAGAAAACGTTTCGCGGGTTCAGCGTTCATCCCGACCTGAAGTCGCCGTAACCAGCATGTCTCTATCGTCGTGACGGATTCCCTCAGTCCACGATCCTTCGCTGCTTTTGAGAGTCGATCATCACCGCTGTCATTCATCCACCAGGTTACTGTTTCCAGCGCGCTTTTTTTTCACCGCCCAGCCTCTCTCACCGTGATCAGCCGTGCGGGGTGATTGTGTGTGTAATGTGTCGAGCACAGACAAGGATTAACAATTAAACCCTAAGTTCTAGCACCACATTATATAATCAAACCCTAGCCTAACGTGTCATGTTTAGGCTAAGAACCTAAACTCTGATACCAATTGTTGGCGATTATATAATCAAACCCTAGCCTAAAGTGTCATGTTTAGGCTAAGAACCTACGCTCTCATACCAATTGTTGGCGTTTGGATCTTCAGGTTAGCGTGAACCGTTGGGGTTCCATACAATTCTACTGCAAGCATAAGGGCAGAATTGAATTACCTTTCACCGGGTTTGATGTAGATGATGAACACCAAGAACAAACGACCTTCCGGTCTTTTGTTGTATTCCTAAGCCTCGCTTTGAGGTTGTGTGAGCAACGATCACCAAAACGATCTCAATCTGCAGCTCCCTCAAACTCACGGTTTTTCTATCGTGTGTTACAAGTTACTGGGCTGCTGAGATTGGCTATTTATAGGCTACAACAGGGAGCATGGGGAGAAATTAGGGTATGGGTCTCCCATTGTGCTTAAACATCCAAGTTTAGCTAAAAACTTATACTTAAGTCCAATAATAATAAATCAGTCCACTAATGAAATATTATTGCACTGCTACCCTAATCCCAAATTACGTTATAGGCTTCTTCTTATTATGAGTCCGTTAATCTTCCCGTGTTTAAGATTCAATGCCCATTAATTAATTAAGTTATTTACAACTCCATTAATTAATATATATACCGAGAGTAGTACCCACTCAACCTTATTATCATGCCGGAATAAATCCACCTGCAGGGTTTACATGATAATCATTATGAGCTACTTCTACAACCAATTCCGTAAGGACACAGATTCCTTCTACAATTAATAGCACATCATAGAGACAATATTATCTCCCGACTCACCAAGCATATTGATTTAATAATTAAATCTCATCTAATGATGAATCAAGGAAATAAATACTGGCTTACGTGTCGAGGTTATTGTATAGGGATTAAGAGTATGAACATCCATAATAACAGAGATCAAGTTCTATTATATAGTCAATATAAACCGAACGATCTCAACGGCGGTCCTATTCAATACACACAAAGCGCACTAGTGCAATTTTATAGTCGAGATAGACTAATGCCAAATCACACTACAACCATACTGATATATAGTCCCCATCTATCTCGGTTGTGAATATCTGTTTATACTTTATAAGGAGCCGATAATATGATCTTCCGTGTGACGCCGCACACCACATTATCTACAGTATAAAGTAAATGAACTTTTGCAAGAATAAATAATTATGCAAGACGTTTGATCATATGATTCTCATTTCAAATAAATTGTCAAAACAGTGTTTAAACAAAATGCAAGACTTTTAGTATACAATCTAATAAGAGGAAAGTAAGGTTGAAGAAGGGTTAGAGGAAGAAGAGAACTTGGTGGTAAAAGAATTTAGTGAAAAGATAGAAAAGCCTATTGTGGCCAAAGAAAGAGAAAAAGAAGAGCACAGTATAGAAGCAAATGAAGAGGATTTGAAGAGTGAAATGAGCATTTTTAAACCCTTAAACTCTTTAAGTTGCAATGAATTTTTTGACATTGTTTCTATTGACTTTGTCTTACCTCTTGACACATCACAAATTCTTAGGGACAAAAGAGAGTTGGAAGAAACTTTAGAAATATTCAATGAACAGAGGAATAAGTGGTTTGCTAGAATGGAGAGGAAAATGGAATGTCATGAAAGAATAGTTGGCGATTTCAAGCTCAATCTAAAGAATGCCAACAAGGCCATCACTTGCCACAAGTACTTAATAGAAGAAGAAGCTCAAAAATTAAAGTATTGTGGCAAGGACGACCACTATCCATGGCCATTCCGATGAGCTTAAAATTTTCTATCCGGCTTGAAAACGTTAAACTTAGCTCTAAATGGGAGGCAACCCATTATTTTAATTGCTTTCTTTATTGCTTTCAATAAGGGTGATTGATTTATTTTTGGTATTTTGGTTTGATTTTCGTATTTGTTTGTATTTTGTCTAGGAATTATGATGTGCTCGGTGCAAATTTGGAGCGTATTGGATTACGAGAAGAGCTATGAGGGATGCTTCAAAGGTTATTTGGCTCAAATTTATTTCTAGCCTTAACTAAGAATTAAGTTTGGGGGGGTTGATTTGTTTTTTTTCTTTATGCTCTCATAGTTCTCATGTTATGAATATTTGCACCAGCGCACATGATTTCCTTAGTCTTTTGTTTTTGTGATTTTCTTTTTTTCTTGTGTTGTTGGATGTTTGTTGTTTGCATGTGTGTTGGTAATGTGGATATTGATTGTGAATGGGACTTGTTGGTGGAATTAGGATGTTAGATTAGGAAATAATGATAACAAGTGCATTTTAAATCAATGTGAAAAAGATGATGTATAAGTATACTTTGACCCTAACAAAATGAACCGTGAGATTTTGAGCTTAACCATACATCATAAATGGTTTCATTTTATTGTGAGAGGATTGATTATTGGTGTACGAACTAGAACTTGCTTGTTGACTCTTAGTAAAAGAGCTTTTTGGTGGACATTTGAGAAATGATAAGAGGTCATCCTTGATCTTTATAGCCTATGCCAAACACAATTTCCCAACCTTTTTACATTATCCATTGGTACCCAATTTGAGCCTTATAAGCCTATATTCTTTCATAAGCACATTTTTTAGCCAAAATACGACTTGAAGCTAAGAAAGAACCTTATGTGTGGAGTTTGACTAGAAAAAGTGAAGCTATGTGATGTGAAACACAAGAAGTAAGAAAAGAAAGTTATGAGAAAAGTGTTAAAAAAAAGAAGGATGTGAGATGTAAGAAGAAAAGAGCATGGAATGCAAAAGAGAAAAGAAAATCAAGAAAGAGTTAGAATTGCATTTTTATATTCATACCATGAGAGATCTTGAAAAGAAAAGGCTTAAAGAAGGAGTTGTGTTAGAACATGGAAGAAGAATGCTTAAAAAGAAAAAATGATGGCAAGAAAGAAGAAGAAGATGTGAAAAGAAAATTTATAAGGGTGATGACTCTTTCAATATGACCTCTCCATACTTTTAGTCACTTTAATCCTATAAGTATCCTTCCCTAACCAAAAAGTCTTCTATTATATCCAAATATAAGACCTCCTTGATATTTCATGGATTTTAATTGAGTTTTTAAGAGTGAGTCAATTTGCAAGCCTCTGGTGAGTATGCTTTGATCGGTTGATGAGAATATACACATCCATCGAAAATAAAATGAGTGGAGTGATACAATACGTACCGTAAAGTTAAGATGTTAAAGTATACTTGTGCGAGATCTTTTTATCATTGAACCTTTTAAAAGCAAAGTGTTTAAGCTTTCTACTTCTAATATTTTAATTTTGTTGACGATTCTTTGTTTATGGTTAATATTTACATTACTTATGTGGTTCGGCTCTAATATCTACGCAAATTTACCCTCTAGTTCTTTTCTTTTATTTTTCGTTGCATGGGGACAAGCAACACTCTAAGTTTGGGGGTTTATTTAGCGTGAAAATTTGCTAGATTTTATAGTCGTATTCGTGTGATTTTTTATGTGCTTTTATATTATTTTTACTATTTATTTGTATTTTGTTGTGTTTGCATTTTTAGAGAAAAGTGTGTGTATCATACTATTTTTCATGTAGGAATGAGGTATTATTGAGATTAATCAGAAAATGAGGAAAGAGAATGAAATCGGGATGAGAAAGGCGAAAAAATAGAGAAAATGGCAAAAGACAACATTTGGCAGCTTTTGAAAACATTTCAAAATGACAATAATATTAAGAAAGTGTTGTCTATCAGAAAATGCAAAAAAAAAAAAAGTTCAGAGAATCACCATTTTTCCGAAAATTCAACCTTGCCTAATAAATTCTATTCGAATTTAGTGCCTCGAATTTAGTGCCTTTAAAAAACAAATATTTCGCTGAGGAGGTTTAAACCCAGGACATATGAGCGCACAAGAGCATGGCTGAGCCTCAACCGGTTCAGTGACAAGAACCGTACGGACTTCATATTAATTAGGTTTTCCTAGATTTGATTTTTGCACAAAAAAGCCCATTTCTTACTTAAACCCATGATTTTCCATATATTGAGCAACGATCAACAATAAAATTTCATTTCATCTTTTGGAGGCTACACACACTTTCTCTCTTCTCCATTTTTATTTTCTTTTCATCACTTCACAACCCCATCTTCTAATATTTCATCCATCTATCCTTGGTGTTGGAATTACTTGGAATTAAGAGCAAGAGGTCGGGGATTCAAGAAGAAATTGAAGGGTTCTCTACAAGAAATTCTAGGAAAGTTTTTAATTATTTTTGTAATCTCCTTTGAATTTTAGCACCCATAGATTATCGTAATGAATCATTTATTTATTTTATTACTTTAATTATGCTAGACTAATCCCTCCTGTGGGGTTAGAGATATGATTAGTGCTTAATATTTAATTTATTATGCAAATTAAATGTGGTTTGAACATGATTTAGTATCTGATTTCTTCTCATGGGACTTGTGATGCATGAATTATATGTTGTCATGGTTTGTTAATTATGGGTAGTATTTTAATTTAATGGATTGTTGGTTAATTTATTAATTATATTAATTAAATGTCATCATATTAATCCATGTTGATATTACTTGGGGTGAGAAGGAGACGGCCTTCCAAAGTATTAGAAATGGCATGAGAGGATATCGGGTTTAAGTTTGACCGAGAGGATATTTAAACCCGGTAACAGGAATCAATCCATTCGTTAGCACTAGTACGCAAAATGGAGAGTTAATTCTAATTAGTACCTTTTAAGGGAGAATTGGAATTTAATTAGTACCTAGATGGAAGAGGTTAATGTTGCGCTTCTATCCTTGGTGCATTTGGGAGTCTCGAGGAGATCTACAACCTTGGTAACCCAAGAGGGAGCTTTTGATACATTTGTGATCGCCTCTAATCCTATACCTATCTCGTCTATTCCTTTTGCATGATAAAATAAATCCTAAGGTATTTTGATTGTTTCTAGTCTCATTTCTTACTACTTGCCCTTCAACACCATTTCTCCATTTTTATTTTATTTTTCTCCTATTTTATCTTGATTTCTTTTATTTGATTTGATTTATTGATTATCATCATCCTCTTGGTTTGTCCTTATAAAAATGATAAAAACACGAGCTAACATGTTCTTTCAATCTAAACTTAAACTCTCTGTGAGTTCGATAATTTTGTTCCTTGAGATATATTTTTACAACGAACGAGTATTCTTACTCATGAGTTAAAAAATACTCAAACATATATTCTCATGTCTTACAACTAATTTGACTGTAAAAATAGCAAAAAAATGCTCTCTTCAGGGTTTTCTTGTTCCTGCTAACGTAGAAGAATCCGCCCTTTATTATGAATTTTTAGTGACTTTATGGCGCAATCACCATGGCATTTATATACCCTTAAAACATGCTCTCCACCTATATTCTCATGTCCGATAACTAATTTTATCGTAAATATGATAAAAATGTTGCTCCCTTTAAGAAGTTCTTGATCGGGTTTATTAAGAAGATTCAGTGTCGTACTATGATTTTTTTGTGACTCTATGGTGCAAGCACCATGGCATTTATACATTCTTAAAACTTGCTCTCCACCTATATTTTCATGTATAATAACTAATTTGACCGTAAAAAAAAGCTCTTTTCAGGAAGTTCTTGAAACGGCTTACGTAGGAGGAACCGACCTTCACTATGATTTTTTAGTAATTCTATGACACAAGCACCATGGAATTTATATGCTCTAAAAACTTGCTCTCCACCTATATTGTCACGTCTAATAACTAATTCGACCATAGAAATGGCATTTATGATGTTGTTTTCATTAATGAACAATTACTAGAGACTCCTTTGGCATTTTTGGCACTTCTCTCTTTCCTGGGCTGAGCATAGGTCTAGGCTAGATGGTGGGTTTTTTTAATTTCTTTTTTGGAAGGTGCTTTTCCATATAAAGGTATTTAATGAAGCCCCGGGGGATCTGTTCCCATAAAAAATTAAACTAAAATATTTATAGTTGATAAGACTAATATAACCTTTAAATTAAATATGTCTAATACTCCCTCCGTCCCAATAAGTATTTCACGTATTGATGTGCGCGGAGTTTAAGAAAAATTGTATTTTTATGTATAAAGTAAGAAAGAGAATATATATTTTAGTTGATTTAATGAAAAATGTGTGTAAAGTTATGAAAAAGGTGTGTAAAGTTGTTGGGAGGTGTGAAAAAGTAAGTATTATATTGGGATGTGTGTAAAAAGTGTGTATTATTGTAATGTATTTTTACCAAATTTAGTAAAAGTAAAGTGTGAAATACTTTGAGGGACGGATGGAAAAGGAAAGTATGAAATACTTTGGGGGACGGAGGGAGTATATTTTTTCTTAAGTTACATAATATTTATTATCTTTCATTAACTGAAAAATGAAGAATTGAAAATTTTATCGGGCATCATCTTCGTTCTTCATCTTCTGGGCAGTCGACTTTCATCATTTTCAGATAGTGAATTCATCTTCTCATTCCTAATTATTTCGCAAGCCTAAAAAGGATGTTTCTCTCTAAAAAAATTTTCTCTTTCTAAGAAACTTTCTTCCCCAAATTGCTACCCTAGCCGCCGACAATGAATTATACGCCTCACCATGTCTGGAGCACTCATTCGGCACCTTCTTACACAAATGCGGTTTGTGGTGAGAGACCTCAGCCTCCTCGGCTTTTTCTAGAAGTTTTTTATCGCTGCTTCACTTTGACAATGCGATGACTCCGCCGCATCCAATTGCTGGAAATTCCAAACATTGATCCCCCTCTAATGAATTTGTTGATGTTTTGGAATCTCTTAGAGAGCCTAGTCCCGATGATATTTTTTCATTAATTATTTCTCAAGGAATTCGACAAGAGGTGGGAGTTGTTTGAGGAGAATCCGAAAATTGCCACCATCGATCTCTCCTTCAACGGTCTCTCCAGCGAACTCCCTACATTAGCGGCGCTGTCCAATCAGAAAACAGTTTTATGCCAGAAATGAAAAACTATATGGGAAGCCACCTAAGAAATTCTGAGTTGTTCCTTCATCGTACTCATCTCCCCCCAATGTCTCGACGAACTTATCTTCTCCGATGATTGCAGCCATTCCGAAGGTAAATGGGTCTACCCCATTGACTAATTCTCCTCCATCAACTCCCACCTCCGGCAATCGGGTCTTTTTTCATCCTTAATTTTCTTCTCGTTTGGCCAATCAACTTTTATGTGGTTCTGTTTATCTTCTTCTACATAGTAGTTCTAAAATATGGAATTTTGATTAGCAGATAAACAATATTCAATGAATTAATTTTTAATTATAAAAGGATATAATTGTCTTAATTTGGGGTATATTTAGCAATATGCATATAAAATTTAAAATATATTGGGGTGTATTTTGTAAATGGGGAGTGAGGTTACCATGAGCTTTGATAAACTCATGCAATGACTGGAGTGCGAATAACCTCCCCCATAAAATAAGTTAATCACTATCCTATATTCATTAACTATCCCTACCTAGTAATTCATTAACTCCTCATTCAAAAGAAGGCGTCATGTGTTCGGTTACCACCATTGAACCAGATGAGAGTGAATGACTATTCTCTTCAAAGCTAACAAGATTTGAAGAGGTGACTCTAGATTTAGAACAACAAAACAAGGTATTATAATTTTTTTCTTCCTTGTTAGAATAATTTGGCCTAATTTCTCTACATTCCACGTTACCTAATTCTTGTATGAATCATCCTCAACAAAACTTCCTATCGAATCTGGTAACTTTTCCTGATCTTCACTGCCTCCTTGAATTTGAAGAACCCTATTTCGTTAAACTGCTACCAAACCCCCTTCTTTGATTCCCATTTCGCCTCTATTATAAGTCCTGTTCAGTTCCTTGTTTACACTTTGCAAGTATTTGTTGTATAATGGCTGTATAATTCTTGGTAATAAATAGTATGACTATGCTGTAATTTTCTCTCAATAATGCTTAATCGACTGCTTCAATTATTGGAGGATTTGGTGGAAATAGTCATAATTTAAGATGAAGGTTGTATGCTAGTTTTGTGGTTTGCCAATGATTGGCATGTATTGAAAGAAAAGCAAGCTGGGTGTTAGAAATTTAGGGGTGTTGTAGCCAAGATCTGAAATTACCCTTGGCCTTCATACTCCACATAAGTCTTGTATGCATGATGTTAGATATATGTAGAAATCATGAGTTGTTTATCATACATACATCAGTTGAACAAATGGATAGAAGGAGTTGATGATGGGGTGTATGAGTGTGTAGCTTTGGTATAAAATTAGATTCATCTTCTACTTGTGAAGTTGAAAAAATTAATAGTTGTTTTCACCTTTCTTGCTCTGAATTTTTGTTTTTTGTTTTTTGTTTTTTTTAATCATTTTGATATAGGAGGCCTGAAATGTGGAATGTTCTAGTACTGTCGTGTAACTAGAATTCTATATTATTTTCCCTCCTTAAATATGAAATGTGGGTTTTATCTATGCTATGGATTAGTGTTTCTTTTAAAATATTTACTAGTCCACTGCATTTGTTTTTGTAACTTATTCCTATCTCTGGAACCTTAATAAGAATGCCTATGTTTTAAGTATTTCTATCTATAGAATTCAACTGGTAGTTTTGACATGTGTTGATGGTTGTTCATGGCTTGTTAATTTAGTATTTGAAGATTAAGATTTTTAATAACAAAACCAAGAACGAACACAATCAAACACAATAAACTACAAATAAAAGGATTCACAAACGATAGAGATTCAATTCCACCCAAGAACTTAACCAATTTTATTATTCTCCCTTAGAACAACACTCATTCCTCCCATTTTCTTACAAGTGTAATGTCTAAAGTGAATACGAGTGTCCTGCCTCTCTCCTGTGAGGAAGGCTATTTATATTGTTCCAAAACCCTAAAATCGAGTCAATCGCCTTGCGCCATCTGGATGAAGACAAGTCACCTTTAATGAAGCCGTCTGGTACGCCGACCAGGCACAGGAGGAGTCTGGGCGTCGTTTGTTGCACTGCAGGGATTTGCAGGGTACCTCCATCCTTTGCTGGCCTCCCATTGGTTGTTAGAGTAGGATGTGCCAGTCAATCGTTGTCTCCTAGTTAGAATTGCTGCCTAAGATACCTCTTCTTCCTGTTAGTATTGTCTTCTAGCATGCAGTACTTGTCCTCTTTCATGATGGTGTCTGTTCTTTACTGTCCCGCTTTTGCTGCCCCCTTTGATCCTCACATAGGCTGGCTTTCAGTGCTGTGGTGTTCATCCGATCTCTCGGCCAGGGGAAGGATGAATGCCAAGGTTTCCTGCCGAGGACATTTCCTGGCTTTGGCCTTGTTTGACGGGCTCTTCTTTGTTCATTCCTGGGCTGGGCCTCGGGCTGTCATGATCCCTTTTGGGCTGCCTTAATTTTCTTTTCAGTTCTGTCCACCGTTTGGGCTGCTGAAGGGTTGGGCCTTCTTCAATTATAATAGAGGTTATTGGGCTTTTTGGGCCTAACAAACATGGGGATATAATACCCATAACAACATGAATTGTACATGTCTTACCTTAGAATATATAAGGATTCTTCTAACCTTCTGTTTCGAATGTCAGAAATCAACCAAGAGTGCTTTCTCAGTAGAGAGCAAAGAAGGAGATGGTAGCTCTTCTTTAGAAGTTTAACTTAAAGAATCATACCTCTTTTTTTGCCTTGTAATAATGGTTGAAGGTATGAATTTTTATGCTGAGACTAGATGATTGTTGGAGATCAATAGACTGTTGACTTAATATAAAATGATACCTACTCTAGAATATTGGTTATGAGTTTTCTTAATAAAAAAGAATGAATGAAAATGGTGAGATTACAGATTACCTAGCTAGTTGAATTGAAGCTAATTACATCTGTTTCAATAAAGTTGAACTACTCCTACTACATGTTCTCTTACACTGCTCAAACTTAGCATTAAAAATTATTAAAAGCTTTCACGTAAGCCATCCCTCTGCTTTTAATGTTGTACAGTACAACCAAGTGAAGTAGAATATACCTACTTTGAGGACCCCAAACCCAACCCAAAGGTTGTACCAGTACTATTCCATTCAAAATATATCGCCCTATTGGATGAAATTGCTGTTAGGCTTGCATATGTTCGTAGGAATTAATCGGTTGAAGATATTTAATGATGTAAATTTTTTTGCTCTCTTTTATACAAAACATTATTTTATATGAGCTTGGATACTACGGGTTGGAGGCAATTAAAAAAAATGATGGGATTATATGGTCTCTTATTGTAGGATGGAGAAAGAAACATTTGACTCCTCTAAACTTGAGAAAGATGATGTTCCATATGGAAGAGGGAAGAATAAACAATACTGGTCAGAAGAGGAAGTTAGAGTGTTAGTAAAATATTTACAAGATATGACAATTGATCCCCCATGGGAAACATATGGGAGTTTAAAGAACAACTATATGAATGAGATAAGAAAGATTATGATGAAAAGGATATCCAATTGCACAAAAGATGTGACTAACATTGATTCTAGGGTCAAGTTTTTTAAGTCCAAATTCCATGCTATCAATGATATGTGTAGGGAAAGTGGTTGTACTTAGGATGACGTTAACAAGAAGATAAAATGTGAACGCATGTGATATGTTGATTGGATCAAGATAAATTAAATAATTATATTTGTTACTTAAACTTTATATCTTTAATCTTATATTTACATTGTTATTTTATTGTCATTTCTTCTAAAAATACAAAGATGCTAGAGGACTATAATGTATCATTTCCTTATCAATCAGACTTGGAGATTGTATATAGAAAGGATAGAGCAACAGGACTTGGTGTAGAAGATCTTGTAGTTGCTGCACAGAATGAAATCAATGTCACTATGCCAAAACTGTGGAGTAACAACGCTAGAACAACAACGGATTATTGAAAACATGTCGTTAAAAGGGCAAAAAGGGCTAAAAGTGTATTCCCGTAGTAATAGATTGAAAAAGTGCTCATTAACAACGGGTAAATCTTTCCACTGTCATAAGCCCGTTGTTAATCAAATTACTTTTATTTTATTTTATTTTTGAATTAAATTAAAATAGAAAACGGGTAAATCTTTCCATTGTCATAAGCTCGTTGTTAATCAAATTACTTTTATTTTAATTTATTTTTGAATTAAATTAAAATAGAAAATTGTAAAAGGTATAAAATCAATACATAGATTTTTTCTCTCTAATATTTTGCCCCAACTACACGACATCGAAGACGCCAGACGAGAAAAAACCTGTCCTACCAGATTAGCCGAAGATCGGCGGCGCTGAATCTCCGTGAAGAAACAAGCGACGGTCACAGTTGTTAAAGGCGCTGAGGCTCACAGGATTGCGGCTAGATTGACCGATTTTTTGCAGTCCAAGGCGTTTGTGTCATAGGAGCGCGCCTTTGCAACATCTTGCTTTTTTTAAAAAAAAAATTAGAAGTTCCTAATTTTATTTTGAAGTGCTAACACGTTTTTATTAAGAAGAGGGGGCAGCTCACTTATAAATTGTATATAAATTGAGAATTAGGGTTAGGGTTTTAAAAGTAGAACTTTCAAAAGAGAGAAAGGTAGTGGGCTGCCAGCCGCTACCTTCACCTCCACACACCATCTGCCGTCGCTGCTGCAGCCCAACTGCCACCTGCCAGAAAGTGGAGGTTTTTTCTTCTTATTTTTTCTGTTTTTCTAAGAATTATATCATTGTATATGAAATATATATGTTGATTTTTTATAGTTATTAAATTATAGGGATTACTTACGTGACTTGGGTCATGTATTACCCAAAATATTATCAGCTCTACCGGTTAATTCTTACAGTAATTTTAAAATAGAAAATTATCTAACTTATTTCCTCGATTTCTTTTTTCAGTATGTTTCCTCTTTCACGGAAATGAATCACGAGAGGTCCATGCCTCTTCTGCAATGCTTGCGCCGGTGCTACTGCCGGTAATAAAAATATTTTACACTTCTCCAGCCTCTTTCTCCCCCCTTTAATAAACTCCGTGTTAGTTTATAACTTTATTCTTCCCTCAATTGTATGAATTTGGGGAAGCTGGTCTGCGCCACCATCCATGACGGTGGAAGATACGGGCGGAGCCATATCAGGGGCATATGCCGCCGGCAGCAAGCGTGTGGGGCAAGTGAGCACTGTTGGTGGCATCGTATTGATCCAAGACGGAGCACTCAACAGCCGGCGGATTTTCAGGATTTCTATTCTTCCATGAGTTTCTCATTCCTTCAATTTTCAATGTAGTTTAAGTTGTTTCTACAATGAGAAGGCAAAATTAGTCGTTTTGTGGTTTTTTGTTTAACAAACTTGTGTTATGTTCTCGACATTGAGATAAATTACAGAATTTTGGGTTTTCTTGATTTCAAGGTCATCTAATTCTCAAGTTCTTCGACCCTATAGAACTCTTAAGCCAAATGCTGCACGCCTGGTGAAATTCGCTCCTGATTTGCCTCTTGTAAATTTGCCTCCATCTATTTGAATTATGTTTCAATCAGCTTTGAAAAGCTCCCACCCAGGCACACCATCAAAGATTTTGGGCACTCCTTCGAGAATTGCAGGTATGGTGGTTGATAATGGAGTTATGCATACTAGGAGCATCTTAGACTCTTCCATGGAACGTGGACCATGTAGAAACAACTCTGTTATCATAATCATAATCATATCATAATAATATACTAAAAGAAGGAGATGAGAAACATTTTTGAACACTTTGTCCCTTACATATTTTAATAATTACAATATACTCTTTGTACTATCTATAATAGATCCAGGCATTTTAGCTTTAAAGCTACAGAGTGCATAGTTGCATTGATGATAAACTTATTGTTTGGATTTTAATGTCTTTTAGCTAGGGCCATTAAGTTTGAAGTGAAGATGTTCGAAATTTCCATCACTTCTAATGCAAGAGGTTTATACATTTTTTGTTCAGATGGTTCATTCTCTACCTTTTCAATTTGTTATGTGTGTGTGTGAATCTTGAGAAATTTATTTTGTAATTAGTACTACTTCACTTACTATTAATACCAAAAGAATTGAGCACTTAATTTGTTCCGGGTGATCACTTCTTTTCTTATGATTCATAAATGCAGAAAATTATGATCCCTGTGCTTCGCACATTCATCCAGAATTTTTCCCAACCAAGTTCCATATTACTCTCTGTACAAACTTCTCACTTTTCCCTTCAAGGTTTGCAGAATTTCTCTTTTTCTATCAAATTTGTTTGTGTTGGTTTAAGTTTATAAATAAACTCTCCACATTAGTTATAAAATATACTTGATTCAAAATAATAACTTTATTTAATTTAATTTATTGTATTAGGTATTCACAATATTCAATCATATTAATAAGATATATAATACATAAAAAAATAAATTTACACATCTTTTTTTCTATCTTTATAAGATAAACGTATTTGTGACGTGTGCTGATAGAGATGCACTAACAATGAAGAAAATAAATAAAAGATAGAGAATAATCCCTCGAGATGGAGAGGCCCACGGAGAATGAATTCTCCGCCACAAGCCCGAAGGCTGCACTCCTTCAAAGAAGGCCACGGAGATGAACTCTACCACAAACCAATTAAGGTTGCAAATGAATATTTCTTATTGATGACCTCCCTACGATAACACACGGTACTTAAATAAACTGAAGGCCCACAATCATAACCCTAACCCTAATTACTGTAATAACAGGAATATGAGATAGGAAATAAGGAAACTGGATAATTTAATTAAAGGAGATTATTGATACTTAAATAGACTCAAGACCCAC
Source organism: Pogostemon cablin (assembly GCA_023678885.1). NCBI lineage: Eukaryota > Viridiplantae > Streptophyta > Magnoliopsida > Lamiales > Lamiaceae > Pogostemon > Pogostemon cablin. The sequence goes on from CM042955.1 coordinate 23,757,785, forward strand.
AATCATAACCCTAACCCTAATTACTATAACAGCAGGAATATGAAATAGAAAATAAGGAAACTAAATAATTTAATTAAAGGAGATTATTGGTACTTAAATAAACTGAAGGCCACAATTATAACCCTAACCCTAATTACTATAATAGCAGGAATATGAAATAGGAAATAAGAAAACTAAATAATTTAATTAAAGGAGATTATTCACTTGAGATAAAATACTAAAACAACTCTCTATCAACTGCCTCCTCCTTCGAACAACCTTGACCCCAAGGCTACAGTCAACCATATCCATCAGGTTCAACGTTGATTGGAAGGAAAAGTCGGGTCTCCTTCGCGAAGGGGTTGATTGACCCTAAGATTTCCCCACCATCACCCACCAAGAGAACAGGCAGAACGACGGTTTCAAGCCTGTCCTTCGGGTCTAAACCATCAAAAGGAGGAAGTGTTGTCTTGGGTAGCTTGACCAATGGGGTTGGTGGAACCACAAGCCGCGGAAGGTCCATCCATAGTAGCTTGATAGATGTGGGTAGCGGAACTAGATCCGGTGTGGTGGCGATGGGCACGGCTGCAGGAAAAGGACGACCCATGTTGCGTGGTGGGTTGGTTGCCCTCGGAAACAAACACCGTATCAATAGGGGTTGGTAGTGGCGGCAAAGGCGGTGATCCTATCAACCCGAACCCCTCCAATTTCTTGAGGACCAAATCAAACTTGTTCTCCATGTTTGAGAATTTTGCACCATGGGCAGTTAGGAAAGCCGTAGCATCTCTCAAAACCCTCCCCATGTAATGTTATTTCTTCTCTCTATTACCACTGATTCGAATCCCTCTTTCCCAATTGTCATATTGATGAAGAGAGATAGAATTGTCATATTGATGAAGAGAGATAGCAGGTCGGACCAATTGATAGAGATGCACTAATGATGAAGAAAATAAATAAAAGACAAAGAGAATAATCTCCCCCACAAGCCCAAAGGCTGCACTCCTTCAAAGAAGAGATGAACTCTGCCACAAACCAATTAAGGTTATTTCTTATTGATGACCTCCCTACGATAACACATGGTACTTAAATAGGCTGAATAGGCCGAAGGCCCACAATCATAACCCTAACCCTAATTACTTAAATCATTTTCTTCTACTCCTCCCCCAAAAATCAGCAACAACAGTCATTCAAGGAAGAAGCAGAAAGGTAAACCTCACTCTACACTCCTTCGTCTCCTACGTAAAAGCTTACCCAGCCTGTACAAGTTTTCAACCCTATGCTCGATTTCTCTCCTAGCCATATCTTTTACTTGTCTCAAATCTGCCACTTTATCGCCTAAAAATTTAATTTAGAGCATTTGTCTACTTCTATACAGTCCATTAGTAATCTAGATCTCATGAATTTTCAAGTATGTTAGTAGTGTGTTGTTGAACTCGTTTTCTAGTCTCTGTACACTAGGCATTGAGGGAGGTATGCGTCGAGAGGATTAGTGATCGACTACCTATATTGCAAGGTGTTTGAAGGTGGGAATTTACTACGGTTGTTCTTTAAATCTTTTCATTGTGTGATAGAATAAACTATATGTCTAATCTGCTATAAAGCATGATTTATGAAATTTGGGTATTACTATAAATTACCGTACTAAACTTATGGTTACTAATAATGAATCTCGATGTCTTATCAATTATGTGTCACGGGTAATGGACCAGAAGGTGGCTTACCAATATGATGAAATTTAAGATGTGAGTAATGGACCAGAAGGTGGCTTACCAATATGATGAAATTTAAGATGTGAGTATATATTTTCTTTCACATGTAGGATTATTTAAATGATAACAGTATGTTGTTTCCACTAAGCTTATTATTTCCCATTTTAGGTGAGCGTGGTGATAGCGCACTCGTGGCGTGTGTATTTGGCAAAAGAAGGCGATAATAATTTAATAAAATAAAGTTTGCACTTTCGTATCTTAATTTTGGCATGAAGTGAACTATTGAGAATTTGTCTAAATTTCCTTATATGTTTTGATGCGTATTACTGAATGCTGAAGAATTGATTTAAGATAATTTGTCCGGAGGACGTTTATTGAGTTTGCAATGTCATCATTGTGTGTTGTGAGTCGTCGTACCAAGAAGTGTAGTTAGGTTACGTTGCTTGTTGGATATTTCTTGTTTGGTAGCATGTTGTGCTTGTATTTGTTAGTTTTGCAGATTTCAATGTATTCTCTAGAAGCAAAACTTTAATTGTTAATATAAGTGGTGGTGAGGTTTGAGTTAATGGTGATATTTTGTCTTGGTGTCAAAAGTTAGCCAAATTGATTTAGTCCCCATAATGCCTTTTGTGGTTAATGAAATATATGAGGAAGACTTGTGAAATTTGGTTGTCAGAAGAAAACAAATTGGAGTAAATTTTTCATCTGTGATAATTTAGTTGGATAATTAAATGAAAGGTAAAATTGTGTGAAACCTTCGCAATGATAGTTACTAGTCCTCTTTAATAAAAATTCCGTATTATTTTACAATATTCGTTAATTCTTCTTTCGTAACTTTTTTATTTGATCTTTTTCTTTGAAGTTAAAACAAACAGATTATTCGAGTGTGAACCACTTTAATAGAAGATTAGTTTTATGGGGTGTGACAATTTCCTTCTCTAGGAAGTCAATCCACTCTGGATGCCCAAACTACACATTTATCACAAAAAGAATGTACCTGTGAACATCAAATGTAGAAAAAAAAAATTGTATTAGTAAATTGAAAATGGATGCCTTTTAGCTGTATTAATTAACATGTACAAACCCCTCATGTTATTCATGATAAGTAACTAAGATTCTTTGCAACGCATCTCATGTCCTAAATACAAATTTTAATTTATTTATACAGCAAAAGCTCCAACTCCAAGCAATCTATCAACTGTCATTACGCAGCATCCTAGGACGATTTTCAATTTAAAGTTTTTTCACCTCATTTCCCATGAAATTAAGGTAACCCTTCCTCCTAATTTCATAGTTAAAAACCCTAAAGCCCTTGGCCCCTGAAGGAAATAAAAATTGAAAAATTAAATAGATGTAACAAAAAAGTAATCATGTTTGCTTTTACTAAATCAAGAAAAATTCTCTTCTTTTCAATGAGAAACTTTTCCCAAGCAAAGAACATCGAAGAGAGAGAGAGAGAGAGAAAAGAGAAAAGAAAGCATGCAAAACTTCTATCATCTTAAAGATTAATGGAAGTCCAAAACAACTGAAAGACCAACACAACCATACCATGGTGGGGCTCATAGGAAAACCCATGTCATACTGAGCATGATCAATCATTGGAGGCAAACCATACACCCACCTACAAGGTAGCAACAAAAAAGGGACACGCAGCAAAAAGACAAATGAGAACCAGAAAATGCACTACATACACAAATATAAAACAAACAACAAAAATGGACAGAAATGGTGAAGAAAGAAAAGGAAAATAAAAACAAATAACGTTTCAGGTTAAATAACAATTGATAGCACAGATATTAAGAGAAGTCTGATCTTGTAACAACAAAAGATACAAACATTACAAATATCAAGATAGAGAATTTACCACTTCTCATAATTGATCCACCAGAATAAGGAGAGGGGGCAGATAAATGTAATGGTCAATATGGGCTGCCTCCAGAGAATGGAACATCATATGGAGGCACAGATGTCCCATTGAACACTGAAGAGCAAGAAGAACGTATGTAAAGGGATTTAAAGATTTTATTTATGAAATGAAGAATACACCGGGATAATTCCCGTTAGCACAAGGCTGCCTCCAATAAGGATTTTAGACACTGCACACCTCTCCCCCCTTCTTCAATCCTTTATTAATAATACTTTATCCCTAATTTATTGCCCAAAACCTATCCCCTTATTCCTCTAATTGGAGTGATGACTGTCTGCACTGTTAATCTCCCTTTTATTCCGGCGTGTATAAACTCGGTAAGGAAAGTGAGCTTGATTGACTCTATCGCATAGGGTGGTACACCCATATACATGGATGAAGGTGGACCAGAGCCCACATAGGGAGGTGCAGATAAGTAGCCTTGAGGTGCTTGAACAGGCTTCGGAGCAGATTTCTATGATAATAGTGACTATGGTTAGCAAGTTTGTTAAAGACCAGAGAAAGTCGTAAGCTAATGATTACTGAAAACTTAAATTTAACAAAAGTAAAAGAAAAAATCACCATCTCAATTTGTACTTGCGTACTAAGGAAGTGTTAAAACTATTACTAGAAATGATATGTATCTTTCCATATGGCATGCTCACATAAATTGTCAACTACAGAACCAGACAAAAACTAATTTAAATTGACTGACTTATTATTAAAGCATCCGAATGTTAGCTTACTGTGTTGTGATCAGCTGGCCTAGGCTGAGTGCAGTTGCGCATATTTCATGTTGTCCAAAAAGAGAAGTTCACATTGCCACAACTTGGGCAGGTCCAATCATCTTCCCTACGTCTCCCTATAAAAGCAACAATTTCAAATAGATACCAAATGAAAGTTCAGTCAATAAAGTCACGAGTAGTTTCAGAAATCAAATCTAATACTAAACCAAAATTCAGGCGGTTTACTTGAAGTGCTATTCTTATTTGGAGGGAGAAAAAACAACAACCACTACTATATCATGCATCTCTAATAAAAAATTAACCTTTTTGAAAAACTAATTTTTGAAATTACAGAAGAGCTGAGCATGATAATTAAAGCTTGCAGATAAATAAGTTAGCAAAAGGCATTGCTCTAACTCAAAAGCTAGCCTGCCCATTTTTATGGCACGAGAAGATTTACAAAACACAAACACCTCACTTCTCAACACTGATATCTTAATTAGTAGCTAGTATAGCATCTGTTAACTAATGTACTTCAATTCCTCTAAATTAGATGAGTGCAAATGACTAGCAATGGTTGCATTCCCCAATTGCATATATATAATAATTTGTGGACTTCAAACAAACTTAATGTGAATATGAATTAATCCGCAACAAATACCAACGCCTATGGGAGTTTCTACTGCGGCAATTATGAAAAAATACAAAAAAAAACACAAAACAAAACAATACAAATAAGTTCATTGGTTGAATAAAAGAAAAAAAAAAGATGTTCTAACGAGTATATCATGTTGTATGCAACAAAAACCAAGTTATATCAATTGAGATTATTAACATACGATCCGTTCGCGCAAGTTTAGTAGCGGAAGAATTTCTGTTATCAATCTGAAATACAACAAGAAAACTCGCAATTACCCATAAATAGATCTAGTTGTCGACTACAAGAAAACTCGCAATTACCCATAAATAGATCTAGTTGCCGACTAATCAACTCAATCGATAAGCACAACATTCAAATTTGATAAACTAGGAAGGATTCAATCATCTTTACAGAAATATTTGAAAAATAGTTGGGGGGAATCATCTTTACAAAATTAACTGAGACATGGCAACAGAATCAGACGATCTTAGGCTTTCACCGGCGGTTGGGCCCCTAAACCCTAAACCCTACAACCCCAAAAATTGAGAAAGGAAACACAACAGAATTTTTTTCTTTTAGACAGGAATTTTTTTATGCAGTCATCCCCAAGAGAATCATACCAACAAAGAACATATTGCCGAAGTAATAAGACTACAACACAAGAGCATATTCATCGGCAGCAGCCCAAGTAAGCCAAAATGACTGGCTTGGGGCCAAAAGAAAATTTATCTCTATAGTGTCAGATATTGGAGTCAATCATGTAATTGACCCATCAGTTGGGGCGACTCTTGTATCTAGACACAAACCTACCATGTACAAAGATAAAGACTGTTGCAACTCAGGACCCAATTTTAAGTTTAAGACACTTCTTCAAATGAAGCTATAAGCACTAGGTTCTCATTTCAGATACATCTATTCTAAAATTAAAGCCATCACTCTTCACCCATAGAGAAATTTAAGATCAGCAGGGCAAAAATCTCATATATGCAGCTAACAAAAGATTTCTAAAGTACCTTGTGAAGGGCAATTCCTCGTTCAATTACTGGAGAAGCCTCAGTCAAACAGGATATACCAGAATACATGTCTTTATCCATTAGTAGAAATGCAATTGTTTTGTCACCAACAATGGCCTATTCATTGTACAGACAATACAGCAATATAAATACAGGATATTTACTGCTGAAAAAGTGATGGGGATTGGCATCAATTGTAAAACATATCTCCATTTGAATGACAATAGTAACGTAATTCACTATTTAAGAAACAGGAATGCTGGAAGGAAAATCTTTCTTCACCGTTAAAATGCCTTTCTGTAGGTAGGGGATCTCAGTACACACCATTATAAGGTGTGGCAAACTTTGTGGAGCCCTTAGTTCCATACTTTATTGCCATACTTAATCTAAATTTGACTCTTGAGTAATTATGTGGAATGGCCTTCCCCATGACATTTTAATGGGAGAACAATATGTACATCTATTTTTATTGCCTTTTATTTTCTACTTTAAAGTAAATTAAATTTATAGTTTGACTTTAAAATTCATTATAGTTAATATTAACTTTACTGCTCTACACAGTCTTGTTTATTCAATTTTATGCAATTTGCAAGTATACATAGATTGAGAGTAAACAAAAAAGTAATATAAACATTAAACTGAAAACTCCTTATATATGAACTCAACAGACTCACTGTGCAGCTGAGGCCCATGAATCACGATGCACAGTGTAACCTTCCTCCCGGTTGATTCCGAATTTCAGATAACCTGAATGACTCTGTAAGCAAACATATATACATCTTCACTAGTGAAATATCCAATTTATAAAGTACTTTGATTTGTAAAGTTGCAGTGAGTAACATTTTCAATTGATCAAAACCAATCTCACCAAAACAATAATCAAACAATTTGATATACTAAGTTTCAAGTTGGAAACTATGAAAACAATAGGAAAAGTAACTTTAATCAAACTTTGAACAAATCGTAAAATGACTAGTATCTCACACTATACTTATTTGAAATGATCTTTATAAGTTTCCCATCCTGGATCTAAACAACATACAAGCAAACATCGGCATACTTTAATATACAACAAAAGGCAAAAATGGTAATAAATAGTCCCTAAACCCTAATCAGGCCAACAACAAAAATTTCAATGAAGATTATAAAAATAGGAAAAAAAGATAATACCTGGAGACAGACGAGAGATGATAAATTTTGTTGTCTAAACCTGTTGCATGGTCGTATAATTGTTGTGAGATAAGGATTTCTTGGAGACCAATTTGCACATTCATAAAAATAAAAAAAAAATAAAAAAAAATAAAGAACAGGTAGAAAGCTGATTAACAAGTCTGTTGAAGAATTCATACGAACAACTTTTTATAAAATTTCTTTGAGACACCATTTCAAGGTGAATAACAAGTCTATTACAGATTCAAATACGAACAATTTTGTAACAACTATGGCGCAGTGCACTTCTCAGATGTCAACCCACTTCTTAGCCACTCAGACGTCATCAGATTAACCCAAATCTTTAGCCAATGCTGCTTTCAAGATATCGTCGACTACGACGTTAACCTTTAAATGCGACACAGATCTGTGCGGTTCAACGCTATCCCTTATTGCCACTATCTGTGTATCTCCCTGACGTATACTAAAGTCGTATGGCCGTAGGTAGTCCACATTCAATTCTGCCATAGTTCGGATAGCCGCTGGATATTCTTTTAACTTTTTTAAGATCTTGTCAGCCTTAGCCCTCATTTCTGGCGGAGAAGGCATCCCTATCGTGATGTACACATGAAATGCTTGGAATCTTTTTCCACCTCTATTCGTCGCCAAGTGCAGCGCAATCCCAAGGGCGAGATTCCTCATGTAGCCTTCGTCCGTCAGCTTGAACAAATTCCCGCTTATTTCAGAATGTAACAAACTTCCTAAATCGTCTTTGACGCAGAAGATCCTTCTGTTCACTGGATTGTATATATTCGGCGTCAGTTGGGGCCGAACGTTTTTAATAAGATTTTCCAAGAACATCTTTAGTTTCTTTGCTGCGCTATAAACCCTGTCATCTCCCAACGTAAATTCTATAGGCACATTTATCACCACCGGTGGTGGTGGAGGCTGAGCTGCCACCGGTGGTACCGGAGGTGGCTGAGCGGGAGGCAACGCCGCCATCTGTTGAGTTCGTAATGAATTATCAAGAATCGCAAATTCAAATATCTGGTTAATTTTGCGTGTACATGAGAGTTCACTACTTACGTTCCCTGTATATTTATATTTATTTTTATTGTTAAAAAACAATTAAAAAAGTATTTACCCGTTAATTTTAATATTTGATCATTTAAAGCTTTTTAATTTTTTTTATTAATAAATTTATTAATTTATTAATTTTGTTTCTTTAAATTTTTTAATAACCTTTTTTTTTCTCAAATTCACATTTTACTTTTCTTTTTAATTTTTTTTAATTATAATTATCTTTTTACTTTTAAACATATAATATATTAAATTTATTTTATTTAATTTACTTTTTGTAAATATGAAAATCAAAGTTATCAAATGTTAAAATTATAATGTAAATATGAAAACCAATAAAAAATGTTAGTGTGAAGTTAACAATTTTATTTATCATGTACATTTCTTCCGTCTCATCTCAATCTTTACATTTTAATTTTGGGCAACCTATTTCAATCTTTATGTATATCCCTTTTTGGTATATGAGACCCCTCTAAAATAATTAGTATATCAGGGACCCACCTTCAACATTAATACACCTACTCATTTTACATTAAATATTTATACTCCCTCCGTCCCGGGTATTTTTACCCCTTTGTACGGGCACGGAGATTAGGACGTGTTATTTTTTTAATATATAATGTAAGAAAAAATATGGATAAATTAGTAATTTAAAAAGAAAAAGTAAATAAAGTTGTGAGAAATGATGAATAAAGTGTAAAAAGGTAATTAAAGTTGTTGGGATTGTAAAAAGTAGGTAATAAAATATTATTTATTTTTATCAAAAATGAAATGGGTAAAAATAAGTGGGACACCCCAAAATGGAAAGTGGGTAAAAATACGTGGGATAGAGGGAGTATATTTTTTTACCCACTATCCATTAAAATACTCCATCCGTCCATAAACAAATTCACACTTTCTATTTTTGTCTGTCCCATAAATAAGTTCACACCCCCAAATAAGGAAATATACACAAATCAATAACTTTATAAAACACTTTAATTTCAAAATTGTCACCCCATTACAACTCAAATAACTTACTTTATAATTTATTTATTACCTAAAACTATCAAACTACACCTAAAAGTAAACTTTTTCTTAAACTTCATATTTACATTAACTTTGAATTTTTCTTTGGAATGGAGGGAAGTAAACTTTTTCTTAAACTCCATATTTACATTAAATTTGAATTTTTCTTTAGGACGGGGGAGAACTATATTTCTTACTCAAGTATACTCCATCCGTCCCGCCCATATTGCACCGTTTACTGTAGCTTTTGTGAGAGCTTTATGCAATCAAACGGTGCAGTTTGACCGGGACGAAGGGAGTAGACATGTACCAAAAAAATCGAAACCGGCGATTTGAACCTGAGAATCGCCGGTTTTAATCGAAACCGGAATCGCCAGTTCCAGAATCGGCAAAAACAAAACCGAAACCGAATATAATCCGATTTCGGTTCCTCATTCCTCGGGAAAAAAACTGGCGGTTCCGGTTTTTCTAATTTTTTCTTTACGTTTTTATGCTAAAACCAAAAAAAAATTAAAACCAGAACCGGCGATTTCGATTTGGAACTGAAACCTTCCTACCTTCGATACAGCTCCGATTCCCCATTTTCGGGAATCGGGCCGGTTCCGAGCCGGCGTGCAAGTCTACTCAAGTAGAGTATGTTTGTTTTAAATCACACTACAACATATTAAAATCATATTTTAATTCATTATTTATCCGACTTTTGAAAAACATACTTTAACTACATATAAATATACTTACCTAAATAACAATGATACTAGGTTTGTTAACCGAGACAAGCGAGCCGTATCCAAGTTACGCCACCGTCACCTTGTTTCTCTCATTGGCTATTGTGAGAGAACGGTCAGAGATTATATAGGTCTATGAATACATGGCAAATAGGCCACTTCGAAGCCATCTTTATGGTACAGATCTAGGAGACAAAGGCTTGAGATTTATATTGGTGCAGCTAGGGGGATTCACAACCTCCACACTGGAGCAGCTCAAAGTATTTTCACCAGTGATGTGAAAACGACCAATATACTTTTGGATGAAAATTTTGTTGCAAAGGTGGCCGACTTTGGACTCTCTAAAACTGGTCCAGCTCTAGATCAGACTCATGTGAGCACAGCTCACTAAGAAATCAGATGACTACTCATTAGGGGTAGCTCTTATGGAGGTGATGTGTACTAGACCAGCTTTGAACCCTGTTATTCCTCAGCTGTGTGGCAACTTTCTATGGCCTTGTATTATACTAATTTTATTGTTTATAAATTACTAGATCATTCCTCATATTTGTGTTTTTAATTGCATGTCTCGTTCAAAATTTATATCATTTATTTGATCATCCCCATTAAGTTGAACTTGTGTGACATTTCTAACATCCTGCAAGGTGCTACAGGTTCTATAGGGTGACATTTCTTACATGGAAATGCATAAATCATATTCCAGTCCTATTAAGTTCTTTCTTTAAGTCAGACAGACTCACTTTTGATTCATGGAAATAAGCAGAGGCATTCCCCTCCCTTTTAAAATGAGTGGTAGTAGCTATAAAATATTACTCCCTCTGCCCCGGGTATTTTTACCCGTTTGTACGGGCACGTAAATTAAGAAGTATTGTTATTTTAATATATAATGTAAGAAAAGTTAGGATAAATAGGTAATTTTGAGAGAAAAAGTAAATAAAGTTGTTGGAAATGATGAATAAAGTGTAAAAAAATAAATAAAGTTGTTGGGATTGATGAATAAAGTGTAAGAAGTAGGTAAGAAATATAGTGTATTTTTGCCATTTATGGTATGAGCAAAAATACGTGTGACACACCAATATAGAAAGTGGGTAAAAATACGTGGGACGGAGGGAGTAGTTGTTATTTAGGTACAAAGAGATGGTACCTATCATACTCAAAATTTTCGTAGGAAATACCATAAGACTATTTGCGCTTCCAAAAGCCAACAGGGAGGTCATGCCAGCCTGTCAAACAAGAGAGCTTAATATAATCATCCGGAACAAAAACAAACTGGAGCAACACTGTCTTCACATACAGAAAACTTATGAAAAACCTCAACATACTTTCTAATTTACAGTTGAAAACCTGAATGTGTCATGGTCATTAAATAAAATATAAAATGCAATTCTAGGCTTTCATTTGAGCAGCACAAATAACAGTAAGGTATTGGTCAATATGCAATTCTTAGAAACACAATTTTAATCCAGGAAAGTTCAATACGATTTTAAGAAGAAACTTGGTAACATTGATATTTTGATTAATTTGGCAGTGATCAAAATTAGCTAAAGCGTGTAATATATCATCAAATGCAGCATTCATATGCACATATGCATAATTTGCAGTACTCACACGCACTTACTTCACCAAGTAGCAACTCATAAAATCAGATCTACCGTATTGACAAATTGGACAAAATTGCAAGCAATTGGTCTATGCATGACTAACTTGGCATTCTACAAGAATCGACCAAAAAGAAAACCATTGGTAAGTGTTGGCATTTGGCCTATAGGAAATTGGCATACCAAAATACTGCGGCCATTCAATTCATTCGAGTCTGAGCCTTGTTTTCACAAGCAATGCAATAATAGATCATTCTGCCTCCCTACTGCAAAGCATAAGGCAAAAGTACATCCATCCTCCCATTAGCCAGCATTTGCTCTGTATCAGTCAAAACCTCACGCATCACGGGGTCTTTATGCTCTTTTAGGTACTGCAAAAACAAATATATACCTAATTTTTTCTGAGAAATTATGTGTTAAAATCCAATACATCTTTATCTATCCACGAAAAATATTTAAAATTAGGAACTACTGCAACTTAATTATAATAATGACACCAGTATCCAGCTTGCACTCCCACACTCTTGGAGAGAGGAGGAAGATGGGTGCCTGAGACAAAAAGTTTCTCCTCAATTGGTCTAGCAATAAAAAACATATGATGTTTGAAGTTCATAAAAAACATATCACTTACCAAGGTCCAACAGGTTATCTAACAACAACTATCGCAACACATTATCATTGCAAAAAGGAAACCAATTTTAGGAAACAAGAGAAACTCAATATATAAACAAATTAGTATGAATAAAAAAAATTTCATAAGAAACAAAAATAAATCAACATAAGACTCAAGTGAAACTCACATAAAAAAAATTAAAAAATCAATCCGTAAATGTAGTCAAGCAAGCGAAGACTATGTGCAAGGCAACCACAAATGAATTAGAAGAAATAGTTGACAAAGACATACAAGTAAAAGAAATCAAAATTAGGAACTTCAACTTAGAATTGTAGGATAATATAGGCTGAACTCTTTTCATAAATAGAAGATCTATGTGCCCTCAAATTGAAAGTATTAAGCTGCAAGGTTGACAACCTGCAAACTTAAGAAAACCATCCAAGCATATAATAAGCAAAAACATGGCGTCACATTAGCATAGCATAACATAACTTAAACCAATTCAGGAATCGATCTTAAACTTAATAACAGACAACAACACAAAAACCCAACCAACTCAAAATTATCATCATTCAATATTTTTGGACCTCAACCACAGGTGTATAACTAATATACCATATGATTTGTAATTCGTTTATGAATAACTTGCGCCTATTGGCAGCCAAGATTCTATGTGCAAAGCAGCGGCGCTAAGGAATAAGAAGAAACAGTTAGCTAAGAAGACATTTCAAATAGAGTTTTCTATTAAAATTGCATAGGCTTAGCACAGAAGCAGAGATAAGGTAATAAAGAGACAAGTAAATTACAGAGAATCTGACAAAATCAGCAGCATACAGTTCTATTTAATAACTTGGACAGTGTAATCCCCAAAGTAGAAAAGGTATAGCAAGTCTATCTGATAAAGCGGATATGTATATCAATGAGCCTGCAAAAATGAAAGAGAACATGGTTTAGCTATTGCAAGGAGACAGCAATATACTTGCATAATTTTTAAGTACACTATGTGATTTTTAATTGGCTCTGCTGCTAACGTTGTCACCTTTAAACTTCTCCCAAGGTACACCAGGCTTGCTGTTGTTAAAGTTTCCATATGCTAGGTTGATGGTTTATTATAATTGTTTTTATTTATGTTGAACTGAAATGCTTTCATTAGTTATACTATTATCCCTGGTGTTCTGTTTTGAACATAGAGGCTGCAAAAAAACAACAGCAAGCCTGGTGTACCTTGGGAGTAATAATAATTATAAAAAAAAAAAAAAACAAGTTGAGGAAGAAGCTGATTAGTAAACCAAGTTAAGAGAGCCAATTTTACCACTGATGGGATATAAATGATCCTGCAGTCCTCCATTGGCCATAAACTCATAAATGAGAAGTTTGTGGCTGCTTTCTGAATAGCAATCTATCAATGAAAGCAAATATGGTGAAGAAACATACAAAATCCTTAAGAGTGATGGGAAAGCTGGTCGGGATACGGCCTCCAATGTGGTTGTTGCTCAAATTTTTGCTCTCCAAAAGACAAATCTTTCATAAGCTGTCTCAATGGTCAACACCAAATTTCATTCGGAAAATGAGCAACAGGTTATTCAAGAAACACATATAAAACATGAACGAAAATCTACAAGAAAGAAAGTGATTCCAAATGACTGAATTAAGTGCGACTCATATAACTATAATTGAGGCGAACAATCACAGTTCATAAATCAGTTCACCACCCAATTTTGCACCATTCAGATTTCTATCAATCACAACAAAGTATTTCAATTCATAAAAGAGTTCACTCACATCATACATAATATAGGAATGAGAATGTAAGAATCTAATGTCCCAGTAATATTTGCATTCACTCATTTCACCCCTTGCCAACTGGGAGGCCCACAAGAGTCTTCTCCAGGAACCCATCCAAGAAGTAAGGGAAGGCCAAGAGAATGATGTATCTAAGTTAATGCAAAAACTGGCAACAACCTTTCTAGTATAAATCTGTTAACACAACATGATACAGGATTAACTTATTCAAGAAAATAGTTATCTTAAACTTAACCGAACTCTTACACCAACGAGGCTATAGTACAAAGCTCAAATTATTATTTATTTGCCATCGTTTTGGTCATGAATCCCCAAATGAGAGGTTGAGCAGAATTATCACTATAAGACCGAGAAACCGCATCATTAGTTTTACACATGTTTCTTGATTCTTCAAGAATCTTGCTGACTCAGAAAGAAAAATACAAGAATTAAATTTCAATTCGAACAAACCTTCACTCAAAACGAATCTAGAATAATGAAACAAAAAAACTGACACACACAAAGTAAAAAAATTTAAGAATCTGAGGCACTTCAGTAAAGTAAATTTTAGTCATGCACAAACCTCAAGATTTAGTGGGGAGTGTTCAAAAGAAGACACCTTTAACTGAAAATGCACAAAACAAAATACGCGTTCTTGAAAATCAAAGTAACAAGCAATAATCAGACGGCTGGTTGACGGTGTAACCGTGTAAGAATGATTAGGATGTTGAAAGAGAAGTGCTTAAAAAATGGCTTCCTTCTGTTTCTTGCTTCTTTTTTTCTCCGTAATAATAATAATTTAAAAAAGCATTCACGTTTTGATGGCTTCTTTAGCTACAGCATATTACAATTCAAAACCTGGGTTCGGCCTTAAGGTAGGAAAGCTTGAATAACAAACAACTAAAAGTAAGACGTAGGATCACAACAATGAAGCAAATAAATGCGTGCATAAACAAATCATTGAGCAGATAGTGAACTTTATTGGATGAGGAAACTCCCCTAAATTGCAGTTCATTCAAGGACAGGAATTAAAAGAAACATGCACCCAATATGCAGTCTTTCACGGCCACCAAACAAAGAACAATACATGAATAATATAATCATCCATTCAAGCAAAACCTTGAGCTACAAAATTCTAATTCCTAGGTAGTGGAATATATTACCTTGGTCGGTGCGTCAATGCTAACCCAGAAGGGTTTAGTGCACAGCAGGTGCGACGCCACGAAATTTGGCAAAAGGAACAAGTAACAAGATCCTTACATAAAATTGGGAAAGAGAGAATATGCAGTGGAATCGGAGACACAAAAACGAGCGTACAGTAGAGAAGAAGTACCCAGCCGGTGCGATTAACACCGATGGGTTTGTTGTAGCAATTGTGAGCGCAGAGAAACCAGAGGAAAAAAAGCAGAAACGAGCGGAGGGAGAGCGGCTTCTGACGAGGGTGAAGTGAGATGGAGGCGGAGGGGCGGGGGCGGAATAGTGCGACACGTATTTGAGAAGTGAGGATTGGGTGACGCGTGTGAATTCTTGCAACCTAAGGTTGTTTTATGCAACGGAAAATACTCACTCTGTCCCTTTATACGTGTCCATTTTGTCATTTTGTCCCAATAAAAAATATTTGTTTCATTTTTTGGATTGATTTGACACACATGTGGCCCACAATCAACACTAATACAACTAACCACTACACATTAAAATATTATTTCTCTCACCTCATTATACATTAAAATATTATTATGCTCTTTAATCCACGTATAAAAAGCAAACGAATACCTATTAGCGAAACGGATGGAGTATTTTTAAAAACTACTCCCTCTGTCCCGAACTTATGTTCACAGGCAGTCTGGAACTGTAGATACGAAGTTTAAGAAAAAATATTTTATGATCAATTTTATTGACTTTTTAGAGGTATTGTGATATTTTTAGTTAATAAATAAATTATAAAGTATGTTATATGAGTTAGGTGAGAGTGGTATTTTTGAAATTAAGATAACTTTTGAGGTTGTTAGTTAATATGGAGTTTCCTCTTTCGGGTGGTGAACATAAGTATGGGACGGACGAAAACAGAAAGTATGAACATAAGTATGAGACAGAAATAACCTTTATTATACACGGCGTCTTACTCAAAGGTTCTCATTTTCCCTTTTATTTAGTAAAAGAGTCGTATTAAAGGTATATATATATATTTTTTTAAATATATGGGACCCATACACATTACTAATACAATTAGGGGGCGCTTGGTTAGAGGTATTAGGGAAGGGGAATGGAAATGAGAGAGTATTGACTCTCATTCCTTATGCTTGGTTAGCTTGGTTAGGGTAATGGGAATCCAAATCCCTCAATCATTCACATACATTCAATATACACCCCCACCTGGCCACCCCTCCAATCACTTTCATTCCTATTATCATTACCCTCATCAATGATTCTTATTACCATTGACATTCCGCAATTTGAACCAAGCGGCTCCTTAATGTATAGGACCACACACCCCACTAATACAACTACACACAACACATTAAATAATAAAATTCCTTAATCTATTTGCAAAAGGTATATATTCGCCTATCTAGCGGGTTGAGGGAGTATATAATATTATGTCACTGTTTTCATAATCTATATTCCTCGTAGGATCATGGCTTATTCTTAGAGTATAGTCTTAATTCTTTTTCCTTATTTTCCCATTTTAGTAAAAGGACCCCACATATGCCTATCATTCATTACTAATACAACTACCCACTTCACATAAAATAATAATACTCTTTAATTCACATACAAAAAATAAATGGGGACATATGGCCGGGAGGGAGTGAGTATCTTATTTGGAAATTAAAAGGTAGGCAATATTCGTTGGTGTAAATATTAGTCTGTACCTGCATTATTGCCTGATAATACTCTTGTTTGACGCACTTGTTTAATTAGAAGTCAATTTTATCCTTGGATGCACATATCCGTCGGATAATACCCTATTGGGTACGGATAAGGTATGGTATTTTATATTTCGGGTAGGGTAGTACCCGCACAGCATTGAAATGTTGAGGGTAAGGGTAGGGTATGAATTTTGTAAAACATCCGATTACCCTACCAGATTACTCATTTATTTATTACGCATTATATATTTTACATAATATATATTATATTTATATAATAACATATTTATATCTTTATATTATTATTATTATTATTATTATTATTATTATTATTATTATATATAATAAGACAATATTTACTATCTATCCAAGATTAAATCTTACCCCCAAACCAATTACTTCAGTTAGGATAACTTTTATGCTTTAATCTCTGCGATTTACTTTTGCAATTAAATCTACACCATTGAATTATCCCACGCACTTACACAAAGCCTAATTTTGATTTTGATCTATCTGCATCGATTCTACTGCCTCATTTCTTCAGATATTTCAGACAAATCAATTTTGTCAACTCTGCGAAACACTAATCGATCAAACATAATGGTTATCCTATTTTTGAGGAACGCCGTTTTATGAAGACTATGGAGAAGATTTAGAGAGAGACGAGCACACGTAGGGTTTATCATATTTTGGAGGTACACAACAAGGGATCTTCAATTGTTTGCTTTGCGGTTCCCTTAGGTTATTTTCTTTCTATATTGATTCATCTTCATCTTTAATTTTTATGATTTGATTTGTATTGTATAAATCCTTGATTCTGGGCAAGCAGTGTATTCTGATGTAGACAAAGGGGGCCAACATTCCCCCACCGGCGACGTTGTTTGAGGAAATGGGGTTCTCACTGGATGTGATGAAAAACATACAGAGTTGTGAGTACGTTCACACCACTTCAAAACCAACGTGTACAACGAAACGATCGACGGTAAAGAACATGTTGCCCATCTATTATTTCTTCTTTACTTCACCTTGCAGATTTCCTTCTATCACGACCCACGCGGTCCTCGGCACATCAACAACAAGCCTCTGAAGGGATGATCAGAAGAAGAACCAAAAGATTCTAGGTCTGTTTTCCTTCATTCTTGACATTTTTTTTTCTCTTTTTTAAGATTGATGAACATGTGCAGAGGGAAT
Source organism: Pogostemon cablin (assembly GCA_023678885.1). NCBI lineage: Eukaryota > Viridiplantae > Streptophyta > Magnoliopsida > Lamiales > Lamiaceae > Pogostemon > Pogostemon cablin. The sequence continues at coordinate 23,775,773 of CM042955.1, forward strand.
TTATCAACTATAGGCCCTTGAAGCACTCCAATATTATCAGATTCAAAGAGGTAACAGTACTGTTAGTCTCTTTTGTTCCAATTATGTTGATCTTGTGTAGGAAGAGACAGAAAGAGGGAGGGAGAGAGATTAAACCAAGATGATGCTATTTATTTTTTTCCATCACTCTACTGTAGATTTCCTATCACGACCCACGTGGTCCGCAGCAGATCAACGAGTAGCTTATAACGGAATGATCAGAAGAAGAACCAAGAAATAATTACTAGGTCTACTTACCTTCAATCTCTACTTTTTTTTATCTTGTTTTGAAGATCGATGAACATGTGCATATATAGTACTGAAATTAATACACTCTGTAAATCGTCATTTGCTTTTAAAGAATCTATATGGACATTAAGTACTTCTATTTTCCAAAATAGTGGACATGCTTCATAAAATGATTTAAATTGAGTTGTGATTCCATATTATCCTTACAAATTTATATTCCATGTAGGTCTATTTTAGTATTTTTTTTTTATATTATATTTTTTATATCAAAGAGCTGACGGTGTAATTCTATAGATTAGGTAGAAAAATTCAAGGATCTTTCATAACTTATTTTATTTTGACAATCTACCTTTAATATTCTACGCGTAGGACTCTTGAAGGGAATCAAGGCAACAGCTATAAATATTTCTTGATGGCCACTGCAATCAGCAGTGGAGGCCTTAAAATTATAAAGGTCATATTGGTTTATTTTTTTAATTTTAAATATGGTTATATATGTTTTTCATACTATTGGTAAAGATGGTAATATATATGTTTGAATTAATGTGAATCATCTAGGGGTGGACGAAAATACCGAAATATTGATATACAGCATTTATCGTACCGGTATGATATTTTCAAAAATCGATATATCGGTATATACCGGTATACCGAACTGTTAATTAAATTAATATTAATACTAATAATTATAAATAAATAAATAAATATATATATATATATATATATATATATATATATATACTAGTATAAAACCCGCGTATTACGCGGGATGCAAGTTATAATTTTATGTAAAATGTTTTTTAATTTAATATAATGATTTAATTATTTAATTATAGTCTTCTATAATATTATTTATATATTTAGAAATTACTTCTACTATAATCTTTTCTTAATATAATTTAAAATTCTGATGCAATAAACATTCCATAAATAAAATTATTCAATGTTATTAAAAACTTCTCTATAAACAACATTATGTATTGAGTTACACACCTTACCATCTTCATCTAAGCATAGAATTTTTAGTCCACTTCGACATTTTACTCTTGAAACTGCAACGTATAACTGTCCATGCGTGAAAACGGGCTTTGGGAGATATATTCCAATATGTGAAAGTGACTGTCCTTGGCTTTTTATTGATTGTCATTGCAAAACACAATAAAATAGGGAATTGTCTTCTATTAAATTTCACCATGGTGCTATCGTCAGATGGAGTTAAAGACATCCTTGGTATGTAAACAATCTTCCCAACATTTCGCCCACAATTTATTTTTGCCTCTATAACGTGATTTCCTAACTTAGAGATAATTAGTCTTGTACCATTGCATAAACTGGACCTCTGATCAATATTTCTAAGAAGCATTATCGGTACTCCAATCTTTAGCTTTAGATGATGATTTGGAAGTCCTGAACATTTTATTGAATTTAGAAAATCAATTGAATAAAGATTCTCATTGCCACCTGAAACACCGTCTACCTTGCACACACTATCTGAGCTGAATATTCTCTTTCTTCACCAGGTATTAAAGACAGAACATGTTCGTTTATAGATTCAACCACTCGATGTGTTGGTGCCAGAATTGCCCTATCTTAAAAAAAGTCCAAACTTTTATACTCTGTAGAAACTGATGGATAAATGATTTCAACAATAGATGAAATAGGATCATTCACATTCTTTATTAATAAATCATCAGGAATATCAATATTTGCTCCAGTGTCACACCTTTCTCCAAGATTCTCATCACCTAATCTTAAAATCCACTTAGAAGTCCTTAGCCTCACTTCTTAATATGTTATGTGTTGAGTTTTGATTCTTCACACGCATGTTTCTTGTAAGTTGGAGTACCTTACAATGTTTCCAAAGGTAAGAAGAGTTGATAGTTGCTTAAACAATTTCTTCCCTAGAACCTTTATTTATTACGGGCAAAATTTGACGAAAATCACCACCAAACACAATAGTCTTCCCACCAAACGACAACTCTTGCATATTTCCATTAGGAGTCCTAAGTATGTCCTTTAAACTTCTATCTAGTGCCTCGAAACAATGTCTATTAGTCATTGGTGCCTCATCCAATATTATGAGTTTCGCTTTAGAAATCAATTCTGCTAAGTCTGTTCCTGGTTCAATGTGGCAAGTTGAGTCCTCATTAATATTTAGAGGTATTCCGAATCTAGAGTGGGTTGTGCGTCCACCAGGTAGTAACAATGAAGCAATTCCGCTAGATGCAATACACAAAACAATTTCTCCCTCAGAACGAAGAGCACTTGAAAGAGCATTCCAAACAAATATTTTTTCTGTTCCTCCAAATCCATAAAGGAAGCAAACACCTCCCTCTCCCGATTTTGATGCTTGTAGGATCTTATCATATGCAAAGTGTTGTTCTTCAGTTAAAGACTCAAACAATTTTTTGTGCTCTTCCCTCAAAAGATTTACATCATAGTTTTTCTCTTCCAGAATCAACTTATTAATTCCCTCACTTTCCATTGATAAATTTGGGTAAGGCATAGTTGTAAACTTTTCAAGTGAGCTGCCATTTCTCTTCAATAAATTATGTATCTCAATCAAGCATTGATTTTTTAATTCATCTTCACTTATACGCAAATCTATTATTAAAATTATTGCGTTAATGTACACACATTAATACAAAAAATAATAATAATAACCATAACTTAAGTGAAAATCTTTTATTAAAATTAAATTATTAATCTACACACATACTAATTCAAAAAGAAAATTAAATATTTAATGTAAATGCCATTCACATTATTTATTTTATAGTAAAACTTTTCAAACTTCTAATATTTTATTCTAAATTATGATGTATAACAGATATCATGTATAATTCAAAGTAAAATTAAAATAAAATCACCAATGGTTGTTAAAATTACCTGGCAAGTTGAGTATTTGTCTTCGGTTATAGAGGATGCCATCCGACATTATCTTCCATGTTGCCTTAAAAACACTTTCAGGACTACTCATACAATTAGACATTAAAAGAATGACAAATAAATTTCTAACCTCATAGCCCAAAAACTCATCTCAATTAATCCATCAATATATTCTTTATCATCTTCTAATAATCCAAGTTTATAGCAAGCATCTTTAAAGGTTGGGTATGGGATGCCATCAATTGTCCGTATATCTTCATGACACGTAGCACCTCTATTATGTAGTAAAAGTAATCCAAGATAATGAAGTTCTCCTTTACCAGGTGGTATGTGGATTAGTCGTGCAATGGATGGATGTTGTTTTCTTGGTACCCACTCTCATTCTTTAGCTTTCCATACAAATTTAGTTGGGAACTCAATTTATGTTAGTTCTCTTGCTGATTCATATTTTTTATTGCAATCCATCCATGATAGAAACATAGAATGATTTACTGTGGGTTTGCTTATCACACTCTCCAAAGAATCATCATCTTCAAATATAATACTTTGCTCATTCGGAAGATGAAAGCTGTCGTTGAACAACTGGAATTTTAAATTGAATGTCAAAGCCCAATGTTCGCCAGACTGCTTCACATGGAGATATGTAGCAGCAATTTAGATGATCTTTAATCTCATCTTCAGAGCGATGTGAATTATGATTGTCGTTATCTTCCCTTACAGAGGCTCTAACTCTATCATGACCCTTGTTAATATATTTGAATAGGTATTTGATACATCTGTGTTGGTTGCACCATTCTACATTAATGTGAGCCTCATACGTCATCAGTAGACGTCTATTGTGCAGAACAACAAATCGATTGTTCACATCCACTCCGTTTTTTTGAACTGTAGCATTGTCATTTCTTCTTCTATAAAGTGGATAGCCATCATCATCAACAATGGTATTGTCTTGAAAGTCTTTCGGAAAGTACTTTTTACATTTCTTATTTTCCACACACGGAGAGTTTCTCCCCAATGCTCCACATGGCCCGTGAATCATGTACTCAGTCACTAATTTATACAATCTCAAATTTGTCGTCTTATTAGGTATCTCAACGGATATGATTCTATCAACATCAGATGAATTTGGAATTTTATTATCTCGATGCAAGAACAATAATGTGACCATGCGGCAAACCTCTTTTTTGAAACTCAATTGTGTAAACCACTGTATAAATAGGAAAGGCAGCCAAGAAGTAAAATTTAGTAGTGAAACATAATTTGTGTTAAATTTAAATTTAAAACATGTTGATAAATTTTTATATAATTAAAAGAGCAGCCAAAGTAAATAAATAATAAATACGAACCACTTAGATTATAAAATAATATTATTTTATTTTAATTAGTAAAGGTAAATTGCATTTTTATTTTTATATAAAATATGTAATGACTTTTATAACTTTTTATTAAGTTTATGAATATAGTAATAAAATAGTCAAACATTATAATTATATGAAGTATAATTTTAGAATATATTATTTTCATTCAACCTACATATAATTTATGAAAAATTATGTAAAATTATATTTTTAATACATTTATGTAATAATTTAGAACATATCATTTTAATTTATTTAAATGTGTAAAATTTCAAAATAAATCAATTAAAGATAATGTAAATTTAATATTAGTATCCAAAAAGTACTTAAAGAATATATAATTTAAGATAATATAATATTGACATGCATTATTTATGCTAGGTTTTCAAGTTTTTGATTAAAGAAAATCTATCAGCACATGATAACTTCACCTAAATATATTTCAAGTTGTAATAAAATATGTCATATAATAATTACTGACCTGCTTGAATTTTGCCGAAAATTTCATTCTCCTTGAAGTCTGCGATTAGATTATCCAGGTTCATCTTAAATATTCTGCAAACGATATCTGGCCTATCCTCTGATCTAAGTCCTCTACTTGTTAAAAATCTAGAAATTTCTGGCCATTTAGGATTGCACGTGAAGGTTATAAATAGATCTGGATAAGAAAACCACTTGCAAATTGCCATTGCATCTTGATAATTTTGCTTCATATATCTTGATCCACCAGTAAAGGATGTGGGTATGAATCTTTTCCCTGATGAAGTAGCATTAGTCTCACCTCTATCAATAGCAGTGCGTACCGTCTGAAATTTTTCGGTTATAAGTAATCCTTGTTTATTTCTAATGAAACTTAATCTTTCAGATTCTATCATTGTATATCCATCAACCAAAAATTGCTGGAACAAACGTCCTGCATTTACTACATTCTTTGATTCATTTGATCTTTCATGTATTCGAAATGCAAAAAATTCATGCATTGTTAAATTAATCTTCTTCCTTTGTATAGATGAGGCATCTATGCAGAATTCCAATTCGATATCCATCCTCTCCATAGGGAAATAATAATGGATATTGTAATGCCAGATATGAAGGGTAGAGCTCACTAATTCTCTTCAATGAACCCTTATGTGTTTCAAGAATTATATCTCTGGATTCCATGTATACATCAATATCACCAACTATAATTGCAACAACCTCTGATGTGGAGGGAAGATTGAACCTTCTACCATCAGAAATTCTACTATCAATCAACTTGAGATTAACTTTAGCTGATTCGCATTCCTCAAATCTCTCACGTGCCATTCTGAAATTCTTTGCAAATGGATTATGCGTATCAAGCATTATCTTTATATCTCTAACAATCAAGGGATCCAACTTATCAGAGGTATCAGATGCATTCCTCCTATTTAATTGCATTGACATCAATAGTCGTATGAGTTAACAAATAAGTTCAATTTTTTTCTTTTGATGAGCAAGTATAAATACTAAAATTGTTATTAAAATGTGTTAATTTGTTTAATAAAATATCGTTATCTAAATTTCATGTTAAATTGTTTGAAATGTCATGCTTTATATAAAATAAATTCAAGAAATTCATACCTTATTGCTCGAATTCGATTAGTTTCTTTATTTTGAGTATCATAAATGTAGAGTTGAGAAACTTTTGGGGTTGATCCATCTGGTGGTAACAAACTACCAATTCTATGATAGTTTGCACCTTGTAATCGAAACACATAAGGACTGTTTCCATCATTAATTGAGTTGTCAACTTTTTCTCCCATGGAAGTGAAACTGAATATCATGTTGTAGACACGTATATTATGAATGAAATTCTTACTTCTTGGATCCATTCCAGAGAAAAGATCTCTCAATAATTTTGGTGGTTCTTTGAGTAGAGGTAGCTGGACCTTTCCACTCATACAACATGATGTGTACATTGGTTTGGCTTTTTGATTCTTCTTTGCTATTCTCTCATCGTACCAGAATAAAGCTTCACAGTGAATGCAAGTGTATATAGCATCCCCACCGTCTATGTAATCTATATATAAATAATCAAAACATCAAAATATTTCCAATAATGTTATTTGATGTCATATTTGTGCAATATAAATTCTTATGATGATTACCTTCTGCGAAGTAATTATTTGTTGTCTGCACTATGTGATCATCATCATTATGTACCTCATCCTCCACTGTAATTTTAAGATATATCTTTAGATTTCAAGTAATAAATAATTTTTTAATTATAATTATATTTTAATTTATATGCATTAAATAAAATTTAAGGAGAGATCATCTGCGCAATCATCATATTTAAACGAAACGCGCGTGATTGATTAGGGGTGTTTAATGAGATTAAATATAATTTACTGTATTGTTCATTAGAATTAAAGAGAAAAAAGACAAACCTGGTCTTTTACGTTTGCGTTTATCGTTCAATATTTGTTTCCTTAATATTCTTGCTAATTTAGAGGAAGAGTTTTCATCTGGTTGGACAAAAATAAAAAAATAATGAATAGGAAGAATCACTTTAGAAAATTCATATAATCAAAACCCTAATAAATAACTTTTTTAATTAAGAAAGATTAATTTGAGAAATATTTTTGAATAATACCAAATTAAAATAAAATTTTAGACATACCTTCTGTTGGTAACATCGTTGAGTTATTCAACTTCTGAAGTTTGTGAAATAATATAAAGTATGAGTTGGAGTTGGAGTTGAATTTTCAATGTGAAATATTCTTTATAAGTAGAAGAAGAGAGTATATATATATACACGGTAGAGAGGAGATAGGTACTACAAATTTAATTACTTATTATTATTATTATTATTATTTCTTTAAATATTTCTAAATAAGGATATCTATTTAATTTAAATTATCTCATGAATCTTTAACTTTTGAATTAATGGACATAAAAAAAAATATTCTAAATAAAATATAAAATTATTACAAAATATATATATAGAGAGAGAGGAGATATAGTTACTACAAATTTTATTATTATTATTATTTCTTTAAATCTATCCAAATAAGAATATCTATTTAATCAAAGATAATGTAAATTATCTCATGAATCTTTAACTTTTGAAGACATAAAAAGAAATATATTCAAAATAAAATATTAAATTATTACATTATATACGAATAAAAAATTACGTGGAGTCAATAAGATTTCACACCTCAGTAAATTAGATTTGGATTTATTGTAACAAAATATTATAAAATTTTATTTATATATACATATTTATATATATATATATATATATATATATATATATAAATAAAAGATTTGGATATCTGTTAATGAAAGATAATGTAAATTATCACATGAATTTTTAACTTTTGATTTAATTAATGAACATAAAAACAAAATATATACAAATAAAATATAAAATTATTATTCACAGTATAAATAATATTCTTTATTTTTAAAAATTTTTTATGTATAGGAGTTTTTCTGTGACACTACAAATCGAGTATTTTAACATTTATTAAAAAAATTTCTTTATTTAAAATTAACCTTTCCAAATTTTCAATTTTTATGACCTTTTCTTTTCTAATTTAATCTTGTTTCAAAATTTCAGCCGAAGTTTAATAACATGATAACCGGAGTTGCCAGTAAGTTTTTTTTTTAAAAAAATTCACCACCTTTGTATAAAAAATAAATGATAAGATTATAATGAAAAGTGATAAAAATTAATAAATATAACTAATAAAAAATAGTTCTACGAAACAATTTAGAAGTTATAGTAAAATATGATACTTATTAAAAGATTACTATTATTGTGCAAGAATAACAGAATTAAAATTATACTCGTAAAAAATAAAAAAATAAAAAGAACTTAATGAGTTGCTTTCACTATTATTAAAATTATACTCGTAAAAAATAAAAAAAGAATTTAATGAGTTGCTTTCACTATATATCACTCTCGACCTTCACACTAACTTTCCTTCTTTTAGTTGTTGTGAATTGGTCATCCATGATTTCACCTTCTTCATCTTCTAAATTAGTATCACATTGAGGTAGTCTCAAAGTCATGGCCTTTTCAAAATTTGCAATTAAACTCTCATCAGTTGTAATTCGATCCACATTAAATGAGTCGTTGCCATTAGCAATTGTATTACTGGTTACATGAATTTTGAACAAAAAACTCCTATCCAATAGGAGATTTAGTTCTTCAGGGAAGAGATCTTCATTGTCATCCTATATTTATAAGTCATAAACATGAATATCAGTTCATATTCTTAAAGTAATGGTTAAGTATTGCATTACATGTATAAACGGAAACTTAAATAATTAAATTCTACCTGCTCCAATTTTGTTTTTAGAAAAGCGGCACTCTTTCCAATTATGTCCATAGCTGCTTCTTCAAAGAGAAGCACTGTTAAGGTTCCGGTATCATCCATGATTTCGAGATGTATCTTGTAACTGATAAATAAATAAAATAATTATTAATTTAATGCGTTAAAATACAACTATTTTATGTTAAGTATAATTATTCTTTTTTTTTTTAATTTTCACTACAAATGTTATTGCTGAGATTGAACGAATTGGGGACATCAGATACTCCAGAGGTCACCCACCCAAAAAGAATATCACTTTAGACCTCATTGATCATGAGTATGAATTTTGAGATAAATTATTAAATTATAATTGTATAAATATTTTATTATTTTATTTTCAATATTACATATACATGTTTTTATGTTTTATTTACATCTTGCAATATATATTTTATATAGGGGAAACATCATCCAATGTACTCTTTGGGAAAAGTTTGCTGATCTTTTTGTGGAGTACTCTTAAGTCATTGCAACCTGGTGTCATCGTACTAATCTTGCAGTTTGCTAGAATTTCAGAACGGAATGGTTAGTTCTTTGATCCATTATTATTAATTATTAATGCTTTTAATTTGAATAATTGTGTTCAAAATTTTCTTCTAATGTCATTTAAATTTATCTCTACAGGAACTTTAAAGCTTACAAATTCTTATTACGCGACAAAAATATTTATGGATGATGATATTGAGCAGATTTTGAATTATAAAACTAGGTTAATTTGGTGTTTATTATATATATATATCACGGCAACTTACCAACACAATTGGGCCTCTCCACTTTATTTTGTATTATTGAATTGATTGGAACAAATTCAAAACCATGCGAAGGAATACTGACTGCATCACACGATCTAATTGAAGTATATTCATGGAATATAAGAAAATAACTATGTTTAGTCATTAAAAATTCTCCTTTTTGTGGTTCAATATTAAAGTTTGAAATAGCTATGATGCTATTTTCTTTTAAATTTTGCGCATGACATCTATTGATTGCTTTCTTATATTTGGCAATTCCTTCAATCTTCGAACCCTATGACATCAATATCAATTGAAATAATAAATTAAAAAAAAGAGTAATATAAATTGAAATAATAAAACTAATAAAATACGGACATAAAAGTATATATAATTATACAAATACCTCCTCATCAATAAGAATCACTTTTAAACATGCAACTTCCTTGGAATTAGTTTGAAGTGGAATTGACCATTGACCAATAACCCTAACTCTTATAGTCCACATCTCCTTAGAAGGTTTAAGATCTGCAATACTTGATATACGTGAAGACATTACAATAAGTATATAGTAAAAGAGAACGAAGAAGACGTATAAATAAAGATGGTAATTAATTAATCTAAGAAGAAAAACGATAGAAAATAACGTAATAAGACTCGAAATATATATACTATTGTAGTAGATGTAAAGAATCTTTGCCATATATATCTCTTTTATCTACTTAATATATCGCTTTTATCTCCTACTTAAATAATGATTAATATAATAAATATATATACTATTGTAATAGATGTAAAGAATCTTTATTGTATATATATCTCTTTATCTCCTAGTTTTTATCTCCTAGTTAAATAATAATTAATATAATAAATAATTAATAAATAATTAATAATATAATATAATAAATAATTTAAATTAAAAATTAAAATAATTGAGATTAATTCTTGTGACGACACCTCATCAAAATAAAACTCTCCTTTAATATATTAAAAATATATATATAAATATACTAAATTAATTTAATATTTTAATTCATTTTAAATTATTACTTAAGGATTCTAAATCTAATTCATAATAGATTAGAAAGGCAGAAGGGAACCGAACCCTATTTTCCCTCAATCCCTCGTGTCCAGGGGCGGATGGATGTGGGGCAGCCCGGGCTCAAGCCCAGGGCTGCCCCCAAAAAGCCCATTATATCATATGTAAATAATTTATAAATAATTTGTGTTTTTAAGTTTAGCCCACCCTAAAAATATTTTCAGCCCACCCAAATGAAGCTAAAAAAATAAATATATCTTCTTTCTTCTTTGTGTTTTTAAGTTTAGCCCAACCCAAAAATATTTTAAATCCACCGAAATGAAGTTAAAAAATAAATATATCTTCTTAAATTATAGTATATATATATATATATATATATATATTATTTTTTAATTATTATTATTATTTTTTATTTTCTTCAATAAACTTAGCCCACCCCACCTCGATTTTCTGGATCCGCCACTGCTCGTGTCTTCCCCATTTTCCATTCCCGCACCTTTAACGATCTTTGCATCCGTCTCTACCTCCGCGTCTGCCTTCGTCTCCACCTCCACCTCTGCTTCCATGTCTGTCTACATATCCGCCGCTTTCGCCCTTACCTTTAATTACTCCATCCCTGGTAATATTATTTTCTTTAAATATTTTACTTATTAGTTGACTGAAATTATGGAAATTGAAAGTATATACATACGGAAAGTTTATGCATACTGTGATTCAAGACTTCAAGTAATGGAAATGGAAATTAAGTTTGGTTAATCTGGAAATTTGGAGTTGTGCAGAAAAGGGCGGCTATGGTAACAACACAATGCCAACTGTGATCTTCATCATTGTTCCAATCGTTCAAAGTGTAATACTCTTCTTTTTTTTTTATTCTTTTTTTTTTTGCTGTTTGGATACTTAGCATTTTTAGGCAAATGATAGATTGCAGCTGTATTTTTTTATTTTTTCCGGTATGAATCGGTATATTAGCATGAAAGTTGAAACAACGTTTCGGTATTCGGTAAAATTTGATATTGCTTATAAGTATACCGAAATTTCGGTATACCGAAATTTTTGGTACGGTATCGATATACATTTCTGCATACCGAAATTTTCGGTACGGTATGCTTAAAAATTTTCTGTATACCGTACCGTCCAGCCCTAGAATCATCCAAAATCTCAAGATCACAATCGATTAAAAAATGTTGAGTTTTTTTAGAAGATAATTTAATTAGATAATAATGAGTAACTAAGCCTTGAAATTTGTTGTTTTATTTTTGATATGGCAATAAATCTCATTCTTTTATTATCTCACAATATAATTGGTTCAAGTAACAATAGAGTTAATAATCCTGTTCTTTAAATAGCTTCATTCAGTTATTAAGCACATGCTTATTTTATTATGAATTCAACTCATACATTAATTTATGTCCTGCAACAAAAAAATCCACTAAATATTAGTTAGTTTCTTGACCTTAATACCATATTTGATTGCCTTATTCATTGATTGTAGAAAGTAAGAGGTTGTCTGTTCTCTTTGTCGATTTTGTTTTCTATTAAAATCCTTTGTAAATTGGTAGGCTTTGGCAGAAATAAGCTTCAATTGCAGTTTCCTATACTGGAGTGACATGGTGTTATGTGCCTACATGATTTGATTGCGTAGTTTGTTTTCTTTGGGCTTGGTTTTCAAAATCTCTAAATTTTTCATCTCTCTTTAGCGGTTGTGCTTGCAGACTGTACCTGCTAATATGAAGCCTTTCTTGAATAATTTGATTGAGAAAACTTGTCATGGTCAAACATAAATTGGGAATGAAATACAAATGTTATTATACTCATTTACTGAAAGTCTAAGACAATTGAATTTCTCAGTATTAATAGTAGTTCGTAATGTACAGATATTAGTGAGAAGACTAATTTTTTTTCCAGGTTATCTGGTTTTGTGGATCATACATGAACTTATAGGTACCTTACCTAAAACTAGCTTTTGTGTGATTTGCTATTTTAATTCTCAAATTTTTATTTTTATTTTTTGTTTTAAAAATTTTTTTGCAAGGTCACAACATCTCAATGTGGTTTTTTGATTTGAGTTTTCACCTATGACTACTATCACTGGTGCTCCTGAAGCTATGTTATGGCATGACATGATAACATATGATTTAGCTTTTATTATACATTTGTTTTGTTTGCATTACAACTTACGTTAGTTTACATTAAAAAAATTTGTGTTGTGGAGAACTCATATTATTCATATATTTGATTAGTTTTTACTAATCAGGTATGTTTCAACCCAATATTAGATGATTATTCGTATAAAGAATTTATGTTAATTTTAAGAGTGAGGCTCCTGTGCACCCGGGCAGATTCTGTGCGCCTTTACAATTTTCATGCCCCTTTACAATTTAAATCCCTAGCAATACATAGGTTTAAATAGGATTGGAGGGGAGGGTTGTGTTCACATGGGGACACGGAGCATCTTTCCGTGTCCCCGGGCGCACGGGAGCTTTTGCCTAATTTTAATGCTTAATTATGTTCTTTTTTGGAAAATTCTGCACCTTTTTCTTGATCAGGTACATGAACTTGAGGAGATCCCTTAATATAGGAGACATACCCACGTTCAAGTTAATTTAGTTAGTAGGACATAGCAAATTTGCAGAAATGCCTTTTGAGTTATTTTACAAGTTCATGTCCAAAATCAAAAGAAATCATTGTGTATTTCGGACAGGTAAAATTGTATGTTTGTTTGGTGCATATATTCTATAATTATTAAAATTGCCGGATTCGTTCGGGTGGGATTTTTTTATTTTTTTAGTAATATATCGAGTGGCTATCGTGTGTTTCAAATATAGTTGAAAGTATATGTTCATTTTGTAAAATTTTATGTGCATTAGAGTATATTAGCAAGATGTATATCATACTGAGCTTTTCATTAATAATCTGTTTTTATATAAAAAGGCATGTTTCACTGATTAAGGAATGCATTTACATCATCTAATGAATAATATTGGGATGATGTATATCAGTAGCATATATACTAAGCTTTTCTTTTAAGAAAATTACGTGCGTTATTTTATAGTAACATACTTTAATTTTAAATAGACAACTATTTTTCACATATAACATAATTTATATATTTTATTTATTACTTAAAAATATAAAATTACTCAAATCAAAAAGTGAGTTCTTAATTTAGTAAAATTGAAGATGAAAATGAAATGAAGGTAGTGTGTTTTAATAATTACGACTCTATCCCGTGGTTTATGATACCAAGGTTATATTTTTTTATATTCGAATAAACAAAGGTTATTTGTATTTAAATAAGGTGAGGTTATAACTCAAAAATTTATAAATTCAAATAAAAATATATAAATATATACATATTTTTTAAATGATTAACATAAAAATATCAACTTAAAAATATAAGGTAAATAATTGTATTATATTTTCTACCGTGTAATGCATGATATAGGTAAAAAGTTAATTTTCTCTGCCTACAAATTAAAAGTGATGGTGTGAAAGGTAAAAAATAATGCATCTTAGAATTAGTTTTGTTAAGAGAATATGACATGGTGTAAAAGTATATTTTTTCTAATAAAGATTTATAATTGAATCAGTTTTGAAATTACTAAAAATAAATTTTGTTATTGAATCAGTTTTTGGAATCATTAAAAAATTATACTTTCTTTGTCCACCCACAAGGTTGGCATTTGTTATTTGCACGTGTATTAATGAATATTATTATTTAATGCATAATAGGTAGTTGTAACATAATAGGTAGTTGTATTAATGGGGTGTAAGGATCCTATATTTTAGATGTATAATGATAATTACTGATGTGTGTGGGTCTCATAGGTTTAAAAAAGAAAATGAGATGTTTTGTGTGTACGCCCAAAATGGCAAAATGAAACCTTGCTGACGGACGAATAGAGTACATATCACAACTTCAAAGTTCCAAATAACAACTAATAATTATATTCAAGCAAAATTCTAAAATTTTAAATAAAATACAAATACTATTGTGATAACCTAATCTCGTGCATCAAATGGGAGGTTCATATACCCACAATCATTTTCTTTATATGCACGCCGGTATAAATAAAATTCTCAATAAAAAACAATCATTCATTTTAAATCCTATAAATTTACATAATAAATTAATACCATTATTATAACGTCTTTCCGTGCATCGCACGGGTTAAACGCTAGTATATACTTAAATTACTAAATATACTTCATTTTAGACAATTTCACCCTTTTCAATTAAAAAGCATTTATCCTTCAAATTACATGCATGTTATTCACTCCCTCTCCATACAAGAACGAAAGCAATAACATCTTTCATCATGCATTTTTGCAGATCCCTAATACACTCAAATCATGTTCATGAGAAATGAAAGAGCTTTCAGTAGCTATAAGAGTATTTGTAATTAAATGACAACAAAATATACAATACTCAATCCTAATAAGAATGGTCTCATGTTCAATGCATTACAATAATGACTACAACATGTACTTATTCATGGTAAATTATTGCTTATGATAAACATTTATGATCACGTGGGAGATTTTTTGGGCTACCTTACTGAACATAAGTTGAAAAGAATGAATATCGATGAACACAAATATTGTGTTTCATTTCCATGGAGATGATTTGAGGAGATTGTGGTTTACTTTGAATTGCTAGCTTTATTAAATTGCCCAACTTTATTTATTACATATTATTTCTCCTTTTTTTTAAGTTAAACATCCATCAATTTTTTTGAGGGTGCTTCGGGAAAAAAAAATGGTATGATTATTGTGAGATTATTCATTTTTAAATTCATTGGTTTCTTTTTCTCTCTATCTTGAATTACATTGTGTGGGTTGTTAAGAACATATGAAGTGCACGTCCGACTTTATTGATCTATTATTATTATTTTGAGAACCATAATGTTGTACGTATTTGTATTCAAGTAGTTATTATTATCATGATTACTATAGATAATATTAAGGTCATCCCATTGTATTAGTTAATAACGTAAAAAATGGGAAAAATGAAACTGTTTTTGGCCTTTTATAATTTTAAAGGTGTGTTGGCTTTACCTATGACAGATTTGTACATGGAGGTTGCTTATAGGTTTAGGGATTGTAGAGACTTTTGTGAGTGAATTTTATTGAGCTTTTATAATTTAAAAAAAAAACTTATAATCTCATAAAAAATATGAGGAATACATTTTACAAAATGACCACACTAATGAATCAAATAGTGAATTAACGTCTAAGAAGTAGTGGCTGAGATAGAGCAGACATGTGATAAGCTTGAGAATAGTTTTTGAGAAAGATTAGATTGTTCAAAATATGTATACTCAACTGCACAGGATGACCACAATGTTCTACACAAATGTGTTTGTGTTGTAATAGAGCACACCATTGAACATTAATTTTTTTTTTATGCATCTTCCGAACTTTATCTTGATTTTTGCATACATTGCAAGTTTTAAACTTGTGATTGTTGGTCTGATTTGAAATTAGATTTGTATTTTAGTGTCAGTGAAATTTTATCAATTTAGAGTCTTAATACTGGGAGTTTTTAGTATGGGTGTTTAGTACTTACAATTTTCTTAAAAAAACATATCTTATAATTTGTTTATAGGGTCCAAATAAGTCACACAACGTTTGACCAACTTCTTCAGTGCTTAGACTCTTCTATCTCAATAGATTATTTGTTTATTAATGTTGTAGAATATAGTTGTAAGCAATTAAAATTCACGGTCCAATCAAATGGCGACACGTGGATTTTATTGATTAAATATCAATTTTAATTTATTATATTTTATTTTGGGGATTTAATAAATTAATTCCTAAAATATATTAATAAATAATTGATAATTAATTTAATACCCAACAAATTAAGTAGGGTTTAAATTAAGTAAAGCTTGACCCCTAAGTTAAGTAAAGCATGGAAGGTTCCAGAATTAGGTCAAATTAAGCAATGACCAATCAAGCTGTGATATATTTGGAACGGCCCAAGCCCGCATAACCAGGCCAAATCTGTCATAGACCAATCAGATTGCAAGTTATTTATGGGGCATGCTCATTCCTCACCTATATAAGGAGCCCTCCTTCATTCACTCCAGAGAGACTCAAATACTTGAAGACATAAACGCTCTGAAGAGATCAAGAACACGAGCAGCGCTCCCTTGAGATCTTCAAGCATCTTCAAGTCAAGAACGGCAAACGATTCGGGATTAAGGTGCGGAGCCCCCCAAATCAAGCGTTCTTCATATACTGAGTTCTTCGGTGTTCTTCGCGCCAAGAACAGCATACGACCCGGGATTAAGGTGCTAAGCCCCCCAGATCGAGTGTTCTTCGGATCAAGTACGTTTAATCCAAATAAAGGCTCGACGCCTCTGGATTAACGTTATAAGATCCAAATCCGAGTTCGGACAAGCTTCAACTGAAGATCCGACTCAAAACATACACAGTCAACGCGGTCAACGCAGTCAAAGTCAAAGTCAAGCCAAATTGGTTCGAGAGAAGAATCAGAGGATTGATAGAGATTGTTTCCTTAATCATCAAGTTTAATCTATCTGGAATATTATTGTAATTCTTTTGTGTTTATTTTATTATAAATACAAAAAATTTCGTTGTTACAAATTTTGGCACGCCCAGTGGGACCGTCTCTACCTCTCATCTCTTCTCTCTACAAGCTCGAAGTACGATATGACTCCTGTCAGGATTACTGTAGGTAGGACTGCTGCTTCTAAGCTCTCAGAGGCATTGACTGAATATGTTGCTGTTGTTACAAGGAGCATGTCAGAAAAAGCTCGTTCGGAAGCCTTATCTGGATCCAACCCTTCGGTTGAGGAGGTTTCGAGAAAACAACTACTTATGAAAGATGATAGTGATGATGATTCTGCATCTTCAAACTCTTCATCTGACTCCGTTGCAGCTCCAGTAATAATGGCAGGCGCTACGACTGTTGAGGAACAATTAGCAAACATGATGAAAGCTATCGAGGGGCTCACGAAACACATAGAAGCTCAAGACACAAAGATCTCCCAATTGATGAAAAGAGACATCGCGGAGACTAGCCATGCAAATGGAAAAAGAGTCATGGACGATAGTGAAGTTGAAGAGGTCACAAGGCGCCAGGCTATTGAAAAGGAGCAAACTCAAGGAACGTTGCCACTTTCAGCTGATGGAATGCTCCAAGTAGATCAACTCAAGGATATTATACTTGGAACAATAAAAGAAAGGTTTGAGGAAAATTCCAAGCCTACTGTTACTTATGTCAAGCCATACACGAAAAGAGTGGACAACTTGAAGTTGCCAGCTGGCTACCAGCCTCCCAAGTTCCAACAGTTTGATGGCAAAGGAAATCCGAGGCAGCATATAGCACACTTTATTGAGACTTGCCATGACGCTGGTACTTATGGAGACCATATGATAAGGCAGTTCGTTCGCTCTCTCAAAGGAAATGCATTTGATTGGTATATCGATTTGCAAGCTGAATCCATTGATAGTTGGGCACAAATGGAACATGAGTTCCTTAATCGTTTCTACAGCACGAGGAGAACTATTAGCATGACTGAGTTAACTAATACTCGTCAATTGAAGGAAGAGCCTGTGATTGATTATATCAATCGATGGAGAAATTTGAGTTTAAATTGCAAGGACCGATTGTCCGGAGAGTCTGCTATTGAGATGTGTATCCAAGGGATGGAATGGAATCTCCTTTATATACTCAAAGGAATTCAACCTAAGACTTTCGAAGAATTGGCTACCAGGGCCCATGACATGGAATTAAGTATGGCTGCTAGTGGAATCAAACATTCACCGATGTCGGACTCCTACAAGTCTAAAGATAAACAAGATTTCAAAAGGGGGGGCAAGTCCTATGTTAAAAGTTCCAACAAAGAATCAATGGCCACAAATATTATGACGGTCAAGGTTCAAAAGAATGAAAATGATAAGAAAGACAAAGGGAAGCAAGTTGCTCAAGAGTGGGGGCAAAGAAGGTTAACTCTGAAGGAGATGCAAGAAAAAGAGTATCCATTTCTGAACTCAGACCTTTCTGGCATATTTGATGATCTGATGAAAAATAAGCTCCTTGACCTTCCTGAGATGAAACGTCCAGAAGAAGCCGGCCGAACTAATGACCCAAAATACTGCAAGTATCATAGGTTGGTGAGTCATCCAATTCATGATTGTTTCGTTCTTAAGGAAAAGATCATGCAACTAGCTAAGGAAGGGAAAATCGTGTTAGAAGATGAGGCGGGCTTAAACTTCACTTCTGTAAAAGAAAGTCATAATGAAGGCTCATGTCATGTCGTGAATGAGGACAATGAAAGCGAACAACTTGAAACTAAGGGTAAAGCTTACTCCATGAAGGTGACCTTCACGGATGAAGATATGTTGTTGGGTATGCAATCTCATAATCGACCTCTATTTGTGACTGGTTATACTAAAGGGATGCGAGTAAATCGCATACTTATTGATGGAGGTTCTGCAGTGAACATTTTGTCCTTGAGAATGTTGAAGAAGATAGAAATACCAATGGATGAACTCATCCATAGCCGATTGATGATCCAAGGGTTCAACCATGAGGGACAAAGGACTCTCGGCACAATAATTCTTGATTTGCTAATTGATGAGATGAAATCCACAGTCCTTTTCCATGTTATTGATGCAAAAACTTCATACAACATGCTTTTGGGGCGTCCATGGCTACATGAGAATGGCGTGATTCCTTCTACATTGCACCAGTGCTTCAAATATAGTGAAGGTGACAACGTGAGAAGAGTATTCGGTGATGACAAGCCATTTACTGAAGCTGAAGCTTACTTTGCCGATGCTAAATATTTCTTTAAGAGTACAAAGGAAGTAAAACGTGAAGAAGCCCCGGTGCAAGATAATGGGGGCAATAAACAAATAAATGATGAGGAAGGTAGTACATCGTCTGCCACTCTCAAGGAGAACAAAGGCAAAGGGCTTGAGATCTCGGAAGAGTTAACGTTGCCTTTAACAAAAATTGATGCTAGTAAACTTTCTTCTCCACCACTCAAAGGATTCACACGTCCTATTGAAGGACCAAAGACCGAACACGGTGAAGTGTTTGAAGCCGAAATAATCAAGTCGTATAGTCCACAAGCTTATAAACTCCTTATGAAGGCTGGTTATGAACCAAGGGAAAAAGCGATGGCGAGCAAGGTGTGTCAAGAAATTATCAACCCACCAGGACATGGGCTCAATGTTACTCAGAAAATGTTGAAAAATGATGGTCACACTATTAAGAAGGCTAAGCCAGGTTTGTGATATGTCCCTCAAAAGCCAGTCCGCATTGCAATTAGAAGAACAAGTACAAATTATATCACCGAGGGAGAAGCATTATCCACGGAGGATATGGTTGACGCAAGTAGTAGGGAAGTCAAGAGAATATCTATTTTTGAAAGGCTTGGGAGTGTCTTCGAAAGGCTTGGACCCTGTAAAGGGAAGTGTAGGAGGCAAAATCATGTCAAGTCCCTTAACCTCCGAAAACTCCGGGGTCAAAATCCTTCTCGCATCAAGCGACGAAATATCTTGACTATCTCAAGTGGAAGAGTGTTGAAGGATAAGGTGCAAAGAATCATCTTTACTAAAGATGATAGTAATGATAGAGAAAGTGTAGCTTCCACCAATCATATTACTGCTATGGAAGATTCTCAAATGGAGGAAGTAGATGCTGAAGATGCCCCTCCACAATTTGAAGAAGGAGTGAAAGCCACTGTGGATGAATTGAAAGAAATTAACTTAGGTGATGAAAATGATCCACGTCCTACCTACATAAGTGCTCTGCTAAATGTTGAGGAAGAAACAAAGTATGTTAGCCTTTTGCGAGAATTCAGAGATGTCTTTGCATGGTCGCATAAGGAAATGCCAGGCTTAGATCCAAAAATCGCAGTGCACCACTTGTCCATTAAAAAGGGAACTCGACCAGTTAAACAAATGCAGCGTCGATTTCGACCAGAGTTGATTCCTTTGATTGAGGACGAGATTAATAAGCTTCTTGAAACAGGCAAGATCCGAGAAGTCAAATATCCTACATGGATTTCCAATATCGTGCCGGTAAGAAAGAAAAATGGACAACTCAGAGTATGTGTTGATTTCCGAGATTTGAATATGGCATGTCCAAAAGATGACTTTCCATTACCAATTACTGAGCTCATGATTGATGCAACAACGGGGCATGAGGTCCTTTCATTTATGGATGGATCATCTGGCTACAATCAAATTGGTTTGGCTCCTGAGGATCAAGAGAAGACAGCCTTTCGTACTCCGAAAGGAATATATTGCTATAATGTTATGCCATTTGGCTTAAAGAATGCTGGTGCCACTTATCAGCGAGCCATGCAGAAGATATTTGATGACATGCTTCATAAGATTGTCGAATGCTATGTTGATGATATTGTGGTGAAATCAAAGGAAAAGAAAGATCATTTCCATGATCTAAGGCGAGTGTTTGAACGATTAAGAGAGCATCAACTCAAGATGAATCCACTCAAGTGTGCATTTGGAGTTTCATCTGGGAAATTTCTTGGATTTATTGTTCGTCGTCGAGGGATTGAGATTGAGAAAGCAAAGATTGACGCAATCATGAAAATGCATGTGCCTCGGAACATACATGAACTCAAAAGTCTGCAAGGAAAGTTGGCATACTTAAGGAGATTCATATCAAACTTAGCTGGCCGATGCCAACCATTTAGTCATCTCATGAAGAAAGACAGCATATTCGAATGGGATGAAGCTTGCAATAATGCTTTCAACAGCATTAAAGAATACTTGATGAAGGCACCAGTGTTGAGTGCTCCAATACCAGGACGTCCATTAGTCCTTTATTTAGCTGCTCAAGAGCGTTCTGTGGGAGCTTTACTTGCACAAGAAAATGATGATGGCAAAGAAAGAGCTCTGTACTATCTAAGTAGAACCATGACTCCAAATGAGTTGAAGTATTCACCCATTGAGAAGATATGTTTATCCCTTATCTTTGTGATTCAGAAGTTGAAACATTATTTTCAAGCTCACACAGTTCGGCTAGTTTCGAAAGCCAACCCACTAAAATTTGTCATGTCAAAACCAGTACTCTCTGATCGGCTTGCAAGATGGTATCTCCAACTGCAACAGTTTGAGATCGTGTACGTCCCTCAAAAGGCCGTAAAAGGACAAGTGTTGGCAGATTTTCTAGCTGATCATCCAATGCCTGCTGAATGGGAACTATCTGATGAACTCCCCGATGAAGATGCTTTCACTGTGGACATAGTTTCTCCTTGGAAGATGTATTTCGATGGAGCATCTCATAGAGAGGGAGCTGGTGCGGGAGTCGTGTTTGTAACATCCAGTGGTGAAGTTCTACCTTTCTCATTTTCCTTAACAGAAAATTGCTCTAACAATGTGGCTGAGTATCAAGCACTCATACTTGGTTTAGAGATGGCCGTCGATATAAAGCAGCTACACCTTAGAGTGTATGGTGATTCGCTATTGGTAGTAAATCAACTCCTTGGAGTGTATGAAGTGAAGAAGCCTGAGTTGTTCCCCTATTACAAGTATGCTCAAAAGCTTATGGGTTATCTCGGTGATGTTGATATTAAGCATCTGTCTAGAAGAGAGAATAAGCAAGCTGACGCCCTCGCTAAGTTAGCATCAATTATAGCTATGCCAGAAATGCAGATTCAAATACCGGTGTGTAGAAGTTGGGTTGTACCACCAATCTTTGAAGATGATGATTATGAAGAAGTTGAAAATCATGTGGTGGAGGTTTTCGAAATTGAAGAAGAAGATTGGCGCCAACCGCTTGTGGATTATTTGAAATATGATAAGTTGCCTAACGATCCACGACAAAGGGTTGATATTCGGCGTCGGGCACCTCGGTTCATCTACTTCAAGGGTACACTTTATAGAAGATCATTCGATGGAATTTTCTTGAGATGCTTGGGTAAGGAAGAAACTATTCAAGCAATGGAGGAGGCTCACTCCGGGATTTGCGGTGCTCATCAATCCGGACCGAAGCTACATTTTAGAATTAAAAGGATGGGTTACTATTGGCCAACCATGGTGAAGGATTGCATGGATTACGCACAAAGATGTCAAGCTTGTCAGTTCCATGGAAATTTGATTCATCAACCTCCGGAGCCTTTACATCCGACAGTCGCTTCATGGCCTTTTGATGCTTGGGGTTTAGACGTGGTAGGGCCACTTACAAAGTCTTCTGGTGGTCATCTCTACATTCTTGCTGCAACAGATTACTTTTCAAAGTGGGCTGAAGCTGTGCCTCTGAGGGAAGTAAAGAAAGAAAATATTGCTGATTTCATTCGGATCAATATCATTTATAGATATGGTGTCCCGCGCTACATCATCACTGATAATGGAAAGCAGTTCAGCAATAGTTGGATTGATAAGCTATGTGAGAAGTTTGATTTCAAACAAAAGAAATCTTCAATGTATAACGCAGCTGCTAATGGTCTTGCCGAAGCTTTCAATAAAACTTTATGCAGTTTATTGAAGAAAGTGGTCTCCAAGTCAAAAAGAGATTGGCATGAAGGGATCAATGAAGCTTTATGGGCGTACCGTACCACCTATAGAACACCTACTCAAGCCACTCCGTATTCCTTGGTGTATGGTGTTGAGGCTGTTGTGCCTCTTGAAAAGCAAATTCCTTCTTTGAGGATAGCCATACAAGAAGGCCTCACCGAGGAAGAAAATGCAAAGTTACGTCTTCAAGAGTTAGAAGCGTTAGATGAAAAGAGGTTGGAAGCACAACAAAGACTTGAGTGTTACCAATCTCGCCTTTCTAGAACATACAACAAGAAAGTTAAGGTACGTTCTTTTCAAGTTGGCGATTTGGTGCTTGCTGTGAGAAGACCTATAGTAGTCACCCATCGCGTTGGAAATAAGTTTCTACCCAAGTGGGATGGCCCTCATGTTGTGAAAGAAGCCTACACAAATGGCGCCTACAAATTGATCTCTGAAGATGGCGTGAACATTGGCCCCATAAATGGGAAGTTCTTGAAACGCTACTACGCGTAAAACAAATACAAGTACAACGCTCCTTGACGCACGAGCCTAAACTGCATGTTACTCTTGGTCCGCATGAGTATAAACTGTGTACGACAAACTCCTGGTCCACATGAGTGTAAACTGTGTACGACAAACTCCTGGTCCACATGAGTGTAAACTGTGTACGACAAACTCCTGGTCCGCATGAGTATAAACTGTGCATGACACCCACCAAAGGTAATTATATGTGGTTAAACTATCAATTCACCCCACTCAGATATTTTAAGTGGTTAAAGCATTAAATATCTTACTTTGTCTAAAGTGGTTAAAGAATAGTCACTCCTGGCCCGCATGAGTATAAACTGTGTACGGCACCCCCCCATTCAAATCAAATCATGTCCCCTTGAACTACGTAATGACTTGATCCTCTGCGAAGAGGTACGTAGGCAGCTTAGCATTTTACTAAGTTCAGTCATAATCCAAGCAATTCGAGTCGAGTTTGCGAGGCAAGCGATAAATTGAAGTGTGAACGAGTTAAGAAGAAAAAGGTTGACAAAGAGAAGATGTGGTTGAATGCAAAGACAGTGGTGAAATGATGAAGGTGGTAAAGTGATGAGGGTGATCCATGTTGTCCCTTAAAGCTAGCAAAGAAAGAGGTTTAAGCTAATTTAAATTTATGGATTTAATTAATTAAAAGGTCCTAAATAAATTATGGGATCAATTAATTATTAAAAACCAAAATTATAAATTAAGCCCATGGAGAAGCCCAAGATGCTTAAGTGAGCCATTAAAATAATTCATGTGTGTTTAATTAATTTAAGCCCCAAATCATAAAAATTAAAATCAATATAAGCACTCTTGGCCCAAAATATGAAGCAGTAGGCGGCCCAAGTGAATAAGAAGGATCAGATGGCCCAAGTAGAAACTGAAAATAAAAAAAAAATAAATAAAAAAAATAAAGGGCCCAATTAATGTTGGAAGCACTTGAATGCAGTAAGCAAGCTGATTTGAGATTGGGTGAGTTTGAGCAAGTCAAAATTAACTTGATGGGGTCAAAATTGAAGTTATTCTTTTTTTTCCTCTATGAAATTGCGTGGAATGGGTTTCTCCAGCAAAAGGGGATTAAGCTGCTCAACCAATTCCTCTCTCTTCGAAAAACAACAACCAGCCATCAGTACCCGTCAACACCACCAGAGATTCACCTCGCATCGCCGCCGGTCACGCACCCGGCCGCCTGAAGCTCGCTGTTGCCCTTCACATAAGAAAATCATAGCCAAACACAGTCGGATTCGCGACCCAAGGAGCGCTGCTCGCTGCCGAGGTACGTTTCCGCGCGCGCTACTTCCAGAGCTCGATCGACGTGCCGCCGCCAGGGTTCACGCCGGATTCTCGCTAGCGAGCAGCCGCCGCGAGCAGTCGTCGAGAGCAGCCATCAGCCGCCGCTCTCACACGCCATTCTGCTTCCCAGTCGCCAAGAGCATTACCGAATCCAGTCTGAATCACACTAAAGCGACGAGACCATCTTCCGGCTGGTCCGATCGAAAGCAGACAACAACCGCCCTCCCGCTCTTCAAATCAAAGCTGCCGGAGGTATGAGCTCGATAAGCAGTCACCATAGGTGGTCTGCCATCAATCGCCCTCCCGCTCTTCAAATCAATGCTGCCAGAGGCATGAGCTCGATAAGCAACTACCATGGGTAGTCCGCTCTCGTTGCATCAACACGTCGGAGGTGTGAGCCCAACAAGCAACCACCATGGGTGGTATACCGTTGACTGCTTTCCACCTCGCGGTATGAGCCCGACAAGCAACCACCATGGGTGATCCGCCGTCAACCGCTCTCTACCTCGACATCGTTGGTTCGACTGCCTGAGTATGTTAAAAAGCTTCTCTTTGGTCAGGTTTCTTCATATCGCCGCCAAAACGTCATCGAAGATGTGAGCCCAATAAGCAACCACCATGGGTGGTCTACCGTTGACTGCTTCCCATCTCACGGTGCGAGCCCGACAAGCAACCACCATGGGTGGTCCGCCGTCGACTGCTCTCCACCTCGACGATGTTGGTCCGACTTGAGCCTCCGTCCCAACGTCATCGGAGATGTGAGCCCAACAAGCAACCACCATGGGTGGTCCACTGTTGACTGCTTCCCATCTCACGGTGCGAGCCCGACAAGCAACCACCATGGGTGGTCCGCCGTCGATTGCTCTCCACCTCGACGATGTTGGTTTGACTTGAGCCATTGAAAGTCTTCTCTTTGGTCGGATTTCTGTCACCTCTTCGCCAAAGCATCGTCGGAGGTGTGAGCCTAACAAGCAACCACCATGGGTGGTCCGCTGTTGACTGCTTTCCACCTCGCGGTATGAGCCCGACAAGCAACCACCATGGGTGATCCGCCGCCAACCGCTCCCTACCTCGACAATGTTGGTTCAACTGCTTAAGTATGTTAAAGTATTCTCTTCGCTTCGTCTTGTTGTAAAAAAAAAGAAGAAGAAAGAACACCAAAGAAAAGAGCTGAAGAGATATAGAAGTAAATATGAGAACACAAGTGATGGGGCTTACCTTGGTGATTACGTGAAGACAAATAAGCAGTTTATAGAGAAAGAAAATAAACAAGAAACAAAGAAGACAAATAAAAGAAGACAAATAAAAGAAGAGCAAATTAAAGAAAGAATAAATTGAGAGCTTACACTTGTGAATTGAATTCCTTAGATGGTGTGTTTTGTTGGTGTGCTTTGTCTTGGCAACCTCTTGAAGTAAAGCTGAAAGTTCGATTTGTTGGAGAGCTTTGATAAAAAAAATTGAGTTCATAGGTTACCATTATATAGTAGTGGACTCATGAATAATTATGGAAATTATGAAGATTCTTTGCTATAAATAAAGTTGATAATTTTGAGTAAGATCTACCAAAGGTGCACAAGAAACAAATTTGTTCCATATTTATATATTTGGTGCATAAAAAGCAAATTTGCTCCATATTTATATATTTGGTGGACTTTAAATAAATTTGATCCATATTTTCTTATCTTGGTGAACAAGAAACACACATGTACCATATTTATGGTTTATTGGGATGGAAAAAATGCAAGAAATGGGAACTTTTGCGATTCATTCACATCAAGACATACTGTCCGTGAACAAATCGCAAGGGGGCATTTGTAAGCAATTAAAATTCACGGTCCAATCAAATGGCGACACGTGGATTTTATTGATTAAATATCAATTTTAATTTATTATATTTTATTTTGGGGATTTAATAAATTAATTCCTAAAATATATTAATAAATAATTGATAATTAATTTAATACCCAACAAATTAAGTAGGGTTTAAATTAAGTAAAGCTTGACCCCTAAGTTAAGTAAAGCATGGAAGGTTCCAGAATTAGGTCAAATTAAGCAATGACCAATCAAGCTGTGATATATTTGGAACGGCCCAAGCCCGCATAACCAGGCCAAATCTGTCATAGACCAATCAGATTGCAAGTTATTTATGGGGCATGCTCATTCCTCACCTATATAAGGAGCCCTCCTTCATTCACTCCAGAGAGACTCAAATACTTGAAGACATAAACGCTCTGAAGAGATCAAGAACACGAGCAGCGCTCCCTTGAGATCTTCAAGCATCTTCAAGTCAAGAACGGCAAACGATTCGGGATTAAGGTGCGGAGCCCCCCAAATCAAGCGTTCTTCATATACTGAGTTCTTCGGTGTTCTTCGCGCCAAGAACAGCATACGACCCGGGATTAAGGTGCTAAGCCCCCCAGATCGAGTGTTCTTCGGATCAAGTACGTTTAATCCAAATAAAGGCTCGACGCCTCTGGATTAACGTTATAAGATCCAAATCCGAGTTCGGACAAGCTTCAACTGAAGATCCGACTCAAAACATACACAGTCAACGCGGTCAACGCAGTCAAAGTCAAAGTCAAGCCAAATTGGTTCGAGAGAAGAATCAGAGGATTGATAGAGATTGTTTCCTTAATCATCAAGTTTAATCTATCTGGAATATTATTGTAATTCTTTTGTGTTTATTTTATTATAAATACAAAAAAATTCGTTGTTACAATAGTGTAAGCTTTTTATAACTCATATATTGAATTCTATTGATTTAATTATCTAATATTATTCTTCTTTGCTCTTTTTTACTTTGTTTTCTCCTATGCAGGCAAATCTTATAAAAGAGACTGTAGGATATGGTACAATGTTTTGGAAACTTTTACTGTGCACATGGTCTCCTGAGTAAGGCATATAAATATAGGCATTTATACATTGGCATCATTCTTTCAATCTTATGTGCTACTCCACAAAGCCAGGCTAGTGCCCGTGTTTTCTTGCAGCAACAGCAAACAACGGTTTTTACCTATTTTTAATTACTTTAAAGTAGTAGATGGGAATGAACCTCATGCCACTACTTTGTTAACGGCCTTCATATGTGATGGATGTGTTGATATTGACAATCTTAACCTTATTACCCCAACTACAACAATGTTCTCTCTGTTCTTTCCATGACATCTTATTTTAGTTTTGAGAAACTGGTTTTTATATATGTTCCATGTTGCAAAAATATAGGAGGATAAGTCTTTCATAAGTTCGTGAATAAAAGATTGTCGATTTCGTAAATGTGTTGATGTTTTGTTAGTTTATATTTCGAGAGTTGATTCTTTCAATAATAGTATTTCAAAGCATCTTTTACTGTTGAAGTAATTAATTTGAAGAAGCAATTAATTTGAATATGGAATGTGCCAATGCTGTTAATGTAAAATTGATGATAACAGTTTTGAGTTATCAGAAATTATGAGTTATTAGTAGTTTTTATAATGTATTAAGTTCATTGTTGGGAAAGATTGGAAAATTAGACTGGAAAATCTTGATGCATTAGCAATATAAAAATTAGAAGGGGAAAATTTGGTCTACTATACTAATGAGTATAAGTTTCAGTAAATCCTTAAAAGTTTAAAATAGTTATATTAAAAATTATACTCCTTCCATCTACTAATTTATCAATGTATTTTTTGTGCACAAATTAATTATTATCATTTTACCTAAACAAATATATTCGATCTTGAGATTAAATTTGGTGGGAAAAAATTCATATCTCTATATTGCCCAATAGATAACACTGAAGGAAGTATATTTAAAAGGTTATTGCTCAAATGTCCACGAATAAGCAATTCCATTGATGAATCTGTCCTTTCATAAAGAAAATATAAAATAAAATATTAGAGACATAGTCGTGATAATTTGCTTATGGTGAATTTCCTGCAATTCTTTGATTACTCTTTTTAATTATATAATTTTTTTAATTAAAGCATTTGTTTACAATTTGAATACTTTATTCTCTTTGCGTAGATTATTTTTAAACATATAAGACTTGAAATACATATAGGAATTGCATAGTTTTAATATATACAAAAAACTTAAAATCTTTAAAGTTTGGCACTAAAAAAAAGTGACTACATTTAGAAAACTAAAGGTCAATTGAATAAATATATCTAAATTAAAGGACAAGAATATATAATATCTGATTTTGGAATGAATTTATTCAGAAAATGTTCAATATTATATTAGTTTACAAATTTGATCCATTAACTTTTAAATTAGACAAACTCTGCTCCAAGAATAAAAATATTAATTATTTGTATTGAATTTATATCAAATATAACATTGTATCTGTTTGTTATTCCTATTCCCATACAATGCACGGATACAAATATTTTCATATCATGATTGCCTATTTAATGGAAAGACTATGTTATGAATATCATTATTTTTTCACTTTCATGTTCATCATTTAAATGTATGAGTTTGATTCATCATTTTTCCTTTAAATTATTTATATTAAAAGTTTTTTAACTTTCACTTCATATCTCTTAATAGGAACTTTATTTACAGTGTCATGTAATCAAGGGTTTCACGCGATACAACTTTAAAAAGTTAATTAATTAAACGAGTATCAAATTAATAGTTTGTATCCACAATCGTTTTGGGTACCCACAATGCTTAAAAATAAAATACTCCATAAAAAATAATCATTCGTTTGAAATCCTTTAAATTTACAAAATAATATAATATATGTCATAACGTCTTTTCGTGCAACGCATGGGTTAAACGCTAGTAATATATACATAAACATGATTCCAGGGAAAAATGCACTTTTGGTCCTCTTGGAAGAGTTTCATTTCACTTTTAGTCCCTAACCTTTTTTTTTGTCCCCAAAGTTACAAATTTGGTCATATCCGTTAGTTTTTGGATGGAAAACATTATGTTACAAAAAAGAAAAAAATTAATTGCTTGACCAAAAAATAAAAGATCTATCTCCTTCATTCTCTCACTGGCGGGAATTCAAGAGCACCTAAAGCTACCCATTTTGAAACACACCATTACAGACATGAAACGCCCCTTCAATTAATGCTTCTCATTTCAGTTATCTCTCACTCAATCCTTCTTCTCTACCGGTAACTCCTCCTAT
Source organism: Pogostemon cablin (assembly GCA_023678885.1). Taxonomy (NCBI): domain Eukaryota; kingdom Viridiplantae; phylum Streptophyta; class Magnoliopsida; order Lamiales; family Lamiaceae; genus Pogostemon; species Pogostemon cablin. Next base: position 23,805,853 of record CM042955.1, read on the forward strand.
CAAGATCTTCTTTTCAAGGGATTTGCCTCTGTCTCCGTTTCAACATGATTACATGATTACGCAATCGATGAGAGAGGCGGCGGCAACCATCAAGTCCTTTTGCGTCTTTGTAGGAAATAAATTCATAAATCCCTAAACCTTAATCCTATTATGATAAACGAGATATAAACTATAATGCGGAAGCGTACTTTAATTCATTGAGTCCTCTAGGTGGAACACGAACTCGTTGATTTAGTGGTATAATGGTCTTCCTCAACAAAGCCTCTTTATTCCTTTATGGGGACCGTCGTAATCTCTTCCGATGGGAGAAGGGAAGACCATGTGCGGCTTAGTGTATTAGGGACCATAACCTGTGAGCCTTTATATACTACTTGATTAGACCACCCATAATCACCTAGTCACGTAGTATTGGATATCTACTCAATTGACTCATATCAAAATATTATAGCACATGGACTTTACACCTTAATTGGATCACTTAATTAAGTCCATAAAAAATTGAATAGCTAATATAATTACATAATAATATATTGCCCACAATTAGATTATATAGGAAATAAAAATTTCCTAACAATCTCCCACTTGGGCTATATATTATTCCAAAGCAATTATATCAAAGAGTCCTTAGTTGCGCAACTTTATACTATTCCTCTTCAAGCTACACTTACAATCTGGTCCATCTCATATACTAACAAGGAACTACCGCGGTATTCACAATATTATAAATCGTGGTTAAACCCCAACAATCACCATATCAATATACTCAATGACATAGATCAAATATGGTGAGTAGTATGGAAATTACATGCAATATAATCAACATCATGTCTATGTTCAACTGATCCAACTTTAATCTTTAGTGAGATCAATCCATAATGTAAAATGTTATATAATGAAAAATCGGAATGAATTCAAACCATCAACTTTATTCTGCAAAAAACTGAATTACCAAATCAAAGTGTCTTTAAAATCTTAATGAGCAATAAATATAGAATCCCACAAAATTAATGTATTTTAAAACCATATAACACCCACATGAGTAGCTAGCTTAAATACAGGGCATTGAATATATTATTCGGGGATCCTCATTTAGAGTCTATCACAATATGCTCTACTGAAATTTTATTGTTTAGTGTGAAAATTTGCATGTTTTAGAATCCGATTTAGCACCATTGTGTGATATTTATATCCATATTTGAGCATTTTTTGTTGAATTGCATATATTTGTGTTATAGATATTTATGAGGTGTTATTTCGTGTTTTAGGTGGAAAACGGAGGTAAAAAGAGGAAAAACGAAAGTGAAGAGCGAAGTCGGGAGAAGGACAGAAGCCAGTACGACTCATGCCGGCCAGGAAGAGCATTTGTGCCTGTCAAAAACAACACTTATGCTGGCCATGATGTGCACGACCGCCCAGCACGTCTCGAAAAAGCATGACTCGTGCCTCACTTTGCATGACTTGTGCTACACTCAAATGGACGAATTTTTAGAAGTTCTTTATATGGTCGTGATGAGAGTGGAAATTTATGTATTTCCAATCTCATAATACACTATTTTTATTAGAATAATGCCATATATTCATGTGGGATTGCGTGGTTTACGTATTTTGCATGATTACGGTGTTACTAAGGTATTTTTTTGTGTTTTGATAGGAAAAAAGGATAAAAAAACGCAAAGTTGGAATGAAGGGTGAACTTGTGCTACTTGCAAGCAACGAGACGTCCACTTTCCATAATTTTTCTGTGTTTGTGTGGAACTCGAAACTAGTCATGTAAGACATGGTTGGAAAGCCACGGAAGAAATGAACGCGTGCCAGCAAGAATCACCTTAATCGGAGTTTGAATGAAGAAGTTATGGCCAAAACGGTGGGACTAAGCAACTGTTGACTAAATTTTTGAAACTTATGAAATTTTGGCCAAAATAAAACCCCCCTCATGCCACGTCATTATGCAAAGACTAAATTGAAGAATTGATTTTGAGGTCTATAGCTTATTTGACACGTGCATCAAGTGATTGGAAAAAAAGAGAAAGAATAAATCGCTTGGCTACATCTGCTATTATTGGACACATTTTGGGTATATGGGGCCCATCACTACCTATTTTATTTAGTTGAATGGCAGAACCGCATATTGGCATGCCACATCACGTAATTGGCATGCAATAAGTGATTAATGGGCCTACAATCAAGACCTATTTTAATTAACTGGAGAGGATAATTGAAGCCCAATTACTAAGCCCATCACACGCATGTACATTGTGAAAAATAGAAGCGAGGCAGATTGGTGCTGGAGGAGAGCAGAACGCGAAAGAACAGAAGAGAAAAATGACGCCTCTGTTCCAACGCACAACTCAGTGCGACAGAACGTGAAAACGACCACCATCGCACAATTCTTTCATCCCTTCCATTCCACCCATCATTCCATCGGTCCGAAAGAAGATTCAAGTGCGGTTGAGAGAGTCAATCCAATCGGAGAGATGGAGGGAGAACGTGAACCACGTGACACTAGGGTTTTGCATTTTCTCTCATTCTTTACTTTTGTTGATTTTATTATGAAATTGTCAGCCATGAGGGTTGTGTGTAATCTCATGGGCTAAAAACCCTTTACAGTTCTAAGGATTGAAGGTTAGGGTAATTGATTTGGAACTCTAGACAAAGTATTGTGAATTTATGCTATTATTGATTCTTGTTTATTCGATTCATTTTAGACTATGTTATATGTTTGTAACGTCTTCATAACATGCTATTGATGTTGCCCGTGATGCTTGGTATGTTGTGTTAGCTTGTGTGCATACGTACTTAATATTGTCTGTTTGCTAGGGGTTATAGTAGTTTGCCCGTATACACAATAATCCTAAGGGCTGGTAAAGAAGATACTTGATATTCTTAGTGGAACAATGAAATTAGGAAATCAAGTAGGAAGTGAATAAGTTTGAGTATTACTTTCAAAGAATATATGTTAGTCGAATTGACCATCCGGAGGTTTATGAAATTTGCCTTATTAGTATCTAGGAAGGAGGCTCAAAACTGTTCGCGCATCATCTTTTGATATATTTTCGTTAAAACAGTATGAATGAACAATAGGACATCTAAGAAACCAAATCAATTGCACTACACCTGATACTTTATAGCTGTTACTTCTCTCTTGATCAAATCTTGAATATTCCTTACTTTTAATTATTTGTTATTTTTTATTTAAATTCTTTAGTTATTAATCAAAATTCAAATATTGAGAATTCGTTACTTTAATTCTAGTTAAGTAGTAATATAAACTAAATATATAATTAACTGTCTTATTGGGAACGATATTTACTTGGGTTACTTGCTACTACAACCGATATCCTTATACTTGGGTATTTTAGTTGTAGTGCGCAATATTTGCCTAACAAGATTTTAGCGCCGTGCTGCCGGGGACGGTAAATTATTTATTTGCTTTTATTACTTATTTAATTAGAATATTTTCTTTGAGAATTAATTATCTTTACCTTGAATTTTTCTTGAAGTTGCATGCACACCAGGTTAAAGAAGAGAACACAAGATCTCGAATTTGATCTGAAAGTTGACGCGTCTGCGAGGAGAAGGAGAGGAGCAGCGAAAAATCTCAGAGTACCTCTTAAGGCTGATAAGATACCAATTCAGAAAAAGAAAGCGGATACTCCGAAGCCAAAAGCAGTTGTAGAGGAAGAAAGTGAAAAGATTGAAGATCAGGTTATCCCAAGAGAGGCTGAGTCTGAAACTGAATTAGAATTTGAAACAGAAACAACAGTAATGGGAGATAGAACTACACATGAGGATGACATCATCATCCGGGAGACGTTCAAGTCTTCAAACCTAGGAGGATCAGGCGTAGTTGGGGCCATTCAAGCTGATGAAGAGAATGACATAAGACCAGCCCTGATTAACATGGTGGAGAGAAATCCTTTCACCGGAGGTATTTTCGATGAACCTTATGGACATTTGAAGCGCTTCAACAGCTATATGGATACAGTTAAGGCCGCTGATGCTACAAATGACAGATGGAAGATGAGGCTTTTCCAGTTTTCTTTAGCTGACAAGGTAAGAGAGTGGTACGACAAGTTGTCAGAAGACAGTTGCTCAAACTAGACTGAGCAGCAGCAGCTATTCGTTGATCGTTTTATGCCACCAGGAAAGATTCTTGCACTGAAGCAAGAAATTAATTAGTTCAAGCAAAGAAGAGATGAACCATTTGGAGAGGCTTGGGAAAGATTTATTGATATATTGAGAAGTTGCCCACAGCATGGATTCAAAAAGTCTCAGCTCATCAATGTCTTCTACAATGGCCTCAACAATGAATCAAGAGTGTTGGTTGATGCATCTGCTAGAGGAACGATCTTTGGCAAGACATCAAATGTGGTTGAGAAATTATTCGAAGAAATCTCTATGAACTCTAGAGATTGGCCATCTGAAAGGATACGTGGAACATACATTCTTGGTAAAGTTGCACAAGTTGAGTAGAAATTTTTTGACGCTGATAGGAATGATAAAGTTGTCTCTTAGTTGGAGCAAATGAATAAGCACATGGTTACTTTGATATCGGGTAATAGTAGGGGAGACAACCAAGGGCCTACAAGTGATAATGTGGTAATGAAAGTTCAAGAAGTTGAGGATGCGAATTGGGCAATGGGGCATAGTCTCTAAGGTACAAGAGCACCTCAGAATTGGCAAGGGAACAAATATCCCCAAGAAAATTCCAACCAAAGGAATAACCAAGGGAGAGGTCCCAACAATCAAGGGGGAATTGGCAGAACCAACCAAGACATGAGAACTTTGCTTATTCAAATCCAAATAATGCAGTTCCATACCCTCCAAATTTTAATCATGGAGCTAAGACTGAAGAAGGAAGAGTTAGTATTGATGAAGTGTTGGCCAGATATATGAAGAAGACCGATGGAGATATTGACAAGATAAACAATTGCATTGTACTCATGAATTCGAATATGACAAAGCAGAATGAAGAATTCAATAAGCAATTGCAGAGTCTCACATATTCGATTAGTCAGATCTCCACTATGGTAAATCAGCAGCAACAACAAATTCTGAAGGGAAAGTTTCCTTCAGACATAAAAATCAACCCAAATGAGAGTGCAAATGCTATTTCTTTGAGATCTGGGAAGCACTATAAAGGTTAAGAACTGATGCATGACATGACAGAAATGAGGCAGGATGGAATAGAAAAAGAGCAAGGTCGTTTAGCCACTAGCTCAGCTCCTTTTTAAGCCGAGTCAGGTTTGGGGGGTGATCAGGAAGAGCTAAAGAATGCAGTACAACCCCGGCTCGATACAAGCTTACCTTCGGGGTTTCTTTTGCTTCCAAATTCTATTGTGAACCAATCTGATCAAGCCATTGCTGATAAAAAATGGCAGCGAGCAAAGAGGTTGAGAGAAATGGAAGAGGTATTCGAGAAAGACAGTTTGGGACTTCCAAAAACAAAGGTACCACTTCTTTTTTCTCAAAGGCAGTTGTCGAAGAGCTTGGATGAGAAGTTCAGAAAGTTTGCTAAAGTTATGAGGGATGTCCAAGTTACTATTCCCTTTTCAGAGTCCTTGGATCAAATGCCAGATTACACAAGGTTCATCAAGGAACTCATTTCGAGAAAAAGAAAGCTGAACAGTGTGGAGATGGTTAACCTAACTGAGAATTGCATTTCCATAATCTAAAGAAAGTTACCTGAAAAATTGAAGGATTCAAGTAGCTTCATCATTCCTTGTGAGATAGGAAAAGGACCGTCAAGAAGAGCATTATGTGATCTAGGAGCTAGCATAAACTTGATATCTTTATTAGTGTACAAGAAGCTTGGTTTGAGGGAGTTGAAACCCTTATTTGTGGTCTTACAGTTAGCAGATAGGTCGTTTACATACCCCGAGGGAGTTGTGGAAGATATGCTGGTGAAGGTATCAGATTTGGTTTTTCCTGTGGACTTTCTAGTACTTGACATGGAAGATGAAAAAGATGGCGTGCCTCTTATCTTAGGGCGTCCATTTCTTGCTACTGGAAGAGCTCAGATAGATGTATTCAATGGAGAGTTGAAGCTTAGAGCCGATGAAAATGAAGTGGTTTTCTTGTTGAATAAGGAGATGCAGTGGCCTAAAGATCAGCAACAATGCAAGTCTGTGGATGTAGTGGACACAGAGCATGATGAGAACTTTGCCTTGTATGATGCAGAGTTTGAGAGTTTGTCCAATGATGCATGTATTGACTATCTTGAGAAGTTACTTTCATTTGGTGATGCAAGAGATGAACAGATAAGGAAGACCACAGCTGACATGGTGAATCGAGAGAACAGTACCACTGTTGAAAAGGAGGTTCAGCCTGAGGAGAAGAGAGTTGACGAAGTAGAGGGGGTCGACAAAGCAAGTGGATCTCTTACTTTTCCTATTACTAACTCTGCTATTATGTTTGATAATGTTTTGGTTGCAGAAAACATGGATTATCCATATTTGAAGCCTCCGGACTTACTTCTGGATTTTCTTTATTATATGGATGTTAAAAATTCTAACTTGTTCAGTCCGTGTGTTGCCGAGGATCCTGTATTGGTGACGAAGAAAGGTGAGGTGGTTGTAGCTGCCAATGATAGAGGAAGGAAGTACTTGAAGGTATGAATGCGAGAGGATTGTGCTCTGGGCCAATAGTCAATAAGAGGTACTCCGTCCTGACTCTCTGACGTTAAACATGAGCGCCTGTTAGGGGCCGACCCTCCCATTTTATTTGCTTTATGGAGTCTATATCGATGTAGGAATTTTATTAGGTGTTGCTCGACTATAGTATATACTTCTTTGCAAACTTGTGCTCTCATTTTGTTTGAGCTAAGTTTGGGGGGATTATGTATATACTCGTGTCTTGCTACACCAAAGTAAAGTTGCTTCATTGTGTTGTGTGCTTGGATGATTAATTTTTTGCGAATTTTTGGTATTTTTGATTCATTTGATTATATTGAGAGGTCGATTTTTTGTGATTGTCCAGGTTTGTGTTATTTTTTGTTTTTGTTGTGTGTTTATCCTAGTTTCAACTTGGTTAATTTTTGGGTTCTTGAGGATGATTGTTGGATCTTTCTAAGCACTTGATTGAATTGAATTTGTGATTAATTGATAATGTGGTGTTGCGAAATAATTGTGATAATCCAGCTAGAGATGTATTTGAATATTGGAATGCTTGAGATTGTAGCATGTATTAAAATTGGTTCATAGACCTATGTAGGAGTGCTCATTATTCTATTACCCATGTGAGATTTAAGCTTCAATGAATCATGAGAATTACGCATGATTGATTTCTTTCTTGAGAGCATCGTTTAAATGCATGAATTCCAGAATTTGACTCTTAATCTACTTGAGGCTAGATGATTGATTAGATAATGAGAGATGAACCTAGGCCATTTTGTTCTTTATTGAGTCACTAGCCAAAATTTTATCCTACCATGTAATATTATCCTTAGTTTCCCATTTGAGCCTTTAAACCTTATTCGTTGGAAGCCTATAAAGATAGCCAATTTAATCCTTTTAAAAGCTTTTAAATACCTATCCTAGTAAAGAATGAAGGAGTCAGATTGGTGTTGTTTAGAAATCTTGGGAAGAGGGATGTTGGTCAAAAGTGATTGAAGCTGAATAATGGTTAAAATTTGTAAAAAGAGGGGTAGTGCCTGAAACTGGTACCCCAATTATAAGGTAGTACCTGAAACTAGTATCCTAGTTCTTTAGAAGAAAAAGAATAAAAAGAGGACGTTGATCTTTAATTATGAGGGAGGATTGAATTATGAAAAATGGTGAAAAAAAGAGAAAAAAGAGATAAGGAGATTGCTTTGTCTAGTATACGTGTTGAAGAAATATCTCTACTGTTGATTCTCTACTAGTGATCGAGTCACTTATCCCATATTTACCTATCCTTGTCCAAAGAGCCAACGTTACAACCCTAAATAAGTCCTTTGTGATCCCATCGTTAAGTTTTTCAAATTAGTGGAGAGTCTAGATAAATGTCAAGCTTATGGTTATGCGTGCATGTGAATTGATTTGTAGGGACACTAACTATTGAAGACATTTAAGAATCATTTGTCATTATTTTTTCTTGTTAGATTTTTAATCTTACTTATTAAATGATGACTCATGTTATTTTGTGTTCCATTACTCACAACTCTGTTGTGGCTTATCTTTATTTATTTTGTTTTCTACATTAAATCCTACAGTTGGACAAGAATTCTCACTTTGCATCTGCCGTGGTTCACCAATTTCATGTAAGTTGCATTTGCTTAGGTACTTCACAATACTCCTTTTTTATTTTGCTTTTTTGCCAAATGTGACTAATTTATAATATTCTTTTTGGTTCACTCCTCTGAAATTAAATAGCATGAGGTGTTTCTATCTTATCAAATAGAAAATTAAATTTTTTTCTTTTAGATTCGTTGGCTTTTTCTGGTTATGCCATTATAGTTATGCATAATTGTTGGATTGTTCTCTTTCTTTTAAATCTAAGACACTAAAACATTGAATTGGTTTGTGGTAGTGCTATAAAATATTTAAATGTCTCATTATTTCTCCTCTTCCTGTTGTCTGTATATTTTTTGTGTGAACTCTTTGCTAATTCCTTTGTAGCATGTAGAATAAAAAGAACTGGCCTGTATATTTTTTACGTGAACTCTATTCTGATTCCTTTGTAGCATGTAGAATAATCATAGCTAGCCCTGAAATTTTGAGGGCCATAGGCGAAATTAAGCTATTAAAAAAATTAAAAAATAAAATTTTAATTTTTTTAATGTTATATACTAAACATAAATTGTCTAGAGAATTCCTTTTTAGAAAATTTGAGATATTTTTTTGTTTTAAGAATAGTTCATCTATTATATATTTGTAATTTTTATGTTTTATTCATGTTTTTTAAGTTTATTTTCACTTATGTTAGGACAAAATTTTTATGTTTTTTTGCAAATCTTCGTCCTCCAGATTATTTTTGTTCTCATCTACACTAAGCAAATTTTCCTTTATTATTATTATTATTATTATTATTATTCCCTCGGTCCCACGTATTTTTACCCACTTTCCATTTTGGGGTGCCCCACGTATTTTTATCCATTCCATTTTTGGCAAAAATACATAATATTTTATTACCTACTTTTTACAATCCCAACAACTTTAATTATTTTTTTACACTTTATTCATCATTCTCAATAACTTTATTCACTTTTCTTTTTAAATTACTAATTTATCCCTACTTTCTCTTACATTATATATTAAAAAAATAAAACGTCTTAATCTCCGTGCTCGTACAAACGGGTAAAAATACCCGGGACAGAGGAAGTGTTATTATTATTATTATTTAAGTCATTTTTATTCTATTTTTTTTATTATTCACCATACTTGAAAAATGCACTTTTATTAATGTATAAAGAGCACCACTTTTATAATTATTTTTCTTTTATTTATTCATATTCCTTTTCTATTCTTTTTATCCAAACTAAAATCCATTTAAATAATAAAAAATAGTAAAAGAATTAAGAGGTAGACGTATAAAAAAATTCATAAAAATAATTAAGAGGAAGATGAAAAAAGCAAATTAAAATTAAGAGGCGTATTAGGAGAGATGTACAACGATTAAAATATAAAGAAAGAATTAGAAAGGAAAAGATCATAACAGTCAAAATTTAATAAAAAATAAAAAAAAGGAGAGATCGAACTATCATAATTTAATTAAGAAAGAAAGAGATCTTAACATTCAGTTGTAATTTAATAAAAAATAATCTTTATGGAGTCATGAGGAGGGCTTTAGCCCACAAACTTAAGAACCCTCAATAGTATATATATATAGTTTTTTATTGATGATTATTCTTTCTAGTGATAATTTTTAGACTCAGAACTTAATAATTATTTTTACGAATAATTGATTCTTTATATTTTAATAAAGAAATAATTTGTATTTTACCAAAAATTATATAATTTTTTATTTTGAGTCAATGAATTTTTTTTTAGACGAGGAAGATTATATAAAAGAATCCCTAAATTCTTTTTAGTAGCAAGTTATGCTTTTATTTTGCACTATTTTGATTCCTTTCAACCCACAATTATATTTTCTATCCATCGCACAATAATTTACGGCAACCAAAGAATGAAATATCCCAACAATTCAATAACATTAAAATTCATCTTAATTTAAAAAATACCACCATAACCTAACACATATAACACACTTGGTAACAATCATACTAGGTAAATATCCTCGCAAATTTGTTAGATTCTATGCATGTCTAACCCTTTTCGGTGTGGATGTAGCTTCATGTCTTTTACCTTCATGGCTTTGTTTAAACCAACCTCGTGCTTCACATCTTAAGGTTTCACGTTTCTTGTTGTGTTTAGAAGTCAACAACCAATGAACCACCTTTATCCTTGCTTGTTGGCTTACCACCTAAATAGAAATCTATAGATTAGATTGGTAAAAATAGAATAAAATACGCAGTCAAGAAGTATGAGCGACCTCGACATCCAAGAATTTCCCTGAAGAATTGTTGTTCTTGATTTTTTTTGCAGACCTCATTGTCTGAATGACATAGATCCCAAAGTCGTACCTGATATTAACAAAATTAATTTAGTATCTAACTGACGTGTTTCTCTGCTTCTCCCCATATATAAGTCGGTTGCATTTTTTGACGATAATAGGATGTGTTTGGACCTATTTCTACACGGGTGGGACTAAATTGATAAACTTATATTTATTGGGACTAAAATAGAACATGAGAAAAGTTATGGGACTGAATAGATTTTTATCCCGCTGACTCACTTGCCATCAGGGCGCCACGTCATCATATCGGCTAGAAATTGACAATTCCGGCTATGACGTGGCTGTTTCCAGGTGATGTCAGCTTTTTCCGGCGAAAATGGGATGTTTTTGGCCCTATTTCTTGGCCGGTGGGACTAATTTGACAAACTTATCTTTTTTGGGACTAAAAAAGATCATGGGAAAGTTATGGGACTAAAAAAGTTTTTATCCCGTTAATGTGCAATAACTTTGAATGCAACAGAGGCCATTATTTACAATTTCATGTTGGGCAACAACCCAAAAATAATCGAACCATAAATGTAAATCTGGTCACTGACCATTTGAACGAGCACATAGAGGGAATAGATGCAGTATATGTAAACCAAAATATGTCAACCAAGTGGAATTGTGTTTATAAATCAAATTGAGTTTTTGTTTAAAAGATCTTGTTGAATGTAATGGGAAAATTATAAATTCATTACTACATTCGGAGTGATGGTGAGGAGCCGAGTGAGGAAGGACACAGTTGCTTGGATGGATTCTCTAGCTCTCAAAGATGGGGTGCTGCTCTTGTGGGTTGATGAGAGTGGAAATTCATGTACTTTTGAGCTTTGATTTGTTTGGGAATTGAGTAGGATTGAGTCTTTTATTGAGATGAATCAGTTTGTTTATGAAAAAGTCACGGATCAGAGGTTACAAGGGCTTCTTGAGCACAATTGTACAGGAAAACAGATAGAAAGAGCTCGGAATTGGAAGACACAAATTTTAAGGTAATTTTTGAAAGCCGTTCGACCTCATGGCCTTGCTCGACCATCATCACTTTGGTCGAACAAGGTAGCCAAGTCGAGTTGATTATACAGATTCGTCCAGAGAGCTTGCTCGACTTGGAGATGTTGCTCGACCATAATCATCTTGGTCGAGCAGATGAGAGAAGTCGAACGAAATATGCAAAAACTTACAGTGAGCTTGCTCGACCTTTGCTCGAGTTGAAGGCCTTGCTCGACCAGTCCAAGCTTGGTCGAACGGATTCTCACTGCAGGGGCCACTTTCCATGATTTTTTTATATTTGTGTGGAAGTTTAAACTGATCATGTGAGATATGGTTGGAAGCTACGGAAGAGAGAGTCGCGTGGGCGCAAAAATCACCTCATTCGGAATTTAAATAAAGAAATTATGAATTAATTGGTGAAGTTGCACTAAGGAAGACGAAAGTTTCATTCATCTACCATGTGAAGCCAATTATTCATCCAACATGTAAAGCCTAAGCCATGTTCACTCATCCACTAACAAATACATCCTGTAAAGAAGTCATGTTGTGACTATGGGGCCTATACAAATATGTTAATTGATTCTAAAATCAATTACTACACCTAAGCCCACATGGAAATACACATGTACCACCTTGCCATGTTGATTTATTCTTGATTCCATCACACACATATATAAAAACCTTACCCCATTCAGCCAAAAAAACATTATTTTGCTGCCCAAATTCCTTCACCCTTCACCCATATTCTTTCATCTTTCCACCAGAGAGACGATCGGAGTTGCTACTTGGATCGAAGATGGAGATTCCGATTGAGATCATGATTGAAGAATTGGAGTCCTCAAAAATGGTTCTTTATTTTTCAGTTATTTATCTTTGTTATTTTAGAACAATGGTTGAGGGTTATTACATCTTTGTGATTTGCCCTCGTAAATCCATGGGCTAATAAGTTTCTTTGTTGGTAATGTTAAGGCGCTAATACAGTTTTGACTATGTGATTTAATTGCCCTAGACTTGGATTTATTATATTGCAGATTGTTTATTTCATTATTGAAGAGGATATTTAGAGACTTCATATTATTGTGATTTTGAGTTTTGATTCCTTTAATTATTCTTGACGGTATCACTGATTGATAGTTAATAGGATTCTCTATTTCTGCATAATAATTGTTGTTTCCTGTGACAGTCTTAGGGGATTGGCCTATAATACCTAAGAGTGTTAGACAATCAATTTGTAATTTTAATTACTTGGTAAAACATCATTATTAAGCAATTGGTAAGGAGACAAAAGGGGTTAACAATCGCGTACCTATAAAGGGAAGTCTAGTGCTCTAACTTTTAATGGAATTTAGCATGAAATACCTATAGATGTAGAGGGAGTTAATTTCTTATTGATCCTAGGATTTTCAGTTCATTATAAGTGTTAAATCCTACTCGATCAAGGTGATTTAACTAGGCTTAGTGATCCTCTTATAAACGTCAGCAAGTAATTAATTCTGGTCTAGATAAATTAGTCACATAGTCAAGCTGTTTGCCCAAGCATTACCAATTCTTCATCCTCAAACTCTTAAATCGTTTTCTCTTGTGTGATTTGTTTATTTCATAATTAGTTTATTATTTAATTTAAGTTATTTTTTTAGTTAATTAATTATCATCTCAAAAATTCCCAGATTTGTCTTACATTTGAATTATCTTATAGAATTACTTATTAAATTTATAACTATCTCGTGGGAACGATATTTCACTTGGTCACGCGCACTACAATCGATCCCTTACACTTGAGGATGAAAGAAAATAACGATCAAGTTCTTGGCACCGCCTGCCGGGGATAGTTTATAGATTTAAATTTAATTCTATAGTGATTTATTTTCTTGTAGGACGTTAAACTTTACTTACTTTATTTAATTTTATTTGTGATCCTTAAAAGTAAGAAGGGAGAGATGGTTTGGATGGATTGAAAGAGAGCGTAACAATACTTCAAAGTGAAGATAAAAGATGAAGAAGAAGTATTGATGCATGAGTCCAAACATCTCTGAGTCTGCATTCCGTCGAGCTCCTCGACGTTAAACAAGAGCGCTTGGTGGGAGGCAACCCACCATTTAATTCTTTTCATTTGTTTTGTTTGTTGTGTTTTGTGTTAGGTGAATTATACTCAAGGTGCGTACTTACACATAAGGTAATAACATCCTTTTAAACATAGATTCAACTCACATTTTCATCTAAGTTTGGGGGGTATGATGTTCTTTCCTTGTTCCATCCACACCCAGGTATATTTACTCTGTATTGTTTTTGTGTCTGTGTGTTTGGAGGTCGATTTTTTTTAGAATTTTCAAATTTTATTCGATCTTTCGAATTTTTTTGCGACTATCCAGATGTTTTATGTGTTTTTGTTTATTTTTATGTGTCCTTTGATTTTCTGTCTTTGATTTTTGTCTTCCCGATACTTTTATCTCTTTTGCGATGATGAGTTTTGTGTTGAGCTTTATTGATTGAGAAGGGCATTGGAGTGGCAAAGTGAGTTCTATCTGAGACCTACGCCTGACCGAGTTGGAAAACTCGAGGAACTTGCAAAACCAGAAGGAGATTAAAATCAGGTTACTTCTTTCCTTATTCTAAATTTTTCTGTGAGTTTCGAATTCTTATGAGTAAAGAGCATGAGCTTTAAATTTTATGGCCTGAATTTCATGGAGATCTATGAGCTTTTATGATGCCTTTGATAAGATGTTGATTATGATTGATAAGGGGAATATGCTTTAATTCTTAAGTGCTTGAAGTTCTTGATGTGCTTGTTATGATGTATGCATAGCCCTGAAGAGTGCTCGTTAATTCTATGAAAAAGCCAAGTGAGATTTGAGCCTTTAATTCATGTTACATGATCATGCATGATATTTTTATTCTTGAGTGTATTGTTCTTGTGCGTGTATTCTAGAACTTGCCTTAAGTCTCCTTGAATATTCGAGAATAGTCTAGTGGATTATGAAAATGATATTAGGCCATCTTTGAATTTATTAGTCACTTAGCCAAATAATTCCTTACCATATGATTGTTTATCCAAAGTTAGCTCTATTGAGCCTTAAAAACCTCATTTTTTGGCAACTTACGAGAAATAACTACTTTGAGTATCTTAATGATTTTTTTAGCTTTGATTATCTGTCATGAAGGAGAATTAATGGTTTTTCAAAGTGTGTTGATGGAGCTTGATAACAGCTTGGGAAGGAATGAAATTGGTGTTGAAACATTGATTGAGCTATATAATGTATCTAAAGGAGAATCATGGAGTAGTCCTTAAATCTAGTGCTCCATGAAATCAAATACCCTAGGGTAGTGCTTAAATCTATTACCCTATGTAGGATGCAAGAGGTAGTGCCCGAAACTGGTACCTCGAGAAAATAAAAAGGAGTTATTCTTGAAAAGAAAATGATGAGGAAGAATGAAAGATCAAGAGGGAACGCGCGCTTATTGATCTGAGTTTAAGTCACTTATCCATATATTCTCTACCTTTTCCAAAGAGCCTACGTTACTCCATATAAAAGTCCTTTTTGATTTATGATTTGCTCACTACAAGTAAAAGGAGAGTTGAGACAATGGGCAAGCTTATGATTACACATGCACTTGAATTGAATTTGAGAGAACATATATATAACCCTAGCGGCGTACACTTTATACACCATGAGCGTGAGAGTTACACTATATATATCATGTGAGCATAGGTGAATCGAGCACTTGAATTGGTGAAGTAATTATCTTAACTTGCATATTTTGAATGAATTGATGCTTTTGAGTTTGAAGTTATGTGAACCAAATTAAGATTGATTACATCTTTTGAAGGCTTAATTGATATTTTGATCTTTCCTTTGAACATAACTTTCCATCTCATTCTTCTTTCTCTTGATTTGTCGTTTCATTGTTCGAGGATGAACAACACCTTAAGTTTAGAGGGTTTGATGAGAGTGGAAATTCATGTACTTTTGAGCTTTGATTTGTGTAGGAATTGAGTACGATTGAGTCTTTTATTGAGACGAATCGGTTTGTTTATGAAAAAATCACGGATCAAAGGTTACAAGGGCTTTTTGAGCACAATTGTACAGGAAAATAGATAGAAAGGGCTCAAAATTGGAAGACACGAATTTTGAGGTGATTTTCAAAAGCTGTTTGACCTCATGACCTTGCTCGATGTTGAGAGCACCATTTTTGATAGAATGTGGCCATGATTTTGTATAGAATGACATGGTTTTCATATCTTGCATAATTAAGATGCTACTAAGGTGTTTTGTTGAGTTTTGAAGGGTAAAACATGATCAAAAGTTCAAAGTTGGAATGAAGAGTGAAAGTGTGAAGGAATGGTGAAAAAGACACGTCCACTTGAATAATTTTTCTGTGTTTGTGTAGAAGTCCAAATTGATCATGTGATATATTTTTGGAAAGCCACAGAAGAGAGGATCGTTTTGGCGCAAAAATCACTCAAATTGGAGTCCGTATGAGGAAGTTATGTTCGAAACGGTGAGACTGCGCAGCTGCCAACGGGAATTTCCGAAAATTTCCGAAAATTAGCCAATTTTAGCTATTTCTTAGTGCACAATTCTTTCCTTATCTCATTCCCTTTCTTTGAGCACAATTATTTCCTTATCTCATTCCCTTCTCACACCTATATATATCTCACATCATTATTCATAAGAGACACCACCCTCCACAAGGGGATTACCCCCTACCATCCATCATCTACCATCATCCATATCCATCCCATCATCCATCCACATCAAAGGGGATTCAAGGGCTATTCAAGAGGAAGATCAGTCAATCGAAGAGACGGAGAAGGAATCTGAGACAACTCCAACACTAGGGTTTTTCTATTCCTTTCTTTAATTTTCTTTTGTCTTGATTTGTGGTATGAATTGCATAGCCATGAGTGTTGCTTGTAACCTCATAGGCTAATTTCTTATACAGTTTTAAGGTTTGATGGATTGATTTGATTGATTTGGGGATTTAGACCAAAGATTGGAATTTTATATAGTTGAGCTTTTGATTTTACTTATTTTACTAAGACATGTTAATCTGCTTCGTAACGTCTTCATAATATATTCATGACATCCGCTATAATGCTTGGATTATTGTGTTAGCTTGTGTGCGTTCATGATTGGTATTGTCTATCTGTTAGGGATTAGAGTAGCTCCGCTATAAGCACTTTAATTTCATGAACTGGTTAATCAAATACTTGATTAGTTTAGTGGAACAATGCAATTAGACAATCAAGTAGGAAGTGAATAGAACCTTGTAGTAATTCCAGAGAATATCTTGTTAGTCGGGCTTACCATCCGGAGGTATTGTTGCTTGCTTTGATTAGTATCTAGGAATAAGGCTTGGTAATATTCAAGCACCTTAGAATTTAAACTAGATTATACTGTTAGCTTTGAATCGGATCATATCCGGTGGGAAAACAGGATTATGCGGTGTATTTTCATTGAAACTGCATGAATGAACAATTAGAGGTCTAGAAACTCGAATTAGTTCGTCTATACCTGATACCTTAGAACTGTTGATTTTCTCTTGAATTAATCTTAAATCTTTCTTCTGTGATTTATTTTATTAGTTATTTAATTTTCTGTTATTTAGATAATTAAATTCACAACTCCTGGATATCGGTTACTTGATTCTGATTAATTTAGTAATTTTAGGAAATAAATAATTAGCTGTCCTTTTGGGTTCGATAATTTAACTTGGGTGCTTACTGCTACAATTGATATCCTTACACTTGAGGATTAAATTATAGTGCGCAGAAAAAGCCTATCAAGTTTTTGGCGCCGTTGCCGGGGACGGCTTAATTATTTATTTTTCTTTTATTGCTAGTTTAATTAAGACTTTTTATTGATTTTTTTTATTTTCTTATTTGGATATATTCTGACTATAAATTATCTTTGAGGTACTGAGATGGACGAAATATTGAAAAGATATGGAAATCAGAATGTTATGGATCCTTCTCCATGCATAGACAAAATATTGAAACGCTATGAAAATCATAATGCTATGGTTCCTTCTCCATATTACATGGATAAGAGGAATTATGGTTATGATTCTTTAGTGAATCAAAGTCATTCTCAGTACTATAGTCAAGTCAGATATGAAGATGAATGGTCTTGTGCTTACAATAAAAATTTATATCAACCTTATCAAGAGAACACTTATTCTGGATCGATCGGAGTTTCTCAAGAATTACAAGACGCGTTTGATACTTCCATCAAGAAGCATGAAGAAAACTTGGGAATATTGGAAGCTCTAGAAAGAAAGATGAAAGTTCAATCGCAGGAGAGAGAAGTTGCATCGCAGGAGTTTGATCAAAGAACGAGAGACATAAACAATCTTCTTGCGAACATCACTTCAAGTTTAAATTCTCAAGGTCAACAAGAGGAAAGAATGGATGAAGAGGAGTTTGAGGAAGATATTGTTGTTCCATTGTGCCCTGGAATGCAATTTGAAGGTCCTATGCTGTCGTTTGAGGAAATAGAACTCGAAGAGGAGTCCACTCGATTAAGTCAAGTGGTTCCACTTGAATTGAGCTATTAACTGGAGTCAATTGTTGAGGAAGAAAAGAATGAAGAAGCGCAAAGCCATGAAGCAACCGAAAAGAACTTGAAGAATGAAATGAGCATTTCTAAACCTTTAAACTCTTTAAGTTGCATTGAATTTGATGATATTGTTTCTATTGACTTTGTTTTACCTAATGATTCCTCACATATTTTTAGGGATAAAAAGAAGTTAGAAGAGAGGTTGGGAATTTTCGTCGAAAGAAGGAA
The DNA here is from genome assembly GCA_023678885.1 of Pogostemon cablin. Taxonomy (NCBI): domain Eukaryota; kingdom Viridiplantae; phylum Streptophyta; class Magnoliopsida; order Lamiales; family Lamiaceae; genus Pogostemon; species Pogostemon cablin. Next base: position 23,824,158 of record CM042955.1, read on the forward strand.
TAAGTGGTGGAGTAGAATGAAGAGGTTGATGAAATTTGATCTTAACATGGTTGGCAAGGTTAAGATAAATTTTAAGATTGCCAACGAGGCCATCCCTTTCCATAAGTATTGGATTGATGAAGAAGCACAACGATTAGAATACGATGGAAAGGATGAAAGATATCCATGGCAATTCCGATGAGCTTGAGGTATTACGTCGTGACTCTCCAACGTTAAACATGAGCGCCTGTTGGGGGCTGTCCCTCCCGGTTTAATTGCTTTTCTATGTCTGTGTTGGTGTAATAATTTTATTAGGTATTGCTCGACTACGGTATATACTTCTTTGCAAACTTAGTTTCTCACTTTGTTTGATCTAAGTTTGGGGGGAGGTTATGTACATACCTTGTCTTGTAGTACCAAGTAAAATTTTTGCATTGTGTTGTTGCTTGGAGGGTCGATTTTTTGCGAATTTTTAATATTTTCAATTTATTTGATGATGTTGAGGGTTTGATTTTTTGCGATTTTCCAGGTTTCGTGTTGTTTTTGTTTGTGTTTATTTGTTTTGTGTTAATCCTAGTGTTGGTATAGTTGATTTTTGGTTCTCTATGATGATTTTCTGATTTTTCATGGCACTTGATTATATGTGGGATTGTGTTTGAGAAGCAGTTTGAGATTGTGCTTAGATATTGAGATGCTTGAAATTTGATTATGTGCAAGGATGATTAGCTATGTAGCTTGATTAGGTTTGCTCGTTCATTCCTATAGCCATGTGAGATTTGAGCCTTTTGAAATCATGACAAGTTTCATGATTCAGTTTATTCTTGTGAGTGTCGTTCATACACACGTATTCTAGATCTTGGTTTTTTATCTTGCTTGAAGCTATGTGTTTGACTAGACAATAGGAAATGATCTTAGGCCATCTTTGTTTTTTATTAGTCACTAGCCAAATTATTATCCTACCTATTGAAATTATCCGTAGTTAACCCTTTTGAGCCTGAAAAGCCATATTTGTTGGAAGCCTACGTGATAAGCCAATTGATCCCTTGTTAGCCTTAAAAAAAAACCTACCTAGTAGAGAGTTGAAGGAGTCAATTTGGTGTCTTGAGAAGAAACATAAAAGGAGAATAAGTTGGAAGTGATGAAAATTGTTGAAAAGAGTAGTTAAATTATTGCATAAAGGGGTAGTGTCCGAAACTGGTACCCCATGAAAAGGGTAGTGCCTGAAACTGGTACCCTTATTTGAAAAAGGAAAAAAAAAGAAAAGAAAAGAGGGAAGAAGAAGAAAAATTTCAAGTAAGGATGTGGTGTTCAAAAGTGAAGGAGGAATCAAATTGCAAGAAGCATTGAAGAGCGATGAAGAAGAAAGAAGAAAGTAAAGCTGTTTGTTGAAAAGCTGTAAGTCTTCTTTGATTCTCTACTAGTGATTGAGTCACCTTATCCATATACTCCCTACCTTTACCAAAGAGCCAACATTACAACCTAATGCAAGACCTTTGTGATCCTATTGTTGAAATTATCCCTTTAGTCGAGAGTTGAGATGATTGTCAAGCTTATGGTTACGCGTGTGTTTGAATTGACTTTGAGTGTAAACACCTTACCCTGAAGTGTATATCTCACACTTGAGCGATGAGCGTAAATACTACCCGTGAGAATGGTGGATGAGCATTCCGAAAAAGTGAAGTAGTTGATTTGAATTGTATGTTCTTAGATGGATGGTTGTCTTAGTATTTGAAGTATGATTTTTGAATTGTTATATTTTCTTGGATGTGAAGTTGTGAAATTTCCTCTCAATTACTCTATTGGTTTTATATGTCGTTGCCTCGGGTCGAGCAACAGGTAAGTTTGGGGGTTTGTTGAGAGTGGAATTTCACGTATTTTAGGTCTCACATTACACCATTTTTGATAGAATGTGGCCATGATTTTGTATAGAATGACATGGTTTTCATATCTTGCATAATTAAGATGCTACTAAGGTGTTTTGTTGAGTTTTGAAGGGTAAAACATGATCAAAAGTTCAAAGTTGGAATGAAGAGTGAAAGTGTGAAGGAATGGTGAAAAAGACACGTCCACTTGAATAATTTTTCTGTGTTTGTGTAGAAGTCCAAATTGATCATGTGATATATTTTTGGAAAGCCACGGAAGAGAGGATCGTTTTGATGCAAAAATCACTCAAATTGGAGTCCGTATGAGGAAGTTATGTTCAAAACGGTGAGACTGCGCAGCTGCCAACGGGAATTTCCGAAAATTTCCGAAAATTAGCCAATTTTAGCTATTTCTTAGAGCACAGTTCTTTCCTTATCTCATTCCCTTTCTTTGAGCACAATTCTTTCCTTATCTCATTCCCTTCTCACACCTATATATATCTCACATCATTATTCATAAGAGACACCACCCTCCACAAGGGGATTACCCCCTACCATCCATCATCTACCATCATCCATATCCATCCCATCATCCATCCACATCAAAGGGGATTCAAGGGCTATTCAAGAGGAAGATCAGTCAATCGGAGAGACGGAGAAGGAATCTGAGACAACTCCAACACTAGAGTTTTTCTATTCCTTTCTTTAATTTTCTTTTGTCTTGATTTGTGGTATGAATTGCATAGCCATGAGTGTTGCTTGTAACCTCATAGGCTAATTTCTTATACAGTTTTAAGGTTTGATGGATTGATTTGATTGATTTGGGGATTTAGACCAAAGATTGGGATTTTATGTAGTTGAGCTTTTGATTTTACTTATTTTACTAAGACATGTTAATCTGCTTCGTAACATCTTCATAATATATTCATGACATCCGCTATAATGCTTAGATTATTGTATTAGCTTGTGTGCGTTTATGATTGGTATTGTCTATCTGTTAGGGATTAGAGTAGCTCCGCTATAAGAACTTTAATTTCATGAACTGGTTAATCAAATACTTGATTAGTTTAGTGGAACAATGCAATTAGACAATCAAGTAGGAAGTGAATAGAACCTTGTAGTAATTCCAGAGAATATCTTGTTAGTCGGGCTTACCATCCGGAGGTATTGTTGCTTGCTTTGATTAGTATCTAGGAATAAGACTTGGTAATATTCACGCACCTTAGGATTTAAACTAGATTATACTGTTAGCTTTGAATCGGATCATATCCGGTGGGAAAACAGGATTATGCGGTGTATTTTCATTGAAACTGCATGAATGAACAATTAGAGGTCTAGAAACCCGAATTAGTTGGTCTATACCTGATACCTTAGAACTGTTGATTTTCTCTTGAATTAATCTTAAATCTTTCTTCTGTGATTTATTTTATTAGTTATTTAATTTTCTGTTATTTAGATAATTAAATTCACAACTCCTGGATATCGGTTACTTGATTCTGATTAATTTAGTAATTTTAGGAAATAAATAATTAGCTGTCCTTTTGGGTTTGATAATTTAACTTGGGTGCTTACTGCTACAATTGATATCCTTACACTTGATGATTAAATTATAGTGCGCAGAAAAAGCCTATCACTCGACCATCATCACTTTAGTCGAACAAGGTAGACAAGTTGAGCAGATTATGCAGATTCGTCCAGAGAGCTTGCTAGACTTGGAGATGTTGTTCGACCATAATCATCTTGGTCGAGCAGATGAGAAAAGTCGAACGAAATATATAAAAACTTACAGTGAGCTTGCTCGATCTTTGCTCGAGTTGAAGGCCTTGCTCGACCAGTCCAGGCTTGGTCGAACAGATTCTCGCTGCAGGGGGCCACTTTCTATAATTTTTTTGTATTTGTGTGGAAGTCAAATCTAGTCGTGTGAAATATGGTTGGAAAGCTATGAAAGAGAAGGTCGCGTGGGTGCAAAAATCACCTCATTCGGAATTTAAATGAAGAAGTTATGAATTAATTGGTGAAGCTGCGCAAAGGAAGATGAAATTTCATTCATTTACCATGTGAAGGCAATTATTCATCCCACATATGAAGCCTAAGCCATGTGCACTCATCCACTAACAAATACATCCTGTAAAGAATTCATGTTGTGATTATGGGGCCTATACAAACATGTTAATTGATTCTAAAATCAATTACTACACCTAAGCCCACATGGAAATACACATGTACCACCTTGCCATGTTGATGTATTCTTGATTCCATAACACACATATATAAAAACCTCACCCCATTTAGCAAAAAAAAATATTATTTTGCTGCCCAAATTCCTTCACCCTTCACCCATATTCTTTCATCCTTCCACCGGAGAGACGATCGGAGTTGCTACTTGGATCAGAGACGGAGATTCTGATGAGATCGTGATTGAAGAATTGGAGTCCTCAAAAAGAGTTCTTTATTTTTCAGTTATTTATCTTTGTTATTTTAGAATAATGGTTGAGGGTTATTACATCTTTGTGATTTGCCCTCGTAAATCAATGGGCTAATAAGTTTCTTTGTTGGTAATGTTAGGGCGCTAATACAATTTTGACTATGTGATTTGATTGCCTTAATTAGACTTGAATTTATTACACTGCAGATTGTTTATTTCATTATTGAAGAGGATATTTAGAGACTTCATATTATTGTGATTTTGAGTTTTGATTCCTTTAATTATTCTTGATGGTATCACTGATAGTTAATAGGATTCTCTATTTCTGCATAATAATTGTTGTTTCATGTGACAGTCTTAGAGGATTGACCTATAATATCTAAGAGTGTTAGACAATCAATTTGGAATATTAATTACTTTGTAAAACATCATTACTAAGTAATTGGTAAGGAGACAAAAGGGGTTAATAATCGCGTACCTAGAAAGGGAAGTCTAGTGCTTTAGCCTTTAATGGAATTTAGCATGAAGTACCTATAGAGGGAGAGGGAGTTAATTTCTTATTGATCCTAGGATTTTCAGTTCATTATAAGTGTTAAATCCTACCCGATCAAGGTGATTTAACTAGGCTTAGTGATCCTCTTATAAATGTCTACAAGTAATTAATTCGGGTCTAGATAAATTAGTCACATAGTCAAGCAGTTTGCCCAAGCATTACCAATTCTTCATCCTTGAACTCTTAAATCATTTTTCTTGTGTGATTTATTTCATAATTAGTTTATTATTTTATTTAAGTTATTTTTTTAGTTAATTAATTATCATCTCAAAAATCCCCATATTTGTCTTATATTTGAATTATCTTATAGAATTAATTATTAAATTTATAATTATCTCGTGGGAACGATATTTCACTTGGTCACGCGCACTACAATCGATTCCTTACACTTGAGGGTGAAAGAAAATAGCGATCACGGGTGTTGGAAGTTGTGTATCTATATCAATTCGAAACGAGGAAGTTGGAGAAGTTGTGTGATGTTTTAGTTTAGGACCAAAGTCCTTGTTCTCTCCTATTGTTGTGACTTATACCATGAGTTTGGTTCATGTTGATGAAGCATAGATATTAGCTGTTGGGATATTATAGGATATAGAGTTGGGAAAATTCCACTTGCAGGGATATTAGAGGATCTAGAGTTGAGAAAGTTAACACTTTTATGAAGGTCACACAATATTTTACAATAAGTCTTTATTACACACTCAACTCACAAGACACTCTATTGTTTGGCACTCAAGCTCACGAACTTTTCTGCTCACAACACTCTTTAGGACTCATATACTGCATATATATAGACACCAATGTCGGTGCATTAACCGAACTATAGCAACTCTTTAGATTGTTCTATATATTCTCACTTACCTTCTAGCTAATTCTACAACCTTTGACTCCTATGATGTTCTGTCTACGTGATTTCACCTAACAAAGTGTAACATCCCATAATTTTCACCCAAACATTCTATTGTGGCCCAATTCTTAAAAAGCCCACAAACAAGTATATTATTACAGCCCAGCCCATTCTTTCAACCAACCGTAAGTAAAAAGGAAAAGGAGCAGAAATTTGAATTACTTACTCCCCAAGAATCATGTTAATATCTTCATTATCCATTAAGAAGATATATTTTCCTCTTATCTGTAAGATTATTATGGCCTAGTGCCATTAATAATTAATAATTACATATATAAGATATTTATTATGATCAAATATCTTAAATAAAGATATGGTTTAAATAAATAATATATATGAGATAAATAAGGTCATATATATTTATGGATAACAATCACATTGATAGAATGTGATTTGATAAAGATTTAATATCCCGATCTGGTCCTCTCTCCACCTATTAAAGAGACACAGTTTTATTAATTCTCTATCACATTAAGTCTTACGTACTGTGCAATAAAGAAAGGGGTGAGGAGAGAGAAACTAGTTCCCGGCGTAATTGACAGGAACGTATCGTTGGAGGACCGCCATTAGTGGCGTCTCAAGGTAAGTCTTCTAACCGTGTTTATGTGGTGTGAAAATCATGAAGATCTAAGATCCATGTCAATTAATAAATTAATTGTTTATGAAATTATGCTTACATGTGGTATCAGAGCATGGTTTTGGATCTCATGATTTTTCATCGAATAATTAACATTAAATTTGAATGTAGTAAATTCACGTATTACGTTCTTGATTGGATGTGAGATGTATTCTATAACCAAATTATGTCAATTTTAATTTACACTTTATTATCAATATATTATGATGTGTGAATATTATGTTTTATGTATCATGTATTAAAGTGATGTGAAAAAGTAATTATAATGAGTTGATTCACGTTAAAAATTTACATGATTATGAAATTGATATATTGAAATCTTATGACTCATGCGAAAATTATAGTGATATGATTTCCATATTAAGAAAATGTCAACTGCCCTATTTAGTTTTTGGGACTGAACACTTAAAGATTGATTATGGAAGTTAATTATGTCAGCATAAGATATGAAAGTTAATTATGTCATGAGATTTTAATATAAAATTACATGGCTCCCTTTAATTTTGGGGAGTATAATGACTAATTAAGAATAATGACAACTAATTACAGTCAATAAATCAACATGCCTTATTCATAAAATAGCTTGAATATCACACTTTAATGCCAGTTATTAACATAATTATAATAATAAAGTGACTCATGTATTCCTCAAACTTTCTAATTAAAGTGATTTAATAATGATAATAAAATCAATCCATCACTAATGTTTATGACTTATATTATTTTGATAATAATTAAAGTTATTTTGGGATATATAATATTAGAATATCTCACTTATGTTAGGTATGTTTGACTGCTTATGACATATTTATTATGGTAATATCCCAAATATATTAAGATGCAAATTATACATGATATCTTTATTAATGTGATATATATGGATATATTATGTATATATATGATGACAGTCTTAAGATTTTAATTAATGATATTGACTGTAATTTATGAATATTTATGAAATAATGATTTGATTATTACTCACTTTCCTATTGAGTATAATCTAAGAGTCTTTGATAAGATTAATAATGATTTGATTATTACTCACTTTCCTATTGAGTATAATCTATTATGATAATCTTTGATAAGATTATAATGAATGATTTTATGATTTAAATTTATTTAATGTTGGTCTGTTAATCACCAAAGTGGTCTGATCTGAAAGAATAATAAAATTAAATCGTATAGTTAAATTTTAATTTTCCATATTTAAGTGATGCTTGAATAAAGAGAATTATTATATGTGTTATTAAAAATTTCACAATTATAAGACTTTAAATTCACCCAAAGATGATTGCTAGTCTTTATAATTCATGAATATGAAGATAAATTGATAATTAATATATTATGACAAACTGTTTTGTATGTCCAAAGATGACAAAATAGTTTTAATGAAAATATTTAATTATCAAATTATGTTATATTTGAAAGCATCATTATGATTATGATTGTATATTGTTGTATCACCCAAAGGAGAACTTCAATATACATTTATTGCTTTCGATCCTGAATCTATTATTAAATTACTCAAGGTATTTATAGGAATAAATTATATTATTCTTATTCTTAAAATTACTTATATTATTTAGTCTCTATTCACATGATGCATCTGTTCCATTACAAAATGGATTAAAGTAATTTAAATAGTGTGGATAAATCTAATTTCACCAAAGTGTTTTGGATTTTATTTATCACTTCAAGATAAATTGCTCATTTGCTTTGTAATAGCAATAAAGCTTGTAATCTGACTATAATGCTTGAGTTAGATCAAACAGACTTAGCCTAATGTTTATGCGAATGAACGTGACCAAGTATTAAGTTTATAATATCTAAATTACTAATAAATCTCTTGACGAGATATTAATGACTATCTTTAACCACCATAAAGTTTGATGGTTCTCATGGCGTACATGAACTTATCATTAAAGATAATAAATATTGCAACAAGATTAAAGCCTTCCATAATGAACGTAGTTTACAAATTCACTACCTTCTAAGTATGACCTATTCCTAATAAACTATAACACCATGAAAGACAAATGGAATGTGAATTAAATTCACGTAATGCTTAAATTAATGATGGTTCAAAAGGAAAGAAGGTTTAAGAAACAATTTAAAATTTAAACATTATGTTCGTTTAAAAGTAATGAAGTTTGAACTAAACGTGGCTTTAATGTTTGGGGTAACTTTCCAAAAGAATTATTCCAAAAAGATTAATTAAGAATAAAGCCTTTCATGAGATAGACTTTTACTGATCTTGATATTTGTGTGAATTGCATTAAAAAAAAAGCAAATAAAACACACAAAGAATAGAGTCACGATAACTACACAACTTCTTATAATAGTTTACACCGCTAAATGTGAATCTTATGATAATACCCTTTTTAAAAGAATAATAATATTCCATCATTTTTAATTTTAATTTTAATTTTTCACATTATGATTATATTTATCTTTGCAAGAAAATTCTCATTCTATAAATGCTCGATAAGCATTTATTAATGATGTTGAGAAAATTAGATAGAAAAATGAAAATTACAAAGATTGGAAGAAGTGATAAATTTTATGGAAAGTGTGATGGATTATCATGCCCAATCACTTAATTACACGAAAAACTGACATTTATACTAAATATTGCACACCATAATAAATTGGTGTAGCAGAATGACATAATCGTACTTTATTAAATATGGTTATAAACATGTTGAATGATTAATCTATACCCATATTTTGTGGATTTATGCACTTAAAACTGCCACTTACGTGATGATCGAGTTTCTAGTAAAGAAGTTTTCAAAACACCTTATGAAATGTGAATTGGTAGAAAACTTGATCTTAGGTAGTTGCATGTTTTAAATTTACCCGGGAGGGACTATGTTTTACAACCACATGAAAAGAAATTGGATATAAGAAACTTATGTTATTTCTTTATAAATTATCCAAGTCTAAAGGGTATGGATTTTATGGTCTTAACCATAGTACAAGAATTTAAAACTAGAATGTCAAATTCATTAAGAATTGTAAAATCAGTGGGAGTATGAAACCATGAAATGTGGTTATTGAAGAAGTTGGGTGGAGAATTTGAAAATACATTCATCTAAACTTCTTCTAAAGTTGTTATATAGTTGTTAAATAGTCAAACAACTTTCAAGTACAACATTAAGTTATTCTACTCTCTTAAAGGATCCGATTTTACTAAATCAATTATCAATGAGCTTTCATTTGATATATCACATCAAATAGCATTAAGAATGTCTGAAGGACAATATATCCGCTATTTCTAATGATTGCATATGTGGTATAATAAAATGAGCTAAATTTGACATTATAATAAATGCTAAAATTTCAAAATTAGAATTATCATGACTTTGGTAACTCATTATAACTTAGAGTTGCACCAAATAAATGTTATGCCTGTTTTTTTTATAAGAATTTAAATGGATCAACTCAAAAGTTTTTCCATTGAAGGAAGATATCACATGGCGTGTAAACTTAAAGAATCAACATACAAACTTAAGCATGCTTTCCTTTTAAGATATCTTTTGGATTTAAGAAAAATATCGTAAATCAGTGTATATATCTAAAAGTCAGTGGGAGCACATTAATTTTCTATGTTAATGATAAACTTGCTTGCAACTGATGATCTTGGTTTATTATTATGTGAAACCAATAAATTATTTCTCTCAAAGAACTTTGAAATGAAATATATGATGAGACAACTTATGTGATTGAGATAAAAATATTTCAGTACATATCACAAAGATTACGATGTCTCAGTAAGTATATGTTATTAAAGTTCAATTAAGATTATGGATGGAAAGGTGTTTGTAAAGAACGTTCCAATCCGGAAGGGAGATAAGTTTAATCTTATGCAATTTCCAATAATGAATTGGAACGTACTACAATATTCCTTATGTGTATATTATTGGTAGCTTAAGATATACAAGATTGTATAAAGACCAAATATCAGCCTTACTGTTAGAATGCTTGGTCATTATTGAAGTGATTTATAAATTAATGACCAGAATGTTGCATAAGGAAATATTATAAGGTATTTTAATGAACTAAAGCACCCGTGCTTACTTATCGAAAATTTAATTACTTAGATGTAATTAAATACAGATTCAGATTAAGATGATTATATGATGCAAAAAAGTTTACTTTGACTTTTACGTTTCTTAGTCGGGGATATTGTGTCATGAAATATTGTGAAGAAGTTTCTAAAAACTACATTCACTATTAAAGTTAACTTGTGGCATGATTTGAAGCTACAATTTAAGGACATTAAATGTGGAGTTTAATTTCAGGACTTGAAATAAGTTGACAATAATGTCAAGTCGCTGAAAACTTATTATGATTATTCCGCTGCATTGTTCTTCTTTAAAACGATGGATATTCCAAAGTTGCTAAAACATATGGAATGAAAGTATTTATCGTTAAGAAGAACTTTAGAAACAAAGATGTCAATTGAGCATAATGGCATCCAATGACACCAATCTTATGATTTCGGATCCGTTACACAAATGATCTTCTCTAAAATATTCATTGAACGTTACATGAATATGAGATCATTGAAAGGCTCTAACAAGCTTATGATGAACAATTGACATTAAGAGCTCATTATGTTTTGTTTCTAATTGATATATCTTGTTTTGTCATTTTAGTATACATGAATGTTGACATTAATCAAACAAGATTTTATCTCGAATTGAGATACTTATATGGACCATTATTGATCTTTATGTTTATATGTCAAGTTGAGTAGAAAGCTAATATCATAGTACATGGAAGGAACTATGTCGAGTAAATGATATAGAACCGCTATGACTTGTGTTAGTCTATACTCAATATTGACTTTATGAGTTGACCAGTTAATTTATCTTATGTCGCGCATATTATGTAAATTATTTAAACCTTTACGTTTAAAGTTTAATTCTGTCACTCGGCCAAGTGGGAGAATGTAAGATTATTATGGCCTAGTGCCATTAATAATTAATAATTACATATATAAGATATTTATTATGATCAAATATCTTAAATAAAGATATGGTTTAAATAAATAATATATATGAGATAAATAAGGTCATATATATTTATGGATAACAATCACATTGATAGAATGTGATTTGATAAAGATTTAATATCCCGATCTGGTCCTCTCTCCACCTATTAAAGAGACACAGTTTTATTAATTCTCTATCACATTAAGTCTTACGTACTGTGCAATAAAGAAAGGGGTGAGGAGAGAGAAACTAGTTCCCGGCGTAATTGACAGGAACGTATCGTTGGAAGACCGCCATTAGTGGCGTCTCAAGGTAAGTCTTCTAACCGTGTTTATGTGGTGTGAAAATCATGAAGATCTAAGATCCATGTCAATTAATAAATTAATTATTTATGAAATTATGCTTACATTATCAACTCCCCTATTTTAGGGAAATTTGTTAAATCCTATGAAAGGATATTCACTGAATCTAGTGCAGCCGTGCCAATATAAGTTTAATTCTGCTATTTTCCTTCTAATATTCTACACACTCAGAACTCACTTCACACAGCTGCAATAGAGAGAGGTAACGTTCTCGCTCTCCTCTCGCTTTTCTTTCTTTTCTTTCCTTTTCAATCTGCGTTTCTTTCCTCCTTCCTGCTTTCATCGAGGGAACTAAAACTGAATTCGTTTCTTTTCTTTTCTGCTTCTAACCGTAAACCCTAACCATAATATGGTTAGTCTGCAACTCTTACGTGAATTCTGCAGATTAGTTTACAATAGTTGTATTATGTTGGTAATGATCAGTTGTATACTTATAGGTTTCGAAGGTGACTCGGAGCGTGACGTTTAGTATACACGTTTGAACTCCGCAAGAGTTCACTACAACATAAATGAGCTTATATAGCACATAAATGTAACATTTTTTACAAATTTATTTTAAGTAACTCATTTTTGTAACACTTTAATACTTGTTATATTTATATAACGTTTATATAACACATTCATAAGAAGTAACATTTAAATGTAACATTTTAAAATAAATAACACATTTTATGCAATATTTTTTTTAAATTACATATTGTAACACCTTTTTGTAACATTTTTCAAATTAGCATTTTTGGTAAAATATTAATAACCCATTTTGGTAACATTTTGATTTATCAACATAAAAATAACACATTTTTATATCCTATTATTAACATATTAAATTATATTAAATCAAATATTAATGGATATAGTTATCTAATTTGTTCATTGTGACAATAAATAAACAAAATTAAATAAAGGGACAAATAGTATTAAAATATATTTAATTATAACTTTTAAATCTTATTACATTATTTTTATTTTTATGCGCAAAATATTCTTATACTTGTTTTAAAACAATCACACATAATATAGTTAATTACAATTATGAATGGGTGGATAAGTAAAATTTTATGTTAGGAATTCGGTAGAGAGAAATTTAATAATTAGGAGCTTATAATTAAAATAAGGAAGTCTAATTTGAGGTTTTAATTATGAATTAATTATTTAATTGATGAAAAATAAATAAATAAGATATGATGACATAATAAAAAAACCTCAAATTAATTGAGATATGATGACATAATAAAAAATCGTCATAAGTTTCCAAACTAGAATTCAATAGAGAGAACACGTATATTTATTAAGAATCTCAGAACACGTATTATTAATAATTAATTAACAAAAAATATCACACCAGTATATTTATTTATTATTTTTTTAATAATATGGAAATAAGAAGAAAAAAATTTAATAGAGAGAACACACATTTATAGCAACAAAATAGAAATTTAATCGTAGTGGTAGAACAGGCTTCAGTACCATTACGAACTCACGATTGAAGACATTCTTGAATCATTTCAAAGGCAACTAATATTGAGTTTTGTTTACATCTTTTAAGGTTGGATAATGGACGGTGGAACGAGTAGTTGGGTTAATCTCTTACAATCCAGTGATGAATATGCTGAAGCAGTGGAAGATTACCTTGAGCGTGCATTTTCCACACGGGCAGAAGGAGATCAAATTAGTTGTCCATGTAAGGAGTGTTATAATCGATTTTGGCATCGTAGAGATCTTGTTTACGATCATGTGATTGCCAACGGCATTAGTTCAGAGATTACAATGAGCAAGGTACATCTTCAAAGACAAAGGATGGCAATCCAAACGTGTACAATGACATGGAAAATTTGATTATGATGCTCATAGGGATGTGGCTGAAAATTTGTCTTCTGAAGAAAATAATGAGTATGTCAATGCAGAGACCAAGAAGTTCTTTGAGTTAGTTGAAGATGGAAAAGAAGAGGTATATCCAGGGTGTAAATCTTTTTCAAAACTCTCATTCATCATTAGATTGTTCTTCTTCAAGTGCGTACATGGGCTGAGTAATGCGGCATTCTCCAAACTTCTAGTGTTGAAGATTGAAACATGTCCCTCAATTCCTTCCAGAAATTAAGCACCCTTGTTCTCACTACAACAACTATATTTGTACTGGCTAGTTTTTCATCTTGTATATAAATAGGGTTATAGTTTATACTTTGAATACACAATCACAATAAGATCAATGAAATCCTTTTCTATTTACTTCAATATCAATTTCAACATGGTATCAGAGCAGGATTAATCCTATCTCTTAGCCCTTCAAATCTGTTCAAACAGAACATATACACCTCCAAGGTGTTCTACTTCTAATAAGAGGTTTAATCCTCTTCTGATATTTATCAATCAAAACACCATTAAAAAGGTGTTCAATTCAAAAGAGGTTCAACCTCTTCTTCATTCAACCAATTGTCTCAATTAAAGAGGAGAGACACTTACCACTCTTGAACAGTCAAACACAGTGACTCATCTGACTTTGACCACCTCGAAGTCGCCACCTCTGCCTCGAAGCACACGCCGGAAACGCAAAGCTCCGCCTCTGCTGGTGCTCACCATCGATCTGCTACGCAGCTGCTGGAGAGGAGTGCTCGCAGTCGATCTGCTACACAGCCGCTGCTCGCCGCAGATTTGCTACGCAGAATCGCGTCGCATCCGCCAGCCCAACGCTCAGCGCCGCTACTGTTCCACCGCTACCGGAGGGAGACACCCCCAGCGGCTCGTCCGCCTCCGCTGCAGAGCCGCTCAGATCGGTCAGCCCGCTGCTGTTCGCCGCGTCGCCAACCGCCGCCGCTGTCAGCCCACTGTTCGCTGCTATTCGCATCGCTGCCCTTCTCCATTATCATCATTCGAACTCTCATGGCGAGCAACATTTTCGAAGGTCACTCGAACCAGAGAATCACAAATACTCTTTTCAATGGACGGAATTACATTCCTTGGTCCAAATCTGTTGAAGTATTTCTGAAATCAAAGAGGATGCAGGGGTTTATCACCGGAAACAAACCCAAGCCGGTGGCTGCCGACCCGACGAAACCAACCAAAGATGAGCAAGCTGAAATTGATGATTGGGAATGCCAAGATTCCCAAGTTATCAGTTGGCTTGTAAATTCAATGGAACCAAAGATTGGAGATATCTACATTACCAAGGACTCTGCCTTCGACATATGGAATTCAACCAAAAAAATTTATGGTAATTGTCAAAACCACGCTCAAATTTTCCACTTGAAAGCTGAAACCTATTCTCTCAAAAAGGGATCAGCTTCCATTGCAGAAATCGTACAACAGTTTGACAAAAGAAGGCAAGAGTTGAGATTGTATCAACCAAAAACCACAAACATAGCAACTATTGAAGAAAGGGAAGAACAGGAACAAGTCTATCAATTACTCGCCGCTCTAGACGAATCGTGGGAGGCTGCCCGTAGCCAAATTCTCATGACGGCAACCCTTCCACCATACGAGGAGGTCGTCGCCAGGCTTCAACAAGAAGAAACCCATAGAGCACGCACTTCATCCTCCCAACCTCAAGTTGGAAGTATCGAGTGCCATGTTGGAAACCGACGACCGAACCAAGAAAAAGGCAAGGGAAACCCATCGACGTCGGCAGAACTAAAAATGTGTAGGTACTGTAAGAAGCCGAACCATGTGAAGGAAGAATGCTACCGTCTCCACCCTGAACTCCGGCCGATCAAGCATGATCGTGGCAGTCGGGGAAACGGCAGCAATTTCAGGGGCTTTGCAGCTGACAGGAACTTAGGGTTCAATGAAGAATATATTAATATGGACCAAGGCTTAAGGGGGAAAGAAATAAATGGGCTACAATCTAATGTGGCCCAGTTTGCTAATGCCACCCAAGTCAACTATGATCCAGCCCAATTCTCCTCCCTTGTGGCCCAACTTGCTCATGCTCTTCAAGCCCAAAATATAAATCAGTCCACTAAGACAGTGGATGCAGGTCCAATTATTTCTGCCCATTTAAATTCAAATCACTCTTTATATGATAATATTCAGGTAGGCCCAAACTGCTTAAATATTAATTCTGAAAAAAGGCCTACTAATACCTCAAGTTTTCAAGAATTCGATTTTTCAAAACTAAAATATTTTAATTGTTCTAGCAAAATTTCTTACAATAATTTTTTAAATAATTCTACTAAAACTTGGGTTGTAGATTCTGGAGCAACCGATCATATGACCGGAGACTGTTCTATTCTTTCAAAAATATCAACTATTTTAGAAAATCTCAAAGTGTTAAGGTTGCCAATAATATTTCTGTTCCAATATCAGGAAAGGGATCAAGTTATATTTTTTCAAAGAAAATTGATAACATTCTTTATTTACCATCCTTTGCACTAAATTTATTGTCCGTAAGCAAGATCACAAAAGAATTAAATTGTCGTGTTATATTTTCTGACATTGATGTTGTCTTTCAGGACAGAACGACCGGACTAACGATTGGGACAGGGATTCTCATTAACAACCTTTATTTAATCAGTTGTCCTAGTCTAGCATTAAATGCGTTCAACACGTCTCTTTGGCACAAAAGACTTGGACATCCGTCCAACCAAGTTTTTAACAAAATATTTCCAAATTCTTCATTTAATGAAAAATGTGATGTTTGTTCTTTATCAAAACATGCAAGGCTTCCTTTCACTACTTCTTTCTCGAATACTAGTTCCACATTTGATTTAATTCATTCCGACGTTTGGGGTCCTGCCCCAACTACTGCCTACAATGATTTCAAATATTATGTTAGTTTTATAGACGATTTCTCTAAACATACTTGGATATTTTTACTAAAAAGTAAGACGGAAGTTTTTTCAAAATTTCAAGACTTCTTTTCCTACGTTAAAAATTACTTCAATAAGACTATCAAAATTCTTCGAACAGATAATGTGACAGAGTTTATAAATTCATATTTTCTAAATTTCACAAAAAATAATGGGATTACTCACCAAACATCGTGTATCTACACACCTGCACAAAATGGGGTAGCAGAACGAAAAAATCGCCACCTCCTAGAAGTTACTCGCTCTCTTCTCTTCCAACATAACGTCCCAAAACGTTTTTGGTCTGACGCCGTATTAACCGCAAATTATCTTATCAATCGTCGTCCATCTCCTAATCTCAATAACCTAAGCCCTCACAAAATTCTTTTTAAAAGAGATGTCAATCTTGATCATTTACGTACCTTTGGATGCTCTTGTTTTGTTCACATTAATCGTTCCGATAAGCTTAGTCCCTCATCTGTCAAAGCTATTTTCTTAGGATACTCTATTTCTCAAAAAGGTTATAAGTGCTATGATCCAATTTCTAGGAAACTCTACATTTCCAGAGATATCACCTTCAATGAAAATGAACCTTACTACTCTACGTGTGATTCTTGCGATGACCCTAATGATTTTGTCTTTCCTATCACAACTCCTAATGGTTTCAGTTCTCCTCAAATAAATCAGGACGAAATAGCGACTCCCATTCATCTCGAGGAAGAAAATGCTCCGATAGGGGGAGATCATGTCCCAGTCGAAGAAAATGCTCCCGTCCCAGTCGAAGAAAATGCTCCAATAGGGGGAGATGATAACGCCTCACCTCGGAGATCTCTTCGACAAACTCGGCAGCCTACCAAGCTAAGAGACTATGTCACTTATTCGGTATCGTATCCTATCCAAAGTTTCTTATCTTATTCCCACATCTCAAAAGAGCATCATGCATTTTTAAATTGCATAAATCAATCTGAACCAAAAAACTTTGAAGAGGCTAACATTTACCCTACTTGGCGTCAAGCCATGGACGACGAACTAGTCGCTCTAAAAAAGAATAATACTTGGTCTCTTGTTCCTCTTCCTAAAGGAAAAAGAGCAGTCGGATGTAAATGGGTATACAAAGTAAAATTCGATAGTCTGGGAAAAATCGAAAGGTATAAAGCTCGTCTCGTTGCCAAAGGCTTCACCCAAACCTATGGAATTGACTATGAAGAAACATTTGCACCCGTTGCTAAAATGAACACGGTAAGAATCCTTCTTTCTGTAGGCACTAATAAAAATTGGTCTTTTCATCAAATGGATGTTAAAAATGCTTTCTTACAAGGGGATTTAGAAGAAGAAGTGTACATGACTCTTCCTCAAGGACTTAAGAATTCCGATTCTACCCTTGTTTGCAAACTTCACAAATCCATTTATGGTCTAAAACAATCTCCCAGAGCTTGGTATTCTAAACTTAGTCATGCATTACTCTCCCACAACTTTCAAAAAAGTCATGCTGATTCTTCGTTATTTACTCGCACTTCTTCAAATTCTTCTATTATTGTTTTAGTTTATGTCGATGACATTATTATTACTGGTGACAAGGAAACAGAAATTCAAGATGTTAAGAACCTTCTTAAACAAACGTTTGATATCAAAGATCTTGGTCTTTTTAAATATTTTCTTGGAATTGAAATAGCTCACTCCACAAAAGGATTATTCCTTTCTCAAAGAAAATACACCCTTGATCTTCTTCAAGAAACAGGGAAACTCGGTGTTAAGCCCGCTAGCACTCCTATGGAAACCAGTGCTAAACTTAACTCAGAAGATGGATCTCCTCTTCAAGATGTGGGCATGTACCAAAGACTCGTAGGAAAACTTATTTACTTAACAGTTACTCGTCCTGACATTGCTTTTCCTGTGAGTGTTGTTAGTCAATTTATGCAGGCACCTCGGACCACTCACCTAGCTGCTATTGATCGGATCCTCCAATATTTAAAATCAACTCCGGGACAAGGAATTTGGATAAAAAACAACAACGATGTAAGCATTCAAGGTTATACAGATGCGGATTGGGCAGGAAGCTTTGACCGACGATCTACTACCGGTTTTTGCACTATGATTGGAGGGAATCTAGTAACCTGGAAAAGTAAAAAACAAAACGTGGTGGCTCGATCAAGTGCCGAAGCAGAATACCGAGCAATGGCATCAACTGCCAGTGAACTTACTTGGATAAAGCAACTACTTGAGGATATGAACATTCAAACCAAAGGAGCAATTCAAATGCATTGTGATAACAACATTGCTCGCCACATAGCCTCAAATCCAGTGTTCCACGAGCGAACAAAACATATTGAGGTGGATTGTCATTTCGTTCGAGACAATGTTCAAAGTGGGATGATCCAAACACCTTATATTGAGAGCAAGAATCAGCTTGCAGACATATTCACTAAATCCTTGGACAAATCTAGACATAAGTTCATTCTTGACAAGTTAGGAGTGATCAACCCGTTCACCCCTACACTTAAGGGGGAGTGTTGAAGATTGAAACATGTCCCTCAATTCCTTCCAGAAATTAAGCACCCTTGTTCCCACTACAACAGCTATATTTGTACTGGCTAGTTTTTCATCTTGTATATAAATAGGGTTATAGTTTATACTTTGAATACACAATCACAATAAGATCAATGAAATCCTTTTCTATTTACTTCAATATCAATTTCAACATCTAGAAATAATCAAAGAATTGATTCCAGAAGCTAAAATACCGAAGTGTCATAATGAAGCTAGAAAGTTGGTGAAGGATCTAGGACTTCATTATGAAAAGATTGATGCATGTCCTAATGATTGTATGCTTTTTTGGAAAGAAAATGAAAGTGCCACATTGTGTAATATATGTGGTAAATCAAGGTGGAAAGAGGTTGAGAAAGAACAAGAAGATGAGAAACCTGCTTATCGAATTCCAGCAAAAGTAGTTTGGCACTTTCCTCTAAAACCTAGGCTTCAAAGGTTATATACGTGTTCTGAAATTGCTGAGTACATGAGGTGGCATGATGAGAAAAGGCCTAGGGATGGAAATTTAAGGCATCCTGCTGATGGAACAGCTTGGATTGATTTCAGTAGCATGTATACAGATTTTGCTAAATATTATCGTAATGTGCGGTTAGGCCTTGCCAGTGACGGATTCAATTCATTTCGAAACATGAACACATCTCACTGTACTTGGCCTGTTGTTTTGATTAACTATAACCTGCCACCATGGTTGTTTATAAAGCCAGAATACCTCATATTAAGTTTTTGCTTATCCAGGTAACAACATTGATGTTTACCTTCAACCTTTGATAGAAGAGCTAAAAGATCTTTGGAATTCTGGTTTGGAAACTTATGATGGTTCGAAGTCTCAAACATTCCAAATGCGTGCTATTATACAATCAACAACGAGCGACTTCCCTGGCTTTGCCATGTTGTCTGCAGGCAAAGGGAAGTATGGTTGTCCATTTTGTCACTATGAAACAAAATCCCTGCGCTTGAAGAATAGTAATAAATTTTGTTTCATGGGACATCAAATATTTTTGAAACCAGATCATCGTTGGCGCCACAAGGACAAGTCTTTCGATGGAAAAATAGAAGAGATGACTGCTCCAGATCCTTTATCAGGGACTCAAGTCTTAGAGTTGTTACAAGATTTTAAAAATAACTTTGGAAAGACACAGAAAAAAATAAAAGATGAGACTTGCCCATGGAGTAAATTATTTTGTCTTTTCGAGTTACCTTATTGGAAGGATATTGCTTCTCGTTATCATTTGGATGCCATGCACATATAGAAAAATATATGTGATAGCGTGCTTGGAACATTGCTAGACATACCTGGAAAATCGAAGGATCATCATGATGCTCGAAAAGATTTAAGAGATATGGGAATTAGAAAATCACTACATCCTATTGAGGCTGATGACAAAAGCTATGTTACATTGCCTGCAGCGTCTTTTACTTTGTCAAAGGAGGAGAAAACATTGTTTTGTGAGGTACTAAAAAAGGCAAAACTTCCACAGGGATGTGCATCGAATATAGCACGTTGTGTTCAGGTGCAGGAAAGAAAAATATTAGGTTACAAAAGTCATGATGCACATATGATAATGCAATATTTACTTCCAGTTGCTGTTAGAAAAACACTACCTAGGCATGTGGCTTTTGCTTTGATTCGATTAAGTGCCTTCTTTAGAGATATATGTCAAAAGGCTACCAAGCCACAGGATCTGGATTGTTTGCATGCTGAAATTGCTGAGATTCTATGCATATTGGAAAAAATATTTCCTCCTTCATTTTTCGACATCATGGTTCATTTGCCTGTCCATTTAGTTAATGAAGTTAGGCTAAGTGGACCAGTGGCTGCGTGGTGGATGTACCCAATAGAGAGGTACCTTGGAAAACTAAAATCATATGTCCGTAATCGCAGTCGTCCGGAGGGTTCTATAGCAGAAGGATACTTGGCAGAAGAATGTCTAAATTTCTGCTCAAGATATTTGCAAGAAGGTGTAAAGAAACGATCAAAGAACTTGAGAAAGCATGAGAAAGATGTGTGTGATGGCAAGTCAAATATTTTTCCTAGGATGGGTTATCCTCTTGGAAAAAAAAAGGAATGGAAAAAAGGGGATTTCGTTCTCTTTAGATTTATACTCAAAGGATCTAGCACATCGATATGTGTTATTCAACTGCAAATACAAAGAAGTCGAGAAATACATCAAGTAAGCGGTTTTTAGTATTTGTATAAGTTACTCTAAATGTATTTAATAGTCATTAAGTATCAATTTGATTCTATAAATGCTGGGAGCATGAAGATATGATGACAAATAAGGCCAAAGGTAAGCAAAGAAAAAGGTGGAGGCAAGCTCAGAAACATAACCAAGAATTTATGGTTTGGTTTAGAGAAAAAGTGGAGTCAGACCAAGTTCCAAATCATATTAAGTGGTTATCTTTAGGTCCCTGTAATGTTGCTAGGAGATATAGAGGTTACTTTATCAATGGCTACAGGTTTTATACTAGAGAACGTGATACAAGATGCAAAACACAAAATAGTGGAGTTACTGTGACTGCGTAGACTTCATGTTTTTCTAGTACTAAGGACCATAATCCCATATTAGACAATCTCATTTATTATGGGAGGATAACGGAGACGTTGAGCTAGATTATTGGGGTTCTTCAAGTGCGTCGTATTTAGATGCGATTGGTTTTATGTGGAGAAAGATACATATGGTCTCACTCGTATTAATTTCAATAAATTGTGTTACGTTGATGATCCTTTCGTCTTGGCATCGCAAGTGCATCAAGTCTTTTATGTAAGCGATCCTATTGAGCATGACTGGCATTATGTTATGAACAAGATGCCAAATGACTTCCTTGACTTTGAAGAACAAACAGATGACACATATTGGGCTGCACCTAGTAACTTTGTTGATGATAGAGTAGTGGATATGGATGATGAAAATTCCGAATGGTGCTGTAGAGAAGATGTTCCTCACACTGTGGTCAAGTTGCATCACAATAAAAAGCCAAATGACAAACAAGAAAATATATCTGTCTTGGATGATACAGAGTTGGAACATATGGACTTTTGAGTTAGTGTGTTGTGCCTCTTAGGTAATGATATTAGAGTTATTTCTTGATAAATGTTAAAAAGAAATTTGATTTTCCAATAAACATATCGTAATATATACATAATTTTTGATATATTAATGAAGTCACTCTTGTTATTACAATATGAAGATATGAAATTAAATGTTTTCTGTTTGATTATATTTTCCATAATATATACTGCAGGTTTGTTAAGATGAAAATACAGAGTTAAGGCTTCGGTGGTATCAGCTTATCATAAGCAAATTCAGCTTGTAGTTTAGGGATGCAGCAACTCTCACTTGGAGAGGCACGGAATCTGTACATATCAATCATGACTAAGCTGTGGATTCAATTGTGGTATTGAATGTAAGTTGATTGGTTGTTATTGGGAATTTTATTTAGTATAATGGTTGGTCGAAGATTGAAAAACATAAATGTAACATATTCAGTTTATGCAGTTTGCACTTGGTGGAATTTCCTTTTGACATAGTCTATATTACTGGGTATTTTATTAGCTGTAACACCCCGTACATTTATTTTTTTATTTAATAGGTATTTATTATTTACATTTTGAATTAAGATAGGAAATATGGATATTATTAATTATTAATTAATTATTGTTATCGAAAGTTTAAAAGGTAGTCGGGTGTGTTTTGTTTTCTCTTATCCGTAAAAGTCAATTCATTTTCTGCACGATCTCGGAGCAGTTGTACTGACTCTCATCAATTCTCTCCTCATCTACAGTTTTCTCATTTTCTGCAGTTTTTCCTAAAAATTTATTCATTTCAGTCCTCAGTTTTTAATCTACGATTCATTCCATTTGCAGTTCTAGTTTATTCTCATTTTAAATAAAAATCGGTTCTGCAAAATCCTTAATATTTTCTTCTCCATTAATTTTCTTTCACATAATATACATATCCGAGAATATGATATGAACTGATTCATCTTCTTTCGTGGGTTGTGTGGGTAAGGCGTATTTTGTAGTTTTCTTAAATTTAGATTATGTATGTTCAACGATAGTATATTAGTTGAATGATATTTGTGATTATAGGGTATTCTGTGAGTAAAGACGGGGAATTATTTTAAATGCTACTTTTATTGGATCGAAGGTGGGGTTACATGTTTACTCTTAAATCTTATGTGATAAATTTGATATTCTGCGATGTGTATGACATGAAACGATATGAGAATATACTATGTTCTGTGATATGC
Organism: Pogostemon cablin; assembly: GCA_023678885.1. Taxonomy (NCBI): domain Eukaryota; kingdom Viridiplantae; phylum Streptophyta; class Magnoliopsida; order Lamiales; family Lamiaceae; genus Pogostemon; species Pogostemon cablin. The sequence goes on from CM042955.1 coordinate 23,847,459, forward strand.
AATAAATGTTACAGTGCATAAAAACATATTTCCACGGGGACGACGGTCCTTTATGGGATACTCCTCACCGTGCACAGATATTTAGTTGGCTAACGGCATGATACAAGTTAAAAGTTACATGAATAACTAACACTGAAAAGTTTGTACTGTTGTATGAATGTTCAAGTGAATTACATGACGTTTAATTGTGATACATGTTTTTTCACTGAGCGGTTGTAGTGCTCACCCATTTCACATGTGATTTCAGGTTGATTGGAGATGCGTGGTGGTGGTGTGGTGGATCTCTAGGAAGTATTATTAATTTAGAAAAACTAAGTATTAAGTTTAAGTGTTTTACTTATGTTCTTATGGTTGGTGCGTACGATGTAATGAACTTCTTTAGGTATGTTATTGAGTCGAACATGCGTATTATTTTGGAAAAGTTGTACGTATTTGAAGTATATGTGTTTATCCTCAAAGATACGGTGATTTAAGGTTATAAATGTTGAAATATTAGGATTTATAAATTAAGTATTTAGAAATTTTAAATGTGTTTTATTTTTAAGTTTATGTTTAGGAAAAATGAAATTTCGGGCTGTTACAATAGCATTGGTATGGGCGTAAAGGGTGCCTTACTAAGGAATTGCGATATCGTAACATTACATGGATAATGGGCCGAAAGATGCCTTATTGACATGACAGGATTATATTGTAAGTGATTTAAATTATTGCACATGGAGTATTTGACATGTATAAGCATGATTTAGTATTCACTGAGCTTATGGTTGCTCACCCCGATAATTATCTTATGTCAGCTTAAGAGCTGGGGCGCATAAGTGAGGAGACTAAATAAAACGTCTTAATAAACAACAACTCGTATGCTGCAAACTTTCATATTTATTTGGAAATTCTTTTGAGTCTAAATTGTCACGTCTTTATGTTCTGAGTGTTCAATATTGTTAAGTGTTCTGAGATTTAATTTCACTAATATTATTTGAGGTATTTTGAGAATCCAGTGTTATGTGTTAATTACTTACCACGAATTGTCTGTTAATAAATCCATGCCTGGGATAGTATATGTCACACCCCAATTTTTAAATATAGAAATTTTCATAATATTTTCTCAAATAATGTATTAAATAGGGTATTACTAAAACAATTTTATAGATAAATTAGGTAATAATGCAAAGATAAAGGACATTAAATGAGGGACAAGTCCTATAAGTTTTAGCAACTTTATTTTAAGAAGAGTATTTATAGCTGAAACTTTTAAAGTAAAAGGACTACAAGTTTTTCCAAATTCATAACATGTAAAATATATAGGACTTGTCAAATTTTTTTAAAAATAAAACCTAACACTTGCAAATTAAAAAAACAATTAATGAAAATACGACTTTAAGCAAGTGACTAACACATAGGAATTTCACGACCATATTTTAAATAAAGACGACACATAATATTGAACCATTGGACTTTTTAAAAGTCATAAACAAAAATTGGCATCTAAATTTTATTTTATAATAAATTACAACAAAGTTAATTTCTCCCTAATCAAATAAATATTTGAGAAGAATTAATGAACTTCTACTATCTCTAGTTTGGAAAAAAAAATACTGCCACTTTATTAATTTTGAAAACATGGCTTTAACCCACACCAAGAATTAATAATTTAAAAGGTATTGATGGTCAAACTCACAGAACATGCATTGAAGGTATTGATGGTCAAACTCACAGAACATGCATTGTGCATACTTAATTAAAAATTGGAAAATATACAGACTACAATATATTTACACATACCTCTCAATATTCACTCGTATAACGATCATCTATGAATGCGACAAATAAAAATTCAACATAATCCATTACTTCCTAAAAGAGGCAGAATCACATCTAAGAGGCAAAATTATTCACACTCAAGATTTTAAAAAGAAATCCGCCGAAACATGGAGATCACAAGCAACAATCACAGTTTCGAAAGCAAACTGAATTTAAAACAATCTCTCTTCAAACTTATTAAATATTTATTTTGTCTCTCCTTGGCAACGCGTCCCTGCTCGTACACTACCGCCACACTTAACCTGGAAGGGGTTCAATATTTAACCTGAAAGTGGGTCAATATAGGGATGAACAAATCACAGCTCAGTGAAAACTTTTCTCATGCTTACATACGTCAAGTAATTCATATGCGAGAATTAAAATTTCACTTACAATACGATCTTGTCGTGTCAATAAGGCACCTTTCGGCCCATTATTCATGTAATACGATATCGCGATTCGTTAGTAAGGCACCTTTTACGGTCCATACCCATGCTATAGTATGGCACTATTACAGTCTATACCCGTGATAATATTAAGGTATCATTACAGTTCATACCCGTATTGCATTTATCAATTCACATATTCCAAATAAATTTCAACTATCACATATGAAATAACTTAACACACATAAGATGAGAAAATCCCCACCTTCAAGAGGAAAAACGATTACTAGCCTTCTTGATTCGAAACTCCCTCGCGGCCTAAATTCATGGTGGCATAGAAAAGGAAAACATTAATCATACGTCACTAATGTTCTTGTAAAACTTTGAGCATAAACTATCTAAACTTAATAAAACAGAATATAAATTCTGATTTGAAACCTTTGGAAGTAAAAGGGCGGCAGGTATGAAGTAGGGGTTGAGAAGAGAAAATAAATTTGTAGTGGGGAGGAAAATCTCTTCCTACTTCTTGGCAGCGACATTGCAAACTTTTTGGGTGAGGAAAAGTGAATGCGATGGAAGAGCATATAAACAGGTTAATGGTAAAACTTTCCCTCATCAAGGCTAATTAATATGTGATAGAATTTGATGCACATCCTAGATTATTCTAGAAGCAAAAGATAAGTATGTAATGTTGTAATTAAAACTAGATAGTGAAAGAATGCTCTAGAAATAGCTAGGCATAGAATACTCTAGAAATAGCTAGACAATGAAAGAGGTGATGATGATTCTAGAGAAATCATGATACAACACCACCACCATGTCCACTACTATAAATAGGAAGAGATGCAAATGTAAGAAGTAGAAGAAAGAATAATACATTAAGTTCTTTCTCTCCACCCACTAAGACTATCAACCATCCTCTCTTCTCCATATTTCCTATCCTACTAATTCACTCTTCACTCACGCCACTCATCCAATTCAATCTTCTACCAACATGGTATCAGAGCCTGGTTGGATCAATAACTGGGCGTTAAGCTAAGCTTCCGCATTTTACTATCCAAAATCCTTACTATACTACCCAAACCATTTCTAAGCCTCCAAAAATGTCCTCTCTTACTAAAATCCACTAAATCCCAATCCAAACCTTCTCAAACGAAGGCTACAACTATTGGGCCATCAAAATGAAGACATACTTCATGTCTCAAGGCCCTATGGGAGATCGTTGATAAAGGATACGATGTTCCAACGGTCACAACATCTTTGTCTAATACAGACAAAGAAAATAGACAAAAGCATGTCCAAACGGACACAACATCTTTGTCTAATACAGACAAAGAAAACTAGACAAAAGCATGTCCCAACGGATGCAACATCTTTGTCTAATACGGACAAAAAAAACTAGATAAAAGTATGTCCCAATGGACACAACATCTTTTTCTAACACAGACAAAGAAAACTAGACAAAAGAAGTGGAAGGACAACTTGGCGCTCTACATGCAGGTTGTTGTGGCGGAGTCACTATTTCCAAAGTTTGGAGCTAAGACATCCAAAGAAGCTTGGATATACTAAAGGGGGAGTATCGAGAGAGAGTGCAAGTGGGTGTAACAACAACATGATGGGAGAACAACAAGAGATCCTGCGGAGATCTACTACGATAACAAGTCCGCAATACCAATGGCGCTATCAAAATCAAGATTCGAGAGAAGCTCGAACGGAATCATCCGAATGTGCATCAAGGGGGAGTGATAGAATTTGATGCACATCCTAGATTATTCTAGAAGCAAAAGATAAGTATGTAATGTTGTAATTAAAACTAGATAGTGAAAGAATGCTCTAGAAATAGCTAGGCATAGAATACTCTAGAAATAGCTAGACAATGAAAGAGGTGATGATGATTCTAGAGAAATCATGATACAACACCACCACCATGTCCACTACTATAAATAGGAAGAGATGCAAATGTAAGAAGTAGAAGAAAGAATAATACATTAAGTTCTTTCTCTCCACCCACTAAGATTATCAACCATCCTCTCTTCTCCATATTTCCTATCCTACTAATTCACTCTTCACTCACGCCACTCATCCAATTCAATCTTCTACCAACAATATGGAAAGAATCAATTTGCAATAGAAAGATTTAAGAGAAATAGAATGATAGAGAAATTTGATATTTTATTTGTATAGAACATATCTCCCTTGTGGTAAGGAATCAAATCAAAAATTTGATTTAGATAAGGATCTCAAATTTGTTTTCTCCCCTACACATTTAGAAATAGGCAGGCTGGTCATAGGGATGGGTTTGTTTCTGGGCTTTCTAGAAAAGGGCCAAAAATATAAAATTAAATAAACTATTTAAAAATCATGGGTGTTACAGTATGAGCGCGGGTGACAGATTAGTGGTATGAACCTATTATTTCTCTGCGTTTGAATCAATCGGTGTCCATTGTAATGTGGAGTGCAGGTGGATAGAAAAATGTAGGTACGTGATAAATTTGCTATTTTAATATTGTGCAATTTTTGTTGTGGACAGTGGTGGCCAGAGTCCATATTACTGCAAATTCTTTTCTTTAAACTTTAGCAAGAAAGATAGCAAGATTAGTGGGTTGTACAAAGTTGGTTAGTATCTTGCAGTACACCTCAGATACGTATGTCATATTATTTCATTGCGTGATGGGAGTAGTAACTAGATAGTGCTGGTGTATAGTACAAATTGAGTTGATCCTTGCATGGGGGTATTACCCAAAATTTCGGTAAAAGCTTGGAGTTATACTTGTACTTTTGTGTACAATCTGTACTTATAATTAGTATTTAGTAATTTGTTTTGTTGTATTCATCTAGAAATAGGTGGGTTATTAATAAATTGAATTATAGACATGGCAGCAAGGTCCACCCATCCTATAAGTTTAAGTTCATGAATTTTATTATTATTTCTTTTTCTAAAGTGAACAATGACTACTTGGTTGTTGACCTATAAGGAGTGATTAAAAATAAACTTTCAGTATATTATTGTCTAAAGGCCGACAGTTTGTTATGCTCGACTATTAATAATAAGACTAGTTCAAACTTAAAGGACCTAGTACTTAACTTCTTTTAATTTTGCAATACATGCTAAGGTTGTTTGAAACTTATAGGACATATGTCTTATTTAATTTTTCTTTTTATTATTAATGGGTTATTTGTTCAAGTATTTGGTCATTTCCCATTTTAAGGACTTTTATTAAAGAATTTTATGTATAAATCTTATTTACTAAAATTGGGGTGTGACACTAAGCGATGACTCTAGATCAAGCCTTTAGCTTATCATCTTTTTCAATATTCAACAAGCCTCTAAACTCCTCTTAAATCAGTTGACTTCAATATTAGCTTCTCTCTTTTATTTTGTAATCTGTTTTTTGGAAATATTTAACAAGGCCTTTTTTGAATGTTTTTGGGATGTAATGGTGTTCTGTTCCACTGTTATTACGAATGCTTTCATGGTTCCATTACGGCGTATATATGATATCGAAATTTAAAGGTTACTAGCTGTTTATTTTTTTCAATGCAGTGGATTGATTATCTTCATTTTAGATAACTAGTCTAAAAGCACATGATAGAGAGTTATTTTAGTATTTAATCTCAAGTCAATAATCTCCTTAAATTAGATTATTTAGTTTCCTTATTTCCTATTTTCTGTTTAAGTAATTAGGATTAGGGTTATGATTGTGGGCCTTCGGCCTATTCAGCCACCGTGTGTTATCGTAGGGAGGTCATCAATAAGAAATAACCTTAATTGGTTTGTGGCAGAGTTCATCTCTTCTTTGAAGGAGTGCAGCCTTTGGGCTTGTGGGGGAGATTATTCTCTTTGTCTTATATTTATTTTCTTCATCGTTAGTGCATCTCTATCAATTGGTCTGACCTGCTATCTCTCTTCATCAATATGGCCATTGGGAAAGAGGGATTCGAATCAGTGGTAATGGAGAGATGCAATAACATTACGAGGGGAGGGTTTTGAGAGACGCTACGGCTTTCCTAACTGCCCATGGTGCAAAGTTCTCAAACATGGAGAACAAGTTTGATCTCGTCCTCTAGAAATTGGAGGGGCTCGGGTTGATGGGATCACCGCCTTTGCCGCCACTACCAACCCCTATTGATACGGTGTTTGTTTCCGAGGGCAACCAACCCACCACGCAACATGGATCGTCCTTTCCTGCAGCCGTGCCCATCGCCACCACACCAGATCTAGTTCCGCCACCCACATCTATCAAGCTACTATGGATGGACCTTTCGCGGCCTGTGGTTCCACCAACCCTATTGTTCGAACTACCCAAGACAACACTTCCTCCTTTTGATGGTTTAGACCCGAAGGACAGGCTTGAAACCGTCGTTCTTCCTGTTCTCTTGGCGGGTGATGGTGGGGAAATCTTAGGGTCAATCAACCCCTTCGTGAAGGAGACCCGACTTTTCCTTCCAATCAACGTTGAACCTGATGGATATGGTTGATTGCAGCCTTGGAGCCTTGGGGTCAAGGTTGTTCGAAGGAGGAGGCAGTTGATAGAGAGTTATTTTAGTATTTTATCTCAAGTTTATAATCTCCTTTAATTAAATTATTTAGTTTCCTTATTTCCTATTTCATATTCCTGCTGTTATAGTAATTAGGGTTAGGGTTATGATTGTGGGCCTTCAGTTTATTTAAGTACCAATTGTTGGCAATTGGATCGTGCGGTTCAACGTGATCCGTTAGGATTAACAGGTAAACAAATCAGCGGAAGCAATAAAATATGTTTACCGTACTTCTGGGTCGATGTAGAGGATGAACAGCAGTGAAGAACACCTCTGATCTTCTACTGTATGTCCCAAAGTCCACTCTGGTGTTGGGTGGTCAACAATCCCCAGAGTCTTCTCAATCTGCTCTCTGTTCTCTCCCGTGTGTCAAAAGAGGCACATACTTAGGTTTAACAGGAACTGAGATGACTTATATACTTGGGCTACAGCAGGGACCAGGAGGAGAAATTGGGCTGGGCCTCAATTGAATTTAATTAACCAAGCTTAGCCCAAAGCTTTTAATTAAATCCAATAATAATAATATAGTCCACTAAAATATTATTACTGCACTACCCGTCCAATCCCAAAATTATGTTCTGGGCTCCTTCTTATTATAAGCCCGATAGTCTCCCCATGTTTAAGATATACAATGTCCATTAATTAATTAAGTTACTGACAACTCAAATTAATTAATATCTCATCCAAGAGTAGTACCACTCAACCTTTTTATCATGCCGGAAATTAATCCACTTGCAAGATTTACATGATAAACCTTATGAGCTCCTCAAGGGGACATCATCAACCTATGACGGACATGGATTCCTTCTACAATCAACAGCACACCATAGATACAGCACTATTTCCCAACTCACCGAGTTTGTTGATTTAATACTTATAAATCTCACCCATTGATGAATCAAAGAAATACATGCTGCCCTACGTGTCGAGGTTATTGTATAGGGATTAAGAGCACGAACTTCCATATTAACAGAGATCAAGTTCTTCTATAAGTCAGTATAAGTCGAACGATCTCAAGCGGTCCTGCTCAATACACATAAGTGCACTAATGTGATTCTATAGCCAAGACAAGCTAATACCAAACCACACTACAACCATACCGATAGAGAGTCCCCGTCTATCTCAGTTGTGAGCATCTGTTTATACTTTATAAGGAAACCGATAATATGATCTTCTGCGTGTTGTCGCACAACATATTATCTACAGTATAAAGTAAATGGACTATTGCATCATGCATACAAAATAAATTATAAGATGCAATCATTTGATCATATGATTCTCATTTCAAATATTGTTATAACATTGTTCACACTAAGGCTAGGCTTTTAGTATACAATCCAACAATCTCCCACTTATACTAAAAGACTATGCTGTCATGTCTTCTGCCATACATCTGATTCCTACTCCCATTACTCGACCATTAAAAGCTCTCGCCTTAAGGTCCTCGTAAATGGATTTACTAGGTCATCATCCGATGCAATCTAGGCGACAACAACCTTCCCCTCATCATACGATTTCTCGTAACAGGTGGTACTCGCGCTCCATGTGTTTAATTGCCTTATGGACTTGTGATTTCTTCAAGTTTGCAACTGCACCAATATCATCAATGTAAATTGTGATTACCTTGGGCAAACTTAGAAACACTTCAAAGTCCATCTTGAAGTTTCTAGAGTCATATAGATACTTTGGCTGCCTCATAGGCTCCAATTTATCATCATTCCATGATGGAGTCCGGAGTCTGAAATATATTTCTATATAACACTCCTCCACATTATGACTCTACTTCCTAAAATTAAACACATAACCTTTGACGAGAATTTACTACCGTCCAATCTGATTAAAAAATCCAAATCTACGTAATCCACAAGAAGCAGTGAATCTGCTCAGTAAGTCTATATATGATTTCCAGTCCTTCTCAGGCACTTCATATATGTCTTACCACAATTCATCATTCTTGTTCCGGGTTACGTTGATACCTTCTGTTCATGCGTTCAGCAACACAGATATCCAACTTCGTTCATAGCATTCTTTAGATTAAGCTTCCTTATTCGCCGAATCATAAGGAACCGCTTTCATCTATTATATCTTCTTCTTGTGTCTCAAAGACACATTCACTAAGATAAATTTACATGCTAAACGAGTATGGACTGTATCATTTTATGAAACTTGAGATAAGCATAACATCCTTTCTTGTGATCCGTATTACCGTGATCAAAAGGATGTATTTTGCCTTTCTTAAGTCCTTCATCACTACCGCTTTATTAACCGTACCCATACGCCCGATAATACTCTTTCATTGTCTCCAATGAGCAAGATACTATCTACGTATAGTCCAAGAAATACCACCACGTTTCCGTCACTCTTTACAATACACAAGACTCATCCGCTCATTGATTTAAATCCATGCCACTGGATTACCTAATCAAAACAGATGCTTCACGATCTTAAAGCTTGCTTTAGTCCATCGCTGGACACTTTTAAGGACTATTGCATCATGCATACAAAATAAATTATAAGATGCAATCATTTGATCATATGATTCTCATTTCAAATATTGTTATAACATTGTTCACACTAAGGCTAGGCTTTTAGTATACAATCCAACAATCTCCCACTTATACTAAAAGACTATGCTGTCATGTCTTCTGCCATACATCTGATTCCTACTCCCATTACTCGACCATTAAAAGCTCTCGCCTTAAGGTCCTCGTAAATGGATTTACTAGGTCATCATCCGATGCAATCTAGGCGACAACAACCTTCCCCTCATCATACGATTTCTCGTAACAGGTGGTACTCGCGCTCCATGTGTTTAATTGCCTTATGGACTTGTGATTTCTTCAAGTTTGCAACTGCACCAATATCATCAATGTAAATTGTGATTACCTTGGGCAAACTTAGAAACACTTCAAAGTCCATCTTGAAGTTTCTAGAGTCATATAGATACTTTGGCTGCCTCATAGGCTCCAATTTATCATCATTCCATGATGGAGTCCGGAGTCTGAAATATATTTCTATATAACACTCCTCCACATTATGACTCTACTTCCTAAAATTAAACACATAACCTTTGACGAGAATTTACTACCGTCCAATCTGATTAAAAAATCCAAATCTACGTAATCCACAAGAAGCAGTGAATCTGCTCAGTAAGTCTATATATGATTTCCAGTCCTTCTCAGGCACTTCATATATGTCTTACCACAATTCATCATTCTTGTTCCGGGTTACGTTGATACCTTCTGTTCATGCGTTCAGCAACACAGATATCCAACTTCGTTCATAGCATTCTTTAGATTAAGCTTCCTTATTCGCCGAATCATAAGGAACCGCTTTCATCTATTATATCTTCTTCTTGTGTCTCAAAGACACATTCACTAAGATAAATTTACATGCTAAACGAGTATGGACTGTATCATTTTATGAAACTTGAGATAAGCATAACATCCTTTCTTGTGATCCGTATTACCGTGATCAAAAGGATGTATTTTGCCTTTCTTAAGTCCTTCATCACTACCGCTTTATTAACCGTACCCATACGCCCGATAATACTCTTTCATTGTCTCCAATGAGCAAGATACTATCTACGTATAGTCCAAGAAATACCACCACGTTTCCGTCACTCTTTACAATACACAAGACTCATCCGCTCATTGATTTAAATCCATGCCACTGGATTACCTAATCAAAACAGATGCTTCACGATCTTAAAGCTTGCTTTAGTCCATCGCTGGACACTTTTAAGGACTATTGCATCATGCATACAAAATAAATTATAAGATGCAATCATTTGATCATATGATTCTCATTTCAAATATTGTTATAACATTGTTCACACTAAGGCTAGGCTTTTAGTATACAATCCAACAATCTCCCACTTATACTAAAAGACTATGCTGTCATGTCTTCTGCCATACATCTGATTCCTACTCCCATTACTCGACCATTAAAAGCTCTCGCCTTAAGGTCCTCGTAAATGGATTTACTAGGTCATCATCCGATGCAATCTAGGCGACAACAACCTTCCCCTCATCATACGATTTCTCGTAACAGGTGGTACTCGCGCTCCATGTGTTTAATTGCCTTATGGACTTGTGATTTCTTCAAGTTTGCAACTGCACCAATATCATCAATGTAAATTGTGATTACCTTGGGCAAACTTAGAAACACTTCAAAGTCCATCTTGAAGTTTCTAGAGTCATATAGATACTTTGGCTGCCTCAAAGGCTCCAATTTATCATCATTCCATGATGGAGTCCGGAGTCTGAAATATATTTCTATATAACACTCCTCCACATTATGACTCTACTTCCTAAAATTAAACACATAACCTTTGACGAGAATTTACTACCGTCCAATCTGATTAAAAAATCCAAATCTACGTAATCCACAAGAAGCAGTGAATCTGCTCAGTAAGTCTATATATGATTTTCAGTCCTTCTCAGGCACTTCATATATGTCTTACCACAATTCATCATTCTTGTTCCGGGTTACGTTGATACCTTCTGTTCATGCGTTCAGCAACACAGATATCCAACTTCGTTCATAGCATTCTTTAGATTAAGCTTCCTTATTCGCCGAATCATAAGGAACCGCTTTCATCTATTATATCTTCTTCTTGTGTCTCAAAGACACATTCACTAAGATAAATTTACATGCTAAACGAGTATGGACTGTATCATTTTATGAAACTTGAGATAAGCATAACATCCTTTCTTGTGATCCGTATTACCGTGATCAAAAGGATGTATTTTGCCTTTCTTAAGTCCTTCATCACTACCGCTTTATTAACCGTACCCATACGCCCGATAATACTCTTTCATTGTCTCCAATGAGCAAGATACTATCTACGTATAGTCCAAGAAATACCACCACGTTTCCGTCACTCTTTACAATACACAAGACTCATCCGCTCATTGATTTAAATCCATGCCACTGGATTACCTAATCAAAACAGATGCTTCACGATCTTAAAGCTTGCTTTAGTCCATCGCTGGACACTTTTAAGGACTATTGCATCATGCATACAAAATAAATTATAAGATGCAATCATTTGATCATATGATTCTCATTTCAAATATTGTTATAACATTGTTCACACTAAGGCTAGGCTTTTAGTATACAATCCAACAATCTCCCACTTATACTAAAAGACTATGCTGTCATGTCTTCTGCCATACATCTGATTCCTACTCCCATTACTCGACCATTAAAAGCTCTCGCCTTAAGGTCCTCGTAAATGGATTTACTAGGTCATCATCCGATGCAATCTAGGCGACAACAACCTTCCCCTCATCATACGATTTCTCGTAACAGGTGGTACTCGCGCTCCATGTGTTTAATTGCCTTATGGACTTGTGATTTCTTCAAGTTTGCAACTGCACCAATATCATCAATGTAAATTGTGATTACCTTGGGCAAACTTAGAAACACTTCAAAGTCCATCTTGAAGTTTCTAGAGTCATATAGATACTTTGGCTGCCTCATAGGCTCCAATTTATCATCATTCCATGATGGAGTCCGGAGTCTGAAATATATTTCTATATAACACTCCTCCACATTATGACTCTACTTCCTAAAATTAAACACATAACCTTTGACGAGAATTTACTACCGTCCAATCTGATTAAAAAATCCAAATCTACGTAATCCACAAGAAGCAGTGAATCTGCTCAGTAAGTCTATATATGATTTCCAGTCCTTCTCAGGCACTTCATATATGTCTTACCACAATTCATCATTCTTGTTCCGGGTTACGTTGATACCTTCTGTTCATGCGTTCAGCAACACAGATATCCAACTTCGTTCATAGCATTCTTTAGATTAAGCTTCCTTATTCGCCGAATCATAAGGAACCGCTTTCATCTATTATATCTTCTTCTTGTGTCTCAAAGACACATTCACTAAGATAAATTTACATGCTAAACGAGTATGGACTGTATCATTTTATGAAACTTGAGATAAGCATAACATCCTTTCTTGTGATCCGTATTACCGTGATCAAAAGGATGTATTTTGCCTTTCTTAAGTCCTTCATCACTACCGCTTTATTAACCGTACCCATACGCCCGATAATACTCTTTCATTGTCTCCAATGAGCAAGATACTATCTACGTATAGTCCAAGAAATACCACCACGTTTCCGTCACTCTTTACAATACACAAGACTCATCCGCTCATTGATTTAAATCCATGCCACTGGATTACCTAATCAAAACAGATGCTTCACGATCTTAAAGCTTGCTTTAGTCCATCGCTGGACACTTTTAAGCTTACTATCAAAATGCTATTAGTACTTTGCAATGAATCACTCTGGTCGCTCCACATAGATGTTTTCCTCAAGACTTCCAATCAGGAAAGCTGTCTTGACATCTATTTGCTGTCCCTCATAATTTAATATGAGCAGCAATAAATAAAAGAATCCGGATCAACATAAGCATAGCTACCAGCGAACATGTTTCCTCATAATCGAACCATTTCTTTCTGAGTACATCTTTTCGCAACAAGCTTTGCTTCCAAGATTTTCACCTTTCTGTATGATCCTCTTTTATTTCCTTTGACCCTTGCAATGGCTTTTACACCATTTAGTGGTCAAATAAGCTCCCAGACTTAATTTAGAATCCGTAGATTCTATTTCAACATTCATTGCAACTTACTAAGATTCCGCATTTTTATCTTGTAGTGCTACGTCGTATCCGTGGGATAATATCATGTTCACTAGGGATCAAGTCTCACGACTCTCCCAAAACATATATTTATGGGTTGTCACACAACCCTCCCACTACGACAAGGCACTACATGTAATTGTGTATCAGACGTGACACGCGTTGCAGTTTACCTTGTAGTATATCCTCTTGTACACTTGGTACTTATACTTAGTGTTTTCCTCTCACTTCCTTTAAAACAACTTATACATGGGCTTATGATTTATTACATAGTCCTTTTCCAAAAATCTGGTTACTGTGTTAACAATTACCCTTCGATCTTTTGGACTAAATAAATCACTATCCATTTTTCTAGAATATCCCATATACAGACAAACGTTTCACAAATTACTGTATCTAGGGCATATCCATAAAATGAATTTAATTATTCCAAATAATTCATCATCTATCTAATCATAACCATAAGAGCCTAATACCTTCTACCCACCACACCATTCAGCTGGGGTATACCCGGTGTAGTCAACTTGAGATTTAATCTCAACTTCTGATCAATAGCTCCTAACTATCCCAAGAGGTATTCGCCATCATGATTGAATCATAATGACTTAATATATTTTCCATGACGCTTCATTGTACCAGCCTTACAATTCTTGAATTAATTAAAGAATTTAGACATGCAGTGCATCATATAAATATATTGGTTTCCAGAATAATCTTCGAATATTCATAACCACCTCTCGCCTGGGTAATATTAGGTTCGCTTGAATCAGAATGAACTAATTCCGACATATATATCTTTGGCTCTACACCCCACAGCCTTGAAAAGGCAGTTAATCATTTTTACTTCCAAGCAAGACTCGCAAGTCCGATAGTTTCCACTTCAGATAAACCTTATGGTCTATCGGCTATCAACTTTTGAATCCTACTTAAGTAAAATGAATTAGTCATAGACGCCAAATGTATGTTTAGTTCATTTCCGAAGGTTCCTTTCTCTTACTAATATTAGAAGATGCATTATTTAATTACTATTTATTGCATCTGTGGGATGTACATGATTCAAGAGTATACTTTTTATCCACCAACGTACTTTAACGGATTATAGCCTCATTCCTCATTACCATGACCATGTCATTTAAATGAAATGAAGTGTCCATCCGTTAATGCATAGAAACCAAAATTAAATTCTTTCTATGATACGTACGTAAAGGCAATTTCTCATAATCAATCGTTTATTCTTATCATGAGATAAATAAACAACTCCCACTGCAATAGCCACTACCCTTGTAGTTTTACCCATGTTTTAACAATCTTATCCTTACTAAGTGATAAACATTTAGTGATTCCAGTATCTACTCACTTCGAGTCAGTAGATGCCATCACTAATCATGTTTAAACCATTAGTAAATAAGATATTAAACTTGTTCATATCATGATGAAAATGGCTTTCCTTTGCTACTTGTTTTGTCAGAAGTTTCCCACCATTTACATCCTCTTGTAATTCAGGTGGAACTTACTCAAAACATCTAGGCAATTATGGAGAATAAAATTGACTTAGGTTTCCCTTTCAACTTCTATTCCATGTATTTCCAATTCATTCATCAAATTCTATCATGATCTTGCGCCTTTTAAATTACTCAAGTATCTGAAGAGTTACATGAGACTACCATATTTCTATGAACCTCCCATCTCTTCACTAGAGACTTTAATAGGCATCATGAGACGTCCTTTGTGAGAACACACATGTATTTTCTTAAGCAGTAATTTTCAAAACCAAGATTCTTTTCTAATCAACTAATTTGGACAAGTAAATATAATGTCTTATAGTAAGCAATTAGTGAAATAAAACCATTAGAAATTCAGAGAATCACAATTAAATATTCCGATCAAATATTCGAATTTTATCCTTTTATATCGTTTCCCTCAAAATAATATAAAATAAAATTCACTGACATCTCAAGCACCGTGAGTCTGCAAGCCACGATAGTGTGGACGTTTACAAACCCGAACATTTACAAGAGAAGGTTTTACCCATTAATTTCATTTGTCAACATAACTTTATGACAAAATAATTAATAGTCGGTTCCTCTTTAGCCATGCAAATAAAAGCAGTGACTCCGATGGGGAGGATACTTATTATTTACATCTAAGTGTACACCATTATTTGACCCCAAGTCCGCGGCCCAAGCTTGTGTGCCTTACAGATGGAGAAGTACACTCGCGCTCGGATAACTTCCTACAGTCATCAATTACAAGTTTGTACCAGTGAACCGCATATAAACTCATCCGATAGGGAGGAAGGTCTAAGCCAACGCGCAAGTTCATATGCATCACATTACAAACGTAATTATTTAATGAAGTCTGTTCCAGCAATCCATGAATAAACTCATCCGATGGGGAGGAAGGCTCTAATGCCGACGCGCAAGTCTATTCACATTGCTAACAAACCAATAATGGAGGCCGCAGGAATTTATTACCAATTCCCTCTCCCACTTAGTTATTTAATAACCGAGGGTTTTAACATGCATATAATATTCAGAAATAAAATATACAACTAAGACATGCTTCTATTAACAGCAATTTAAATAAATAAATCACATAGAACATGCCTTTCATATATAACAATTAATTGTCATGTTAAAACAATTAAATCAGTTATATATCATAATTAATTGCATAATGAATAGTGGATCAATTAAATGGGTCTTAGAGCAACAAATAAGAACAAAATGAGCAGCAGATTAAATAATTAATCAAGCTCATTATCCATGGCCCATAATCTTAGCCCAAAATCAAATTAAGTCCACCAAGCCCACTAGCACAATTAGTCCATTAATATAATTAATTAATTATGCTTGGTCCATTACCCACAATTAATTAAAATTAAGTAATTAAGGTCCAGCAGCCCATATCCATTAAAATTAAAATTGGGCCAAACAGCCCAAAACCAAATAATTAAAATGAGCAGCCTCTTATTAATTACTGAATTGGGCCCAATCCAATAAGCACAAATTGAGCAGTCCATTAAAAAAATAAATAAGCCCAATAGCCATGCACTATATTAGCCAACCCCTTAATCAGCCCATGAGCACATCAATAAAAAATTTTTGTGCCCAACACTAACATCAAATTGGCCAGCAGCCCACTATAAACACTTTAAAGAAAATTGGGCCAACAGCCCAAAATCAATAAAATCAGGCCCAACAGGCTGCTGCCCTAGAAAACCATCTGCCGCAATCCTATGTCCTTACACAGCAACGCTCAGAACGACTTCAAGCAGATGCTGCCGAAGGTCGTGCCCCAGCCACCGAAATCGAATGATCAGCTCTCCGGCAGTCGTGCCGATCCCCAGCAACCGCCCGCTGCCTGAAGCCTCCTTTTATGGTAACCAGATTCCAGTGCGTAGAAACTACCGCAGCCCAGCGACAACGAAGCGGGAAGCACCCGCGCTGGGAACCGCCTGAAACCTCGCTCGAGTCACGCCGGACGTCTGCAGCTTCCCTCCAGCGCGCCGCGCCTGTCAACGAAAACGCCGCTGCCACAGCTCGCTCTCCCAGCCGCGGCAGTTATACCAGCATCGCCTTCAATAACTGCTGGCTACATCAATTCGCAGAGCTTTCCATTCGCCCCGTCTGGAAGCAGCCTTGAATTCGCCAGGAAAACTTCAGGCGCGCACATGTATACACCAGCAATTTCACTTGCCATCGACTCTCAGCGCAAGCCCAGTCACGCGCCTCCTATCTGCCTCGTCACGCCATCACACACACCCATGGTCAGCCGTGAAGATCCAGCGATGATTGTCGTTTACCATCGCGGAGTCGTCACCAGCCGCCACGGTAATCCATCCGCAGCGCCGACATCAAATCTTGGAAGTAGTGGATGCTGCTGCTTGCGCGATGATACCGCCAAGGAGAATCCATGCCACTCACCGGCCATCGGGCACCCATCGCTGTCTTTTTTTTTTTCGTATTCCATTCACGATATGGTTGAATCATTCTTTCGTACTTGGTTGATCGTAGCGATCAAGGATAGCAGATAGGGTTTCAAGTATAAAACTATACCCAAGTTTTCTTTCTTGCGATAATTAACAGATTAAGTCTCATAATCACAAAAAAACTATTAAACTTGCTATCAATAAGACAATCAACACACGAAAGGCTCAAACTATACCTAACGTCTCACATCTCACCACGAAACCAACGCTCTGATACCAATTGTTGGCAATTGGATCGTGCGGTTCAACGTGATCCGTTAGGATTAACAGGTAAACAAATCAGCGGAAGCAATAAAATATGTTTACCGTACTTCTGGGTCGATGTAGAGGATGAACAGCAGTGAAGAACACCTCTGATCTTCTACTGTGTGTCCCAAAGTCCACTCTGGTGTTGGGTGGTCAACAATCCCCAGAGTCTTCTCAATCTGCTCTCTGTTCTCTCCCGTGTGTCAAAAGAGGCACAGACTTAGGTTTAACAGGAACTGAGATGACTTATATACTTGGGCTACAGCAGGGACCAGGAGGAGAAATTGGGCTGGGCCTCAATTGAATTTAATTAACCAAGCTTAGCCCAAAGCTTTTAATTAAATCCAATAATAATAATATAGTCCACTAAAATATTATTGCTGCACTACCCGTCCAATCCCAAAATTATGTTCTGGGCTCCTTCTTATTATAAGCCCGATAGTCTCCCCATGTTTAAGATATACAATGTCCATTAATTAATTAAGTTACTGACAACTCAAATTAATTAATATCTCATCCAAGAGTAGTACCACTCAACCTTTTTATCATGCCGAAAATTAATCCACTTGCAAGATTTACATGATAAACCTTATGAGCTCCTCAAGGGGACATCATCAACCTATGACGGACATGGATTCCTTCTACAATCAACAGCACACCATAGATACAGCACTATTTCCCAACTCACCGAGTTTGTTGATTTAATACTTATAAATCTCACCCATTGATGAATCAAAGAAATACATGCTGCCCTACGTGTCGAGGTTATTGTATAGGGATTAAGAGCACGAACTTCCATAATAACAGAGATCAAGTTCTTCTATAAGTCAGTATAAGTCGAACGATCTCAAGCGGTCCTGCTCAATACACACAAGTGCACTAATGTGATTCTATAGCCAAGACAAGCTAATACCAAACCACACTACAACCATACCGATAGAGAGTCCCCGTCTATCTCAGTTGTGAGCATCTGTTTATACTTTATAAGGAAACCGATAATATGATCTTCTGCGTGTTGTCGCACAACATATTATCTACAGTATAAAGTAAATGGACTATTGCATCATGCATACAAAATAAATTATAAGATGCAATCATTTGATCATATGATTCTCATTTCAAATATTGTTATAACATTGTTCACACTAAGGCTAGGCTTTTAGTATACAATCCAACACCAATAATCTCCTTTAATTAAATTATTTAGTTTCCTTATTTTCTATTTCATCTTCCTGCTGTTATAGTAATTAGGGTTGTTATAGTAATTAGGGTTAGGGTTATGATTGTGGGCCTTCAGTCTATTTAAGTATCAATAATCTCCTTTAATTAAATTATTTAGTTTCCTTATTTCCTATCTCATATTCCTATTGTTATAGTAATTAGGGTTAGGGTTATGATTGTGGGCGTTCAGTCTATTTAAGTACCGTGTGTTATCGTAGGGAGGTCATCAATAAGAAATATTCATTTGCAACCTTAATTGGTTTGTGGTAGAGTTCATCTCCGTGGCATTCTTTGAAGGAGTGCAGCCTTCGGGCTTGTGGCGGAGAATTCATTCTCCGTGGGCCTCTCCATCTCGAGGGATTATTCTCTATCTTTTATTTATTTTCTTCATCGTTAGTGCATCTCTATCAGCACACGTCACAAATACGTTTCTCTTATAAAGATAGAAAAAAAGATGTGTAAATTTATTTTTTTATGTATTATATATCTTATTAATATGATTGAACATTGTGAATACCTAATACAATAAATTAAATTAAATAAAGTTATTATTCTGAATCAAGTATATTTTATAACTAATGTGGAGAGTTTATTTATAAACTTAAACCAACACAAACAAATTTGATAGAAAAAGAGAAATTCTGCAAAACCTTGAAGGGAAAAGTGAGAAGTTTGTACAGAGAGTAATATGGAACTTGGTTGGGAAAAATTTTGGATGAATGTGCGAAGCACAGGGATCATAATTTTCTGCATTTATGAATCATAAGAAAAGAAGTGATCACCCGCAACAAATTAAGTGCTCAATTCTTTTGGTATTAATAGTAAGTGAAGTAGTACTAATTACAAAATAAATTTCTCAAGATTCACACACACACATAACAAATTGAAAAGGTAGAGAATGAACCATCTGAACAAAAAATGTATAAACCTCTTGCATTAGAAGTGATGGAAATTTCGAACATCTTCACTTCAAAATTAATGGCCCTAGCTAAAAGACATTAAAATCCAAACATTAAGTTTATCATCAATGCAACTATGCACTCTGTAGCTTTAAAGCTAAAATGCCTGGCTCTATTATAGATAGTACAAAGAGTATATTGTAATTATTAAAATATGTAAGGGACAAAGTGTTCAAAAATGTTTCTCATCTCCTTCTTTTAGTATATTATTATGATATGATTATGATTATGATAACAGAGTTGTTTCTACTTGGTCCACATTCTATGGAAGAGTCTAAGATGCTCCTAGTATGCAGAACTCCATTATCAACCACCATACCTGCAATTCTCGAAGGAGTGCCCAAAATCTTTGATGGTGTGCCTGGGTGGGAGCTTTTCAAAGCTGATTGAAACATAATTCAAATAGATGGAGGCAAATTTACAAGAGGCAAATCAGGAACAAATTTCACCAGGTGTGCAACATTTGGCTTAAGAGTTCGATAGGGTCGAAGAACTTGAGAATTAGATGACCTTGAAATCAAGAAAACCCAAAATTCTATAATTTATCTCGATGTCGAGAACATAACACAATTTTCTTAAACAAAAAACCACAAAACGACTAATTTTGCCTTCTCATTGCAGAAACAACTTAAACTAAATTGAAAATTGAAGGAATGAGAAACTCATGGAAGAATAGAAATCCTAAAAATCCGCCGGCTGTTGAGTGCTCCGTCTTGGATCAATACGACACCACCAACAGTGCTCACTCGTCCCATGCGTTTGCTGCCGACGGCATATGTCCCTGATATGGCTCCGCTCGTGTCTTCCGCCGCCATGGATGGTGGCGCAGACCAGCTTCCCCCAATTCATACAATTGGGGGAAGAATAAAGTTATAAACTAACACGGAGTTTATTAAAGGGGGGAGAAAGAGGCTGGAGAAGTGTAAAATATTTTTATTACCGGCAGTAGCACCGGAGCCAGCATTGCAGAAGAGGCATGGACCTCTCGTGATTCATTTCCGTGAAAGAGGAAACAGACTGAAAAGAGAAATCGAGGAAATAAGTTAGATAATTTTCTATTTTAAAATTACTGTAAGAATTAAACGGTAGAGCCAATAACATTTTGGGTAATACATGACCTAAGTAACGTAAGTAATCCCCATAATTTAATAACTATAAGAAATCAACATATATATTTCATATACAATGATATAATTCTTAGAAAAACAGAAAAAATAAGAAGAAAAAAAAACCTCCACTTTCCGGCAGGTGGCAGTTAGGCTGCAGCGGCGGGCAGATGGTGTGTGGAGGTGAAGGTAGCGGCTGGCAGCCCACTACCTTTCTGTCTTTTGAAAGTTCTACTTTTAAAACCCTAACCCTAATTCTCAATTTATATACAATTTATAAGTGAGCTGCCCCCTCTTCTTAATAAAAACGTGTTAGCACTTCAAAATAGAATTAGCAACTTCAATTTTTTTTAAAAAAAAAGCAAGATGTTGCAGAGGCGCGCGCCTACGAGACAGCCTTGGACTGCAAAAAATTGGTCAATCTAGGCGCAAGCCTGTGAGCCTCAGCGCCTTTAACAACTATGACCGTCGCTCGTTTCTTCACGGAGATTCAGCGCCGCTGATCTTTGGCTAATCTGGTAGGGCAGGTTTTTTCTCGTCTGGCATCTTCGATGTGGTGTAGCTGGGGCAAAATATTAGAGAGAAAAAATCTAAGTATTGATTTTATACTTTTACGATTTTCTATTTTAATTTAATTCAAAAATAAAATAAAATAAAAGTAATTTGATTAACAACGGGCTTATGACAATGGAAATATTTACCCGTTTTCTATTTTAATTTAATTCAAAAATAAAATAAAATAAAAGTAATTTGATTAACAACGGGCTTATGACAATGGAAAGATTTACCCATTGTTAATGAGCACTTTTTCAATCTATTACTACGGGAATACACTTTTAGCACTTTTTGCCCTTTTAACAATAGGTTTTCAATAATCCGTTGTTGTTCTAGCATTGTTACTCCACAGTTTTGGCATAGTGACATTGATTTCATTCTGTGCAGCAACTACAAGATCTTCTACACCAAGTCCTGTTGCTCTATCCTTTCCATATACAATCTCCAAGTCTGATTGATAAGGAAATGATACATTATATTCCTCTAGCATCTTTGTGTTTCTAGGAGAAATGACAATAAAATAACAATGTAAATATAAGATTAAAGATACAAAGTTTAAGTAACAAATATAATCATTTAATTTATCTTGATCCAATCAACATATCACATGTGTTCACATTTTATCTTCTTGTTAACGTCATCCCAAGTACAACTACTTTCCCTACACATATCATTGATAGCATGGAATTTGGACTTAAAAAACTTGACCCTAGAATCAATGTTAGTCACATCTTTTGTGCAATTGGATATCCTTTGCATCATAATCTTTCTTATCTCATTCATATAGTTGTTCTTTAAACTCCCATATGTTTCCCATAGGGA
Organism: Pogostemon cablin; assembly: GCA_023678885.1. Taxonomy (NCBI): domain Eukaryota; kingdom Viridiplantae; phylum Streptophyta; class Magnoliopsida; order Lamiales; family Lamiaceae; genus Pogostemon; species Pogostemon cablin. Next base: position 23,869,746 of record CM042955.1, read on the forward strand.
TCAATTGCCATATCTTGTAAACATTTTACTAACACTCTAACTTTCCTCTTCTGACCAGTATTGTTTATTCTTCCCTCTTCCATATGGAACATCATCTTTCTCAAGCTTAGAGGAGTCAAATGTTTCTTTCTCCATCCTACAATAATAGACCATATAATCCCATCATTTTTTTAATTGCCTCCAACCCATAGTATTGTATAAAAGAGAGTAAAAAAATTTACATCATTAAATATCTTCAACCGATTAATTCCTACGAACATATGCAAGCCTAACAGCAATTTCATCCAATAGGGTGATACATTTTGAATGGAATATTACTGGTACAACATTTGGGTTGGGTTTGGGGTCCTCAAAGTAGGTATATTCTACTTCAGTTGGTTGTACTGTACAACATTAAAAGCAGAGGGATGGCTTACGTGAAAGCTTTTAATAATTTTTAATGCTAAGTTTGAGCAGTGTAAGAGAACATGTAGTAGGAGTAGTTCAACATTATTGAAACAGATGTAATTAGCTTCAATTCAACTAGCTAGGTAATCTGTAATCTCACCATTTTCATTCATTCTTTTTTATTAAGAAAATTCATAACCAATATTCTAGAGTAGGTATCATTTTATGTTAAGTCAACAGTCTATTGATCTCCAACAATCATCCAGTCTCAACATAAAAATTCATACCTTCAACCATTATTACAAGGCAAAAAAAGAGGTATGATTCTTTAAGTTAAACTTCTAAAGAAGAGCTACCATCTCCTTCTTTGCTCTCTACTGAGAAAGCACTCTTAGTTGATTTCTGACATTCGAAAAAGAAGGTTAGAAGAATCCTTATATATTCTAAGGTAAGACAAGTACAATTCATGTTGTTATGGGTATTATATCCCCATGTTTGTTAGGCCCAAAAAGCCCAATAACCTCTATTATACTTGAAGAAGGCCCAACCCCTCAGCAGCCCAAACGGTGGACAGAACTGAAAAGAAAATTAAGGCAGCCCAAAATGGATTATGACAGCCCGAAGGCCCAGCCCGTCAAACAAGGCCAAAGCCAGGAAACGCCCTCGGCAGGAAACCTCAACGTTCATCCTTCCCCTGGCCGAGAGATCGGATGAACACCACAGCACCGAAAGCCAGCCTATCCGAAGATCAAAGGGGGCAGCGAAAGTGGGACAATAAAGAACAGACACCATCATGAAAGAGGACAGTACTGCAGGCTAGAAGACAACACTAACGGGAAGAAGAGGTATCTTGGGCAGCAACTTTAACTAGGAGACAACTATTGACTGGCACATCCTACTCTAACAACCAATGGGAGGCCATCAAAGGATGGAGGTACCCTGCAAATCCCTGCAGTGCAACAAACGACGCCCAGACTCCTCCTGTGGCTGGTCGGCATACCAGACGGCTTCATTAAAGGCGACTTGTCTTCATCCAGATGGCGCAAGGCGATTGGCTCGATTTTAGGGTTTTGGGACAATATAAATAGCCTTCCTCACAGGAGAGAGGCAGGACACTCGTATTCACTTTAGACATTACACTTGTAAGAAAATGGGAGGAATGAGTGTTGTTCTAAGGGAGAATAATAAAATTGGTTGAGTTCTTGGGTGGAATTGAATCTCTATCGTCTGTGAATCCTTTTATTTGTAGTTTATTGTGTTTGATTGTGTTCGTTCTTTGTTTCGTTATTAAAAATCTTAATCCTTCAAATACTAAATTAACGAGCCAATAACAGCCGTCAACACATGTCAAAACTACCAGTTGAATCTTATAGATAGAAATACTTAAAACATAGGCATTCTTATTAAGGTTCCAGAGATAGGAATAAGTTACAAAAACAAATGCAGTGGACTAGTAAATATTTTAAAAGAAACACTAATCTTAGCATAGATAAAACCCACATTTCAAATTTAAGGAGGGAAAATAATATAGAATTCTAGTTACACGAAGTACTAGAACATTCCACATTTCAGGCCTCCTATATCAAAATGATTAAAAAAAACAAAAAAACAAAAAAACAAAAATTCAGAGCAAGAAAGGTGAAAACAACTATTAATTTTTTCAACTTCACAATTAGAAGATGAAGCTAATTTTATACCAAAGCTACCCACTCATATACCCCATCATCAACTCCTTCCATCCATTTGTTCAACTGATGTATGTATGATAAACAACTCATGATTTCTACCTATATCTAACATCATGCATACAAGACTTATGTATAGTATGAAGGCCAAGGGTAATTTCAGAGCTTGGCTACAACACCCCTAAATTTCTAACACCCAGCTTGCTTTTCTTTCAATACATGCCAATCATTGGCAAACCACAAAACTAGCATACAACCTTCATCTTAAATTATGACTACTTCCACCAAATCCTCCAATAATTGAAGCAGTCGATTAAGCATTATTGAGAGAAAATTACAGCATAGTCATACTATTTATTACCAAGAATTATACAACCATTATACAACAAATACTTGCAAAGTGTAAACAAGGAACTGAACAGGGCTTATATTAGAGGCGAAATGGGAATCGAAGAAGGGGGTTTGGTAGCAGTTTAACGAAATAGGGTTATTCGATTCAAGGAGGCAGCGAAGATTAGGAAAAGCTACCAGATTTGATAGGAAGTTTTGTTGAGGATGATTCATACAAGAATTGGGTAACGTGGAATGTAGAGAAATTAGTTCAAATTATTCTAACAAGGAAGAAAAAAATTATAATACCTTGTTGTGTTGTTCTAAATCTGGAGTCACCTCTTCAAATCTTGTTAGCTTTGAAGAGAATAGTCATTCACTCTCATCTGGTTCAATGGTAGCAACCGAACGCATGACGCCTTCTTTTGAATGAGGAGTTAATGAATTACTAGGTGGGGGTAGTTAATGAATATAGGATAGTGATTAACTTATTTTTATGGGGGCGGTTATTCGCACCCCAGTCATTGCATGAGTTTGTCAGAGTTCATGGTAACCTCACTCCCCATTTACAAAATACACCCCAATATATTTTTAAATTTTATATGCATATTGCTAAATATACCCCAAATTAAGACAATTATATCCTTTTATAATTAAAAATTAATTCATTGAATATTGTTTATCTGCTAATCAAAATTCCATATTTTAGAACTACTATGTAGAAGAAGATAAACAGAACCACATAAAAGTTGATTGGCCGAAAGAGAAGAAAATTAGAGATGAAAAAAGACCTGATTGCCGGAGGTGGGAGTTGATGGAGGAGAATTCGTCAATTGGGTAGACCCAATTACCTTCGGAATGGCTGCAATCGCCGGAGAAGATAAGTTGTCGAGACATTGGGGGGAGATGAGTACGATGAAGGAACAACTCAGAATTTCTTGGGTGGCTTCATATATAGTTTTGCATTTCCGGCATAAAACTATTTTCTGATTGGACAACGCCGCTAACGTAAGGAGTTTGCCGGAGATATCGTTGAAGGAGAGATCGACGGTGGCTGTTTCCGGATTCTCCTCAAACAACTCCCACCTCTTGTCGGATTCCTTGAGAAATAATTAATCAAAAACATCATCGGGACTAGGCTCTCTAAGAGATTCCAAAACGTCAGCAAATTCATTAGAGGGGGATCAATGTTTGGAATTTCCAGCAATTGAATGCGGTGGAGTCGTCGCATTGTCAACGCGAAGCAGCGACAGACAACTTCTAGAAAAAGCCAAGGAGGCTGAGGTCTCTCACCACAAACCGCATCTGTGTAAGAAGGTTCCGAATGAGTGCTCAAGACATGGTGAGGCATATAATCCATTGCCGGCAGCTAGGGTAGCAATTTGGGAAAGAAAGTTTCTTAGAAAGAGAAAATTTCTTTAGAGAGAAACATCCTTTTTAGGCTTGCGAAATAATTAGGGATGAGAAGATGAATTCACTATCTGAAGATGATGAAAGTCGACTACTCAGAAGAAGAAGAACGAAGATGAGGCCCGATAAAATTTTCAATTCTTCCTTTTTCAGTTAATGAAAGATAATAAATATATTATGTAACTTAAGAAAAAATATATTAGACATATTTAATTTAAAGGTTATATTAGTCTTATCAACTATAAATATTTTAGTTTAATTTTTTATGGGAACATTTAGCATTTTCAGGGGTGCGAATAGCCGCCCCCTATTTTTATTCCCATTGAGCCCAAATAAAATCAAACAAGCAAATAGTATTGGGATTCACTACCCTCTCATTATCATTGGGGAGTTTTAATATAGTGTACCAAGCAAGTCTTAAATAAGACAGAAATAGGGCCAATGGTGGTCGAGAGTGGCCTTCCACGTCGGCAGCAGTGGGTGGATTCATGGGAAAACCCTAGAGAGAAATTTTAGAGAGAGATCATCTTTTCTTAGACATGAGAATATAGGTGGAGAGCATGTTTTAAAAGTATATAAATTCCATTGTGTTTGCGCCGTAGAGTCGTTAAAAATCATAAAAAAGGGCGAATTCTTTTACGTAAGAAGGATCAAGAACTCCCTAAGAAAAGCATTGTTTTTGCCATTTTTAAGGTCAAATTAGTTATTAAACTATGCAATACTATTAAACAAAATTAAATGAAAAGTACATGACACAGACCAAAAACGATGCTAAACAAAAGGGAACAGACGAGGGATCCTGTTACCCAATGGATAGCGGAACAAGCGAGGAATCCTGTTATCCAATAGACAAGACATAGTCCAAGAAGATGAGGCTTAAACCTGTACAGCCAAATAAACGACTGGAAAAGAAACCTATAACATAAAGCAGGCTGGCCAAGTAACCGTAGATCCACCCCGGGGCTTCATTAAAAACCTTTATATGGAAAAGCACCTTCTAGAAAAGAAATTTAAAAAACCCACCATCTAGCCTAGACCTATGCTCAGCCCAGGAAAGAGAGAAGCGCCAAAAATGCCAAAGGAGTCTCCAGTAATTGTTCATCAATGAAAACAACATCATAAATGTCATTTCTACAGTCGAATTAGTTATTAGACGTGACAATATAGGAGGAGAGAAAGTTTTTAGAGTGTATAAATTCCATGGTGCTTGTGCCATAGAATTACTAAAAAATCATAGTGAAGGGCGGTTCCTCCTACGTAAGCCGTTTCAAGAACTTCCTGAAAAGAGCATTTTTTATGGTCAAATTAGTTATTACACATGAAAATATAGGTGGAGAGCAAGTTTTCAGAATGTATAAATTCCATGGTGCTTGCACCATAGAGTCACAAAAAAATCACAATACGACACTGATTCTTCTTAATAAACCTGATCAAGAACTTCTTAAAGGGAACAATTTTTTTATCATATTTACGGTAAAATTAGTTTTCAGACATGAGAATATAGGTGGAGAGCATGTTTTAAGGGTATATAAATGCCATGGTGATTGCGCCATAAAGTCACTAAAAATTCATAATAAAGGGCGGATTCTTTTACGTTAGCAGGAACAAGAAAACCCTGAAGATAGCATTTTTTTTGCTATTTTTACAGTCAAATTAGTTGTAAGACATGAGAATATATGTTTGAGTATTTTTTAACTCACGAGTAAGAATACTCGTTCGTTGTAAAAATATATCCCAAGGAACAAAATTATCGAACTCACAGGGAGTTTAAGTTTAGATTGAAAGAACACGTTAGCTCATGTTTTTATCATTTTTATAAGGATGAACCAAGAGGATGATGATAATCAATAAATCAAATCAAATAAAAGAAATCAAGATAAAATAGGAGAAAAATAAAATAAAAATGGAGAAATGGTGTTGAAGGGCAAGTAGTAAGAAATGAGACTAGAAACAATCAAAATGCCTTAGGATTCATTTTATCATGCAAAAGGAATAGACGAGATATGTATATGATTAGAGGCGATCACAAATGTATCAAAAGCTCCCTCTTTGGTTACCAAGGTTGTAGATCTCCTCGAGACTCCCAAATGCACCTAGGATAGAAGCGCAACACTAACCTCTTCCATCTAGGTACTAATTAAATTCTAATTCTCCCTTAAAAGGTGCTAATTAGAATTAACTCTTCATTTTGCGTACTAGTGCTAATGAATGGATTGGTTCCTGTCATCGGGTTTAAATATCCTCTCGATCAAACCTAAACCCGATGTCCTCTCATGCCATTTCTAATACTTTGGAAGACCGTCTCCTTCTCACCCCAAGTAATATCAACATGGATTAATATGATGACATTTAATTAACATAATCAACAAATTAACCAACAATCCATTAAATTAAAATGCTACCCATAATTAACAAATCATGCCAACATATAATTCATGCATCAAAAGTCCCATGAGAAGAAATCAAATACTAAATCATGTTCAAACCACATTTAATTTGCATAATAAATTAAATAGTAAGCACTAATCATGTCTCTAACCCCACAAGAGGGATTAGCCTAGCATAATTAAAGTAATAAAACAAATAAATGATTCATTACGATAATCCATGCGTGCTAAAATTCAAAGGAGATTACAAAAATAATTAAAAACTTCCCTAGCAATTTCTTGTAGAGAACCCTTCAATTTCTTCTTGAATCCCCGACCTCTTGCTCTTAATTCCAAGTAATTCCAACACCAATGATAGATGGGTGAAAGATTAGAAGATGGGGTTGTGGAGTGATGGAAAGAAAATAAAAATAGAGAAGAGAGAAAGTGTGTGTAGCCTCCAAAAGATGAAATGAAATTTTATTGTTGATTGTTGCTCAATATATGGAAAATCATGGGTTTAAGTAAGAAATGGGCTTTTTTGTGTAAAAATCAAATCTAGGAAAACCGGATTAATATGAAGTCCATACGATTCTTGTCACTGAACCGGTTAAGGCCAAGTGGTCAGCCATGCTCCTGTGCGCTCATATGTCTTGGGTTCGAACCTCCTCAGTGAAACATTTGTTTTTTAAAGGCACTAAATTTGAATCGAATTTATTAGGCAAGGTTGAATTTTCGGAAAAATGGTGATTTTCTAGAAATTTTTTTTGCATTTTCTGATAGACAACACTTTTCTTAATATTGTTGTCTTTTTGAAAAGTTTTCAAAAGCTGCCAAATGTTGTCTTTTGCCATTTTCTCTATTTTTTCGCCTTTCTCATCCCGATTTAATTCTCGTTTCCTCATTTTCTGATTAATCTCAACAATACCTCATTCCTACATGAAAAATAGTATGATTCACACACTTTTCTCTAAAAAATACAAACACAACAAAATACGAATAAATACTACTCCCTCCGTCCCAAGAATACATTCGTGTATTCTTGGGCACGGAGTTTAAGAAAACTAACTTTTTGAGGGTGTGATGTAAGAAAGAGAAGGGGTATTTTGGGTAATTGAGTAGAATAAAGTGTATGATATAGTTGACTTTGACTAAATTGTGTGTAAAAAGAAGGTGGCATTTTTGTAATATTGTAGTATTGTAAGGTTATTGATATTGTGTATTGTTTCCATTTTTAGGGGGCGAATGTATTCTTGGGACGGACCAAAATGGAAAGGGCGAATGTATTCTTGGGACGGAGGGAGTAAAAATAATATAAAAGCACATAAAAAATCACACGAATACGACTATAAAATCTAGCAAATTTGCACGCTAAACAAACCCCCAAAACTTAGAGTGTTGCTTGTCCCCATGCAATGAAAAATAAAAGAAAACAACTAGAGGGTAAATTTGCATAGATATTAGAGCTGAACCACATAAGTAATGTAAACATTAACCATAAACAAAGAATCGTCAACAAAATTAAAATATTAGAAGTAGAAAGCTTAAACACTTTGCTTTTAAAAGGTTCAATGATAAAAAGACCTTGCACAAGTATACTTTAACATCTTAACTTTACGGTACGTATTGTATCACTCCACTCATTTTATTTTTGATGGATGTGTATATTCTCATCAACCGATCAAAGCATACTCACCGTAGGCTTGCAAATTGACTCACTCTTAAAAACTCAATTAATGTCCATGAAATATCAAGGAGGTCTTATATTTGGATATAATAGAAGACTTTTTGGTTAAGGAAGGATACTTATAGGATTAAAGTGACTAAAAGTGTCGAGAGATCATATTGAAAGAGTCATCACCCTTATAAATTTTCTTTTCACAACTTCTCCTTCTTTCTTGCCATCTTTTTTTCTTTTTAAGAATTCTTCTTCAATGTTCTAACACAACTCCTTCTTTAAGCCTTTTCTTTTCAAGATCTCTCATGGTATGAATATAAAAATGCAATTCTAACTCTTTCTTGATTTTCTTTTCTCTTTTGCATTCCATGCTCTTTTCTTCTAATATCTCACATCCTTCTTTTTTTTTAACACTTTTCTCATAACTTTCTTTTCTTACTTCTTGTGTATAACATCACATAGCTTCACTTTTTCTAGTCAAACTCCACACATAAGGTTCTTTCTTAGCTTTAAGTCGTATTTTGGCTAAAGAATGTGCTTATGAAATAATATAGGCTTATAAGGTACAAATTGGGTACCTATGGATAATGTAAAAAGGTAGGAAAATTATGTTTGGCATAGGCTATAAAGATCAAAGATGACCTATTATCATTTCTCAAATGTCCACCAACAAGCTCTTTTACTAAGAGTCAACAAGCAAGTTCTAGTTTGTACACCAATAATCAGTCCTCTCACAATGAAATGAAACCATTTATAATGTATGGTTAAGCTCAAAATCTCACGGTTCATTTTGTTAGGGCCAAAGTATACTTATACATCATCTTTTTCTCATTGATTTAAAATGCACTTGTTATCATTATTTCCTAATCTAACATCCTAATTCCACCAACAAGTTCCCATTCACAATCAATATCCACATTACCAACACACATGCAAACAACAAACAACCAACAACACAAGAAAAAAGAAAATCACAAAAACAAAAGACTAAGGAAATCACGTGCGCTGGTGCAAATATTTATAACATGAGAACTATGAGAGCATAAAGAAAAAAACAAATCAGCCCCCCAAACTTAATTCTTAGCTAAGGCTAGAAATAAGTTTGAGCCAAATAATACACATTTCCTTTGAAGCATCCCTCGTAGCTCTTCTCGTAATCCAATACGCTCCAAATCCGCACCGAGCACATCATAATTCCTAGACAAAACACAAACAAATACGAAAATCAAACCAAAATACCAAAAATCAAATCAATCATCCTTATTGAAAGCATTAAAGAAAGCAATTAAAATAATGGATTGCCTCCCATTTAGAGCTAAGTTTAACGTCTTCAAGCCGGACGGAAATGTTTTAGCTCATCAGAATGGCAATAAATAGTGATCGTCCTTGCCACAATACTTTAATTTTTGAGCTTCTTCTTCTATTAAGTACTTGTGGCAAGTGATGGCCTTGTTGGCACTCTTTAGATTGAGCTTGAAATCGCCAACTATTCTTTCATGACATTCTATTTTTCACTCCATTCTAGCAAACCACTTATTCCTCTGTTCATTGAATATTCCCAAAGTTTCTTCCAACTCTCTTTTGTCCCTAAGAATTTGTGAGGTATCAAGAGGTAAGACAAAGTCAATAGAAACAATGTCAAAAAATTCATTGCAACTTAAAGAGTTTAAGGGTTTAGAAACGCTCATTTCACTCTTCAAGTCCTCTTCATTTGCTTCTATACTGTGCTCTTTTTTTTCTCTTTCTTTGGCCTCAATAGGCTCTTCTATCTTTTCACTAAATTCTTTTACCACCAAGTTCTCTTCTTCCTCTAACCCTTTTCAACCTTACTTTCCTCTTGTTAGATTGTATACTAAAAGTCTTGTATTTTGTTTAAACACTGTTTTGACAATTTATTTGAAATGAGAATCATGTGATCAAACGTCTTGCATAATTATTTATTCTTGCAAAGGTCCATTTACTTTATACTGTAGATAATGTGGTGTGCGGCGTCACACGGAAGATCATATTATTGGCTCCTTATTAAGTATAAACAGATATTCACAACCGAGATAGATGGGGACTATCTATCAGTATGGTTGTAGTGTGATTTGACATTAGTCTGTCTTGACTATAAAATTGCACTAGTGCACTTTGTGTGTATTGAATAGGACCGCCGTTGAGATAATTCGGTTTATATTGACTATATAATAAAACTTGATCTCTGTTATTATGGATGTTCATACTCTTACTCCTTATACAATAACCTCGACACGTAAGCCAGTATTTATTTCTTTGATTCATCATTGGGTAAGATTTAATTATTAAATCAATATACTTGGTGAGTCGGGAGATAATATTGTCTCTATGGTGTGCTATTGATTGTAGAAGGAATCTGTGTCCTAAAGGAATTGGTTGTAGAAGGAGTTCATAATGATTATCATGTGAACCCTACAGGTGGATTTATTCTGGCATGATAATAAGGTTGAGTGGTACTACTCTCGGTATATATATATATTAATTAATAGAGTTGTCAGTAACTTAATTAATTAATGGGCATTGATCTTAAAGACGGGGAGATTAACGGGCTCATAATAAGAAGGAGCCAATAACGTAATTTGGAATTAGGGTAGCAGTACAATAATATTTTATTAGTGGACTGATGTATTATTATTGGACTTAAGTACAAGTTTTGGCTAAACTTGGATGCTTATGCCCAATGGGAGACCCAGACCCTAATTTCTCCTCCTGCTCCCTTTTGTAGCCTATAAATAGCCAATCTCAGCAGTCCAGTAACTTGTAACACACGATAGAAAAGTCGTGAGTTTGAGGGAGCTGCAGATTGAGATCGTTTTGGTGATTGTTGCCCACACAACCTCAAAGCGAGGCTTAGGAATACAACAGAAGACTGAAAGGTTGTTTGTTCTTGCTGTTCATCCTCTACATCAAACCCGGTGAAATATAATTCAATTCTGCCCTTATGCTTGCAGTAGAATTAGATGGAACCCCAACGGTTCACGCTAACCTGAAGATCTAAACGCCAACAATTGGTATCAGAGTGTAGGTTCTTAGCCTAAACATGACACGTTAGGCTAGGATTTGATTATATAGTCGCCAATAATTGGTATCAGAGTTTAGGTTCTTAGCCTAAACATGACAAGTTAGGCTAGGGTTTGATTATATAATGTGGTGCTAGAACTTAGGTATAGGGTTTAACTGTTAATCCTTGTCTGTACTCGACACATTACACACACAATCACCTCGCACGGCTGATCAAAGTGAGAGAGGCTGGGCGGTGAAAAAAAGTACGCTGGAAACTGTAACCTGGTGGATGAATGACAGCGGTGATGATCGACTCTCAAAAGCAGCGAAGGATCGTGGACTGAGGGCGTACGTCACGACGATAGAGGCATGCTGGTTACGGCGACTTCAGGTCAGGATGAACGCTGAACCATATTGATTGGAAAAGAAACTTAGATATTGTTCTTACTGCTGAAGAATATAAGTTTGTGCTCAATGTTCCATGTCCTCAAGCCCCTACTAATGAGTCAATTGAAGTGGAGGTTGCTGCTCATGCGAGGTGGGTCAAGGCTGATGAGATGGCGCGGTATTACATTATGGCTTCTATGTTAAATATGCTGCAACATCAGCATCATACCATGGCGAGTGCTTCGGCCATGATGCTAAATTTTCGGGAACTCTTCAGTCATCAAAGTAGGGCTGCTAGTCAACAGGCCATGATTGCGTTGACGAATGCCTAAATGGCTGAGGGAGTGATGAGCGTTTTCTCAACACACAAAATAATCCTCAAGTATAAGGATATCAATTGTAGTCTCGAAAGGTGACCAAGTGAATATCGAACCCAAGGGACGGCGTATTATCAATTTAATTATTTACTAAATTAATTAAGACAAGTGTGGCAATATAGTTTAAGGTTTAGAATTATTAAACTAATAAACAAGTAATTAAAATAACAAATAAAATAAATATCACTTGAAGAATACGAAAGTGGATCAAGTAGGAGAATAGGTAGCTCTAGGATAATCCAGTTTAACTACTTAACTTCTCTTCCATGTGTCAATGTCCGACTCTGCCTTGTGGAATATGGATGCATCACTAAACCATGCATATCTACTCTATAGACACAAGTAAACATGCGTGTAACACATGTGAATATCCTCGGAGTAAGAGATATAATTTCACCCCCCTTTCTAGGTACTATCAGTATCAATTATTTCCCCCTAGGACTGGTACTCTAACCCGATATGATCTCCCTTTATAGGTACTATGAAATTATCCTCTTTATCCTACTTATTAACCCGAATTCAATTCAATTAATAAGTATTCATATAAGATAGTTCTAATGAAGCTTCGGAGTCCCCTCACTTAGAATCATAACATGAAATCCTGTTCAGCGGTGAACGCACTCAATCTACAACCAAGATATATATTCAGACTCTATATACCAATTGAAGATGCACAAAACGACCGTGAATATGGATTAAGAAAGTGCAATCATATATAAAATAAACCACAAGTAGTGTTGTACGGAGTGTATACATGGAAGTTCAATTAATTCATAAAACCATCAAAACTCCTAGATCTACCAAAAAGGCTCTAGCCCATGATGTTTCGAAGAACAATCATGGGTGTTGGATAGATCTTACCCGGATGTCCGGAAAATACAAGATAAATTAGGAAACGAATAAACCCTTGATATGGCGTCTTCATGCCCTTCTCCATCTTGAATCCTCCTCTTGGTTCTCCTCTTGATTCCACAAACGAATCTTCAAAGTGATGGATGGATGGAGGAAAGGAAGTGGATGATGGATGGGGGTGATCCCCCCTTGTGGGGTGTTGTATGGTTGTGGCCTCTCCTCGGTGATTGGTGACGTTTTCCTTGACTGCATGAGCCTCCTTTTATACTTGTAATCACGTCTCTAGGGCTTGGAATGGGCTTTTCAAGTGATCCCACGCGTTTTGGCCTCGAAAATACGTAAGTTCCCGCACGTAGGTTCGACCTCGTCAAACAGGTCGAACCACTTCCTCTTTGGTCGAACCACAGGTCGAACCCTGCTACTGGATTTGCGCAGTCTCTCCGTTTCGCGTATAACTTTCACATCTGACCTCCGAATTGAGTGATTTTTGCGCTCACGCGATTCTCTCTTCCTTGGCTTTCTCTGAATATAAAGATGTCACCAAAACTCCAAGAATTAAATCTGTAACAAGCCATGGAAAGTAGCACATCAGTTCTGTTCGGCACAGCTCGTGCGGCGTCACCACTTTGCTCATAACTTCCTCGTTCGGACTCCGAATGGGATGTTCTTTACGCCAAAACGACCCTCTCTTCAGTGGCTTTCCAACCATGTATCACACTTCCCATTAAGATCTCCACATCAATACAGAATAATTACACAAGTTCGACGTGCGTTTATCAGCATTCTTGCACAAATTGCACATTTTCTCAAACTTGACTCTTTTCATCCTTTTTCCACCTAAAACACAACAAAACACCTCAAGTGCACCTTTTTCTCACATATAATGAATATAAGACATTTGTGCTAATATATGACAAGAATATCAATCAAAAAGGTGTTAAATTGGATATTAAAACACGCTTATTTTCACTCTCATCAAACCCCCAAACTTACCCGTTGCTCGTCCCGAGGCAACAAAATAAAAATAAACAGAAAGAGAGTATGAAAATTAGCGGGGAAACAAGGACTATGACAAATACCCCTCTTCAAAATACAATTGTCCTCAACTTAGGTCATGCAACTCTTATTACATGTAATAATCAATTCGTAGCATACAAGTTAAGACAATCACCACCAATTCAAATGCTCCATCAACATGTTCTCACGGGAAGTATATATCACTCACACTCAAGTGTAAAAGATGTACACTTATGGGTTAAGGTGTTTACACTCAGATTCAATTCAAGTGCATGCGTAACTATAAGCTTGCCAAAAGTCTCAAACTCTCCTTTTACTTGTAGCTAGTAAATCATGGATCAAAAAGGTCTTTTATTAGGTTGTAATGTAGGCTCTTTGGAATAGGTGGGAAATATATGGATAAGTGACTCAAAACTCGGATCAATCAAGCTGCAGTCTCTCTCGATTCTTCCTCATCACTTCAATCAAGCACAACATTCTCTTCAAACTCTCCCATCTTTCTCCTTCAAGCACAACATATTTTCTTTTTTAACTTTTCCTAGCTCTTCAACTCCATCATTCTCCTTTTCTTCACCCTTTTTTTTCTCTTTTCTTTTCTCTTGAGGTACCAGTTTCGGGCACTACCTCTCACATCCTCCATAGGGTACTAGATTTAAGCACTACCCTAGGGTGTTTGATTCCATGGAATACTAGATTTAAGCACTACTCCATGAATTTCTTTTTCATCCTTAAGACTCTTTTTTCATTATCCTTATCATCCCTCAAATCACCACTCTCTTCAATTAAGCTTTATTGGCTATCAAAGAATGGATTTAATAAGGCTCAAATGGGCTGACTAGGGATTTAATGAATTCAGGTAAAGTATATGGGAAAATATGGGTTAAATATCAAAGATGGCCTAATATCATTTCCATAATCCGCTAGACTAATCTTGAATATTCAAGGAGACTCAAGGCAAGTTCTAGAATACACGCACAAGAACGATACTCACCAGAAAAGAAATATCATGTGATTATGTAACATGATCAATAAGGCTCAAAATCTCACATGAGTTTTTAACAAGTAACAGAGCATCTTTCATGGTAAGCAATATCCCACAAGTACACATAGAACTTCATATCACAATATAACTCAAGTACACTTCCTTCATCAATTTCAAGAGCATATGAATTTCAAAGACAATTTTAACAATATAAGCTCACATGGATCACCACCATAAACACAATCCTTCCACTCCTATGAATTAAAAGCACACATAAAAATTAGAAAAAGGAAACGAGGGCTCCTGATTTTTCTTCAATGTACGCACGAGCTCCTCGAGTCAAAACCTCAATGTAGAACTCGTCTTGCCACCCTTTTACCTTTTTCTATCATCAAAGCTCAAACAAACTCATCATCACAAGATTCATCAATAATAAAATAGGAGAAATATAAGAAAGAATTAATTGACTATGTAATCGACTCCACACACTATAAACATCACTGAACACTAGGCAAATTGCAAAAAATCGACACATCAAAACCGATTAAAGTTTCAATATACCGCAAAAAATCAACTCCCCTAGCAAACATCACAAAGAAAAGATTATACTCTTGGTGCTTCAATGAGGTAATAACATCACACCCCCCCAAACTTAGTGAAAACGTAAGTCGAAACTAAGTTTGAAAAGAGATGTAATTGCCGATTGGTAAGCACCTTAAATATAAAAATTTCTTACTCACACAAAATAAATAAAGCAATAAAACGGAAAGGCAAGCCCCAAACAGACGCTCATGTTTAACGTCGAAGAGTCACGACGGTAGAGGACGGTCTTCTCGCATCCTTACCTTCAAATACTTTCTTTCCCTCTTCTTGTCTACACTCAACACCTCACCTTTCTTGGTCACAAAAATATGATCATTGAAATTTCCTACCTCCCATGGCTGTCTAGACACCCCCTTGTCAATCTTCCACTTAAATTCAGAATCACCTGCCTTAGAAAAATCAAGATTAAACAAGTTAGAAACCACATCTATGCTTTCGCACGATTGAGTCTCCATGGGCATCTTCATTGCATGATCAAGAGAGAAAACCACATCTTCATTATCCATTCGCAGTCTAAGTTTTCCTTCCTTAACATCTATCATAGCTCCAGCTGTGGCAAGGAACGGTCGTCCCAAAATAAGAGGAATGTCACCCTTATCATCTTCCATCTCAAGTACAAGAAAATCCACGGGAAAAACTAACTTATCCACTCTCACTAAAACATCTTCAATTAAACCCTTCGGACAAGTCATGGATCTATCCGCCAATTGAAGAGCAATATTCGTGGGAGTTAACTCCCCCAAACCAAGCCTTTTAAATATAGACAAAGGCATCAAATTAACGCTTGCCCCCAAATCACACAAGGCTTTATGTGCCGACCCTTTTCCAATGTCACAAAGAATGGTGAAGCTTCCCGGATCCTTTAACTTTGCAGGCAACTTCCTTTGAAGGATCGAGCTGCAATTCTCTGATAGATTCACCGTCTCCACTCCGTTCAAGCTTCTCTTCTTTGATATAATATTCTTGAGGAATCGGGCATAGTATGGCATCTCCATTATTGCTTCAGAGAAAGGAATGTTCAAGCTTACTTTGCTCATGACATCGTGAAACCTCTTGAACTTTTCTTCCAATCCCTTCTCGGCCAATCTCGAAGGAAACGGAGGAGGTATCTTGGTCTTTGGTCTTCCCCATTCATCACGTTCAACCTCCTTCGCTTTATCCTTCTTGTCTCTCAATCTCTTTGCTTCTTCCCACTTCTTCTCCATTGTAAGCTCAGTATTCTGCTCATGTAATGGTACTGGAGTAGCATCAACATCATGCGGAGCATTCGGCATAGAAACGGGCAACTTCTGGATGGGTTCGACCAGGGTTCGACCTGTGGAACAGGTCGAACCAGGCACGTACTGGTCGAACCTACCTTCTGGACAACGGCTCTTTTTTTGAATTTGAGGTTCGACCTGGGTTCGACCAGTGTTAGAGGTCGAACCAGGTACGTAATGGTCGAACCTATCTCCTGGAAGACTGCTCTCTTTCTGCACTTGAGGTTCGACTAGGGTTCGACCAGTGTTAGAGGTCGAACCACTGCCACCTAGGTCGAACCAGCCTACTGTATAGTTTATATCCTCCGGTTCGACCTGGGTTCGACCTGCTGGGTTGGTCGAACCATTACGGTCGTGGTCGAACTGTTGCTGCGACAAAACAGAGCACTTCGGATGAAGAGGTTCGACCATGGTTCGACCTGCAGAACAGGTCGAACCCTCTGGGTTTTGGTCGAACCGGTGTTCTGGAAAAACAGAGTGCTCCGCATGGTATGGTTCGACCATGGTTCGACCAACAGATTTGGTCGAACCCTCTTGATCCTGGTCGAATCGGGCTCCTTTTGCTTCAGATTTTGATTCCGGCTCCGTCGATCCTTCGTACTGTGTTTCAGACCTTAACGTGATGGCTTTATCTTCCAATTTTTGTGCCAATTGATTCACGTTCGTGGTCATCTGCCCCATCATCAAGGTAAACTCCTTCAACTGCTTAGACAAATCTACATGCTCAACATTCATGGTATCCTCAAGACAATCAATCCTTGCATCATTCTCAGCCATGTATCGATTGAAGGTATCTTCAACACTCTTCACTTCGTGCTGCCGCATACTAGGCCCCCTTTGTGTCAACTCTGTGATTTGCCTTTGCTGGAACTCCAGTAGCTTGTTGATGTTAGCTAGACTAGAGACGATCTCATCATCCCTATTCGGCTTCACCACTTGATGTTCAACTTGCGCTACTTCGCCAAGTACATATGATCCTCTATCTCTCTCTATTGGCCAGTCACGTGTATTCATAGAGATGTCTTCAAACAACTTTTTTGCTTCAAGTGCTGTCTTTGATAACAGCGCTCCTCCTGATGATGCATCAATAAAAATACGCGAACCACAATTCAATCCATAGTAGAAGATGCTTATGTATTCAGCCTTCGACATTCCATGCTGTGGACACCTCTTGAGCATGTCTTTAAACCTATCCCACGCCTCATAAAATTTCTCACCCTGATTCATAACAAATTGGGTGATCTCTTGCTTCAATCTTAAGATCCTTGAGGGTGGCATGTATCTTTCCAAGAACTTCTGCTGCAGTTGGTCCCATGTAGTGCAATCTGTGGCATCAAGAGTCTCATACCAAGCTTCTGCCCTATCAATCAATGAGAACTTGAATAGGGCGATCCGTCTAGCATTATCATTCTCTCCACTGCCCTTTTGAGTGTTTGCATAACCAAGAAATCTTCGGAGATGTTGATATGGATCTTCAAACCAATCTCCAGAAAAGGGATTCTTTTCCACCATGTTAATAAGAGCGGGATTTATTTCAAAATCATCATCTTCCCCCCTTGCTCCTATCAATCCCATGTTGACATTCCCAAAGTTCGTGAAAATTTCACGTATGGCAACATTATCCGG
Source organism: Pogostemon cablin (assembly GCA_023678885.1). Classification (NCBI taxonomy): domain Eukaryota; kingdom Viridiplantae; phylum Streptophyta; class Magnoliopsida; order Lamiales; family Lamiaceae; genus Pogostemon; species Pogostemon cablin. The sequence continues at coordinate 23,887,726 of CM042955.1, forward strand.
ATTCTGCCTTGCTCCGGCCATGTTTAGATCAATGTGTTATTCCTCCTTTCCTTCCCCTCCTTTTCCAAGCACACAAGTAACTCGGAAAAATTCAAGGTTAGATAGAAATAAATAATCACAAATAAAATAAAAAAAATATCTTAATCAAACTAGAAATAATAAAATTAATAATAACAGCCGTCCCCGGCAACGGCGCCAAGAACTTGATGAGCGTTTTCTCAACACACAATTAATCCCCAAGTATGAAGGATATCAATTGTAGTCTCGAAAGGTGACCAAGTGAATATCGAACCCAAGGGACGGCGTATTATCAATTTAATTATTATCTAAATTAATTAAGACAAGACAATTACGTTTTAATGGTTATCTAACAACTAATATGCTGGAAATTAAATAACAAATAAATAAACTATCACTCGAAGGATACAAAAGTGGATCAAGTAGGAGAATAGGTAGCTCTAGGATAATCCAGTTTTACTTATTAACTTCCCTTCCATGTGTCAATGTCCGACTCTGCCTTGTGGAATATGGACGCATCACTAAACCATGCATATCTACTCTATAGACACAAGTAAACATGCGTGTAACACGTGTGAATAACCTCGGAGCAAGAGATATAATTTCACCCCCCTTTCTAGGTACTATCAGTATCAATTATTTCCCCCTAGGATTGGTACTCTAACCCGATATGATCTCCCTTTATAGGTACTATGAAATTATCCTCTTTATCCTACTTATTAACCCGAATTCAATTCAATTAATAAGTATTCATATATGATAGTTCTAATGAAGCTTCGGAGTCCCCTCACTTAGAATCATAATATGGAATCCTGTTCAGCAGTGAACGCACTCAATCTACAACCAAGATATATATTCAGACTCTATATACCAATTGAAGATGCACAAAACGACCGTGAATATGGATTAAGAAAGCACAATCATATATAAAATAAATCCACAAGTAGTGTTGTACGGAGTGTATACATGGAAGTTCAATTAACTAGATAAAACCTTCAAATCTCCGTTTGCGCAATCATATGAACCCCGCTACTGGATTTGCGCAGTCTCTCCGTTTCGCGTATAACTTTCACATCTGACCTCCGAATTGAGTGATTTTTGCGCTCACGCGATTCTCTCTTCCTTGGCTTTCTCTGAATATAAAGATGTCACCAAAACTCCAAGAATTAAATCTGTAACAAGCCATGGAAAGTAGCACATCAGTTCTGTTCGGCACAGCTCGCGCGGCGTCACCACTTTGCTCATAACTTCCTCGTTCGGACTCCGAATGGGATGTTCTTTACGCCAAAACGACCCTCTCTTCAGTGGCTTTCCAACCATGTATCACACTTCCCATTAAGATCTCCACATCAATACAGAATAATTACACAAGTTCGACGTGCGTTTATCAGCATTCTTGCACAAATTGCACATTTTCTCAAACTTGGCTCTTTTCATCCTTTTTCCACCTAAAACACAACAAAACACCTCAAGTGCACCTTTTTCTCACATATAATGAATATAAGACATTTGTGCTAATATATGACAAGAATATCAATCAAAAAGGTGTTAAATTGGATATTAAAACACGCTTATTTTCACTCTCATCAGGGAGCTTCTATAAAGGATCACGTTCTCAAAATGATGGGCCAACTCAATAAGTTAGAAGTTTTTGGAGCTGAAATCGATGGGGAAACCTAAGTCGATTTCATCCTCCAAAGCTTGCCTAGGAGTTTTGAGCAGTTTTACTTGAACTACAATATGAATCGTCGGTCGTATTCATTGGCAGAACTTCTGATAGAACTTGTGGTGGTGGAAGGGCTTATTCATCAACGTCCTCAAGTAAATGTTGTTGAAAATGTTGCTTGTCCTAAGCCGAAAGGTGATAGGAAGAAGAAGCAGCAAGCAAAACCAGTAGCTATCATGGGAGGTGGAATACAAGGTGGTGCGGTTAAGAAGCCTAAGGGCAAGTACTTCAAATACAAGCAGCCGGGTCATTACAAGGCTGACTGCCCTATACTAAAGAGGAACAAATAAGGTATGCCTCATTTACTTATTGTTGAATCGTGTTTAGCGACTGTATCTGCTGACACTTGGTGTGTAGATACGAGAGCCACTTATCATATCTACAATTCTGTGCGGGGTTCCATCCAACCCTACAGCTAAGTGATGGAGAGATTGCCATATTAATGGAAGATGCTATGAAAGTGGCGGCTGTTGCAGTGGGAGATTTTTATTTATCATTTGATAGGAATAAAACTCTTGTTTTGAGAGATTGTCTTTACTTACATTCTTTTAGAAAGAATTTAATTTCGGTTTCTAAATTATTTATGGATGGATATTATGTTTCTTTTAATGACAATATTATTATTAAGAAGAAGGGAAGTACGTTGGTTAATAATCTGTATACTCTTAATCCTATATCTCCTGCAATGCAACAAATGGAAATTAATAATGCATCTACTAATCATAATAAGAGAAAATAACATTTATAAATGAATCAAACATATCTTTGACATCTAAGACTTGGTCATATTAACTTGAGTAGGATTCAAAAGTTGATCGAGGATGGACCTTGATGTTCATTGGAACTCAAAAATTTTCTAACTTGTGGTTATTCGATACGAATACAACACTCCTGGTAACTCTTCAGGCCAGCTTCCATCCAACTTCTCTAGGCTCACCTTTAGGGTATGCTTGATTATCTTGTTTACTGCCTCCACCTGACCATTTAAATACAGATGATACAGTGTGGAAAACCATTTTTTATGTTGTACTCTTTGCAGAATTTTCTTATCCTTGCATTGTCGAAATGTATCATATTATCTGTGACAATCGCATAGGGTATCCTGAAGCGACATCTAATGTTTTCCCAGATGAATTTTTCCACTCTGACTTCCGTGATGGTCGCTAGAGCTTCTGCTTCTGTCCACTTTGTGAAATAATCTACGGCTACTATCACGAACTTGACTCTTCCCTTGCCTGTGAGTAATAGGCCGATCAGATCGATTCCCTATTTGGAAAAAATTCATGGGCTAAACAGTGAAGTCAGTTGTTCCAAAAGGATCCTGGTAATCGGTGCTAGCCTTTGATAGGTGGCACAAACTCTTGCATGTTGAGTGGCATCCTTCTTTAGTGAAGGCCAAAAGTATCCCTGCCGAATTACTTTATGGACCAAGACGATTACTCCTTCATGGTTCCCACATATGCCCTCATGTATCTCGACAAGTACATATTTAGCCTTTTCTGGACCCAAATATTTCAGTAATGGAAGTAAGTATCCTCTCTTGTATAATTTTCCTTCTATCAGTACATACCTTGCCGATCTGAGCCTTATCTATAGAGCTTTGTCTTTGTCAGTGGAAATGTTGTCAATATTTCTATAGTATGCACCATTAAGTAAGGCCTCAGTTTTCTTGAGCTCATGACGAGAACGTATACCACCTTTTCCATCATCTGGTATCTGAGTTCTACGTCCCTGAGATATTGGCTTAAAAAGTAAACTGGCTTCTGATTTATTTTCTCTATTTTAATGAGTATTGAACTAGTTGTCTTCGATACACGGAGAATGTTTAGAGAGAGCCTTGGGATCTGATAGTTCCCTCTTGATCTCGTCAAACCCTTTTCAACATGCCTAAGTCCATTCGAACTTAAGACTTTTTTATGACATCGAAGAATGGTTTGCACTTGTTCGATGCCTTTGACATAAATCGGTTCAAGATGGCCAGCCTTCCAGTTAGGTTCTAGATCTCTTTTATGTGCCTTGGGGGTTTCAACTTTGAAATTTTCTACACTTTTCCTGGATTCATCTCTATCCCCTCGAGCTGACTAGATATCCTAGAAAACTTCCCTTACTTGCTCCGAAGGTTCACTTCTTCATATTTAGTTTCATCCCATAATGCTGGAATATCTCGAATACCCAGCTCAAGTGATCATAGTGATCTATTCTTTTTAGACTTTTTACCACTGTATCATCCATATATACCTCTATTACCCTTCAAATCTTGCCCTCGAACATTTTATTCACCAGTCTCTAGTAAGTTGCCCTTGCATTTCTCAGTCCGAATGGCATATTATTCCATTTATAGACTCCATTTCCTGCGAAAAAGACGGCGTTTGTCTTATCATCTAGATGAATTGGAATCTAATATTGGTATCCCAAGAATGTGTCCATGAAGCTCATGATTTCGTGTTTAGACATGACATCTACCATCTGATCAATTTGATGGCATTTAGATCTTTTGGTTAATGTGAACCGTTATGGTTCCATGCATTTCTAAATCAACGGAAGCAAGAAATCATAGAAACGTACTACCTTTCACCAGGGTATGTTGAAGAAGAAAGATTCTTATCGGCAGCCTGTACAGACTTACCGTTTGGCATAACTCTCTCATCCAATATCCGATTTGAGCGATCTATACGCCAAAACAATCATCTCTTCAGTGGCTTTCCAATGGTGTATCACACGATCAGTTCGGACTTCCACATGATTTTATAAAAATTGTGGAAGTTGATAGATAGAAATAGCAAACGACCTTTCGAACTTCTGTTGTATTCCTAAGCCACGTCTTGACGTTGTGTGGGCAACGATCTACAAGATGATCTCAGTCTACAACCCTAATCTTTCTTTCATGTGTTTAGGTGTGATTAACTTGATTTCCGGATTGATGATATTGGTTATTATATAGGCTACAATAGGGACCAGGAGGAAAAATTAGGGTTTGGGCCTCCATTGGGCTTAAGCATCCATGTTTAGCCCAAAACTTATACTTAAGTCCAATAATAATAAATCAGTCTACTAAAGAAGTATTATTCCACTGCCACCTTAATCCCAAATTACATTTATGGGCTCCTTCTTATTATGAGCCCGTTAGTCTCCCCATGTTTAAGATTCAATGCGCATTAATTAATTAGGTTACTGACAACTCTATTGATAAATAAATTTACCGAGGTAGTACCACTCAATCTTATTATCATGCCGGAATAAATCCATCTGCAGGATTTACATGATAATCATTATGAGTTCCTCAAGGGGACATTATCAACCAATTTCGTTAGGACACAGATTCCTTCTACAATCAACAGCACACCATAGAGACCGTACCATCTACCAACTCATCCAGCATATTGATTTATCTTTTAAATCTCACCCATTGATGAATCAAAGAAATAAACATTGCCTTACATGTCAAGGTTATTGTATAGGAATTAAGAGTACGAACATCTATAATAACAGAGATCAAGTTCTATTATATAGTCAGTATAAACCGAACGATCTCAAAGGCGGTCCTATTCAGTACACAAAGTGCACTAGTGTAATTTTATAGTCAAGACAGACTAATGCTAAATCACACTACAACCATACCGATAGATAGTCCCCATCTATCTCAGTTGTGAACATCTGTTTATACTTTATAAGGAGCCAATAATATGATCTTCCATGTGACGCCGCACACCATATTATTTACAATATAAGGTAAATGGACTTTTGCAAGAATAAATCATTACAAACATTTGACCACATGATTCTCATTTCAAATATTGTCAAAACATTTTTTATATAAAAGCTAGACTTTTAGTATAAAATCCAACAATTTCCCACTTATACTAAAAGACTATGCTGTCATATTCGCTGCCATACATCTGATTCCTACTCCCACAACATGACTATCAAAAGCTTTCGCCTTAAGGTCTTTGTAATAGGATTTACTAGGTTATCATCAGATATAATTTAGGCGACAACAACCTTCCCCTCATCATAAGATTTCTCGTATCAAGTAGTACTTGCTATCTATGTGTTTAATTTCCTTATGGACTCGTATTTCCTTCAAGTTTGCAACTGCACCATTATTATCACAATAAATTGTGATAATCTTGGACAAACTCAGAATCACATCTAAGTCCATTACGAAGTTTATAGAACTATATAGATACCTTGGCTGCCGCAAGGCTCCAATATTATCCTTTTTTCATGGTGGAGTCCGAAATATATTTCTATATAATCACTCCTCCATATTATGGATTTACTTCCATTAATCACATAACCTTGAGGTGGGTTTAAGACCGTCTTCATGATTTGAAAAACCAAATCTAAGTAACCGTCAAGAAATAATAAATTATTCCGATAAGCTTACATATAATTTCCAGTCCTCTTCAAGCACTTCAAATATGTCTTACCATAATTCAATATTCTTGTTCCGGATTACCTTGATACCCACTGTCTATGCCTTTGGCAAAACAGATATCCAATCTCGTGCATAGCATTCCATAGATTAAGCTTCCTTATTGTTGAAGCATAAGGAATTGCATTTATCTATTTTATCTTTTTCTGTGTCTTAAAACACAAATCCTTAGATAAAGTCACATGCTAAAACGAGTAAGGATTGTATCATTTCATGAAGCTTAATATAAGCACAACATCCTTTCTTGTGATCATTATCACCATGATCGCAGGGATATATTTTTCTTCTCTTAAGTCCTTCATCTCATACTGCTTTATTAACCATACCCATATACTCGACAATACTCTTTCATTGTCTTCAATGAGCAAGATACCATCTACATACATACAAGAAATACCACCACGTTTCCATCACTCTTTTAAATACACAAGACCAATTCGAGCAATGATTATATCCATATGACTGGATTTCCTAATCAAAACAGATGTTCTATGATCTTAAAACTTACTTTAGTCCATCGATGGACACTTTTAAGCTTACATTCAAAATGCTCTTAGCACTTTGCAATGAATCACTCTGGTTGCTTCACATAGATGTTTTCCTCAAGACTTCCAATCAGGAAAGCTATCTTAACATCTATTTGCTTTACCTCATAATTAATATGAGCAGCAACAGATAAAAGAGTCCGGATCTACACCGTATGATCCTTATTTATTTTGTATGACTACTTCCAATGGGTTTTACACCATTTAGTTGTCCTACAAGCTCCCAGATTCTGATTTAAAATCCATATATTTTATTTCCTAATTCATTGCAACTTACTAAGATTCCGCATTTTGATCTTGTAGTGCTTCATCGTATCCGTGGGTCAATTTCATATTTACTAGGGACCAAATCTCACGACTCTCCCAAAACATAAATATATTCGATTGTGAAATAACCCTCCCACTACAACAAGACACAACATGTAATTGTGCATCAGACGTGACACACGATGCAGTTTACTTTTGATATATCCTCTTGTATTATTGGTTCTAAAATTTGTGTTTCCTTTCTCACACCTGTGATTTATTATGTAGTCCTCCAAAAATCTAGTGTTAGCATTCACAATCACTTTCTGATCTTTTGGACTTATTTAAATAAACCACCCTTCATTTTTCTAGGATTTCCCAAAATGAATTTAGTAATTCCAAATAATTCATCATCTATCTAACCATTTCCATAAGAGTCCTATTCCTTCTATCCACCACACTATACAAATTGTGTTTGCCCAGTTTAGTTAACTTGTGATTCAATCCCAACCTCTGACTAATAGCTCCTAACTATCCTAAGATGTACTCGCCATCACGATTAAATCGTAATGACTTGATATATTTTCCATAACGCTTTACCGTATCGGTCATGCACTGCTTGAATTAATCATAGTACTCAGACTTGCAGTGCATCAAATAAATATATCTTGTTTCTAGAATAATCGTCGAATATTCATAACCACCTCTTGACAGGATAATCTTAGGATCGCTTAAAACAGAATGAATTATTTCCAACATATCTTTTCATGACTCTATACCCCTTTGCCTTGTATAGACAATTTGGTCATCTTCACTTCCAAATAAGACTCACAAGTTTGATAGTTTTCACTTCCAATAAACCTAACGGTCAATCAGCTATCAACTTTTGAATCGTACTTAAGTAAAATGATCTAAACTTAGATGCCAAAAGTATATTTAGTTCATTTTCTAAGGTTCATTTCTCTTATATAATTAGAAGATGCATTATTAATTTCTATTTATTGCATCTGTGGGATAAACATGATTTAAGAGTGTACAAATTGTCACTGTCGTACCATAACAGATTATGGCTCCATCCTTCATTATAATGACCATATCATTTAAATGAAATAGAGTATCTATCCGTTAATACATAGAAAACATAAATAAAATTCTTTCTATGAAAACGTACGTGAAGATAATTTCTCAAAATCAAACGTTTATTCCTATCATAAGATAAATAAATAACTCCCACTGTAAAAACCACTACTTTTATAGCTTACTCATGTACTTAATTATCTTATCATCACTTAGTTATAAACATTTAATGATTCTGGTATCTACACGCAATGTGTTAGTAAACGCCATCACTAATCATGTTTAAACAACTAGTGAAAAAGAAACTGACCTTGTTCACAACTAGATGAAATTTGTTTTCCTTCGCCATATGTTTTGTCAGGAATCTCCTACCATATACAAAATCTTATAATTCAAGTGAAACTTGCTTAAAACGTTAAGGCAAATTATGAAGAATAAATTGAGCTATGTTTTCCCTTCAATTTTAATTCCTAGTATTTCCAATTCATTCAACAAGTAAACCATGATCTCTTGCCTTTCTTACTTTCTCTTGTATCAGAAGAGTCGCACGAGACCATCATGTTTATATAAACTTCTCACCTCTTCACTAGAGACTTTCATAGGTACTAGAGGGCATATCTAGTGAGAACACATTTTTATTTTCTTAAGCAGTAAGAATTAAAACCAAGATTCTTTTCAACTATTTATTTTGGACCAATAAGTATGTTTTCTTTCAGTTAACAATAAGAGAAACAAACTATTTGAAAATTCAGAGAATCAACTAAATAAATACGACGATCAAACTCTTCGAATTTAAATTTTATATTGATTTCCTCAATAAATAATATAAAATAAACTCACCGACATCTCAAATCACCGTGAATTTGCATGCCACGTTAGTGTGGATGTATACAAACCCTAACCTTCACAAGAGAAGGTTTTATCCATTAATTCCATACGTCATAATTTACCTTATGACTCAATGATTAATAGTCGGTTGTCCTTTAGCCATGCAATTTGATAGCAGTGACTCCGTTGGGAGGATACATATTAATTGCACCTAAGTGTATACCATTATTTGATACTAAGTACGTTACCTAAGCTTGTGTGCCTTACAGTTGGAGAAGTTCACACGCGCTCAAATAATTTCCTATAACAATCAATTACTTATTTATACCAGTGATCCGCAAATAATACTCATCCGTTGAGGAGGAAAGCACTATAACCGACTCATAAGCTTACTTGCATCACATTACAAACACGAAGCTAGTTGTGCCGACTAGCAACGACGCTTGAGCCCTTCTATCTCTTCTAGCTGTGTCGTTGTCCCTGCTGACAATCGTACACCCATGCTGACACCCCTGCAGATTGTGCCAGCCATGCCAGCCAATCGTGCCGACACCCCTGCAGATTGTGCCGCCAATCTCCAACAGGTCGTGCCACCTCTATTTGATTAGTATTGCCGCCTTTTGAAACTTGGAGCAAAAACAAAATGAACGAGCCACTCCGACAACTGTCGGCTATGGCTTCCAGTCGCGCCATCTCTTCTCCAGCAATCGTAACCCATCCTCCGTGACAGACCACCACGCCATGCCGCAGCCCATCTTTCATCTTGCGCAACACGACAGGTAGACACGACCTTAAGAATGCACTGACCCACACAGAATTCACTGCCGACTCGACCAAAAAATAGGTAACCCATTCGGAACCTGTGCAGACCCAACCAGATGTTGTGAGGACCCGATCGTGATCACTGCTGACTCGATCATAAAATCATCATTCTCGATCAGTACCTTGCTTGGTCTCGACCTCACCTGCTCAGCCTTGAAACTCTGACGAACCTGTGAATAACATGCATCTGTCTGCTGTGTTCTCACTGAACAGGCCTTCCGAAAACGTCTGGGCCAGGGCCAGCACATGCAGTTGCTGAACCAGTCGCCGACGTCGCAAGTTTGGAAGTCGACCTGCGAGTGGCAGCAGCAACACACGCCCACCATGATCCGCCCAGTGACTTTTCACACCTGTCCGCTGTACAGCCTACGCGTCGAGCCACCACCACCCTCCTGGCTTGCCTTCTATCATCGCAGATAGGATTCGCCACTTCAGCCATCAAAAGTTGTCGATGCAGCGCCGTGTAATCTCCGATCAGCAGCAACATGGTTTAATCGGGTCAGGCGACCCACTGCACGTCTCCCATCTTTCACCATCCACGAACGCTTATTATGCCATCACCAGCCCCGCTGTGTCCGCCGACCATGGTGTAACTGAGGGTGAACGTGCGTGTGGTGTACAATTAGAGTTTTGCAGCCATTAATTAAAACCTAGGGTTTATACAGATTGCTCAAAATATCAAAACCCTAACTATCATGCGATCATTATTCAAGAATAATTCACATAATTCAGCTTAAACCCTAGCCTAATGTGTCACGTTTAGTCTTAGAATCTACGCTCTTATACCAATTGATGGCATTTGGATATTTTGGTTAACGTGAACTGTTAGGGTTCCATGCGTTTCTAAATCAGCAGAAGCAAGAAATCATAGAAACGTATTACCTTTCACCAGGGTATGTTGAAACTCATCCGTTGGGAAGGAAGGCACTAAAAATGACTCATAAGTTTACTTGCATCACTTAATAAATCAATAATGGAGGTCGCGGGATCATGACCAATCCCTCTCCCACTTAGTTATTTAACAAGAGGGTTTTTCGCATGCATACAATATCACAGATATAATTATACAAATAAATATGCTATTATTATGGCAAATAAGGCAGTAAGTCAAATAACACATGCATCCAATCTATATATATAATAATTGATAAATAAAGCAACTATAGCAATTATATATAATTGCAAGAAAATACTTGTCAAATATAGAATTGACTAGGTCAACTCTCTAAGCAAATAAACAAAAGGCTTGCACAACAAGAAGGTATATCTTGTACCCCAAGAAAACCAACTCGCACACAGACCCACATCAAAATGACTCATAAGTTTACTTGCATCACTTAATAAATCAATAATGGAGGCCACGGGATCATGACCAATCCCTCTCCCACTTAGTTATTTAACAAGAGGGTTTTTCGCATGCATACAATATCACATATATAATTATGCAAATAAATATGCTATTATTATGGCAAATAAGGCAGTAAGTCAAATAACACATGCATCCAATCTATATATATAATAATAATTGATAAATAAAGCAACTATAGCAATTATATATAAGGAAAGAAAATACTTGTCAAATATAGAATTGACTAGGTCAACTCTCTAAGCAAATAAACAAAAGGCTTGCACAACAAGAAGGTATATCTTGTACCCCAAGAAAACCAACTCGCACACAGACCCACAGCATAATGACTCATAAGTTTACTTGCATCACTTAATAAATCAATAATGGAGGCCGCGGGATCATGACTAATCCCTGTCCCACTTAGTTATTTAACAAGAGGGTTTTTCGCATGCATACAATATCACAGATATAATTATGCAAATAAATATGCTATTATTATGGCAAATAAGGCAGTAAGTCAAATAACGCATGCATCCAATCTAAATATATAATAATAATTGATAAATAAAGCAACTATAGCAATTATATATAAGGAAAGAAAATACTTGTCAAATATAAAATTGACTAGGTCAACTCTCTAAGCAAATAAACAAAAGGCTTGCACAACAAGAAGGTATATCTTGTACCCCAAGAAAACCAACTCGCACACAGACCCACAGCAAAATGACTCATAAGTTTACTTGCATCACTTAATAAATCAATAATGGAGGCCACGAGATCATGACCAATCCCTCTCCCACTTAGTTATTTAACAAGAGGGTTTTTCGCATGCATACAATATCACATATATAATTATGCAAATAAATATGCTATTATTATTGCAAATAAGGCAGTAAGTCAAATAACACATGCATCCAATCTATATATATAATAATAATTGATAAATAAAGCAACTATAGCAATTATATATAAGGAAAGAAAATACTTGTCAAATATAGAATTGACTAGGTCAACTCTCTAAGCAAATAAACAAAAGGCTTGCACAACAAGAAGGTATATCTTGTACCCCAAGAAAACCAACTCGCACACAGACCCACAGCATAATGACTCATAAGTTTACTTGCATCACTTAATAAATCAATAATGGAGGCCGCGGGATCATGACTAATCCCTGTCCCACTTAGTTATTTAACAAGAGGGTTTTTCGCATGCATACAATATCACAGATATAATTATGCAAATAAATATGCTATTATTATGGCAAATAAGGCAGTAAGTCAAATAACGCATGCATCCAATCTAAATATATAATAATAATTGATAAATAAAGCAACTATAGCAATTATATATAAGGAAAGAAAATACTTGTCAAATATAGAATTGACTAGGTCAACTCTCTAAGCAAATAAACAAAAGGCTTGCACAACAAGAAGGTATATCTTGTACCCCAAGAAAACCAACTCGCACACAGACCCACAGCAAAATGACTCATAAGTTTACTTGCATCACTTAATAAATCAATAATGGAGGCCACGGGATCATGACCAATCCCTCTCCCACTTAGTTATTTAACAAGAGGGTTTTTCGCATGCATACAATATCACAGATATAATTATGCAAATAAATATGCTATTATTATTGCAAATAAGGCAGTAAGTCAAATAACACATGCATCCAATCTATATATATAATAATAATTGATAAATAAAGCAACTATAGCAATTATATATAAGGAAAGAAAATACTTGTCAAATATAGAATTGACTAGGTCAACTCTCTAAGCAAATAAACAAAAGGCTTGCACAACAAGAAGGTATATCTTGTACCCCAAGAAAACCAACTCGCACACAGACCCACAGCATAATGACTCATAAGTTTACTTGCATCACTTAATAAATCAATAATGGAGGCCGCGGGATCATGACCAATCCCTCTCCCACTTAGTTATTTAACAAGAGGGTTTTTCGCATGCATACAATATCACAGATATAATTATGCAAATAAATATGCTGTTATTATGGCAAATAAGGCAGTAAGTCAAATAACACATGCATCCAATCTAAATATATAATAATAATTGATAAATAAAGCAACTATAGCAATTATATATAAGGAAAGAAAATACTTGTCAAATATAGAATTGACTAGGTCTACTCTCTAAGCAAATAAACAAAAGGCTTGCACAACAAGAAGGTATATCTTGTACACCAAGAAAACCAACTTGCACACAGACCCACAGCAAAACTGTCGCTCCCCACGTGTAAACGCGCGTTGGAAATTCTGAACTTCTGCTGGACACAATACTATTATCGAAAACACGAAGCTGGTCGTGCCGGAGCTACTCGGTGGTTGTGCCGACCAGCAACGACGCTCGAGCCCTTCTATCCCTTCCAGCCGTGTCGTTGTCCCTGCTGACAATCGTACACCCATCGTCAGGTTCTCGCCGGTGCGGATCGTGCCGGCCATGCCAACTAATCGTACCGACACCCCTGCAGATCATGCTGCCAATCTCCAACAGGTCGTGCCACCTCTATTTGATTAGTATTGCCGACTTTCGAAACTTGCAGCAAAAATAAAATAAGCGAGCCACTCCGACAACTGTCGGCTATGGATTCCGATCGCGCCACCTCTTCTCCAGCAATCGTATCCAATCTCCAATAGGTCGTACAGTTACGCGTCGAGCCACCACCACCCTCCTGGCTTGCCTTCTATCGTCGCAGATAGAAGTCGCCACTTCAGCCATCAAAAGTTGTCGATGCAGCGCCGTGTAATCTCCGATCAGCAGCAATATGGTTTAATCGGGTTAGGCGACCCGCTGCACGTCTCCCATCTTTCACCATCCACGAACGCTTATTATGCCATCACCAGCCCCGCTATGTCCGCCGACCATGGAGTAACCGAGGGTGAACGTGCGTGTGGTGTACAATTAGAGTTTTGCAGCCATGAATTAAAACCTAGGGTTTATACAGATTGCTCAAAATATCAAAACCCTAACTATCATGCGATCATTATTCAAGGATAATTCACGTAATTCACCTTAAACCCTAGCCTAATGTGTCACGTTTAGCCTTAGAACCTACGCTCTTATACCAATTGATGGCATTTGGATATTTTGGTTAATGTGAACTGTTAGGGTTCCATGTGTTTCTAAATCAGCGAAAGCAAGAAATCATAGAAACGTATTACCTTTCACCAGGGTATGTTGAAGAAGAAAGATTCTCGCCGGTAGCCTGCGTAGCCTCATCGTTTTAGCCATAACTCTCTCATTCGATATCAGATCGGAGCGATCTATATGCTAAAATGATCCTCTTCAGTGGCTTTCTAAAAATATATCACATGCTCAGTTTGGACATCCACAAGATTTTATAAAAATCATGCAATTTGAGAAATAGAAATAGCAAATGACCTTCCGGTCTTCTGTTGTTTCCTAAGCCACGTCTTAACGTTATGTGGGCAACGATCTATAAGACGATCTCACTCTACAACCCTAATCTGCCTTTCATGTGTTTAGGCGTGATTTACTTGATTTCTGGATTGATGAGATTGGCTATTATATAGGCTACAATAGGGACCAGGAGGAGAAATCAGGGTTTAGGCCTCCATTGGGCTTAAACATCCAAGTTTAGCCCAAAACTTATACTTAAGTCCAATAATAATAAATCTGTCCAATAGAGAAATATTATTGCACTGCCACCCTAATCCCAAATTATGTTTATAGGCTCCTCTTATTATGAGCTCGTTATTCTCCCCGTGTTTAAGATTCAATGCCCATTAATTAATTAAGTTATTGACAACTCTATTAATTAATATATTTACCGAGAGTAGTACCACACAATCTTATTATCATGCCAGAATAAATTCACATGCAAGGTTTACATGATAATCATTATGATCTCCTCAAGTGGACATCATCAACCAATTCGTTAGGACACGAATTCATTCTACAATCAATATTACACCATAGAGACAATATCATCTTCCAACTCACCGAGCATATTGATTTATCTTTTAAATCTCACCCATTGATGAATCAAAGAAATAAATATTACCTTACGTGTTGAGGTTATTGTATAGGGATTAAGAGTACGAATATCTATAATAACAGAGATCAAGTTCTATTATATAGTCAGTATAAACCGAACAATCTCAACGGTGGTACAATTCAATACACAAAGTGCACTAGTGCAATTTTATAGTCAAGACAGACTAATGCCAAATCACACTACAACCATACCAATAGATAGTCCCCGTTTATCTCAGTTGTGAACATCTATTTATACTTTATAAGGAGCCGATAATATGATTTTCCGCGTGACGCTGCACACCACATTATCTACAATATAAAGTAAATGGACTCTTGCAAGAATAAATCATTGTAAACATTTGATCACATGATTCTCATTTCAAATATTGTCAAAACATTGTTTATACAAAAAACTAGACTTTTAGTATACAATCCAACACAATTGAAGGGATAGGATAGTTGATGGGTGTTTTCTCAACACATAATTTTAATCCCCAAGTATGAAGGATATCAATTGTAGTTTCGAAGGTGACCAAGTTAAATATCGAATCCACGGGACGTGTAAATATCAATTTAATTACGTTCTAGTAGATTATGACTATTTTGGAAATATAATAATTGGTTTGTAAACTAACAACTAAAATAGCAAATAAATAACAAGAACAAGAGAAGAGTTGTTGTGATCAAGTAAGATGATAGGTAGTTCGTCAGGCCATCCAGTTTTATTCGTTAATTCATACTTTCGTGTGTCAATATCCGACTCTGCCTTGTGGTTTATGGACGCATCACTAGACCATACAAATTCACTCTATAGACATAAGTAAATATGCGTATAACACGTGTGAATATCCTCGGAGCAAGACGTATACTTTACCTCCCTTTCTAGGTACTATCATAATCAATTATTTCCTGTGCACTTAGTACTCTAACCCAATTTGATCTCCCTTTTTGGGTACTATGAAGTTATACTCTTTATCCTACTTGTTAACCCGAATTCAATTCAATTAACAAATATTCATATAAGACGGTTCTAATAAAACCTCGAAATCCCTTCACTTAGAATTATAACTATAAACCCTGCTCATTAGTGAACGCACTCAATCAATAACCATGTTATGCATTCAGACTCTACACAACGATTATCGATGCACAAAACAACTATGAGTATGGATTAAAAACGCACAATCTTATATAAACTAAACCACAAGTAGTGTTGTACGGAGTATACACACGAAATACAAATCAACTCATGAAACCTTCATAACCCTAGAACTACCGAAGTGGCTCTAGCCCATGATTGATCTAGGAACAATCATGGTTAGATGGACCGATCTTACTTGAACCTCCAGCGAAATTCTGTCACAGCCCCTCCGGATGGTGATTGGTGATGTTGGTGATTGGTGATCTTCGTGATCTTCGTGATGATTTCCTTGACTGCATGAGCCTCCTTTTATACTTGTAATCATGTCTCTAGGGCTTGGAATGGGCTTTTCAAGTGTTCCCACGCATTTTGGCCTCGAAAATCCAGATAAGGTAAGTTTCCGCGTTTTGGTTTGACCTCGTCAAACAGGTCGAACCACTAGCCACAGGTCGAACCACAAGTCGAACCCTGCTACTGGACATATTCTACACTTGGTTCGACCTCTTGTACAGGTCGAACCACTCCCTCACAGGTCGAACCTCAGGTCGAACCATGCTACTGGACAATTTCTGCTCCTGGTTCGACCAACTGTCAGGTGAACCCCAACGTCGTGGTCGAATCACACTTCTTTTGAACTGGTTCGACCATGGTTCGACCTGATGAACATGTCGAACCCCTTGAGTCGTGGTCGAACCTACCTCCTACACTCTTCCAACGCTGGTTCGACCTGCTGGAGAGGTTGAACCCTCCTCCAACAAGTCGAACCCACCTCTCTCCTTGGTGGTTCGCGTGGTCTCGACTTCGTCTCTTCAATTCTTGGCACTTCCACTCTGATTTTGCTATGAAAACCACTTAAATAGCTCCACTAACACCTGATTCATGCTAATTCACAATATATATAGGTTTTTCACATATTTCCACATCAAAACTCTCCAAAACTAGCACAAAACATGATACCAAACTTGTGAATTTACACACTCATCAAACCCCCAAACTTACATGTTGCTCGTTCCGAGGCAACCAAATCAAACCACAGGAGTCGTGTATAATTCACCAAGATCAAGTACAACACATATCACACATGCAACTTTATTAAATCAAACAAGTATTAATTGCTTCATATATATCACTCATGTAAAACCAATCCAATCACACACCATTCGGAGTACTAAGTAATCTAGCTCACAAGATAAGTATTTACTCTCTTTCACTCAAGTGCGTGAGACACTATATAGGCTAATATAAACACTCATATCAATCCATATTCACGCGTAACCATAAGCTTGGCAAAGGTCTCAAAAATCAACTTATAATCAACTCTTCACTAGGATCACAAAGGACTTGTTTTTGGGTTGTAATGTTGGCTCTTTGGAAAAAAGTAGGAAAATTTAGGTAAAGTGACTTAAGACACTAGTAGAGAGTTACCTTGGAGGTTCTCGATTTCTTCTTCTTACTGCAATATCTCCTCCAACTTCTCCTCTTCATTTCATGGATTTTCCTTCTTTTTCGTGCAACAACATCATCTCTTTAGACAATTCGGGTACCAGTTTTAGGCACCACCCTTCTTCTCATGTATAGACCATCAGCTGCTAAGCTTCATGCACCATGTATAAAAACCATCGGGGTACCAGTTCGGGCACTACCCCTAAACAAGATTTAACCATATTCTTTTCATCCAACCATATTCTATCTTCCTTTTTCTTCTTTCAACACTTACTCACCTCAACTCTCTCTACCAATGAATAGGTTAATCAAGCTCAAGTAAAGGTTTATAAGGTTATTTACTTTAGCTACCAAAGAAAAGGCTTTAACGGCTCAACAGGAAATCCAAAGGTTAATAAGATCATTAGGAAGGACAAAATTTAGCTAAGTAGCTTAATCACAAAATAACGGCCTAAGATCATGTCCTAGCAATTTATCAATCATAAGTCTCACACAAGACTCCAAGCCAAGTTCTAGAATACGTTCATATGAATGATCCTCTCAAGAATAAAAAAATCATGATCAAGCATGATTATCAAGGCTCAAATCCTCACATAGGTAAATAGAATCCTAAGTACTCCTCGTAGCACATAATTAAGATCAATTCCACAAGAACTCCACATACTTATCAAATTAAACATGCTCACTTTAATAGAAATTAACACATGAACATATGAATGCACATAAACATTAAGCTTATACCCAATCAATCATACAAGCTTCTATCCATCGCCCAACTCATGCATCATAGAAGGATGAGATTAAGAACACACATTCCTGGCTTGGTTCGACCTTGATTCAGTCTGTGGAAGAGGTCGAATCAACTTCATCGTAGTCGAATTATCATTCTGAACACCTTCTCATTCGGTTCGACTTGGGTTCGACCTGCTGACCAGGTCGAACCATTCTTGTTTTGATCGAACCACCCTACTGTAAGTTTCATATCACCGGTTCGACCTAGGTTCAACCTGTTGAACAGGTCGAACCAAGAACGTCGTGTTCGAATCACACTTCTAGAATTCTGCTATCACTGGTTCGACCTTGGTTCGACCTGTTGATCTGGTCGAACCATCTCGCATGAGGTCGAACCACCTCTCTGGACAACTTTTGCACCACAGTTCAACTTCCTCAGCTGGGTTTGACCTCCTGGCACTGGTCGAACCTAACCTGGCTTTGGTCGAACCACCCTTCTAAGCTTCAAAACTGAGTGATCTTCAATCCCTACACACTTCAAACTTCAATACGAATCATTAGGTACCAACTAGAGCACAACTTCATCAAAAATTGTTCCACAAAATATTATTCATGAGTAACTCCGTAAAAGAAAACACAACCAAAACTCACTAAATATTAGGCAAGTTGTAAAAAATCGTCATATCAAAATCGATTAAAATTTTAAATATGGCGCAAAAACCAACTCCCCTAACAAACATCACAAAGAAAAGATTATACTATCGGTGCTTATCAAGGTAAGTACATCACACCCCCCCAAACTTAGTATAAACTATCATTGAAACTAAGTTTGCAAAGAGATGTAATTGCCGATAAGTAAGCACGTCAAATATAAAAATTTCTTACTCACATGAATGAAATAAAACAATAAAACAGGAGGGAAAACCCCCAACAGGCGCTCATGTTTAACGTCGTAGAGTCACGATGGAATACCACTCAGAAGACTACTTGATCAGAGGATGATCATGTCGCATCCTCACCTTCCAATACTTTCTCCCCCTCTTATCATCCCCACTTACCACCTTACCATTCTTATGCACCATACGATCAGTAGAATCTCCTTTCTCAAACTTTATCTTCTCATTCCTGTCAATCTTCCACTCAATTTTGGAATAACTCCTATCTCCATCAAGATCAAAGTCAGGATAAGAATGAGAATAAGGACTTTCAAATTTGTCGGTATCCGGTGGTAAGTTAGGAGGCTTCAAGTAGGCATCATCTTCTCTTCCTTTGTCTACAGTCAGCACGGCACCTTTCTCGCTCACAAAAATATGATCATTAGAATTACCTTCATCCCATGGCCGTGTAGACTCCTCCGGGTCAATCTTCCTTTTAAATTTCAAATCACCTGATGGATCTTTTTCATTGTCACCAAGATAAGCATACGTCAAGTGTTCCGGTAACGGTTTCAACTTCTCTTTCTTTTCTTCCATCGGAGTGCTCTCTCTCTCCAACGGCAAGTACTTCATAGACCCTTTCGCTTCTTCAGCCTTAGCTTTCTCCAATGCATACCTAGCATCACCCAAAGCAAATAAGTTCTCAAGATAATGAATACAATCCTCATTAGAAAGTCCGTCAAGCTCCGTAGTGGAATAAGTTGGAGACTCCATCAAACATGTCTCAAGAGGATCCTTAGATAGGATCAGAGACGTATCCTCCTTCACAATCTCCTCCACCACGTCAATACTATGACACTGCGACTCCATGGGCAGATTCATTGCTTTGTCCAAGTTGAAAAGAACTTCTTCTTTGTCCATCCGCAATCTAAGCTCTCCTTTTTGAACATCAATCATAGCTCCAGCAGTAGCAAGGAAAGGTCTCCCCAAGATTAAAGGGATATTATACTTGTCTTCTTCCATCTCTAGCACAAGAAAGTCCACAGGAAAGACTAGCTTTTCCACTTTGACGAGAACGTCTGTTTACCTATTTTTGTAGCACTCACGAGCAAGAATACTCGATCGTTATAGTTGTATATCCCAAGAAAAATTATCAATCCACAAAGGAGTTATGTTCGGACTAGCAAAATACGTGAGCTCATGTTCATGTCGTTTTTGTAAAGATGATCGGGGGGTTTTGAGATGATTAACAACTAAAGCAAGGAGCAAGTAAGTAAGAATAGCAAATAAGAGAAATGACAAGTAAAGAAAATGGGTGCTAAAGTTCAAGTATGGAAAAACATGGGATTAGAAACATCCAAGCACACTCGATTCATATTATCATGCAAAAGGAATCCAACTTAATTGATGTAGACTAAGGGTGATCACGATTGTATCCTAAGCTCCCTTTCGGGTTACAAAGGTTGTTGATCCATTTTAGACTCCCAAAAGCACTTAAGATCAAAGCCCAACATTAACCCCTTCCATCTAGGTACTAGTTAGATTAAACTCTCCCTTTTTGTGTACTAAGGCCAACGAATGGATTGGTTCCCCTCATTGAATTCAAATATCCTTTCGGTCAAACCCAAACGCAATGTCTATTCATGCCTTCCTAATACTATAGAGGGTCGTTTCCGTCTCACTCCAAGCAATACATACATGAACATCATGATAGCATTTAATTACCACAAATAATTCATTGATCAACAATCCATTAAACCAATAAACATTCATGAATAACAAACCATGCCATCACAACATCAAGACAATTAAACTCCATGAATAGAAATCAACATCAATTAAACCAAAAACCAATTTAATCCACATGACAATATAAATCTAATATGCTCTTCATGCTCCTAATCCCACTAGAGGGATTAGCCTATCATGATAAAAGTAACAAAACAAATAAATGATTCATTACAAATATCCATAGTCTAAATCCAAAAGAAAATCAAGAGAGATGTAAATCTTCCCCAACAATTTCTTGTAGGAGATCTTCAATACTCATGGATCTTCTTCTCTAGCTCTTGATTTCTTGAGATCTCTCACACCCAATGGAAGGGATGAAGTTTTGATGAAGAATTAATGGAGATGATGGACATGGATCAAGATGGATGAAGGTGGATGAAGATGATGGTGGAAAATAGAAGAAATGGTGTGTGATGTGTGTGTAGATGATGGGAATTTCGGATCTCCTGCCAATTGTTGAATAAAGGGGTATTTATACCCCTATGGAGGCTTCTAGAAGGATCTGGAAATTTCTGCAGGAACATACACGGCACGAGTCGTGCTCTGCAACACGGCCACGAGGTGGCCGTTTTGTGTCTTCTGATGTTGCCGTGTTGTTGTCTCCTTACAGGGCCGTGTTACGCAACACGGCTCGTGTGCTGCAACACGAGTCGTGTGTTGTAACACGGGCACAGGGTGGTCGTGTTGGCTCTTCTGATGTCGACACACGGCCACTTCTTACAGGGCCGTGTTGATGACACAGCTCATGCTTCCAACTAGACTCGTGCAACTGGACACGACCTTAAGTTGCCCATGTTGAATGACTAGGTGTCGCCGTACGGCCAACTCTTACAGGGCCGTGTTGGCTACACGGCCCGTGTTGGTGCTGGCTCCTGCATTTCTTCACTGTTTTGGCTCGTTCTCCCTCGTTTCAACTCCGAATTGAGATCCGCTTTTTCCTACATCTTCCTTATCATGTTTAGCATCCAATAAAAACACAAAACACAACCAAATAACACATAAAATATGGATAAAATCATACGAAAATATATATAAAAAGACACTAAAATATAGGTGAAAATAGCTCTAATCAACCCCCCAAACTTAAGGTGTTGCTCGTCCCCGAGCAACGAAAATGACAAATCAAAAGGAGAAATTTTCACCTAGAAAAAGACTCAACGAACATAAGCAATAACACATCATTAGCAATAATAACAACAAACTATGCTAAGTCATCCTACAACATTAAAATCATGACATGAGAAATTAACAAGTTCAATCAAAAGAGAATAAAGTGTAATATAGTTCCTTTTAAGTCCAAGTCTCACAATGGATATCGATGTCTCTCAACACTCTTTTGAAATAGGGTAAATCACACTCATTAATCAATTGGCTCGACTCGCTATAAACTTGCTCGCGGACTATATTCACAAACCACCAAAGTTTCAATTAATGATCAAAAAGGTCTTTAATTAGGATGTAATGATAGGCTCTTTGGTATGGTAGGAAGTATATGGATAAGAGTGACTAATCATGTGTAAGTAATCAAAGAGATGGCCAATTTCCTCAACTTCTTCACTTTCTTTTCTTCCTTTCTTATCTTTACAATCTCAAGCACTATTCATTAACTTTCCTTGGATTGAGCTTCTTTTGATGCATGCTTCCTTTCTTTGAATTTTGTTTACTTGAGCATTTTGATGTTGATTTGCTCCTTTCTTACTTTGAGGTTGCATGTCCATTTCTTACTTTTGCTCGTTTCATCTTTTTTCTTGCTTGTTTACCATTCCCTTTTCTTCTTTTGCTAATCAATCAATCATTTCTAGCTACCATCTCCTCATTCACCCACACAAAGGTATATATAAGCTTGAATGGGTAATTAAGGCTTGTAATGTGCTAAATTCACAAGAAATAGGCTTATAGGCTCAAAATGGTTAACTAATGATGATGTTCATGGTAGGGAACATATATGGAAATGACTATAATAACAAGGATGACCTTAGATCATTTCACTAATCTCCACTAATCGGGCTCGTTCCTATAGTCCTTGAGCTTGAGCAAGTTCTAACTTATCAAACACAACCGATCCACTCATGAAGAAATACCATGTATGCATGGTTGAGGCTCAAATGCTCACAAGCTTGTGCTCGGACCTTAAGGAACTTATTACACCACATTCATCTCAAAATTGAACAAGTTAAGTAAAACATGTCACAATTTGAAAGTGTAGAGATTCTTAATCATAATTTGTCATCACTTATCACCACAACATATCATCACTCACGTTCAAAAATGACTCACGACATCCCTAAAAAAACCACCAAACACCCCAAGACAAGAATGAAAATACACACAACATACAAATAAAGACTCAACAAACAAGACACAACAAAAACACAAAACAAGCAAAAACACAAAATACCATCATCCATAAGAAAATTAAGCACACATTCATCCCAACCTTTATTGAAAATGAAATCCTAATATACGAAAGTAAACCTCCCACAAACATAACAAATGAAGTATCATGCTAGTCACAACAATCCAAATCAAACTAAATTCATTTCAATTAGTAAAATGATAAGGTATAGAGTACTCCCTCGATAGGCATTTGGTAAGGAAAGCGTTAGCTCCAAGCTCCATCATGCTTCCAATACCTCTCATTCATGCTCAAACACTCAACAAACACCATTATTTAAACAATTTCATTATAAATATGGACTATCATGCACTTCAACACCACCAATCATGCCAAAATCAAACCAAACTCATGAGAAAATTTTTAAAATTTGTCCAATTTTACAAGAATCATACTCAAGTGGTGAGTCACACCACACACTCTCCCCCCAAACTTAAATCGAAACAAGAGTTGAGACTTAAGTTTGCAAAAAGTGGTGAGACTTACCCTTGTAGTTTCCATTGATGATCTTCTTGTTGAGAAGTAACCGCATCCACACGACTCAAGCTATGTCCACAACGCACTAGCACCCCCCAAACTTAACTCGAGACAAGAGTCACGAATTAAGTTTGCAACAAATGGTGAAACATGTCAACTTGAATCCATGAAGCATTTCTCTTTTCTTCAATGTGCATTTTTCTCCATGAGCACAATCAACCTACAAGGCCAAAACAAACAAGCAACAAAAACAAAGCAATAAAGATAGTGATGGGGTGCCTTCCATCGAGCGCTAAGTTTAACGTCTTCAAGCTAGACGAATTTTGAGATCATCTTTCAAATAAAGTATCCACTAAGAGGGTCTCCCTTTGTGATGGATCCACATAGTGCTTCACACGATGACCATTGACCAAGAACTCTCCCCCGTTCTCATCCTTAACCTTTTGAGCTCCCCCATCAAGTACTTCCTTTACCACATAAGGTCCTCTCCATTTGGACTTCAACTTGCCCAGAAAAAGTCTTAGTCGAGAATTGAATACCAACACCTTTTCATTCTTTTCAAAGCTCTTCTTCCTCAAACGAGCATCATGCCACCTCTTGGTTTTCTCCTTAAAAATTCTTGAGTTTTCATAAGCATTTTCTCTAAATTCCTCAAGCTCATTCAATTGTAAGAATCTTACCTTCTTCGAAGCTTTCATGTCGAAATTCAACTTCTTAATGGCCCAATAAGCTTTATGCTCTAACTCCACGGGAAGATGGCAAGACTTGCCATAGACAATTTGAAAAGGAGACATACCAAGAGTGGTCTTGAATGCGGTTCGAAAGGCCCACAATGCATCATCAAGTTTATTTGACCAATCCTTTCTACTCACACTCACTGTTTTCTCCAAGACTTGTTTGATTTGTCGATTAGAAATTTCAGCTTGACCATTCGTTTGAGGGTGATACGGAGTAGACACTCGATACTTCACTCCATAAGTCTTGAGAATGTTCTCCATGAGTTTATTTATGAAGTGACTACCTCCATCACTTACCAACACTCTAGGTACTCCAAATCTTGTGAAGATATGCTTCTTTAGAAACCCCATGACCACTCTAGCATCACTTGTTCTTGAAGGTATGGCCTCAACCCATTTCGATACATAGTCGACCGCCAATAGGATGTATAGGAATCCATTAGATTGAGGAAATTGTCCCATGAAATCAATGCCCCACACATCAAATATCTCCACTTCTTGAAAGCTCTTAAGGGGCATTTCATCCCACTTGGAGATTCCTCCCATCCTTTGACACCGATCACAACCCTCTACAAATTTCTTACAACTCTTGAACAAAAATGGCTAATACAACCCCGATTATAAGACTTTTGCAGCGGTCTTTTGAGCTCCAAAATGGCCTCCACTAGGTGAAGAGTGACAAAACTCCAACACACTATTCCATTCTTCCTTGGGCACACATCTTCGCACAAGAGAATCATTACACATCTTGTACAAGAATGGATCATCCCACAAGTAACTTTTAACATCATGAAAGAACTTCTTGGATTGATACTTATTAAACTCATAAGGCCTCCTTCCACTAGCAAAGTAATTCACATAGTCCGCATACCACGGGCTTCCTCCTTGCTCCACTAAAGCCTCAATTTGATAGCAATCACACTCCAAGATTTCTTCATCGGGAAAAACCTCCTTGATTAACTCATAAGTACTTTCACAATGCTCCCTCGACTCTAACCTTGAAAGATGGTCGGCTATCACATTCTCCGTGCCCTTCTTATCTCTTACTTCAATATCAAATTCTTGAAGAAGTAGTACCCATCTTATCACCCTTGGCTTTGCATCCTTCTTTGCCATGAGATACTTGATAGCGGCATGGTCGGTGTATACAATAGTTTTTGTTCCTACCAAATAAGGACGAAACTTATCAAATGCGTATACTACCGCCAAGAACTCTTTTTCGGTAGTCGTGTAGTTCCTTTGAGCCGCATCAAATGTCTTGCTTGCATAGTAAATGGCTCGGAATTTTTTCTCTCTTAGTTGCCCTAAAACCACTCCAAGAGCTACATCACTTGCATCACACATCAATATAAATGGCTCCTTCCAATCGGGGGTGATCAAGATGGGTGATGAAATCAAAGCTTCCTTTAGCACCTGAAAAGCATTTAAACAATTATCATCAAACTTAAATGACACATCTTTTTCAAGGAGATGAGATAGAGGTTTAGAAAATGAAGAAAATCCTTGATGAATCTACGATAGAACCCGGCATGACCAAGGAACGATCGTACTCCCTTCTCATTTGTTGGCGGTGGAAGCTTCTCTATAGCAACAACTTTGGCTCGGTCAACTTGCAATCCCTTTGAAGAGATGTGATTTCCAAGTACAATGCCATCATTTACCATGAAGTGGCACTTCTCCCAATTCAACACTAAATTAGTGTCTTGACATCGCTTCAAAACAATAGCAAGATTAGACAAACAATTATCAAAAGAAGAACCAAACACCGAAAAGTCATCCATGAACACTTCCATTATATTCTCAATTAATCCTTCAAAGATTGCCATCATACACCTTTGAAAGGTGGCCGGTGCATTACAAAGTCCAAATGGCAATCTTTGAAAAGCAAATATTCCATAAGGACAAGTGAAAGTGGTCTTTTCTTGGTCTTCGGGTGCTATGAGAATTTGGTTATACCCGGAATACCCATCAAGAAAGCAATAAAACTCATACCCGGCCAACCTATCCAACATTTGATCCAAGAAAGGTAAGGGGAAGTGATCTTTACGTGTGTTTTCATTAAGTTTTCTATAATCAACACACACACGCCACCCCGTCACTGTCCTAGTGGCTATGGTCTCATTTTTCTCGGTCTTCACTATAGTCATACCCCCTTTTTTAGATACTACATGCAACGGGCTCACATAAGGGCTATCACTAATAGGAAAGATCATATCCGAATCTAACCACTTAAGAACCTCTTTTTTTACCACTTCTTGCATGATAGGATTAAGTCTTCTTTGGTTTTGAACACAAGCTTTCCCTTCATCCTCAAGCCTTATCTTATGCATGCAAATTGTTGGACTAATTCCCTTCAAATCATCAATACACCAACCAATAGCCGACTTATGCTCTTTAAGGACATTAAGCAATTTATCAAGTTGACTAGAGGTTAGAGATGATGATACAATTACCGGATATGTCTCATTTTCACCAAGGTAGGCATAAACAAGATGATCGGGTAGAGGCTTCAACTCCACCTTCTTTTCCTTTTTCTCTTCTTACTCGAGTGGATCTCTAAGTGGTAAGAACTTTTCATTTCCCCTTGAGATGGCGGCTGCAACCTCTTGAGCTTCACTATAATCACCTAGATCAAGCAAACAATTAATCAATTTCTCATTTAAATCAAGAGAAGTAGTAGAAATATTAGAAAGAGATAGAGAATTGCTCAAGCATAGTTCAAGTGGATCCTTGGTTACAATGGAAGGCCAACTCTCCTCGACACTTCCCTTTACAACATCCACACTTTTACATTCTTCATCATTCATTGGATATTGCATGGCCCTGTGTAGAGAGAATACCACTTCCTCATCATTAACTCTCAACTTCAATTCTCCTTTGTAGACTTCAATAAGAGCTCTCCCGGTAGCAAGAAACGGTCTCCCAAAAATCAATGGCACATTTTCATCCTCCTCCATATCTAGAACAACAAAATCCACCGGAAAGACGAACTTATCAACTTTTACCAACACATCTTCAACTACTCCTTTTGGATGTGTCATAGATCGATCCGCCAATTGAAGTGTGATGGAAGTTGGCTTTACTTCACCTAACCCAAGCTTCTTGAATATGGAGAGAGGCATTAGATTAATGCTTGCACCGAGGTCACAAAGAGCCTTGTTCTTCTTGTTCTTTCCAATTTCACATGGTATAATGAAACTACCCGAATCCTTCAATTTTTGTGGAAGTTTCCGTTGTAGAATGGCACTACACTCTTCAGTTAGATTAACCGTTTCATTGTCCACAAGACTTCT
The DNA here is from genome assembly GCA_023678885.1 of Pogostemon cablin. Lineage (NCBI taxonomy): Eukaryota > Viridiplantae > Streptophyta > Magnoliopsida > Lamiales > Lamiaceae > Pogostemon > Pogostemon cablin. Next base: position 23,915,679 of record CM042955.1, read on the forward strand.
TTTCTTTCCCATGATGTCCTTCAAGAAACGAGCATAATGAGGCATTTGATCCAAAGCATCGGGGAAAGGGATATTGATTTGAATCTTCTTGAAGATTTCAAGAAACTTTTTGAACCTCTCATCCAAACCCTTCTTCAAGAACCTTTGAGGAAAAGGAACCGGTACTTGAGTCTTGGGTATTCCCCAACTATCTCTTTCAACTTCAACTTCCTTTTCCCTTAACTCCTTTGCCTTCTTCCACTTTGGAATTCTCTCTATCTTCTCTTCATCTTTCTTTTGCTCAACAATTTCTTTTTTCTTGCTTACTTCCTCCATTTCAATCTCTTCTTGCACTAACCCTTCTTCAACCTTGCTTTCCACTTCCCTTTCAATGACAATACTATCTTCTTTAGGCATAGGAGGTTCCTCATACTCTTTTCCACTTCTAAGAGTGATAGCTTTGCAATCTTCTTTAGGATTAGTTACCGTGGTAGATGGAAACTTTCCTTGTTGGTGTTGAGATCCCACGGAAGAAGCAATTTGACCCATTTGATACTCAAAAGCTCTCATCCTATTGTCGGATTTCTTCTCATTTTCCTCCATTCTAGCCTCCATCTTTTTCATGAATGTTAATAATGTCTCTTCCACCGATGCTTTACCCTCTCCATTTGGCGGCTTAGCACTCGGATCGAATCCCGGAGGATATGACACGGCGGCTTGAGGATTAGAGTAAGAAAGATTCTCATGCTTCCTCGGAGCTTGATAATTTCCACTTGATTGATTGAAATTGCTTCCCCGAGCTTGTTCTTGATATCCTCTTTGAAAATTACCTTGATTAGAAGGATAATTACCTTGGAAATTCCCTTGGTAATTTCTCCTATCTAAGTAGGCAACATCCTCTATACTTTGCATAACCTGGCTCTCATCATTCACAATAGCACTTGTGCTTCCCCCTTGACTTACTCCTTGAGTGATCAAATTCAATTGCTTTGTTAAAGCTTGAATGCTCTCATTGAATTCCTTCATGCCTTCACTTTGGAACATATCACTCTTCACTTTATTCACACTCTCCACTTGAGCTACCTTTCCAAATGCATAACCTCCCATTACTCTCTCGGATGGCCACTGATAAGCATTCATCGCAATGTCTTCAAAAATATCCATGGCTTTCATAGCATCCACTCCAAATATAGACCCTCCGAATGAGGCATCTACATGCATCCGATGTTGTCCACTCAACCCTTGATAGAAGAAAGCCACTTGTTGATTTTCATGAAAATCATGTTGAGGACACTTTCGTAGCATCTCCTTGTAGTGTTCCCATGCTTCATAAAAATTTTCATCCGGAAGTTGCCTAAATTGAGTGATAAGGCTTTTCAATTGGAGAGTCTTTGATGGAGGAAAGTACTTGTTTAGGAACCTTTGCTCAAGATCTTCCCATGTATTACAACTTCCCAAAGGAGTTGTATTGTGCCATGCTTTAGCCTTGTCTCTTAAAGAAAAAGAGAACAACCTCATTCGAATAGCATCCTCCGACACTCCCTTCATCTTGATAGTATTTGCAACCTCCAAGAAAGAAGATAGATGAGTGTTCGGGTCTTCAAGAGGACCTCCCCCAAACTGATTTGCTTTGACCATGTTGATCAATCCGGTCTTGATTTCATAATCATTGGCTTGAACCAGAGGAACCATATTGTGCGCGGCTCTCGGTTGGAAGTAATCCCGAATTGCTCTAGGCCTTGGCAACTCTTGTTGTTGAAATATCCTTTGAGCTTCTTGATTGGCAAGCAATTTCATATACTCTTGATTTTGAGCAAAGACATTCCTCATTATCTCCGCTTGATTCTCTTGCACTCCTTCTTGTACCCCCCGTTGATCTTGTAATGGATCATGGGGTGGATTATGATTGACATGATCTCCATGTTGATTTTCCATCTTTTCTTTTCTCGCTTTACGCCTCTCTCGCTTCCTTTGTCGTGCGGTCCTTTCAATCTCCAAATTCAAAGGAATGATCGATTGATTTCCCTTTGATCTTGTGATCATAAAACACCTACAAAAAGGCAAAGAGTGAGACCACAAACAAAAATAGAAAACAAAGTAAAAATAAAATAAAAAATGTCCTTATCAAGAACAACTAAAACAATAACACAGTACTCGACTAGTCCGTCAAACTCCCCTCCGGCAGCGGCGCCATTTTCTTGTTTATCTATTTTTGTACCACTCACGAGCAAGAATACTCGATCGTTGTAGTAGTATATCCCAAGAAAAATTATCAATCCACAAAGAAGTTATGTTCGGACTAGCAAAATATGTGAGCTCATGTTCATGTCATTTTTGTAAAGATGATCGGGGGGTTTTGAGATGATTAACAACTAAAGCAAGGAGCAAGTAAATAAGAATAGCAAATAAGAGAAATGACAATTAAAGAAAATGGGTGCTAAAGTTCAAGTATGGAAAAACATGGGATTAGAAACATCCAAGCACACTCGATTCATATTATCATGCAAAAGGAATCCAACTTAATTGATGTAGACTAAGGGTGATCACGATTGTATCCTAAGCTCCCTTTCGGGTTACAAAGGTAGTTGATCCATTTTAGACTCCCAAAAGCACTTAAGATCAAAGCCCAACATTAAGCCCTTCCATCTAGGTACTAGTTAGATTAAACTCTCCCTTTTTGTGTACTAAGGCCAATGAATGGATTGGTTCCCCTCATTGAATTCAAATATCCTTTCGGTCAAACCCAAACTCAATGTCTATTCATGCCTTCCTAATACTATAGAGGGTCGTTTCCGTCTCACTCCAAGCAATACATACATGAACATCATGATAGCATTTAATTACCACAAATAATTCATTGATCAACAATCCATTAAACCAATAAATATTCATGAATAACAAACCATGCCATCACAATATCAAGACAATTAAACTCCATGAATAGAAATCAACATCAATTAAACCAAAAACCAATTTAATCCACATGACAATATAAATCTAATATGCTCTTCATGCTCCTAATCCCACTAGAGGGATTAGCCTATCATGATAAAAGTAACAAAACAAATAAATGATTCATTACAAATATCCATAGTCTAAATCCAAAAGAAAATCAAGAGAGATGTAAATCTTCCCCAACAATTTCTTGTAGGAGATCTTCAATACTCATGGATCTTCTTCTCTAGCTTTTGATTTCTTGAGATCTCTCACACCCAATGGAAGGGATGAAGTTTTGATGAAGAATTAATGGAGATGATGGAGATGGATCAAGATGGATGAAGGTGGATGAAGATGATGGTGGAAAATGGAAGAAATGGTGTGTGATGTGTGTGTAGCTGATGGGAATTTCGGATCTCCTGCCAATTGTTGAATAAAGGGGTATTTATACCCCTATGGAGGCTTCTAGAAGGATCTGGAAATTTCTGCAGGAACATACACGGCACGAGTCGTGCTCTGCAACACGGCCACGAGGTGGCCGTGTTGTGTCTTCTGATGTTGCCGTGTAGTTGTCTCCTTACAGGGCCGTGTTACGCAACACGACTCGTGTGCTGCAACACGAGTCGTGTGTTGTAACACGGGCACATGGTGGTCGTGTTGGCTCTTCTGATGTCGGCACACGGCCACTTCTTACAGGGCCGTGTTGATGACACGGCTCATGCTTCCAACTAGACTCGTGCAACTGGACACGACCTTAAGTTGCCCGTGTTGAATGACTAGGTGTCGCCGTACGGCCAACTCTTACAGGGCCGTGTTGGCTACACGGCCCGTGTTGGTGCTGGCTCCTGTATTTCTTCACTGTTTTGGCTCGTTCTCCCTCGTTTCAACTCCGAATTGAGATCCGCTTTTTCCTACATCTTCCTTATCATGTTTAGCATCCAATAAAAACACAAAACACAACCAAATAACACATAAAATATGGATAAAATCATACGAAAACACATATAAAAAGACACTAAAATATAGGTGAAAATAGCTCTAATCAACGTCTTCAATTATACCTTTTAGAAACGTCATCGACCTGTCCGCCAATTGGAGAACCACTGTTGTAGGGGTCAACTCCCCCAAACCAAGCCTCTAAAAGATGGACAACAGCATCAAATTGATGCTTGTCCCTAGATCGCACAAAGCTCGCCGTGCCGGCCCCATTCCTATCTCACATAGAATAGTGAAGCTCCACGGATCCTTCATCTTTTGCAGCAGCTTCCTTTGAATGATTGAGCTACAATTCTCAGATAAATTCACCATTTCAATTTCGGTTAAGCTCCGCTTCTTCAATAATATGTCTTTAAGAAATCGGGCATAGTACGACATCTCCATGATTGCCTCTGAGAAATGAATGCTCAATCCTATCTTGTTCATTATCTCTGAAAACTTCTTGAACTTCTCTTCCAATCCCTTCTTCACAAACATGTAAGAAAACGGCGGAGGTATCTTTGTTTTGGGAATCCCCCATTCATCATGATCAACCTTCTCCGCTTTCTCCTTTTCGGCTCTCAATCGCTTGGCTCTCTCCCACTTTCTCTCAGCTATTATCTCTGTACTTTGCTCATTTCGAACCACTGGAGTAGCATCAACATCATCGAGAGTGTTCGGAGTTGCAACAAGCAATTTCTGGAGGGGTTCGACCAGGGTTTGACCTGTGGAACAGGTCGAACCAGGCACGTAATGGTCGAACCTACCTTCTGGACAACGACTCTCTTTTTGAATTTGAGGTTCGACCTAGGTTTGACCTGTTGAGTAGGTCGAACCACGGGCACCTAGGTCGAACTGGCTTATTGTACTCCTTCCGCCATCCGGTTCGACCAAGGTTCGACCTGTTGGATAGGTCGAACCATGTCCATCGTGGTCGAACCATTGCTGTGACAAAACAGAGTGCTCCAAGTTGTGCGGTTCGACCTGGGTTCGACCTATTGGATAGGTCAAACCATGGTTGATTTGGTCGAACCAGTGTTCTGGAAAAATAGAGTGCTCCGAGTTGTCAGGTTCGACCATGGTTCAACCTATTGGATAGGTCGAACCATCTGCAGTTTGGTCGAACCGATGCTGCAATGCCTCCTGATCGTGTCCAGTGTTTTGGTTCGACCTCCCCTGTATGGTTTGACCTTCAATGTTGGTTGAAACATGGTCAAACCTGGCCCTAGACATGTCCAAATCTGATTCCGGCCTCATAGGTCCCTCGTACTGCATTCCCGACCTCAATGTGATGGTGTTGCAGGACCTTGGATTCTCAATACTTTGAGACGATAACTTCCCTTTCTCAATAGTTTGAGTAAGCTTGTTAACACTTCCTGCCATCTCCCCCATCAGCAATGTAAGGTCTTTCACCTGCTTAGATATAACCTCATAGTTTGCATCGATTTTCTTTTCAAGTTTGGCCTCAAGGCGGTTCACTCTTTCATCATTCTTGGCCATATACCTATTCACAGTATCCTCAAAACCTGGTTTCCCTTCTTCCACCTTAGCACCCGGATCAACACCCATCGAAGGTTGAATCGCATTATTCGGATTGCTCTATGAGAACTCCGGCCTCCTAGGCTGTTGATAACCACCCGGGAGACCACGATTATTAAAGTTTCCTCGATAGTTCCCTTGGTAGTTCCGGTTTCCTTGATCTGGATATCTAGCCCCTTGAATACTTTGACCCATGGCATAGTGTGCCTCTTCCAACTCCTCTTAGATTGGTCCATCATTCTTCAACTCCTGCTGCTTGATCGGTCGCTATGAGATAATACGCTGATTTGCTTTTGTTGGGATTCAAGTAGCTTGTTGATATTGGACAAGCTAGAGACGATCTCATCCTCTCTACTTGTTTTCACCATTGCTTGTTCAACCTGAGCTACCTTCCCAAGGACATAAGTACCTCTAACTCTATCAGTTGGCCAATCCCTCGAATTTATCAAAATATCTTCAAACAACTTCTCGGCCTCTACGGATGACTTTGTAAGCAATGCTCCATTAGAAGAAGCATCCAATAACACTCGTGAATCACAGTCCAATCCATTGTAGAATATACTGATATATTGAGCTTTAGATAGCCCATGTTGAGGACACTTCCTAAGCATGTCCTTGAATCTATCCCATGCTTCATGAAATTTCTCACCTCCACCGATAGCAAATTGGTTAATGTCTTGCTTTATCTTAAATACCTTTGAAGGTGGCATGTACCTCTCCAAGAACCTTAACTTCAGTTGCTCTCAAGTGGTGCACTCAACTGCGTTGATAGTGTCGTACCAATCTCTCGCCTTTTCAGTAAGCGAGAATTTGAACAACAGGATCTTCCTAGCATCTTCATGTTCTCCTGTGTCTTTTTGAGTACTTGCATAGCCCAAGAACTTGTTCAGATGCTGCTGCGGATCCTCGAAAGACCCTCCTGAAAATGAGTTCCTTTCTATCATGCTAATAAGAGTGGGATGAAGATCGAAAGCTGCATTAGTTCCTCTCGCTCCTAGAAGCCCAAAATTTCCAGCCCCATTATTTCTGAAAACCTCTCGGATGGTTAGATTATCTGGATTCGCTGCCATGTTGACTGTCTCTACTCCCGAATTAACTTCAGTTGTAGCTTCAATCGTCTACAAAATCTGCTCGTCAACTTCAACTCCAAAATTCAAAGCTTTAGTTGGATCAATAGTCTTTGCCTTGCTCTTCTTCTTCTTCTTCTTCTTCTTCTTCTTTCTTGACGATGCTCCGATCTCAGGATTATAGGGTTCAAGTTCACCTTTCTTTGATCTCGTGAGCATACACCTAAAAAGAACTAGAATTAAAACAACAAAACAAGATAAATAGCCCTAATAAACTAGAAATAATAAAAAGATATTTTACACCGTCCCCGACAATGGCGCCAAAAACTTGATGGGTGTTTTCTCAACACATAATTTTAATCCCCAAGTATGAAGGATATCAATTGTAGTTTCGAAGGTGACCAAGTTAAATATCGAATCCACGGAATGGGTAAATATCAATTTAATTACGTTCTAGTAGATTATGACTATTTTGGAAATATAATAATTGGTTTGTAAACTAAGTAACAATTAAAATAGCAAATAAATAACAAGAACAAGAGAAGAGTTGTTGTGATCAAGTAAGATGATAGGTAGTTCGTCAGGCCATCCAGTTTCAATCGTTAATTCATACTTTCATGTGTCAATGTCCGACTCTGGCTTGTGGTTTATGGACGCATCACTAGACCGAACAAATTCACTCTATAGACACAAGTAAATATGCGTATAACACGTGTGAATATCCTCGGAGCAAGACATATACTTTACCTCCCTTTTTAGGTACTATCATAATCAATTATTTCCCGTGCACTTAGTACTCTAACCCGATTTGATCTCCCTTTTTAGGTACTATGAAGTTATACTCTTTATCCTACTTGTTAACCCGAATTCAATTCAATTAATAAATATTCATATAAGATGGTTCTAATAAAACATCGGAATCCCTTCACTTAGAATTATAACTATAAACCCTGCTCATTAGTGAACACACTCAATCAATAACCATGTTATGCATTCAGACTCTACACAACGATTATTGATGCACAAAACAACTATGAGTATGGATTAAAAATGCACAATCTTATATAAACTAAACCACAAGTAGTGTTGTACGGAGTATACACACGAAATGCAAATCAACTCATGAAACCTTCATAACCCTAGAACTACCGAAGTGGCTCTAGCCCATGATTGATCTAGGAACAATCATGGTTAGATGGACCGATCTTACTTGAACTTCCAGCGGAACTCTGTCACAGCCCCTCTGGATGGTGATTGGTGATGTTGGTGATTAGTGATCTTCGTGATCTTCGTGATCTTCGTGATGATTTTCTTGACTGCATGAGCCTCCTTTTATACTTGTAATCACGTCTCTAGGGCTTGGAATGGGCTTTTCAAGTGATCCCACGTGTTTTGGCCTCGAAAATCTGGATAAGGTAAGTTTCCACATTTTGGTTCGACCTCGTCAAGCAGGTCAAACCACTGGCCACAGGTCGAACCACAGGTCGAACCTTGCTACTGGACACATTCTGCACTTGGTTCGACCTCTTGTACAGGTCGAACCACTCCCTCACAGGTCGAACCTCAGGTCGAACCACGCTACTGGATAATTTCCGCTATTGGTTCGACCAACTGTCAGGTCGAACCACAACATCGTGGTCGAATCACACTTCTCGCGAACTGGTTCGACCATGGTTCGACCTGATGAACAGGTCGAACCCCTTGAGTCATGGTCGAACCTACCTCCTGCACTCTTCCAACGCTGGTTCGACCTGCTGGAGAGGTCGAACCCTCCTCCAACAAGTCGAAACCATCTCTCTCCTTGGCGGTTCGCGTGGTCTCGACTTTGTCTCTTTGATTCTTGGCACTTCCACTCCGATTTTGCTATGAAAACCACTTAAATAGCTCCACTAACACCTGATTCATGCTAATTCACAATATATATAGGTTTTTCACCTATTTCCACATCAAAACTCTCCAAAACTAGCACAAAACATGATACCAAACTTGTGAATTTACACACTCATCAATAGTTGTCCTTGGGGCATGCCTTGTTTAAATCTGTAAAGTCTATAAAGAGTCGCCATGATCCTTTCATTTTCTTTACCATCACCGGATTTTGTACTCTAATATGATAATTACATTAGCTAATCCTCCCGCTTGCCAACAGTCTGTGAACCTCCGATTCCATGGCCGCGTTCTTTTCTGGGCTGAACTTTCTTTTCTTTTGGTGAAAAGGAGAATGGCAGAATCAATATTCAGTCTGTGACAAGCATGGTTGGGATGAACTCCTGGTGTTTCATTTGGGTTCCAGGCAAAGACGTCTAAGTTTCCCTTCAGCAGTTGAATCAGTTTTGCCTTGAACTCTCCTTCCCATTCCATTCCATTTTTCACCTTGATCGACATTCTCTGGATGTAGTTGGATCACTTTGGTCTTGCCAGCCGCTGAAGCTCCTTCACGTTTCTTCAATCTTGGATCCTCATTGGGGGTAATAAGTTTGATCGATGATTTAAAAATGTCTTTTCCTTGTTGCTCAACTATTTGTGCCCTCGGGGCTATTATGTTGGGCTCGGCCCTCTCATTTTTGTTGATCTCCATGATCAGCTCCAGGTCATGGTTTCCATCGGTCTCCCTAATCTTCTCATGTTCTTGATTTTTCTCAACTTCTTCGATCACCTCTGGTTCTTCCCTTTCCATTCCTACAAGTACTCCATCCTCTTCTCCGGCCTTCCCCATCATATCTTCAAAGGCTAATATCTCATACTCTATATCTTGGTAACTCAAACCTTCTACTTATTCCACAAAAGAGCATTTCATTGCTCTGCGTTGGTTTCCAATCACCATTGCCGCCCTTCCATCTGCTGTGATGAACTTCAAACATTAGTGTAGGGTCAACGGGATAGCTCTAAACGCATGAATTAACGGATGTCCCAAGATACAATTATATGTGGAGACTTGATCTACCACCTTAAAAGTCAGTTGCTTCTGCATTCAGACCTTTCCATCTGATCCTTCTAACTTACTGACAAATCTACTTCCGCGGTGGGCCTAGTTAATGCATTACTGAATCCCTTAGTTTCATCGCTGCAAAGTCTCACCTTTTGGTGACTCCCCCCCCCAAAAAATTTTCAAACACATTTTTAAAAATTATATTCACATATTCTCCCGTATCCACTAGGCATCTATGCACCTTCACCCTAGATAATATAGGTGAAATAACCAAAGGATCTGAATGTGGAGTACTTATCCCGTAGAAGTCCAATTCTGTGAAGACGATATCAGCTTCTGCTATTTCCCTTGTTCCCAACGTCAATGACCAAACTTGGGGAATCTGCTGGTCTAAGTCCTTCAACTCAGCTTTCCTTTTCCTCTTCAAGTCTGGGGTGAGTATTATGAGGTGCCGATATAAGGCATCTTCTCAGCGGGCTCCATCATGTGTATTTCTCCAGGTCTATCGTCCCTCGGTCCTTGTCCTTCTATCTTATCAAATACTGCTTGCCTGCCTAGTGACACAGGGGGTAGAGGTATCACTCCTCCATTCTGTCTTCTGTCTGGGGACCTCGGTCTACCTAGAGGAGGAGAAAGATTAGCGTCTCTCTAATACACCCTCGGCCTTGGCATTTTGCAACATTCCTCTTAGCCTTCCTTCATTGAACAATTTCCATAGTTCTGTGATCAAAACTCAGCATTGGTCAGTGTTATGACCATACGTTAGATGATACTCCCTCCGTTCCAGTGTAAGAGGGCCTTTTGCTTTTCTGCATGTAGATTAAGGAGTATTATTATTCAATGTGCAGTGGATAGTTGTATTAGTAGGAGTGTGGGCCCCATATTTTAATTGTATTAGAGGGGATGTGTGGATCTCATATGTGTAAAAAAAGAGACCCTTTGGGTGGGATGACCAAAATGGAAAAAAGACCCTCTTTGAATGGGACGGAGGGAGTACATGCAATACTTCCAAGGATTTGTTAGCTCCGATGTTTGTAACACATATCTCGGTGGCCGAAGGACTTACTGATCCTTCAATAGTAAAAGACTTCAGCCACATTCAGGTTGGTACCAAACTTAAATTCTTCGTACATCTATTACACCTCGGTATCTTCCGTGAAAGATGTGGAGTAGATAGTCTTGAGGCCAAGTTAGAGAAAAAGATTGATGATCATTATAAGGATTTATCTACCCAAGTGAAGGACCATACATTGTTAATGGGGGAGATGGCTGAAAATGTGAACAAATTGACTCAAACTATAAAGAAAGGGAAGCTTCCATCTCAAAGTATTGAGAATCCAAAGTCTTGTCACGCCATTACATTGAGGTCTGGAACGCAGTATGAGGGACCGATGAAGCCGAAATTGAAGTCTGAAGTGACTGGAGCCTGATTCAACCCCCATTCGACCAGACATGTAGGTCAAACTCAACAGGGGAGGTCGAACTCGGTACCTGGGCCACGTCCGAAGGAGTTAGAAGGCTAATTCGACCAAAAATAGATCGATTCGACTAGATCCGCTGGTCGAACTCAGGTCGAACTTGACTGTCCATAGCACTCTATTCTGTCTGATGCCCAATTTGACCACGAAAGCAACAGTTTGACCAAACCTGTTGGTCGAACCATGGTCTAATCCGACTATATGAGGGAGAATGAAATTTTAGGTATTTAGTTCGACCATTAGTCACCAAGTTCGACCACCTACCTAGGTCGAACTCAGGTCAAACTCTCTCGTTCTATGCCATTTTCTGCGTTGAATGCTCTGTATGATGTTGAAACTACTCTAGAGTCTTCAAAAGAACAGAATACTGAGATCATAGCAGAGAAGAAGTGGGAAAGTGCTAGGAGATTGAGAGCCGAAAAGGATAAAGCGGAGTAAGCTGAACGTGATGAATGGGGGATTCCCAAAACAAAGATGCCTCCGCCCTTTCCTCTCAAGCTAGTTAAGAGGGGATTGGAAGAGAAGTTCAAGAAGTTTTCAAAAATCATCAACAAAATAAGCATGAACATTCCTTTCTCTGAAGCAATATTAGAGATGCCGTATATGCCCACTTTCTGAAGGATATTCTTTTGAAGAAGAGAAGCTTGAACGAAGTTGAGATAGTGAATTTATCTAAAAACTATAGCTCGATCATTCAGAGAAAGCTGCCAGCTAAGCTTAAGGATCCGAAAGCTTCACAATCTTATGTGTAATTGGAAAGGGGCCAGCACGTCAAGCTTTGTGTGACCTCGGTGTTGGATTGTATACTAAAATTCTAGCTTTAGTATGAACAATGTCATAACAATATTTGAAATGAGAATCATATGATCAAATGATTGCATCTTATAATTTATTGTATATGCATGATGCAATAGTCCATTTACTTTATACTGTAGATAATATGTTGTGCGACAACACGCGGAAGATCATATTATCGGTTTCCTTATAAAGTATAAACAGATGCTCACAACTGAGATAGACGAGGACTCTCTATCGGTATGGTTGTAGTGTGGTTTGGTATTAGCTTGTCTTGGCTATAGAATCACATTAGTGCACTGGTGTGTATTGAGCAGGATCGCCTGAGATCGTTCGACTTATACTGACTTATAGAAGAACTTGATCTCTGTTATTATGGAAGTTCGTGCTCTTAATCCCTATACAATAACCTCGACACGTAGGGCAGTATGTATTTCTTTGATTCATCAATGGGTGAGATTTATATGTATTAAATCAACAAACTCGGTGAGTTGGGAAGTAGTGCTGTATCTATGGTGTGCTGTTGATTGTAGAAGGAATCCATGTCCGTCATAGGTTGATGATGTCCCCTTGAGGAGCTCATAAGGTTTATCATGTAAATCTTGCAAGTGGATTAATTTCCGGCATGATAAAAAGGTTGAGTGGTACTACTCTCGGATGAGATATTAATTAATTAGAGTTGTCAGTAACTTAATTAATTAATGGACATTGAATATCTTAAACATGGGGAGACTATCGGGCTCATAATAAGAAGGAGCCCAGAACATAATTTTGGGATTGGACGGGTAGTGCAATAATAATATTTTAGTGGACTATATTATTATTATTGGATTTAATTAAAAGCTTTGGGCTAAGCTTGGTTAATTAAGTTCAATTGAGGCCCAGCCCAATTTCTCCTCCTGGTCCCTGCTGTAGCCCAATATATATAGTCATCTCAGCTTCTGGAAACCTAACTTCCTGCGCCTCTTTTGACGTGAGTTAGAGAGAAGCAGATTGAGAGAACTCTGGGGATTGTTGACCACCCAACACCAGAGTTGACTTGGGACATACAGCAGAAGATCAAGAGGTGTTCTTCTGCAGTGATTCAGACTCTACATCAACCCTGAAGTACGGTAAACACATTATTGCTTCCGCTGATTTTGTTTGCCTGTTAATCCTAACGGATCACGTTGAACCGCACGATCCAATTGCCCAACAATTGGTATCAGAGCGTTGGTTTCATGGTGAAACGTGAGACGTTGGTTTGGGTTTTTGTAATTATATGATTATATGTAATGATCTGGATATAATTGCTTGTTGTTGTATGTTCTCGTGTTTCAATTATCATCGAAAGTTTAAGGCATGGTGAAAGGGATTGCATATGTGTGAATTATACATTATTCCTATGTGCTTTATTCGATGAAATTGTGTGTGATTATTGTAATTGTACACTCTGTACACACACGGATGAACTATCATCGATGGTTTTTGCTTGCTGGACACTATTCCCACACGACTGTTGACCACGGGGTCAAGAAGGCGATGACGTTGGAGAAGTTCACGGACTGGCGGCGAACTGGGCGGTGGCGGCCTCGGACGGATCGCGACGGCGCGTAGTGTCTGGATCGTCGTGTGCAGGGAGCGGCAAGGAGCGAGTCAGTTGACGCTCCCAGGCGAGTTCACGGCGAGGAACGACGGCGTCAGAACTGATCTGGATAGCCGGTTCTGAGCACGTCGCGCGGAGTTCAGGGCGAGTCCAACCTGACTCGGACGAGTGCATAGCAGATCGGTCGTGAATGATAAACCGGCGTGCTTCTGGTCAATGGCGAACCCGCTTCCGGGCGAGCCTCACGGTGGGTGTTTGGATGACAGTGGCGGGTGGTGGCTATGAGGGAGCAGAAGCTGGAGTCGGCCGATCCGTTGTTTGATTGAGCGCCTGTGTTGTCCTCGAGCAGCGGCGAGCAGCGGCAGATGGCGGCTCTGGCGGAGCTGACGAAGCTAATGACGGCGGATTCCGATCGATGCTGTTCTGGGCGGTGGTGGCCTTGGGCGGCGTGATCCGTGGCGGATCCCTTCCGGTGTGTCGGCACCACGCCAAGAGCAGCGAGCACCTCCAATGGTACATGGCGCTGTCGGTAGCTGTTGGGGCGCCCGCCGGGAGCAGAAGTCAGACGGTGTCTGCCGTGGATGGCAGGTCGCGGCTCGATTCCGTCAGGCTGTGGGCGCGACGCCTGCAGCAGAGGCGTCATTTTGTGTCGGTGGAGGATGACGGTGACAGCTGCCCCGTGAATCACCGGTGATTGAGGCGACGGAGAAGTTTGGGTGGCTGGCGCGGCCGCCGGCGAATGCAGCCGCTAGTGGCGCTAGTGCTGACCCGGTGCAGCAGCGGATGCGCGGCTGTTGGATAGGGCAACATTGTGTCGGGCTTTTGTTGTAGTTGGATATGGCAGTCCTGTGTTTGCTGCTAGTGGGCTTAATTCCAATTTTTTTTTTGGTTTTGGGCCTGATGGGTTATTCAGCAGTTGTTGGGCCTTTATTCTCTAATTTGGTTTTGGGCTTATGGCCCAATTTTTATTGGAGTATTGATTGGGCTTGGTTAATGGGCTGCTGGGCTATTTTTCTGCTGGATTTAATTAGTTGTTGGGTCTTTGCTCAATTTATTTTAATTTGGTTGTTGGGCTTAGGGGTCCAATTTAATTAAAATATGTGTTGGGCTGCTGGGCCAATAGGCTGCTCAATTTTAATTTGGTTTTGGGCTGTTGGCCCAAATTTAATTAAAATGGAAATGGGCTGCTGGACTAATTAATTTAATTAATTGTGAGTAATGGGCCTAGCATGATTAATTAATTTTATTAATGGACTTTTTGTGCTAGTGGGCTTGGTGGGTTTAATTTATTTTTGGGCTGAGTTTATGGGCCATGGATAATGAGCTTGATTAATTATTTAATCTGCTACTCATTTTGTGCTTATTTGTTGCTCTAGGGCCCATTTAATTGATCCACTATTTATTATGCAATTAATTAATGTTATATAACTGATTAATTGATTTAATTGTCAATTATTGTTGTATATGTGACAGGCATGTTCTATGTGATTTATTTATTTAAATTGCTGTTAATAGAAGCATGTCTAAGTTGTATATTTTATTCTGGAATATTATATGCATGTTAAAACCCTCGGTAATTAAATAACTAAGTGGGAGAGGGAATTGGTAATAAATTCCCGCGGCCTCCATTATTGGTTTGTTAGCAATATGAATAGACTTGCGCGTCGGCATTAGAGCCTTCCTCCCCATCGGATGAGTTTATTCATGGATTGCTGGAACAGACTTCATTAAATAATTACGTTTGTAATGTGATGCATATGAACTTGCGCGTTGGCTTAGACCTTCCTCCCTATCGGATGAGTTTATATGCGGTTCACTGGTACAAACTTGTAATTGATGACTGTAGGAAGTTATCCGAGCGCGTGTGTACTTCTCTATCTGTAAGGCACACAAGCTTGGGCCGCGGACTTGGGGTCAAATAATGGTGTACACTTAGATGTAAATAATAAGTATCCTCCCCATCGGAGTCACTGCTTTTATTTGCATGGCTAAAGAGGAACCGACTATTAATTATTTTGTCATAAAGTTAGGTTGACAAATGAAATTAATGGGTAAAACCTTCTCTTGTAAATGTTCGGGTTTGTAAACGTCCACACTATCGTGGCTTGCAGACTCACGGTGCTTGAGATGTCGGTGAATTTTATTTTATATTGTTTTGAGGGAATCGATATAAAAAGAATAAAATTCGAAGATTTGATCGGTAAATTTATTTGTGATTCTCTGAATTTCGAATGGTTTTATTTCACTAATTGTTAACTAAAAGACATTATATTTACTTGTCCAAATTAGATGATTGAAAAGAATCTTGGTTTTGAAAATTACTGCTTAAGAAAATACATGTGTTCTCTCAAAGGACGGCTCATGATGCATATTAAAGTCTTTAGTGAAGAGATGAGAGGATCATAGAAATATGATGAACTCATGTAACTCTTCAGATACTTGAGTAATTTAAAAGGCGCAAGATCATGATAGAATTTGATGAATGAATTGGAAATATATATGGAATAGAAGTTGAAAGGGAAACCTAAGTCAATTTTATTTTCCATAATTGCCTAGATGTTTTGAGAAAGTTCCACCTCAATTACAAGAGGATGTAAATGGTGGGAAACTTATAACAAAACATGTGGCAAAGGAAAGCCATTTTCATCATAAAGTGAACAAGTTTAATATCTTATTTACTAATAGCCTAAACATGATTAGTGATGGCATCTACTGACACGAAGTGTGTAGATACAGGAATCACTAAATGTTTTTCACTTAGTAAGGATAAGATTGTTAATAACATGGGTAAAACTACAAAGGTAGTGGCTATTGCAGTGGGAGTTGTTTATTTATCTCATGATAAGAATAAACGATTGATTATGAGAAATTGTCTTTACGTACGTTTCATAGAAAGAATTTAATTTCGGTTTCTATGCATTAACGGATGAATACTTCATTTCATTTAAATGACATGGTCATAGAAATGAGGAATGAGGCTATAATCCGTTAAAGTACATTGGTGGATAATTTGGATACTCTTGAATCATGCACATCCCACAGATGCAATAAATAGTAATTAAATAATGCATCTTCTAATATTAGTAAGAGAAAGGAACCTTCGGAAATGAAGTAAACATACATTTGGCGTCTATGACTAATTCATTTTACTTGAGTAGGATTCAAAAGTTGATAGTCGATAGACCGTAAGGTTTATCTGAAGAGGAAACTATCGGACTTGCGAGTCGTGCTTGGAAGTAAAATTGATTAACTGCCTTTTCAAGGCTGTGGGGTGTAGAGCCAAAGATATATATGTTGGAATTAGTTCATTCTGATTCAAGCGGACCTAATATTATCCAGGCAAGAGGTAGTCATTACGGTTTAACCGTGGTGGTAAATACCTCTTAGGATAGTTAGGAGCTATTAATCAGAAGTTGAGATTAAATCTCAAGTTGTCTACACCGGGCATGCCCCAGCTGAATAGTGTGGAGGATAGAAGGAATAAGGCTCTTATGGTTGTGATTAGATAGATGATGAATTATTTGGAATAATTAAATTCATTTTATGGATATGCCCTAGATACAGTAATTCGTGAAATGTTTGTCTGTATATGGGATATCCTATAAAAATGAAGAGTGATTTATTTAGTCCAAAAGATCGAAGGGTGACTGTTAACATAAACACCAGATTTTTGAAAAAGGACTATGTAATAAATCACAAACTCATGTATAAGTTGTTCTAAAGGAAGTGAGAGGAAAACACTAAGTATAAGTACCAAGTGTACAAGAGGATATACCACAAGGTAAACTGCAATGCGTGTCAAGTCTGATACACAATTACATGTAGTGTCTTGTCGTAGTGGGAGGGTTGTGTGACAACCCATAAATATATGTTTTGGGAGAGTCGTGAGACTTGATCCCTAGTGAACATGACATTATCCCACGGATATGACGTAGCACTACAAGATAAAAATGCAGAATCTTAGTAAGTTGCAATGAATGTTGAAATAGAATCTACGGATTCTAAATTAAGTCTGGGAGCTTAGTAGACCACTACATAGTGTAAAAGCCATTGGAAGTGGTCATAAGAAATAAAAGAGGATCATACAGAAAGGTGAAAATCTTGGAAGCAAAGCTTGTTGCGAAAAGATGTACTCAGAAAGAAATGGTTCGATTATGAGGAAACATGTTCGCTGGTAGCTATGCTTATGTTGATCCGGATTCTTTTATTTATTGCTGCTCATATTAAATTATGAGGGACAGCAAATAGATGTCAAGACAGCTTTCCTGATTGGAAGTCTTGAGAAAAACATCTATGTGGAGCGACCAGAGTGATTCATTGCAAAGTACTAATAGCATTTTGATAGTAAGCTTAAAAGTGTCCAGCGATGGACTAAAGCAAGCTTTAAGATCGTGAAGCATCTGTTTTGATTAGGTAATCCAGTGGCATGGATTTAAATCAATGAGCGGATGAGTCTTGTGTATTGTAAAGAGTGACGGAAACGTGGTGGTATTTCTTGGACTATATGTAGATAGTATCTTGCTCATTGGAGACAATGAAAGAGTATTATCGGGCGTATGGGTACGGTTAATAAAGCGGTAAAGATGAAGGACTTAAGAAAGGCAAAATACATCCTTTTGATCACGGTAATACGGATCACAAGAAAGGATGTTATGCTTATCTCAAGTTTCATAAAATGATACAGTCCATACTCATTTAGCAATGTGAATAGACTTGCGCGTCGGCATTAGAGCCTTCCTCCCCATCGGATGAGTTTATTCATGGAATGCTATGAATGAAATTGGATATCTGTTTTGTTGTATGCAGAACAGTGGGTATCAACGTAACCCGGAACAAGAATGATGAACTGCGGTAAGACATATATGAAGTGCCTGAGAAGAAGTGGAAATCATATGTAGACTTACTGAGCAGATTCACTGCTTCTTGTGGATTACGTAGATTCGGATTTTTTAGTCAGATTGGACTGTAGTAAATTCTCCTCAAAGGTTATGTGTTTAATTTTAGGAAGTAGAGTCATAATGTGGAGGAGTGTTATATAGAAATATATTTCAAACTCCGGACTCCATCATGGAAAGATGATAAATTGGAGCCTATGAGGCAGCCAAAGTATCTATATGACTCTAGAGACTTCATGATGGACTTTGAAGTGTTTCTAAGTTTGCCCAAGGTAATCACAATTTACATTGATGATATTGGTGCAGTTGCAAACTTGAAGAAATCACAAGTCCATAAGGCAATTAAACACATGGAGCGCGAGTACCACCTGTTACGAGAAATCGTATGATGAGGGGAAGGTTGTCGTCGCCTAGATTGCATCGGATGATGACCTAGTAATCCATTTACAAGGACCTTAAGGCGAGAGCTTTTAATGGTCGTGTAAGTAGGAGTAGGAATCAGATGTATGGCAAAAGACATGACAGCATAGTCTTTTAGTATAAGTGGGAGATTGTTGGATTGTATACTAAAATTCTAGCTTTAGTATGAACAATGTCATAACAATATTTGAAATGAGAATCATATGATCAAATGATTGCATCTTATAATTTATTGTATATGCATGATGCAATAGTCCATTTACTTTATACTGTAGATAATATGTTGTGCGACAACACGCGGAAGATCATATTATCGGTTTCCTTATAAAGTATAAACAGATGCTCACAACTGAGATAGACGAGGACTCTCTATCGGTATGGTTGTAGTGTGGTTTGGTATTAGCTTGTCTTGGCTGTAGAATCACATTAGTGCACTGGTGTGTATTGAGCAGGACCGCCTGAGATCGTTCGACTTATACTGACTTATAGAAGAACTTGATCTCTGTTATTATGGAAGTTCGTGCTCTTAATCCCTATACAATAACCTCGACACGTAGGGCAGTATGTATTTCTTTGATTCATCAATGGGTGAGATTTATATGTATTAAATCAACAAACTCGGTGAGTTGGGAAGTAGTGCTGTATCTATGGTGTGCTGTTGATTGTAGAAGGAATCCATGTCCGTCATAGGTTGATGATGTCCCCTTGAGGAGCTCATAAGGTTTATCATGTAAATCTTGCAAGTGGATTAATTTCCGGCATGATAAAAAGGTTGAGTGGTACTACTCTCGGATGAGATATTAATTAATTAGAGTTGTCAGTAATTTAATTAATTAATGGACATTGAATATCTTAAACATGGGGAGACTATCGGGCTCATAATAAGAAGGAGCCCAGAACATAATTTTGGGATTGGACGGGTAGTGCAATAATAATATTTTAGTGGACTATATTATTATTATTGGATTTAATTAAAAGCTTTGGGCTAAGCTTGGTTAATTAAGTTCAATTGAGGCCCAGCCCAATTTCTCCTCCTGGTCCCTGCTGTAGCCCAATATATATAGTCATCTCAGCTTCTGGAAACCTAACTTCCTGCGCCTCTTTTGACGTGAGTTAGAGAGAAGCAGATTGAGAGAACTCTGGGGATTGTTGACCACCCAACACCAGAGTTGACTTGGGACATACAGCAGAAGATCAAGAGGTGTTCTTCTGCAGTGATTCAGACTCTACATCAACCCTGAAGTACGGTAAACACATTATTGCTTCCGCTGATTTTGTTTGCTTGTTAATCCTAACGGATCACGTTGAACCGCACGATCCAATTGCCCAACACTCGGGGCAAGCATCAATTTGATGTCGTTGACCACTTTTCAAAGGCTTGGTTTGGGGCAGTTAACCCCCACGACAGTTTCTCTACAACTAACATATAGGTCTATGACTTTTTCAAAGGGTGTGATCAAAGACGTTCTTGTCAAAGTAGAGAAGTTAGTCTTTTCTGTGGATTTTTTGGTGCTGGAGATGGAAGATGACAAGGATAATGTCCCTCTTATCTTAGGGAGACCTTTCTTTGCTACTGCGAGAGCCATGATAGATGTGCAGAAGAGTGAGTTGAGGCTAAGGATGGATAAAGAAGAGGTCCTATTTAACCTTGACAAAGCAATGAAGATGCCAATGGAGATGCAATGTCACAGTGTTGATATAGTGGAGGAGATTGTGAATGAAGACATGTCTTTGATTCTGTCGAAGGATCCTCTTGAGACATGCTTAGCGGAGTCTCTTACTTTTTCTACTATAGAGCTAGATGAACTCTCCAATGAGGTATGTATTGAATTTCTTGAAAATTTACTTGCTTTGGGTAATGACAAGTGACGAGAGTGGAAATTTACATCTTTTCAGTCTCATAATAACTTTTTTTATTAGAATAAGGCCATACATTCGTGTCGGATTGCATAGCTTAGGTATTTTACATGATTATGGTGCTACTAATGGGTTTTATTAAGTTTTGAAGGTTAAAATAGGGTAGAAATGAAGCAGGAACGAAAACGAGCAAGAAACGGGACTTAAAAGGCCCAACTCGAGTTGTAACATTCAACTCGAGTTGCAACACGACTTGCAACACAACTCGAGTTGGGGTCCAAAACGTGTCAAGAATCATCCAGAGAGCTTACTCGAATTGCAAGGGCTTACTCGACTTGCAACTCGAGTTGAGTTGGGTCCCGAAGGCAGTCCAGTTTCAGAGCATCGCAACACAACTTGACAAGTGAGTGTTCGACTTGATGACACGACTCGTGTGGGTGACTCGAGTTGCATTTTCAATGCAATACTGGTCATGTTGCCAACTCAAGTTGGGTTATTTTGGGTCAAAAATCAGGATTTTTGATCCCCCTGTGCGTGACAACATGTAAAAGTAGCACAACCAAGTCAGTTTTCGTGGCCTAAGGTATAAAAAGGATCAGATTACTTGGAGATAAGAGACTGATCATTCACCACAAAAACACACCATGAATTCAATTCACGCTCCATCCATCCCTCCATCCATTCACATCAGAATTCAACCATCCATCCATTCCATTGGTAAAGAGATTTCAAGTGTTGTTTGGGAGTCAATATAATTGGAGAGATGGAGGAGAAGTGCAATCCACAAACTAGGGTTTTGTATCTTTTCTTATTCTTTACTTTTGTGATTTTGATTATGAATTTGTTAGCCATAAGGTTTGTCTGTAACCTCATGGGCTAAATACTTTTACAGTTCTAAGAATTTTAGAGTTAGATGTAGTTGATTTGGGAACCTAGACTAATCTTGTGAATTTATATTGTTGATATTCCTTATTTATTTGTTTTTATCCAAACTTTGTCATACATTTGTAACGTCTTTATGTGTATTATTGATATTGCCTGTGATGCTTGATTTGCCATGTTAGCTTGTGTGCATATGTACTTGATTCTATTTGATTGCTAGGGATTAGAGTAGTTTGCCCGTAAACACGCTAATCCTAAGAGCTAGTAAATTGGGTACTTGATTATCCTAGTGGGACAATGCAATTAGGAAATTAAGTAGGAAGTGAATAAGTTTGAATAGAAATTCCAGGGAATATATGTTAGTCGAATTGGCCATCCGGAGGTTTATAAATTCACCTTATTAGTATCTAGAAAGGAGGATTAAAACTATTCACGCATTATTTTGTAATGTTAATCCATTAAAGCAGTATGAATGAACAGTAGGACGTCTAGGAAGCTAAATCAATTGCATTAAACCTGATTCCTTAGAGCTGTTATTCTTCTCTTGATCAATCTTGAATAATTCCTATTGCTTTTATTTATTCTGTTATTTGTCATTTCAATTCTTTAGTTATTAATCATCTTTAAACAACTGGAAATTGGTTACAATAATTCTAGTTGAATAGCTATTAATAGTAAAATAAATAATAGACTGTCTCATTGGGAATGATATTTTAACTGGTACTTGCTTATACAATTGATATCCCTACACTTGGGGATTTAATTGGAGTGCGTAAAAATACCTAACATGTTTATGGCGCCGTGCTGCCGGGAACAGTAAATTATTTATTTGCTTTTGTTACTTATTTAATTAGGATATTTACTTTGAGATTTAATTATCTTCAATTTGAATTTTCTTGAAGTTGCATGCACACCAGGTCAAAGAAGGGAACTCAAACTCTTGGATTTGATTTGAAGGTTGAAGCATCTGCTAGAAAAAGAAGAGGAGCAGCAAAAATCTTAACGCACCTTCTAAGACTGTTAAGGCACCAGTTCAGAAGAAGAAAACAGACAAAATGGAGCCCAAAGCAGTTGTAGAGGAGAAAGAAGAGCAAATTGAAAAATCTAGTTATCCCTGAAAATTTTGAATCAAACTCAGAGTAAATAGTTATAGGAGATAGAACTGATGAGGATGACATTGTTATCCGGGAGACTTTCAAGTCCACCAACATATGAGAATAAGGTGTAGTTGGGGCCATTCAAGCTGATGAAGCGAATGACATAAGACCCGCCCTGATACATATGGTGGAGAAAAACCCCTTCGCTGGAGGCATATTTGATGAACCCTATGGACACTTGAAGCGCTTTAACAGCTATTTGGATACAGTTAAAGTCACAGATGCTACTAATGACACATGGAAGATGAGGCTTTTTCAGTTTTCGTTAGTTGACAAGGCGAGAGAGTGGTATGACAAGCTTAAAGGAGACAGTTTCTCTAATTGGACTGAGTTGCAGCAGCTATTTGTAGATTGGTTTATGCCACCTGGCAAGATTCTTGCACTGAAGCAAGAGATAAATCAGTTCAAGCAAAAAAGAGATGAACACTTTGGAGAGGCTTGGGAAAGATTTACTGATCTGTTGAGAAGATGCCCACAGTATGGATTCAAAAAGTCTCAACTTATCAGTGTCTTTTATAATGGCCTTGACAATGACTTGAGAGTGTTAGTTGATGCATCTGCTTGAGGAACACTTTTTGGGAAGACTTCCAATGCTGTGGAGAAATTGTTCGATGAGATCTCTATGAACTCTAGAGATTAGCCGTCAGAGAGAGTACGTGGAACTTACATTCTTGGTAATGTTGCACAGGTAAAACATAAATTTTCTGAAGTTGATAAGAATGAAAAGGTTGTCTCCCAGTTGGAGCAAATGAACAAGCACCTAGATACTTTAATATCAGGAAATATTGGGGGAGGCAACCAAGGGCCTGCAACTAATGATGTAGTGATGAATGTTCAAGGAATGGAGGACGCAAATTGAGCTATTGGGCAGAGTCTCTAGGGTTCAAGGGCACCTCAAAATTGGCAAGAAAACAGATATCCTCAAGGTAATTCCAACCAACGGAATAACCAAGGGGGAGGTCCCAGGAATCAAGTAGGCCCCAGTAATCAAGAAGGATGCAGAATCAGCAGAAGCATGAGAACTTTGCCTACTCTAATCCCAACAATGCTGTTTAGTACCCTTTAAACTTTAATCATGGAGCGAAGACTGAGATGATGTGTTGGCAAAGTACATACAGAAAAATGATGCTACCATCGACAAGATTAATAATTGTATAGTACTTATGGACTCCAACATGACGAAATAGAATGAGGAAATGAATAAGCAGTTGCAGAATCTCACATATTCTATGGGTTAGATCCCTACTATGGTTAATCAGTAGCAGCAGTGGATTATGAAGGAAAATTTTCCGTCAGATACAGGAATCAACCCGAATGAGAGTGCAAATGCGATTACTTTGAGGTCCAGGAAGCAGTGTAGTCAAGAACTGATGCATGACATGACAGAAATGAGGCAGGATGGAAGGGAAAAAGAGCAAGGTAACTTGGTTACTAGTTCGATCCCTGTTCAAGCTAAGTTAAGATTGGGGGTGATCATATTGAGCCAAACAACGTTCCTGCAAATCAGACAAGACTTCAGGATGTGGATCATCCCAAACTTGATATAAGCTCACCTTCGGGGTTCCCTAAAAGTCTAAATTCTGTAGTGAACCAATCTGATCAAGCCATTACTGATAAAAAATGGCAACGAGCAAAGAGATTGAGAGAAGCGGAAGAGCTGTTCAAAAAGGATAGTTTAGGTCTCTCAAAAACAATGGTACCAATTCCTTTTCCTCAGAAATTCTTGACAAAAAGCTTGGATAAGAAGTTTAGGAAGTTCGCTGAGGTTATGAGGGATGTCGAAGTCACTATTCCCTTTTCAGAGGCCTTGGATCTGATGCCACATTATGCAAGATTTATCAAGGAGCTCATCTCCAGGAAAAGAAAGTTGAACAGTGTGGAGACAGTGAGTTTAACAGAGAACTGCAGTTCTATTATACAGAGAAAGTTACCTGAAAAGCAGAAGGATCCAGGCAGTTTCATCATTCCTTGTGAGATAGGAAGAGGACCGTCTAGAAGAGCTTTGTGTGATCTAGGAGCCATCATAAACTTGATGTCTTTATCAGTGTATAAGAAGCTTGGTTTGGGGGAGTTGAAACCCTCATCTGTGGCCTTACAGTTAGCAGATAGGTCGCTTACATACCCCGAGGAAGTTGTGGAAGATATGCTGGTGAAGATATCAGATTTGGTCTTTCCTGTGGACTTTCTAGTACTTGACATAGAGGATGAAAAGGATGGCGCGCCTCTTATCTTAGGGAATCCATTTCTTGCTACTGGAAGAGCTCAGTTAGATGTATTCAATGGAGAGTGGAAGTTTAGCGCCAATGATAAGGAAGTGGTTTTCTTGTTGAATAAGGAGATGCAGTGGCCTAAAAATTAGCAACAATGCAAGTCTGTAGATGTAGTGGACATAGAGCATGATGAGAACTTTGCCTTGTCTGATGTTGAGTTTGAGAGTTTGTCCAATGATGCGAGTATTGAATGCCTTGAGAAGTTACTTGCATTAGGGGATGCCAGGGATGCACAGTTAAGGAGGACCACAACTGACATGAATCACAATAAGAAGGGTGTTGATGAAGAGAGAAGGAGACCTGCAGCCGAGAAGGTTGATTATGAGAAGAGAGTTGACGTAGTAGAAGAGATCAACAGAGCAAGCGGATCTCTCACTTTTCCTTTTACTAACTCTGATGTTATGTTTGATAATGTTTTGGTTGCAGAAATCATGGATGATCCATATTTGAAGCCTCCGGATTTACCTCTAGATTTTTCTTCTTATATGGGTGTCGAAAATTCTAACTTGTTTAGTTCGTGTGTTGCCAAGGAGGATCCTGTATCAGTGACAAGGAAAGGTGAGGGGGTTGTAGCTGCCAATGATAGAGGAAGGAAGTACTTGAAGGTACGAATGCGAGAGGATTGTGCTCCGAGTCCGTAGTCAGTAAGAGGTATCCATCGTGACTCTCTGACGTTAAACTTGAGTGCTTGTTTGGGGCCAACCCTCCCATTTTATTTACTATATTGAGTCAGTGTCAATGTAGTAATTTTATTAGGTGTTGCTTGACTACAGTATACACTTCTTTTCAAAGTTTGGGGGGATACGTGTATACTTGTATCGTATGGCACCAATGTAGAATTGCTTCATTGTGTTGTGTGCTTGGATGATTAATTTTGTTTTTGATTTTTTAGTATTTTTGATTCATTTGATGATACTGAGATGTTGATTTTTTTATGTTGTCCAGGTGTGTGTCATTTAGTTGTGTTTGTTGCGTGTTAATCCTAGTGATTATGTGGTTAATTGTTGGTTCTCCATGATGATTGTTGGATATTTTTAAGCACTTGATTAAATTGAAAGTGTGATAATGTGGTGTTATGAAATGGATAATCCAGCTAGAGATGTGTACTTGGATGTTGGAATACTTAAGATTGTTGCATGTATTAAAATTGGTTCACTAACCTATGAAGGAGTGCTCGTTATTTCGTTAAACTATGTGAGAATTTGAGCTTCGATAGATCATGAAATTACACATGATTGGTTTTATTCTTGAGAGCATCGTTCACATGCATGTATTCTAGAACTTGACTCTTAATTTGTTTAAGACTAGATGATTGATTAGATGATGGGAAATGATTGTTCTTATTGAATCACGAGCCAAATATTTATCCTACCTTGAAATGTAATCCATAGTATCCCGTTTGAACCTGTAAGCCTTTTTCGTTGGAAATCTATGAAGATAGCCAATTAAATCCTTTAAAAGCCTTTAAATACCTATCCTAATAGAGAAATAAAGGAGACAGATTAGTGTAGTGTGAAAATAAAGTTGGGAAGATGAATGTGGAGAAAAGTGATTGAAGTGCAAAATAGTTTAATCTTGTGAAAGGGTTAGTGCCTGAAACTGGTACCCTGATAGGGTAGTGCCTGAAACTGGTACCCTATGTGAAAAGTAGAAAAATAAATTAAAAGAGGACGTTGATCTTTTATGATAAGGGAGGATTGAATTATGAAAAGAAGTGAATAGAGAAAAAAAGGTAAAAAAAGTAGATTGATTTGTAAAATATGTGTTAAAGAAGTATCTCTACTGTTGATTCTCTATTAGTGATCGAGTCACTTATCCTATATTCTCCTGCCCTTGTCCAAAAAGCCAACGTTACAACCCTAAGCAAGTCCTTTGTGATCCCATCGTTAAGTCTTTCGAGTTAGTGGAGAGTTTAGATAATTGTCAAGCTTATGGTTACGCATGCATGTGAATTGATTTGAGTGTATGTATATTAGCCATGAGAGTAAATAGCTCACACTTGAGCGATGAGTGCAAATACTATCTGTGAGAGTGGAAAATGAGCATTCTGAAATGGTAAGTGACTAATTTGACGTGCATGTTCAATTGAATAGTAATTTTGTCATTTGAGTATATTATCTTAGTTTGGATATATGTGATACCATATTTGTTGTAAAATTTCAACTCTCATTTCTCTCTTGTCTTGAATTCGTTGTTTGGGGACGAACAACATGGTAGTTTGGGGGATTGATGAGAGTGGAAATTTACATCTTTTCGGTCTCATAATACCTTGTTTTATTAGAATAAGGCCAAACATTTGTGTCGGATTGCGTAGCTTAGGTATTTTACATGATTATGGTGCTACTAATGGGTTTTTATTGAGTTTTGAAGGTTAAAATAGGGTAGAAATGAAGCAGGAACGAAAACAAGCAAGAAACGGGTCTGAAAAGACCCCACTCGAGTTATAACATGCAATCCACAAATTAGGGTTTTGTATCTTTTCTTATTCTTTACTTTTATGATTTCGATTATGAATTTGTCAGCCATGAGGGTTGTCTGTAACCTCATGGGCTAAATACTTTTACAGTTCTAAGGATTGAGGGTTAGATGTAGTTGATTGGGTAACCTAGACTAATCTTGTGAATTTATACTGTTGATAATCCTTATTTATTCGTTTTTATCCAAACTTTGTCATACTTTTGTAATGTCTTTATGCGTATTATTGATATTGACCGTGATGCTTGATTTGCCATGTTAGCTTGTGTGCATGTGTACTTGATTCTGTTTGATTGCTAGGGATTAGAGTAGTTTGCCCGTAAACACGCTAATCCTAAGAGCTAGTAAATAGGGTACTTGATTATTCTAGTGGAACAATGCAATTAGGAAATCAAGTAGGAAGTGAATAAGTTTGAATAGGAATTCCAGAGAATATATATTTTTGAATAGGAATTCCAAAGAATATATGTTAGCCGAATTGGCCATCCGGAGGTTTATAAAATTCTCCTTATTAGTATATAGAAAGGAGGATTAAAACTATTCATGCGTTATTTTGTAATGTTAATCCATTAAAGCAGTCTGAATGAACAATAGGATATCTAGGAAACCAAATCAATTGTATTAAACCTGATACCTTAGAGCTGTTATTCTTCTCTTGATCAATCTTGAATAATTCCTATTGCTTTTATTTATTATGTTATTTGTCATTTCAATTCTTTAGTTATTAATTCTAGTTGAATAGTAATTAATATTAAAATAAATAATAGATTGTCTCAGTGGGAACGATATTTTAACTGGGGTACTTGCCTCTACAATTAATATTCCTACACTTGAGAATTTAATTGGAGTGCGTAAAAACACCTAACAATAGGTATAAGTCGACAAGGACCAAATTTGAAGAGGTCAAGTGGACTAGGAAGTACTTGACATTAGATTGAGAGAGTGCACCTCAAGAAGAGAAGAAAGAGGAGTTGAAACCGCTACTAGAACTCTTGAAGTATGCCTACCTAGGTGACAATGAAAAATATCCATTAATTGTATCTTCTTCCCTTGATGATGATCAACTTGAGGAATTGTTAGATGTGTTTAGAAAGTATAAATCTATGATTGGTTGGTCTCTTGATGATTTAAAGGGTATTTGTCCTTCCTATTGCATGCATAGAATAAGATTGTTAGATGAGGCCAAGAGTAGCATTCAGAATCAGCGGAGGGTGAATCCCGTTATTCAAGAGGTGATTAGGAAGCAAATCCAAACGTGGCTAGATGCAGGAATAATTTTCCCTATTAGTGATAGTCCCTATGTGAGTCCATTGCATGTTGTTGCTAAGAAGGGGGGCATGACTATAGTGAAAGCCGAAGATGGTGAGACTTTAGCCACTAGGATTCCTACGGGATGGCTTGTGTGTACGGATTGCAGGAAACTGAATGAAAATACATGCAGATACCATTTTTCCCTTCCTTTCATGAATTAAATGCTTGATCGTCTTGCAGCGTATAAGTATTTTTGTTTCTTGGATGGGTACTTAGGTTATAATCAAAATCATGATTGCACCCGAGGACCAGGAAAGACTACTTTTATTTGCCCTTATGGAACTTTTACTTTTAGAAAAATGCCTTTTGGATTGTGTAATGCGCCTGCTACATTTCAGCGTTGCATGATGGCCATATTTGATGGGTTGATAGAAAATATCATGGAGGCTTTTATGGATGATTTTTCTGTATCTGGTTCCTCTTTTAATATTTGTTTATCTAACCTTGCTACTGTTTGGAAGAGATGCCAAGAAACTAATCTTGTCTTAAATTGGGAGAAGTGCCACTTCATGGAAAGAGATGGGGTTGTTCTTTGCCATCATATTTCGGCCAAGGGATTGCAGGTGGATAGAGCATAGGTGGTGGCAATTGAGAAGCTTCCACCACCAACGAATGAAAGGGGAGTGCGGTCCTTCCTTGGACACGCTGGTTTTTATAGAAGATTCATAAAAGACTTCTCCAAATACTCTAAGGCCTTATCTCATTTGCTTGAAAAGGATGTTCCTTTTGTTTTTTATGAAGAATGTCTAACTGCTTTTCAGGTTTTAAAGGAGGCGCTTATTATTGTACCTATCTTGATCACACCAGATTGGACTCAGCCGTTTGTACTTATGTGTGATGCAAGTGATTTAGCACTTGGAGTGATGCTTGGGCAGTTGAGGAAAAAGAAGTTCTGCGCCATTTACTATGCGAGTAAAACTTTTGATGCTGCACAAAAGAACTACACTATGACTGAAAAGGAGTTTTTAGTTGTGGTGTATGCATTCAACAATTTTCGATAGTATTTGGTTGGCATGAAGACGATAGTGTACCTGGATCATTCTACGATCCGGTACTTCATGGAGAAGAAGGAAACAAAGCCAAGGATCATTAGATGGATTCTTCTTCTACAGGAATTTGATATGGAGATCCAAGATAAGAAGGGTACAGAGAATGTTTTGGCGGATCACCAATCAAGGTTGGAGACAAGGGAGCACTGTGATGATTCTTTCGATTACATTGAAGAGATGTTCCCTGATGAGAAGATAATGGAAGTGCTTATTGAAGGGGCTAAAAGAGCATGTGTGGTGGCTGCTCAAGGAATGGATCCATGGTACGCGGATTATGTGAACTACATTGTCGTAGGTGAAATTCCTAGAGATCTCAACCGATATCAACTTACAAAATTCAAGAGGGATGTTGAGACATTTATATGGTATGATCCATTTGTCTACAAGATATGTACGGATTCCATTATCCATAGGTGTGTGCCCGAGATGGAGATGGAGGGTGTACTTGATTTTTGCCATGCGCAACCTAACGGGGGGCACTTCGGAGCTCAAAAGACTACAGCGAAGGTACTTCAATCTGCTCTTTATTGGCCGACCTTGTTTAAAGATTGTGAAACCTATGTGGCAACATGCGATAGATGTCAACGAATGGGGAACATAAGTCACAGAGATGAGATGCCACTGTAGCCGAGCATTCTTGTCGAGATCTTTGATGTATGGGGGATCGATTTTATGGGGTCTTTTCCCCCATCTAATGGATTTCCTTACATCCTTTTAGCTGTAGATTATGTTTCTAAGTGGGTGGAAGCCATTCCCACTCGCGTGAATGATGCAAGGACTATTTTATCTTTCTTGAAGAAACATATCTTTGCCCGCTAAGGAGTTCCTAGAGCACTAGTGAGTGATGGAGGTTCTCACTTTGTCAACAAGCTTCTTGAGATGGTGCTTAAGGATTATGGAGTGAAGAATAGGGTCACTACACCCTATCATCCTCAAGCGAATGGGGAAGCAGAAGTCTCTAATAGGCAAGTGAAGTAAATTTTGGAGAAGGTAGTTGGAACCAATAGGAAAGATTGGGCTATGAAGCTTGATGATGTTTTGTGGGTGTTCCGGACTGCTTACAAGACGGTGTTAGATATGTCACCGTATCAAATAGTCTATGAGAAGCCGTGTCACTTACCCGTAGAAATTCAGCATAAAGCTTTTTGGGCTTTGAGGAGTTTGAAATTGTCTTTGAAGGAGCAAATGAAGAAATGACATGATTCAAAGATCTCTTACAAGGAGTTCAAGAAAGGTGATGTGGTATTACTTTTTAACTCTTGTTTAAAGCTTTTCGCAGAGAAATTAAAATCAAAGTGGACGGGGCCATTCATTATCCATAGAGCCTGCAGAAGGGGAAGTTTTGAGCTTATGGACAAGAATGGGGACATTATCGCGGTGAATGGGCATCGATTGAAGCATTACAAGTCACCGGATAATGCTTACGTCGTCTTTGAGGATACCTTCTTTTTAAACATGAGCGCCTGTTGGGGGCTTTCCCTTCTTTTTATTGCTTTATTATTTCTTTTGTATGAGTAAGAAATTTTTACATTCGATATGCTTAATTATCGGCAATTACATCTCTTTGTAAACTTAGTTTCACTATAGTTTCTACTAAGTTTGGGGGGTATGATGTACTTACCTCATTGAAGCATTGAGACTATAATATTTTCTTTATAACGTTTGTTAGGGGAGTTGATTTTTGTGGCATATCAAAACTTTTATCGGTTGTGGTGTGTCAATTTTTTTGCAATTTACCTAATGTTCTGTGGTGTTTGGTGTTGTTTTTTAGTATTATATGTTGAGTTACTCATGAATGTCAAGTTTAAGATTGATTCTCGAGCTAGTTTTGATCTATTTTTGTACCTAATGTTCGTTTTTGAGCTTAAAGTCTGTAGGGGATGAAGAAAATTCAAGTTTGGAGCATCAGGGGTCTAGTTCGACTAGACATGTACGTCGAACATGAGAGCCATGGTCAAACTGAGGATCAGAGAGTTCGTTACAGGTTGATTCGACCAATCAGTGGATTGTTTGACCAGGAGTTTGACCAAAGGGACAAGTCAAACTGAGGATCAGAGAGTTGTACAGACGGGTTCGACCAAAATGTAATCGGTTCAACCAAACAACTTGGTCGAATTAAGGTCGAATTGCGAACCTGAAAGTTCTGAACAACCGAGTTTGACCACGACGAAATAGTTTGACCAAAGCACTTGGTCGAACGGTGGTCGAATTGCAATGATTGATTATCCAGTAGAGGAGTTCGACCATGGATTCGACCATGTCAATTCGATTTGACCACTTGGATTGGTCGAATCGAGCCCAGGTAAGTGAATTTTAATCCCATTTTCATTCTCATTCGAGCACTTCACACACCACCTCTACCGAATTCATCCCGAATTGGAAATCCTCTCCTCCAATCTTTGATTACACTCAATTTTGTCTTGATTAAACCACAATCCTCACACATTCCACTCAATTCATCGCGTTTTAGGAGTAATCTAGTTGAAAAACTAGGGTTCGTCGTGATTTTTGGATGAATTTCATACTTGTTCGTTCTAAGCCATGGCCGGTTCAAAAGATATGTTTTCTCAACCTTATTACCATAGGATTGAAGTTCTAATTATCGATTATGAGCGGGTATGTTGATTAAACTAAGTTTTCTATGGATTTATGGTGTTGTTTGAAGTTTTAGTGCATAATTTCGCAGGAATAGTTGTTGGGTTTGATGTTGGTTGATTGAATTGAATTGAACTATGTTATTATGTGAAGTTATGAGAAATGTGAGTAGTTTGGGATGAAGCATGTTAAATTATTGGAGGATTGATTGAGTTTGAGTAGTAATGCACACTTGTGGTTTGATGAATCGTTTGTTGATCCTATTGCTACTTGTTGATTGGAATGAGGATGAATGAGCATATGAATTGAATTGTTGGATCATTAGGATGAAACATGCTTGTTTGGTTTGATTATGCATTGAAAAACTTGAAGTCTTGAGTAGAGTTGAATGCGTTAGTTTGGTTTTCCTTCTTTGGTTGTTGGATTAAAGTATTATTTTCACAAAAAGGAAAGGAAGCCTAGCTTCGATCTAAGAAGAGACAAGATAGACCGTCTCATGTGGATGCAGTAACAAAGAAGGTAACAAGAGCGGTTGCCCATGAACTTCAAGATCCGAATGAATGATTGGGTTGAGATCAAGGAGAAATGGGTGGACATGTCGGATAAGATTGTTCGAACAAAGTATCAAGATGATGGAGCAATGATTACTATGAACATCTGAGACGATATCTTTTGGATGTTTGATCAAGTTGGTATTCGTCATTTCATGGAGCTGAAGAAGCCTACCTACTTCCATGTGACTGCGGAAGTACTATGCTCGATTACTGTGAAGAAAGGGTCGAGTAATCTTCCGTACGAGTGTTCATTTCAGCTTGGAGGTGAGTAGAGAACGTGGTCAGCTGAGGATTTGAATATCCTGTTTCAGATTCCTAGGGGGATTTCAAGAGCGCAGAATGGGTACTTTAATGCTAACAGATTTTGGAGAGAAATTTTTGGTGAGGATGTGGATTACAAGACTAGCAGTGCTCGAGCTTCGTTGATTCAGAATCTGGTGCTCCGATACATGGATCGAGTGTTGAGAAACACACTATTTACTCACTCGGAGGGATGCTATGTGTCGAGAGGAGAGTTATATATCCTCTGGTGTATGCTCAATGGAGTGAGGTTCAATATGGTATCATATCTCATTTATCAGCTTAACAGGTTCAGGTGTTCTCTATTTCAGAGAGTGAACATAGGAGGGTTGTTAACCTTGATAGCTGAGTACTATCATATGGACTTCTCTGGCATCTCACCTATCCTGGAGGACCCCGATTTGGTGATGAGCACTTGTTTGAAGGAAGGATTCGCCCATCTGAGGGATGGCAATTGGTTCTTCACGAGGGGGTCGATGCCCTTTACTTTCATGTTCCCTTATGACTTGGGTGTATTGACTACTATTCGAAATGAGGGGAACATGTTGATGAACACCCTCGAGCACACTGCTATCTCCATTACCTATTTGACGAAGTATGACTAGAGGATGGTAGCTCTGATGTATGCTGAGGGGATGATGGATGGGATGCAGAGGATTGTAGACGAGGGGCATTTTTAACCAAAGCAGCAGCAGGAGCTCGGAGAGGAGCATGTGGATCAGGAGATGGGAGATCCACCGCCGCATGAGAGGCCACCACGACCTATTCGAGCGGTGCCACAACAACAGTGGGCTGGTCCGGATGCCTATTTGTAGGAACAGTTTAGGTTGATACATGAGCAGTTCGCTACACTGAATGCGAACTAGCTAGAGATGAATAGGCAGCTGGAGTTGGCGAATGTGAATTACATATCACTAGATGGGAAGTACAATACGCTGCAGAATAATTATGTAGAGATAGATCAGAGATTGGAGAGGTTGTTCGCTCATGAGCGCATGATTGATAGGAATCTGAATGCTCTTCATAAAGATGTGGATCAACTGCGCAAGGAGATGAATGGTGATGAAGAGGGGGCAAGTGATGATGATGATGCTCCGTAGGAGTAGGATGCACCAGGTTTTTGGCTTTGCCTGTTTTATCTCATCTTCCTTCTCTTTTTCTCTTTACAGGATGGGTATTTATGGTGTGAGTTGCATGTACTTATATTGATGATTGGTTGTGGATTGAGAGATGATGATTGATACTTGTATGGATTGATTGCTATGAAGGGTTCTTGGTTAGTATGATGCATTCGTATTTTTCATGTGTTAATTCTATTGATTAGAAGCATATATGCTTGATAAATATGTGAATTTATTGTGAAATTGATCTTGATTAATTACTTGAGGATAACTTAGGAATCTATTTACCCATGTGAGGATTTGAGCCGATTAAATCATGCTAGTTCGTGATTTTATCCTGGAGAGAATCGTTCGTATGAGCGTATTCTAGAACTTGTCTTGGCGTCTTGTGTGAAACTTATGATTAATTAGGACATGATCTTAGGCTATTATTGTGTAGTTAAGTCACTTAGCCAAAATTTTACCTTACCTGTGAACAAATGTATCATTGCAAGCCTTTTGAGCCTTTAAAAGCTTTTTCTTTGGCAAGCCGTGATAAAAACCTTATTAAATCTTTACTTGAGCCTTATTGAATATCCTATTCATTAGTAGAGAGTTGAGGTGCGTAAGAGCTTGAAGAATGAAAAGGTAAAAGCTTGGTTGAGAATTGTGAAAAAGAAAGAAATATGGTTAAATCTTGTTTAGGGGTACTGCTTGAAACTGGTACCCCGACTGCTTAGAAGGGTAGTGCCCAAAATTGGTACCCTTGCTCATTGAAGAAAGATGATGTTGATGCTTGGAAAAAGAAGGAGAATTCAAACTATGAAGATTATGAGAAGAAGATGGAGAAACAAATGAAGATACATGGCGAAAAGCACAACTCCAAGGTAATTCTCTACTTGTGAATTAGTAGTCACTTTACCCAAATTCTCTTACCTTTACCAAAGAGCCAACATTACAACCCAAAAGCAAGTCCTTTGTGATCCTAGTAAGGAATTGATCATAAGTTGAGTTTTGAGACCCTTGCCAAGCTTATGGTTACGCGGAAGTATGGATTGAATATGAGCGTAAATACTAACCTACTAGAGTGTACATCTTTTACATTTGAGAGTGAGAGTAAATATTTATCTTGTGAGCTAGATGATTTTGTACTCCGAAAGGTATTATAATTGAGTGATGTTTTACATGAATGATGCATATGATGCTTGTAATACTAGTGTTCGATTGATAAATTGCATGTGTGAGTATGAATTGTGTTGGTGGTTGGTGAATTTTACACTACTCCTTGATTTTGATTACGTTGCCTCGGGACGAGCAACATGTAAGTTTGGGGGTTTGATGAGTGTGTAAATTCACTAGTTTTGAGCTCAGATTCGTGTACTTATGGTATAATTAATGATGATAATTCGATGTGAATTGCTATACTTGGTGGAAAGTCACGATTTGGGAGTTTATAAGGCTATTTGAGTTGATTTTTGATGAAAAACGAGTTGGAAGTGATTGGATCCAGAAAGAGAAAGAAGCAGGGGTAGATTTGACCATGTTGGGTCAGATTCGACCAAGAGGAATGGAGTTCGACCGGCACCTCTGGTCAAATTGAGCATGGAAAAGTCGAGTTCGACAAAACCACTTGGTCGAACCGTGGTCGAACTCGAAGCCTAAACAGAAGCCTAATCATGTTTAAACAACTAGTGAAAAAGAAACTGACCTTGTTCACAGCTAGATGAAATTTGTTTTCCTTCGCCATATGTTTTGTCAGGAATCTCCTACCGTATACAAAATCTTGTAATTCAAGTGAAACTTGCTTAAAACGTTAAGGCAAATTATGAAGAATATATTGAGCTATGTTTCCCCTTCAATTTTAATTCCAAGTATTTCCAATTCATTCAACAAGTAAACCATGATCTCTTGCCTTTCTTACTTTCTCTTGTATCAGAAGAGTCGCACGAGACCATCATATTTATATAAACTTCTCACCTCTTCACTAGAGACTTTCATAGGTACTAGAGGGCATATCTAGTGAGAACACATTTTTATTTTCTTAAGCAGTAAGAATTAAAACCATGATTCTTTTCAACTATTTATTTTGGACCAATAAGTATGTTTTCTTTCAGTTAACAATAAGCGAAACAAACTATTTGAAAATTCAGAAAATCAACTAAATAAATACTACGATCAAACTCTTCGAATTTAAATTTTATATTGATTTCCTCCATAAACAATATAAAATAAACTAACCGACATCTCAAATCACCGTGAATTTGCATGCCACGTTAGTGTGGATGTATACAAACCCTAACCTTCACAAGAGAAGGTTTTATCCATTAATTCCATATGTCATAATTTACCTTATGACTCAATGATTAATAGTCGGTTGTCCTTTAGCCATGCAATTTGATAGCAGTGACTCCGTTGGGGAGGATACATATTAATTGCACCTAAGTGTATACCATTATTTGATACTAAGTACGTTACCTAAGCTTGTGTGCCTTACAGTTGGAGAAGTCCACACGCGCTCAAATAATTTCCTATAACAATCAATTACTTATTTATACCAGTGATCCGCAAATAATACTCATCCGTTGAGGAGGAAAGCACTATAACCGACTCATAAGCTTACTTGCATCACATTACAAAAATGAAGCTAGTTGTGCCGGAGCTACTCGGTGGTTGTGCCGACCAACAACGACGCTCGAGCCCTTCTATCTCTTCTAGCCGTGTCGTTGTCCCTGATGACAATCGTACACCCGTCGTCAGGTCCTCGCCGGTGCGGATTGTGCTGGCCATGCCAGCCAATCGTGCCGACACCCCTGCAGATTGTTTCGCCAATCTCCAACAGGTCGTGCCACCTCTATTTGATCAGTATTGCCGCCTTTTGAAACTTGCAGCAAAAATAAAATGAACGAGCCACTCCGACAACTGTCGGCTATGGCTTTTGGTCGCGCCACCTCTTCTCCAGCAATCGTAACCCATCCTCTGTGACAGACCACCACGCCATGCCGCAGCCTATCTTTCATCTTGCGCAACATGACAGGTAGACACGACCTTAAGAATGCACTGACCCACACAGAATTCACTGCCGACTCGACCAAAAAATAGGTAACCCATTCGGAACCTGTGCAGACCCAACCAGATGTCGTGAGGACCCGATCGTGATCACTGCTGACTCGATCATAAAATCATTAGACTCGATCAGTACCTTGCTTGGTCTCCACCTCGTCTGCTCAGCCTTGAAACTCTGACGAACCTGTGAATAACATGCATCCGTCTGCTGTGTTCTCACTGAACAGGCCTTCTGGAAACGTCTGGGCCAGGGCCAACACATGCAGTCGCTGAACCAGTCGCCGACATCGCAAGTTTGGAAGTCGACCTGCGAGTGGCAGCAGCAACACACGCCCACCATGATCCGCCCAGTGACTTTTTGAACCTATCCACTGTACAGCCTACGTGTCGAGCCACCACCACCCTCCTGGCTTGCCTTCTATCGTCGCAGATAGGAGTCGCCACTTCAGCCATCAAAAGTTGTCGATGCAGCGCCGTGTAATCTCCGATCAGCAGCAACATGGTTTAATCGGGTCAGGTGACCCACTGCACGTCTCCCATCTTTCACCATCCATGAACGCTTATTATGCCATCACCAGCCCCGCTGTGTCCGCCGGCCATGGTGTAACTGAGGGTGAACGTGCGTGTGGTGTACAATTAGAGTTTTGCAGCCATGAATTAAAACCTAGGGTTTATACAGATTGCTCAAAATATCAAAACCCTAACTATCATGCGATCATTATTCAAGAATAATTCACATAATTCACCTTAAACCCTAGCCTAATGTGTCACGTTTAGTCTTAGAACCTACACTCTTATACCAATTGATGGCATTTGGATATTTTGGTTAACGTGAACTGTTAGGATTCCATGCGTTTCTAAATCAGCGGAAGCAAGAAATCATATAAACGTATTACCTTTCACCTGGGTATGTTGAAACTCATCCGTTGGGGAGGAAGGCACTAAAAATGACTCATAAGTTTACTTGCATCACTTAATAAATCAATAATGGAGGCCACGGGATCATGACCAATCCCTCTCCCACTTAGTTATTTAACAAGAGGGTTTTTCGCATGCATACAATATCACATATATAATTATGCAAATAAATATGCTATTATTATGGCAAATAAGGCAGTAAGTCAAATAACACATGCATCCAATCTATATATATAATAATAATTGATAAATAAAGCAACTATAGCAATTATATATAAGGAAAGAAAATACTTGTCAAATATAGAATTGACTAGGTCAACTCTCTAAGCAAATAAACAAAAGGCTTGCACAACAAGAAGGTATATCTTGTACCCCAATAAAACAAACTCGCACACAGACCCACAGCATAATGACTCATAAGTTTACTTGCATCACTTAATAAATCAATAATGGAGGCCGCGGGATCATGACCAATCCCTCTCCCACTTAGTTATTTAACAAGAGGGTTTTTCGCATGCATACAATATCACAGATATAATTATGCAAATAAATATGCTATTATTATGGCAAATAAGGCAGTAAGTCAAATAACGCATGCATCCAATCTAAATATATAATAATAATTGATAAATAAAGCAACTATAGCAATTATATATAAGGAAAGAAAATACTTGTCAAATATAGAATTGACTAGGTCAACTCTCTATGCAAATAAACAAAAGGCTTGCACAACAAGAAGGTATACCTTGTACCCCAAGAAAACCAACTCGCACACAGACCCACAGCAAAATGACTCATAAGTTTACTTGCATCACTTAATAAATCAATAATGGAGGCCACGGGATCATGACCAATCCCTCTCCCACTTAGTTATTTAACAAGAGGGTTTTTCACATGCATACAATATCACAGATATAATTATGCAAATAAATATGCTATTATTATGGCAAATAAGGCAGTAAGTCAAATAACACATGCATCCAATCTATATATATAATAATAATTGATAAATAAAGCAACTATAGCAATTATATATAAGGAAAGAAAATACCTGTCAAATATAGAATTGACTAGGTCAACTCTCTAAGCAAATAAACAAAAGGCTTGCACAACAAGAAGGTATATCTTGTACCTCAAGAAAACCAACTCGCACACAGACCCACAGCATAATGACTCATAAGTTTACTTGCATCACTTAATAAATCAATAATGGAGGCCGCGGGATCATGAACAATCCCTCTCCCACTTAGTTATTTAACAAGAGGGTTTTTTGCATGCATACAATATCACAGATATAATTATGCAAATAAATATACTGTTATTATGGCAAATAAGGCAGTAAGTCAAATAACACATGCATCCAATCTAAATATATAATAATAATTGATAAATAAAGCAACTATAGCAATTATATATAAGGAAAGAAAATACTTGTCAAATATAGAATTGACTAGGTCAACTCTCTAAGCAAATAAACAAAAGGCTTGCACAACAAGAAGGTATATCTTGTACCCCAAGAAAACCAACTCGCACACAGACCCACAGCAAAACTGTCGCTCCCCACGTGTAAACGCGCATTGGAAATTCTGAACTTCTGCTGGACACAATACTATTATCAGAAACACGAAGCTGGTCGTGCCGGAGCTACTCGGTGGTTGTGCCGACCAGCAACGACGCTCGAGCCCTTCTATCCCTTCTAGCCGTGTCATTGTCTCTGCTGACAATCGTACACCCATCGTCAGGTTCTCGCCGGTGCGGATCGTGCCGGCCATGCCAGCCAATCGTGCCGACATCCCTACAGATCATGCTGCCAATCTCCAACAGGTCGTGCCACCTCTATTTGATTAGTATTGCCGACTTTCGAAACTTGCAGCAAAAATAAAATAAACGAGCCACTCCGACAACTGTCGGCTATGGATTCCGATCGCGCCACCTCTTCTCCAGCAATCGTATCCAATCTCCAATAGGTCGTACAGCCTACGCGTCGAGCCACCACCACCCTCTTGGCTTGCTTTCTATCGTCGCAGATAGGAGTCGCCACTTCAGCCATCAAAAGTTGTCGATGCAGCTCCGTGTAATCTCCGATCAGCAGCAACATGGTTTAATCGGGTTAGGCGACCCGCTGCACGTCTCCCATCTTTCACCATCCACGAACGCTTATTATGCCATCACCAGCCCCGCTGTGTCCGCCGGCCATGGAGTAACCGAGGGTGAACGTGCGTGTGGTGTACAATTAGAGTTTTGTAGCCATGAATTAAAACCTAGGGTTTATACAGATTGCTCAAAATATCAAAACCCTAACTATCATGCGATCATTATTCAAGAATAATTCACATAATTCACCTTAAACCCTAGCCTAATGTGTCACGTTTAGCCTTAGAACCTACGCTCTTATACCAATTGATGGCATTTGGATATTTTGGTTAATGTGAACTGTTAGGGTTCCATGTGTTTCTAAATCAGCGGAAGCAAGAAATCATAGAAACGTATTACCTTTCACCAGGGTATGTTGAAGAAGAAAGATTCTCGCCGGTAGCCTGCGCAGCCTCACCGTTTTAGCCATAACTCTCTCATTCGATATCAGATCGGAGCGATCTATATGCTAAAATGATCTTCTCTTCAGTGGCTTTCTAAAAATATATCACATGCTCAGTTTGGACATCCACAAGATTTTATAAAAATCATGCAAGTTGACAAATAGAAATAGCAAATGACCTTCCGGTCTTCTGTTGTTTCCTAAGCCATGTCTTAACGTTATGTGGGCAACGATCTATAAGACGATCTCACTCTACAACCCTAATCTGCCTTTCATGTGTTTAGGCATGATTTACTTGATTTCTGGATTGATGAGATTGGCTATTATATAGGCTACAATAGGGACCAGGAGGAGAAATCAGGGTTTAGGCCTCCATTGGGCTTAAACATCCAAGTTTAGCCCAAAACTTATACTTAAGTCCAATAATAATAAATCTGTCCAATAGACAAATATTATTGCACTGCCACCCTAATCCCAAATTATGTTTATAGGCTCCTCTTATTATGAGCTCGTTATTCTCCCCATATTTAAGATTCAATGTCCATTAATTAATTAAGTTATTGACAACTCTATTAATTAATATATTTACCGAGAGTAGTACCACACAATCTTATTATCATGCCAGAATAAATTCACATGCCAGGTTTACATGATAATCATTATGACCTCCTCAAGTGGACATCATCAACCAATTCGTTAGGACACGAATTCATTCTACAATCAATAGTACACCATAGAGACAATATCATCTTCCAACTCACCAAGCATATTGATTTATCTTTTAAATCTCACCCATTGATGAATCAAAGAAATAAATATTACCTTACGTGTTGAGGTTATTGTATAGGGATTAAGAGTACGAACATCTATAATAACAGAGATCAAGTTCTATTATATAGTCAGTATAAACCGAACAATCTCAACGGTGGTACTATTCAATACACAAAATGCACTAGTGCAATTTTATAGTCAAGACAGACTAATGCCAAATCACACTACAACCATACCAATAGATAGTCCCCGTTTATCTCAGTTGTGAACATCTATTTATACTTTATAAGGAGCCGATAATATGATCTTCCGTGTGACGCTGCACACCACATTATCTACAATATAAAGTAAATGGACTTTTGCAAGAATAAATCATTGTAAACATTTGATCACATGATTCTCATTTCAAATATTGTCAAAACATTATTTATACAAAAAGCTAGACTTTTAGTATACAATCCAACACAATTGAAGGGATAGGATAGTTGATGGGTGTTTTCTCAACACACAATTTTAATCCCCAAGTATGAAGGATATCAATTGTAGTTTCGAAGGTGACCAAGTTAAATATCGAATCCACGGGACGGGTAAATATCAATTTAATTACGTTCTAGTAGATTATGACTATTTTGGAAATATAATAATTGGTTTGTAAACTAACAATTAAAATAGCAAATAAATAACAAGAACAAGAGAAGAGTTGTTGTGATCAAGTAAGATGATAGGTAGTTCGTCAGGCCTTCCAGTTTCATTCGTTAATTCATACTTTCGTGTGTCAATATCTGACTCTGTCTTGTGGTTTATGGACGCATCACTAGACCATACAAATTCACTCTATAGACACAAGTAAATATGCGTATAACACGTGTGAATATCCTCG
Source organism: Pogostemon cablin (assembly GCA_023678885.1). Classification (NCBI taxonomy): domain Eukaryota; kingdom Viridiplantae; phylum Streptophyta; class Magnoliopsida; order Lamiales; family Lamiaceae; genus Pogostemon; species Pogostemon cablin. The sequence continues at coordinate 23,957,996 of CM042955.1, forward strand.
GAGCAAGACGTATACTTTACCTCCCTTTCTAGGTACTATCATAATCAATTATTTCCCGTGCACTTAGTACTCTAACCCAATTTGATCTCCCTTTTTGGGTACTATGAAGTTATACTCTTTATCATACTTGTTAACCCGAATTCAATTCAATTAACAAATATTCATATAAGACGGTTCTAATAAAACCTCGGAATCCCTTCACTTAGAATTATAACTATAAACCCTGCTCATTAGTGAACGCACTCAATCAATAACCATGTTACGCATTCAGACTCTACACAACGATTATCGATGCACAAAACAACTATGAGTATGGATTAAAAACGCACAATCTTATATAAACTAAACCACAATAGTGTTGTACGGAGTATACACACGAAATACAAATTAACTCATGAAACCTTCATAACCCTAGAACTACAGAAGTGGCTCTAGCCCATGATTGATCTAGGAACAATCATGGTTAGATGGACCGATCTTACTTGAACCTCCAGCGAAATTCTGTCACAGCCCCTCCGGATGGTGATTGGTGATGTTGGTGATTGGTGATCTTTGTGATCTTCGTGATGATTTTCTTGACTGCATGAGCCTCCTTTTATACTTTTAATCACGTCTCTAGGGCTTGGAATGGGCTTTTCAAGTGATCCCACGCATTTTGGTCTCGAAAATCCAGATAAGGTAAGTTTTCGCGTTTTGGTTCTACCTCGTCAAACAGGTCGAACCACTAGCCACAGGTCGAACCACAGGTCGAACCCTGCTACTGGACACATTTTGCACTTGGTTCGACCTCTTGTACAGGTCGAACCACTCCCTCACAGGTCGAACCTCAGGTCGAACCACGCTACTGGACAATTTCCACTCCTGGTTCGACAAACTGTCAGGTCGAACCCCAACGTCGTGGTCGAATCACACTTCTTGCGAACTGGTTCGACCATGGTTCGACCTGATGAACAGGTCGAACCCCTTGAGTCGTGGTCGAACCTATCTCCTGCACTCTTCCAACGCTGGTTCGACCTGTTGGAGAGGTCGAACCCTCCTCCAACAAGTCGAACCCACCTCTCTCCTTTGTGGTTCGCGTGGTCTCGACTTCGTCTCTTCAATTCTTGGCACTTCCACTCTGATTTTGCTATGAAAACCACTTAAATAGCTCCACTAACACCTGATTCATGCTAATTCACAATATATATAGGTTTTCCACCTATTTCCACATCAAAACTCTCCAAAACTAGCACAAAACATGATACCAAACTTGTGAATTTACACTCTCATCAAACCCCCAAACTTACATGTTGCTCGTTCCGAGGCAACCAAATCAAACCACAGGATTCGTGTATAATTCACCAAGATCAAGTACAACACATATCACACATGCAACTTCATTAAATCAAACAAGTATTAATTGCTTCATATATATCACTCATGCAAAACCAATCCAATCACACACCATTCGGAGTACTAAGTAATCTAGCTCACAAGATAAGTATTTACTCTCTTTCACTCAAGTGCGTGAGGCACTATATCGGCTAATATAAACACTCATATCAATCCATATTCACGCGTAACCATAAGCTTGGCAAAGGTCTCAAAAATCAACTTATAATCAACTCTTCACTAGGATCACAAAGGACTTGTTTTTGGGTTGTAATGTTGGCTCTTTGGAAAAAAGTAGGAAAATTTAGGTAAAGTGACTTAAGACACTAGTAGAGAGTTACCTTGGAGGTTCTCGATTTCTTCTTCTTGCTGCAATATCTCCTCCAACTTCTTCTCTTCTTTTCATGGATTTTCCTTCTTTTTCGTGCAACAACATCATCTCTTTAGACAATTCGGGTACCGGTTTTAGGCACCACCCTTCTTCTCATGTATAGACCATCAGCTGCTAAGCTTCATGCACCATGTATAAAAACCATCGGGGTACCAGTTTCGGGCACTACCCCTAAACAAGATTTAACCATATTCTTTTCATCCAACCATATTCTATCTTCCTTTTTCTTCTTTCAACACTTACTCACCTCAACTCTCTCTACCAATGAATAGGTTAATCAAGCTCAAGTAAAGGTTTATAAGGTTATTTACTTTAGCTACCAAAGAAAAGGCTTTAACGGCTCAACAGGGAATCCAAAGGTTAATAAGATCATTAGGAAGGATAAAATTTGGCTAAGTAGCTTAATCACAAAATAACGGCCTAAGATCATGTCCTAGCAATTTATCAATCATAAGTCTCACACAAGACTCCAAGCCAAGTTCTAGAATACGTTCATATGAATGATCCTCTCAAGAATAAAACAATCATGATCAAGCATGATTATCAAGGCTCAAATCCTCACATAGGTAAATAGAATCCTATGTACTCCTCGTAGCACATAATTAAGATCAATTCAACAAGAACTCCACATACTTATCAAATTAAACATGCTCTCTTTAATAGAAATTAACACATGAACATATGAATGCACATAAACATTAAGCTTATACCCAATCAATCATACAAGCTTCTATCCATTGCCCAACTCATTCATCATAGAAGGATGAGATTAAGAACACACATTCCTGGCTTGGTTCGACCTTGATTCGGTATGTGGAAGAGGTCGAATCAACTTTATCGTAGTCGAATCATCATTCTGAACACCTTCTCCTTCGGTTCGACTTGGGTTCGACCTGCTGACCAGGTCGAACCATTCTTGTTTTGATCGAACCACCCTACTGTAAGTTTCATATCACCGGTTCGACCTAGGTTCGACCTGTTGAACAGGTCGAACCAAGAACGTCGTGGTCGAATCGCACTTCTAGAATTCTGCTATCACTGGTTCGACCTTGGTTCGACCTGTTGATCTGGTCGAACCATTTCGCATGAGGTCGAACCACCTCTCTGGACAACTTTTGCACCACAGTTCGACTTTCTCAGCTAGGTTCGACCTCCTGGCACTGGTCGAACCTACCCTGGCTTTGGTCGAACCACCCTTCTAAGCTTCAAAACTGAGTGATCTTCAATCCCTACACACTTCAAACTTCAATACGAATCATTAGGTACCAACTAGAGCACAACTTCATCAAAAATTGTTCCACAAAATATTATTCATGAGTAACTCCGTAAAAGAAAACACAACCAAAACTCACTAAGCATTAGGCAAGTTGTAAAAAATCATCACATTAAAATCGATTAAAATTTTAAATATAGCGCAAAAACCAACTCCCCTAACAAACATCACAAAGAAAAGATTATACTATCGGTGCTTATCAAGGTAAGTACATCACACCCCCCCAAACTTAGTAGAAACTAAAGTTGAAACTAAGTTTGCAATGAGATGTAATTGCCGATAAGTAAGCACGTCAAATATAAAAATTTCTTACTCACACGAATGAAATAAAACAATAAAACGGGAGGGAAAACCCCCAACAGGCGCTCATGTTTAACGTCGTAGAGTCATGATGGAATACCACTCAGAAGACTACTTGATCAGAGGATGATCATGTCGCATCCTCACCTTCCAATACTTTCTCCCCCTCTTATCATCCCCACTTACCACCTTACCATTCTTATGCACCATACGATCAGTAGAATCTCCTTTCTCAAACTTTCTCTTCTCATTCCTGTCAATCTTCCACTCAATTTTGGAATAACTCCTATCTCCATCAAGATCAAAGTCAGGATAAGAACGAGAACAAGGACTTTCAAATTTGTTGGTATCCGGTGGTAAGTTAGGAGGCTTTAAGTAGGCATCATCTTCTCTTCCTTTGTCTACAGTCAGCACGGTACCTTTCTCGCTCACAAAAATATGATCATTAGAATTACCTTCATCCCATGGCCGTGTAGACTCCTCCGGGTCTATCTTCCTTTTGAATTTCAAATCACCTGATGGATCTTTTTCATTGTCACCAAGATAAGCATACGTCAAGTGTTCCGGTAATGGTTTCAACTCCTCTTTCTTTTCTTCCATCGGAGTGCTCTCTCTCTCCAACGACAAGTACTTCATAGACCCTTTCGCTTCTTCAGCCTTAGCTTTCTCCAATGCATACCTAGCATCACCCAAAGCAAATAAGTTCTCAAGATAATGAATACAATCCTCATTAGAAATTCCGTCAAGCTCCGTAGTGGAATAAGTTGGAGACTCCATCAAACATGTCTCAAGAGGATCATTAGACAGGATCAGAGACATATCCTCCTTCACAATCTCCTCCACCACGTCAATACTATGACACTGCGACTCCATGGGCATCTTCATTGCTTTGTCCAAGTTGAAAAGAACTTCTTCTTTGTCCATCCGCAATCTAAGCTCTCATTTTTGAACATCAATCATAGCTCCAGCAGTAGTAAGAAAAGGTCTCCCCAAGATTAAAGGGATATTATCCTTGTCTTCTTCCATCTCTAGCACAAGAAAGTCCACAGGAAAGACTAGCTTTTCCGCTTTGACGAGAACGTCTTCAGTTATACCTTTTGGAAACGTCATCGACCTGTCCGCCAATTGGAGAACCACTGTTATAGGGGTCAACTCCCCCAAACCAAGCCTCTAAAAGATGGACAACAGCATCAAATTGATGCTTGCCCCTATATCGCACAAAGCTCGCCGTGCCGGCCCCATTCCTATATCACATAGAATAGTGAAGCTCCCCGGATCCTTCATCTTTTGCAGCAGCTTCCTTTGAATGATTGAGCTGCAATTCTCAGATAAATTCACCATTTCAATTCCGATTAAGCTCCACTTCTTCAACAATATGTCTTTAAAAAATCGGGCATAGTACGACATCTCCATGATTGCCTCTGAGAAAGGAATGCTCAAGCCTATCTTGTTCATTATCTCTGAAAACTTCTTGAACTTCTCTTCCAATCCTTCTTCACAAACCTGTAAGAAAACGGCGGAGGTATCTTTGTTTTGGGAATCCCCCATTCATCATGATCAACCTTCTTCGCTTTCTCCTTTTCGGCTCTCAATCGCTTGGCTCTCTCCCACTTTCTCTCAGCTATTATCTTTGTACTTTGCTCATTTCGAACCACTGGAGTAGCGTCAACATCATCGAGAGTGTTTGGAGTAGCAACAGGCAATTTCTGGAGGGGTTCGACCTGTGGAACAGGTCGAACTAGGCACGTAATGGTCGAACCTACCTTCTGGACAACGACTCTCTTTTTGAATTTGAGGTTCGACCTAGGTTTGACCTGTTGAGTAGGTCGAACCACGGGCACCTAGGTCGAACTGGCTTATTGTACTTCTTCCGCCATCCGGTTCGACCAAGGTTCAACCTATTGGATAGGTCGAACCATGTCCATCGTGGTCGAACCATTGCTGTGACAAAACAGAGTGCTCCAAGTTGTGCGGTTCGACCTGGGTTCGACCAATTGGATAGGTCGAACCATGGTTGATTTGGTCAAAATAGTGTTCTGGAAAAATAGAGTGCTCCGAGTTGTCAGGTTCGACCATGGTTTGACCTGTTGGATAGGTCGAACCATCTGCAGTTTGGTCGAAACGATGCTGCAATGCCTCCTGATCGTGTCCAGTGTTTTGGTTCGGCCTCCCATATATGGTTTGACCTTCAATGTTGGTTGAACCATGGTCAAACCTGGCCCTAGACATGTCCAAATCTGATTCAGGCCTCATAGGTCCATCGTACTGCATTCCCGACCTCAATGTGATGGCGTTGCAGGACCTTGGATTCTCAATACTTTGAGACGAGAACTTTCCTTTCTCAATAGTTTGAGTAAGCTTGTTAACACTTCCTGCCATCTCTCCCATCAGCAATGTAAGGTCTTTCACCTGCTTAGATATAACCTCATGGTTTGCATCGATTTTCTTTTCAAGTTTGGCCTCAAGGCGGTTCACTCTTTCATCATTCTTGGCCATATACCTATTCACAGTATCCTCAAAACTTGGTTTCCCTTCTTCCACCTTAGCACCCGGATCAACACCCATCGGAGGTTGAATCGCATTATTCGGATTGATCTATGAGAACTCCGGCCTCCTAGGCTGTTGATAACCACCCGGGGGACCACGATTATTAAAGTTTCCTCGATAGTTCCCTTGGTAGTTCCGGTTTCCTTGATCTGGATATCTAGCCCCTTGAATACTTTGACCCATGGCATAGTGTGCCTCTTCCAACTCCTCTTGGATTGGTCCATCATTCTTCAACTCCTGCTGCTTGATCGGTCGCTCTGAGATAATACGCTGATTTGCTTTTGTTGGGATTCAAGTAGCTTGTTGATATTGGACAAGCTAGAGACGATCTCATCCTCTCTACTTGTTTTCACCATTGCTTGTTCAACCTGAGCTACCTTCCCAAGGACATAAGTACCTCTAACTCTATCAGTTGGCCAATCCATCGAATTCATCAAAATATCTTCAAACAACTTCTCGGCCTCTACGGATGACTTTGTAAGCAATGCTCCATTAGAAGAAGCATCCAATAACACTCGTGAATCACAGTCCAATCCATTGTAGAATATACTGATATATTGAGCTTTAGATAGCCCATGTTGAGGACACTTCCTAAGCATGTCCTTGAATCTATCCCATGCTTCATGAAATTTCTCACCTCCACCGATAGCAAATTGGTTAATGTCTTGCTTTATCTTAAACACCTTTGAAGGTGGCATGTACCTCTCCAAGAACCTTAACTTCAGTGGCTCCCAAGTGGTGCACTCAGCTGCGTTGATAGTGTCTTACCAATCTTTCGCCTTTTCAGTAAGCGAGAATTTGAACAAGAGGATCTTCCTAGCATCTTCATGTTCTCCTGCGTCTTTTTGAGTACTTGCATAGCCCAAGAACTTGTTCAGATGCTGCTGCGGATCCTCGAAAGACCCTCCTGAAAAGGAGTTCCTTTCTATCATGCTAATAAGAGTGGGATGAAGATCGAAAGCTGCATTAGTTTCTCTCGCTCCTAGAAGCCCAAAATTTCCAGCCCCATTATTTTTGAAAACCTCTCGGATGGTTAGATTATCCGGATTCGCTGCCATGTTGATTGTCTCTACTCCTGAATTAACTTCAGTTGTAGCTTCAATCGTCTGCGAAATCTGCTCGTCAACTTCAACTCCAAAATTCAAAGCTTTAGTTGGATCAATAGTCTTTGCCTTGCTCTTCTTCTTCTTCTTCTTCTTCTTTCTTGACGATGCTCCGATCTCAGGATTATAGGGTTCAAGTTCACCTTTCTTTGATCTCGTGAGCATACACCTAAAAAGAACTAGAATTAAAACAGCAAAACAAGATAAATAGCCCTAATAAACTAGAAATAACAAAAAGATATTTTACGCCGTCCCCGACAATGGCGCCAAAAACTTGATGGGTGTTTTCTCAACACATAATTTTAATCCCCAAGTATGAAGGATATCAATTGTAGTTTCGAAGGTGACCAAGTTAAATATCGAATCCACGGGATGGGTAAATATCATTTTAATTACGTTCTAGTAGATTATGACTATTTTGGAAATATAATAATTGGTTTGTAAACTAAGTAACAATTAAAATAGCAAATAAGTAACAAGAACAAGAGAAGAGTTGTTGTGATCAAGTAAGATGATAGGTAGTTCGTCAGGCCATCCAGTTTCAATCGTTAATTCATACTTTTGTGTGTCAATGTCCGACTCTGGCTTGTGGTTTATGGACGCATCACTAGACCGAACAAATTCACTCTATAGACATAAGTAAATATGCGTATAACACGTGTGAATATCCTCGGAGCAAGACATATACTTTACCTCCCTTTCTAGGTACTATCATAATCAATTATTTCCCGTGCACTTAGTACTCTAACCCGATTTGATCTCCCTTTTTAGGTACTATGAAGTTATACTCTTTATCCTACTTGTTAACCCGAATTCAATTCAATTAATAAATATTCATATAAGACGGTTCTAATAAAACCTCGGAATCCCTTCACTTAGAATTATAACTATAAACCCTGCTCATTAGTGAACACACTCAATCAATAACCATGTTATGCATTCAGACTCTACACAACGATTATTGATGCACAAAACAACTATGAGTATGGATTAAAAATGCACAATCTTATATAAACTAAACCACAAGTAGTGTTGTACGGAGTATACACAAGAAATACAAATCAACTCATGAAACCTTCATAACCCTAGAACTACCGAAGTGGCTCTAGCCCATGATTGATCTAGGAACAATCATGGTTAGATGGACCGATCTTACTTGAACTTCCAGCGGAACTCTGTCACAGCCCCTCCGGATGGTGATTGGTGATGTTGGTGATTGGTGATCTTCGTGATGATTTCCTTGACTGCATGAGCCTCCTTTTATACTTGTAATCACGTCTCTAGGGCTTGGAATGGGCTTTTCAAGTGATCCCACATGTTTTGGCCTCGAAAATCTGGATAAGGTAAGTTTCCGCATTTTGGTTCGACCTCGTCAAGTAGGTCAAACCACTTGCCACAGGTCGAACCACAGGTCGAACCTTGCTACTGGACACATTCTGCACTTGGTTCGACCTCTTGTACAGGTCGAACCACTCCCTCACAGGTCGAACCTCAGGTCGAACCACGCTACTAGACAATTTCCGCTCCTGGTTCGACCAACTGTCAGGTCGAACCCCAACATCGTGGTCGAATCACACTTCTCGCGAACTGGTTTGACCATGGTTCGACCTGATGAACAGGTCGAACCCCTTGAGTCATAGTTTAACCTACCTCCTGCACTCTTCCAACGCTGGTTCGACCTTCTGGAGAGGTGGAACCCTCCTCCAACAAGTCGAAACCATTTCTCTCCTTGGCGGTTCGTGTGGTCTTGACTTTGTCTCTTTGATTCTTGGCACTTCCACTCCGATTTTGCTATGAAAACCACTTAAATAGCTCCACTAACACCTGATTCATGCTAATTCACAATATATATAGGTTTTTCACCTATTTCCACATAAAAAATCTCCAAAACTAGCACAAAACATGATACCAAACTTGTGAATTTACACACTCATCAATATTTGTCCTTGGGGCATGCCTTGTTTAAATCTGTAAAGTCTATAAAGAGTCGCCATGATCCTTCCATTTTCTTTACCATCACCGGATTTTGTACTCTAATTAGATAATTGCATTCGCTAATCCTCCCGCTTGCCAACAGTCTGTGAACCTCCGATTCCATGGCCGCGTTCTTTTCTGGGCTGAACTTTCTTTTCTTTTGGTGAAAAGGAGAATGGCGGAATCAATATTCAGTCTGTGACAAGCGTGGTTGGGATGAACTCCTGGTGTTTCATTTGGGTTCCAGGCAAAGACGTCTAAGTTTCCCTTCAGCAGTTGAATCAGTTTTGCCTTGAACTCTCCTTCCCATTCCATTCCATTTTTCACCTTGATCGGCATTCTCTGGATGTAGTTGGATCACTTCGGTCTTGCCAGCCGCTGAAGCTCCTTCATGTTTCTTCAATCTTGGATCCTCATTGGGCGTAATAAGTTTGACCGATGATTTAAAAATGTCTTTTCCTTGTTGCTCAACTATTTGTGCCCTCGGGGCTATTATGTTGGGCTCGGCCCTCTCATTTTTGTTGATCTCCATGATCACCTCCAGGTCATGGTTTCCATCGATCTCCCTAATCTTCTCATGTTCTTGATTTTTCTCAACTTCTTCGATCACCTCTGGTTCTTCCCTTTCCATTCCTACAAGTACTCCATCCTCTTCTCCGGCCTTCCCCATCATATCTTCAAAGGCTAATATCTCATACTCTATATCTTGGTAACTCAAACCTTCTACTTATTCCACAAAAGAGCATTTTATTGCTCTGCGTTGGTTTCCAATCACCGTTGCCGCCCTTCCACCTGCTGTGATGAACTTCAAACATTAGTGTAGGGTCAACGGGATAGCTCTAAACGCATGAATTAACGGATGTCCCAAGATACAATTATATGTGGAGACTTGATCTACCACCTTAAAAGTCAGTTGCTTCTGCATTCAGACCTTTCCATCTGATCCTTCTAACTGTACTGACAAATCTACTTCCGCGGTGGGCCTAGTTAATGCATTACTGAATCCCTTAGTTTCATCGCTGCAAAGTCTCACCTTTTGGTGACTCCCCCCCCCAAAAAATTTTCAAACACTTTTTTAAAAATTATATTCACATATTCTCCCGTATCCACTAGGCATCTATGCACCTTCACCCTAGATAATATAGGTGAAATAACCAAAGGATCTGAATGTGGAGTACTTATCCCGTAGAAGTCCAATTCTGTGAAGACGATATCGGCTTCTGCTATTTCCCTTGTTCCCAACGTCAATGACCAAAATTGGGGAATTTGCTGGTCTAAGTCCTTTAACTCAGCTTTCCTTTTCCTCTTCAAGTCTGGGGTGAGTATTATGAGGTGCTGATATAAGACATCTCCTCAGCGGGCTCCATCATGTGTATTTCTCTAGGTCTATCGTCCCTCGGTCCTTGTCCTTCTATCCTATCAAATACTACTTGCCTGCCTAGTGGCACAGGGGGTAGAGGTATCATTTCTCCATTCTGTCTTCTGTCTGGGGACCTCGGTCTACCTAGAGGAGGAGGAAGATTAGCGTCTCTCTGATACACCCTCGGCCTTGGCATTTTGCAACATTCCTCTTAGCCTTCCTTCATTGAACAATTTCCATAGTTCTGTGATCAAAACTCAGCATTGGTCGGTGTTATGACCATACGTTAGATGATACTCCCTCTGTCCCAGTGTAAGAGGGCCTTTTGCTTTTCTGCATGTAGATTAAGGAGTATTATTATTCAATGCGCAGTGGATAGTTGTATTAGTAGGAGTGTGGGCCCCATATTTTAATTGTATTAGAGGGGATGTGTGGATCTCATATGTGTAAAAAAAGAGACCCTTTGGGTGGGACGACCAAAATGGAAAAAATACCCTCTTTGAATGGGACGGAGGGAGTACATTCAATACTTCCAAGGATTTGTTAGCTCCGATGTTTGTAACACATATCTCGGTGGCCGAAGGACTTACTGATCCTTCAATAGTAAAAGACTTCAGCCACATTCAGGTTGGTACCTGACTTAAATTCTTCGTACATCTGTTACACCTCGGTATCTTCTGTGAAAGATGTGGAGTAGATAGTCTTGAGGCCAAGTTAGAGAAAAAGATTGATGATCATTATAAGGATTTGTCTACCCAAGTGAAGGACCATACATTGTTAATGGGGGAGATGGCTGAAAATGTGAACAAATTGACTCAAACTATAAAGAAAGGGAAGCTTTCATCTCAAAGTATTGAGAATCCAAAGTCTTGTCACGCCATTACACTGAGGTCTGGAACGCAGTATGAGGGACCGATGAAGCCAAAATTGAAGTCTGAAGTGACTGGAGCCTGATTCAACCCCTATTCGACCAGACATGTAGGTCGAACTCAATAGGGGAGGTCGAACTCGGTACCTGGGCGACGTCCGAAGGAGTTAGAAGGCCAATTCAACAAAAATAGATCGATTCGACTAGATCCGCTGGTCGAACTCAGGTCGAACTTGACTGTCCAGAGCACTCTATTCTGTCTGATGCCCAATTTTACTACGAAAGCAACAGTTTGACCAAACCTGTTGGTCGAACCATGGTCTAATCCGACTATATGAGGGAGAACGAAATTTTAGGTATTTAGTTCGACCATTAATCACCAAGTTCGACCACCTACCTAGGTCGAACTCAGGTCAAACTCTCTCGTTCTGTGCCATTTTCTGCGTTGAATGCTCTGTATGATGTTGAAACTACTCCAGAGTCTTCAAAAGAACAGAATACTGAGATCATAGCAGAGAAGAAGTGGGAAAGTGCTAGGAGATTGAGAGCCAAAAAGGATAAAGCGGAGAAAGCTGAACGTGATGAATGGGGGATTCCCAAAACAAAGATGCCTCCGCCCTTTCCTCTCAAGCTAGTTAAGAGGGGATTGGAAGAGAAGTTCAAGAAGTTTTCAAAAATCATCAACAAAATAAGCATGAACATTCCTTTCTCTGAAGCAATATTAGAGATGTCGTATTATGCCCACTTTCTGAAGGATATTCTTTTGAAGAAGGGAAGCTTGAATGAAGTTGAGATAGTGAATTTATCTGAAAACTGTAGCTCGATCATTTAGAGAAAGCTGTCAGCTAAGCTTAAGGATCCGAAAGCTTCACAATCTTATGTGTAATTGGAAAGGGCCGGCACGTCAAGCTTTGTGTGATCTCGGGGCAAGCATCAATTTGATGTCGTTGACCACTTTTCAAAGGCTTGGTTTGGGGCAGTTAACCCCCATGACAGTTGCTCTACAACTAACATATATGTCTATGACTTTTTCAAAGGGTGTGATCAAAGACGTTCTTGTCAAAGTAGAGAAGTTAGTCTTTTCTGTGGATTTTCTGGTACTGGAGATGGAAGATGACAAGGATAATGTCCCTCTTATCTTAAGGAGACCTTTCTTTGCTACTGCGAGAGCCATGATAGATGTGCAAAAGAGTGAGTTGAGGCTAAGGATGGATAAAGAAGAGGTCCTATTTAACATTGACAAAGCAATGAAGATGCCAATGGAGATGCAATGTCACAGTGTTGATATAGTGGAGGAGATTGTGAATGAAGACATGTCTTTGATTCTGTCGAAGGATCCTCTTGAGACATGCTTGGCGGAGTCTCTTACTTTTCCCACTATAGAGCTAGATGAACTCTCCAATGAGGTATGTATTGAATTTCTTGAAAATTTACTTGTTTTGGGTAATGACAGGTGACTAGAGTGGAAATTTACATCTTTTCAGTCTCATAATAACTTTTTTTATTAGAATAAGGCCATACATTCTTGTCGGATTGCGTAGCTTAGGTATTTTGCATGATTATGGTGCTACTAATGGGTTTTATTAAGTTTTGAAGGTTAAAATAGGGTAGAAAAGAAGCAGGAATGAAAACGAGCAAGAAATGGGACTTAAAAGGCCCAACTCGAGTTGTAACATGCAACTCGAGTTGCAACACGACTTGCAACACAACTCGAGATGGGGTCCAAAACGTGTCAAGAATCATCCAGAGAGCTTACTCGAGTTGCAAGGGCTTACTCGACTTGCAACTCGAGTTGAGTTGGGTCCCGAAGGCAGTCCAGTTTCAGAGCATCGCAACACAACTTGACAAGTGAGTGTTCGACTTGATGACACGACTCGTGTGGGTGACTCGAGTTGCATTTTCAATGCAATACTGGTCGTGTTGCCAACTCAAGTTGGGTTATTTTGGGTCGAAAATCAGGATTTTTGATCCCCCTGTGCGTGACAACATGTAAAAGTAGCACAACCAAGTCAGTTTTCGTGGCCTAAGGTATAAAAAGGATCAGATTACTTGGAGATAAGAGACTGATCATTCACCACAAAAACACTCCATGAATTCAATTTACGCTCCATCCATCCATCCATCCATTCCATTGGTAAAGAGATTTCAAGTGTTGTTTGGGAGTCAATATAATTGGAGAGATGGAGGAGAAGTGCAATCCACAAACTAGGGTTTTGTATCTTTTCTTATTCTTTACTTTTGTGATTTTGATTATGAATTTGTTAGCCATAAGGTTTGTCTGTAACCTCATGGGCTAAATACTTTTACAGTTCTAAGAATTTTAGAGTTAGATGTAGTTGATTTGGGAACCTAGACTAATCTTGTGAATTTATACTGTTGATATTCCTTATTTATTTGTTTTTATCCAAACTTTGTCATACATTTGTAACGTCTTTATGTGTATTATTGATATTGCCTGTGATGCTTGATTTGCCATGTTAGCTTGTGTGCATATGTACTTGATTCTATTTGATTGCTAGGGATTAGAGTAGTTTGCCCGTAAACACGCTAATCCTAAGAGCTAGTAAATAGGGTACTTGATTATCCTAGTGGGACAATGCAATTAGGAAATTAAGTAGGAAGTGAATAAGATTGAATAGAAATTCCAGGGAATATATGTTAGTCGAATTGGCCATCCGGAGGTTTATAAATTCGCCTTATTAGTATCTAGAAAGGAGGATTAAAACTATTCACGCATTATTTTGTAATGTTAATCCATTAAAGCAGTATGAATGAATAGTAGGACGTCTAGGAAGCTAAATCAATTGCATTAAACCTGATACCTTAGAGCTATTATTCTTCTCTTGATCAATCATGAATAATTCCTATTGCTTTTATTTATTCTGTTATTTGTCATTTCAATTCTTTAGTTATTATTCATCTTTAAACAACTGGAAATTGGTTACAATAATTCTAGTTGAATAGCTATTAATAGTAAAATAAATAATAGACTGTCTCATTGGGAATGATATTTTAACTGGTACTTGCCTATACAATTGATATCCCTACACTTGGGGATTTAATTGGAGTGCGTAAAAACACCTAACAAGTTTATGGTGCCATGCTGCCGGGGACAGTAAATTATTTATTTGCTTTTGTTACTTATTTAATTAGGATATTTACTTTGAGATTTAATTATCTTCAATTTTAATTTTCTTGAAGTTGCATGCACACCAGGTCAAAGAAGGGAACTCAAACTCTTGGGTTTGATCCGAAGGTTGAAGCATCTGCTAGAAAAAGAAGAGGAGCAGCAAAAATCTTAACGCACCTCCTAAGACTGTTAAGGCACCAGTTCAGAAGAAGAAAACAGACAAAATGGAGCCCAAAGCAGTTGTAGAGGAGAAAGAAGAGCAAATTGAAAAATCTAGTTATTCCAGAAAATTTTGAATCAAACTCAGAGTAAATAGTTATAGGAGATAGAACTGATGAGGATGACATTGTTATCCGGGAGACTTTCAAGTCCACCAACATATGAGAATAAGGTGTAGTTGGGGCCATTCAAGCTGATGAAGCGAATGACATAAGACCAGCCCTGATACATATGGTGGAGAAAAACACCTTCGCTGGAGGCATATTTGATGAACCCTATGGACACTTGAAGCGCTTTAACAGCTATATGGATACAGTTAAAGTCACAGATGCTACTAATGACAGATGGAAGATGAGGCTTTTTCAGTTTTCGTTAGTTGACAAGGCGAGAGAGTGATATGACAAGCTTAAAGGAGACATTTTCTCTAATTGGACTGAGTTGCAGTAGCTATTTATAGATCGGTTTATGCCACCTGGCAAGATTCTTGCACTGAAGCAAGAGATAAATCAGTTCAAGCAAAGAAGAGATGAACACTCTGGAGAGGCTTGGGAAAGATTTACTGATCTGTTGAGAAGATGCCCACAGTATGGATTCAAAAAGTCTCAACTTATCAGTGTCTTTTATAATGGCCTTGACAATAACTTGAGAGTGTTAGTTGATGCATCTGCTTGAGGAACAATTTTTGGGAAGACTTCCAATGCTGTGGAGAAATTGTTCGATGAGATCTCTATGAACTCTAGAGATTAGCCGTCAGAGAGAGTACGTGGAACTTACATTCTTGGTAATGTTGCACAGGTAAAACATAAATTTTCTGAAGTTTATAAGAATGAAAAGGTTGTCTCCCAGTTGGAGTAAATGAACAAGCACCTAGATACTTTAATATCAGGAAATATTGGGGGAGGCAACCAAGGGCCTGCAACTGATGATGTAGTGATGAATGGTCAAGGAATGGAGGACGCAAATTGGGCATTGGGCAGAGTCTCTAGGGTTCAAGGGCACCTCAAAATTGGCAAGGAAACATATATCCTCAAGGTAATTCCAACCAACGGAATAACCAAGGGGGAGGTCCCAGCAATCAAGTAGGCCCCAGTAATCAAGGAGGATGCAGAATCAGCAGAAGCATGAGAACTTTGCCTACTATAATCCCAACAATGCTGTTTAGTAGCCTTTAAACTTTAATCATGGAGCGAAGACTGAGATGATTAATAATTGTATAGTACTTATGGACTCCAACATGACGAAATAGAATGATGAAATGAATAAGAAGTTGCAGAATCTCACATATTCTATGGGTTAGATCCCTACTATGGTTAATCAGCAGCAACAGTGGATTATGAAGGAAAATTTTCCTTCATATACAGGAATCAACCCGAATGAGAGTGCAAATGCGATTACTTTGAGGTCCGGGAAGCAGTGTAGTCAAGAACTGATGCATGACATGACAGAAATGAGGCAGGATGGAAGGGAAAAAGAGCAAGGTAACTTGGTCACTAGTTCGATCCCTGTTCAAGCTGAATTAAGATTGGGGGTGATCATATTGAGCCAAACAACATTCCTACAAATCAGACAAGACTTCAGGATGCGGGTCATCCCAAACTTGATACAAGCTCACCTTCGGGGTTCCCTAAAAGTCTAAATTCTGTAGTGAACCAATCTGATCAAGCCATTACTGATAAAAAATGTCAACGAGCGAAGAGATTGAGAGAAGCGGAAGAGCTGTTCGAAAAGGATAGTTTAGGTCTCCCAAAAATAATGGTACCAATTCATTTTCCTCAGAGATTCTTGACAAAAAGCTTGGATAAGAAGTTTAGGAAGTTCGCTGAGGTTATGAGGGATGTCCAAGTCACTATTCCCTTTTCAGAGGCCTTGGATCTGATGCCACATTACGCAAGATTTATCAAGGAGCTCATCTCCAGGAAAAGAAAGTTGAACAGTGTGGAGACAGTGAGTTTGACAGAGAACTGCAGTTCTATTATACAGAGAAAGTTACCTGAAAAGCGGAAGGATCCAGGCAGTTTCATCATTCCTTGTGAGATAGGAAGAGGACCGTCTAGAAGAGCTTTGTGTGATCTAGGAGCCAGCATAAACTTGATGTCTTTATCAGTGTATAAGAAGCTTGGTTTGGGGGAGTTGAAACCCTCATCTGTGGCCTTACAGTTAGCAGATAGGTCGCTTACATACCCCGAGGAAGTTGTGGAAGATGTGCTGGTGAAGATATCAGATTTGGTTTTTCCTGTGGACTTTCTAGTACTTGACATGGAGGATGAAAAGGATGGCGCGCCTCTTATCTTAGGGCATCCATTTCTTGCTACTGGAAGAGCTCAGTTAGATGTATTCAATAGAGAGTTGAAGTTTAGCGCCAATGATAAGGAAGTGGTTTTCTTGTTGAATAAGGAGATGCAGTGGCCTAAAAATTAGCAACAATGCAAGTCTGTGGATGTAGTGGACATAGAGCATGATGAGAACTTTGCCTTGTCTGATGTTGAGTTTGAGAGTTTGTCCAATGATGCGAGTATTGAATGCCTTGAGAAGTTACTTGCATTAGGGGATGCCAGGGATGCACAGCTAAGGAGGACCACAACTGACATGAATCATAATAAGAAGGGTGTTGATGAAGAGAGAAGGAGACCTGCAGCCGAGAAGGTTGATTATGAGGAGAAGAGAGTTGACGTAGTAGAAGAGATCGACAGAGCAAGCGGATCTCTCACTTTTCCTTTTACTAACTCTGATGTTATGTTTGATAATGTTTTGGTTGTAGAAATCATGGATGATCCATATTTGAAGCCTCCGGATTTACCTCTGGATTTTTCTTCTTATATGGGTGTCAAAAATTCTAACTTGTTCAGTTCGTGTGTTGCCAAGGAGGATCCTGTATCAGTGATAAGGAAAGGTGAGGGGATTGTAGCTGCCAATGATTGAGGAAGGAAGTACTTGAAGGTACGAATGCGAGAGGATTGTGCTCCGAGTCCGTAGTCAGTAAGAGGTATCCATCGTGACTCTCTGACGTTAAACTTGAGTGCTTGTTTGGGGCCAACCCTCCCGTTTTATTTACTATATTAAGTCAGTGTCAATGTAGTAATTTTATTAGGTGTTGCTTGACTACAATATGCACTTCTTTTCAAAGTTTGGGGGGATACGTGTATACTTGTATCTTATGGCACCGATGTAGAATTGCTTCATTGTGTTGTGTGCTTGGATGATTAATTTTGTTTTTGATTTTTTAGTATTTTGAGATGTCGATTTTTTTATGTTGTCTAGGTGTGTGTCATTTAGTTGTGTTTGTTGCGTGTTAATCCTAGTGATTATGTGGTTAATTGTTGGTTCTCCATGATGATTGTTGGATATTTTTAAGCACTTGATTAAATTGAAAGTGTGATAATGTGGTGTTATGAAATGGATAATCCAGCTAGAGATCTGTACTTGGATGTTGGAATACTTAAGATTGTTGCATGTATTAAAATTGGTTCACTAACCTATGAAGGAGTGCTTGTTATTTCGTTAAACTATGTGAGAATTTGAGCTTCGATAGATTATGAAATTACACATGATTGGTTTTATTCTTGAGAGCATCGTTCACATGCGTGTATTCTAGAACTTGACTCTTAATTTGTTTAAGACTAGATGATTGATTAGATGATGGGAAATGATCTTAGGCCATTTTGTTCTTATTGAGTCACGAGCCAAATATTTATCCTACCTTGAAATATAATCCATAGTATCCCGTTTGAACCTGTAAGCCTTTTTCGTTGGAAACCTATGAAGATAGCCAATTAAATCCTTTAAAAGCCTTTAAATACCTATCCTAATAAAGAAATAAAGGAGACAAATTAGTGTAGTGTGAAAATAAAGTTGGGAAGATGAATGTGGAGAAAAGTGATTGAAGTGCAAAATAGTTTAATCTTGTGAAAGGGTTAGTGCCTGAAACTGGTACCCTGATAGGGTAGTGCCTGAAACTGGTACCCTATGTGAAAAATAGAAAAATAAATAAAAAGAGGACATTGATCTTTTATGATAAGGGAGGATTGAATTATGAAAAGAAGTGAATAGAGAAAAAAAGGTAAAAAAAGTAGATTGATTTGTAAAATATGTGTTAAAGAAGTATCTCTACTGTTGATTCTCTATTAGTGATCGAGTCACTTATCCTATATTCTCCTGCCCTTGTCCAAAAAGCCAACGTTACAACCCTAAGCAAGTCCTTTGTGATCCCATCGTTAAGTCTTTCGAGTTAGTGGAGAGTTTAGATAATTGTCAAGCTTATGGTTACGCATGCATGTGAATTGATTTGAGTGTATGTATATTAGCCATGAGAGTAAATAGTTCACACTGGAGCGATGAGTGCAAATACTATATGTGAGAGTGGAAAATGAGCATTCTGAAATGGTAAGTGACTAATTTGACATGCATGTTCAATTGAATAGTAATTTTGTCATTTGAATATATTATCTTAGTTTGGATATATGTGATACCATATTTGTTGTAGAATTTCAACTCTCATTTCTCTCTTGTCTTGAATTCGTTGTTTGGGGACGAACAATATGGTAGTTTGGGGGATTGATGAGAGTGGAAATTTACATCTTTTCGGTCTCATAATACCTTGTTTTATTAGAATAAGGCCAAACATTCGTGTCGGATTGCGTAGCTTAGTTATTTTACATGATTATGGTGCTACTAATTGGTTTTTATTGAGTTTTGAAGGTTAAAATAGGGTAGAAATGAAGCAGGAACGAAAACAAGCAAGAAACGGGTCTGAAAAGACCCCACTTGAGTTATAACATGCAATCCACAAATTAGGGTTTTGTATCTTTTCTTATTCTTTACTTTTATGATTTCGATTATGAATTTGTCAGCCATGAGGGCTGTCTGTGACCTCATGGGCTAAATACTTTTACAGTTCTAAGGATTGAGGGTTAGATGTAGTTGATTGGGTAACCTAGACTAATCTTGTGAATTTATACTGTTGATAATCCTTATTTATTCGTTTTTATCCAAACTTTGTCATACTTTTGTAATGTCTTTATGGGTATTATTGATATTGACCGTGATGCTTGATTTGCCATGTTAGCTTGTGTGCATGTGTACTTGATTCTGTTTGATTGCTAGGGATTAGAGTAGTTTGCCCGTAAACACGCTAATCCTAAGAGCTAGTAAATAGGGTACTTGATTATTCTAGTGGAGCAATGCAATTAGGAAATCAAGTAGGAAGTGAACAAGTTTGAATAGGAATTCCAGAGAATATATGTTTTTGAATAGGAATTCCAAATAATATATGTTAGCCGAATTGGCCATCCGGAGGTTTATAAAATTCGCCTTATTAGTATATAGGAAGGAGGATTAAAACTATTCATGCGTTATTTTGTAATGTTAATCCATTAAAGTAGTCTGAATGAACAGTAGGATATCTATGAAACCAAATCAATTGTATTAAACCTGATACCTTAGAGCTGTTATTCTTCTCTTGATCAATCTTGAATAATTCCTATTGCTTTTATTTATTATGTTATTTGTCATTTCAATTCTTTAGTTATTAATTCTAGTTGAATAGTAATTAATATTAAAATAAATAATAGACTGTCTCAGTGGGAACGATATTTTAACTGGGGTACTTGCCTCTACAATTAATATTCCTACACTTGGGAATTTAATTGGAGTGCATAAAAACACCTAACAATAGGTATAAGTTGACAAGGACCAAATTTGAAGAGGTCAAGTGGACTAGGAAGTACTTGACATTAGATTGAGAGAGTGCACCTCAAGAAGAGAAGAAAGAGGAGTTGAAACCGCTACTAGAACACTTGAAGTATGCCTACCTAGGTGACAATGAAAAATATCCAGTAATTGTATCTTCTTCCCTTGATGATGATCAACTTGAGGAATTGTTAGATGTACTTAGAAAGTATAAATCTTCGATTGGTTGGTCTCTTGATGATTTAAAGGGTATTTGTCCTTCCTATTGCATGCATAGAATAAGATTGTTAGATGAGGCCAAGAGTAGCATTCAGAATCAGCGGAGGGTGAATCCCGTTATTCAAGAGGTGATTAGGAAGCAAATCCAAACGTGGCTAGATGCAGGAATAATTTGCCCTATTAGTGATAGTCCCTATGTGAGTCCATTGCATGCTGTTGCTAAGAAGGGGGGCATGACTATAGTGAAAGCCGAAGATGGTGAGACTTTAGCCACTAGGATTCCTACGGGATGGCTTGTGTGTATGGATTACAGGAAACTGAATGAAAATACATGCAGATACCATTTTTCCCTTCCTTTCATGAATTAAATGCTTGATCGTCTTGCAGGGTATAAGTATTTTTGTTTCTTGGATGGGTACTCGGGTTATAATCAAAATCATGATTGCACCCGAGGACCAGGAAAGACTACTTTTACTCGCCCTTATGGAACTTTTACTTTTAGAAAAATGCCTTTTGGATTGTGTAATGCGCCTGCTACATTTCAGCGTTGCATGATGGCCATATTTGATGGGTTGATAGAAAATATCATAGAGGTGTTTATGGATGTTTTTTCTGTATCTGGTTCCTCTTTTAATATTTGTTTATCTAACCTTGCTACTGTTTTGAAGAGATGCCAAGAAACTAATCTTGTCTTAAATTGGGAGAAGTGCCACTTCATGGAAAGAGATGGGGTTGTTCTTTGCCATCATATTTCGGCCAAGGGATTGCATGTGGATAGAGCATAGGTGTGGCAATTGAGAAGTTTCCACCACCAACGAATGAAAGGGGAGTGCGGTCCTTCCTTGGACACGCTGGTTTTTATAGAAGATTCATAAAAGACTTCTCCAAATACTCTAAGCCCTTATCTCATTTGCTTGAAAAGGATGTTCCTTTTGTTTTTTATGAAGAATGTCTAACAGCTTTTCAGGTTTTAAAGGAGGCGCTTATTATTGTACCTATCTTGATCACACCAAATTAGACTCAGCCGTTTGTACTTATTTGTGATGCAAGTGATTTAGCACTTGGAGTTGTTGGAGTTTCGGATCTTTAAGGCTAACATGAACAATTAGGACTTCAAGTAATTCTAACTGCAGCGGAATAACAAGAGTAGAATTACCTTCCACCGGGTTTGATGTAGAGGATGAATAGCGAAACGACCTTCCGATCTTCTGTTGTATATCTAAGCCTCTCCTTGACGTTGTGTGGGCAACGATCACCAAGGAGAACTCAATCTGCAGCCCCTTCCACCCTTACAACTCTCAAACATAAGTTGTGTATGTTGTGAGTTTAGTTGCTTCATTCGATTTGAATAGGCTACTGAGGTGGCTTTTTATAGACTACAACAGGGACCAGGAGGAGAAATTAGGGTGTTGGCCTCCTATTGGTTAAGTATCCAAGTTTAGCCTAAAACTTATACTTAAGCAATAATAATAAATCATTCCACTAAAGAAATATTATTGAACTGCCACCCTAATCCCAAATTATGTTCTGGGCTCCTTCTTATTATGAGTCTGATAATCTCTCCATGTTTAAGATATACAATGTCCATTAATTAATTAAGTTACTGACAACTCAAATTAATTAATATCTTATCCGAGAGTAGTACCACTCAACCTTATTATCATGCCGGAAATTAATCCACTTGCAAGATTTACATGATAAACTTTATGAGCTCCTCTAGGGGACATAATCAACCTATGACGGACATGGATTCCTTCTACAATCAACAGCACACCATAGAGACAGCATTATTTCCCAACTCACCGAGTTTGTTGATTTAATCCATTTAAATCTCACCCATTGATGAATCAAAGAAATATATATTGTCTTATGTGTCGAGGTTATTGTATAGGGATTAAGAGTACGAACATCCATAATAACAGAGATCAAGTTCTTCTATATAGACAGTACAAGTCGAACGATCTCTTGCGGTCCTACTCAATACACAAAGCAATGTACTAATGTGATTCTATAGTCAAGACAAACTAATACCAAACCACACTACAACCATACCGATAAATAGTCCCCGTCTATCTCGGTTGTGAGCATCTATTTATACTTTATAAGGAAACCGATAATATGATCTTCTGCGTGTTGTCGCACAACATATTATCTACAGTATAAAGTAAATGGACTATTGCATCGTGCATATAAAATAAATTATAAGACGCAATCATTTGATCAATGATTCTCATTTCAAATATTGTTATGACATTGTTCATACTAAAGCTAGACTTTTAGTATACAATCCAACAATCTCCCACTTATACTAAAAGACTATGCTGTCATGTCTTCTGCCATACATCTGATTCCTACTCCCATTACACGACCATTAAAAGGCTATTGCCCTAAGGTCTTTGTAAAAGGATTTACTAGGTCGTCATCCGATGTAATCTAGGCGACAACAACCTTTCCCTTATCATACGATTTCTCGTAACAGGTGGTACTCGCGCTCCATGTGTTTAATTGCCTCATGGACTTGTGATTCTTACAAGATTGCAACTGCACCAATATCGTCAATGTAAATTGTGATTACCTTGGGCAAACTTAGAAACACTTCGAAGTCCATCTTGAAGTTTCTAGAGTCATATAGATATTTTGGCTACCTCATAGGCTCCAATTTATCATCATTCTATGATGGAGTCCGGAGTAAAATATATTTCTATATAACACTCCTCCACATTATGACTCTACTTCCTAAAATTAAACACATAACCTTTGAGGAAAATTTACTACAGTCCAATCTGACTAAAAAATCTGAATCTACGTAATCCGCAAGAAGCATTGAATCTGTCCAGTAAGTCTACATATAATTTCCAGTCCTTCTCATGCACTTTATATATGTCTTACCACAGTTCATCATTCTTGTTCCGGGTTACGTTGATACCCACTGTTCATGCATCCAGCAAAACAGATATCCAACTTCGTTCATAGCATTCCTTAGATTAAGCTTCCTTATTCGCCGAAGTATAAATAACCGCTTTCATCTTCTTTATCTTCTTTTTGTGTTTTAAGACACAATCACTTAGATAAATTCTCATGCTAAACGAGTATGGACTGTATCATCTATGAAACTTGAGATAAGCATAACATCCTTTCTTGTGATCCGTATTATCGTGATCAAAATGATGTATTTTGCCTTTCTTGAGTCCTTCATCACTACCGCTTTATTAACCGTACCCATACGCCCGATATTACTCTTTCATTGTCTCCAATGAGCAAGATACTATCTACGTATAGTACAAGAAACACCACCACGTTTCCGTCACTTTTTACGATACACAAGACTCATCTGCTCATTGATTTAAATCCATGCCACTGGATTACCTAATCAAAACAGATGCTTCATGATCTCAAAGCTTGCTTTAGTCCATCGCTGGACACTTTTAAGCTTATTATCAAAATGCTATTAGTACTTTGCAATGAATTACTCTGGTTGCTTCACATAGATGTTTTCTTCAAGACTTCCATTCAGGAAAGTTGTCTTGACATCTATTTTCTGTTCCTCATAATTCAATATGAGCAGCAATAAATAAAAGAATCCGGATCAACATTAGCATAGCTACCAGCGAATATGTTTTCTCATAATCGAACTATTTCTTTCTGAGTACATTTTCGCAACAAGCTTTGCTTCTAAGGTTTTCACCTTGCCGTATGATCCTCTTTTATTTCCTATGACCACTTCCAATGGCTTTTACACCATTTAGTGGTCTTATAAGCTCCCAGACTTAATTTAGAATCCGTAGATTCTATTTCAATATTCAATGCAACTTACTAAGATTCCGCATTTTTATCTTGTAGTGCTATGTCGTATCCGTGGGACAATACCATGTTTACCAGGGACCAAGTTTTACGACTCTCCCAAAATATATATCTTTTGGGTTGTCAAACAACCCTCCCACTACGACAAGACACTATACGTAATTGTGTATCAGACGTGACACGCGTTGCAGTTTACATTGTGGTATATCCTCTTATATACTTAGTACTTTTACTTAGTGTTTTCCTCTCACTTCCTTTAGAACAACTTGTACATGGGTTTGTGATTTATTACATAGTCCTTTTCCAAAAATCTAGTTATTGTGTTAACAATAACCCTTCGATCTTTTGGACTAAATAAATCACCTTTCATTTTTCTAGGATATCCCATATACAGACAAACATTTTATGAATTACTGTATCTAGAGCATATCCATAAAATGAATTTAATAATTCCAAATAATTCATCATCTTTCTAATCATAACCGTAAGAACTTACACCTTCTTTCCACCACACCATTCAGCAGGGGCTCGTCCGGTGTAGACTTCTTGAGATTTAATCTCAACTTCTGATCAATAGCTCCTAACTATCCTAAGAGGTATTCACCATCACGATTAAATCGTAATGACTTAATATATTTTCCATGACGCTTCACTGTACCAGCCTTGCAATTTTTTAATTAAAGAACTTAGACATGCAGTGCATCATATAAATATATTGGTATCCTGAATAATCTCTGAATATTCATAACCACCTCTTGCCTGGATATTGTTAGGTTCGCTTGAATCAGAATGAACTAATTCCAACATATATATCTTTGGCTCTACACCCCACAGCCTTGAAAAGGCAGTTAATCAATTTTACTTCCAAGCACGACTCGCAAGTCCGATAGTTTCCACTTCAGATAAACCTTACGGTCTATCGGCTATCAACTTTTGAATCCTACTCAAGTAAAATGAATTAGTCATAGACGCCAAATGTATGTTTAGTTCATTTCCGAAGGTTTCTTTCTCTTACTAATATTAGAAGATGCATTATTAATTACTATTTCTTGCATCTGTGGGATGAACATGATTCAAGAGTATAATTATTATCCACCAACGTACTATAACGGATTATACCCCCATTCCTCATCATTATGACCATGTCATATAAATGAAATGAAGTATCCATCCATTAATGCATAGAAACCGAAATTAAATTCTTTCCATGAAAACGTACGTAAAGATAATTTCTCATAATCAATCATTTATTCATATCATATGATAGATAAATAACTCCCACTGCAATAGCCACTACCTTCGTAGTTTTACCCATGTCATAACTATCTTATCCTCACTTAGTAATAAACATTTAGTGATTCCAGTATCTACACACTTCGTGTTAATAGATGCCATAACTAATCATGTTTAAACAACTAGTGAATAAGATATTAAACTTGTTCACTTTATGATGAAAATGACTTACTTTGCCACACGTTTTGTTAGAAGTTTCCCACAATATACAACTTATTGTATTTAGGTGAAACTTTCTCAAAACATCTAGGCAATTTTGGAGAATAAAATTGACTTAGGTTTCCCTTTCAACTTCTATTCCATATATTTCCAATTCATTCATCAAATCCTATCATGATCTTGCGCCTTTTAAATTATTCAAGTATCCAAAGAGTTACATGAGATTATCATATTTCTATGAACCTCTCATTTCTTCACTAGAGACTTTAATAGGCATCATGAGCCGTCCTTAGAGAGAACACACTTGTATTTTCTTAAGTAGTAAAGTTCAAAACCACGATTCTTTTCTAATCATCTAATTTGGACAAGTAAATATAATGTCTTTTAGTTAACAATAAGTGAAATAAAACCATTCGAAATTCAGAGAATCACAAATAAATATTCTGATCAAATCTTTGAATTTTATCTTTTTATATTGTTTCCCTCAAAACAATATAAAAATAAAATTCACCGACATCTCAAGCACCGTGAGTCTGCAAGCCACGTTAGTGTGGACGTTTACAAACCCAAACATTTACAAGAGAAGGTTTTACCCATTAATTTCATTTGTAAACCTAACTTTATGACAAAATAATTAATAGTCGGTTCCTCTTTAGCCATGCAAATAATAGCAGTGACTCCGTTGGGGAGAATACTAATTATTTACACCTAAGTGTATACCATTATTTGATCCCAAGTCCACTGCGCGAGCTTGTGTGCCTTACAGTTGGAGAAGTACACACGCGCTCGGATAGCTTCCTACAATCATCTATTATTAGTTTGTACTAGTGAACCGCACACAAACTCATCCGTTAGAGAGGAAGGCCAATGCCAACACGCAAGTTTGTGTGCCACATTACAAACAATAATTATTTAATGAAGTCTGTACCAGTGATCCGTGAATAAACTCATCCGTTAGGGAGGAAGGCCTATTGCCAACACGCAAGTTTACTCACATCACTTACAAACCAATAATGGAGGCCGCGGGAATTTATAACCAATCCCCTCTCCCACTTAGTTATTTAACACCGAGGGTTTTATAACATGCATATGATATTAAAATTAAAATACGCAACTTAGCATGTTCTTATTACGACAAATAATGCAGTAAATCCCAGAGAATCATGCAAAGCATATATAACAATAATCAAATAATTAAATGATTATAAACAGTTATATATCGGTGAATCCGATTGTTCGCCACCAAGCATGAATGTGGGCAACGCAGACGGGGATCGACCTCCCCGGTGAGGTCGCAGGGATCGACCTGCCTGGTCAGGTCGCAGGTTTTAAAAAATCTAAACGAAATTCTGGAAGAATCTTTCTTAAAAAATTCCTCAAATTCTTTGTTCGTCAACCTGTTCCACCATACCGGCACCCTGTCGAAATCCACACGTCAATTTTTCCATTTATTCATGCACAATCATTTTGAGAGCAATTATTGATGTCCATGCACCATGTTGCTTCTGCCGACAACACATATCAAAATCACTCCCATTTGTTTTATGCTAATATGTCTTTACTTGGTGTGAAGCATCTCCACCATTTCCATTAACGACAACACAGCCGACAACTCACAATAATATATTGTCAATTTCAAATCTCCACTAATGCACAAAATGGAGGCATTATCATTCAAGCACCTTGTCATCACCTGCCCCATCCATTCCACCTTTCCTTTATAAAATATGTTGATTACTACATTATTAATAAAGAAAGGAAATTGATGGAGCCTGCCCATCCCACTCATTCGAAAAAATCAGTTTCAACATTATTCATGTCTCCTTCAACTCCCACTATTATTGAAGAGGAGACAAAAATTGAGAGTGATGGGCACAAGAATTATTGCATATCATTTTCAGCATCCTGTGCATTCCACCTTCCACCAACTGCAATATATTATTGTTGAGAAGGCAGCCGACAGATACATCTTCAAACTGATATAGCCGGAGACAACAAAAAAAAAAAAACTTTAGCCGCCGGTCAGAAAACGGACAGCAACCACCATTGATTTTCAGTCAAGAATTCCGAGTCGTCGACCGTCTTAAGCAGCGCCATTCCAGCTCGCCTAACAGCATGTACCAGCTGTAACCGGAGATAAGACTTCCATCGACTGACTATCGTTCGTCGTTGCTGCTGTCCAACGCTGAAAGCCACGCAGATCAGCCCCTAGCAGTCTGAAATCACCGCCTGAAGCGGTGTTACTCCTTCCGTGCAGCTGCCACGTGCTACCGTGCGCCAAATCTTCCGTTGGTGTCTTCATCGGGAAGCATCAGCCTTCTTTCCCACCGGAAAACATGGTCAGTCGGGCAACACCAACTATCGCGCAAGCGTAACTCCGCCAGTGTCTTCATCAACCCCTGATCCATGTCGATTCCAGCAAGTTTCCAGCCTCCAGGAACTTCCAATGACCGCCACCTATTGGAAGCATGTAGCTATCCTCCATGTCAACATACAAATATCACGCTGCCTGCGGCCTGTAGTCGCAACGAGGTGCAGCCAGCAATATGATCAATGCACGATTTCTCTGTCGTCTAGCAATGACCAGGCTCCCAGCTTCTTATCACGCTTCATCAGGGCACTAGCCTTGCTTGACAGCATGCTCCAAGCCTTACTGTTCCGTCAACTAAAAGTCAACCAGCTGCTGATCGTGCCATCATCAACTAGCATCCCTTGTCACTTGGTCATACCATCACTTCCAAACTCACTTAAAACTATTCGCAAACCTCCAGCAGCAAATCTTGCTGCCATTCACCAGTCTCCCATCATTCGATCAACGCTTCCACCGTGATCGTCGTGTGGTGATTGTGTATGAAGGTGTCAAGAAATAAGGGTTTGGCAGCAGTGAGAACAATTAAGGTTTTTTCATCCATGAATTGATAAAGGGTTTAAACAGATTGCACCATGAAATCAAAACCCTTTCATCATAAGATCATTATTCAAGAATAATTCACATAATTCACATCAAACCCAAGCCTAACGTGTCACGTTTAGCCTTAGAACCAACGCTCTGATACCATTTGTTGGAGTTTCGGATCTTTAAGGCTAACATGAACAATTAGGACTTCAAGTAATTCTAACTGCAGCGGAATAACAAGAGTAGAATTACCTTCCACCGGGTTTGATGTAGAGGATGAATAGCGAAACGACCTTCCGATCTTCTGTTGTATATCTAAGCCTCTCCTTGACGTTGTGTGGGCAACGATCACCAAGGAGAACTCAATCTGCAGCCCCTTCCACCCTTACAACTCTCAAACATAAGTTGTGTATGTTGTGAGTTTAGTTGCTTCATTCGATTTGAATAGGCTACTGAGGTGGCTTTTTATAGACTACAACAGGGACCAGGAGGAGAAATTAGGGTGTTGGCCTCCCATTGGTTAAGTATCCAAGTTTAGCCTAAAACTTATACTTAAGCAATAATAATAAATCATTCCACTAAAGAAATATTATTGAACTGCCACCCTAATCCCAAATTATGTTCTGGGCTCCTTCTTATTATGAGTCCGATAATCTCTCCATGTTTAAGATATACAATGTCCATTAATTAATTAAGTTACTGACAACTCAAATTAATTAATATCTTATCCGAGAGTAGTACCACTCAACCTTATTATCATGCTGGAAATTAATCCACTTGCAAGATTTACATGATAAACTTTATGAGCTCCTCTAGGGGACATAATCAACCTATGACGGACATGGATTCCTTCTACAATCAACAGCACACCATAGAGACAGCATTATTTCCCAACTCACCGAGTTTGTTGATTTA
Source organism: Pogostemon cablin (assembly GCA_023678885.1). Taxonomy (NCBI): domain Eukaryota; kingdom Viridiplantae; phylum Streptophyta; class Magnoliopsida; order Lamiales; family Lamiaceae; genus Pogostemon; species Pogostemon cablin. Next base: position 23,987,500 of record CM042955.1, read on the forward strand.
ATCCATTTAAATCTCACCCATTGATGAATCAAAGAAATATATACTGCCTTATGTGTCGAGGTTATTGTATAGGGATTAAGAGTACGAACATCCATAATAACAGAGATCAAGTTCTTCTATATAGACAGTACAAGTCGAACGATCTCTTGCGGTCCTACTCAATACACAAAGCAGTGTACTAATGTGATTCTATAGTCAAGACAAACTAATACCAAACCACACTACAACCATACCGATAAATTGTCCCCGTCTATCTCGGTTGTGAGCATCTGTTTATACTTTATAAGGAAACCGATAATATGATCTTCTGCGTGTTGTCGCACAACATATTATCTACAGTATAAAGTAAATGGACTATTGCATCATGCATATAAAATAAATTATAAGACGCAATCATTTGATCAATGATTCTCATTTCAAATATTGTTATGACATTGTTCATACTAAAGCTAGACTTTTAGTATACAATCCAACAGGAGTGATGCTTGGGCAGTTGAGGAAAAAGAAGTTCTGCGCCATTTACTATGCGAGTAAAACTTTTGATGCTGCACAAAAGAACTACACTGTGACTGAAAAGGAGTTTTTAGTTGTGGTGTATGCATTCAACAATTTTTGATAGTATTTGGTTGGCATGAAGACGATAGTGTACACGGATCATTCTACGATCCGGTACTTCATAGAGAAGAATGAAACAAAGCCAAGGATCATTAGATGGATTCTTCTTCTGCGGGAATTTGATATGGAGATCCAAGATAAAAAGGGTACAGAGAATGTTTTGGCGGATCACCAATCAAGGTTGGAGACAAGGGAGCACTGTGATGATTCTTTCGATTACATTGAAGAGATGTTCCCTGATGAGAAGATAATGACAGTGCTTATTGAAGGGGCTAAAAGAGCATTTGTGGTGGCTGCTCAAGGAATGGATCCATGGTATGCGGATTATGTGAACTACATTGTCGTAGGTGAAATTCCTAGAGATCTCAACCGATATCAACTTGCAAAATTCAAGAGGGATGTTGAGACATTTATATGGTATGATCCATTTGTCTACAAGATATGTACGGATTCCATTATCCATAGGTGTGTGCCCGAGATGGAGATGGAGAGTGTACTTGATTTTTGCCATGCGCAACCTAACGGGGGGCACTTCGGAGCTCAAAAGACTACAGCGAAGGTACTTCAATCTGCTCTTTATTGGCCGACCTTGTTTAAAGATTGTGAAACCTATGTGGCAACATGCGATAGATGTCAACGAATGGGGAACATAAGTCACAGAGATGAGATGCCACTGTAGCCGAGCATTCTTGTCGAGATCTTTGATGTATGGGGGATCGATTTTATGGGGCCTTTTCCCCTATCTAATGGATTTCCTTATATCCTTTTAGCTGTAGATTATGTTTCTAAGTGGGTGGAAGCCATTCCCACTCGCGTGAATGATGCAAGGACTATTTTATCTTTCTTGAAGAAACATATCTTTGCCCGCTAAGGAGTTCCTAGAGCACTAGTGAGTCATGGAGGTTCTCACTTTGTCAACAATCTTCTTGAGATGGTGCTTAAGGATTATGGAGTGAAGAATAGGGTCACTACACCCTATCATCCTCAAGCGAATGGGGAAGCAGAAGTCTCTAATAGGCAAGTGAAGCAAATTTTGGAGAAGGTAGTTGGAACCAATAGGAAAGATTGGGCTATGAAGCTTGACGATGTTTTGTGGGTGTTCCGGACTGCTTACAAGACGGTGTTAGATATGTTACCGTATCAAATAGTCTATGAGAAGCCGTGTCACTTACCCGTAGAAATTCAGCATAAAGCTTTTTGGGCTTTGAGGAGTTTGAAATTGTCATTGAAGGAGCAAATGAAGAAATGACATGATTCAAAGATCTCTTACAAGGAGTTCAAGAAAGGTGATGTGGTATTACTTTTTAACTCTAGTTTGAAGCTTTTCGCAGAGAAATTAAAATCAAAGTGGACGGGGCCATTCATTATCCATAGAGCCTGCAGAAGGGGAAGTTTTGAGCTTATGGACAAGAATGGGGACATTATCGCGGCGAATGGGCATCGATTGAAGCATTACAAGTCACCGGATAATGCTTACGTCGTCTTTGAGGATACCTTGCACTAAATTGATACCGTCGTGACTCTCCGATGTTATACATGAGCGCCTGTTAGGGGCTTTCCCTCCTTTTTATTGCTTTATTATTTCTTTTGTATGAGTAAGAAATTTTTACATTCGATGTGCATAATTATCGGCAATTACATCTCTTTGTAAACTTAGTTTCACTATAGTTTCTACTAAGTTTGGGGGGTATGATGTACTTACCTCATTGAAGCATTGAGACTATAATATTTTTTTATAACGTTTGTTAGGGGAGTTGATTTTTGTGGCATATCAAAACTTTTATCGGTTGTGGTGTGTCAATTTTTTTGCAATTTACCTAATGTTCTATGGTGTTTGGTGTTGTTTTTTAGTATTATCTGTTGAGTTACTCATGGATGTCAAGTTTAAGATTGATTCTCGAGCTAGTTTTGATCTATTTTTGTACCTAAAGTTCGTTTTTGAGCTTAAAGTGTGTAGGGGATGAAGAAAATTCAAGTTTGGAGCATCAGGGGTCAAGTTGGACTAGACATGTACGTCGAACATGAGAGCCATGGTCAAACTGAGGATCAGAGAGTTCGTTACAGGTTGATTCGACCAAGCAGTGGATTGTTTGACCAGGAGTTCGACCAAAGGGACAAGTCAAACTGAGGATCAGAGAGTTGTACAGACGGGTTCGACCAAAATGTAATCGGTTCAACCAAACAGCTTGGTTGAATCAAGGTCGAATTGCGAACCTGAAAGTTCTGAACAACCGAGTTTGACCACGACGGAATAGTTTGACCAAAGCACTTGGTCGAACGGTGGTCGAATCGCAATGATTGATTATCCAGTAGAGGAGTTCGACCATGGATTCGACCATGTCAATTCGATTTGACCACTTGGATTGGTCGAATCGAGCCCAGGTAAGTGAATTTTAATCCCGTTTTCATTCTTATTCGAGCACTTCACACACCACCTCTACCGAATTCATCCCGAATCGGAAATCCTCTTCTCCAATCTTTGATTACACTCAATTTTGTCTCGATTAAACCACAATCCTCACACATTCCACTCAATTCATCGCGTTTTAGGAGTAATCTAGTTGAAAAACTAGGGTTCGTCGTGATTTTTGGATGAATTTCATACTTGTTCGTTCTAAGCCATGGCCGGTTCAAAAGATATGTTTTCTCAACCTTATTACCCTAGGATTGAAGTTCTAATCATCGATTATGAGCGGGTTGTTGGCAATTGGATCGTGTGGATCAGCGTGATCGTTAGGATAAACAGTTAAACAAATCAGCGGAAGCGATTAAACGTGTTTACCGTACTTCTGGGTTGATGTAGAGGATGAACAGCAGAGAACCACCTCTCAATCTTCTGCTGTATGTCCCAAGTCGAATCCTGCTATTGTGTGGGCAACAATCCGCAGGATTCTCTCAATCTGCTCCTGTTCTTTTCTAACTGTCAAATGCGGCACTGACTTAGGGTTAGCAGGAGCTGAGATGACTTATATAGTTGGGTTACAACAGGGACCAGGAGGAGAAATTGGGCTGGGCCTCAATTGAATTTAATTAACCAAGCTTAGCCCAAAGCTTTTAATTAAATCCAATAATAATAATATAGTCCACTAAAATATTATTACTGCACTACCCGTCCAATCCCAAAATTATGTTCTGGGCTCCTTCTTATTATGAGCCCGATAGTCTCCCCATGTTTAAGATATACAATGTCCATTAATTAATTAAGTTATTGACAACTCAAATTAATTAATATCTCATCCGAGAGTAGTACCACTCAACCTTATTATCATGCCGGAAATTAATCCACTTGCAAGATTTACATGATAAACCTTATGAGCTCCTCAAGGGGACATCATCAACCTATAACGGACATGGATTCCTTCTACAATCAACAGCACACCATAGATACAGTACTACTCAACGAGTTTGTTGATTTAATACTTATAAATCTCACCCATTGATGAATCAAAGAAATACATACTGCCCTACGTGTCGAGATTATTGTATAGGGATTAAGAGCACGAACTTCCATAATAACAGAGATCAAGTTCTACTATATAGTCAGTATAAGAAGAACGACCTCAGGCGGTCCTGCTCAATACACACAAGTGCACTAATGTGATTCTATAGCCAAGACAAGCTAATACCGAACCACACTACAACCATACCGATAGAGAGTCCCCGTCTATCTCGGTTGTGAGCATCTGTTTATACTTTATAAGGAAACCGATAATATGATCTTCTGCGTGTTGTCGCACAACATATTATCTACAGTATAAAGTAAATGGACTATTGCATCATGCATATAAAATAAATTTATAAGATGCAATCATTTGATCAATGATTCTCATTTCAAATATTATTATGACATTGTTCATAATAAAGCTAGACTTTTAGTATACAATCCAACAATCTCCCACTTATACTAAAAAACTATGCTGTCATGTCTTCTGCCATACATCTGACTCCTACTCCCACTTACGCGACCATTAAAAGCTCTCGCCTTAAGGTCCTTATAAATGGTTTACTAGGTCATCATCCGATGCAATCTAGGCGACAACAACCTTCCCCTCATCATACGATTTCTCGTAACAGGTGGTACTCGCGCTCCATGTGTTTAATTGCCTTATGGACTTGTGATTTCTTCAAGTTTGCAACTGCACCAATATCATCAATGTAAATTGTGATTACCTTGGGCAACTTAGAAATACTTCAAAGTCCATCATGAAGTCTCTAGAGTCATATAGATACTTTGGCTGCCTCAAAGGCTCCAATTCATCATATTTCCATGATGGAGTCCGGAGTCTGAAATATATTTCTATATAACACTCCTCCACATTATGACTCTACTTCCTAAGATTAAACACATAACCTTTGAGGAGAATTTACTGCCGTCTAATCTGACTAAAAAAAATCCGAATCTACGTAATCCACAAGAAGCAGTGAATCTGTCCAGTAAGTCCACATATAATTTCCAGTCCTTCTCAGACACTTTATAAATGTCTTACCACAGTTCATCATTCTTGTTCCGGGTTACGTTGATACCCACTGTTCATGTATTCAGCAAAACAGATATCCACTATCGTTCATAGCATTTCTTAGATTAAGCTTCCTTATTTGCCGAAGCATAATGAACCGCTTTCATTCTTCTTTATCTTCTTTTTGTGTCTCAAAGACACATTCACTTAGATAAATTTACATGCTAAACGAGTATGGACTGTATCATTTTATGAAACTTGAGATAAGCATAATATCCTTTCTCGTGATCCGTATTACCGTGATCAAAAGGATATATTTTGCCTTTCTTAAGTCCTTCATCTCTACCGCTTTATTAACCGTACCCATACGCCCGATAATACTCTTTCATTGTCTCCAATGAGCAAGATACTATCTACGTATAGTACAAGAAACACCACCACGTTTTCGTCACTCTTTACAACACACAAGAATCATCCGCTCATTGATTTAAATCCATGCCAATAGATTACCTTATCAAAACAGATGCTTCACGATCTTAAAGCTTTCTTTAGTCCATCGCTGGACAATTTTAAGCTTACTATCAAAATGCTATTAGTACTTTGCAATGAATCACTCTGGTTGTTTCATATAGATGTTTTCCTCAAGACTTCCAATCAGGAAAGCTGTCTTGACATCTATTTGTTGTTCCTCATAGCAGCAATAAAAGAATCTGGATCAACATAAGCATAGCTACCAGCGAACATGTTTCCTCATAATCGAACCATTTCTTTCTGAGTACACTTTTTCGTAACAAGCTTTGCTTCCAAGGTTTTCACCTTTCCATATGATCCTCTTTTATTTCCTTTGACCCTTGCAATGGCTTTTACACCATTTAGTGGTCATACAAGTTCCCAGACTTAATATAGAATCCGTAGATTCTATTTTAACATGCATTGCAACTTACTAAGATTCCGCATTTTCATCTTGTAGTGCTACGTCGTATCCGTGGGACAATACCATGTTCAATAGGGATCAAGTCTCACGACTATCCCAAAACATATATTTATGGGTTGTCATACAACCCTCCCACTACGACAAAGCACTACATGTAATTTTGTATCAGACGTGACACGCGTTGCAGTTTACCTTGTGGTATATCCTCTTGTACACTTGGTACTTACACTTTAGTGTTTTCCTCTCACTTCCTTTAGAACAACTTATACATGGGTTTGTGATTTATTTCATAGTCCTTTTCCAAAAATCTAGTTATTGAGTTAACAATTATCCTTCGATCTTTTCGACTAAATAAATCACTCTCCATTTTTCTAGGATATCCCATATACAGACAAACATTTCACGAATTACTGTATCTAGGGCATATCCATAAAATGAATTTAATTATTCCAAATAATTCATCATCTATCTAATCATAACCATAAGAGCCTAATACCTTCTACCCACCACACCATTCAGCTGGGGCATGCCCGGTGTAGTCAACTTGAGATTTAATCTCAACTTCTGATCAATAACTCCTAACTATCCCAAGAGGTATTCGCCATCATGATTAAATCGTAATGACTTAATATATTTTCCATGACGCTTCACTGTACCAGCCTTACAATTCTTGAATTAATCAAAGAACTTAGACATGCAGTGCATCACATAAATATATTGGTTTCTAGAATAATTTTCGAATATTCATAACCACCTCTCACCTGGATAATATTAGGTTCGCTTGAATCAGAATGAACTAATTCCAACATATATATCTTTGGCTCTACACCCCACAGCCTTGAAAAGGCATTTTAATCATTTTTACTTCTAAGCAAGACTCGCAAGTCCGATAGTTTCCACTTCAGATAAACCTTACGGTCTATCGACTATCAACTTTTGAATCCTACTTAAGTAAAATGAATTAGTCATAGACGCCAAATGTATGTTTAGTTCATTTCCAAAGGTTCCTTTCTCTTACTAATATTAGAAGATGCATTATTTAATTACTATTTATTGCATCTGTGGGATGTACATGATTCAAGAGTATACTTTTTTTCCACCAACGTACTTTAACGGATTATAGCCTCATTCCTCATTACTATGACCATGTCATTTAAATGAAATGAAGTGTCCATCCGTTAATGCATAGAAACTGAAATTAAATTCTTTCTATGAAACGTACGAAAAGATAATTTCTCATAATCAATCGTTTATTCTTATCATGAGATAAATAAACAACTCCCACTGCAATAGCCACTACCTTTGTAGTTTTACCCATGTTATTAAAAATCTTATTCTTACTTAGTGATAAACATTTAGTGATTCCAGTATCTACATACTTCAAGTCAGTAGATGCCATCACTAATCATGTTTAAACCATTAGTAAATAAGATATTAAACTTGTTCACATCATGATGAAAAATGGCTTTCTTTTGCCACATGTTTTATTAGAAGTTTCCCACCATATAATATCTCGTATTTCAGGTAGAACTTGCTCCAAACATCCAGGCAAATTGTGAAGAATAAATTGATTTAGGTTTCCCTTTCAATTTCTATTCCAAGCTTTTCCAATTCATTCATCAATTGAACCATGATCTTCTGCCTTTTAATTTACTCAAGTATCCGAAGAGTTACATGAGACCATCATATTTCTATGAACCTCTCATCTCTTCACTAGAGACTTTAATAGGCATCATGAGACGTCCTTTGTGAGAATACACATGTATTTTCTTAAGCAGTAATTTTCAAAACCAAGATTCTTTTCTAATCATCTAATTTTGGAAAGTAAATATAATTTCTTTTAGTTAATAATTAGTGAAATGAAACCATTCGAAATTCAGAGAATCACAAATAAATATTCCGATCAAATCTTTGAATTTTATCCTTTTATATTGATTCCCTCAAAACAATATAAAATTAAAATTCACCGACATCTCAAGCACCGTGAGTCTGCAAGCCACGATAGTGTGGACGTTTACAAACCCGAACATTTACAAGAGAAGGTTTTACCCATTAATTTCATTTGTCAACCTCACTTTATGACAAAATAATTAATAGTCGGTTCCTCTTTAGCCATGCAAATAAAAGCAGTGACTCCGATGAGGAGGATACTTATTATTTACATCTAAGTGTACACCATTATTTGACCCCAAGTCCGCGGCCCAAGCTTGTGTGCCTTACAGATGGAGAAGTACACACGCGCTCGGATAACTTCCTACAGTCATCAATTACAAGTTTGTACCAGTGAACCGCATATAAACTCATCCGATAGGGAGGAAGGTCTAAGCCAATGCGCAAGTTCATATGCATCACATTACAATTGTAATTATTTAATGAAGTCTGTTCCAGCAATCCATGAATAAACTCATCCGATGGGAAGGAAGGCTCTAATGCCGACGCGCAAGTCTATTCACATCGCTAACAAACCAATAATGGAGGCCGCGGGAATTTATTACCAATCCCCTCTCCCACTTAGTTATTTAATTACCAAGGGTTTTAACATGCATATAATATTCCAGAATAAAATATACAACTTAGACATGCTTCTATTAACAGCAATTTAAATAAATAAATCACATAGAACATGCCTGTCACATATACAACAATAATTGACAATTAAATCAATTAATCAGTTATATAACATTAATTAATTCCATAATTAGTGGATCAATCAATTTGGGCCCAATAGCAACAAATAAGCACAAAATGAGCAGCAGATTAAATAATTAATCAAGCTCATTATCCATGGCCCATAATCTTAACCAAAAATTAAATTAAGTCCACCAAGCCCACTAGCACAAATTAGTTCATTAATAAAATTAATTTATTATGCTTGGCCCATTACTCACAATTAATTAAAACCAGCAATAAAATAATAGGCCAGCAGCCCATTTCTATTTTAACAAAATTTGGGCCCAACAGCCCAAAACCAAATTAAAAAATGAGCAGCCTTTTATTTATTACTGAATTGGGCTTTAAGGTCCAAGAGCCATATCAATTTTAATTAAAATTTGGGCCCAGCAAACCAAGCCCAAAACAAATTAAAAAACACAGCCATGAATCAACAACCCATTAACCAAGCCCAAACACGGCAGCCCATATCCAAGGCCATCATCGCTGCCCTAAAAAAATTGCAGCCGCAATCTTCTTCTTCTTCATACCACACGGCAGTCGCTGCTCGAAGGAAAACTCAGCATCGTTGCTCTCGGCGGTGGTGTCGTCAGCCCGTCAAAGTCGCGCAGTCAGCCCACTGCCGTGTACACTCCGCAGCTAAGACCTTCCAGCAGCGTCCGCCAACCACAGCAAGGGAGGCCCAGCCAAGACCTTCCTTTTCAGCGCCTGCAACCACTGCCCACTGCCTTCCGCCGCACGGCGACCCAATAGCGCCGCCAGTCCTCTGCTCCCGGTGGCCGGAGTTCGTCTGGCACCGTCAAGACCCGACAGCTCTGCCGGAGATGCGCCGTCAAGACTCCAACGAGACTGACCCTCGACACGCACCTGCAACCATCCTCACCGGACGCCAGACCTTCCAGCAACGCCGCGCCAGCCAGCCACTGTCGACAGCCAATCGGAGCCACACCGACAGCCGTCAGTGATTCGAGCTCGACAACCATGCCCGCCTGCCGTGCTATCACCGACCAACAATGGCGCATGCAGAAATTCTAGATCGACAAAATGCGTCACTTCGGCGAGACGCGACGGAGTCCAACACGCCGCCCAGTTCGAGAACCTCCAAGTCGCGCCGACACAGCGCCTTCGACGTGCAGTGGTGGGACAGCCACCGCCTTCATCGCCACCAGATCTGCATCGATCTTTCCCGATCTGACTTGATCTGCCTCGATTACAGTGACTGTTACCAAGGGTGTTCAATGCCGCCGACAACCGCCGCTCCTTTTAGCGTTCTTCCGACTGACTGACTGACTCCTCGTGGGCCAGATAGTCACGTACGTTGTGATCGATGCACCTCGCCACCACCATCATCATACATCGTGTGTGTGTGTGTGTTTAGATGTATCCAGTGTGATAACAGGGAGATTTTATGATTTGAATAGCAATAAACAATTAGCAGCAATCACACATACCATATACCAAATTGGATATTTTCTGGTGAATAACAATAACAGTATAAAACCCATGAGATTAATATCAGATTATATCACATAATCAAATTATCCCATTCAATCATGCTATTAATCTGTCCAGAAACATAAATAGCACATAAACCCCTTAACGTGTCACGTTTTACCACGAAACCAACGCTCTGATACCAATTGTTGGCAATTGGATCGTGTGGATCAACTTGATCGTTAGGATAAACAGTTAAACAAATCAGCGGAAGCGATTAAACGTGTTTACCATACTTCTGGGTTGATGTAGAGGATGAACAGGAGAGAACCACCTCTCAATCTTCTGCTGTATGTCCCAAGTCAAATCCTGCTGTTGTGTGGGCAACAATCTGCAGGATTCTCTCAATCTGCTCCTGTTCTTTTCTAACTGTCAAATGAGGCACTGACTTAGGGTTAACAGGAGCTGAGATGACTTATATAGTTGGGCTACAGCAGGGATCAGGAGGAGAAATTGGGCTGGGCCTCAATTGAATTTAATTAACCAAGCTTAGCCCAAAGCTTTTAATTAAATCCAATAATAATAATATAGTCCACTAAAATATTATTACTGCACTACCCGTCCAATCCCAAAATTATGTTCTGGGCTCCTTCTTATTATGAGCCCGATAGTCTCCCCATGTTTAAGATATACAATGTCCATTAATTAATTAAGTTACTGACAACTCAAATTAATTAATATCTCATCCGAGAGTAGTACCACTCAACCTTATTATCATGCCGGAAATTAATCCACTTGCAAGATTTACATGATAAACCTTATGAGCTCCTCAAGGGGACATCATCAACCTATAACGGACATGGATTCCTTCTACAATCAACAGCACACCATAGATACAGCACTACTTCCCAACTCACCGAGTTTGTTGATTTAATACTTATAAATCTCACCCATTGATGAATCAAAGAAATACATACTGCCCTACGTGTCGAGGTTATTGTATAGGGATTAAGAGCACGAACTTCCATAATAACAGAGATCAAGTTCTACTATATAGTTAGTATAAGAAGAACGACCTCAGGCGGTCCTGCTCAATACACACAAGTGCACTAATGTGATTCTATAGCCAAGACAAGCTAATACCGAACCACACTACAACCATACCGATAGAGAGTCCCCGTCTATCTCGGTTGTGAGCATCTGTTTATACTTTATAAGGAAACTGATAATATGATCTTCTGCGTGTTGTCGCACAACATATTATCTACAGTATAAAGTAAATGGACTATTGCATCATGCATATAAAATAAATTTATAAGATGCAATCATTTGATCAATGATTCTCATTTCAAATATTGTTATGATATTGTTCATACTAAAGCTAGACTTTTAGTATACAATCCAACACGGGTATGTTGATTAAACTAAGTTTTCTATGGATTTATGGTGTTGTTTGAAGTTTTAGTGCATAATTTCGCATGAATAGTTGTTGGGTTTGATGTTGGTTGATTGAATTGAATTGAACTATGTTATTATGTGAAGTTATGAGAAATGTGAGTAGTTTGGGATGAAGCATGTTGAATTATTGGAGAATTGATTGAGTTTGAGTAGTAATGCACACTTGTGGTTTGATGAATCGTTTGTTGATCCTATTGCTACTTGTTGATTGGAATGAGGATGAATGAGCATATGAATTGAATTGTTGGATCATTAGGATGAAACATGCTTTTTTGGTTTGATTATGCATTGAAAAACTTGAAGTCTTGAGTAGAGTTGAATGCGTTAGTTTGGTTTTCCTTCCTTGGTTGTTGGATTAAAGTATTGTTTTCACAAAAAGGAAAGAAAGCCTAGCTTCGATCTAAGAAGAGGCAAGATAGACCGTCTCATGAGGATGCAGTAACAAAGAAAGTAACAAGAGCGGTTGCCCATGAACTTCAAGATCCGAATGAATGATTGGGATGAGATCAAGGAGAAATGGGTGGACATGTCGGATAAGATTGTTCGAACAAGGTATCAAGATGATGGAGCAATGGCTACTATGAACATCTGAGATGATATCTTTTGGATGTTTGATCAAGTTGGTATTCGTCATTTCATGGAGCTGAAGAAGCCTACCTACTTCCATGTGACTGCGGAAGTACTATGCTCGATTACTGTGAAGAAATGGTCGAGTAATCTTCCGTACGAGTGTTCATTTCAGCTTGGGGGTGAGCAGAGAACGTGGTCAGCTGAGGATTTGAATATCCTGTTTCAGATTCCTATGGAGATTTCAAGAGCGGAGAATGGGTACTTTAATGCTAACAGATTTTGGAGAGAAATTTCTGGTGAGGATGTGGATTACAAGACTAGCAGTGCTCGAGCTTCGTTGATTCAGAATCTAGTGCTCCGATACATGGATCGAGTGTTGAGAAACACACTATTTACTCACTCGGAAGGATGCTATGTGTCGAGAGGAGAGTTATATGTCCTCTGGTGTATGCTCAATGGAGTGAGGTTCAATATGGTATCATATCTCATTTATCAGCTTAACAGGTTCAGGTGTTCTCCATTTCAGAGAGTGAATATAGGAGGGTTGTTAACCTCGATAGCTGAGTACTATCATATGGACTTCTCTGGCATCTCACCTATCCTGGAGGACCCCGATTTGGTGATGAGCACTTGTTTGAAGGAAGGATTCGCCCATCTGAGGGATGGCAATTGGTTCTTCACGAGGGGGTCGAAGCCCTTTACTTTCATGTTCCCTTATGACTTGGGTGTATTGACTACTATTCGAAATGAGGGGAACATGTTGATGAACACCCTCGGGCACACTGCTATCTCCATTACCTGTTTGACAAAGTATGACTAGAGGATGGTAGCTCAGATGTATGTTGAGGGGATGATGAATGGGATGCAGAGGATTGTAGACGAGGGGCATTTTTAACCAAAGCAGCAGCAGGAGCTCGGAGAGGAGCATGTGGATCAGGAGATGGGAGATCCACAGCCACATGAGAGGCCACCACGACCTATTCGAGCGGTGCCACAGCAACAGTGGGCTGGTCCGGATGCCTATTTGCAGGAACAGTTTAGGTTGATACATGAGCAGTTCGCTATACTGAATGCGAACTAGCTAGAGATGAATAGGCAGCTGGAGTTGGCGAATGTGAATTACATATCACTAGATGGGAAGTACAATACGCTGCAGAATAATTATGTAGAGATAGATCAGAGATTGGAGAGGTTGTTCGCTCATGAGCGCATGATTGATAGGAATCTGAATGCTCTTCATAAAGATGTGGATCAACTGCGCAAGGAGATGAATGGTGATGAAGAGGGGGCAAGTGATGATGATGATGCTCCGTAGGAGTAGGATGCACCAGGTTTTTGGCTTTGCCTGTTTTATCTCATCTTCCTTCTCTTTTTCTCTTTACAGGATGGGTATTTATGGTGTGAGTTGCATGTACTTATATTGATGATTGGTTGTGGATTGAGAGATGATGATTGATACTTGTATGGATTGATTGCTATGAAGGGTTCTTGGTTAGTATGATGCATTCGTATTTTTCATGTGTTAATTCTATTGATTAGAAGCATGTATGCTTGATAAATATGTGAATTTATTGTGAAATTGATCTTGATTAATTACTTGAGGATAACTTAGGAATCTATTTACCCATGTGAGGATTTGAGCCGATTAAATCATGCTAGTTCGTGATTTTATCCTGGAGAGAATCGTTCGTATGAGCGTATTCTAGAACTTGTCTTGGTGTCTTGTGTGAAACTTATGATTAATTAGGACATGATCTTAGGCTATTATTGTGTAGTTAAGTCACTTAGCCAAAATTTTACCTTACCTGTGAACAAATGTATCATTGCAAGCCTTTTGAGCCTTTAAAAACTTTTTCTTTGGCAAGCCGTGATAAAAACCTTATTAAACCTTTACTTGAGCCTTGTTGAATATCCTATTCATTAGTAGAGAGTTGAGGTGCGTAAGAGCTTGAAGAATGAAAATGTAAAAGCTTGGTTGAGAATTGTGAAAAAGAAAGAAATATGGTTAAATCTTGTTTAGGGGTAGTACTTGAAACTGGTACCCCGACTGCTTAGAAGGGTAGTGCCCAAAATTGGTACCCTTGCTCATTGAAGAAAGATGATGTTGATGCTTGTAAAAAGAAGGAGAATTCAAACTATGAAGATTATGAGAAGAAGATGGAGAAACAAATGAATATACATGGCGAAAAGCACAACTCCAAGGTAATTCTCTACTTTTGAATTAGTAGTCACTTTACCCAAATTCTCTTACCTTTACCAAAGAGCCAACATTACAACCCAAAAGCAAGTCCTTTGTGATCCTAGTAAGGAATTGATCATAAGTTGAGTTTTGAGACCCTTGCCAAGCTTATGGTTACGCGGAAGTATGGATTGAATATGAGCGTAAATACTAACCTACTAGAGTGTACATCTTTTACATTTGAGAGTGAGAGTAAATATTTATCTTGTGAGCTAGATGATTTTGTACTCCGAAAGGTATTATAATTGAGTGATGTTTTACATGAATGATGCATATGATGCTTGTAATACTAGTGTTCGATTGATAAATTGCATGTGTGAGTATGAATTGTGTTGGTGGTTGGTGAATTTTACACTACTCATTGGTTTTGATTTCGTTGCCTCGAGACGAGCAACATGTAAGTTTGGGGGTTTGATGAGTGTGTAAATTCACTAGTTTCGAGCTCAGATTCGTGTACTTATGGTATAATTAATGATGATAATTCGATGTGAATTGCTATACTTGGTGGAAAGTCACGATTTGGGAGTTTATAAGGCTATTTGAGTTGATTTTTGATGAAAAACGAGTTGGAAGTGATTGGATCCAGAAAGAGAAAGAAGCAGGGGTAGATTTGACCATGTTGGGTCAGATTCAACCAAGAGGAATGGAGTTCGACCGGCACCTCTGGTCAAACTGAGCTCGGAAAAGTTGAGTTCGACAAAACCACTTGGTCGAACCGTGGTCGAACTCGAAGCCTAAATAGAAGCAGTTCCAGTTCGACCAGAAAGTATTCAGTTAGACCAACATCCTGGTCGAATCCAGGATCAGAAGCCAAGTTACAGTCAAATTCGATCAGGGATTTGACCAGCATGGAAGAGTTCGACCAACTTGTTTGGTCGAATTGACATCCGGAAACTTACCAAATTCATATTTTTATGCCTTCAGTGCGTGTGTTTGCTCAAAAAGTCCATCCAAGGCCCTTAAGGAGAGTTTACATGTATAAAAGAAGAGCTTTCATAGGGGGAATAGATATCAAGCATTCATCATCCATCCTTTACCAAGTCCTACCACCATCCGAAGGAGTCGTGAGGAGAGGTTCTTCTGGCGAGTCAAGTAAGATCATACCTACTATCCATGATTACTCCTAGATTAATCATGGGCTAGAACCGCTCCGGTAGTTCTAGTGCTATGAAAGTTTTATGAGTTAATTGAATTTCCATGTGTAAACTCCATACAACACTACTTGTTGTTTATTCTATATAAGATTGTGATTTTTTTAATTCATACTCACGGTTATTTTGTGCATCTTTAACTGTTATGTAGAGTCTGAATACATCTCTTAGTTATTGATTGAGTGCGTTCACCGCTGAGCAGGATTGCATGTTATAATTCTAAGTGAAGGGATTCCAAAGTCTTATTAGAATTGTCTTATATAGATACTTGTTAATTGAATCATATTCAGGTAATATGTAGGATAAAGAGTATAACTTTATAGTACCTAAAAAGGGTGATCAAATTGGGTTAGAGTACTAAGTGCACGAGAAATAATTGATTATGATAGTACCTAGAAAGGGGGTGAAGTATACGTCTTGCTCCGATGATATCCACACGTGTCATATGCTTGCTTACTTATATCTATAGAGTACGATTGCATAGTTTAGTGATGCGTCCATAAGCCACAAGGTAGAGTCAGACAACAACACATGAAAAAGAAATTAATAAGTAAAACTGGATTACCTGACGATCTACTCTATTAATTACTTGATCACTACCGAAATTTCTCTATTGCTTGTTTAATTACTTTGATATTTTAATTTATGTTATTTAGTTTCATAATCAAACTAACTTAATTTTACCAACATAATCTTAGTTAATTAGAATATAATTGAATTGATAATAATCCGTCCCTTGGATTCAATATATACTTGGTCACCTTTCGAAACTATAATTGATATCCTTATACTTGAGGATTAATTTTGTGTGTTGAGAAAACGCTCATCAATGGTCTTTAAAAGAAGAAAGAAGTGCAATAAAATTGGTAACAAACTCTATTCAAACTAAAATTCAACTCTTAGTTAAATTTAAGTTTGTGGGCTGGGATTGCTCTTACTTGTACATTTTGCACCGGCACACCTTTTGTTCCTCTTGTTTTTGTGAGTCTTTCCTTGATTTCTTATTGTTGAATCTTCTCTTGTGGAGCTAATTTGGTGATTGTTTGAGACTATGAGATTGAGTTAGATCATGTGATTGAATAGATATGAGCTTGTGTACTTGTTATGGTTGGGAATTTGTTTGTGTGATGCTTGTTTTTACACTATTGATGAACCGTGAGATTTTGAGCCTCGAATGCACAAATATTATGCGATTCATTTCTTTCATGTGTGCATCATTTATGCGTAGGTGTTCTAGAACATGCCATTCATCTTGCTTGAGGCTACATTTGTGAGGAGATTGTTGAAAACGATCTTAGGCCATCCTTGAAAATTGAAGTCACAAGCCAAATGATATCTTTACCATAACATTGTTCCCTTATAAGCCATTTTGAGCCTATGAAGCCTATTATTTGATTATTAGTTCATTACAAGCTAATAAAACCCATTTAAGCCTTTATATAAAACCTTTTGTGTGGATGATTGTTGGAAATGGTTATTAAAGGAGGTTATGAAGAGAAAAGCAAAAAAAAAATTATGCTTGAAATGCAATGAGAGCTAGTGAATGATGATGTGTAAGTAAGAAAATAAATTGAATAAAGCTCTGAAAAAAAAGAGCATAAGAGCTAAAAAAGAAAGAAAATCTAAAATGTGTATTGCAAAAGGTATGGAGAAAAAGAGCTACAAAAAAATGCTTAAGTTCAAGAGTTAAGAAATGAAGGGATGATGAAGTACATGAAAAGTGAATAAAAAAATGTGAATTTATGATTAAGGAGTAGTGCTTGACGAGAAGGGAGACGTCTCTTCTAATCATCCACACACATATTTGAGTCACTTTTATCCATATATCCCTACCCTTACCAAAGAGCCTTCATTACATCCTAATATAAAGTCCTATTTGATTCAATGATTGACACACTTCAATAGTGGTGTAGATTTTGTGACTTGTGGCAAGCCTATGATAATGCGTGCATGTGAATCGATTATGAGTGTAAACACGTTCACAATTTCCACTATGAGTGTGAGTGCTTAGACTACCTTGAGAAGATTAGTGAGAATGAGTATTGTACTTGCATTATTCCCACCATGATTTGTGTATAGGTTTATTGATGTTTAAGTCATGTGGTTTGATTTGATTGATTAGTTTAAAATCATTATACTCTTTCTTTGATCCATTCTCCAATTCACTCAATTTATACCCTCATATTCTTTTTCTTTTCGTCATTGTTTGGGGACGAGTAACACTTTAAGTTTGGGGGGTTGATGAGTGTAGAAATATCATGAATTTAGGGTCCAATTATAGCATGGTTCCATACAATTATGCTTAGTTTGAGTGTTTAAGTGCCCTAGATTGAGCGATATTTGTAAATATTTAGAGAATTTGTACTTTGGCGAAATTTGTGTAATTTTCAAGAATAAATGGATTCTAGAAGTGAAGAGGATGACGTAGGAAAAAATGGATCTCAATTCGGAGTTAAAACGAGGGAGAACGAGCCAAAACAGTGAAGCAACCCAAAGCTATCACAAAAATTCGACCGAGGGGGAAAAATTCGGTCGAATTTTTGTGCATTTTTATGAAAACATGGACGAAAACAGACCATCGAAGGCTACCCACACTGTAAGAAAAATTTGACCGAAGCACGAAAATTCGGTCAAATTTTCGTGCAAAATGTCCAATTCTGCCGTGCGAAATTAGGGCTTTTCAAGGGGGTATAAATACCCAAAACCTCCCAATCCTCCACCAGAACAGATCAGCGGGGGCTGCTTCTTACCACCACACATCCTCCATTCATCCATACTCCTCTCCATCCATCCATCATCCATTCCTCCATTTTCACTATCCATTCCTCCATCTTCATTCCATCCAAATTTCATCCCATTTTCACACCTTCATCCATGGATCTTCACATCTCTCATCTATCCATCACAAATCTAAGGAGGATTGAGGCTTGAAGAGTGAGATTTGCAACTTGAAGGGAAGATTCAACCCAAATCCAAAAAGGGAAGAAATTTACCTTTATTTTGTATTTTATTTGTTTTGTTTGCAACAATGGATATTTGTAAGCATTGTAATGATGTTTTCATGATACTTTTTGTTGGCTAGACCTCTTGTGAGGCTAGCCACATGATGGATTGAGACTATTTTAGATGTGTAGGATTTTTAATGGTTTAATTGAATTTATTTTGGAATTTATCTCATGATTTATGATTACTTGATTCATGTTATGAATTGTGTGGTTAAATTTTCTATTCATAGTATTAGGATAGCCATTTCAATATTATGCCTAGGGTTTTAATTGAATCATTTTATTACATGATCATTTATGTTAGTGTAAGGAGAGGTAAGTCATACCCTTCTTGTGCTTGGGACATTCATGAGATAACACTTAGTTTAATTGACCTTAATTGGTTGCTAATTGAGTGAGAAGAACCAAACTTATGATCATAGTACCTTCTAAGGGAATTGAAAGTAAGAATCAATCTTAGGAACTTACAAACTTGTAAAAAGTTTAGAACCTAATTACCTTAGCCATAGGGATTAGGGGAACATATGTGATTGCTTCTATTCCATTTTTAATGATGTTTTCTATTAGAAACTTGCATGTCTAGGTGATGTCTTAATTTGATTGTCGTTAAGCCTTGCATACTTCTTAGATTCACCTTCACCCATCATCCATCTCATATGTGTACATTTTCTATCTTCAATTGCTTTCCTAGTTGATAGTTTGTAGTGTAGTTAACCCATCATTTTATTGATTAGTCCTTCTAGAGTAAAACTTTTCTTGAATACGGATACATTACTTTCTCCCTTGGGTTCGATATTATAAATTTTGCACTTGGTCACCACGTCTACACACAACGATAGAGTACGCTTACTTTTATCAATTTGTACAAAAATTGAGACTAAGTTCAAACATCATGCAAGCAAATTCCCAACCACAATATGTTCACAAATTCACATCAATCCAAGTACATAATCCAACCTAATCTTATAGCTTCAAACAACTATCAAATAAGCTCCACAATAGAAGATTGAATGATAAGAAACACAAGGAAAAACAACTAACAACAAGAACAAGAGGAACAAAAGGTGCGCCAGTGCAAAATGTGCAAACTAAGAACAAGATGGACAAGTAACAAAACGAGCAAGCTCCCCCAAACTTAAATTAACTAAGAGTTCAATTTTAGTTTGGAAAGAATTTTGTTACCAAATTTGTTGCACTTTTTTTCACTTCAAGTTCATCACCGGAAAACTCCTTCATGCTCTTACAAAAGACAATAAATAAAATAAAATGAAAACAAACTAAGAAAGCAATAAAGATAATGATGGGTTGTCTCCCATCTAGCGCTAAGTTTAACGTCTTTAAGCTAAATGGAAGTTTTTCAAGCTCAAAAAATCTAAATTATCCAACACCAATTATGGAGCTAATCTCACAAGTGAGAATAGCCTAACATAGTATCAAGCACAAAATAGATTGTCTTACAAAAATTCATGATTAGACCCTAAGAAAATTACAAAATAAAATAAATACTTCGCTTAAATTTCTTCAATGAAAGCCCTATCTTCTCTTGCAATTTTCAACCTCCTTTGCTTCCTTGATCACTTGAAGTAGATGACGGAGGAATTTAATTAATTAAGTGGGTGGAGATGGGTGAATTTGATTAATGGTAAATGAGGAAGAATGGAAGAAAATGGATGCTGTCAAAAAAACTCCCCTAGAATCTGCTGCTCCTCTCTTTTTAAATCCCAAAACATATGCTTCAATTTGGTGGGCCTCAATTAAATGAAGTGGCTGATCTCAACTCTTAAATCCTCTTTAAAATTGAGATGTGGGCCTATTTAATTGATTCAAATGCATGCTTTCCTCTTGTTGTCGGCTGCTAATGATCAAACAAGTCCAATTCAATTATTGGGCCATTTTATTTGCCATGGATGGATCACCAAATGGATATTTGGGCTCAATCACATCTCTTGGGCTGTTCAAATTAAAATGAAATGGGCCAGAAAATTGCAATGGGCCACAACTTTTTGGCTGAAAATTTCAGCTTACACACTCTTTTTGTTTTAGCCAATTTTTGCTCGTTTTAACTCCATTTTGTTTTAGCAAGTCTTTGCACACTCTTTTTATTTTAGTCAGTTTTTACTCTGTTTTTTCTCACACCTTCGTAATTGAATATAGAAGCTCATTTTAAGTACAAATCATGCAAATTCTAACAAAAAAATCCTCTCCACAAAAATTAAGGAATTAAAAAAATTACTCAATAAAAGCAACCTTTATAATATAAAACTTAACTTAAAATAGATCATATTTTCTAGCAATTTCTACACTCATCAAACCCCCAAACTTAAAGTGTTGTTCGTCCCCAAACAATGAAAAAGAAAAAGAACACGAGAGGAGAAATTGTGTAAAATGAAAGCATGGAGTGGATTAAGAATATAGTCGTTCTTAACTACTCGTTCATATCAAACCATAAAATCCGATATCAATGAACAAATGCACAAAATTATGGTGGAAAATACAAGCACAATACTTATTCTCACTTAATCCTCTCAAGATGTGTATGCACTTACTCTCAAAATATTTAGAAAATTATGGAAATGTATGTAGGAAATAAATCCTTAAACCTTAACCCTATTATGAATTAACCGAGACCTTAAATGTAAAGCGTAAGCATACCTTGGAACCATTGAGTCCTATAGGTGGAACACGAACTCGGGATTATTGCTTTTATGGCTTTCCTTAACTAAGCCTCCTTATTCCTTATGGGACCGCAGTAATCCCTCCAGATAGGGAGAAGGGAAGACCATGTGTGGCTTAGTATATTGGGACCATAACCTGATTGCCTTTATGTACTACATAATTGGGCTACCCATTATCACCCAGTCATTTAATATTGGGTATCTACTCAATAATCTCATATCATTTATTATTATAGCCCATGGACCTTTAACCTTAATTAGATCACTTAATTAAGCCCATAAAATAATTGAATAACTAATATAATTGCATAATAATATATTGCTCACAATTAGATTATATTGGAAATTAAAAAAAATTTCAACAATCTCCCACTTGGACTATATATTTTCCCAAAGTAATTATATTAAGAGTCCTCAGTTGCGTGACTTAATGTTATTCCTCTTCAGGCTATGCTTAACAATCTGGTCCATCTCATATACTAATATGGAACTACCGCGGTATTCACCACATTATAAATCGTGGTTAAACCCCGACAATCGCCAATATCAAAATACTGAATGACATAGATCAAATATGGTGAGTAGCATGGAAATTACATATCAAATGTGATCATCATGTCTATTTCCCACTGGTCCCACTTTAATCCTTAGTGAGGTCAATCCATAATGTAAAATATTACAAAATAAAAAATTAAATTAAGTGAATTCAGAATGAATTCAAAACTATCAACTTAATTCTGCAGAAAATCGAATTATCCAAATCAAAGTGTCTTGAAAACTTTAAAGAACAATAAATATAGACTCCCACTGAACCAATGTATTCTAAAACCGTATAACACCCACATGAGTAGCTATCTCATAAAATTACAGGGCGTTGAATACATGATTGGTGGATCCATATTTAGAGTCTATCATAATATTCTCTACCAAAATTTATCCATAAGAACACTTTCTTTAACAACAAAGAATTCTATGTCAATATGTTTGACTTATAAGTACTCTTGTCGTTAATACTTTACTGCGAACTAACTATCACAATCAACTTTATGTGACAAAGTTCGCAACTTTTATTTCATGATTGGATGCCCCTTAGTGTGCTACTATTTCCGTTATCATGGTTAATGAGTTACAAGTGTTTGCTTGGCACTTCATCATAATATCTCTCCCGACCAATAGAAAATGTAGCCTAAAGTGGATCTTATACCGTATTAGCACCCAACAAACTTAGAATAAGAATTCCTTATGATCTCTAACAAATTTGATCCCTGATGTGCAAGCATGTTATCCTTAGTTCTCTGTAAATACTTTATGAAGATGCATACTAGAGTTACTTAAATGTCTACTTAATATACCAATAACATAAGTTAAATTAAGTCTTTTGCAGACCTCATCATACAACAACTTCCAACAATCAAAACATATAAAATATTTCTACATTTCTACATTTCTTAAATCTTTAGTTTAACTTTAGGGCACCTTATTGAGACTCCACTTGTCTCCCTTAGTTTAACTTAAACATTCTCCCACTTAATCACATAAACATCTACACTTGTCTAAAAACCAAATGAGACAATTACCTTATGATGATACTTGTGATTCCTTTACAGAAAATCTTGCTTGAATGTATAGATGGATTTCCTTTAGTTCTTTAAATCATTGAGAACATTTCAATGTTACCATCAAAGAACAACTACTTTACATCCATCTAATTTAATTCAATATCAAAATGTGCTACTAATGTCATGATTATCTTAAAATAATACCTTCCTTCCCTTTTTAGTATAATCCTTTATAAAAATGTAAACCTAATCATCTTGTATTGATTTATACTCATAACTTATAGCATCAAACCACTTTCAAGTATTTGGACATTACATGGCTTGATGAACATTGTTTGAATATTACCATTAATTACATACTGTCCTCTTTATTTAGGAGAAGAACTTATTAAATCATTCAAAATTATCCTTCTCCCAACTCTAGTGGTTTCCTTAGTGACATTATTCTTGAGGTTGTTGAATTCATTATGCCTTAAATATTATTGACATTGTCATATCGTTATTCTAAATTTTGATATTCTTAAAAGCATAAGTAGGGGTTTAATAGACTCCTCTTCAAAGACAATATCTCTAATATTATTCTTCCCCACAAATCAACATCCTCACAGAATACCGTATTACCCGTCTCAAATATTATCCAATTAATTGGATTATAAACTTTTATCTTTATTCATAACCAATAAAGTAGCTTGTATTTATTTAAGTCCAATTTTCTTTAAAAGATCCCAATGATCTAGCCTTAGTTGGACATCACCATATGTGAAACTCAAAGAGTCCACACAACTACTTTGGTTGGAACTTTATTGAGACCATAAAGCTGCAATCTTTATAATTTCTCCAATTAGTAACCGTATGTTGTGGAGTACTATTTTTATTTTTTAACTACACCACAACACCATTCATACTAAGTAATCTTAATGTGGTGTATTTTAGAACAATTCCACAAGTCTTAGGAGTAAACAAAAGATTGTACTTTAGTTGTCTTTAGCAGCTTTCTTAATGGGTTTTTTGTATTGCCCTTATACTTTATTGAGACAAAGTTTGACTTATTAGTCTCATCCTTATTGTTGAAGTTCACTCATCAAGTATGATTTTGTTATTGATATAAGTTAAACTTAATTAGCAGACTTCATAATTGTACAGAGAATTATTGCAAAATAATTTATCATGCTCGCATTAAGCTTTATAATCTTTCAAAAATTAAATAATTTAGAATCATCTCGAGGAATCGAGTACAAAATTAGTATCAAGTCCAATGATAACAATACTAACTTATAAGTGACACCCTCTTTGTAATAATCAAATACTGACAATAAGAACTGTCAAGCAATAGTCTTTCTTTGGGCTACTTATTACTCACATGTCAAACAAACAATTGTCATATATTTACTACCACAGGTGCTTGTGTATTTTGGGTCAAATATTAATCTACCTTTGGGTTGATCAATACCTGCATGAAAATACACTCGCAACATACACGTCATAAAATAAATTATGACTAGTGATACTAGTTGGGGACCCATCACAAGACACCTTGTGCAACATTAACCTCGTCTATGGACAAAAATTAACTGCAAGGTTAATCTTAGCGTAATAATCAAATTCTGATAATAAGTTCTGTCAAACAAAAGTCTATCTTTAGACCGACTCATGTTCACATGAACAATTCAAAATAATTATCACATACTTATTATCACGTGTGTTATTATTCTGTCAAACTGTGCTTACCTATGGGCCGTACACAGAATGCATAAATAATTACACACCCATCTATGTAATTTAAATAAAGTCGCACTCCACACACATATGCTGCTATGGAAACATGAGGCTTTGATTGACTAGATTGAAAAATTACTAAACCAATTAAATAAATACTTAAAATAAATATTTATGTTTAATTGACAACATTAAAAATATGTCTCCCCAAATTTTAATTTTAATTAAATTCTACTACGAAATGAGAATATTAGATGATTCACCCAAATTTAAAATCAATGAAAGATTTCTTAACTTATTGAGATATCCATATCACACCTTTTATAGTACAAGGCCGAAACACAAATTTGCCAAAGTGATGACACAAGTGTCTCGATTACCCTTGTGACCACATTAATAAATTAATTAACAATTTCTAAACTTAATCAATTATTCTGCTAAGGTAATCAATATGCCAACCATTATAACTCAACAAATTAACGATATAAGCATCTTCAATAGCGCAATCAAATTAATTGATGCCTCACTTTAACATCAGAATGGATACTCATTATAAATTTGAATCCAAATGGCAGAAGTACAAGTATTGGCTCATAACAAATTTGGTAACTCCATTATTTACCAAAATAACAATAGTGTGCATATTCAAATTACCACAATTATTGTCACATTTCATATGGAAATATAAAAGCAAAGTCATGTCCAATGAAGCCTTTAAGTCATATTTCCAAGATACTCAATTATCAAAATCGTGCCTCAAATAATGAATGGACCTTAATTATTATTCTATAATACTCCAATATTATACTTCAATTATTTCCATTGAAACAATGGATAGGCACATTATTATTTAATTGAGTACAAGTTAATTGAGTACAAGTCAGGTGACAATAATATAATTACATGTGCCATGTATGATTAATTAATGTAATGCATACATAAGTGCAATTTTCCCATCACCATAAATTACCGAACTACTTGCTGCATTGAAAATAATTAATTAAATAATGTGGCCTTGTGATGAACACTTATATATATTCATGATACATATAATAAATACACAGTATTACTAGGCAATTCAATCAAGATAAAATCCCATTAACCCACTAGGAAAAAAATGCATGGGATATAATTTCAATTAATAGATATTTTGCCATTTTTGAAATTACAGGATAACCACAAATAAATCAATTTAGTGCAAAAAAATAAATTGACCTTTTGATAATAATAATTGGAGTGGATTGTTATTAAAAATGATTTAATAAATGACACAATTTAAATCAAATAATTAATTCACCTGAGACATGATTAATTATCCAAATGAATAACATTAGTAATTTCAATGACATATATAATCCATAACCATTTGAATTTAAAATGGTACACAACTCCAAATCCTGTATGCCAAAGCAATCAATGTACTATACACATAATTCGCAAGAATTCCATTTAGAATTCCTAACTAATTATACCATATATTGGAAAAATAATTGCGTGAAATCAGTCTGATACACGAACTCTCAAATAAATACATATTCACCCATATTAATAAAATATTAAGTGAATTAATAGGAGTTTCACATAAACATATCCAGACACCTTAATAGCAATTACGAAACTACATTTACCAATTGCAGAATCCATAACCAAACGACATTTATTAAACATTAACATAATCAATGCCATGATATTAAATCAATAATATGTTAATATTATCATTAATTCATCATATTTAAAATTATGATATCACATCATGATTCAATAATAAATGTATGGATCCAAACACAATTTACAGATCTCAGAGAATCATACATAGGGTGGCTCTGATACCACTTGTAGGAAATAAATCCTTAATCTTAACCTTATTATGAATTAACCGAGATCTTAAATGTAAAGCGGAAGCATACCTTGGATCCATTGAGTCCTCTAGGCGGAACATGAACTCGGGATCAGTGGTTTTATGGCCTTCCTCAACTAAGCCTCCTTATTCCTTTTGGGACCGCAGTAATCCTTCCCGATGGGGAGAAGGGAAGACCATGTGTGGCTTAGTATATTGGGGACCATAACTGGTTGCCTTTATATATTACATAACTGGACTAACCATTATCACCCAGTCATTTAATATTCGGTATATACTCAATAAGTCTATATCATTTGTTATTATAGTCCATGAACCTTTAACCTTAATTGGAGCACTTAATTAAGTCCATAAAATAATTGAATAACTAATATAATTACATAATAATATATTGTCCACAATTAGATTATATTGGAAATTAAAAATTTCCAACAGTGTACTCTCAAAATCAATTCACATGCATGCATTACCATAAGCTTTCCACAAATCTAGGCTCTCCACCACTAATCAAGTGTGTTAACAATTGAATCAAATAGAACTTTATATTTGAATGTAATGAAGGTTCTTTGGTTAGGGAAGGATAAATATAGGTGGAGAGATCTTATTGAAAGCTTTGTAACCCTTTTTATTTCTTTTTCACATCTTCTCCTTCTTTCTTATCACCTATTCAAGACTTTTTCAACTTTCTCTTTTCATGGACAACAACAATTTCCTTCTTTGAGCTTTTCTTGAACTTGATCTTTTAAAATATATCACTATAACAATTCAAGCTATTTTGTGATTTTCTTTTTCTTTCATGCTCTTTTGCATCTCATATTATTCTTTTGTAACACTTTTTCTTCCATCCTTCCTTCTCTTTCTTTTCACATTGTCTAACTACACTTTCTCTAGTCAATCTCCACACACAGGGTTCTTTCTTAGCTTCAAATGATATTTGCTAGATGATGTGCTTATCAAAGAATATAGGCTATAAAAGCTCAAGTTGGCTAGCAATGGATCATATGTAGAAAGGGAGAAAAAACGTGTATTTAGCTCTAACTTCACATATCAAAGATGGCCTAAGATCATTTTCAAAAGTCTTCACACGAACATAGCCTCAAGCAAGACAAATAGCAAGTTCTAGAACATATACACATGAATGATGCACACATAAAAGAATGAATCGTATAACAAATACAAATTCAAGGCTTAAAATATCACGATTCGTCAATAGTGTAAACAAGCATCATGCAAGCAAATTCCCAACCATACTATGTTCACAAATTCACATCAATCCAAGTACATAATCCAACCTAATCTTATAGCTTCAAACAACCATCGAATAATCTCCACAAGAGAAGATTGAATGATAAGAAACACAAGGAAAAAAAACTAACAACAAGAACAAGAGGAACAAAATGTGCGTCGGTGCAAAATGTGCAAACTGAGAACAAGATGAACAAGTAACAAAACAAGCAAGTTCCCCCAAACTTAAATTTATCTAAGAGTTCAATTTTAGTTTGGAAAGAATTTTGTTACCAAATTTTTTGCACTTCTCTTCACTTCAAGTTCATCACCGGAAAACTCTTTCATCTTCCTACAAAAGACAAGAAATAAAATAAAATAAAAACAAACAAAGAAAGAAAGCAATAAAGATAATGATGAGTTGCCACCTGTTAGGCTTTTTCTGCGCACTCCAATTTAATCCTCAAGTATAAGGATATACATTGTAGCAGCGAGCACCCAAGTTAAATTATCGATCCCACTGAGACAGTTAATTATTTATTTTACTGTGAATTACTAATTAATCAGAATTGAGTAACCAATTTCCACTGTATTGTTGTGAACTAATAAACTAAAATACTGAAATATTAAATAGCTGAATTATTAAAAACAATAAAAATAAAAGCAAGTTTTAACCAAGAGATGACGAACAGTTTTAAGGTATCAGGTATTGACCAATTAATTTAGGTTATTAAACTTATGATTTCTCATTCATGCAGTTTCACTGAAAATACACCACATATCCCTGTTATCCCACCAAATATGATTCGATTCAAAGCTAACAGTCTAATCTGGTTTAAATCCTAAGGGGCGCAAATATTACCAAGCCTTATTCCTAGATACTAATCAAAGCAAGCAACAATACCTCCGGATGGTAAGCCCGACTAACAAGATATTTTCTGGAATTACTACAAGATTCTATTCACTTCCTACTTGATTGTCTAATTGCATTGTTCCACTAAACTAATCAATTATTTGATTTACCAGTTCATGGAATTAAAGTGTTTATAGTGGAACAACTTCAATTTCTAACAGATAGACAATACCAATCATGAACGCACACAAACTAACACAATAATCCAAGCATTATAGCGGATGTCATGAATATACTATGAAGACGTTACGAAGCAGATAAGCAAGTCTGAATAAAATAAGTAAAATCAAAAGATCAACTACATAAAATCCCAATCTTTGGTCTAAATCCCCAAATCAATCAAATCACTCCATCAAACCCTAGAACTGTATATAAAATTAGCCCATGAGGTCACAAGCAACACTCATGACTAAGCAATTCATACCAAAAGTCTAAGTAAAAGAAAGAGAAAGATAATAATTATGAAACCCTAGCGTAAGCGTAGTCTCGTATTCTTTCTCCGTCTCTCCAATTGCTTGATTCTCCCTCAATTAGCACTTGGAACCCTCTTGAAAGTGGATGGATGATGAAATCAGGTTGTTAATCTGATATGAAGGTGTTGGAGGTGTAAATTGATAATGAATCATGGATGGGTTCTCTCCAATCTGTGTCTTGATCTCCCTAATTATTTCTAGAACTGATGCAGGGCTTTTTTCGCGATCGAAAACTGATCCAAAAACACGATCTAGAGGTATAAATACAGTGTTATATCGAATAGGCCTCATCTGGGCCCGATTTTGGGCGGCTCGGCACCCAGCTCGGACCAAGCTTGGTATGGACCTAGCCGATCGGGGGTCGAGCTGATGCAAGGTGGTTTGCCATATCATTTGGGCCCCATTTAGACCCCACTCGGCACCCAGCTTGAGCCGAGCTGTGTCTAGAAGTTGCCAAACGGTATATGGGTGAAACGAGGACGTCGTGTATAGGGGTGGGGAAAAAACTGAAAACTTGGTATGCCAAGCTCGTCGAATTGAAAATATAAAAAAATACCTAAATTTAGGTATATCAAAATTTTTGGTATGGTATAGTCACCGTACCAAAAAAATCGGTTTGGTATCGGTATCTACCGAGTTAAAATTTTGGTATTTTGGTATACCGAAAAAATATTACTACATATTAATTTTTATTATTTTATAATTTAGGTTGGTTTTTATTTATGGGCCCAATTGTTTTTGCAAATATAATAAGTAAGCCCAAAATTATTACATATTGACCTAGCCCATTTAAAGTTACAAGATTCAACCATATTTGAGATTCACGTCGTAAGCATATCAGATGCCCTAGTTTAGAGAGAGAAAAACAACATAGAGGAAAATGAAAAAATTGAGAATTATTTCACTGCGACAATCAGCTTCCAAAGGGGCTCTTAGTTATCTCTAAATTCATCGTTCTAATCCATGTAAGTTCGCTTGTTTCAACTTCTTCATTGATAGTTTTCTGTTTTTTCGATTGTGTCTCTTTTTCGAGTTCTGCAAATTCAATTTTAAATTTAGTAGGTTAGGGTTTTGTGTTGTGTTTGAGAAATTTAATTTTCTTGCAGTTGTCAGGGGTGGAGATCCGATAGCTCTGCGTCAATGCTGCCCAAATCTTCCTCTCTTATTTCTATTTTATTACAGCATAGACGTCTGCTTTAATGGGCTTTAGGCATTCTTAAACTTAAACTTAAGTCAAGTCAGCCTGTTCTTTCCACCTTAGTAATCATTTTTCTTACCCATTAAATTTGGAAATTTTGTCCAGAACTTGTTTGAATCTGTTATTTTATTTAATCTGTATTGTCTGATGCTTCTGTAGAAATTTAATCAATAATTTATTTTGAAAAAAATAATGTGGATTTTTTGGTTTTTTTCTCGGTATATTGATATGCGATATGTGTTGGGATATTGAATTTTCGAACATAATGAATTTTCGGCATTTTGGTATAATGCGG
The DNA here is from genome assembly GCA_023678885.1 of Pogostemon cablin. Lineage (NCBI taxonomy): Eukaryota > Viridiplantae > Streptophyta > Magnoliopsida > Lamiales > Lamiaceae > Pogostemon > Pogostemon cablin. The sequence goes on from CM042955.1 coordinate 24,017,944, forward strand.
TATATACCGAAAAAATTGGTACAATATAAATTACGATTTGGCAATGGTATGCATTTTCAAATAACGAAATTTTGATATTCCGAAATATAGATATACCAAAATTTCGGTATCGACATCGCTATGCAAAATAGCATACCGAAAATTTTGGTACGGTATCGGTATTTTCGGTATGCCGTGTTTTCCCACCCTAGTCGCGTAGGCTCCGTGGAACCCCAGCTCGGCACAAAAGTTGACCACAGTGGGTCCAGCTCGAGCCGAGCTACTTCACGAGCTGCAGAGACTGCACTGCGCGATCTCACCATTTTGAGTATAACTTCCTCATACGGACTCCGATTTGAGTGATTTTTACACTCATGCGGTCCTCTCTTCCTTAGCTTTCTATCCATATAAGGAACTCATTGAAACCACAAGATTTGAATATGTAACAAGTCATACAAAGTAAAACAGTCGTGCTGAACATGAACAGCTTGGGCGACTTTACCATTGTAATCATAACTTTCTCGTTTGGAATCCAATTGAAGTGTTCTTTATGCCAAAACGATCCTCTCTTCTGTGGCTTTCCAACCATGTATTACACTTCTAGTTTCAAGCTCCAAAAAAGTACAGAAAAATTACGCAAGTTTGACATGTATTTTTCAGCATTCCTTTACCCTTTCACTCTTCATTCCAACTTGAACTTTTGATCATGTTTTACCCTTCAAAACTCAACAAAATACCTTAGTAGCATCTTAATTATGCAAGATATGAAAACCATGCAATTCTACACAAAATCATGGCCCCATTCTATCAAAAAATGGTGTAGTGTAAGACCTAAAACACGTGAAATTCCACTCTCAACACCACCCATCTAGCGCTAAGTTTAACGTCTTCAAGCTAAACGGAAGTTTTTCAAGCTCATGGTGGTCTTGAATAATTTTTAGGCACTTTCATAGGCTTTTTCTTAAAATAGTGCCTTGTTCTTTCTCGCTCAACCACTAGGACATCTCCTTTCTTATTAAATAGTTCAAGCAATTGTTCTTCGAAGACATTATTCACAAGGAATAACCCTTTCCACTTGTTCCACTTTTTCCATCGGGCTCCATATGAATTTTGAATTTCAACTACATCCCCCGGTAAGAATTCAGGCAAAGATAAGTATTGATTCCCTCTTGCAACCCTTGTCCTACAATTATCAACAAACAAATTTTTATCAACAAAATTATGAAGATTAATAAGAGAATTTGAAATTTCAAAGGAATGAGAAAATTTTGGTTCATGTGAAGTAAAATCAATGGTCTTCATCTCCGGAGGATTCTTTTCTTCCATCTTAAGTGAATGAATCTCTTCTTGATTTCGAAACTTTTCTATCTCAAGCATCATCTCAAGAGACACAACAAATCTAACAAATTCCTCCTTTAACTCTTCTTTCAATTCTTTTCCTTTCACCCACTTAGGAACTCTTTCTCTTTTTTTCTTCATAGCCTCATCAACCTCCATACTATCCTCTTTTCTTACCTCTTCTTTATCAACCACCTTAAAAGCCTCCAACCCTTCTTCAACCATTCTTTCCTTACCCTAAGAGTAGAGAAACATGCATTGGTCCTTAGCCTCTATTGATTGCTCTTGGTATATTTTCCAAGGCGGTTGAGATTTGGTCTAAATGGTGCTCCATGAATTCCATTCTCACCACCATAGAAATCTTCACATCAATAACTAACAACTTGATTTTTTCAACTCTCTCTTCACATGCTTTCATCCTAGCTTCATTATCCTCAATACACTTATGAAACAAATCCTCTAAAGGTGATTTTCTCTCATAATTTAGTGCTTTTACCCCCGGATAGGATGTCGGTGGAAAAACTACGTCACACTTAGCTGCATTCTCCAAATCATACATTTTTTTTTTGCTTTTCGTAGGCCATTGGTACCTATTCATGATAATTTCTTCAAATATTCTTATTGCTCTTTGAGCTGTGATGCCAAAAACAGACCCACCGGATGACGCATCAACGAATAACCGATCTCTTCTGTTCAAGCCTTGATAGAAGAATCCCACTTGTTGCTCCTTTGGAAAACCATGATGAGGACACTTCCTCAATATCTCCTTAAGCCTCTCCCACGACTCATGAAAGATCTCATGAGGCACTTGCTTAAATTGAGCAATGAGACTTTGCAATTATAACGTCTTTAAAGGTGGAAAGTATTTTTTGAGGAAGCGTTGAGCAAGATCCTTCCAAGTATTGCATGTCCCCGGAGTGATCGTTCCGAGCCAAGCACCTGCTCTATCCTTTAAAGAAAAAGGAAAGAATCGTATATTAATGCAATCTTCACTCATGCCATTCTTTTTAATAGTATTCGCTATCTCCATGAAGTGGACAAGGTGGTCATTTGGATCTTCTATTGGATCTCCACCAAATTGGCTTGATTGAACCATTCGAATCAAACTCACCTTAAACTCAAAATCGTTGGCATTGATCGGAGGAGCCATAATTTGTAAAACTACCCTCAATTAGAGATGATCTCTAATAATCATATTCGTCATGCCTTGAGGAACTTGAGGGTATACATTATGAAGCACTTGAGGGTAAACTTGTTGTTGAGGAAAGACAAGGTTCCCATAAACTTGTTGAAGAAATTGTAAATTAGGAACTTGAACCCCTTGAGCCATTCTTATATCTCCTTGCGCCTCCCCATTAGGATGAGCATTTGTATTCACCATATTTTGAATATTTTCCATGTAGCTCATATTTTTTGCTTGTTCACCTTATTCTTCCTTCTCATGGTGTGTACCTACAAGAGAAAGAATAATTAGAAACAAATTTTCTAAAGAAAATATAAGATGCAAAAAATTAAAAAAAATATCCTTATTAAGACCACTCTAAACAATCCTTCGTCAAACTTCTAGGACCGTTACCTCCCCGGCAATGACGCCATTTGATTGGTCGTTAATAGTCTGGATGACCAATTAAAGAAATTTATAAAACCCAAGGGAGGAACGTGCTAGAGTTTAAGCGATCTCAAGTTTATCGTGATTTTATAAAGACGACGAAATGGAACGGATAGGTTGAAAATGAATGCAATTAAACTAATACAATAAATAAATGATAAAATGAATGCAAGAATAAATGGGTTATAAATGATGCAAGGATGAGATTAACAATAATCATGGCATAGATAATAAAGAAATCATGCAATTAATTCTAATCTCTCATGGACATGGCATAGAAGCGATCACTAATTCCACCTAAACTCTCTCTCGAGATGGATAGGGTGTAGGCCCTCAATAAGGCTCCCAAAAGCACATAGGATCAATACCATAGCGAACACCTCCTACTAGGTACTAATTACTTTACGAGTTCCCTAATTAGTTACTAAATCATAGGCAATATTCCATTTTAAGGTACTATGAATTCACTAATGGTTTGGGTCCCCTCATCTAATTGACTAATCTCTCGATTAAGCTAATCAAATGTTCTATCAAAGGGTTCAAATCTAGAAGGATATCTCTATCTCATCTAAATTAATGCACATGAAGTGTATGATGAAATGATTCAATGAAATATCCTAAACACATAATTGATTTCTCAATCTAATCACACGTCCATGATAATTAATCACACAAATCACGCATATACATCAAACAATTCACATCAATGATAAAAATAACACAAATGCCCAATTAAGATTAATATTAAATTGCATAAAATCGAAATTATCCAACACCAATCATGGAGCTAATCTCACAAGTGAGATTAGCTTAACATAGTATCAAGCAAAACAAAATAGGTTGTCTTACAAAATCCATGATTAAACACTAAGAAAATTACAAAATAAAATAAATGCTTCCCTAAATTTCTTCAATGAAAGTCATATCTTCTCTTGCAATTTTCAACCTCCTTTGCTTCTTTGATCACTTGGAGTAGATGACGGAGGAATTTAATTAATTAAGTGGGTGGAGATGGGTGAATTTGATTTATGGTAAAGTGAGGAAGAATAGAAGAAAATGGATGCTGTCAAAAAAACTCTCCTCAAATCTGCTGCTCCTCTCTTTTTAAATCCCAAAACATAGGCTTCAATTTGGTGGGCATCAATTAAAAGAAGTGGCTATCTCAACTCTTAAATCCTCTTTAAAATTGAGATGTGGGCCTATTTAATTGATTCAAATCATGCATTTCCTCTTGTTGTCAGCCGCTAATGATCAAACAAGTCCAATTCAATTAGTGGGCCATTTTATTTGCAATTGGATGAATCACCAAATGGATATTTGGGCTCAATCACATCCCTTAGGCTGTTCAAATTTAAATGAAATGTGCCAGAAAATTGCAATGGGCCGCAACTTTTTGGCTGAAGATTTCAGCTTGCACACTCTTTTTTTAGCCCGTTTTTGCTCGTTTTAACTCCGAATCAAGCTCTGTTTTTTCTCACACCTTCGTAATTGAATGTAGAAGCTCATTTTAAGTACAAATCCTTCAATTTCCAACAAAAGAATCCTCTCCAAAAAAATTTAGAAATTAAAGAAATTACTCAATAAAAACAACCTTAATAATATAAAACTTAACTAAAAATAAATCATATTTTCTAATATTTTCTAGCAATTTCTACACTCATCTATAATGTTGGGAAAGTATACTTTCTTATTAATGGGCTCACAATATTACAACAAACACTCTCAGAACACACTCAAGACACACAGCTTATGACTCTGCTTTTATCTTGTCTGGGACACTGTTTTTTTTACTCTACTTACATCACACATTATCCTATTTATAGTAAGTGAAGCTTCTAGTTAGTCGGTGCTATTAATCACCTTTACTCAAACCTAGAATTCTCTAGATTACTTAATTACTAAGTATGTGCACTTCTACATTAATATAGAAGACTTTGTTCATCTGCAAGATTTATGATAAGTCATATTCTAGCATAATTATTTGGTTGAAACTCATATTTATTTGATTAACTTATGTGCTTATTTGGATGCTAAATTGACTTATCTTGTCTTTGGTTAATTGAGGATTTAATGTTATTAATTGATGTAGAAACGGGCTGTTTTGTGCAGGAAATTCGTGCTGCCAAATTGACTGACACTGACCCCCTCAGTGTCAGAAGGGACATACGAAAATTCAGCTTAAATAAGGAAAGTGCAGCTGGAATATTTTCATATATTTTCTTACACGAGTCCAGCGATTTCAATCAGCCCAAGTCAGGCCCATGTTGTGGAGTAGGCTCGATAGATTAGTCAACAAGAAAAGAAAAGATCCTGTAGATATTTTAGGAAGAGATAAGTAAGGAAGGAGATCAAACAAGATTACTTGGGGATCAAGATAAAGATATTTATGGGATATTATTCATTATTTTTGGGGAGAGATACATGCTATTTTGGGGGAACAGAACATAAACAGAAAATAATAGAGGATAATTGGCGTGAAGCATCAGCTCTTCCCAACAGTCAGATTTACGCGAGAGTGCAAGAGCGATCGACACAATCAGTTTTTATATTTTTATTTCTTATTTTGTTATGAACATGCGGGGCTAATCCCCTTTTCTAGTTTAGAATTCGTGAACCTCCTGTTGAATAATTAATTTAATTATTATTGAATTTTATATTGAATCTTGTGTGCAAGTTTATTTTATTACATGCATTGATGTTCCTATAGTAATTTAATAATTATTTTGGCCTGATCAACTAGATTAATTATTTAATTGCTTACTGTTATTCTATGAACTACAATCCGTAATTGTTGTAGGAATTGGATTAAGTAACAAATAGAGATAATTCCCTCTAAGTGTAATAAAATCTAGGTTGTATGATACCTTGCCGGATTTCGTAGCCTAGTAATCCTATGTTTGGAGTTTTAATGCATCTACGAGTTCGAATCCATAGGGTCACTTGTAGATAGTTCAATTTAGTGGTCGTACCCTAGTTGATGAACGTAAGAACATTCGGGTTGATTGGTCGTACCGTCAATCTAGGGATTTGAGTTTGTGCACTAGGCTAGATGTTTAATTCATATGATTAATTAATTTAGTAAACGGGAGGGGATCGACATCCTAAACTAGGCTTTAATCGCTTGGTTAATTTTATATTAATTTTCATCTACTTTGTTATTTAAATATTGAGTTGATTTATTATTTGAGTATTTATCAAATTTTCACAAACAAAACCCCCCTTTTATTTATTTCATATGTTAGTAACACTTTAATTTAATTAGGATTCATTATACTCTCTTGGGTTCGACCCTACTTACTACTATACTACCTATAAGTGTGAGTTGGAAATATAAATTATATTTTGGTACGCCCGCGACAGCATATCAAATTTGGCGTCGTTTGCTCGGGGAGTAAAATTGAATTTTATTAAATTTTTTGTGTTTCTGACATTATTTTGCATTGTTACAGGTGCTGGAATTTTTTCGAATTTTTCTGAAATTTTCGAAATTTCCAGTTACACTGACACTGACCCCATCAGTGTCAGAAGGCCCTGTTTTCGAAATTTCTTTTTCTGTGGATGATTACTCGATCTTCAGGTAAAAAACAGCTTGAATACATATCTGAAATTGAGAGAACTGCCCGGAGGTTGAGAAAGAAGTCCCGGAAGAAGAAGGAAACAAGTTCGTCCATTGGCGAAACCGCAGAAAACCTTACCGAGTCCGAACTTGCAGCTGGTCCACTTCATCTTGAAGAGGAGAATTCTGATTTTTCTGATTTAGAGGAGGAGGACACTGTAGGACCTGAGTCAGGAGAGGAAAATATGGCTGGAAATAATGAGGAAAAAACCTTGAATGAATTGGCAAATCCGGACGTAGTCCATCAGCCGTTATGCATTAACTTTCCAGCGATCACTGATAATACGGTATTTGAATTGAAATCAGGATTGATTCACTTACTTCCTGCTTTCCATGGTCTTTCAGGTGAAAATCCTCACAAGTTCTTGAAGGAGTTCTCGGTGGTATGCATGAGCATGAAACCAACCGGAGTGACGGAGAAAATGATCAAGCTTAGGGCATTCCCCTTTGCAGTGAAGGACATGGCGAAGGATTGGTTGTATTACCTCCCTCCCGGATCGATAAACACATGGGCCGAAATGGAGAAGCTTTTTCTCCAAACGTACTTCCCAGCCACTAGAGTTTATGTATTGCGTAAGGAGATATCTGGAGCTCGTCAGATGCATGGCGAAAGTCTGCATGAGTATTGGGAGAGATTTAAACGCCTCACATCAGCATGCCCCCAGCATCAGATAAGCGATCAGTTGTTGTTGCAGTACTTCTATGAGGGGTTGTCGATCATGGATCGAAACATGCTTGATGCGGCTAGCGGTGGAGCTTTCATGATGAAAACACCTACTGCTGCTAGAGACTTGATTGCTAGCATGGCTGCCAATACTCAACAGTTTGGCACACGTGATCCATCAGTTAGAGAAGTAAAGGAGGTCCATGACTCTAAGTTGGAAGAAACTTTGAACAAGTTAACACTTGCTGTGGAGAATCTTGCAAAAGGAAAAGAGGTAAACCTTCCATCTTATCAATATTGTTTATCTAACAATCACTCTACTCTTGATTGCAGGGTTACACCTAGTGAGCAGCAAGTAAACGCCATGGGGCGACCCTATGATCCCTTCTCTCAAACCTACAATCAAGGTTGGAGAGATCACCCTAATCTGAGGTATGGAAATGGACAAGGAGGAAATAGGGGGCCACAACAGTTTCAAGAGCAGAGAATGGTGAATAGGCCACAAAATTACCCTCAAGATGGTGGAAATCGCCAACAAGGTGGTTCAAGTTCCGGAGCTTCATTTGAGCAGATGATGAAAGAGTTGGCTGCCAGCAATCTTAAATTTCAAGAGATGACACAATCATCTTTTCAGGACTTGAAGATGACAACTCAATCGTCAATCCGGAACTTGAAAAATCAAGTAACCCAATTGGCTACAACTGTAGGCCAAATGCAAGCTCAAAACAGTGGAAAGTTGCCCTCACAAACGGAGGTTAATCCTAAGAATGTGAGTGCTATTACACTGCGGAGTGGGAAACAATTGGAGGAGGTTTCACCGCCCAAAAAGTCTGACCAAAACATGAAAAAAGATGATGAAAAACCTGCTGGAACAGTGGAGGATCAATCTGATCAGTTTGGGGCTGAAAAATCTGACGTGCAGAAACGAAACACTGACACTGACCCCATCAGTGTCAGAAGGTCAAAAAAAAATCAGGATAAAAATTCTGACCCTATTCCTTTTGATATTAACCGTTTACCTTTTCCAAGCAGGATAAGGAAGCCGGACACTACTGAGAAGGATATGCAGCTACTTGAATTGTTTCAGAAAGTGCAGATCAATTTACCTCTTCTTGAGGCAATTAAGCAGATTCCGAGATACACCAAGTTCTTGAAGAATTTGTGCACCAATAAGAAGAATTTGAAAATAGATGAAAAAGTGGTGATGGGAGAAAACGTTTCAGCTGTCTTCCAGCAAATGTTACCTCAGAAGCGCAAGGATCCTGGAATGTTTGTAATTCCTTGTCAGATTGGGAGTTGTAAAGTGGAAAGAGCCATGTTGGACCTTGGAGCATCCATCAATGTGATGCCTCGATCAGTGTTTGAGAAGCTGGGTGTGGGAGAGTTGAAGAAGACTGGAGTTGTCATCCAACTTGCTGATCAAAGCCAGGCATACCCAGATGGAGTCATTGAGGATGTTCTTGTTCAGGTAGATAAACTAATATTCCCTGCTGATTTTTATGTGTTAGAAATGAATGACCACCCATCAAATTCCACTCCTATTTTGTTAGGAAGACCATTCCTCAACACGTCTTGCACTAAGATAGATGTGAGTGAAGGAACTCTAACGATGGAATTTGATGGGCAGATCATCAAATTTAACATATATGATACTATGAAATATCCTGATGATGCTAACCTGCTTTCTGTTGTGAGTACTATTGATCCTATTGTCCAGGAACACTTCAAATTCACTAGTAGGGATGCATTAGACACATTAATTGATCAGGGAACAATGAAGGAGGATGATGAGAGATGGGAAAATGAAGAGCTGAATCACTACGTCAATGCTTTGCATGGTTCTTCTCAGAGACCAAGCACCTTAGATGTAGCTTCTGTTAAATTGCCTGTGAAGTCTCCTAAAGACATTAATTCAGTTTTTGCTATGAATGTTATTGAGCCTTTGGTGCAGGATTGTTTTGAACTAACTCGCAGGGATAACTTTGGCACCATCATTGCAAATGGAAGCATGATAGTGCATGAAAATAAATTGAAGAAAGAAAAGCTTGGTGAAGTGCCTAAGCTAGAGTTGAAAGTGTTCCCCGAACACTTGAAGTCCTCGTTCTTGGGGCCGAACCATGAACTCAAGGAATATAATAAGGGGTTTCGCACGGTTGAGGTCGATCGGATGAAGTTGAAAGAAGTTCTTCATACTTGAGAGATGCACCTTGCCTAAGTCGAGCCAACGACAATAACCAAAGGCGCTGATTGGGAGGCAACCCAATTTTCTAGCTTTATTTTTATTTTATTTTCAATAAATTTTCTGATTGTTCACTCTTGATTTTCTGTTGTGATTAGAACTGCATGGATTGATCGTGATCAAAGCTCTTCCCGAAATCGAATCAGGTGTAGTCTACCCAATTACATGTTTATTCTTTCTTATACTGTGTTTTGCTTAGGGACAAGCAAACATTTAGGTATGGGGAGGGATTTTATATGATGATTGGGGTAGAAGAGTGATGTAAATTTGATGAATTTCTTGTCCCATGTCTTGTTATTGTTGTCCTCTTAATTTTATGTTGATGTAGAGTCTGGAAATTGAAGAATGAAATCTCTTGAGGTGATGAGGGTGATGCATGATTGAGAGGGTAGCTATGATGTTTAGGAGCTGTTAAAATCTGATTTTCTTTGCAAAATTTTTGTAATGGTATTGGCTGATTTTATTTCGAATTTCATGGCAAATATACCCAATTTTTGTGAGCTTTTGAGCCTTAACGAGCTATCATCTATAAGCTCATTTGAATTTCTTTCTTGAGTGCATTGAATTTGAATAGTTCATTCTAGAACTTGCTCTTTTGAATGCATTTCAAGACCATGTGATTGATTGTGTGCGATAAAATGATAAGGGCACTTAGGTTTAACCCTTTTGGCTTATATTGTCCCACCTGAGTATGATAAACTTTAGGGAAACCACGTTGAGCCTGAACTTTTTCTTTGGATTATGAGCATATAAATTAACCCTGAATTCCCATTTCTTTCTTAAACTCTTCCGTTTGAACCCTTCATTACTTTGCAATGTGTGAATCTTGAGAAAATACTTTATAGTTGGATTGAAGATGAAGGAGAGTTGATAAAATTTGGAAAGGATAAAAAAAAAGAGAAAAAAAAGAAAGAAAAGGAAGGAAGGTTGGAAAAAAAAGAAAGAAAAGGAAAGAAGGAATTAAAAAAAAAAAGAAAAAAGGAAAAAGGAGTTGCTGAAATTGTTTGTGTTGAGTTGTTAATTATCTAGCAAACAGTGATTCTTGTAAGTGTGACACCTGATGTTCCTAGTCTATGAAAGGAGCAGGTGTGGGGAGATTATTAGTGCAAGAAAAAGGGTGTTGTGAAAATGAAATGAAGGGGTAATCATGGATGTTTTGATTTGTAGAGATCACATGTTGTGAAGTGATGCATTTAGCCATTCTTATCTCTTTATTTACCTTACCTCGACCTTAAGCCCCATTACAACCCAATCAAAGACCCTTTGATTATTGCACATGATTCGTCCAAAATTGGTGGAGAATTGATTTGGGAGCAAGCTTATGGTAATGGCTTTTCTTTTCAATTTTTGAGTGACTTGCTACCTAGATCATATTTTTGAGTGATATTGAGTGAATCTTGGTGAGGCCATGGAATTTTGAAACATTTGATGCCATGAAAGTTGCAAACTTTGAGTGAAGAGTCATGTTTTATTTAGTTCCGAATGCTCATTGGTTGCTTGTCTCTTGAAGTGTGTAACTTTCATTTGTCTTGATAGATGTTCCTTGGTTTTCTATTCTCTATGATTTTGGTTTGCTTGAGGACAAGCAAAGTTTAGGTGTGGGGAGATTTGATAAGTCATATTCTAGCATAATTATTTGGTTGAAACTCATATTTATTTGATTAACTTATGTGCTTATTTGGATGCTAAATTGACTTATCTTGTCTTTGGTTAATTGAGGATTTAATGTTATTAATTGATGTAGAAACAGGCTGTTTTGTGCAGGAAATTCGTGCTGCCAAATTGACTGACACTGACCCCCTCAGTGTCAGAAGGGACCTACGAAAATTCAGCTTAAATAAGGAAAGTGCAGCTGGAATATTTTCATATATTTTCTCACACGAGTCCAGCGATTTCAATCAGCCCAAGTCAGGCCCATGTTGTGGAGTAGGCTCGATAGATTAGTCAACAAGAAAAGAAAAGATCCTGTAGATATTTTAGGAAGAGATAAGTAAGGAAGGAGATCAAACAAGATTACTTGGGGATCAAGATAAATATATTTATGGGATATTATTCATTATTTTTGGGGAGAGATACACGCTATTTTGGGGGAACAGAACATAAACAGAAAATAATAGAGGATAATTGGCGTGAAGCATCAGCTCTTCCCAACAGTCAGATTTACGCAAGAGTGCAAGAGCGATCGACACAATCGGTTTTTATATTTTTATTTCTTATTTTGTTATGAACATGCGGGGCTAATCCCCTTTTCTAGTTTAGGATTCGTGAACCTCCTGTTGAATAATTAATTTAATTATTATTGAATTTTATATTGAATCTTGTGTGCAAGTTTATTTTATTACATGCATTGATGTTCCTATAGTAATTTAATAATTATTTTGGCCTGATCAACTAGATTAATTATTTAATTGCTTACTGTTATTCTATGAACTACAATCCGTAATTGTTGTAGGAATTGGATTAAGTAACAAATAGAGATAATTCCCTCTAGGTGTAATAAAATCTAGGTTGTATGATACCTAGCCGGATTTCGTAGCTTAGTAATCCTATGTTTAGAGTTTTAATGCATCTACGAGTTCGAATCCATAGGGTCACTCGTAGATAGTTCAATTTAGTGGTCGTACCCTAGTTGATGAACGTAAGAACATTCGGGTTGATTGGTCGTACCGTCAATCTAGGGATTTGAGTTTGTGCACTAGGCTAGATGTTTAATTCATATGATTAATTAATTTAGTAAACGGGAGGGGATCGACATCCTAAACTAGGCTTTAATCGCTTGGTTAATTTTATATTAATTTTCATCTACTTTGTTATTTAAATATTGAGTTGATTTATTATTTGAGTATTTATCAAATTTTCACAAACAAAACCCCCCTTTTATTTATTTCATATGTTAGTAACACTTTAATTTAATTAGGATTCATTATACTCTCTTGGGTTCGACCCTACTTACTACTATACTACCTATAAGTGTGAGTTGGAAATATAAATTATATTTTGGTACGCCCGCGACAGCATATCAATTTAGCCACATGCTTCTAGAATTATCATCACCCTTCTCCAAACTTCTTCAGTATTAATCACGCAACTTCTAGAGTGTTTCGGAGTTGGCATTGCTCTTCAACAGTGTAAACCCTTGTCTTCAAATATTTCGAGCAACCTTCGCTTGACTACCTTGCGCTCGAGGAGGGATGATGCCGGCGGATGGCGCCGAAACACCACCATTATGACTGATTCCAAAATTCGGAGATGATGATAGATGAACTCGCGACTCTGGATTAAATCAATCCATGACTTTTGCACACACTTGCACATTATAATTGTTTGAACAGGAAGTTGACACAAGATACTGGCAACGATTTCGGACGGTAGATTTGTGATGTTCGTCATTTGAAATTCATGACAGACAACTCAATTTTGTTTTCAGAAATGGGCACATTGAGATGAGATAGATAGATAGTAAATATGGAGTAAGCAGTAAACCCTAGGTATTCAATTGGGCCTTGTAGTATTTCGTTAGAATTCTTATTTCTGTAATTTACGATCTTGGTTGTCCTGTTATATTTTGGTGTTATATCTCCTAACACGCGTTACATGATTGACACGTATGCGAAGAGGAAAATCTCAACACCCAGGGTGTTTTACTCGCAGAGTTAGGTAACCTACTAAATTTTTCAATAATTTCGCAAACATGGTAGTCTTCAGTGAAAGTCTCTGTTTGCCAAGTATATACTATTGTTTTGGGATATCAATCAATTCTATTATTTTTACTTGCCATTCTTAATTTAAAATTTTTTTTGGGTCTACTGCGTAAAAAAACCTCACCTTTACTTAAATTGTACTTTACTTTAATTGCAATTAAGTCCCAACTTTTAATATTTGGCAAAAAAAAAAAAAAAAACAACCTTTAAAGTAATTTGCAAATTAAATTCATGGGCAGCAAGATCCTGCCTGGATGGATGTTATCACTGCAAATACACAAAACGATTTAAAATTTTGCCTCAATTTATGCCCCTCTCTCTCAACTTTGACTATCTACTAACCCTCCTTCCACCAACAAACCAAATTAAATCCTTTTAATTTTTAAATTTTGTGTACAGCATGGGTTCCAGCACAACGTGGTGATTGACGAAGACGGCATGCCACGCCTTCAGGGGTGGATCCGCCAAAGATCTTGATGGCGGAGTATGATCTGTTGAAAGCCAGGGGGAGACGTACGTTCGTGACGCTGGATACACTGGGGGGAATACACCTTCTACTATGCCCTCCACCAGGGAGTTGGTATGGTGGGCTCTGTGATTGTCACATAGGTGGGACGCGCCATATTGAAAATATACAATAACCAACTTTATCAAAAGCGGATACATATTATTGCAAAAACACAAGTATATTAATTATAGATCCTATATATTATGGGCGGCTATTTGCACTCCCGTACCCTAATTACTAAGCATATCCATCAATATTAATAAATATATACATAAATTACTAAATACACCCCAATTTTTGCCATTTTATCCTTTCAATAATTAAAAATAAAATAAATCCTTTTAGAATTTTAATTAAATAAAACACTGCAATACAGTCTCCCTCTCTAGCCTCACGAACAAAAAGCAACGTCAATGATGGAGAATTAAAATTTAAAACTTGGGGGAAAATCAAATTGAATGATGGATAATTTAATCTTTTCTTCTTTTCTCTTTCAATCTCATTAATGGGGAAACTCAGCTTTACAAACTTTTTCTACCGACAATATAAAGCTGAATTTTCCACAACAGATCTTAGCAGCGGCGGCCTCGGCGAGCTGATATAGACATTTTTTGTGGTGGATGCAACACACTTGTATGGCGGCGATGCATTCTTTGGCAGGGCTTGGTGATTGAGGCCGGTTGGCTACCAAGACGGGGAATGGCAGTGGCTAACGGTGGCTTGGCGATCGAGATTCTCCGGAAATCTTGGCGGCGATTGGCGGCTGTTCGCGAGCTGAGAAAGGCTGCCAGCCCCAGCGACGTAGGCGTCGACTCCCGACGTCGGACTATGGTGTGGCTCCTGGTTGTAGGACACAATGGTAGCAGCGGTTAGCGGCGAATGGACGACAAGGCTAGGGATTTCCGATAGCGTGGATGGCGACGCTTCATAGCTGTGCCGGTGCCTGGTGGCAAAAAGCGGCGGCTGGCGTTGCGATTCTGGCTGGAAGAGACGGGAGGCGGCAGATCTGACTGGCGTGTTTGGTTGGACAGTGGTGATGACTGAAAGATCTTGTTTCCTGGAGAAGACAGAAATGGAGGTTGAAGAGAGCACAGTGGAAAAGGGAATAACAAATAAAGAAGATAATTAATTTATTAATTAATTTTAATTATATAATTTTATAGGGACATTTATTTCTTTTTATTAAAGAGAATTTTAATTTTAAAAAAAATGGGTACGATAAATAGTTTTGGGTGCAAATAGACGCTCATATATTATTTGTGTTGGAAATAAAAAATTTGTTATTTTGTAAAGTAACGGACATCTTTTAGATCAAGCTAATGGGATGTGTATACTTTTTTTTTTTATCAAACAAAATTTATCATAACACGAAGTGCTTCAAAGTTTAAAGTAGATTTTTAACAATGCATCTAGAAGCAATCACCTACCCATACTCGTTTACAATTTGACAGCAAAATGATTAGTTAAAGTAGCCTCTCTAATCTGTATCATTAACCTTTCAAAAACCCAATATTATACCTCTCCTTAAAATTTGACAACAACACACATCTGACACCAACCCATTAGCTCCTTCAGTAAAGATTTAGCAATGTGTAATACATCAAACCACACCCATATCCGACCAGTATGAGAACGGAAACCCCATTAAATCCCCCGAGAAACACACATTTGGATCTGTTCACACCATTCTAAGAAATTCTTGTTGCGAAGAATGTTTGATTTTGCTGAGATCCAATTCCATGTACGAGCCTTGATGTCGCTGATCAGTTTATTAGAATGAGGGATCTCCCCATTGGGATGTGTATACTAAACAAAAAGTTTATTAAGATGACCAATGCATATTGAAATAACAAGTAGAACAATAAAAGCATTTTAACGAAACAAGTATCATATGATCTCAAGATCATGTGAAAAGAGATGCACCGCGGCGGAGGCGGAGGTTAGTGCAGTGGAGATAGGGTGGCCACGGGCGAAAGAACACTTGGAGTGTGAGCCAAGGCGAGGAAATTATCAGTTTGTAGATCGATAGTCTTCATACTGTTAGTTTTCTTCGAATAGTAGCAAAATCTGCAGTTGAATTTCATCAAGATATCACCATCTTGGAAAATTTTAATAACCTGATGGAGCTTTGCACACCATTCTAATATTAGGGATTAATACTGTATTTATATTGTTGTATCCCACATCGTATTCTAGATAGGATTGTTACCTTGTACCCATTGTATATAATTCTCTTAATATATCAATACAATCATTCTCTCACAAACCTTTATATGGTATAAGAGCGATATTGGCTTAACGCCTTTTTTTTTTCCAAACCTCCTTCCTATTTTCTTGGCCATACCTTCCTTTTTTCCTCTCCATCCCCTCAATCTCGGTACCTTCTCCCCGCTGCTTCATTCTGCCTTCCATGGCCACCACCACCGATCTGTACTCTGGTAACACCAACCCCACGACTGAATCAGCCCCCACCGACCCAATCCTCAATCCAATCGCCTTCAATGTTGCCTCGCAGGCACCTCTGAAACTCACGTCCACGAATTATGCGGCGTGGAGTTTTCAGCTTCGGACGCTTCTCACGGGTTATGATCTCTTTAAATTTGTTGACGGATCATACTTGCGTCCCTCCGCCACCATCACCATGGCTGGTGCGTCCCAACCAAATCCGGTGCACGCATACTGGACTCGGCAGGATCAGTTGATCCTTAGTGCCCTCGTCGGCTCCATTACCCCGACGCTCATTCCTTTCATCGACACTGCCACCACATCTGCGGAGGCATGGAAAACCCTACTTTCCATCTATGGAACTTCTTCCCACGGGCGCATCCTTGCACTCAAGAACAGGCTGCATAATCCGATCAAGGGGAATAGATCGATCACGGATTTTATGCTTGACATAAAGAGCATCGTCCATGAGCTTGCTCTTCTTGGCGTTTCCACCGACGTTGAAGATTTGGTTATCAAAGTTTTCAATGGACTGGATAATTCTTATAAGGAGTTGGGTTACGCTATCCAGGCCCGAGACTCCCCAATCTCATTTGAAGAGTTCCACAACAAACTGTTGAGCACCGAAGCTCAACTAGCCCATCACACCCGCGCCTCTGCTGATCTGCCGGCGACAGCGTTCCAGGAGGGTGTCCAAAACAGTTGCGGTCGGCGCGCACAGCACGGGTCTGGCCGTGGTGGACGCTATGGTGAGCGTGCTGGCGGCTCTCGCACGTCTCACGGATCTGACCGCGCCTCCCAGCCTGCCGCTACATCAGGCCCTTCCTCGTCCAGGTCTGCCCGTGGTCGGGGTTACCAAGGCCGATGCCAACTGTGTGGCGTCCAGGGCCACTCTGCAAGGACCTGTCCGGAGTTGCCTCTTGCTGCTTCTGACGACACCCGGCGCCCACAGCAACAGCAGCGCTTTGCACTTCCCATGGCGCACTCGGTAGTCTCCTCTCCCTCCTCCGGTGACTGGGTTTTGGACTCGGGGGCATCGCACCATATTACAACCGACCTGTCCAACCTCTCCCTTCACTCGTCTTTCGATGGTCAGGATAGTGTTATCGTTGGTGATGGTACATCTTTACCTATCACACACACAGGCTCTTTAATTTTTCATGCCTTAGACTCTTTAATTTTCTCTAATTGTCTTGTTGTCCCGCGCATCTCTAAAAATCTTATTTCTGTCTCCCAGCTTTGTCGCCAAAATAATGTCTCTGTTGTTTTCTTTCCCACATCCTTTCAGGTGAAGAGTCGGGAGAATGGAACCATTCTGCTGGAAGGCGCACGGGTTAATGGACTCTACCTTTGGCCACTTGTTCAATTGTCCACCACATCTTCGCCACTTGCTCTCACTACATCCAAGGATCACGCTCGTCTATGGCATTCTCGTCTAGGTCATCCCGCCCCCAAAATACTTCCTTATGTTTTGAACATTCACCATTTATCTTTCTCACATACTGAATAACTTTGTGATGCTTGCAAATCTATTAAATCTCATAAACTGCCTTTTGGTGATTCTAGTTTAAATGCCACTATGCCACTTGAACTGTTGTTTTCTGATGTTTGGAGTTCTTCTGTTTCTTCCCTTGATGGCTATAAATATTATGTTGTCTTCATTGATCACTTCACCAAGTATATATGGCTATATCCCTTGAAACGAAAATCTGATGTCTTGCAAACCTTCACTGTCTTTAAAACCCTTATTGAAAAACAACTGAACTCTCACATTCGCACTCTTTATACTGACAATGGTGGTGAGTTCATTGCCCTGCGCTCCTTTCTTCAAGACCATGGCATCACTCACCTCACCACACCTCCACATACTCCAGAGCACAATGGTGTTGCTGAAAGGCGACATCGTCATATAGTTGATACTGCGCTCACTTTGTTACATCTAGCTTCCATGCCACTTACCTATTGGCCATATGCCGTGTCCACTGCAACATATCTCATCAACCGTCTCCCTAAAGACAACCTACAGATGCTCTCCTCCTATGCAAAACTGTTTCACAAAACACCCCACATCTCCAAACTTCGAGTCTTTGGTTGTCTCTGTTATCCTTGGCTTAGACCATATACTTTCCACAAACTTGCACCTCGATCAAAGCCCTGCATCTTTTTAGGCTATTCCCTCACACAAAGTGCATACCTGTGTCTTGACAGTACCACTCACAGAGTCTTCATATCACGGCATGTTGACTTTGTTGAATCTGTTTTTCCTTTTGCTGAGCAACCTATCCCCTCACCAACCTCTGCTTCTATCACTCCAGTCGAACCCTCAATCCCAACACCTCCACCATCATCACCCACACCTCAACCATCATCGGCTCCTCCTTCTCCAGCACCCGTGCCCCTCCAGCAGGTAGCTCCGCCCCCGCCTTCGCCTCCGCCTCCGCCTCCACCTAATTCTCTCCCCACACATCGTATGGTCACTAGATCCAAAAACAAAATTGTTAAAACCAATCCCAGGTATTGTCTTTCTTCCTCTCTTTATACAGATATTGAGCCCACTTCAGTCTCTCAGGCCCTATCTACTCCTTGTTGGTGTGATGCGATGTCCTCTGAGTTTAATGCCTTGCAACGGAATGGGACTTGGGATCTTGTGCCTCCCTCCGTGGCTCCTAATATTGTTGGGTGCAAATGGGTCTTCCGGATCAAACGGAAACCAGATGGTTCAGTGGAAAAGTACAAAGCTCGCCTTGTGGCCAAGGGTTTTCATCAGCGCCCGGGAATTAACTTTACTGACACCTTCAGCCCTGTAGTTAAGTCAGCAACTATCCGGATTATTCTTAGTATTGCCGTCTCCTTTAATTGGCCACTACTTCAGTTTGATGTGAATAATGCTTTTCTTCATGGCACTCTCTCTACTGATGTCTATATGCAACAGCCGCCGGGTTTCGTCTCCAAAGAACATCCAGATTTTGTTTGCAAACTTCGAAAATCAATCTATGGCCTTAAGCAGGCTCCTCGTACTTGGTACACTGCTCTTCGGAATTTTCTGGTCTCATATGGTTTTTCCTGCACTAAGTCTAATGAGTCACTGTTTGTCTATCATCACCGTGGTATCCTTGCGTATTTCTTTGTTTATGTTGATGACCTTGTCCTGTCCGGGAACGACTCGAAGTTTCTCTCCTGTTTTGAAGTTGCACTGTCTTCACACTTCTCGGTTAAGAAATTGGGAGACTTATCTTATTTTCTGGGCATTGAGGTTCATCGATCGAGGAGTGGTTGTCAGTTATCTCAGCACAAATATGTCATGGATCTTCTGTCTAGCTTGAACATGCTTAACTCCAAACCGGTGTCTACTCCTATGGTCGTGGGTTCCAAGCTCTCGCGGCATGATGGTTCTGAGCCTTTTGATGCCATCAAGTACCGTCAAGTACTTGGTCGTCTTCAGTATCTTCTTCATACTCGTCCTGATATTGCTTATGCTGTCAACAAATTATCACAATACATGCATGCTCCAACTATCACCCACTGGGGTGCTGTCAAGAGGCTTCTTTGTTATCTCAACGGCACTCGGCATCATTCGTTGTCTCTTCATGCTGCCTCTCCTTTGTCTCTTCACTGCTTTGTGGATGCTGACTGGGGAGGGGATTCTGATGATCGATCTTCGACTGAGGCGTATGTGGTGTTCCTTGGGTCTAACCCTGTTTCTTGGCGATCCCACAAGCAATGCACTGTGGCTCGTTCCTCTACTGAAGCTGAGTATAGATCTATTCCTTCTGCTGCAGCTGAGGTCCAATGGGTTCGCTCTCTCCTTCACGAATTTTGTATTCCTTCACTATCCACTACCCCAGCTGTTTACTGTGACAACATCAGTGCCACGTATTTGTGCTCGAATCCTGTGTTTCATAATCGCATGAAACACATTGCCATTGATTACTATTTTGTCCGGGATCTAGTTAAATCGTCTGCTTTGCATGTTTCTCATGTCTCCTCTTCTGATCAGCTTGCTGATGCTCTGACAAAGCCGCTTGCCCGACCTCAGCTCGCTCGTCTCATGTCCAAGATTGGCGTTGATTCACCACCTCCATCTTGAGGGGGCGTATTAGGGATTAATACTGTATTTATATTGTTGTATCCCACATCGTATTCTAGATAGGATTGTTACCTTGTACCCATTGTATATAATTCTCTTAATATATCAATACAATCTTCTCTCACAAACCTTTATATCTAATTCCTTGCTCCAAGATTTCATGTCCTTCATCAACCACAACACAGTTTTATTAACACTTGAATAATCACAGAACTCTTGCCGATCCTCCGAAGCAAACAAGCTCATGCGCAGGGGCAGAAGAGAAGCCGTTGATGGTGAGGGAGTAGGGAAGTTGATGAAAATTTCAATTTGGAGATCAAAGCAAGAAATCATTACTGCTTTCTAAGGCCCGATCACCAACCAATGAAGCTTTCCATTCACATACACCCCTCCGCTGTCGTAACATGTCCCCCACTCCCAATTATGAGTTACTTCTATTCTTATCACTGGATATGTCCCCTACTCCCAATCATGAGGAGTTGCTTTTATTCTTCTTGGTGATCTTGATTTCGGAGTGTACATGTAGCACTCCGGAACAAGATGGCCGATCCTAAGCACAACGGTAACCACCTTGTGCTGTCCTGTCACCTGACTCACTCCGAGTCCATAACTCAGATGTCTGATGTGCAGCCGGAGCTCGAGTTCGAGTGAGTCGCGAGTTATTGGATTGCTCAGCACGAGACAGCGATACGCTCGGTACAGGAACAGACCACGAGTCGAGCACACTTTTGTCCATGAGTAGTAGTGCGAGGTGTTAGAGTGATTGATTAAGTATTAAACGATTATACTCTCTAACAACTTAAGCTTTTAGATGAGGTGCTCGTTTAACATGGTATCAGAGCCCATGGTTAACAGATGTCCATGGGTTCGAACCTCACCGCTCATTTATGAGAGAATTTGCACATGTAAGGCTTGAGGCAACTTGAGGCAAAAATTCCCCGCCTCCATGTGAAGGAGCGTGTTAGAGTGATTGATTAAGTATTAAATGATTATACTCTCTAACAACTTAAGCTTTTAGATGAGGTGCTCGTTTAACACGAGGGAGGTTTAAAACGTTGTAATAAATTAGGTTGTGTGAACCCTTACCTTCAAACATTTCGGACAACTTGCGCTCAAGGATGGATGATGATGCCGGCGGAGAGCTCCGAACACCACCATTATCACTGATTCCGTAATATGGAGATGATGATCGATGAACTCGCGACTCTGGATTAAATCAAGCCATGACTTGCAAACACACTTGCACACTATGATTGATCGCACTGGAAGTTGACACAGGATACTGGCCACCATTTCTGATGGTAGATTTGTGATGTTCGTCATTTGAACTCAATTTTGTTTTCAGAAATGGCTACAGTGAGATGACATAGATAGTAAATACTCCTATGGAGTAAGCAGTAAACCCTAGTTGTTCAATTGGGCCTTATAGTATTTCATTAGAATTCTTGTTTCTGTAATTTACCAATTCAACCGGCCCGGGGTGTTTTAGTCCTTAGGTAACCTATTGAATTTATGAATAAATTTCGCAAACATGGTAGTCTTCAGTGAAAAAGTCTTGCCCTAGGTATGCTATTGTTTGGGGGGATATCAACATTTTGGGATTATTCTGCAGTGCACCCGCTGTGGTTTTTTTTTCTTTTTTCGGAGTGGGTAATTTTTCTTTTTTTTTAAACAATTATTTTATTTTATTTAATGGTAGAGATCGAATTAAAATATAATTTAATGGTGGATTAAAAATAGGAAGGGGGCATTTTTTATTATTTTTTTGGAGTATGTAGTTTTTCTTTTTTTAAATAATTATTTTATTTTATTTGATGATAAAGATCGAATTAAAATATAATTTAAGGACTAAGATCGTCCAGAAGCACAGCAGTCCCACTCCAAAATTTTTCATTTACTATGATCCATTAAAATTTGAGTTTATTTTTGTTTGCCATTCTTAATTTTGGTCTCTTATTATTATTATTTTTTATTTTGATCATTTTTGTTCAAATTTAGTCGATTTATTAAATTTATTCCAAAATTTTTTGTCCTTTTTTTTATTATATTTTCACAAATGGAATAAAATCCGTTGTTACTTTTTATTAGGGAATTACTAATAAAATCATTATAATATAAATTGTCAACATAATTATTATTATTATAGTATAAATTATCAACATAATTATTAGCAACGACATTTTACTTACGGATTCTATTATTAATCCATTAGTAAACTAATTTAGTAGGTTTTAGCAATGCAATATTTGCTGGTAACTGACAAGGAATGATATTCATAGAAGACAAATGACACGACCTACCTTATATAACTTATAACTCAAATACTAATTAACATAAATATCATCATTATAAAAATTACATTTTTTTCATAATATATTTATAATTAAAACCATCACACCAGTTCAACATACGTAACTGGTTTCTGATACCACTTCAGATCACACAAACTTATGACAATACTTATTATATTACATAACAAAAACATCAGCGGAAACAAAATAAACCCACGGCCTAGCCCAATAGGTCGTCGCCTATGTATATCCGCTCAAAACCCTGAAGGAGCTCCACAGCTTGCACAAAACACCACATAATTCAATCATCAGCAGACTCACCTACAATGCATAAACTAGTGAGACAAAAATCTCAGTAAGTAGAAATCATGCATGTCAGTGCATAAAATGCATTTAGTTCTCTATCGCCTATTTCTTAGTCTTTCTAGTTGGTCTCTTTTATTTTGAAAATTGTTCACGTTGTGGGATCCCCACGACACACTTATGATATGCACCCCAAATGAGCTCAATGGGGATGATTTTTTCGAACCCCGAATATACAGCCGAGAATGATTTTTCTGAACCCTGGCAGAGTTTTGGGGATGATTTTTCCAAACCCTGAATAAAGTACTGAGAACAATTTTTTCGAACTCAGAATAAAGTGTCGGGAATGATTTTTTCGAACCCTGACGGAGATGCATATATAGTGGCCGCACGCACCATTAGTATCTTTTTAATTTTGGGGAAATACTTTTTAGGATTATGCATGGTATGCAACAAGGGCAATTAATTATGTATCATAAATCATTTACGACATCAATATTAACATTTAATCACAATAAACCAACAACTTAACTTCAAACCACATAGATCCACTTCTGCAATAACAACTTCACTTCAATCACATAGATCCATTTATAAAATAACCACTTTACCTTGGATCACACGGATCCCTTTTTGGAATAACAACTTCATCTCGGATCACACAAATTCTCATAACCAATATCTTCTCAAATTGTACAGATATATTTTAAACAGTTTCCAATCACACAAATCTATATAGGATTATGATATTATTTCAAATCACATAAATCCACAACTTATATCACCAATTAACCCCAAATAATTCATAACGTAATTAAACTAATCACAAATAATTCATGACATAATTATCACATATTAATCACAATTAATTCACACACAACATTTTTATGCATTGTATTTGGAGTTTTACTTACCTGGAATCCAACAATAATTACACTATAGACCCGTGAAGAACCGTAACTAATTCCTTTCTTCCCGTTCCGGCATGCTCTTCCTTTACTTTCCTTCCCTTTCTTCCTCTCTATCCCCTCTCTTTCTCTTTTCTTCCTCTCACTCTCTTTTCTTTCTCTCTCTCTCTTTCTTTTTTTTTTCTAATCTCCTATTTCAAAAATTAACCTCAGGAGGGGTTTATATACATAAATTACGAGTGGTATAACTGCCGCCCTTTGCCATTTTCTAATTATTATTATTATTATTATTATTATTTAAACTAAACTTGTGGCCATAAATTGACAACAACATACCCACGTGTTAATATTTTTAACCAAATGATTTTAGATATTGCGTGGCATAAATTTAATTATTAATTATTATTATTATCCATTACGAATATACGTGCAATACTTAATAATTAAGATATAATACGTAAATTTACAAATTAATACACATATGCGTATTTTCTTACCACTATTAGTATTACGAAAATACGTGTGATACTTAATAATTAAGAAATATTATATTTCTACAAATGAAATACTTTAATTAATGCACGTAAATATTTATGCACATATATATTCACATATTATCACCATTTTTACCATAAATGTCTCAAATAAAATGTAAAGATAAATAAAATATAGAAAAAATTGTCACATAATTGCCACATTATAATCACATAATTACCACATAATTGTCTCATAATTATAAATTGCACATAACACAAATTAAATTATATTGGCACATGAGTAGTGAGAAGCTCGAGTATCACATCCTCCCCACCTTATAAAAATTTCGTCCTCGAAATTTACTTACCTGAAGAGTAGCCATCATCTCATCTTCTCTTTCCCAAGTGGCCTCCTCAACTAAGTGATTCCTCCAAAACACCTTCACTAATGGTATCTGTTTATTTCTGAGCTTCTTCACTTCTCGCCGCAAGATCTCAACTGGTATTTCCTCATAACTCAAATCTTCTTTCAACTCAACTGGTTCCTGCCTGAGAACATGAGATGGATTCGAAACATACTTATTCAACACAAACGTATGAAATACGTCATATACTCTAGGCATCGATGCTGGTAACTCCAACTTATAGGCAATATTTCCAACTCTCTGAATGATAGTGAACAGACCAACACATCTTGGACTGAGTTTCCCTTTCTTTTCAAACCGCATTATCCCCTTCATTGGAGATACTTTCAAGAATACCTGATCACCCACTTCAAATTCCAACTCTCTTCTCCGTTTGTCTGCATAACTTTTCTGCCGATCTTGGGCAACTTTCATCTTCTCTCGAATACGGGTAACAACTTCTGATATTTCATGAATCAAGTCTGGACCCAAAAGTTTCCTCTCTCCAATTTCATCCCAATGTACTGGAGATCTACACTACCTCCCGTACAATGTTTCATATGGAGCCATCCCGATACTGGACTAATAACTATTGTGGTACGAGAATTCTATCAAAGGTAAAAATTTACTCCACTGACCTTGAAAATCCAACACACATGCTCTGAGCATATCCTTCAAAATCTGCATCGTACGCTCCGATTGCCCATCTGCATGTGGATGGAATGCTGTGCTGAATGATAACTGTGTCCCCAATGCCTTATGCAAACTCTGCCAAAAAGTGGACAAGAATCTCGTATCTCTATCTGATACAATGATAAGTGGTACTCCATGGAGTCTGACAATCTCTTGAATATACAATTGTGCATAGCGATTCATGGAATACGAAGAGCATATAGGAAGAAAATGAGCTAACTTAGTCAATCGATCCATGATAACCCAAATGGCATCATGACCTTTCACTGTCTTTGGTTGTCCGATGATAAAATTCATAGTGATATTCTCCCACTTCCATTTTGGAATAAATAGAGGCTGCAAAGTTTCTGCTGGTCTTTGATGCTCAGCTTTGACTTGCTGACAAGTCAAACATTGCTCCACATATTGAGCGACATCTCTCTTCATCCCTGGCCACCAATACTATGACTTCAAATCTCTATACATCTTAGTAGCTCTTGGATGTACAAAGTACGATGTTAAATGAGCTTCCGCCATCACTTCTTTCTGAATGTCATCCACTTTAGGTAAACTTAATAGACCTCTATAACGAATCACGCCATCATCTGTTATTTGGGAGTCAGAAGACTTTCCAGAGCTGATATCATTCTTTTTCTTATTGAACCACTTATCCACCTCTTGTCCCTGCTGAATCTTATCCATCAAAGTTGTTCGAAGTGTCAAAGTTGCCATCTTTGATTCCAACGATCCTTTGTGAATGATCTAGACACCCATCCTTTCAAATCAAGCAACTCTGGTTTCTGATTTATGGTCATAGTAGCTACACTCTGTATTGCCTTTCGGCTCAATGGCGTCAGCAACCACATTGGCTTTACCCGGATGATAATTGATAACACAGTCGTAGTCCTTCACCAGTTCCAACCATCTTCTCTGTCTCATGTTCAACTCTTTCTGAGTGAAGAAGTACTTCAAACTCTTATGATCAGTATAGATTTCACAGCGTTCCCCATACTGATAATGCCTCCAAATCTTGAATGCAAACACTACTGCGGCTAACTCCAAATCATGGGTAGGGTAGTTCTTCTCGTACTCCCTTAACTGTCATGATGCATATGCTATTACTTTCCCATTCTGCATAGTACACATCCAAGACCATTTTTTGAAGCATCACTATGAACCTTGAAGTTTTCTGTCTCCATAAGAATAGTCAAGATAGGTGTTGATGTCAATCGTCTCTTCAATTCTTTAAAACTCTATTCACATGCCTCTGTCCATGTGAACCTCACATTCTTCCTGGTCAATTGTGTTAAAGTTGAAACGATCTTAGAAAAACCTTCAACAAACCTTCGATAATATCCTGCAAATCCAAGAAAATTACAAACTTCAGTGGGATTTGAGGGTTATGGCCAATCATGGATTGCTTTAACTTTGCTTGGATCCACTGAATTTCCTTCTCCCGACACCACGTGTCCCAAGAAAACAACTTGGTCCAACCAAAATTCACACTTCTTAAACATCGCATACAATTGCTTCTCATTCAGAATCTCAAACACCTTCATCAAGTGCAGAGCATGATCCTCCTTATTCTTAGAGTAAATTAGAATATCATCAATAAACACAATTATGAACTTATCGAGGAATTCCTGAAATACTCTATTCATCAAATCCAAAAATACTGCTGGAGCATTCGTCAAACCAAATGGCATCACTAAGAACTCATAGTGCCCATACATTGTACTGAATGCAGTCTTCGGAATATCCTCTTTCTTTATTTTCAACTGATGATACCCGGATCGCAAATCAATCTTCGAAAAGATAGCTGCACCCTGTAGTTGATTGAACAGATCATCAATGTGAGGCAATGGATATTTATTCTTGATTGATACTTTGTTGAGCTCTCGATAATCGATGCACATCCTCAATGTGCCATCCTTCTTTCAAACGAAAAGAACGGGTGCTCCCCAAGGTGAGAAACTAGGTTGGATGAATCCTTTGTCTAGCAACTCTTGCAACTGTATCTTTAATTTCTTCAGTTTAGTTGGTGCCATTCTGTATGGCGTTTTAGATATCGGAGCAGTTCCCGATTGTAGCTCAATAACAAACTCTATTTCCCGGTCTGGTGGCAAACCTGGATGATCATCTGGAAATACCTCTGCTTACTCCCGAACTACTGGTGCATCACTAAGGACTGGACACTGCTGTCCCTCAACATTCATCACACTCACCAAATAACCCTCACAACCACTTTCCAATAATCGATGTGCTTTTGCTGCTGATATAACATGAAATCTAAAGTTCTTCTTGATCCCAACAAAAGTGAATGGTTCTCCACCCAATGGCTGAAAAGTGATACTCTTTTTCTGAAAATCTATTGTAGCACTGTACTTTGACAGCCAATCCATATTCAATATGATATCATAATCATTCATACTTAACATAATCAAGTCAATGAGGAGTTGTCTTCCTTCAATAGGAATAACACAACCTCGAAGAAGTTGATTGGTTTGCTTTGATCCACCAGAAGGCATCATCACCTCATAATTAGCTTCTATCAAGTTAGATGTTCCGCCAGCTTCCTCACATACTCAGTGAATACAAATAAATGTGTTGCTCCAGAGTCAAATAACACATATGTAGAAGTGCCAAAAATAGAAAACTTACCCGTGACAACTGAGGGATTCGCATATGCCTTCTCTCACATCAAATTATACATCCTAGTTGGAGCTCTTTCCTGCTGTCCTTGCTTCCCTTTCTTAGGACAAGTAGTAGTCACATGTCCCTTCTCTCCGCATGTGTAACAAGTTTTTGGAGGAATGCGACACTCCCCACTGTGTGGTCTAAGACAATTAGGACATATAGGTAGTGGCTGTGCCAGTGGCACTTTACCCTGATCGAATTTGGGATGCTTGTTTGGTTCTCCTTATCTCTGTCCCTTATCCACTGGATTCGGCCCCTGAAATGGCATCAGCCTCTTATTATCTCTCCCAAACTGCTGTACTAGTTTCTGCTGAAATTGACGTTTGATAGCCTACGCTTGTCTGACCCTCATCTCCGCTTGTTCAGCAATCTGGGCTCATTCTGCAACTTGTGAGTATGTTGCTCCATGCAGTCCCGCCATACTCACATCTTTGTAAAGTTCAGGCTTTAAGCCTTCCACGAGCCTCTCCACTTTTAGTGTCTCCGTACTCACCATGTCTTCAACAAACCTCGACAACTGCTTAAACATACGAAGGTAGTCTGTAATGGACATACCTCCCTACTTCAGCTGTATAAACTCATTCATCTTCATGGCTCTCACTGGTGCCGTAAAGTACTTGTTCATGAATAACTCCTTAAATCTTTTCCATGTCATGGTCGTGACATCCTCGATACTTTTAATTGTATCCCACCAGTGGCCAGCACTCCCCCGTAACATGAATGAAGCGCACAACACTCTGTCCCCATCTAGAATTCTACTGTATTGAAATATATTTTCCACAGTACGTAACCAATCCTCTGCATCTGTAGGGTCTGCTGCATCTTCAAATATTGGAAGGCTCAACTTCCAAAACCTCTCACAAACTATTTCCACACGTTCTACTTGACGTCTATCTTGATTAGCATTACCCTCTGGTTGTCCACCCACATCTCTCTGTTGAATCAATTATTGTATCTGTTAGGACTGGCGCTCTACCAGTTCCATCAGTCGAGTAATCACCCCATCACGATTATTTCCTTCAGTAGGTGCTGCTTGCTCAGCAGCTCTATCCCCTTCAGAACTTTCACCTGTGGCCCTTACCATTTTATCTACTAGCTATTAGTCATACACCACATGACCAATATAATTTATAAAACACATAACATCACATAATGAAAATAACACTTATATGCAAAGCTGCGCTCCCAAGGAATAAGCACATGTACATAGACAGTATGCAGGCCCACTCTGACACGACCCACCTTATATAACTTATAATTCAAATACTAATTAACATAAACATCATCATTATATAAACCGATATTTTTTTAATAATATATTTATAACCAAAACCATCACACCAGTTCAACATACGTAACTGGTTTCTGATACCACTTCAAACCACACAAACTTATGACAATACTTATTATATTAAATAACAAAAATATCAGTGGAAACAAAATAAACCCACGGCCTAGCCCAACAGGTTGTCATATATGTACATCAGCTCAAAACCCTGAAGGAGCTCCACAACTTGCATAAAACACCACATAATTCAATCATCAGCAGGCTCACTTACAATGCATAAACTAGTGAGACAAAAATCTCAGTAAGTAGAAATCATGATGTCAGCGCATGAAAATGCATTTAGTTCTCTATCGCCTATTTCTTACCCTTTCTAGTTGGTCTCTTTTATTTTGAAAATTATTCACGTTGCGGGATCCCCACGACACCCTTATTATATGCACCCCAAATGAGCTCAATGGGAAAATTTTTTTCTAATCCCGAATATATGATCGAGAATGATTTTTCCAAACACAGGGATAGTGTTGGGGATGATTTTTCTGAACCCCGAATAAAGTACTGAGAACGATTTTTCTGAACTCAGAATAAAGTGTCGGGAATAATTTTTTGGAACCCTGATAGAGATGCATATATAGTGGCCGCACACACCATTAGTATCTTATTAATTTTGGGGAAAACTCTTTTCATGATTATGCATGGTATGCAATAAGGACAATTAATTATGCATCATAAACCATTTACGACATCAATATTAACATTTAATCACAATAAAGCAACAACTTAACTTCAAATCACACTGATCCACTTCTGCAATAACAACTTCACTTCAATCACATTGATCCATTTATAAAATAACCACTTTACCTTGGATCACACGGATCCCTTTTTGGAATAACAACTTCATCTCGGATCACACAGATTCTCATAACCAATATCTTCTCAAATCGTACAGATATATTTTCAATAGTTTCTAATCACACAAATCTATGTAGGACAATGATATTATTTCAAATCACATAAATCCAAAATTTATATCACCAATTAACCCCAAATAATTCATAACGTAATTAAATTAATCACAAATAATTCATGACGTAATTATTATATATTAATCACATTTAATTTACACACAATATTTTTATGCATTGTAGACTTCTACTTACCTGGAATCCAATAATAGTAACACTATAGACCCGTGAAGAATCGTAACTAATTCCTTCTTTCCCGTTCCGGCACGCTCTTCCTTTCTTTCCTTCTCTTTATCTCTCTCTCCTCTCTTTCTGTTTTCTCCTTCTCACTCTCTTTTCTTTCTCTCTCTCTTTCTTTTTTTTTAACTGATCTCCTGTTTCGAAAATTAACCCAGGAGGGGTTTATAGACATAAGTTACGGGTGGTATAACCACCGCCCTTTGCAATTTTCTAATTTTAATAATAATAATAATAATAATAATAATTATTATTATTATTATTATTATTAATAAAAGTAAACTTGTGGCCATAAAATGGCAACAACATACCCACGTGTTAACATTTTTAACCAAATGATTTTAGATGTTGCGTGGCATAAATTTAATTATTAATTATTATTATTATCCATTACGAATATACGTGCAATACTTAATAACTAAGATAAAATATATTTACAAATTAATACACATACGCGTACCACTATTATTATTACGAGAACACATGTGATACTTAATAATTAAAAAATAATATATTTATACAAATAAAATAATTTAATTAATTCATGTAAATATTTATGCACACATATATTCACATATTATCACCATTTTTACCACGGATGTCTCAAATAAAATGTAAAGATAAATAAAATGCAGAAACAATTATCACATAATTGCCACATTATAATCACATAATTACCACATAATTGTAATATAATTATAAATTGCGCATAACACAAATTAAATTATATTGGCAAATGAGTAGTGAGAATCTGGAGTATCACAACAAACGTTTTCGTACGAGAATAAATTATATTATTGAAAAATCAAAATAAACCAAGATACCATTTCAATAGCCCAAAGCAAAACAAGGAAATAAAAGGAAATAAATTACGAAAGCAAAACAAGGAAATAAATCTTCTTCCAAAAATATGAAATAAATCTTCTTGATTCCAACCGACAATCATTCCAAATTGCAATCCCAACTCCAAGAATTACGCTCAATAATCATTCGTGAGTTGTTCCACATCAGTCTCCCCCACTTGAAAAGAACTCGCCCTCAAGTGATCCAAATATGCTAGAGGTTCTTCAGGGAAGTATCGATACAAATCAGCCACATTAAATGTCTTCGAAATCCCCATCGTATCCGGAAGGTTTACCACATAAGCATTGAGTTGATTTTACGAATAATCATATATGGACCATACTTCTTGGGCTGCAGCTTGTTATACTTTCCTACCGGAAAGCGTTCTCGCCGAAGAAAACCATCACTTTATCTCCAACATTAAACACTTGCAAATGTCGATGCTTATCCGTAGCTTCCTTGAACTTATTTGTAGTTTCCAACAACCTTTGGCAATCTTAAGCTTGCACATCTAACCCCTCCTTTGCAAGTTTAGTTGCAGCCACACTTGCAGCTCCTGGTTACTTGATTAAATCAATAGCATGACATGGAATATTCTGATATACCACAGCAAATGGAGCTTTCCCAGTTGAGCTATCAACTGCATTATTGAAAGCAAATTTTGCTTTAGGCAAAGCATAATCCCATTGCTTTGGTCGATCACCACAAATGCATCGAATCAGTTTTCCTAGAGTTCAGTTGACAACCTCCGTCTGACCATCAGTTTGAGGATGCGCCGTGCTGCTGAAATTTAATGAAGTATCAAACATCTTCCACAATGTAATCCGAAAATGGCTCAAGAACTTACTATCACGATCCGAATTGATAGACTTTGGCACACCACGCAAACGTACAACCTCGCTAAAGAAAAAACGAGCAATATGAGAAACATCAGATGTTTTCTTGCAAGGAATGAAGTGTACCATTTTTGAAAACCTGTCCACCACCACGAATATGGAATCAACACCCCACTGCGTACGAGGAAGTCCAAGAACAAAATCCATGAATAGATCCTCCCAAATAGCTTCCGGAATAGGTAGAGGCATGTAAAGACCAGTATTTTAGGCTTGCCCCTTAGCTTTCTGACAAACATTAACCTGCTCACAAATTTCCTCACCTTCTTTCTTTAATTGCGGCCAATAATACCGCTCTTCCAAAGTAGCTGTCGTCTTCTCCCTTCCAAGATGACCACTCAAGCCACCACCATGAAGATCACGAATTAACATATCTCTAAGTGAAGTCCGGAGAATACATAATCGATTTCCCTTGAAGAGATATCCATCGTAAGCAAAGAAATCCTCATAAGGAAGATTAAGCCAAATATTAGAAAAATCTTCATCATTGGGATATAAGTCTGGTAGAACTTCAAAACCCATCACCTCATGCTTCATGGTTAAAAGTAGGGCGGCTCGCCTACTCAATGCATTGGCAGGCTTGTTTTAAATTCCAGACTTGTGCTTCAACGTAAATGGAAATTGTTGTAAATAAGCCACCCATCTTGCATGCATCTTGCTTATATTCTTCTGACTATTGATATACTTCAAGGCTTGATGATTTTTATATAACACAAACTGATCTTGAACTAAATAATGCTCCCAATACTTCAAAGCTCTAAATACAACGTAAAATTCTTGGTCATAAGTGGACCACTTTTGTCATGCTTCACTCAATTTTTCACTGAAATATGAGATGGGCTGCCTTCTTGAGATAAAATAGTATCGATTCCGATCCCGCGTGCATCACACTCTACGATGAACAACTTCTCAAAGCTAGGCAGCGCAAGAACGGGAGCCGAACATAACTTCTCCTTAATCACCTCAAAACTCTTTTGTTGCTCAGGTCCCTATTGGAATTTTCCTTTTTTTAGACAATCCGTCATCGGTGCCACTATAGTGCTAAAATTTTGAATGAACTGTCGATAGAACGTGGCTAGTCCATGGAAACTTCGCACTTCTGTTACAGTTTTTAGATCGGGCCAATCATGTATGGCTCTTACCTTTTCTTCATCTACACGGATACCATCTCCTCCAACCACAAAGCCAAGAAAAAAAGATTTTCTTGCATGTAACTGCACTTCTTTTGGTTGATGTAAACCTTGTTAACCTGAAAAACAACCAAAACTTGGCGCAAATGGTCTAGGTGCTCTTCTTTGTGAATACTGTAGATGAGAATATCATCAAAGTACACAACAACAAATTTACCCAAAAATAGTTTCAACACCTCGTTCATCAATCGCATGAAGGTGCTTGGCACATTTGATAACCCAAATGGCAAAACAAGCTACTCATATAGACCCTCCTTAGTCTTAAAAGTTGTCTTCCACTCGTCTCCTGGCCTAATACGGATCTGATGATAACTGCTTCAAAGATCTATCTTACTAAAAATTTTTGCTCCAGACAAATTATCCAACATGTCTTTCAATCTAGGAATGGGGAATCTGTACCTCACAGCTATCTTGTTTATTGCTCGACTATCCACGCACATTCTCCATGACCCATCTTTCTTTGGAGTCAATAATGCAGGAACTGCACAAGGACTCATGCTTACTTGGATTAGTCCTTTGCGTAATAAATCTTCCACTATTTGTTGCAAAATTGCTCCTTCCTTTGGATTCAAAAGATAGTGAGGCAGATTATGGTAGAGTGGCTCCAGGAACAAAATTAAGTGCATGTTCTATATTTCTCATCGGTGGCAATTCGGCAGGAAGATCATCGGGCACACGTTATTGAAAATCCTTGAATAATTCAAGAACATAATCTGGTATTTTATCTTTCCTTTTAGAATTTCCAACCATGAATGCCGTCTTTACAACCAATGCATGTATTTCTCTAACTTCACGTGCATCTTCCATCCATTCTTTCACCGAACGAGTTAGTGAAAGAAGCTTTCAAGTTTCAATTTTTGGTTTGAAACCCAAAGGCAATAATGTTATCTTCCTTCCATCCTTAAAGAACTGGTAGATGTTCTTCCTTCCATCATGAGTGGTGCTAAGATCAAATTGCCAAGGCCTGCCAAACAACAATTGACAAGCATCCACATCCACAACATCACACATAACTTCATCTTCATAGAATTTCCCAATGGATAAATATAACCGAAACCTTTCTTTCACCTTGATGA
Organism: Pogostemon cablin; assembly: GCA_023678885.1. Classification (NCBI taxonomy): domain Eukaryota; kingdom Viridiplantae; phylum Streptophyta; class Magnoliopsida; order Lamiales; family Lamiaceae; genus Pogostemon; species Pogostemon cablin. The sequence continues at coordinate 24,052,373 of CM042955.1, forward strand.
CTTCCCCTTTAGTAATCCATACAATACTATAAGGTTCAGGGTGTTTTTCCACAGGTAGTTCCAACCCTTTAACCAAGCTTTGAGAAATAATATTCTCACAACTACCACTATCAATAATCAGCTCAAAAATTTGATTAGAAATTGTGCACCAGTTTCAGAATAAAGCATTTCGTTGGGAGTCATCCATTCGAGGTGTTAGGAGCACTTTATGGACCACCATTACAGATTGTTCATCACACTTCACACCATCAGGTTCGCAGACTCCATCCTCGTCTTTCCATGCATCCTCACATTCTTCATGTCCGACCATGTTAACTTGTCATCGTTGAGGGAAATTGTTGAACGATGTCCAAACTCTTGGCACATGTAACATTTATCTCCAGTTGGCTTCGCATAAGGATTATTGATATTTTCTTGACAGATTCCTTTTCTCCTCCATGCTTTGTAGAACTAGTAGCAGTCTCTACATTGGTTGAGGGAACAACTTTAGGAGTGTCATTGAAGTTCTTACGGGGATCATCTCTTGTATATGTGATCGTAGTCATTTTCACCTAGGTTTTAGTATTTTTATTGGTGGATATTCGTAGGTTTTTATTCGTATTCATGTAACTTTTGGTTGAGTTTTGTGTTAATTAGTAGAGATGTATACAGATTGATAAATGTGTGAAAATAGCTTAAATGTATGTTAAACAGGTCAAAAAATGGAGCAAAACGGAGTTGGGAGCTGAAACGGGCTGAAAAATACCCAACTCGAGTTGCATGGTCTTACTCGACTTGCAACTTGAGATGAGTAGAAGCTCGAGCAGATGCAAGAATTGTCCAGTAGCTCAACTCGAGTTGCAAGGTCCAACTCGACTTGCAACTCGAGTCGAGTTAGGTGCCGAAAGAAGCTCAGCCTCTGACACGAGTAGACAGGCGAGAGCTCAAGTTACCTTACTCGAGTCAAGCTGGGGTCAGGATAAGTCGAGCAACATGTCGACCTAGGGCAAAGCAGTGTCCAAAATCATCCAGTTAGCTAACTTGAGTTCCAGGACGCAACTCGAGTTTCAACTCGATTCGAGCTAGGTCCGAAAAACCATCCAGTTTGCAGAGCCATGCAACATGATTTGACAGGCAGTAGCTCGAGTTGGCTACTTGAGTCGAGTTGGGTAAAAAACAGGAAAAAAATTAAAAATTCCAGAAGCTTCTAGAAGGTCCCCAAGGGGTATAAATGCACAATTGGTGCGAAAATTAGAGGGAGAGCCTCATTTTGACAGTTATTTTGGAGATCAATACACATATTTTCTCACCACCATTTCACATACTCCATCCTATTCATTTTTTTCTACCCTTCAATTCATCCATTAACCAACTTGATCTTCAAAAGTCCATCCATACATCCATCCATCCACACATCTAAGACGAGGAAATCACATTTCATTGAAGAATTTGGCATGATCAAGGAAGAGCGAGTCAACTTTCAAAGGGAAGCTCAATCACCTTCATTTTGTTATTTTCTTCATTATCTAGCTCATATGGAGCATGCATTGGATTATAGTCAATTTGTAATGAATATTTGTGGCTAGTCCTCAAGTGAGGCTAGCAATATGATTGGTTAGGAATTATGTAGAATTTGCACACCAAAGGCTTGATGAATTGATTGTTATAAATATTTTTTTATCATAAATGCTTATTCTCATTTGATGTATGATTTGTGTGATTAAATTCTCTATTCATAGTGTTAGGATGGTCATTCTAATGTTATGTATAGTGGTTTAATTGAATCATTGATTGCATGAGATGACTTAGTTAGTATGAGGAGAGAAAAGTCATTCCCTTCAAGTGCTTAGAACCTCATGATAGGACATTAGTGATGAACTAGTGAGGGGAACCCAACTTATGATTATAGTACCTTCATGGGAATTGAGAGTAAGAACAATCCTATGAGATTTAAACTTGTAAAAGAGTTGAGAACCTAATAACCTTGGCCATAGGGGTTAGGGGTACAATTGTGATTGCCCTTAATATCATAACATGAAATCATCAATGCATGAGTGTGTGTGAAGTCTACATAAGACCTTATCCCTGATGTTGCTAGCCTTGCTCTCTTCTCTTAGATACATTTCATCCATTCATTTAACCTTTTCCCTTTGATTGGTAGTTGTTATAATTAGTTGCTAGTTAAGTTTGATAGTTAATTGATAGAGTAATCATTAGTCTTAAACCAAACCTTCAATCTAAGATCCTTACAAAGCACAAATCAATGAATGATTCGGATACAAACCTAAGTTTCATTTCCCTTGGGACTATATTACTATAAATTTTGTACTTGGTCACGCGTTTACTCGACGATAGAGTCTCTTACTCTTCACATTTACTAAAAATGGGACTAAGAACATGGCGCCGTTACAGGAAAAGTATTAAACTTTAGGTTGTAACGAGTTTGACATTGATTAGTTTTGAAAAGGATATTTCTTTTATTTTGTTACTTGTTTAATTGACTTGGTTGTTTGAGGAGCTAATTTGGAAATTCTTGTAGATACATGCAAACTCATTCAAGGTCTCAATCTATTAAACCTTTGAACTTGGAATTGGAAGCTACTTTGAGAAGAAAAGAAGAGGAGTGTTAGAACCTACGGAAGAAAATATGGAAGAAGTAAGGGATAATACAAACATGGTTGATGAAGAAGGTAATTTGAGAAATTTTCAAGGTGGTGATAATGCTAGAGGAGGTTATGGTAATCAAGAATATGTGCCACAAGCTTATGCTCAACAAATGCACTTGCAAAATCAACAAATGCAAGCTATTATTCAAAACTTGTTGGTACAACAAGAAGTAAGGAATAATCCTCCGTTGGTACAAAATCAACCTCGTGGAAATGGAAACAATGGAGTGGGAATGAATGTACTTGATCATTTTCAACCGCAATATGAGAATTATGGAATGGGCTCGCCATTGAATGTGAATAATTTTTAGATAAAGACGGGATTGATCAACATGGTGCAAGCAAATCAATTTTGTGGTGGTACTATAGAGGATCCAAATGCTCACTTAGCCCAATTTACGGAGTTGGCAAACACGATAAAGATAAATGGGGTAAGTGAGGATGTTGCTAAAATGAAGTTTTTCTCGTTTTCATTACGAGATAGCGCTAAGGCTTGGTATCATACTCTACCACTGGGATCATACACCACATGTATAGGGTTGGTACAAAGATTTTTGAGCAAGTATTTTCCACCATCCAAGATGTTGCTTCTTAAAGGGCAAAATTTTCAATTCAAGCAATTGCCACTTGAAACATTTAGTGAGGCATGGGACCAATTCCAAGAGATGCTAAGGAAGTGTCCCCAAGACGGATTCCCCGAAGAACAATAAATAGGATTTTTCTATGTCGGTTTACATGGAAGTGAGAGGATGCTCATTGATGCTTCGACGGGAGGTTTGATTTTGGGGCAAACTCCGGAAAGAGCAATTGATATATGTGAGGAAGTAGCTTTGAATACGGGTCAATTGCCTATGGATCGTCCACCGAGGATGTATGAAAGGGAGAGAATTATTAAGATGGAAGAAGTATGCTTGCAACAAGTGAAAAAGGTAGAGATACCTAAAGAAGATATGACCAACAAAGCAATCACGAAGATACTAAAGAGGATGAATGCTAATATGCAAATATCTCCGAATTCTACACCGGATGTGAATCAACAAGTGTTTTCTAGTCCTCAACAAGGCATGTCATTGCCTTTGATGAATCAACAAGTGTGTCCTAATCCTCAACAAGGCATGACTATGCCTAATTTGGGTCAATCTTCTCAAAGTTGTCAAATCCCTACCTCTATGCCTCAATAAGGTATGTCCTCCAATTTTAGAATTCAAGATGCATGGTGTCCACCGGAGATGACTCTTGAGGAAGTTGCCTTCATGCAAGGAAGGAACTTCCAAGGAAATTATGGTGGTAATTTTGGAAATCATGAAGGAGGATATTCACAAAGACAAGGAGGATGGGAGCAAGGTAATTTTCAAGGAAATTTTAACCAACCCCATAGGTATGAGAATTTATCGTATGGAAATCAAGAGAATTGCCTCACTCTTCCACCAGGCATTAATCCGGGGGAGAAAGCTCAAAATGGTGAAGGGAAGCCTACGGTGGAGGATCAAGTTGCTAAAATTTTTAATTTATGAAAAAAGAAAAAGAAGTGAATGATAAATGATTTGATTTCATGAAACAAGAGAAGGAGTTGAATGATAATCGATTCAAAGCTTTGGAGACACAAATGAATCAATTGGCAAGTGAAAGGGAGAATGTTCATTGGCAAGGGAAATTTCCATCTACAACCATTACTAATTCGAAGGAGCAATACAAGGCTATTGAACTTCGTAGTGGAACAAAATACGAAGGACCTTCTATGCCGATGGAAGTAGAGAAGGTAGAGTGTGAAGTTGAGCCTATGGAAAGCTTGGATGAAGAAGGGAAATAGAAAGAAGTTGAAATTGTTGAAAAAGATGAAAGTACCCCTATACTCGAAGAAGAAAAGGTGAAGTCTCCAAATAAGTGAGAAAGATGTAGAGAAGCAAAACGAAAAGAGAGAGAAGAAGTTTGAAGGGGATGAATAGGGAATTCCGAAGTTGCCCGTTGCAATTCCGTTTCCACAAAGGTGCTTGAAAGAGGGATTAGAAGAGAAATTTGCCAAGTTTGTTGAAATGTTGAAGAAGATACATATGAATATTCCTTTTGCGGAAGCTTTACTTCAAATACCCAATTACTCCAAGTTTTTGAAAGATATTTTGTCAAAGAAAAGAAGCTTGGGAGAGTTTGAAATGGTGAACCTTATGGAGGAATGTAGTGCTATATTGCAAAAGAAACTTCCCCCTAAATTGAAAGATCCGGGGAGTTTCACTATTCCATGTGAGATGGGAGAGCATGAGAACTACAAAGCCTTATGTGATTTGGGAGCTTGCATTAATTTGATGCCATTATCAATTTTAAAAAAGTTGGGTATTGGTGAGGTCAAACCAACATCTGTTACACTTCAATTAGCCGATTGGTCGTTGACATATCCAAAAGGAATTGTTGAAGATGTTTTGATCAAAGTTGGCAAGTTTGTATTTCCCGTTGATTTTGTGGTATTAGATATGCATGAAGATTTAAATGTTCTATTAATACTCGGTCGTCCATTCCTTGCCACGAGAAAAGCATTAATTGATGTGGAGAAGAGAGAGCTTACTTTGAGGGTGAATGAAGAAGATGTGATATTTTCATTAAGAGATGCTATGAGGTATCCAAAGAACAAAGAGGAATGTAGAAGATTGGAGGTTGTGGATAACATTGTTGAAGAACATATGTATCATTTTCACTCTAAGGATCCGTTGGAACTCAGCATAAGCCATTCTTACTCTATTGAATCTCTTAAATCTAAATCTTCTTTTTGTTTGGAAAATGATGAAATGATTGATGATTTACATGATTTAAATGCTTGTAGGGCACTCACGAATGAGGAGGCGAAAGAAGCAAAGGTTGAAAACCTTGATGAAGGACCAAAAGAGGAAGTGCAGGAGAAGAAGAAGGTAGAGTTGAAACTATTGCCGGAGCACTTAAAGTATGCTTACTTGGAAAAAGATGAAACATATCCGGTAATCGTATCCTCTTCCCTTAATGATCTAGAATTAGAAAAATATCTAAGAGTCTTAAGAGAGCATAAATTTTCTATTGGTTGGAGCATTAAAAACTTGAAAGGTATTAGTCCATCTATGTGCATGCATAAGATTCATTTGATTGATGATGAGAAGTCTTGTGTGCAAAACCAACGAAGATTAAATCTTATAATGCAAGAAGTGGTAAGAAAGGAGGTATTAAAATGGCTTGATGCGGGAGTAATCTTTCCAATAAGTGATAGTCAATATGTAAGTCATTTACATGTAGTGGCAAAAAGGATGGTATGACAATTGTGAGATCCGATACAAATAAGACAATTACCACTAGAACTATTACGGGCTGGAGAGTGTGTGTTGATTATCGTAAATTGAATGAAAACACTCGTAAAGATCATTTCCCATTGCCATTCATAGACCAAATGTTGGATCGTCTTGTGGGGCATGAGTACTATTATTTTCTTGATGGTTATTCTGAGTACAATCAAATATAGATTGCACCGGAAGATCAAGAGAAGATAACTTTCACATGTCCCTATGGTACATTTCCATTTAGAATAGTGTCGTTTGGTCTATGTAATGCCCCCGTCACTTTTCAGTGTTGTATGATGGCTATCTTCGATGGTTTGATTGAAAATATTATGGAGGTGTTTATGGACGATTTTTCTGTATATGGTTCCTCTTATGATATTTACTTGACTAATCTCACTATTGTGTTGCACAGGTGTGAAGAATCAAATCTTATGCTAAATTGGAAAAAGTGTCATTTTATGGTGACCGATGGAATCGTCTTAGGGCATCATATTTTAAAGCATGGGTTAAAAGTGGATAGAGCTAAAGTGATAGCCATAGAACGTCTTCCCCCTCCTACTAGTGAGAAGGGAGTGAGATCGTTCTTAGGTCATGCGGGCTTTTACAGACGCTTCATTAAAGATTTTTCTAAAATTGTTAAGCCTCTTTGTAAATTGCTTGAAAAAGATTTTCCATTTAACTTTGATGATGAATGTCGTGTATCATTTCAGGTGCTAAAGGATGCTCTTACTTCATCTCCAATACTTGTCACTCCGGATTGGAGCTTGCAATTTGAATTGCATTGTGATGCTAGCGATCAATCCATCGGAGTGGTGTTGGGCCAAACAAGGGAGAAGAAGTTTAGAGCAATTTATTATGCCTCGAAGACTTTGAATTCATGCCAAGTCAATTATACCACAGCGGAGAAGGAATTGTTAGCCATTGTGTATGCTTTTGAGAAGTTTCGACCATACTTGGTTGTAACTCAAATGATTGTTTACACGGATCACGCGGCTATTAAATACCTCATGAGTAGGAAAGATGTTAAACCTCGTTTAATCCGTTGGGTGTTGCTTTTGCAAGAATTTGATGTGGTGATAAAGGATAAGAAAGGTGTGGAGAATGTGATCGCGGACCATTTATCTAGGTTGGAGAATGGAGGTGAGAATGAGGATATGAAGTCAATTAGGGATGAATTCCCGGATGAGAAAATCTTATTAATGGAGGTTGAGCAAGTGTGTTCTCTCATTGTGAATGGTGCCGCCTTGGTATGCCGACTATGTTAACTATATTGTTTGTGGAAACGAGCCCACATTGCTTAATGAATACAAGGAGAAGAAGTTTCATGTTGAAGTGAAAAAGTATTTGTGGGATGAACCATATTTGTTTAAAATTTGTAATGATGGAGTGATATGAAGATGTGTGGCCAAGGAAGAAGTCATGGGGATTCTTGAACTTTGTATTTCGTCTTTGTGTGGAGGTCACTTCACTCATCAAAAGACGGGGGCTAAAGTTTTGCAATCGGGGTTCTATTGACCAATATTGTTTAAATATGCAAAGAAGTTTGTGGCTAAGTGTGATAGATGTCAAAGAATAGGGGGAATAGGTAAGAGAGATGAGATGCCCATGAGTTTGAGAATTGATGTGGAAATATTTGGTATACGGGGCATTGATTTTATGGGATCATTTCTCTCGTCAAAAGGATATGTGTACATCTTGCTAGCCATGGATTATGTGTCAAAGTGGGTGGAGGCAATCCCTACTAAGATAAATAATGCTTTGATTATGCAAAGGTTCTTGAAAAAGAATATTTTTGCAAGGTTTGGAGTTCCAAGGGCTTTAGTGAGTGATGGAGGATCACACATTGTAAACAAGTTGAAGCATTATAGGAAGTTAAAGAGAATATTGGTTTAATAAATTGTTATTGTAGGAAGTTGAAGTGAATATTGAATATCAAAGGTTTATTAATAAATTTTTGGTCATTAATAAAATTATTATAATGTTATATCACTAATAAGGTTAAAGAAAATAATTAACAAAATAGTTTGGCGACAATATTGGAAAGAAATATTTCTCAATTCTTTTGTACTTTTAATTTATTATTATGATTATAATTGATGATATGATTAGTTAGATTTTAAATATCGAGTATTGTATCTTAATATATATATATATATATATATATATATATATATATATATATATATATATATATATATATTTTAGATGACCTAATTATTTACTGTATTTTAATAGGTACGGGATGTTCTGTAACACATTGGTGTGATATCTCCTGCAACACCTGTTTATGGAATGACACAAGTCGGGTTGAAGAAATCCAATCTCTTGGCACACAAGATCCAGTCCCACCTTAATATATATTTAAGATGAACCAATAATTTTGGAACCGATAAATAAATAAAGTAAAATAATAATTGATGATTTATATTTTGAACTCATGATCCATATAACATCCTGCGCAAATTAATACCCAAATTAGATAATATACTTACCCTTACATATATTTATTCATTTAAATGAAGTATATTTATTCATTTAAAATGTTGTAGATAAATAAGTGACTTGATATAATATTATATAAGAGATTTAGCAGGCTGATGTGAGAATTATTGTCGATTTCCATTCGACCAGGGTTTGACCAAGTTCTAGGTCGAATCCTAGGTCGAACTCCATGCCTGGGACGCGTCCAGATCTAATTTTTACACCCCAAGTGTGTGTTTCTGAGTGTTTTCCTAGAAAAAGCCCATCCTAGATCTAAAAGGAGAGCTTACAAGTATAAAAGGGGATGTAGATCACACCAAGAAACAACAATAAAGAATACAGATTGGATATAACACAACACAATCATCCTACACCCCACAAGAGGGGTTCACCCCCCAACCACCATCCACATCCTTTTCTCCATTCATCCATCACTTTGAAGATTCATCTGTGGAATCAAGAGGAGAACCAAGAGGAGGATTCAAGATGGAGAAGGACGCGATGACTCCCACATCTAGGGTTTTATTTGTTTCCTAATTTATCTTGTATTTTTTAGACATTCGGGTAAGATCTATCCGACACCCATGATTATTCTTTGTAACATCATGGGCTGGAGCTTTTTTAGTAGAATTAGGGTTGTAAAGGTTTTACGAATTAATTGAACTTTCGTGTGTAAACTCTGTACAACACTACTTGTGGATTTATTTTATATATGATTGTCCTTTCTTAATCTATATTCATGGTCGTTTTGTGCATCTTCAATTGGTATATAGAGTCTGAATATATATTTTGGTTGTAGATTGAGTGCGTTCACCGCTGAACAGGACTTCATGTTATGATTCTAAGTGAGGGGACTCCGAAGCTTCATTAGAACTATCATATATGAATACTTATTAATTAAATTGAACTCAGGTTATTAAGTAGGATAAAGAGGATAACTTCATAGTACCTATAAATGGAGATCATATCGGGTTAGAGTACCAATCCTAGTGGGAAATAATTGATACTTATAGTACCTAGAAAGGATAATGAAATTATATCTCTTACTCCAAGGTTATTCACACGTGTTACACGCATAATTACTTGTGTCTATAGAGTATATTTGCATGGCTTAGTGATACATCCATATTCCACAAGGCAGAGTCGGACATCAACACACGAAAGGAGATTAATGAGTGAAGCCTTATTACCTTAGAGTTACATATTCTCCTACTTGATCCACTTTCGTAATTCTTCTAGTATTTATTTTACTTTAATTTTTATTTTATATTTTTGTTAGTGTATTAGTAATTCAATACTCAACTTAATTGCCATCTTGTCTTAATTAATTTAGTTAATAATTAAATATATAATATGCCGTCCTTTGTGTTCGATAATTCACTTAGTCACTTGCTTAAGCTGCAATTGATATCCTTAATACATGGGAATTAATTTTGTGTGCAAAGAAAATGCGCATCAAGTTCTTGGCGCCATTGCCGGGGATGACTGTTATTATTGATTTTATTATTTCTAATTGATTTAGACTTTTAATAGTGATTATTTATTTCTATCTAACCTTGAATTTTTCTGAGGTACTTGTGCAATAGGAAAAGGAAAGGAAGGAAAGAAAGAATAACACACAGTGCTAAACATGGCCGGAGCAAGGTAGAATTCGGATAATGTTGCTATACGTAAAATTTTCACGTACAATGGGATTTGCAACATGAGGCTGATAGGAGCAAGGGCAGAAGATGATGATTTTGAGATACACCCCACTCTTATTAACATGGTAGAGAATAATCCCTTTTTCTGGAGATTGTTTTGAAGATCCATATCAGGATCTCCAAAGATTTCTTGGTTCTGCACACACTCAAAACAGAGCTGGAGCTAATAATAATGCTAGGCAGATTGCCCTATTCAAGTTTTCATTAATTGATAAGGCGGAAGCTTGGTATGATACTCTTGATGCCACAGATTGCACTACATGGGACCAACTGCAGCAGAAGTTCTTGGAGAGATTTATGCCACCCTCAAGGATCTTAAGAATGAGGCAAGAGATCACCCAATTTGTTATGAATCAGGGTACGAAATTTTATGAGGTGTGGGATAGGTTTAAAGTCATGCTCAGGAGGTGCCCGCAACATGGAATGTCTAAGGCTGAATACATAAGCATCTTCTACTATGGATTGGACTGTGAGTCGCGTGTTTTTATTGATACATCATCAAGAGGAGCGCTGTTATCAAAGACAGCACTTGAAGCAGAAACCTTGTTCGAAGACATCTCTATGAATTCATGTGACTGGCCTGTAAAGAGAGAAAGAGGATCTTATATACTTGGCAAGGTGGTGTAGGTTGAACATCAAGTGAAGCCGAATAGGGATGATGAGATCGTCTCTAGTCTAGCTAACATCAACAAGCTACTAGAGTCCCAGCAGAGGCAGATTACAGAGTTGACACAAAGGGAGCCTAGTATGAAGCAGCACGATGTGAGGAGTGTTGAAGATACCTTCAATCGATACATGGCTGAGAGCGATGCAAGGGTTGACCAAATCGAAGCTAGAATGAATGTTGAACATGCAAATTTATCTAAGCAGTTGAAGGACCTAACTTTGATTATGGGGCAGATGACCGCAAACGTGAATCAACTGACACAAAAATTAGAGAATAAAGCCATCACGTTAAGGTCTGGAATGTAGTACGAGGGATTGATGAAGCTAGAAATGAATTTTAAAGCTCCAGGAGCACGATTCAACCTCGATTCGACCAAGCCAACAGGTCGAATCATATCATGGAGGTCGAACCAAGCACCTGGGCAACCTCTGGAACTTCCAGCTAACAGGTTCGACCTCGACCATTATGATTTAACCAATCCTAATGGTCGAACTGAGGTTAAACCAGCCTGTCCTCAAGACTCTGATGTCAGGTTCGACCAACCTAGCCATGGTTGCATTGCTCTATTTTGTCTGAAGCTCAATTCGACCACAATCACTCCAGTTCGACCAACCCTACTGGTCGAACTCAGGTCGAACAACACTGTCCCACGTACTCTGTTTTGTCTGATGCTAGATTCGACCACGATTACTACCATTCAACCAAACCAATTGGTCGAACCATGATCGAACCGGCCTGTACGGGAGAGAATGAACATTCAAGTGTGCAGTTCGACCACTATTCAACCAATTCGACCAACAACTCTGGTCGAACTCAGGTTGAATCTTTCTGTTCTGCACCGTTTTTCATGCCGAATGCTTTACATGATATTAATTCTACTCCCATGCCATCCCAAGGACAGAATACTGAGCTTATAGTAGAAAATAAGTGGAAAAGAGCAGAGAGGTTGAGAGCCGAGAAGCTTAGACTGTAGATGGTCAATGAAGATGTTGTTTTCTCTCTTGATCAAGCAATGAAGAAGCCCATGGAGACTCAGTCATGCAAGAAAATAGATGTGATTTCTAACTTCTTTAATCTTGATTTTTCTAAGACAGATGATTCTGAATTTAAGTGAAAGATTGACAAGGAGGAGTCTAAACAGCCATGGGAGGAAGGAAATTTTGAGGATCATATTTTTGTGATCATGAAAGGTGAGGTGCTAAGTATAGACAAGAAGAGGGAAAGAAAGTACTTGAAGGTGAGGATGCGAGAAGACCGTCCTCCTATCCAGTAGTTTAAAAGGTTACATCTGTCGTGACTCTTCGACATTAAATATGAGCACCTGTTGGGGGCTTTCCCTTCTATTTTATTGCTTTATTTATTTCGTGTGAGTAAGAAATTTTTATATTTAAGGTGCTTACTAATCGGCAATTACATCTCTTTGCAAACTTAGTTTCACCTTACATTTTTACTAAGTTTAGGGGGTGTGATGTTATTACCTCATTGAAGTACCAAGAGTATAATCTTTTCTTTGTAATGTTTGCTAGGGGAGTTGATTTTTTTGCGGTATGTTGAAACTTTAATCGGTTTTGATGTGTCAATTTTTTATAATTTGTTTAGTGTTCTGTGGTGTTTCTAGTGTGTGGAGTCGATTAAATAGTCAATTGATTCTTTCTTCTAGTCTCCTATTCTATTATTGATGAATCTTGTGATGATGTGTGCTTGAGTTTTTGATGATAGAAATGGTAAAAGAGGGGGAAAGACGAGTTCTACACTGAGGCTTTGTCCTGATAGAATTGAACAACTCGAGGAACTCGTGCACGTTTTGAAGAAGAAAAATCAGGTGTCCTCGTTTCCTTATTCTAATTTTTATATGTGCTTTTAATTCATGGAGTGGAAGGATTGAGATCTTATTTTTGGTGATCCATGTGAGTTTATACATTTAAATTGTGCTTGGAATTCATATACTCTTGGAATTGATAAAGGAAGTGTACTTGAGTTATATTATGATATGAAGTTCTATGTGTACTTGTGGGATATTTCTTACCATGAAAAGTGCTCTGTTACTTGTTAAAAACCATGTGAGATTTTGAGCCTCGTTGATCATATTACATAATCACATGATATTTCTTTTCTGGTGAGTATCATTCTTGTATGTGTATTTTAGAACTTGCCTCTTGTCTTACTTGAAACTACATGTGTGTTAGATGATGTGAGATGATTTTAGGCCATCCTTGAAATTATGAGTCATTTAGCCAAATAATTCCCTACCAATGATGTTTATCCGCATACGAGAAATAGCCACTTTGAGCATTTGAATTTTTCGAGCCTTGATTGTCCTTCTAGAAGAGAATTAATGGCTTTTCAAAGTGCGTTGATGGAGTTTGATAACAGCTTGGGAAGGAATGATAAATTGGTGTTGAAATAGTGATTTAGCTTGAAATTGCATCTAAAATCATGGAGTAGTACTTAAATCTAGTACTCTATGGAATCAAATACCCTTGGGTAATGCTTAAATCTAGTACCTATGGAGGATGCGTGAGGTAGTGCCCGAAACTGGTACCTCGAAAGAAAAAAAAAGAGGAGGAAGAATGAAAGATCATGATAGACGTACTTGATTGATCCGAGATATTGAGTCACTTTATAGATATGTTTCCTACCTTAACCAAGGAGCCAACATTACATCCAAAAGAAAAGTCTTTTTTGATCTCATTATCGAATCATGCTTTTAGTGGTGGAGAGTTTGAGACTTTTGACAAGCTTATGGTTACGCATGCACTTGAATTGAATTTGAGCATAAACATCTTAACCCATAAGTGTACATCTTTTACACTTGAGTGCGAGTGATATATACTTCCCGTGAGAATATGTGAATCGAGCATTTGAATTGATGGTGATTGTCTTATCTTCTTGTATGCTATGAATTAATTATTACATGTAATGAGAGTTACATGACCTAAGTTGAGGACAATTGTATTTTGAATATGGTATGAGTCATAATCCTTGTTTCCCTACTATTTTTTATACTCTCTCTGTCTCTTTATTTTTATTTTGTTGCCTCGGGACGAGCAACGGGTAAGTTTGGGGAATTGTTGAGAGTGGGAATTAGTGTGTTTGAGTGTCCAATTTAACACCTTTTTTATGAGTATTGTTGTTATATATTAGCACAAGTATCTTATATTCAATATATATGAGAAAAAGATGCACTTGAGGTGTTTTATTGTGTTTTAGGTGGAAAAATGATCAAAAGTACAAAGTTGAAGAAAATGTGCAACTTGTGCAATGAATGCTGAAAAACACACGTCCAACTTGTGAAATTTTTCTGTATTTTTTAGAGATCAAAACTTGTATTGAGATACAAATTTGGAAAGCCACTGAAAATAGGATCATTTTGGCGTAAAGAACACCTCAATCGAGTTCCAAATGAGGAAGTTATGAGCAAAGTGGTGACGTCGCGCGAGCTGTGCCGAACAGAACGGATGTTCTGCTTTCCATGACTTTTTACATATTCAAATCTTAGAGTTTTTGTGAGATCTTTATGTGGATAGAAATTCAAGGAAAAGAGTATCGCGTGAGCGCAAGAATCACTCAAATTGGAGCTCAGATGTAGAAGTTATACTCGAAATAGTGAGACAGTGCAAGTAGGATTCGACCACGACAGTCCAGTTCGACCAGACCCCTTGGCCGAACTAAAGCCATTTTTGTCGAATCAGAAGCCTGAAGTGTGAATTATTGCCGATTTCGATTCAACCAGGGTTCGACCAAGCCTAGGTCGAATCCTAGGTCAAACTCCATGCCTGGGACACGTCCAGATCCAATTTTTACACCCCAAGTGCGTGTTTCTACCTGTTTTCAAAGAAAAAGCCCATCCTAGGTCTATAATGAGAGCTTACAAGTATAAAAGGTAATGTAGATCACACCAAGAAATAACAATAGAGAATACGGATTGGATACAACACAACACAATTATCCTACACCCCACAAGGGAGGTTCACCCCCCAACCACCATCCACATCCTTTTCACCATCCATCCATCACTTTGAAGATTCGTCTGTGGCATCAAGAGCAGAACCAAGAGGAGGATTCAAGATGGAGAAGAATGTGATGACTCCCACATCTAGGGTTTTATTCGTTTCTTAATTTATCTTGTATTTTTTAGACATTCGGGTAAGATCTATCTAACACCCATGATTGTTCTTCGTAATATAATAGGCTAGAGCCTTTTTGGTAGAACTAGGGTTATGAAGGTTTTTACAAATTAATTGAACTTTCATGTATAAACTCCATACAACACTACTTGTGGATTTATTTTATATATGATTGTCCTTTTTTAATCCATATTCACGGTCGTTTTGTACATCTTCAATTGGTATATAGAGTCTAAATATATATCTTGGTTGTAGATTGAGTGCTTTCACCGCTGAACATGATTTCATATTATGATTCTAAGTGATGGGACTCCGAAGCTTCATTAGAACTATCATATTTGAATACTTATTAATTGAATTGAATTAGGGTTATTAAGTAGGATAAAGAGGATAACTTCATAGTACCTATAAAGGGAGATCATATCGAGTTAGAGTACCAATCCTAGGGGGAAATAATTGATATTGATAGTACCTAGAAAGGGGGGTGAAGTTATACCTCTTACTCCAAGGTTATTTACACGTGTTACATGCATATTTACTTGTATCTATAGAGTAGATTTGCATGGCTTAGTGATGTGTCCATATTCCATAAGGCAGAGTCGGACATCAACACATGAAAGAGAGATTAATGAGTGAAACCGGATTATCCTAGAGCTACCTATTCTCCTACTTGATCCACTTTCATAATTCTTCTAGTATTTATTTTACTTTAATTTTTATTTTATATTTTTGTTAGTAGATTAGTAATTCAATACTCAACTTAATTGCCATCTTGTCTTAATTAATTTAGTTAGTAATTAAATTAATAATACGTCGTCCTTTGGGTTCGATAATTCACTTGGTCGCTTGCTTAAGCTGCAATTGATATCCTTAATACTTAGGGATTAGTTTTACGTGCAAAGAAAACACGCATCAATAAGGCAGAAGCTTGGTATGAGACTATTGATGCAACCGACTGCACTACATGGGACCAACTGCAGTAAAAGTTCTTAGAGAGATACATGCCACCCTCAAGGATCTTAAGAACAAAGCAAGAGATAGTCCGATTTATTATGAATCAGGGTGAGAAATTTATGAGGCGTGGGACAGGTTTAAAGACATGCTCAGGAGGTGCCCACAACATGGAATATCTAAAGCTGAATACATAAGTATCTTCTACTATGGAATGGATTGTGAGTCGGGTATTCTTATTGATGCATCATCAAGAGGAGCGCTGTTATCTAAGACAGCACTTGAATCAGAAAGTTATTTGAAGATATCTCTATGAATTTACGTGACTGGCCTGTAGAGAGAGATAGAGGATCATATGTACTTGGTAAAGTGGCTCAGGTTGAAAATCAAGTGGAGTAGCCGAATAGGAATGATTAGATCGTCTCTAGTCTAGCTAACATCAACAAGCTACTAGAGTCCCAGCAGAGGCAAATTACAGAGTTGACACAAAGAGGGCCTAATATGCAGCAGCACGAAGTAAAAAGTGTTGAAGATACTTTCAATCGATACATGGCTGAGAATGATTCAAGGATTGATCGTCTTGAGGATACCATGAATGTTGATCATGCAGATTTATCTAAGTAGTTGAAGGACCTTACCTTGATTATGGGGAAAATGGCCGTGAATGTGTATCAATTTACACAAATATTGGAGAATAATGCCATCACATTGAGGTCCGGCATGCAGTACGAAGGTTCGATGATGACGGCGAGCGATAACGAAGGAAGCAGGGGAGTTGCTCGACCAAACCACATCAGCTCGACCAGACCTGATGGTCGAGCTGAGGTTGAACAAAATTCAGAGAAACATAATTTCGATGCTCTGCTTTTCTATCATGCTGTTCGACCAACACTACTTTGTTCGACCAGACCATCTTGGTCGAGCAGTGGTCGAACAACAATGGAAAAAGACAACTTCGCGATCAGAACTATCATTCGACCAACAATGTTCTGCTCGACCAAACCATCTTGGTCGAGCACCGGTCGAGCAACAACTTGAGAAGGTCACTTCGCGATCAGCAACGTTGTTCTACCAACCTCAGTCTATTTGACCAGACCGATTTGGTCGAACAGAGGTCGAACAGCTTCGTTTCATGCCTGATTCGATAATAAATGCCGCACTTGTTGTTCAGAACACTCCTGAGCCATTCCAAGTGCAGAATAATGAGCTTTTAGTTGAGAATAAGTGGGAATGAACAAATAGGTTGAGAGCCGAGAAGCTTAGACTGCAGATGTATAATGAAGATGTGGTTTTCTCTCTTGATACATCAATGAAGATGCCCATGGAGACTCAATCATGAAAGACCATAGATGTGGTTTCTAACTTGTTTAATCTTGATTTTAAAAGGGCAGATGATTCTGAATTTGAGTGGAAGATTGACAAGGAGGTGTCTAGACAGCCATTGGAGGAAGAAAATTCCAAGGATCATATACTTGTTACAAAAAAATGTGAGGTGTTGAGTATAGATAAGAAGACGGAAATAAAGTATTTGAAGGTGAGAATGAGAGAAGACCGTCCTCTACCATCGTGACTCTTCGACGTTAAACATGAGCGCCTGTTGGGGGCTTTTTTTTCCATTTTATAGCTTTATTTCTTTCGTGTGACTGAAAATTTTTTATATTTAAGGTGCTTACTAATCGGCAATTATATCTCTTTGAAAACTTAGTTTTGACTTACGTTTTTACTAAATTTTGGGAGAGTTTGATGTTCTTACCTCATTGAAGCACCAAGAGTATAATCTTTTCTTTGTAATGTTTTCTATGGAAGTTGATTTTTTGCGGTATGTTGAAACTTTAATCGGTTTTGATGTGTCGATTTTTTGTAATTTACCTAGTGTTCAGCGATGTGTCTAGTATGTGGAGTCTATTAGATAGTCAATTGATTCTTTCTTATAGTTCTCCTATATTAGTATTGATGAATCTTTGATGATGAGGTGTGCTTGAGCTTTGATGATAGAAACAGGTAAACTGAGGCTTTGACTTGATCGAGTTGAACAACGCGAGGAGCTCGTGCATTTTGAAGGAGAAATCAGGTGCCCTCATTTCCTTATTCTAATTTTTATGTGTGCTTTTAATTAATGAGAGTGGAAAGATTGAGCTTTTATTTTTAAATTGAAATACATATGCTCTTGAAATTGATGAAGGAATTGTACTTGAGTTATATTGTGATATAAAGTTCTATGTGTACTTTTGGGATATTACTTACCATGAAAGGTGCTCTGTTACTTATTAAAAACCCATGTGAGATTTTGAGTCTTCGTTGATTATGTACATAATCACATGATATTTCTTTTCTGGTGAGTATCATTCTTGTGTGTGTATTCTAGAACTTGTCTCTTATCTTACTTGAAACTATATGTGTTTTAGATGATGGGAGATGATTTTAGGCCATCCTTGAATTTACGAGTCACTTAGCCAAATAATTTTCTACCGAATGATGTTTATCCGTAGTGAGCCCCATTGATCCTAAAAATCTCATTCTTTGGTAGCCTACGAGAAAGAACCACTTTGAGCATCTGAATTTTTTTAGCCTTGATTATCCATCTAGAAGAGAATTAATGGCTTTTCAAAGTGTGTTGATGGAGTTTGATAACAATTTGGGAAGGAATAAAATTGGTGTTGAAGCAGTGATTGAGCTTGAAAATGCATCTAAGGAGAAACATGGAGTAGTGCTTAAATCTAGTACTCCATTGAATCAAACACCCTAGGGTAGTGCTTAAATCTAGTACCCTTTAGAGGATGCGCGAGGTAGTGCCCGAAACTGGTACCTCAAGGAAAGAAAGAAAAAGTTGAAGAGTTGAGGAGGATGTTGTGCTTAATTGAAGTGAGTAAGAAGAATGAAGATCAAGATGGAGTGCTCGCTTGATTGATCCGAGTTTTGAGTCACTTATCCATATATTTCCTACCTTAACTAAAGAGCCAACATTACATCCAAAAGAAAAGTTCTTTTTGATCTCATTGTCGAATCATACTTTTAGTGGTGGAGAGTTTGAGACTTTTGACAAGCTTATGGTTACGCATGCACTTGAATTGAATATGAGCGTAAATACCTTAATCCATAAGTGTACATCTTTTACACTTGAGTGCGAGTGAGATATACTTTCCATGAGAACATGTCAATGAAGCATTTGAATTGGTGGTGATTGTCTTATCTTGTATGCTATGAATTGATTATTACATGTAATGAGAGTTACATGACCTAAGTTGAGGATAATTGTATTTTGAATGGGGTATTAGTCATAGTCCTTGTTTTCTTGCTAATTTTCTTACTCGGGATGAGGACCGGTAAGTTTGGGGGATGATGAGAGTGAAAATAAGCGTGTTTTAGTGTCCAATTTAACACCTTTTTTATTGATATTGTTGTCATATATTATCGCAAGTGTGTTATATTCAATATATATGAAAAAAATGTGCACTTGAGGTGTTTTATTGTGTTTTAGGTGGAAAAAGGATCAAAAGTGCAAAGTTGGAGAAAATGTGCAATTTGTGCAAGGATGCTGAAAAACGCACGTCCAACTTGTGTAATTTTTTTGTATTCGTGTGGAGCTCTAAACTGAAAGTTTGATATATGGTTGGAAAGCTACAGAAGAGAGGTCATTTTGGTATAAAGAACACCTCAATCGGATTTCGAACGAGAAAGTTATGATCAAAGTGGTGACGTAGCGCAAGCTGTGCCGAACAGAACGGCTGTGCCATTTTCCGTGACTTGTTATATATTCAAATGTTAGAGTTTCTATGATTTTTTATATGTATAGAAATTCAAGGAAGAGAGAATCGTGTGAGCACAAGAATTATGCAAATCGAAGGTCAAATGTGGAAGTTATGTGTGAAATGGGAAGACGGCGCAATCTTGCTCGACCAAAGGAGATCCGTTCGACTAGCATCATCTTGGTCGAGCGAAAGAGGTCAAATCGAGAAAAATGACCAAAAACTTACATAGAGCTTGCTCGACCATTGCTCGACTTGGAGGCCTTGTTCGACCAAGAATGTTAGGTCTAACAGAATGTCGCTGGGTTCTATTTTTGGTAGTTTCGGATTTCTTATTCCAAATTTGACGTATGTGTCAAGTAAAAGCCCATCTAAGACCTATAAGGAGAGCTTACAAGTATATAAGGGGATGTAGATCACATCATAGAAATCATATTGGAAAGGAGAGGCCACAACACAATAATACACCTCACAGGGGGGATCACCCCCAACCATCATCCACACATCCTTTCCTCCATCCATCCATCACTTTGAAGATTCGTCTGTGGAATCAAGAGGAGAACCAAGAGGATGATTCAAGATAGAGAAAGACGTGGCGACTCCCAAATCTAGGGTTTATTTTGTTTCCTAATTTATCTTGTAATTTTTCAGATATTCGGATAAGATCTATCCAACACCCATGATTTTTCTTCGTAACATCATGGGCTAGAACCTTTTTGGTAGAACTAGGGTTGTGAAGGTTTTTACGAATCAATTGAACTTTTGTGTGTTAACTCTGTACAACACTACTTGTGGATTTATTATATATATGATTGTGCTTCCTTATTCCATATTTACGATCATTTTGTGCATCTTCAATTGGTATATAGAGTCTGAATATATATATTGGTTGTAGATTGAGTGCGTTCACCGCTGAACAGGATTCCATGTTATGATTCTAAGTGAGGGGACTGCGAAGCTTCATTAGAACTATCATATATGAATACTTATTAATTGAATTGAATTCGGGTTATTAAGTAGGATAAAGAGGATAATTTTATAGTACCTATAAAGGGTTAGAGTATTAATTGGCCAGGGAAATAATTGATACTGATAGTACCTAGAAAGGGGGGTGAAATTATATCTCTTGCTCCAAGGGTATTCACACGTGTTATACGCATGTTTACTTGTGTCTATAGAGTAGATATGCATGGTTTAGTGATGCATCTATATTCCACAAGGCAGAGTCGGACATCAACATATGGAAGGAAAATTAATGAGTGAAACTGGATTATCCTAGGGCTACCTATTCTATCTCTTGAGTCACTTTCGTAATTCTTCTAGTGTTTATTTCATTTTAATTGTTATTTTATATTTTTGATAGTAGATTAATAATTAAAACCTCAATCTTTCATTGTCATTTCGCCTTAATTAATTTAGTTAATAATTAAATTGATAATACGCCGTCCTTTGGGTTTGATATTCACTTGGTCACTTGCTTAAGCTGCAAACGCTGTTCTTTGGGTTCGATATTCACTTGGTCGCTTGCTTAAGCTGCAACTGATATCCTTAATACTTGAAGATTAATTTTGCATGCAAAGAAATCGCGCATCACGTACGAACGGATTAGCAACGGAATCCATTGGTAAATTTCCGTTGATAAAGTAGTGGTTGGTAATTTTTTAGCAACAAAAAATCAATTTTGTTAGTAAATAATTCCGTTGGTATTCCGTTGCCAATTTATATAAGGATTTCCTTGGTAATCCATTGATTTACCAACGCATTGAATTCCGGTGCTAAAATAGAAAATAAATTCATTGGCATTCCATTGCTAATAGAAAAATATCATTTTGGTTGCTAATCCATTGGTAATTACCAATGAATTGAATTCCGTTGGTAAATTTCGTTGCTAAAAGATACTTTTTTTGTAGTGACACACTAACATTGTTAATAATGCTACACATTAGCTAAAACTTACATTGTTGGGTATTCAAAACGTATGTGTAAATACATTACTTCAAGTACCCGACCCGGTTAGAGGTAAAGTAAATTTTTTGGTTGAAGAAGATCAACCTTCACGGACATTGGAATTATGACGGCTTGTCCACTGAAGAATCCCTTCAAATGTCAATTCTGAATCAAGAAAATATTAATTCTCATGAAAGAATTTTTTAAGAAAATTAATCCACTGGATTTTGCTGCATGGTTAAGGTTTCTGCATCTTTGTTTCTGATGATGATGTAGTAACACTGGTGAAGCTGTCAACCTGCATAATTGCAAACCCTTCATTATTTTTCTGGATTAATGGACACTGCATAATTGCATCTTCGTCGTCTTTATTGCTTTCCAGATATGATCTGATGATGATGTAGTAACACTGGAGAGTTTCCTGCCAACTTTCCTTATATATTTCTGCAAAAACAAAATTGAGAGCTTGTGAATTCACTGTGGCGGTAGATTGATAATCGAGCCCTATTACTAAGGATTATAACATTTACATATTGAAAATTTTTCAATCATTAATTTAAAATCCAAGTCAACAATGTAAGTGGAGAGATGACCCTGCAAAGGAGAGGAGAAAGAAAGGGTTAGTGAGTGAATTCAAGTTTCATAAGACACATGAAACCTAAAATTTCCAACAAAAGGCACGAATAAGTTAGTCATGAGTAGAGGAGAGAAAAGGGCGGTAGTATGAGAGAGGGTGGTGATGGTGGGGATAAAAATTGATAATTAAGTTATTGAAGCATTATAGGAAGTTAAAGAGAATATTGGTTTAATAAATTATTATTGCAGGAAGTTGAAGTGAATATTGAATATCAAAGGTTTATTAATAAATTTTTGGTCATTAATAAAATTATTATAATGTTATAGCACTAATAAGGTTAAAGAAAATAATTAACAAAATAGTTTGGTGACAATATTGGAAAGAAATGTTTCTTTGTACTTTTAATATATTATTATGATTATAATTGATGATATGATTAGTTAGATTTAAAATATCGAGTACTGTATCTTAATATATATATATTTAAAATGACCCAATTATTTACTGTATCTTAATAGGTACGGGATGATCTGTAACACATTGATATGATATCTCCTGCAACACTTGTTTATGGAATGACACGTGTCGGGTTGGAGAAATCCAATCTCTTGGCACACAACATCCAGACCCATCTTAATATATATTTAAGATGAACCAATAATTTTGGAACCGATAAATAAATAAAGTAAAATAATAATTGATGATTTATATTTTGAACTCATGATCCATATAAGTCCTGCGCAAATTAATACCCAAATTATATTATATACTTACCCTTAAATATATTTATTCATTTAAATGAAGTATATTTATTCATTTAAAATGTTGTAGATAAATAAGTGAGTTGATATAATATTATATAAGAGATTTAGCAGGCTGATGATATATATCGAGTGAAACAAAATAGATAGTGAATGCTATATTAATCACACGACACCATTCATTTAAGAGGCCTATCAAGAAATCAGAAGGGAGAAAAGAAAAAAAATTCGATGGCAGCAGAGACAAGTAAGACTATATATATTGATATCTGGAAGAAGTGGCAAAGGGCAGAATATACAAACGTATTCAGGCACTGGGCTGATGAAGTGAAGAATTATGTGGAGAGCAGGATTGAGGGGGTGAAAGTTGTGATCAACCTCGACCACACTAACATAGACTTCGGTGGTTGCTTCATCACTGGTGGTTGCTTTGTCGTTCGGGACGAATATGGTCGAATCTATCTGTTTGTCCCTGATTGGGTGGCCCCCACTGCTGTTTTTTATGCCGATGATCCTGATATTGCAATCAGTAAGGCTAAATCCGTTGCTGAATCTCTTGTAAAGGAGGGGTTCCAATTGAAGGAGAATTTGCTACCACGTAGGATTTTAAGTATCGAAATCAGCAATCCGTGTCCACCCATTTTCCAAGAGAAGGCAAACCAGATCAAGGA
The DNA here is from genome assembly GCA_023678885.1 of Pogostemon cablin. Lineage (NCBI taxonomy): Eukaryota > Viridiplantae > Streptophyta > Magnoliopsida > Lamiales > Lamiaceae > Pogostemon > Pogostemon cablin. The sequence continues at coordinate 24,075,942 of CM042955.1, forward strand.
AGGGTTGTTGGCGAGTTCAGCCGGAGATAGACTGAAGGTCAAGATCAATGCTGGTGGGGCCCCTGCTGGCCACCTCATCGTTCGGGATGAACATGGACAGCCGTTGATTAAACTGGCGGATATGCTCCACCCCTATCCTGGAATCATGGATCTTCAAGTGACACGGGTCGTCGACTGCGTTCTTGGTCTGCCGTCTGATTTCCTTTTCTAAGTATCATTCAATTTACTCTTTCATTTATTACTTTCTTACCCTCCATTTCGTAAATTGTTGGAATTTTTATGTTTTGTTAACTTGCATTTTCTTATTTCATTATATATATTAATGAAACATGCGTAATACTTTTCGAGTTGGTCTCTTGTGAGACGTTATTGGTGAGACGGATGTGAGACGGGTCAACCCATCATTAAAGTATGCTTATTTGTGGTTAAAGTGTGCTTATTTGTGGTTAAAGTATGTTGATAATAAATCAAATTATAACACACTAACATTATACTTTAATACATAATCTAACATACTTTAAAAAACATACATTAACAACCATTTAACATACTTTATTTAAATAATCGACAAACTTTAACACTAGCGTCTCACAAGAGACTTTGTCATACTTTTCGCCTCTACCAAAAACATTTGGGGAAGAAAAAACTAAAAAGAAAAAAACAAACCAATTTATGATAAAGAAAAATCAACTAAATCAATCTGGATACTTTCTAGGATACTTTCTAAGCAAAGGTTCATGATCGCCCGGTGAGTTTTTAACCCACTTTCCAACCTATCCTACTCTTCATGCAGATGCTTCATCAAAGCTTTATCAAACATCTAAATGGATGGGTGGATAATTCTTTAGCACATGTCTTGTAATTGATGTGTCCGTGTAGTCCAACTAAGTTTTATATGGGGATTGCAACTAATTAGCACATTGTAACAGTAAATTATATGGAAACTGAGATTCATTCTTCATTAACCAAATTCATATTCATAAAGCAATGAAGAATAAATTATATTATTACCAAATAATTAATTACCATCAACAATTTTTCTCACTTTATCCCAAATTACACCCAAATTACGGAATCATAGTAGTTAAAAAGATATTCAACCGTAATATTATATTATTACCAAATGATTTTTCTCACTATATGTAAATTTGAAATAAAATTACTAAAACAACATAAACTTGCACATAACCAAGTCCCTTTTGTTTCTGCAATTTTATTAATACTAGTTAATGGTGGCACATTACTCCATAAGGTGCTAGCCCGGACTAAAAAATGATTATGTTTAATGAACAAACTCTATGTGTAATAAGTATTAATTTTGTTATCATAAATTAGAAAATCTAATGTAGCAACATCATAGGTTAGATGTGCAAATGGAGGAGGAAAAGGGCGTAAAAGTAACTTAAAAAGTATCTTAACTACATCAAGGGCAGATCTTGTTTTAAGTGAGTGATGTTTAGACATCAGTTGACTATTCTAATTGTTATGTAAACTAACAAGATGAATAGTATATATATTAAGTAGCAAGTGATATATAACTTCCAACAATCTAAAATCGGCAGTTCTTGTTTTAAGTCCACTTGTTTAGCAATTGGGATCACTTGTTTAGCAATTGGGATCACCTATTTCACTCCTGTATTTCATCTACTGTTCCATCTATTAGATGTTTGCCACGTGTATTAATCAAGGCTTAAAATACAACCACATGCCCTAAGGGTTTAATGATCATTAATTAAGGTATATTGTTTTTATGGAAAACAAGTTATGAAACATGGAGTGAAACACGATTGTGGAACAGGGAATTCGGATAGCTTGTCTAGACAACAGTTGACTATTCTAATAGTCAGGCAAATTAATGAGATAAATAGTATATTAAATAGCAAGTGATATGTAACTTCCAACAATCTAAAATCCAAGTGTATGTACAACATATTTGGATAATATAACTCTGAACTTTGAAAGTAATGTTGTTGTTCTCTTTTGCTCCTGAGATGATCGCATTGTTACTGAAGATACGTGTAAGCAATTAAAATTTACGGTCCAATTAAATGGCGACATGTGGATTTTATTAATTAAATATTAATTTATTTTGGAATTTAAATAAATTAATTCCTAAAGTAAATTAATAAATAATTTGGGCCCAACAAATTAAATGTAGCTTAAATTAATTGAGGCCTGACCCAAGTCAAATAAGCCCCAAATTAAAGGAGGTCTGACTGAAGTCAAACAAGCCCATACAAATTAAATCAGGCCCAAATAAAATAGGTCTGATTACAGCCCAAACAAGTGGAGGCTCAAGCCCGCAGGATATGGCCCAAATAACTATGGACCAATCAGAATGCAGGACATTTATGAGGGGGTCTTCACCTCTCACCTATATAAAGGGGTCTCCTCCATTCATTCCAGACACACTCAAATACTTGAAGATGTAAACGCTCTGAAGAGATCAAGAACACGAGCAGTGCTCCCTTGAGATCTTCAAGCATCTTCAAGTCAAGAACGGCAAACGATTCGGGATTAAGGTGCGGAGCCCCCCAAATCAAGCGTCTTCATATACTGAGTTCTTCGGTGTTCTTCGCGCCAAGAATAACATACGACCCGGGATTAAGGTGCTGAGCCCCCCGGATCGAGTGTTTTCACATCAAATACGTTTAATCCAAACAAAGGCTCGACGCCTCTGGATTAACGTTATAGGGTCCCAAATCCGAGTTCGGAAAAGCTTCAACTGAAGATCCGACTCAACACACTGAAGCATCTGAAGACACAGACACTCTGAAGAGATTGAAAAACGAGCAACGCTCCTCAGGATCTTCAAAGTCAAGAACAGCTACTAATCCAGGATCAAGGCTCCAAGTCCCCCAGATCAAGTGTTCTTCGTGGAAAGCTCTCGGTCAACGTTTAATCCAAACAAAGGTTCAATGCCTCCGGGTCAACGTTCAAAACTACACACTCGAGTTCGGACAAGCTTCGTTTGAAGATCCGACTCAAACACAAGTCAAGTTAACACACGCTGTCAACACAGTCAGCGTACACTCCAGTCAACAAAGTCAAAGTCAGCGCAGTCAACACAGTCAGCGCTGTCAACACAACCAGTCAAAGTCCACGTTGGTTCGAGAGAAGAATCAGAGGATTGATAGAGATTGCTTCCTTAATTATCATGTTTAATCCTTTTGGATTATTATTGTAATTAACTTGTATTTATTTTATTATAAATACAAAATTTGTTGTTATAAATTTTGGCACGCCCAGTGGGACCATCTCTACCTCTCATCTCTTCTCTCCACAAGTACAAAGAATGACTCCTCTCAGGATTGCAATAAGAAGACCTTCTACCTTGAAGCATTCAGAGTTGCAAACTGAAGAAATTCAAAAGATAAATCCACTCAAGATTGCGATACGATGGCCTGCTGCATCAAAGCCTCAAGAATTGCAAGCTAAAAAGGTTAGAGTCGTTTCAAGAAGTATTCCCGAAGGCTCCGTAGAGGAAAATTATATGGTTGGGATTACTCTCAACAAGCCATTGCACGGAGACAAGAGTGGTGAAAATGTTTCTGCTTGTTCAACTCCTCGTTCAACGCTAAGCTCACCATCTGCCTTAGCTGTAGCTGCAGTAATGACAACAAATACTATGACCATTGAGGAACAACTCGCAAGTATGATGAGAGCCTTTGATGGACTCAACAAGAATATGGAAGCTCAAGACGTAAAGATCTCCATACTTATGAAGAAAATGGAGAATGTGGAGACAAGTCATACAAATGAGAAACAAGTTGAGGATGAGCGCGAGGAAGGAGACTCAGCGAAACACCATCCTTTTGAAAAGAAGCCAGTTGAAGAAAAAATACAAGTTTCAACTGACAAAATGCTTCATGTGAACCAACTGAAGAACATCATTTTAGAAACGATAAAAGACAAGTTTGAAGGGAGTTCAAAATCCCTTGTTGCCTATAAGAAGCCATATACAAAGAGAATTGACAACTTGAAGATGCCAGCTGACTATCAACCTCCCAATTTTCAACAATTTGACGGCAAAGGCAACCCAAGACAACATGTGGCGCATTTCGTCGAGACATGCAATGATGCTGGGACCTACGGAGATCACATGGTTAAACAGTTTGTTCGCTCTCTTAAAGGAAATGCGTTCGATTGGTATATCAACTTAGAAGCCAACTCCATCAACAGTTGGGGGCAAATGGAAGAAGTGTTCCTCAACCACTTCTACAGCACACGAAGAACTGTTAGCATGATGGAGCTAACAAATACTCGTCAAAGTGATGAAGAATATGTCATCGACTACATCAACAGATGGAGGAGCCTCAACCTCAATTGCAAAGATAAGTTGTCAGTAACTTCAGCTATTGAAATGTGCATTCAAGGGATGCCATGGAATCTTCGCTACATACTTCAAGGAATTCAGCCAAAGACTTTTGAAGAGTTGGCTACAAGAGCTCACGACATGGAGTTGAGCTTGATATCAAATGATATTGAATGGCCATCTATTCAAGACTCCTACGAGTTTGAGGACATGCCTTCTGATGAGCTCGTGGAAGACGAACCACAAACAAAGACTGCGGTTTCCATAAAGATTCATAGAAATGAAGTGGAAGCAAGAGAAAGCAATGCATCCCAGGATTGGGGGCAATGAACTATTGATAAATCAAAGACAAAGCTCCTTGACATGAGCGAAAATTGTCCACATAATGCTCCTTGATACGAGCTTAAACTATCTAAAATCTCCCAAATCAAATTTTCAGCTCCTTGACATGAGCTAAAACCGTCCACATGACGCTCCTTGATATGAGCTAAAACTGTCCACACGATACTCCCTGATATGAGTTTAAACTATCTAACACAAATAATGTAAGACTCCCCGACATGAGAGAAAACTGTCCACACAAGACTCCCTGATACGAGTATAAACTGTCCACAAGTTCAAATTCAAAACTCATTGACACGAGTATAAACTGTCAACAAATTCAAATTCAATGCTCCTTGATGTACAAGCCTAAACTGCATGTTACTCCTGGTCCGCATGAGTATAAACTGTGTACGACAAACTCCTGGTCCACACGAGTATAAAATATGTACGACAAACTCCTGGCCCGCATGAGTATAAATTGTGCACGACACCCTCCATTCAAACTAAATCATGTCCCTTTGAACTACGTAATGACTTGATCCTCTGTAAAGAGGTACGTAGGGAGCTTAGCACTCTAAGTTCAGTCATAATTCAAATCATTCCCATCAAGTTGGTGAGGCAAGCGACAAGTTGAAACATGAAGAAGAAAAAAAAAGTTGACAAAGAGAAGACAATGATTGAACAAAATTTAAGTGAAGAAATAAAAAAAAAGTTTGTGGTGTTTAGAGAAAGCTTAATGCTTACTACGGTGAAGATGATCCAAATTTCTGAAGATCTTGAGAGTCTCTAAAATAAATGGAAGAAAAGGGAATTGGATTGTAAACTGTTAAATTAAAAATTGTTGATTGAATTATTATTTAATTCACTCAAAAGTTCTCTTAATTTAGCCTAATATGATAGGCCTAAGGGGGTATAAATTTAATGTGATCATAAGTTAATTAGATCCATCATATTAGCACTCCAATGGCGAAGAGAAATCAAGATAAATTGTTGCAATTGAAGGCCATTTCATGTCGACTCATTGGCCCAAAGGTTGAGCTACAAGCCATTGGTTTAATTTAATTGGAGCCCAAATCCTTGGAAAAAATAGCCGGCCCAAATTTATGCCAAGGATAACGTGATTTGGCCCAAAAGATCCAAGTTGATAGCCCATTCAACAAGCAGAAAGTGGATTAATTGTTGTTCAAGTTTGACTGAGTCAAAAGGGGAATGAATATTTGTTGCCAAAAACAAATTGAGATCACGTGTATCCAAGAAGTGGGAGAGAAAATATCTCTCTTTCCTTTAATAAAGATCACGTGAATTTCGAAAAAGAGAAGAAGGAAATTTAATAATTGGCCAAGTTCATTCTGAAGCCCACCATACATATTGAGCCCATTTGAGCTGGTCAAAATTGGGAACAAAAGTCAAAATTGGAGAGAATCAATTCTCTCAAAATTGACGCAAGCTGCTCCTTCCAGACTCGAATCCCAGTGATAAACTCCCGACGAAAGTTCCGCTCGACCGCCGCGCCATGTAGCGAGCTGCTGCCATCGAAAAATCGCGACCACGTCGCCATCTTCCCACTAGAGAGCACGCCATCACCATGCTGCCTACCGCCAGCAATCACAAATCAGCCACCCCGCTCGACCACCATACCATCGTCGCGCGCTGCTGCTTCCGGTGAGTCGCGACCATGATTCAGTTCCGCCACCGAATGGGATTGGATCTACTGTTGCCCTCACGACAGCTGCCGGCAATCATCAAACCCACAGCCATGGTCTTTGACTCCATCCATCGTCTGCTGCAAGAAAGGGCTATCCTCGGAAGACCTCCGAACGTGAGCCATCGCAGCTCCCCAATAGCCACCACCATCTGTTGTTGCTGACTCGTTGCCACGATCGCTGTTGCCATCGACTCTAATGAATTGTCTATCACTGAGATTGCTGGTTTGGGCATCAAAGAAGCCCCTTTAACCGCTGCAAGAGGGTGTCGCCGACAGTCGCCATGCCACCATCCCTGTCGACCATCTTCGCCATTTTTTTGTTACTTCCTTCACTCATTCGCCACGCCGTTAATCATCACTAGTTTCAACCCACGAGCCACTGCCTAGGCCTCCGTTGTTCTCAGCTATCAACAACGTGTTGTCATCGCGTTGCCGCTTGTTGACATCAGCTGTCAGAATCGAAAACCCACGCCCAACGATCACCACCGTTGAAAACCACGCACTGCACTATGCCATTGTTTGTTGTTGTAGAAGCCAGGACTGCAAAACACATGTAGGTTTCAGCCTCAGTTTCGTTAATTGACTACTAATGATTATGCTAATGCTCAACCTCAATTTTGCTATCAAACTGCCGGTGCAATCGAGGGACAACCGAGGGACAACAACTAATTTCATTGAAAGGGGACAACCGAGGGACAATAACCAATTCGATTGAAAGGGACAATCGAGAGACAACAGCCAATTTCATTAAAAGGGATAACCGAGGGACAACAGTCAATTCCATTGAAAGGGGGACAACGTAAAGGGACAACCGTTAAAGGGACGAGGCTTGTTGGACATTCCTTTGAAAAGGAAGAAGGATGAGGTTGACAGGAAGATCACAAGTATACAGTGACAAGTGAAAGCATAAAAAAAAAGAAAAAAAATATGAAGAAAAGAAATCAGAACTGAAAATGTCTTACGTTCTGTTGATGAAGAAATCAAATGCACAAGGTCCTTCTTATATAGTGAAGAGGCTGCAGCAAATTATGGAAATAATTTGCATGAGTGAAATCTCTCAGAATCTCAAGAGATTTCTTTTATTTTGAGCAAAGATATGGAAACTATCTTGATGAGCAAAAATTAAATCTGTCCCTCTTTTCTGTCTCCCATATCTTGTAATTAAGCAGGGAAGGAGGTTGATTTGGGCCTAGGAAGATGAATTGGGCCACTTGAGAAAATAAATAAATGAAGCCACTAGAGAAATAAAAGGTTGGGCCAAGAAGAAAACTATTACTTGGATAAAGTAATTTTTTCAATTGCAAAAGCCCAAATTATAAATGCTGAAAATAAAAGGGACTTTTGCGATTCCTTCACAACAAGACATGGCGTCCGTGAAACAAATCGCAAGGGGGCATTTATAAGCAATTAAAATTTACGGTCCAATTAAATGGCGACATGTAGATTTTATTAATTAAATATTAATTTATTTTGGAATTTAAATAAATTAATTCCTAAAGTAAATTAATAAATAATTTGGGCCCAACAAATTAAATGGAGCTTAAATTAAATGAGGCATGATCCAAGTCAAATAAGTCCCAAATTAAAGGAGGTCTGACTAAAGTCAAACAAGCCCATACAAATTAAATCAGGCCCAAATAAAATAGGCCTGATTACAGCCCAAACAAGTGGAGGCTCAAGCCCGCAGGATATGGCCCAAATAACTATGGACCAATCAGAATGCAGGACATTTATGAGGGGGTCTTCACCTCTCACCTATATAAAGGGGTCTCCTCCATTCATTCCAGACACACTTAAATACTTAAAGACATAAACGCTCTGAAGAGATCAAAAACACGAACAGTGCTCCCTTGAGATCTTCAAGCATCTTCAAGTCAAGAACGGCAAACGATTCGGGATTAAGGTGCGGAGCCCCCCAAATCAAGGGTTCTTCATATACTGAGTTCTTCGGTGTTCTTCGCGCCAAGAACAACATACGACCCGGGATTAAGGTGCTGAGCCCCTCGGATCGAGTGTTTTCACATCAAATATGTTTAATCCAAACAAAGGCTCGACGCCTCTGGATTAACATTATAGGGTCCCAAATCCGAGTTCGAACAAGCTTCAACTAAAGATCCGACTCAAAAAACTTAAGCATCTGAAGACACATACACTCTGAAGAGATTGAAACACGAGCAACGCTCCTCAGGATCTTCAAAGTCAAGAACAGCTACTAATCCGGGATCAAGGCTCCAAGTCCCCCAGATCAAGTGTTCTTCGTGGAAAGCTCTCGGTTAACATTTAATCCGAACAAAGGTTCAACGCCTCCGGGTCAACGTTCAAAACTACACACTCGAGCTCGGACAAGCTTTGTTTGAAGATCCGACTCAAACACAAGTCAAGTTAACACACGCTGTCAACACAGTCAGCGTACACTCCAGTCAACAAAGTCAAAGTTAGCGCAGTCAACACAGTCAGCGCCGTCAACACAACCAGTCATAGTCCACGTTGGTTCGAGAGAAGAATCAGAGGATTGATAGAGATTGCTTCCTTAATTATCAAGTTTAATCCTTTTGGATTATTATTGTAATTAACTTGTATTTATTTTATTATAAATACAAAATTTGTTGTTACATACGAATGCAAGTTAATGTAGCATAAGAGTTTTAACAGGTGAAACAATAATAGGTGTAAAGAGTACTGCATGCACTCTGAAGTAATTAAGTTGTTTTTTGTGTCACTGGTCCATGTTCGTAAATTGCTAAATTAAATATCAACATTGATTGCAATATCAATTTTAACCACCATTATGTTATTGATCATGATTGCAATATCAATTTAACCACCATTATTATTGATCATGAAACAAGCATAAAGTTAAGTACTTTGTAAGAAAGGGTTGATACAAAGATAGAGCACGAAGCTTACAAGAATAATCTTATATTTGTCCAAACTTTGGTCTAATTTTCAATAGTTCATTAGTTCAGCAGGATTCTGTATAAAAAAGAAAAGAAGTCAAAAAAACATTTATGCATGTGAAGCACCAATTATTATCATTGTCAACTGTTTAAGAACTCCTTTTTTTAAGGAGGAGGAAATAGACTAACATACCAAGAATTTCGCTAATGCCGCCCTAGTTAGATATGGTCATTCTTGAGCATTATTAGTCTGAGAAGTTTTCCAAGAATCTTGAAAGTTCTTTCGATATTCTTCCAAGACATAATGAAGAAGCATATTTGAATCAAATTCACAACCCAAAGAGATGCTCTGAACAAAATCATAATGTTTCAACTTAAAAAGGGCCATGTGTGCAGACATTGTTTGATGCTACCAAATTTCTTGAGGCAAATGAAAAGTCAAAAGGATTCATTTGTTGAGATTATTTCACAATGTTGTTATGACAAAGTGCTTAAGAGTTGAATGTGATTAGATAAGTGAAACCAACTGATAAATGGAGGGGCATCAGAGAGAACTGATCTTATAAAATGTTGTGCCTCCATTTTGTTGACCTTAAATTAGAGGTGTATTCGAGATAAAGGGAGCATCATCACTAAAAATAAAGGAGCGGTTATATGAAATTAGAATTTATTTTGATTGAAAATACAAATTGTCAAAGTGCTTTGTGTGCCCCCAACTAATTTAAGCCTATTTAAAACAAAAAAAACTCAGTGGTAAGGCAAATAGACCATGAGTATAAAAGGCACTCTTTGGCAACTTAAAAACTCTAACATAAACCAAACCAACATGATGATCAAAAAGACGAATAATAAAATAACATTTCTCTGTGTCAAAGCTATAATTTTAGTACAACCAAAAAAACAGAGTTAATGGGGAAATTTTATTGAGGAAGAAAGAAGAAGTACATCAGAAGCTGCAACAGGGTCCATTAGATTACGGTAACTATAAATCTTTATTTTTGTATCGTAAACATATTCATAATAGTATTAAGGTACCAAATAAAAAGAATACATAGTCATGCATTTACCTCCATTTCATTTATATGACCAATAATCTAGTAAAAAATACAAAAACTTTAAATAAAAATAGCTAATTGTACGGACCTTTTAAGATTGCAGTCATTTTATTTAGACCAAGAATAGAAGCGAATACTCTTCAAGTATCAAGCTTCCTAACAGTGCATGAATAAAATAGATTACAATTTAGTATTTTAACTTATGAATATGTGATTTATTAGGTAAGAGTTTGAGCCAGACTATAAATTTTGTAGCAATATTAATAACAAAAAAATTATCTGTTTTAGGTGAGGGATACCTGAGTGAACAAGGAGCCGCAGTCGGTCAACAATTATCTTTTAGAAGCTTTAAAAATCTCATCGTACATAATATTTCTTGTGTAGTTGGTAGGTTGCATTAACGGCGGGGATGGCCTGATTAAAACTTTTAATTTTTCTGTAGTTTTTGCTCTTGAGAGGGCGACGTATAATTGACCATGTGAGAATACAGGCTCCTTTAAGTATACACCAATGAAATCTAATGTTGACCTTGTGCTTTGTTGATTGTCATTGCATAGCACAGACGGATGGGGAATTGTTTACATTTGAATGGGACAGAAGAGAAGTGTTCACTTAGCGCTTCCAGTGTTATGCGTGGTATGAAGACATTTTTCCCTATGTGTGTGTCGACTGAAATTTGTGCGTAGATAACGTTTTTATCAAAACCCTTGCATAAGAGACATGTGCCACTGCAAAGACCTTCAGTTGGATTAATATTTCTCAGCAGTATGATTGGTGCATTTATTTTCAAGGTTAACCTATGGGGAGGAAGCCCTTGCAGTATTAAAGAGTGGAACAATTCTTGGTGTTCTGGTGCAACATAGGAACACATTCCCTCATCGTAGGTATAATATATGACTTATTTGTCATGTAATCTTTTGACTAAAATATCATTGATTTCATGAACGAAGACATTTCTTGTAGTTAGTATAGCACGGTCGACAACTGAAGAGCAATCGAAGCTGGTGTCAGTAATGTTGGGGTATACTGCAGTTATTAATGCGTCCATAGACGTACTATCATCAAACATGGGATGTTACATATGGCTGGCACTTATATCTCATTTTCATCGTTTGTTATTTCACAATCGTCGCTATATTTAGTAAAAACGTCGAGAAATTAAGGTCAAGTTGTGCATGCATGTTTTGTGATAGCTGCAGTTTTTCAAAATGAGGCCACAAAGGAGACATTACTTTAGATGATTCTATGATGGTATCTTTTGTGCCCTTTGAAACAACAGGCAACGTTTGCCGAAAATCATCCAAACACTATTACTTTTCCACCAAAGGTTAGAGGCGAATTGAGTATGTTCTTTAGCATTTTGTCAAATATTTCAATAGTGCTATATTTTTCCATGGTTACTTCATCCCAAATTATTAATTTGGAAATTCAAATTAAAAGGGCTAATGAGCTTTGCTTGTTAATGTTGCATGATATTGGTGCAGTGTCGTCAATTGGAATCTTAAATCTAGAATTAGAAGTTCGGCCTCCAAGTAGTAGAGATGCTGCAACACCAGAGGTAGCAGTGGCAAGGGCAACATGTCCTGCAGATATGACAGATGCTATGAGGACATTATATATAAACATTTTTTCTGTGCCATATGGTCCATCTACAAAAAAGGCCTTTGATAGGTCGTTGTTTACATGATACATTATCCTATCATAGGCAAAACACTGTTAATTATTCAATGTATCACATGTAGAAAGATCTTCATCTGAAACGATAAGCCCAAGTTCATTTTGCAATTCCTTTGTAAAGTTTTCATGTGTGTTAGCTAAAGTAGGGGCTTCTTCCAGGAAGAACTCTTTGAACTTTTTCCCCATGGAGTGAAGATGATGAGCAATGTTATCCAGAATTTTATACTTGACAGTGTACCAATCCAAAGACATGTTTTTCTTAAAATCTTCTGAGAGCAAGTGTTCGAATGTTGACCATAAAACTGTAGGTGATGTTGGGTTACAATGAATAAGGATGACATCAAACAAATACCTTAAAGTAGTAGGCATTAAATATGTGGCGGCTTCTGCAATTGATAAGTCATATTTTAACATGATTAATATGGTTGAAATTCATGTTTATTTTGATGGACTTATGTGCTAATTGGGTACTAAAACTGACTTATCTTGTCTTTTGGAAATTAGTGCTTTAATGTTATAAATAGATATGGAGACAGGCTATTAAGGGGAAGAAATTCGTTGCTGCCAGATAAGCTAACACTGAACCCTTCAGTGTCAGTGGAAATGAACGAAAATTCAGAACAAATAAGGAAATAAATCAGCCAGCATATCTTCCACATATTTGAACAACTAGATCTCTTCCAAATTTGATGGAATCACAATCAAAGAGGAAAAACATGTGAAAAGATATTTTGGGAATCAAGAAAAAAGAAAAGAAATCAATTGGGTTTCTTGGGGGACTAGAAGTTAAAAAGGAAGATATATATTTATTCTTGGATGCATAAGACAGTCCACACGTGAATTCTAAGAGAAGAAGAGGAGCGACAATTTCGACTCCAAGGCTGATTTGAAAAGAAGAACAATAGACATCCCGATTTTTGTTATTATTTTAATTTATTCTTCAACATGAACATGCAGGGCTAATCCCCTTTTCTAGTTTAGGATTTTGTGAACCTCCCGATAAATGTTAGATTAATTATTAAAGATTATTATATTGAATCTTTTGTGTGAATTTATTTCATTACATGCTTTGAATTGATTTATAGTAGTTTGATAATTATTTTAGTCTGGCCAACTAGATTAATTGTTTAACTGCTTATTGCTATTTCATGATCTACAATCCTTAATTGTTGTGAGGATTGAATAGTAGCAAAATAGTGATTTTTCCCTCTAGGTGTAATGGGATCTAGGTTGTATGATTCCTAGCCAGTTTTCGTAGCCTAATAATTCTATGTTTGGAATTTTAATGCGTTTTCGAGTTCGAATCCATATAGTCACTCGAGAATAGTTCTATTTAGTGGTCATATGTGATACCCGAGCTTCTCACTACTCATGTGTCAATGTAATTTAATTTGTGTTATGTGAATTTTATAATTATGTGATAATTATGTGGCAATTATGTGATAATAATGTGACAATTATGTGATAATTGTTTCTATATTTTATTTATCTTTACATTTTATTTGAGACATCCGTGGTAAAAAGGGTGACAATATGTGAATATATATGTGTACATAAATATTTACGTGCAATTATTTGGATATATGAGAAAATTATTTTATGTGTATAAATACACTTTTCTTAATTATTAAGTATCACACGTGTTCTCGTAATAATAATAGTAGTAAAAAAGTATACATGTATGTGTATTAATTTGTAAATGTATCATATCTTTGTTATTAAGTATTGCACGTAAATCAAGAATGGGTAATAATAATAATATAAAGAAAAAAGAATTTGATTGGTTGGGGGAGCGCTCATTCACCGGCTCACCCCAACCCTTTTGCTTATATATATGTGGTTGAGGAATTCATCACCTCACACCCTAGATCAAGTAAAAAAAAGGTAAGAGAGAGAGAGAGAGGAGAGGAGAGAGAGAGAGAGGAAGAAAGGAGAAGTGAAGGAAGTGCCGGAACTGGAAGATATGAGATTAGTTCTAGTTTTTCACGAGGTCTTTAGTATTATCACTATTTGGAGTCCAGGTAAGTAGAAGTCCAACTACAATGCATAAACATGTTGTGTGTGAATTATTTGTGATTAATATGTGATAATTCTATCATGAATTATTTGTGATTAGTTTAATTATGTTATGAATTATTTGGGGTTACTTGGTGATATAAGTTGTGAATTTATGTGAATTGAAATAATATCATTGTCCTATATAGATCTGTATGATGGGAAACTGTTGAAAATATATCTGTATAATTTGAGAAAATATTGATTATGAGGATCCGTGTGATCCGAGATGAAGATATTGATTATGAGGATCCGTTTGATCACACGGATCCTAATAATCAATATCTTCTCAAATCATACAGATATATTTTCAACAGTTTCTAATCACATAGATCTATATAGGACAATAATATTATTCTAATTCACATAAATCCACAACTTATATCACCAAATAACCCAAAATAATTCATAACATAATTAAACAAATCACAAATAATTCATGACAGAATTATCACATATTAATCACAAATAATTCACACATAACATGTTTATGCATTGTAGTTGGACTTCTACTTACCTGGACTCCAAATAGTGATAATACCAAAGACCTTGTGAAGAACTAGAATTAATCTCCTATCTTCCCGTTCCAGCATGTTCTTCACTTCTCCTTTATTCCTCTCTCTCTCCTCTCCTCTCTCACTCTCTGTATCTTTTTTTTTTTGCACTTGATCTGGGGTGTGAGGTGATTAATTCCTCAACCCCCATATATATAAGCAAAAGTTGGGGTGAGTTGGTGAATGACCGCTCTCCCAACCAATCAAATTCTTTTTTTATATATTATTATTATTATTATCCATTCTTTATTTATGTGCAATACTTAATAACTAAGATATGATACATTTACAAATTAATACACATACGTGTACACTTTCTTACTACTATTATTATTACGAGAACACGTTTGACACTTAATAATTAAGAAAAGTGTATTTATACACATAAAATAATTTTCTCATATATCCAAATAATTGTACGTAAATATTTATGCACACATATATTCGTATATTGTCACTATTTTTATCACGGATATCTCAAATAAAATGTAAAGATAAATAAAATATAGAAACAATTATCACATAATTGTCACATTATTATCACATAATTGCCATATAATTATCACATAATTATAAAGTGTACATAACACAAATTAAATTATATTGGCACATGAGTAGTGAGAAGCTCGGGTATCACGGCGACAGCTTATCAAATTTGGCGCAGTTTGCTCGGGAAGTAAAATTGAAATTTTGTTAAGTTTTTGTGTTTCTGATATTTTTCTACATTTTTACAGGTTCTTGAATTTTTTGGAATTTTTTTGAAATTTTTAATTTTTCAGTAACAGTGACACTAAACCCTTCAGTGTTAGTTGTGCCCTGTTTACGATTTTTTTTTTTGTGAATGATCACTTGTTCTTCTGGTCCAAAAAGGCTTGAATACATACCAAAAATCAAGAGAACTACCCAGAGATTGAGAAAGGAGTCCCGGAAGAAGAATGAAACAAGTTCGTCTTCTGACGAATCCGCTGGAAACCTTACCGAAATCGAACATGTAGCTGATCCACTTCATCTTGGAGAGGAGAATTCTAAATTTTTGGATTTAGAGGAGGAAGATACCGTAAGTTCTGGGTCGGGAGAGGAAAACATGACTGCAAATACAGAAAAAACTTTGAATGAATTGGCAAGTCTGAACATAGTTCATCAGCCACTATACATTAACCATCCTGCGATTAATGATAATACTACATTTGAATTTAAATTGCGATTGATTCACTTACTTCCTGCTTTTCATGATTTTTCAGGTGAAAATCCACACAAGTTCTTGAATGAGTTCGCGGTTGTATGCACAAGCATGAAATCAACCGGAGTGACGGAGAAAAAAATCAAGCTTAGGGCATTCCCCTTTGCGTTGAAAGACATGGTGAAGGATTGATTATATGATTTCCTTTCCAGATTGATAAATACATGGGCGGAAATGGAGAGAAATTTCCGCCTAACTTACTTTCCGGCCACTAGGGTTGTTGTCTTACACAAAGAGATATCTGAGGCTCATCAAATGCAAGGAGAGAGTTTACATGAGTATTGAGAGAGGTTTAAACGCCTCACATCAGTATGCCCCCAATATCAAATAAGCGACCAGTTGCTATTGTAATACTTCTATGAAGGGTTGTCGATCATGGATTGAAACATGCTTGATGCGGCTAGCGGAGGAGCTTTTATAATGAAATCACCTACTGCTGCTAGAGATTTCATTGCTAGCATGACTGCCAATACTCAACAGTTTGGAACACGTGATCCATCACTTAAAGAAGTAAAGGAGGTCCATGATTCTAAGATGGAGGATACTTTGAATAAGTTGAAAGTTGCTATGGAGAATCTTTCTAAAGGAGGAGGGGTAAACCCTCCATCTTGTCAAAATTGCTTAGCTTATGACCATTCTACTCTTAATTGCAGGGCTGCACTTAGCGAGGAGCAAGTAAACTGTTAGGCTTTTTCTGCGCGCTCCAATTTTAATCCTCAAGTATAAGGATGTCAATTGTGGCAGCAAGTACCCAAGTTAAATTATCGATCACACTGAGATAGCTAATTATTTATTTATTCTAAATTACTATTTAAGAAGAATTAAGTAACCAAAATTACAAGCTTTGAATGTAATTAACTAAATAACGAAGTATTAAATTACTGAATTAATTAAAATCAATAAAAAATAAGCAAGTTCTAATCAAGAGATAAACGACAGTTCTATGGTATCAGGAATAGACCAATTAATTTGGGTTACTAGACCTACAATTGTTCATTCATGGAGTTTCAATGATAATACACCACTTAATCTTGTTTACCCACCGAATATGATTCAATTTTAAGCTAACAATAAACTCTGGTTTAAATCCTAAGGTGCACAAATATTACCAAGCCTTATTCCTAGATACTAATCAAAGCAAGCAACAATACCTCCGGATGGTAAGCCCGACTGACAAGATATTTTCTAGAATTACTACAAGGTTCTATTCACTTCGTACTTGAATGTCTAATTGCATTGTTCCACTAAACAATTCAAGTATATGATTTGCCAGTTCATGGAATTAAAGTGTTTATAGCGGAACTACTTCAATTCCTAACAGATAGACAATACCAATCATATACGCACACAAGCTAACACAATAATTCAAGCATTATAGCACATGTCATGAATATATTATGAAGACGTTACGAATCATAAAAGCAAGTCTTGATAAAATAAGTAAAATCAAAATATCCACTGCATAAAATCTCAATCTTTGGCTAGGTTCCCAAATCAATCAAATCTAACCATCAAACCCTATAACTGTTTATAAAATTAGCCCATGAGGTTACAATCAACACTCATGGCTATACAATTCATATCAAAAATCAAGATAAAAGAAAGGGAAAGATTAGAAATATGAAACCCTAGCGTAAGCGTAAGTCTAAATCCCTTCTCCATCTCTCCGATCGTCCAATTCTCCTCAATTAGCCCTTGGAATACACATGGAGAAGGATGGAGGATGAAATCAGATATAAATCTGATATGGAAGTATATGAGGGGTGAATTGATGATGGATTGTTGATGGGTTCTCTCCAATTTATGTATTGTTCTCCCTTAAGGTCTGCCACGTCAGCAGGGTCCCTTCTGGGCCTCACTTGGCTGACTTTGAGCATCGAGCGGCACTAGCTCGGCTCGAGTGGCTAGGTGTGCTGCTCCCAAGCTGGTCCGTTCTGGCTTTGCTTCGCTCCGCTTCCAATTTAATTCTTTTCTGCCTTAAAAACTTATAAAAACACCTTAGTAGCCTCAAAATCGTGTAAATGCTTAAACGTACACAATTCCATGCAAAAAAATAGCTTCCCTAGGCAAAATGGTATAATGTGCACACATAAAATGCATGAAATTCAACTCTCAACAAACCCCCAAACTTACCTGTTGCTCATCCCGAGGCAACGACATAGAAAACCAATAGATTAATTGAGAGGAAATTTCACAGCAGAAGACATCCAAGACTATATAACAATTCAAAAATCATACTTTAAATACAAGACAACCATCTATCTAAAAACATACAATTCAAATCAATTATTTCACTTATTTGGAATACTCATCCATCCATTCTCACAGGTAGTATTTATGCTCAACGCTCAAGTGCGAGATATACACTTTAGGGTAAGGTTTTACACTCAAAGTCAATACAAACACACGCGAAACCATAAGCTTGGCAATCATCTACACTCTCGAATAAAGGATAATTTCAACAATAGGATCCCAAAGGTCTTGCACTAGGTTGTAATGTTTGCTCTTTAGTAAATGTAGGAAATATAAGGATAAAGTGACTCAATCAGTAGTAGAGAATCAAAGAAGGCTTATAACCTTTAAGCAAACAGCTTCACTTTCTTCTTTCTTCTTCAATGCTCTTCAATGCTTTTGCAACTTGATTCGTCCTTCACTTTTGAACACAACTTCCTTACTTGCATTTCTTATCTTTTTCTTTTTCAAATAAAGGTACCAGTTTTAGGAACTACCATTTTTCATGGGGTACCAGTTTCGGGCACTACCCCTACATGTAATAATTTAACCATTCTCTCCAACAATTTTCATCACTTCCGAATTACTTCTTTTGATATTCTTCTTCATAGGACAACAAATTGACTCATTCAACTGTCTACTAGGTAGAAATTTATAAGGCTAGCAAATTGATCAATTGGCTAATCACGTAGGCTTCCAACAAATAAGGCTTTTGGGCTCAAGAGGGTTGACTACGGATAATTTCATTAGGTAAGAAAATACTTTGGCTAGTGACTAATAAATAACAAAGATGGCCTAAGATCATTTCCTATTGTGCAATCAAACACGTAGCTTCAAGCAAGATGTAAAGTCAAGTTCTAGAATATGTGCGTATGAACGACACACACAAGAATAAATTGAATCATGCAACTTGTCATGATTTCAAAAGGTTTAAATCTCACATGACTGTAGGAATGAATGAGCACTTCTAATAAAGCTACATAGCTAATCTTCTTTGCACATAATCAAATTTCAAGCATCTTAATATCAAAGCACTACATCAAATTGTTTCTCATCCTACTACATCACGAATCAAATACACACTCATGACTAAAAAAACTCCTAATCATCCATCAAATAATCAATACAAATAACAACAGAATAATTATATCATACATACCCAAATCAAAAGAACAAAAACCTAGCACATATCCTATCTAATAACTCAAAAAGTGAAAAATCAGAAAGGTGAGAGTAAAGAGACACAAACACTATTAGCTACCACTGCTTATATCAGATCATCACGATCAATACGCCAGGTGTTGAAATCCTCACGTATCTCCTCCAATGACCTCACTCTATCCGACACCTGTGTAAGCGTGTTGTTCAGCGCTCTAATCTGGATGTTAGTAGCTATCTGAGTCGCGTTGATCTCCGTCAGCTGGTGGCGAATAGCTGTGTTTTCTCTTCTCCTCCTCCTGTTCTCCACAGTCAAATGTAAAATGTGAGCACCAGGAGGCAATGCGGGTGGTGGCCTCCCACATAGGGGATAGTGGGCTGCTCCGGGGAACAAGGGCTCCCCCAAACTGTGCTCCTCCTGGAGCTCCTCCATACTGCTCATCTGGCCCGCCACCATAGTCATGGTTTGGCATCTCATCATAAGCTCCTCCAAACTCAAACCCCTGATCACCTCCATCATAAATAGGAACATCCATGGATATCGTCTGTGCTTGCGCAAGTGCTATCTGTATGGCCATTCTCCAATCTCGCTCTTCCTAAATAGCGTCTATGACAGCCTTATGACACAGTGTATTCATACCGATGTTTCCCTCATTTCGAATAGTGATGAACTGGTTCAACTCAACAGGGAAACTGAAAGCATTGGGTGGAATGGCGTACATGTACTCCAAGACACCTCTTTTAGAAATCTTGAACACCTTTTCTGTCTCTAACAAATGCAGATCGATGTTCGGCTTCTTTCTCACTACCTCTATCTCACTCGTATCAATCCTATAATGGTGAGCAATAAGAGTAATCAAACCTCCTATATTAATTATCTGTCGAACATTGGTAGTGAACTAGTACATCTGATACACCATAGCACATATAGCTCCCCACTAGGAATCACTCCACTCTCAGATCTGTAAAAGATAGTGCATGAGAGGATCCGATCCATATATCTCAACACTGGGTTGCGGATGCAGGTAGCTTGATCATAAATAGGATTGTATGCCTCCCTCTTCCCCGTAATCAACCTCCAAAAATTATCAGCCTCGTAGCCCTCATGCTCCACAAAAGCTGGAATGCCCTCATTAATCGAATCCGGGGTCTCCACCTTGGGTTCACCGCCTCCTAATACAAACTCACACGCATATGGGATCTCATCCTCGTACATCACCCATAGCATGCAGAGGAACTCCACTGTAAGTCTGAAATAAGTGGGAGCTCTGATCTCCATGAAACTCCGGATACCCACCTGATCAAACATCCACCTAATATCATTGGTAAACTGTAGGGTCTGCATTGCCTGATCATCTTGGTACCGGGTATTATGATCTTATCTGACATACTCCCATAGAGCATGGCTATTTCATCCCAATTATCAGGCTCAATACCCATATCTTCTTGTAATCTCCTTTCTCTCCTCAACCATTCATATATCTGGGTTGCAGTTTCCTCAGGTCATCCTCTGGCTCATATGAAAGGCTCTCATCTGCTCTCTTCTTCTTGTTCTTTCCTATTGCAATTCATATAGACAAGCACACTCTTCCATCAAATAACTAAATAAATAGGACCTATGCAATTTAATCTTAAGTCCAAAGCTATCATATTTTAAATAAAGTCATAAATCAAGCTTTTAACCTTTAATTAAATATGCATAATAGTAATCGTCCTATATCAACTTTTAATTCAATAATTCCAACATAAACATGCTTCCTAAAAATCTAAGAACAATCATACTTGGTCACATTCACCTCATAAAAATTCAAATTCAAGCATTCATGAATTTTCTAAATTAAAAAACATAGCATATTCATGTACAATTCCAAACCAACTCTCCAATTCCTCATTCCCTTAACATGCAAGCACAAATCAACACTCTCACATGTTTAATACTCAACAATAATCCACATAATTGAGACCATAAGCAACAAACAATCAATATATCCACCAATTAAGCTCAAATTCAAATGCACACCAACTGTTCGAAGAAATGCCTCAACCAAATCCCAACTTTAACATGTAAATTCACACAAATTACACCTACCCAGGCTAAAGTCACATCACCTATAACATTCTAGGTGTGAAAGGGTCAAGAAAAATATACCTCTTATGTTATACATGGCAAATTTCGAAATGAAAGCTCAACACCAAGAATACCTAATTTGACCCACTAAAATTCCCTAATCTAATGAAATGATGCAAGAGAAATGGAGTAGTGTAGAGTGTGAAGTGTTTTAAAGAAAGAAATTGGGGGAAAGTGGCCAAAATTGCATCGGGATTGGCAGAAATGCTACGGAAGTTGGCTGGACAAAGATGGGAATAGCGCTGGAAATGGCAGGACGAGTTTTAAACCCAACTTGCCTGCCCGCACTGCCTGCTCGGGCTGAGCCAGTGGCTGAGCGGACCCCAATCCTACCGAGTGGGCCTTCAGGCCCGCGAAACACGTTTCCTGAATTCATTGCACACCAACTCGACAGCCTTTGATGACGTGGAAACCCAGCTTGACTCGAATTGATTGTCGAGCGGGTACTGAGCTGCTCTGTTCTGCATTGGACAATGATTCCCTGCTTTTTCTATGCTATATCCTGCTTCAGAACTCAATTTCAAGTGAAATAACTCGATATATTACCATCAAGTGCTAAGAAAAATTGAAAAATCATCCTAAAGAACCAATAATTGACTAAACTAACACTAGGACCAACAAACGACAAACACCACAAAACACGAAACCTAGAAAATCGTAAAAAATTGAACCCTCAACATCATCAAATAAATTAAAGATATTAAGAATCCGCAAAAAATCACCCTCCAAGCAACAACACAATGCAACCCTCCAAGCAACAACACAATGCAAAAAATCTATTTCGACCCTGCAAGACAAGGTATGTACATAACCTCCCCCCAAACATAGATCAAACAATGTGAGTAGCTAACTTTGCAAAGAAGTATATACCGCAATCAAGTATCATCTAATTAAATTCCTACACAAACACAGACATATAAAAGCAATAAAATGGAAGGGACAGCCCCCAGCAGACGCTCATGTTTAACGTAGGAGAGTCACGATGAAATTCAAACTTCAACTCAAGTACTCAAGAGAGAGTACTTGTATATCATGCGGTGACTTGTAATGCTTCAATTTGTGGCCATTTGCAACCATAATATCACCGCTCTTGCTTTTCAATTCAAAACTCCTCCCTCCATAGACTCTATGTATGACAAATGGTCCACCCCAATGGGACTTCAGCTTACCTACAAAAAGTTTAAGACGAGAGTTGAAAAGAAGTATCTCATCACTAACATTGAACTTTTTGAATCGGATCTTCGCATCATGCCATCTCTTCATTCGTACCTTGAAAATTCTCAAGTTCTCATAAGCTTTCTCACAGATTTTGTCCAATTCATTGATTTGAGTTGTTCGAAAATCCTTAGCATCCTCCATGCTCAAATTCACACTCCTGACAGCCCAATAAGCTTTATGTTCAATTTCCACAGGAAGATGGCAGGATTTCCCTTACACAATCTGGTAAGGCGACATCCCTAAGACAGTCTTGAAAGCTGTTCTGAATCCACACAAAAGTATCATTAAGCTTTGTAGACCAATCTTTCCTTGTACTTCCAACTGTCTTCTCCAACACTTGCTTTATTTGACAACTGGAAACCTCAGCTTGCCCATTTGCTTGCGGATGATAGGGTGTAGTAACCCTATCCTTAACTCCATAATCCCGAAGAACCTTCTCCAACATCTTATTGACAAAGTGGGTTCCTCCATCGCTTATGAGCGCCTTAGGTACGCCAAAATGGCTGAAAATGTCTTTCTTGATAAATTCTTGAACCACTCTAGCATTATTCGTCCTAGTCAGAATTACTTTCACCCATTTTGAAACGTAATCCACTGCAAACAGGATATAAAGAATCTATTAGATGGGGAAAACGGCCCCATAAAATCAATTCCCCAAACATCGAAAACCTCTACTACGATGCTAGGCTGCAAAGGCATCTAATCCCTTTTCGTAATATTCCCCATTCGCTGGCATCTATCGCATGTATCCATATACTCTTGATAGCTTTTGAACAGGGTAGGCCAATACAAACCAGATTGAAGAACCTTTTGAGCAGTCTTTTGGGTGCCAAAATGACCCCCATTAGGTTGTGAGTGGCAGAAATTAAGGACACTCTCCCATTCAACCTCAGGAACACACCTACGGATTATAGAATCTGTGCAAATTTTATAGACCCATGGCTCCTCTCATAAGATAGATTGAACATCATGCAGAAAGTTAACCATCTGGTGTCTACTCAGCTAATAAGGCTTAACTCTTGTGACAATGTAGTTCACAAAATTAGCATACCACGGAGCATCCTTCTTTTCTTTCTCAGGAAAGGTTTTTTGATACGGCGAAAACCTTGTGAATATCAACCATTAGTATCCTTTCATTAGGAAAACGATCATTGATGACCTCAGCAGTGTTATCACAGTGCTCCTTTATCTCTAGATACGATAGGTGGTCGGCTAAGACGTTCTCACTCCCCTTCTTATCACAAATTTCCATGTCAAACTCCTGAAGCAAGAGAATCCATCTAATTATCCTCGGCTTTACATCCTTCTTATCCATCAAATATCTGATAGCCGAGTGATTAGTGTACACCACAGTCTTCATGCCCACCAAGTAAGGTCGAAACTTATCAAAAGCATACACCACCGCCAAGAATTCCTTCTCGGTGATGGGGTAATTCTTTTGAGCAGAATCGAACATCTTACTCGCATAGTATATGGCATGAAACTTCTTTTCTCTCATCTGCCCCAACATGAATCCCAAAGCAGTTTCACTAGCAGCACGCTCCAGCACAAAGGGCTGAGTCCAATCCGGAGTAACTAGAATCGGAGCAGTTATCAATGCTTCCTTGAGAACCTGAAAAGCATGTAAGCATGTATCATTAATATCAAATTTAACATCCTTTTCAAGTAACCTAGATAGTGGTTTTGAATATTTGGAGAAAGTTTTTATGAATCTCCTATAAAATTCCACGTTCCCCAAGAATGATCTGACTCATTTTTCATTAGTGGGCGGTGGAAGCTTCTCAATCACCACTACCTTGGAACGATCAACCTGAAGACCTGCAATAGAAACATGATGTCCTAGGACTATCCCGTCTCTCACCATGTAGTGGCATTTCTCCCAGTT
The DNA here is from genome assembly GCA_023678885.1 of Pogostemon cablin. Lineage (NCBI taxonomy): Eukaryota > Viridiplantae > Streptophyta > Magnoliopsida > Lamiales > Lamiaceae > Pogostemon > Pogostemon cablin. Next base: position 24,100,385 of record CM042955.1, read on the forward strand.
CAAAATGAGGTTAGTCTCTTCACATCTCTCCAAGACCAAAGACAAGTTAGACAGACAAGAGTAAAAAAAAACCAAAAATAGAGAAATCATCCATAAATACTTCCGTGAATCTTTCAGACAGACCCTCAAAAATAGCCATCATACTTATAAAAGTCACAGGTGCATTACATAAACCAAAGGGCAACATTCTAAAGGCAAAAGTGCCATAGGGGCAGGTGAATGTAGTCTTTTCCTGATCCCCCAGTGCAATCATTATCTGATTGTAACCAGAGTACCCATCTAAGAAATAATAAAAATTATAACCTGCAAGTCTATCCAACATCTGATCCATAAAGGGTAAAGGAAAGTGATCCTTACGCGTGTTTTCATTTAATTTTCTATAATCAACATAGACACGCCACCGCGTAGGTACCCTAGTAGCAAGCACTTCTCCATCATCAGATTTAATAACAGTCATTCCCCCCTTCTTAGCTACTACATTCAAAGGGCTCACATATGTACTATTACTAATAGGAAAGATAACTCCTGCATCTAACCATGTAAGCACTTGTTTCCTAACAACCTATTGCATAGCAGGGTTCAACTTCCGCTGATGTTGCACAGAACATTTATTTTCATCTTCAAGTCTTATCTTATGCATGCAAAAAGTAGGATTAATTCCTTTCAAATCATCTATTGTCCATCCTATTGTAGACTTATGCTTTTTCAGAATAGCTAAAAGTTTATCAAGTTCACTTTTAGATAGAGAAGAAGATACAATTACCGGAAAAGTTTCATTCTCCCCCAAATAAGCGTACTCGATATGTTCTGGAAGTGGCATGAGCTCAGTCTTCTTTTCATCCTTGCTGTTGTCCCCATCAACACGTAGAGGCATGTATTGCTTTGTCCACATAACTTTCTCCACTGTTGAGTCTTCTTGCTTGTACCTACTCTCATCAAGATTAAGTAAGGTTTCAAGAAAATTAATAGCAAGTTCATTAGACTATTCATCAAGAAAAATATTATTATTAGTAGGTAAAGTAAGAGATTCGGTTATACATGTTTCAACAGGATCCTTAGACAGGATCAAAGGCAAGTCATCCTCCACGATCTCCTCTAATACTTCCATAAACTTGCATTGCTGCTCTTCTACTGGCCACTGCATCGCCATGTTCAAGGAGAAGACAATTTCTTTTTTATTGACTTTAAGGCTCAATTCTCCTTTTAACACATCAATCAGAGCTCTTCCCGTAGCAAGAAATGGACGCCCCAAGATCAGAGTGTTGGATTGTATACTAAAATTCTAGCTTTAGTATGAACAATGTCATAACAATATTTGAATTGAGAATCATTGATCAAATGATTGCATCTTATAATTTATTTATATGCATGATGCAATAGTCCACTTACTTTATACTGTAGATAATATGTTGTGCGACAACACGCGGAAGATCATATTATCGGTTTCCTTATAAAGTATAAACAGATGCTCACAACTGAGATAGACGGGGACTCTCTATCGGTATGGTTGTAGTGTGGTTTAGTATTAGCTTTTCTTGGCTATAGAATCACATTAGTGCACTTGTGTGTATTGAGCAGGACCGCCTGAGATCGTTCGACTTATACTGACTTATAGAAGAACTTGATCTCTGTTATTATGGAAGTTCGTGCTCTTAATCCCTATACAATAACCTCGACACGTAGGGCAGTATGTATTTCTTTGATTCATCAATGGGTGAGATTTATATGTATTAAATCAACAAACTCGGTGAGTTGGGAAGTAGTGCTGTATCTATGGTGTGCTGTTGATTGTAGAAGGAATCCATGTCCGTCATAGGTTGATGATGTCCCCTTGAGGAGCTCATAAGGTTTAACATGTAAATCTTGCAAGTGGATTAATTTCCGGCATGATAATAAGGTTGAGTGGTACTACTCTCGGATGAGATATTAATTAATTTGAGTTGTCAGTAACTTAATTAATTAATGGGCATTGTATATCTTAAACATGGGGAGACTATCGGGCTTATAATAAGAAGGAGCCCAGAACATAATTTTGGGATTGGACGGGTAGTGCAGTAATAATATTTTAGTGGACTATATTATTATTATTGGATTTAATTAAAAGCTTTGGGCTAAGCTTGGTTAATTAAAATTTAATTGAGGCCCAGCCCAATTTTTCCTCCTGGTCTCTGTTGTAGCCCAATATATAAGTGAACTCAGCTTCCTGGAACCCTCAGATTATTCCTGCGCCTCTTTTGGTGAGAGAAGGGAAGAGAAGCAGATTGAGAGATCCTGCAGACTGTTGCCCACACAACAGCAGGATCACACTTGGGACATACAGTAGAAGATCAGAGGTAGTTCTCTGCAGTTCATCCTCTACACCAACCCAGAAGTACGGTAAACGGTTTAATTGCTTCCGCTGATTTTTGTTTACCTATTTTACTAACGATCACGTTGAACCGCACGATCCAATTGCTAACAATTGGTATCAGAGCGTTGGTTTTGTGGTGAAACGTGAGTCGTTAGGTAGGGTTTGTTCATATAGGCGTTTATTGTCGATTAAAGCATGAATGAAAGGGCTTATGTGATCATATGTTTTATTCTGGTATTAATCACATTGAAGATAGCATGTTTTAGGATTTGAATAATTCTGTATTATTTGTGAAATCCTATGATTATCAGAATCGATGATATTGTGTGTGTTTATTTACAATTGATATTGTGTGTGTTTATTTACAATTGAACACGATTTTACACACACTGGATTCTGACTTCCGGATGTGATGAGAATACATCCTGGACATCATAAACTCACACGCCTGCACGGTAAGTGACCACTGATCAAATCAGAAAGAACCCAGAAGGACTGTACGGCGTGGCTGGTGGCTGAGACCATGGCGGAGACTGCACGGGCGGTGTCTGGATTGATGTCGTGCCATCGCGATTGGACGACGATAGCAAGTCTTGGCGAGGCTGATCGACGGGATAGTGAAGAAAGCAAGAGAGTCGACTCCACACGGCATGATGACAGGTGGCTGTCGATTGATCGATCGTGGATGGAGGGCTACGCTATTGAAAGAAGCGCAAAGTCTAAGCGATGGTTTTCAGTGAATCGTCTCGTTATTTCCGGTGGAGCCAGAGGTGAGTTTCGAGCGAGATTTCTGAAGCCTCCGGGATGGGTCTGTTTTCTCTTCGATCGGGTCATCTTCTTGGATGTGATATGGTGCCGGCGGAAAGCTGCTGCCAGCATAGACGAACAAGCCATGGTTTTCGACCAACGGCGCGAAAGGACTGCAGATGGCTATTGACGCGGAGTATCGTACGACCGGCGAGGCTGGCGGCTCCGCGGCACCGCTGATGGCATCGGCGGGAAGCGGCTCTCGGTGCTGATCGACAACCAGTTATGGGCGGACGACACGTTTCCGGGCAGACTGACGGCGCAACAGTGTTGGGCTGTTGGCGCGGCCACCGCCTGCAGCAGCGTCGGATCTGAAATGGCAGAAGAGTGAGGGTGACGGCGCGCGCAAGCTGGGTCATCGGCGAATCTCCGGGGGCTGATGGAGCTATTCCAGTCAGCAGCGGCGCCGGTGTGTCCTTCCCGTGTCTGCTGAAATGCCGGATCAGGATGCGGCTGGATATATTAGGGCAGGGTTGTAGTTTTGGGCCTTGTTTCCTAATGGGCCGGGCAATATGGGATTGGCATAGGGCCCAAATTCTAATTTTAATTTGGTTTTGGGCTGGGATTGTGAGCCCAATTTTAATTAAAAGAAATTTGGGCTGCTGGGCCATTTTATTGCAAAAATTTAATTAATTGTGGTTAATGAGCCTAGCATGATTAATTAATTATATTAATCGACTAATTTTGTGCTAGTGGGCTTAGTGGAATTAATTTAGTTTTGGGCTAAGATTATGGGCCATAGATAATGAGTATGATTAATTAATTAATCTGCTGCTCATTTTGTGCTTATTTGATGCTCTAGGGCCCATTTAATTGATCCACTAATTATGCAATTAATTAATGTTATATAACTGATTAATTGATTTAATTGTCAATTATTGTTGTATATGTGTAAGGCATGTTCTATGTGATTTACTTATTTAAATTGTTGTTAATAGAAGCATGTCTTAGTTGTATATTTTTTTCTGGAATATTATATGCATGTTAAAAACCCTCGGTAATTAAATAACTAAGTGGAAGAGGGAATTGGTAATAAATTCCCGCAGCCTCCATTATTGGTTTGTTAGCAATGTGAATAGACTTGCGCGTCGGCATTAGAGCCTTCCTCCCCATCGGATGAGTTTATTCATGGATTGCTGGAACAGACTTCATTAAATAATTACGTTTGTAATGTGATGCATATGAACTTGCGCGTTGGCTTAGACCTTCCTCCCTATCGGATGAGTTTATATGCGGTTCACTGGTACAAACTTGTAATTGATGACTATAGGAAATTATCCGAGCGCATGTGTACTTCTCCATCTGTAAGGCACACAAGCTTGGGCCGCGGACTTGGGGTCAAATAATGGTATACACTTAGATGTAAATAATAAGTATCCTCCCCATCGGAGTCACTGCTTTTATTTGCATGGCTAAAGAGGAACCGACTATTAATTATTTTGTCATAAAGTTAGGTTGACAAATGAAATTAATGGGTAAAACCTTCTCTTGTAAATGTTCGGGTTTGTAAACGTCCACACTATCGTGGCTTGCAGACTCACGGTGCTTGAGATGTCGGTGAATTTTATTTTATATTGTTTTGTGGGAATCGATATAAAAGAATAAAATTTGAAGATTTGATCGGTAAATTTATTTGTGATTCTCTGAAATTCGAATGGTTTTATTTCACTAATTGTTAACTAAAAGACATTATATTTACTTGTCCATATTAACTGATTAGAGAAGAATCTTGGTTTGAAAATTACTGCTTAAGAAAATACATGTGTATTCTCACCAAGGACGTCTCATGATGCCTATTAAAGTCTCTAGTGAAGAGATGAAAGGTTCATAGAAATATGATGGTCTCATGTAACTCTTCGGATACTTGAGTAAATTAAAAGGCAGAAGATCATGGTTCAATTGATGAATGAATCAATTGAATGAATTGGAAAAGCTTGGAATAGAAATTGAAAGGGAAACCTAAATCAATTTATTCTTCACAATTTGCCTGGATGTTTTGAGCAAGTTCTACCTGAAATACGAGAGATTGTATATGGTGGGAAACTTCTAACAAAACATGTGGCAAAAGAAAGCCATTTTTCATCATGATGTGAACAAGTTTAATATCTTATTTACTAATGGTTTAAACATGATTAGTGATGGCATCTACTGACTCGAAGTATGTAGATACTGGAATAACTAAATGTTTATCACTAAGTAAGAATAAGATTTTTAATAACATGGGTAAAACTACAAAGATAGTGGCTATTGCAGTGGGAGTTGTTTATTTATCTCATGATAAGAATAAACGATTGATTATGAGAAATTATCTTTTCATACGTTTCATAGAAAGAATTTAATTTCAGTTTCTATGCATTAACGGATGGACACTTCATTTCATTTAAATGACATGGTCATAGTAATGAGGAATGAGGCTATAATCCGTTAAAGTACGTTGGTGGATAAAAAGTATACTCTTGAATCATGTACATCCCACAGATGCAATAAATAGTAATTAAATAATGCATCTTCTAATATTAGTAAGAGAAAGGAACCTTCGGAAATGAACTAAACATACATTTGGCGTCTATGACTAATTCATTTTACTTAAGTAGGATTCAAAAGTTGATAGCCGATAGACCGTAAGGTTTATCTGAAGTGGAAACTATCGGACTTGCGAGTCTTGCTTGGAAGTAAAAATGATTAACTGCCTTTTCAAGGCTGTGGGGTGTAGAGCCAAAGATATATATGTTGGAATTAGTTCATTCTGATTCAAGCGAACCTAATATTATCCAGACGAGAGGTGGTTATGAATATTCGAAAATTATTCTGAAAACCAATATATTTATATGATGCACTGCATGTCTAAGTTCTTTGATTAATTCAAGAATTGTAAGGCTGGTACAGTAAAGCGTCATGGAAAATATATTAAATCATTACGATTTAATCATGATGGTGAATACCTCTTGGGATGGTTAAGAGCTATTGATCAGAAGTTGAGATTAAATCTCAAGTTGACTACACCGGGTATGCCCCAGCTGAATGGTGTGGTGGGTAGAAGGTATTAGGCTCTTATGGTTATGATTAGATAGATGATGAATTATTAGGAATAATTAAAATTCATTTTATGGATATGCCCTAGAAACAGTAATTCGTAAAACATTTGTCTGTTTGTGGGACATCCTAGAAAAATGGATAGTGATTTATTTAGTCCAAAAGATCGAAGGGTAATTATTTACACAATAACCAGATTTTTGGAAAAGGACTATGTAATAAATCACAAGCCCATGTATAAGTTGTTCTAAAGAAAGTGAGAGGAAAACACTAAGTATAAGTACCAAGTGTACAAGAGGATATACCACAAGGTAAACTGCAACGCGTGTCACGTCTGATACACAATTACATGTAGTGCCTTGTCATAGTGGGAGGGTTGTATGACAACCCATAAATATATGTTTTGGGAGAGTCGTGAGACTTGATCCCTAGTGAACATGGTATTGTCCCACGGATACGACGTAGCACTACAAGATGAAAATGCGGAATCTTAGTAAGTTGCAATGAATGTTGAAATAGAATCTATGGATTCTAAATTAAGTCTGGAGCTTGAACGATCACTAAAATTGTGTAAAAGCCATTGCAAGTGGTCATAGGGAAATAAAAGAGGATCATACGGTAAGGTGAAAACCTTGGAAGCAAAGCTTGTTGCGAAAAGGTGTACTCAGAAAGAAATGGTTCGATTATGAGGAAACATGTTCGCTGGTAGCTATGCTTATACTGATCTGGATTCTTTTATTTATTGCTGCTATGAGGAACAGCAAATAGATGCCAAAGACAGCTTTCCTGATTGGAAGTCTTGAGGAAAACATCTATGTGGAGCGACCAGAGTGATTCATTGCAAAGTACTAATAGCATTTTGATAGTAAGCTTAAAATTATCCAGCGATGGACTAAAGCAAGCTTTAAATCGTGAAGCATCTGTTTTGATTAGGTAATCCAGTGGCATGGATTTAAATCAATGAGCGGATGAGTCTTGTGTGTTGTAAAGAGTGACGGAAACGTGGTGGTGTTTCTTGTACTATACGTAGATAGTATCTTGCTCATTGGAGATAATGAAAGAGTATTATCGGGCGTATGGGTACGGTTAATAAAGCGGTAGAGATGAAGGACTTAAGAAAGGCAAAATATATCCTTTTGATCACGGTAATACGGATCACAAGAAAGGATATTATGCTTATCTCAAGTTTCATAAAATGATACAGTCCATACTCGTTTAGCATGTAAATTTATCTAAGTGAATGTGTCTTTGAGACACAAGAAGAAGATAAAGAGGATGAAAGCGGTTCCTTATGCTTCGGCGAATAAGGAAGCTTAATCTAAGAAATGCTATGAACGATGTTGGACATCTGTTTTGCTAGATGCAAGAACAGTGGGTATCAACGTAACCCGGAACAAGAATGATGAACTGTGGTAAGACATTTATAAAGTGCCTGAGAAGGACTGGAAATTATATGTGGACTTACTGGACAGATTCACTGCTTCTTGTGGATTACGTAGATTCAGATTTTTTAGTCAGATTGGACGGCAGTAAATTCACCTCAAAGGTTATGTGTTTAATCTTAGGAAGTAGAGTCATAATGTGGAGGAGTGTTATATAGAAATATGTTTCAGACTCCGGACTCCATCATGGAAAGATGATGAATTGGAGCCTATGAGGCAGCCAAAGTATCTATATGACTCTAGAGACTTCATGATGGACTTTGAAGTGTTTCTAAGTTTGCCCAAGGTAATCACAATTTACATTGATGATATTGGTGCAGTTGCAAACTTGAAGAAATCACAAGTCCATAAGGCAATTAAACACATGGAGCGCGAGTACCACCTATTACGAGAAATCGTATGATGAGGGGAAGGTTGTTGTCGCCTAGATTACATCGGATGATGACCTAGTAAACCATTTACAAGGACCTTAAAGCGAGAGCTTTTAATGGTATTATAAGTGGGAGTAGGAATCAGATGTATGGCAGAAGACATGACAGAATAGTCTTTTAGTATAAGTGGGAGATTGTTGGATTGTATACTAAAATTCTAGCTTTAGTATGAACAATGTCATAACAATATTTGAATTGAGAATCATTGATCAAATGATTGCATCTTATAATTTATTTATATGCATGATGCAATAATCCACTTACTTTATACTGTAGATAATATGTTGTGCGACAACACGCGGAAGATCATATTATCAGTTTCCTTATAAAGTATAAACAGATGCTCACAACTGAGATAGACGGGGACTCTCTATCGGTATGGTTGTAGTGTGGTTTGGTATTAGCTTGTCTTGGCTATAGAATCACATTAGTGCACTTGTGTGTATTGAGCAGGACCGCCTGAGATCGTTCGACTTATACTGACTTATAGAAGAACTTGATCTCTGTTATTATGGAAGTTCGTGCTCTTAATCCCTATACAATAATCTCAACACGTAGGGCAGTATGTATTTCTTTGATTCATCAATGGGTGAGATTTATATGTATTAAATCAACAAACTCGGTGAGTTGGGAAGTAGTGCTGTATCTATGGTGTGCTGTTGATTGTAGAAGGAATCCATGTCTGTCATAGGTTGATGATGTCCCCTTGAGGAGCTCATAAGGTTTATCATGTAAATCTTGCAAGTGGATTAATTTCCGGCATGATAATAAGGTTGAGTGGTACTACTCTCGGATGAGATATTAATTAATTTGAGTTGTCAGTAACTTAATTAATTAATGGGCATTGTATATCTTAAACATGGGGAGACTATCGGGCTTATAATAAGAAGGAGCCCAGAATATAATTTTGGGATTGGACGGGTAGTGCAGTAATAATATTTTAGTGGACTATATTATTATTATTGGATTTAATTAAAAGCTTTGGGCTAAGCTTGGTTAATTAAAATTCAATTGAGGCCCAGCCCAATTTCTCCTTCTGGTCCCTGCTGTAGCCCAATATATAAGTGAACTCAGCTTCCTGGAACCCTCAGATTATTCCTGCGCCTCTTTTGGTGAGAGAAGGGAAGAGAAGCAGATTGAGAGATCCTGCAGACTGTTGCCCACACAACAACAGGATCACACTTGGGACATACAGTAGAAGATCAGAGGTAGTTCTCTGCAGTTCATCCTCTACACCAACCCAGAAGTACGGTAAATGGTTTAATTGCTTCCGCTAATTTTTGTTTACCTATTTTACTAACGATCACGTTGAACTGCACGATCCAATTGCCAATACAGAGGCGTTCCATCCATGTCATCCTCCATATCTAGAACCAGGAAATCCACAGGAAAAACAATATTCGATACCTTCACTAGCACATCATCAATAACTCCCTCGAGATATGTCAACGACCTATCTGTTAACTGTAAGGCAATAGATGTAGGCTTCAACTCCCCTAAACCAAGCTTCTTGAATACCGAGAAGAGCATTAAATTTACACTAGCTCCTAGATCACATAATGCTTTCCTCGCTGGTCCTTTTCCAATCTCATAAGGTGTGATGAAGCTTCCATGATCCTTCAAATTTTCGGGCAACTTTCTTTGAATCACCGAGCTACAGTTTTCTGTCAGGTTCATTGTTTCCACACTGTTCAGGCTTCTCTTTCTGGAAATGAGTTCCTTGATGAATCTTGCATAGTATGGCATCTGATCTAAGGCATCGGAAAAGGGAATACTTATCTGAATGTTCCTCATCACATCAGTGAACATTCTGAACTTCTTATCAAGGCTCTTTTTCAAGAATCTCTGAGGGAAAGGAATTGGTACCTTTGTAATCAGAAGTCCCAAACTATCTTTCTCGTATACCACCTCCATTTCTCTCAGTTTCTTTGCCTTCTGCCATTTTTTATCACCGATTTCCAGATTAGACTGACTCTGTACATAATTTGGATGTGCTAGAAATCCTAGAGAATAGCTCGCCGGCTCACTCGGCTCGAGCGGCAGACTAATCTAGCCGAGTGGGGCATGTTCTGAACTGGCAGACCCTTTTGGACCAGTCTGCACCCCAATCAGCTGCAACTTGGCCAGTTCAAGACCCAGCTCGAGCTGGCTACCAAGCTGCGACTGAGTGGCTTGGTTCTTTCCCTGTTCCGTCCTGCTTCTGTTCTGCTTCATTCTGCACTAATTCTAGACCACTATAATGCTTTCCGGACCTCAAAGTGATCGCATTTGCACTCTTCTTTGGATTGATTTATGTATCCAAAGGAAACTTCCCTTTCTGAAACTGCACTTGCTGCTGATTTACTGTAGTGGTTCACTTCCTCATTCTGTTTGGTCATATTCGAGTCCATGAGAATAATGCAGTTATTGATCTTGTTTATGTCAGCGTCATTCTTCTTCATGTATCTTGCCAACACATTGTCAATACTGAACTTCCCTTCTTCAGTCTTAGCTCCATGATCAAAATTAGAATGATATAGAACTGCATTATTCGGATTTGAATACGTGAAGTTATCATGCCTATGATTCTTCCAATTTCCTCCTTGATTACTAGGACCTCCCCCTTGGTTACTCCTTTGGTTTGAATTATCTTGAGGGCACATATTTCCTTGCTAATTTTGAGGAGCTCTCGAACCTTGAAGACTCTATCCCATAGCTCAATTAGCATCCTCGACCTCTTGAAATTTCATCACCACATCATCACTTGCAGGCCCTCGGTTGCCTCCCCTATTATTACTTGATATCAGATTAATCAGGTTTTTATTCATGTTTTCCAATTGAGAGACAACCTTATCATTCTTATCAGCTTCAGAAAATTTCTCTTCAACTTTTTCAACTTTACCAAGTATATAGATCCCTCGGATCCTTTCAGATGGCCAATCTCTAGAGTTCATAAAGATTTTATCAAACAATTTTTCCACGACATGGGATGTTTTGCCAAAGATTGTTCCTCCAGCAGAAGCATCAACCAACACTCTCGATTTGTTGTCAAAGCCATTATAGAAGACACTGATGAGTTGAGACTTTTTAAATCCATGTTGTGGGCATCTCCTTGATGCATCAGTAAACCTTTCACAAGCCTCTCCAAACGATTCATCTCTATGCTTGAATTGATTAATCTCCTATTGTCTCCCTTCACCTTATCAAACCACTCCATTGCCTTATCAACTAATGAAAATTGAAAAAGCCTAATCTTTCATCTATTATTAGTAGCATCAGCAGGTTTCACTGTATCCATGTAGCTGTTGAAACGCTTAAGATGGCCATAGGGCTCATAAAAAATACCTTCGGCAAAGGGGTTTTTCTCCACCATATTAATCAGGGCTGGCCTTGTGTCGTTCACTTTATCAGATTGAATGGCTCCAACTACGCCTGATCCTCCTAGATTGGTGGACTTGAATATCTCTTGGATGACAATGTCATCCTCAACAGTTCTATCTCCCATACTTGTTGTTTCTAATTCTGATTCGGATTCTGATTCTGATTCAACCTTTTCTTGGTTAACCTGATTTTCTATCTGCTCCTCTTCTTCCTCTCCTATGACTGCTTTAGGATCATGAGTATCCGTTTTCTTCTTCAGTGGTGGAACCTTAGCAGCTTCGGGAGGTGTTTTGAGATTCTTAACTGCTCATCTCCTTTTCCTTGCAAATGCTTCAACTTCCGGATCAAATGTGAGATCTTGCGCTCCCTTCTTTGACCTAGTGTGCATGCAATCATCAAGAAAAATTCAAGTTAAACACGATTAAATCTCAACTAAAATACTCTAATTAAATAAGTAATAAAAGAAAAATAAACAACCAAAAATGTTTCCGGCAACGGCGCCATAAACTTGTTAAGCTTTTTCTGCGCACTCCAATTTTAATCCTCTAGTATAAGGATGTCAATTGTAGCAGCAAGTACCCTACTTAAATTATCGATCCCACTGAGACAACTAATTATTTATTTATTCTAAATTACTATTTAAGAAGAACTAAGTAACCAAATTTCCAAGCTTTGAATGTAATTAACTAAATAACGAAGTATTAAATTACTGAATTAATTAAAAGCAATAAAAAATAAGCAAGTTCTAATCAAGAGATAAATGACATTTCTAAGGTATCAGGTATAGACCAATTAATTCGGGTTACTAGACCTACAATTGTTCATTCATGCAGTTTCAATAAAAATACACCACTTAAGCATGTTAATCCATCAAATATGATTCGATTTTAAGCTAACAGTATACTTTAGTTTAAATTCTAAGGTGCGCAAATATTACCAAGCCTTATTCCTAGATATTAATCAAAGCAAGCAACAACACCTTCGGATGGTAAGCCCGACTAACAAGATATTTTCTGGAATTACTACAAGGTTCTATTCACTTCCTACTTGAATGTCTAATTGCATTGTTCCACTAAAAAATTCAAGTATTTGATTTACCAGTTCATGGAATTAAAGTGTTTGTAGCGGAACTACTTCAATTCCTAACAGATAGACAATACCATCACCCACACAAGTTAACACAATAATTAAAGCATTATAGCGGATATCATGAGTATATTATGAAGACCTTACAAATCAGAAAAGAAAGTCTTGATAAAACAAGTAAAATCAAAATATCCATTTCATAAAATCCCAATCTTTGGTCTAGGTTTCGAAATCAATCAAATCTAACCATCAAACCCTAGAACTGTTTATAAAATTAGCCCAAGAGGTTATAATAAACACTCATGGCCATGTAATTCATATCAAAAATCAAGATAAAAGGAAGGGAAAGATTAGAAATGTGAAACCCTAGTGTAAGCGTAAGTCTGTCCCTTCTTCGTCTCTCTGATCGTCCGATTCCCTCAATTAACACTTGGAATACACTTGGAGAAGGATGGAAAATGAAATCAGCTATAAATCTGATATGGAAGTGCAGGATGGGTGAATTGATGATGGATTTTGGATGGGTTATCTCCAATTTGTGTATTGATCTCCCTTAATCTCTCTTGGACTGTTGCAGGGCTGTTTTTGCATCAAATTCTGCTTAAAAACACGATTAGAAAGTATAAATATAGTGCACAATCGAACAGGCCTTGACTGAGCTCGATTTGGGGCCACTCAGCACCCGAGCCGGTCTGCCACATCTGCAGGGTCCCTCCTAGGCCCCACTCGACTGACTTTGAGCACCGAGTTGCACCAGCTCGGCTCGAGTGGCTAGGCAAGCTACTCTCGAGCTGGTCTGTTCTGCCTCTGCTCCACTCTGCTTCTGATTTTGTTCTTTTTTACCCTATTTTCTACCTTCAAAACTCACAAAATCACCTTAGTAGCCTCAAAATCGTGTAAATGCTTAAAAGTACATAATTCCATGCAAAAAATAACTTACCTAGGAAAAATGGTGTAATGTGCACACATAAAATGCATGAAATTCTACTCTCAACATAAACGCCATGGAGAGAGCTTATGATCCCTTCTCTCAAACTAACAATCAGGATTGTAGAGATCACCTAATCTTAGGTATGGTAGTGGACAAGTAGCAAATAAGGGGCAACATCAGTTTCAAGAGCAGAAGTGGTGAATAGGCAACAAGATCGCCCTCAAGATGTTGGAAATCACCAACAAAGCGGGGCAAGCTCCGGAGCTTCATTTGAGGAAATGATGAAAGAGATGGCTGGTAAAAATATTAAATTCCAAGTGTCACTCAGACATCCATCCAAAACTAGGAAAATCAAATAAGTCAATTGGCTACAACTGTAGGCCAGATGCAAGCTTAAAACAATGGAAAATTATCTTCACAAATGGAGGTTAATCTTAAGAATGTGAGCGCCATTACACTGCGAAGTGGAAAATAGTTAGAGAAGGTTGTACCACCCAAAAGGCCTGACCAAGACATGAAAAAAGATGATATAGAACCTGCTGGAATAGTGGAGGATTAGAACGATCAGTTTGGGGCAGAAAAATCTGATGTACAGAAACATAACACTGACACAGAACCCTTCAGTGTCAGAAGCTAGGTTCGAAAAAATCAAATTAAAATTTCTGACCCTACTCCTTTTAAAATTAACCCTTTGCCTTTTCCAAGCAGAATGAGGAATCCAGACACCACTGAAAAGGATAAACAAATACTTGAGGTGTTTCGAAAAATGGAGATTAATTTACCTCTCATTGAGGCGATTAAGCAGATTTCGAGATGCGCCAAGTTATTGAAGGAGTTGTGCACCAACAAAAAAAAGTTGAAAGGAGATGAAAAAATAGTGATGGGAGAAAACATTTCAGCTCTTTTCCAGAAAATGTTACCTCAGAAGCGCAAGAATCCTGGCATGTTTGTGGTTCCTTGTAAGATCGGGAATTTTAAGGTGGAAAGAGTCATGTTGGATCTTGGAGCTTCCATAAATATGATGCCTCGATCAGTGTTTGAGAAGCTGAGTGTGGGAGAGTTGAAAATGACCAGAGTTGTCATGAAGGAGGATGTTGAAAGATGGTATAATGAGCAGTTGAATCACTATGTCAATGCTTTGCATAGTTCTTCTCAGAGACCAAGAACCTTAGATGTAGCTTCTATTAAACTGCCTGATATTTTTCCAAAAAATTTTCCATCTATAGTGCAGACACCGAAGCTGGAGTTAAAGGCACTTCCTAAGCACTTGAAGTACACCTACTTAGGGCCAGATTCCACTTTACCGATGATCATTTCATCCAAGTTGACGGATAGACGAACAAGAAAGCTTGTTGCTCGATGTGTTAAAAAGGTATAAAATTGCTATTGGATGGTCGGTAGTAGATTTGAAGGGTATCAGTCCTACAATTTGCATGCATCGTATTCTGCTTGAGGATGATGTGAAGCCATCTCGAGAAGCTCAACGCCAGTTGAATTCACCCATAATGGAGGTGTTAAAGAAGGAGGTGTTGAAACTTCTGAGTGTGAGGATCATTTATCCCATATCAGATAGTAAGTAGGTCAGTCCGACATAAGTGGTTCCAAAGAAATCAGGAGTGATTGTGGTTGAAAATAACAAGGGTGATAACAAATTTGCAAACGGGTTGGAGAGTGTGCATGGACTACTGCAAGCTCAATAACATGACTAGAAAGGATCATTTTCCTTTGCCCTTTATTGATTGAATGTTAGAAAAGCTGGCAGGTTATTCTTACTATTGTTTTCTTGATGGTTTCTCCGGGTATTTTCAGATTGCAATGCTCCCGAAGATCAAGAAAAACAACATTCACATGCCCCTTTGGGACTTTTGTGTGTCATCGGTTACCTTTCGGGCTCAGCAACACACCTGCCACATTTCAAAGGTGTATGGTAAGTATTTGTTCTGAATTTTTGGGTAATATAATAGAGGTCTTATGGATGATTTTAGTGTTTATGGAGAATCTTTTAGTAGTTGCCTTGGGAATCTTGAATTCATCTTGAAAAGATGTGTAGAAACAAACCTAGTTTTGAATTTGGAAAAGTGTCACTTTATGGTCGAACAAGGCATTATTTTAGGTCATGTCATTTCAAAAGATGGCATTGAAATTGATAAATCTAAGATAGACCTTATATCTGCATTGTCTTACCCTGCATCTGTGCGGGAAGTTCGTTATTTTCTCAGAAATACAGGAATCTATAGGAAGTTTATCAAGGACTTTTCAAAGATAGCCAAGCAACTCTGTGATTTATTGCAAAAAGATATGAAGTTTGAGATAAATGATGCATGTAAGAATGCTTTTGATAAGTTGAAGGAGTTTCTAACCACACCACCCATAATTCAACCGTCGGATTGGAGCTAGCCTTTTGAAATAATGTGTGATGCTAGTGACTATGTCATAGAAGCAGTGTTTGGGCAACAAGTGGACAAGGCTACACATATGATCTTCTATGCTTCAAAAACTTTGGATAACGCTCAAGCCAACTACTCCACTATGGAAAAAGAACTCTTAGTTGTGGTTTTTACTCTAGAAAAATTTCGATCTTACTTGTTGGGTATTAAAGTCACTGTTTTCTGTGATCATGCAGCCCTTCGTTATCTCATGACGAAAAAGAAAGTAAAACCTCGATTAATTCAGTGGATTGTGCTGCTTCAAGAGTTCGACTTGGAAATCAAAGATAAAAAGGGATCTGAGAATCTAGTGGCCGGCTTAGGATGAAGATGAGCAGAAAATTCTTGAAAATTTTTTGGATGAACAGTTGCTGGTTGTTTTGTAAAATCTGAGAAATTTAGATCAACTGACACTGAACCCTTCAGTGTCAGAAGGCTCTGTTTCATGGTTAGCCGATTTGGCAAATTTTCTGACCTCCCATCAGTTTCCAACTCGTATGAGTAATGTAAAATGTGATAAGCTCCGTAGTGATTCCAAGTACTACATGTGGGATGATCCGTATTTATGGAAATGCTTTTCCGATCAAGTGATAAGAAGGTGCGGTCCTGATATTGAATTTAATTCTACACTCACCTATTGTCATAGTCATGCATGTGTGGTCATTTTGATTTTAGGAGAACTGCTTTCAAAGTGCTTGAGTGTGGATTTTATTGGCCGACACTGTTTAAGGGTGCTGTTTAGTATGAAAATTTGCTAAATTTTAGAGTCATGTTCATTTTTAATCTTTCACCCATCTATCCTTAGTGTTGGAATTACTTGGAATTAAGAGCAAGAGGAGGAATTTCAAGAAGAAATTGAAGATCTCCAACAAATCAAATTGAAGGGGAGTTTTAATTCTTTTTGTAATTTTCTTTGAATTAGACTCCATGGATTATTGTAATTAATCATTTGTCTGTTTTGTTACTTTAATTATGCTAGTCTAATCCCTCTTGTGGGTTTAGAGACATGATTAGTGCTTAATATTTATTTTATTATGCAAATTAAATATGGTTTAGACATGATTTGGTATTTGATTTCTTCTCATGGGTTTTGTGATGCATGAATTATATGTTGGCATGGTTTGTTAATTATGGGTAGTATGGTAATTTAATGGATAGTTGTTTAATTATTGCTTATGTTAATTAAGTGTCATCATATTAATTCATGTGGATATTGCTTGGGGTGTGACGGAAACGACCCTCCAAAGTATTAGAAATAGCATTAGAGGACATCGGGTTTAGGTTTGACCGAAAGAATATTTGAACATGGTGAGAGGAACCAATCCATTTGTTAGCCCTAGTACACAAAAAGGGATAGTTAGTTCTAATTAGTACTCCCTCCGTCCCAAGCAAATAGCAACATTTGCTTTTTGTACGTAGATTAAGGAGTATTATTATTTTATATAAAGTGGGTAGTTTTATTAGAGAGATGTGATGGGTAGTGATGGGCCATTGGTAGGCCCTTTTTACTAAAAGAGGAAAATGGTGCAATTTGGATGGGACGCCCAATATAGTAAAATGGTGCTATTTGGGTAGGACGGAGGGAGTAACTTTTAAGGGAGAATTGGAATTTAATTAGTACCTAGATGGAAGAGGTTAGTGTTGGACATCGATCCTAGGTGTGTTTGGGAGTCTCTAGGAGATCTACAACCTTAGTAACCCGAGAGAAAGCTTTGGATACATTCGCGATCACCTCTTGATGAGAGTGTAAATTCACGCGCCGATTTGTGTTGGAATGGAGTATGATTTAGTCTTTTATTGGGACAAATCAGATTGTTTATGGAAAAACTATGAATTGGAGATTGGTCAGGCTGTTTTGAGCATATTTGTATAGGAAAACAGGTATAAAAGGCTTGGAATTGGAAGACACGATTTTAGAGGCAAGTTCCGAGTGCCGTTTAACCTCAAGAGCTTGTTCGACCAACATCACTTTAGTCGAACGAGGAGGCCAAGTCAAGCAGATTTTGCAGATCCATCCATCGAGCTAGCTCGACTTGGAGGTGCTACTTGACCAGAATCATCTTGGTCGAGCAGATGAGCAGAGGTCGAGCAGAATGTGAAAATCATACAAAGAGTTTGTTCGACTTGAAGGTGTTGCTCAACCAACATTGATTTGGTCGAGCAAAGAAGACTGGTCGAGCAGAATGTTCAAAGTTGTCCAGAGAGCTTGCTTGACCAATTCAGGCTTAGTCGAACGGAGTTTCGCCGCTACTATTTATGGTAATTCCAGATGTCTTCTATCAAATTTAACGTCTGCTTCAAGCAAAGGCTTATCCTAAGCCCATAAGGAGATCCCATGAGTATAAAAAAAGAGCTTTTGCAGGAGAAAATCAACACACATCATTCATTATCCATCTACCACCGAAACCCTACCATCATACGAAGGGTCATGAGAGGGGTTCGTCTGGCGTGTCAAGTAAGATCATACCAATCAACCATGATTGTTCCTAGATCAATCATGGGCTAGAACCACCCCGGTAGTTCTAGGGTTATGAAAGTTTTATGAGTTAATTGAATTTTCATGTGTAAACTCCGTACAACACTACTTGTGGTTTATTTTATATAAGATTGTGCTTTTTCAATTCATAATCACGGTCTTTTTATGCATCATTAACTATTATGTAGAATCTGAATACATCTCTTGGTTATTGATTTAGTGCGTTCACCGCTGAGCGGGATTATATGTTATAATTCTAAGTGAAAGGATTCTGAAGTGTTATTAGAACTATCTTATATAGATACTTGTTAATTGAATCTTATTCGGGTTAATAGGTAGGATAAAGAGTATAACTTTATAGTACCTAAAAAGGGAGATCAAATCGGGTTAGAGTACTAAGTGCACGGGAAATAATTGATTATGATAGTACCTAGAAAGGGGGGTGAAGTGTATCTCTTGCTCTGAGGATATTCACACGTGTCATACATTTGTTTACTTGTGTCTATAGAGTACACTTGCATGGTTTAGTGATGCATCCATAAATCACAAGGCAGAGTCGGACATCAACACATGGAAAGGAAATTAATAAGTAAAACTGGATGACCTGAAGAACTACTCTATTACTTACTTGATCACAATCGAATTTTCTCTATTGCTTGTTATTTACTTTGCTATTTTAATTATATGTTATTTAGTTTCGTAACCAAACCAAATCAAATTTGCCAACATAATCTTAGTTAATTAGAATATAATTAAATTGATAATCATCCATCCCTTGGGTTCGATAATCACTTGGTTGCCTATCAAAACTACAATTGATATCCTTAATACTTGGGGATTAATTTTGTGTGTTGAGAAAACGCTCATCAAGTTCTTGGCGTCGTTGCCAGGGATGATATTAATTATTATTTGATTATTTCTAGTTTAATTGAGATTATATTATTATTGTCTGTAATTTCTAACTCTTATTTTTCTTAGGTGTATGCTCACTAGATCAAAGACAGGTGAATTATTGCCTTATAATCCAGAGATCGGAGCATCGTCGAGGAAGAAAAAGAAGAAGAATAAGAACAAGAAAGTAGACCCAACTAAAGCTCTTGATTTAGGAGTTGAAGTTGACGTGCTGAATTCGCAAATGATTAAAGCTGCAATCGATAATTTGGAAGTAGAGACAGTCAACATGGCAGCGAATCCTGATACACTTGCCATCCGTAAAGTTTTTAAGAACAACGGAGGGGGCAATGCTGGGTTATTAGGAGCAAGAGGGACATGAGCCGATTTCAATTTATACCCAGCTCTTATCACCATGATTAAAAGAAGTCCCTTCTATGGGGGAATCTTTGAAGATCCTCAGCAACATCCAAATAAGTTCATTGGGTATGCAAGTACACAAAAAGATGTAGGAGCTCATGAGGATGCGAGGAAGATCATATTGTTTAAGTTCTCACTGCATGAAAAGACGAGAGATTGGTATGATAATCTTGATGCTGCTGAATGTGATACAAGGGAGAAGTTGAAAGTGAAATTCTTGGAGTGATACATGCTACCTTCAAAGGTGTTCAAGACGAAGCAAGAAATCAATCAATTTTCTATCCATGGCAATGAGAAGTTTCATGAAGCTTGGGATAGGTTCAAAGACATGCTTCGTAAGTGTCCACAGCATGGGCTATTGAAGACTCAATATATCAGTATATTCTAAAATGGTTTGAATTGCAATTCTCGAGTGTTACTGGATGCTTCTTCTAATGGAGCACTGCTTACAAAGTCACCCATTGAGGTCGAGAAGCTTTTCAAGGATATTTCGATGAATTCAAGAGATTGGCCGACTGATAGAGTGAGAGGCACTTATGTCCTTGGTAAAGTAGCACAAGTTGAGCATACTATGGTGAAGTCAGAAAGATATGATGAGGTCGTCTCTAGCTTGGTTAATATTAGTAAGCTACTAAAGTCTCAGCAAAAGTAGATCACTGATTTATCTCAGAGAGTACCAACGATGTAGCAGGATGGTTGCTATGAAGGAGCTAGCTAAGAGGAGATCGAGAAGACAAACTACGCCATGGGTCAAAGTATTCAAGGAACTTAGTACCCGAATCATGGAAACTAGAATTATCAGAGGAATTACAACAACCGTGGTCCCCCGGGTAATTACCAACAACCAAGGAGGCTAGAGTTTTCATGGAGCAATCCAAATAATGTGATGCAGCCTTCTATCGGTGTTGATCCGGGAGCAAAGGTGGAAGAAGGAAAGCCTGGCCTTGAGGATACGGTGAACAGGTACATGGCAAGGAATGATACAAGAGTAGACCGTCTTGAGGCCAAGTTAGAGAAGAAGATTGATGATAATCATAAAGATTTGTCTACACAAGTGAAATACCTCAAGTTGTTGATGGGGGAGATGGCTGGGAATGTAAACAAATTGACTCAAACTATTGAGAAAGGAAAGTTTCCATCTCAAAGTATTGAGAATCTAAAGTCTTATCATGCCATCACATTGAGGTCGGGAATGCAATATAAAGGTCTGATGATGCCGACAAGTGAAATCGAAGGGAGCAGAGAAGTTGCTCGACCAGACTGGATTTGCTCGACCAAATCATCTAGTCGAGCAGAGGTCAAACAACTTCCGAAGAAATAGAATTATGATACTCTATTCCATTCGACTAGACCATCCAGGTCGAATGAAAATCGAACAACAGCAGTATGACAAGAGTCCGATTCGATACTGAATGCGACGCCTACTGTTCAACCAAAACCTATCTGCTCGACCAAATCCTATCTATTCGACCAAACCATCTTGGTCAAGCAGAGGTCGAGTAGCACAACTCAGAGTCCAATTCGATACCGAATGCGACACCTACTAATCAGAATATGCCAGCTACATCTATAGAGCAGAATACCAAGATTACAATAGTAGAAAAGAAGTGGGAAAGAGCTAAGAGACTGAGAGCTGAGAAGGATAAAGCGGAGAAGATCGAACGTGATGAATGGGGGATTCTAAAAACTAAGATACCTCCGTCATTTCCTCTCAAGCTAGTTAAAAAGGGATTAGAGGAAAAGTTCAAGAAGTTTTCTGAGATCATAAACAAAATAAGCTTGAACATTCCTTTCTCTGAAGCAATAATGGAGATTTCGTATTATGCTCACTTTCTGAAGGATATTCTTTTGAAGAAGAGGAGCTTGAACGGAATTAAAATGGTGAATTTGTCTGAGAACTGCAGCTCGATCATTTAAAGGAAGCTGCCAGTTAACTAAGGAATCCGAGAAGCTTTACAATTTTATGTGAAATTGGAAAGGGCCAGCATGTCGAGCCTTGTGTGATCTTGGGGCAAGCATCAACTTGATGACGATGTCTATATTCAAAAGGCTTGGTTTGGGAAAGTTAACTCCCACATTGGTGGCTCTACAACTAGCGGATAGGTCTATGACCTTTCCGAAAGGTGTGATCGAAGACGTTCTCGTCAAAGTAGAGAAGCTAGTCTTTCCTGTGGATTTTCTTATGCTTGAGATGGAAGATAACAAGGATAACATTCCCCTGATCTTAGGGAGACCATTCCTTGCGACTGCTGGAGCTATGATAGATGTGCAAAAGAGTGAGCTACATTTTAGGATGGATAAAGAAGAGGTTTTATTTAACTTGGACAAAGCAATGAAGATGCCAATGGAGATGCAGTGTAATAGTATTGATGTGGTGGAAGAGATCGTTAATGAAGACATGTCTCTAATTCTCTCTAAGGATCCTCTTGAGACATGCTTGATGGAGTCTCTTACTTTTCCCACTACGGATCTAGATGAACTCTCCAATGAGGTATGTATTGAATTTCTTGAAAACATGCTTGCTTTGGGTGAACACAGGTATGAATCTCAAAAGACAAAGGTTGAAGAGGTCAAGTGGACTAGGAAGTACTTGCCTTTAGACAGAGAGAGTGCACCGCAAGAAGAAAAGAAAGAGGAGTTGAAACTGCTACCGGAGCACATGAAGTATGCTTATCTTGGTGACAATGGAAAATATCCGGTAATTGTATCTTCTTCTCTTGATGATGATCAACTTGAGGAGTTGTTAGATGTGCTTAGGAAGTATAAGTCTGTGATAGGATGGTCTCTTGATGATTTAAAAGGTATTAGTCCTTCATATTGCATGCATAGATAAGATTGTTAGATGAGGCCAAGAGTAGCATTCATAATCAGCGGAGGGTGAATCCCGCTATTCAAGAAGTGATTAGGAAGTAAATCCTAACGTGGCTCGATGATGGGATTATATATTCTATTAGTGATAGTCCCCATGTGAGTCCATTGCATGTTGTAGCTAAGAAGGGGGCATGACTATTATGAAAGCCGAGGATGGTGAGACATTAGCCACAAGGATTCCTAAGGGATAGCGTGTGTGTACGGATTATAGGAAACTTAATGAAAATACATGCAAAGACCATTTCCCCCTTCCTTTCATGGATCAAAAGCTTGATCGTCTTGCAGGGTATGAGTTTTATTATTTATTGGATTAGTACTCGGATTATAATCAAATCATGAGGATCAGGAAAAGACAACTTTTACTTGCCCTAATGGAACTTTAGCCTTTAGAAAGATGCCTTTTGGATTATATAATGCACCTGCTATATTTCAGTGTTGCTTGATGGCCATATTCGATGGGTTGATAGAAAAGATCATGGAGGTGTTTATGGATGATTTTCTGTATTTGGTTTCTCTTTTGATGTTTGTTTATCTAACCTTGCTACTGTTTTGAAGAGATGCCAAGAAACTAATCTTGTCTTGAATTGGGAGAAGTGCTACTTCATGGTAAGAGATGGGGTTGTTCTTGGCCATCATATTTCGGCCAAGGGATTGCAGGTGGATAAAGTAAAGATGTTGGCAATTGAGAAGCTTCCTCCACCTACGAATGAGAAGGGAGTGCGGATTTTCCTTGGAAATGCTAAATTTATCGAAGATTCATAAAAGAGTTCTCGAAATACTCCAAGCCCTTATCTTATTTACGTAAAAAAGATGTTCTTTTTTTTTATGAAGAATGTCTAACAGCTTTTCAGGTTTTGAAAGAGGCGCTTATTACTGCACCTATCTTGATCACACCCAATTATACTCAGCCGTTTATACTCATGTGTGATGTGAGTGATTTAGCACTTGGAGCAGTTCTTGGGCAGTTGAAAGATAAGAAGTTTTGCGCCATTTACTATGTGAGTAAGACTTTGGATGCGGCCCAAAAGAACTACACGGTGACTGAAAAGGAGTTTCTAGCTGTGGTGTACGCATTCAATGTTTCGACAATAGGTGGTTGGCATGAGAACAATAGTGTATACGGATCACTCTGCGATTCGGCACTTGATGGAGAAGAAGGAAACGAAGCCAAGGATCATTAGATGGATTCTTCTTCTATAGGAATTTGATTTGGAGATCCAAGATAAGAAAGGTATAGAAAACATTTTGGCGGATCACCTATCAAGGTTGGAGACAAGGGAGCAACACTGTGATGACTCTTTCGAATACATAGAAGATATGTTCTCTGATGAGAAGATCATGGCGGTGTTCGTTGAAGGGGCTGAAAGAGCATGTGTAGTGGCTGCCCAAGGGATGGATCCATGGTATGCAGATTATGTAAATTACATTACCGTAGGAGAAATTCCGAGAGATCTCAACCGATATCAACTTGTAAAATTCAAGAGGGATGTTGAGACATTTATATGGTATGATCCATTTTTCTACAAGATATGTATGGATTCCATAGTTCATAGGTGTGTGCCTGAGATGGAGATGGAGAGCGTTCTTGATTTTTGCCATGCACAGCCTAACGGGGGCACTTCGGAGCTCAAAAGATGGCAATGAAGGTACTTCAATCTGCTCTTTATTGGCTGACTTTGTTTAAAGATTGTGAAACTTATATGGCAACATGCGATAGATGTCAAAGGATAGGGAACATAAGTGGACGAGATAAGATGCCACTTCAGCCAAGCATTGTTGTTGAGTTCTTTGATGTATGGGGGATCGATTTTATAGGGCCTTTTCCTCCATCTAATGGATTTCTTCACATCCTTTAGCAGTGGATTAGCTTCTAAGTGGGTGGAAGTCATTCCCACTTGCGTGAATGATTCAAGGACTGTTTTATCTTTCTTGAAGAAACATATCTTTACCCGTTTTGGAGTTCCTAGAGCATTGGTGAGTGATGGAGGGTCTCACTTCGTCAACAAACTTCTTGTAAAGGTGCTTAAAGATTATGGAGTCAAGCATAGGGTTACTACTCCATATCACCCTCAAGTGAATGGGCAAGCCGAAGTTTCCAATAGACAAGTGAAATAAATTTTGGAAAAGGTAGTCAGAACCAATAGGAAGGATTGGGCTATGAAGCTTAATGACGTTTTATGGGGTTCCGGACTGCTTATAAGATGGTGTTAGATATGTCACCGTACCAAATTATCTATGGAATGTCGTGCCACTTACCCGTAGAGATTCAGCGCAAAGCTTTTTGGGCATTGAGGAGTTTGAACTTATCTTTAAAGGATCAAAAGGAGTTGAGGATAACTCATATTAATCAATTGGATGAGTTCATAAATCAAACTTATAAGAACTCGGAGATCTATAAAGAGAGAATGAAGAAATGGCGTGACTCGAAGATCTCATACAAGGATGTTGTCCTAGAGTTGAATGTTGTAGGGAAATACAAGAAGGGTACGAGGTTTAGGTTGTTTAACTTTCAGGAGAGTTGTTCGACCATGCTATTCGATTGAGCAATGGTCGAACAAAATGCATAATTCTTCCAGAGAGGTTGTTCGACTTGAACCTTGCAGCTCGACCAAGATGCTAGAGTCGAAAAATGGTCAAAATAAGTGAACAAAACTTACAGAGACTTTGTTCGACTAAACATAGATTGTTCGACCAAGACTTGAAAGTCGAGCGGAAGTTGAGCAAGTCAGGGCAAAACAAAGATATGATTACACATGCTGCTCGACTTCCACATGCTGTTCGACTACAAAGTGTAGGTTGAACGAAGGTCGAGCTAGGAGATTTCAAGGGACAGATCTGGGTTGCTCGACTTACAGACCTTGTTCGACAATCCTCACAAGTCGAACTGCAGTCGAACGGAGTCTGGAGACAGTTTTTAAAAGGTGATATTTTTATTTCGTTCGACACACACACCCATCACCCTTTTTCGAGCCACCACCACAACCATAGCTGCAATAGCAGCAAGGCTATTGGGTAGCTCAGGATCAGTTTTATCAGGAGTTATTTTGATTGATGCATGAGCACTTCGCCACACTTAATGCAAACCAGTAAGAAACGAACAGGAAGCTGGCGCTTGCGAATACTAATTACACCGCACTTAATGCACGCTATAATGCGATAGATAGTGAGACAGATGCAAGACCGTTAGTGCTTGATGGACAGGAATATCAGTGATCTCCATAGGGAATTTGATCGTTGGCATGAGAGAGGAGTGATGAGGATGATGGGGATGATAATACTCCGGAGGAGTAGAGTTACCAGGTCTTTTATATTTTTTGATTCTTCTCATCCCCATTCTCTTTTACACTTTACAGGTGGAGATTATTGTGGGTTAGTGTTTGATTCATGTGTGAGTGGCATGTACTGATAATAATGATGATGGAGGATGGTACATGGATTTGTTTGTGATTTTTAGTGATTTTTCATATTATGCATGTGCTATTTTGATGCATGTTGATTTATTGATGACGAGCATGTCCTATTTGTACTTGTAGTTCATAGAAAATTGATGTTGATTGCATGCTTTGAAGAGTGCTTAGGATTCTATTACCCATGTGAGGATTTGATCCTTTTGATCGTATGATAAGCATGATCGTTTATTCTTGAGAGTCGTTTGTATACTCGTATTCTAGAACATGACTTGGCGTCTTGTTTGAAGTCTTGAAATTGATAGATACTAGGAAATGATCTTAGGCCATTGTTGTTGATTGAGTTACTTAGCAAAATTAATCCTACCATATTATATGATTATCATTGGAAGCCCTTTTGAGCCGTTAAGCTTTTTCTTTGGCAAGCCGTGATAAATAGTCATTTACCTTTTTGAGCCTTGAACACCTATTACTAGTAAAGAGTGGAGTTAAATGAATGCTCTATGAAGTTTTGAAGAGGAAGAGAAGGTGAGATTTGGTGAAATCAAAATTGAGAGACAAGAGGTTAAATCTTGCAAGGGATAGTGTCTGAAACCGATATCCCGAATACTACAGAGGGTAGTGCCTGAAACTGGTACCCTTATACTTGAAGAACACCGGAATTGGTATTTTACTGCGAAGAAGAGAGGTTGATCCAAGTAAAGATGGAGGAATGGCATATGAACGTGATCATTAAGAGGACGAAGAAGTGAAGAACGGAGCAATTGAAAAGCAATATACCAAGGTAATTCTTTACTAGTAAAGTTAATCACTTATCTTTATTCTTCCACCTTTACCACCTCTAGTCCAATACCTATCTCGTCTATTCCTTTTGCATGATAAAATGAATCCTAAGGCACTTTAATTGTTTCTAGTCCTATTTCTTACTACTTGACCTTCATCACCATTTCTCCATTTTATTTTCTCCTATTTTATCTCGATTTCTTTTATTTGATTTCTTAATTATCAACCTCTCCGTTCGTCCTTATAAAAAAGATAAAAACACGAGCTAACGTGTTCTTTCAATCTAAACTTAAACTTCCTGTGGGTTCGATAATTTTATTTCTTAGGGTATACTTCTACAACGACCGAGTATTCTTGCTCGTGAGTAAAAATATTCAAACAAAAAATTAACATCATTGCCAAGGGAGTTTTAATGGATTGTTTGAATGCTTTGTTAGTGTTTTAATTGTTCTTACTAAGGACATTTTTATCTTTTTTGTTTCTTATATTTGCTTTGAAAATTTTTCTTCTTACTTATTCTTCTTGATAGGTACTCTTACCTTGAAAGAAGTGAGGAAGAACGAAGCCCAAAAAGAGAAAGTTGAAGGAAGATTGTAGCAAGCTTTGTGGAGAAAATAATTAGATAGATGGATGGAACAATTACATGGGTGGATACTATGGAAATCAATATACAAGAGTTCCTCCTCCACAACAAAGAGGAAACATGAATGAGAGTTACTATAGTTATAATGGTCAAATGAATCAAGATCACTCAACACTACAATCATGGAGGATATGATGAATGGCCAAGACCTTACAATGGAAACACATTCCAACCTCATAAAGGATACACTTATTCCACACCGAATTC
The DNA here is from genome assembly GCA_023678885.1 of Pogostemon cablin. Taxonomy (NCBI): domain Eukaryota; kingdom Viridiplantae; phylum Streptophyta; class Magnoliopsida; order Lamiales; family Lamiaceae; genus Pogostemon; species Pogostemon cablin. The sequence goes on from CM042955.1 coordinate 24,127,949, forward strand.
CAACATCCCAGTTTCTCCCGAATTACTAGATATGATTAAGAATTTTACGGAAGAAACTAGAGCATATACTAGAGAAGCCAAAAAGAGGATTACATTAAGCAAGAAGAATGATGAAGAGAAGTCGTCCTTGGAGGATACATTGCTAGCATTCATGGAAGAAACAAGGGCTTATATGAAAATAAGTGATGCCAAGTTTGAAGTTAAATCGATGAAAATAAGAAGAAGATGGATGATTGGATGGAGTCACTTGAGTATCGAATGAGCCAACTTGTAAGTGCTTTGAACAATTCTCAACAAATTGAAGAGGAAGATCGTATGGAGGATAAAAGGGAAGAGGAAATTAAGGTTGAAGAAGGGTTAGAGGAAGAAGAAAATTTGGCGGTAAAAGAATCTAGTGAGAAGATAGAAGAGCCTATTGAGGCGAAAGAAAGTGAAAATGAAGAGCAAAGTCAAGAAGCAAATGAAGATGCCTTGAGGAGTGAAATGAGCATTCCTAAACCTTTAAACTCTTTAAGTTGCAATGATTTTCTTGACATTGTTGACTTTGTCTTACCTCTTGATACCTCACAAACTCTTAGGGACAAAAGAGAGTTGGAAGAAAATTTGGGGATGTTTGTTGAAATGAGGAATAACTGGTTTGCAAGAATTGAGAGAAAAATGGAATGTTATGCAAGGATAGTTGGCAATTTCAAGCTCAATCTTAAGAGTGCCAACGAGGCCATCACTTGCCACAAGTACTTAAAGGATGAAGAAGCTCAAAGATTAAAATATGGTGGCAAGGACGACTGTTATCCATGTCCATTCCGATGATTTTGAGATTTTTCGTCCGGCTTGAAGATGTTAAAATTAGCGCTAAATGGGAGGCAACTCATTATTTCAAAAGCTTTCTTTTATTGCTTTCAAAAAGGGTGATTGATTTGATTTTTTGTGTTTTGGTTTGATTTTTGTATTTGTTGGTTTTTTGTTTAGGAATTATGATGTGTTTGGTGTAGATTTGGAGCGTATTGGATTACGAGAAGAGCTAAGAGGGATGCTTCAAAGGGAGTGCTCATTCTTTGGCTCAACCTTAATTCTAGCCTAGCTAAGAATTAAGTTTGGGGGGTAGATTTGTTATATGCTCTTGTAGTTCTCATGTTATGAACATTTGCACTGGCGCACATAGTTTCCTTATGTCTTGTGTTTTTATGTTTTCTCTTATTTTTCTTGTGTTTTTGGTTGTTTGTTGTTTGCATGTGTATTGGTATTGTGGATATTGATTGTAAATGGGAATTGTTGGTAGAATTAGGATGTTAGATTAGGAAATCATGATAACAAGTGCATTTTAAATTGTTCAATGAGTAAAAGATGATGTATTAGTATTCTTTGGTCCTTAACAAAATGAACCGTGAGAATTTGGGCCTAACCATACATCATAAATGGTTTCATTTCATTGTGAGAGGATCGATCATTTGTGTACAAACTAGAACTTGCTTATTGACTTTTCTAAAGAGCTTGTTAGTAGACATTTGAGAAATAACAAGAGGCCATCCCTTATCATAATAGCCTATGACCAAACACATTTTTCCCTACCTTTTTAAATTATCCATTGTTAGCCAATTTGAGCCTTATAAGCCTATATTTTTTTCATGAGCACATTCTTTAGCCAAAATACCACTTGAAGCTAAGAAAGAACCTTACATGTAGAGTTTGACTAGAGAAAGTGAAGCTAAGTGATGTGAAACACAAGAAGCAAGAAAAGAAAGATATGAGAAAAAGTGTTGCAAAAAAGAAGGATGCGAGATGTAAGAAGAAAAAGAGCATGGAATGTAAAAGAAAAAGAAAAATCATGAAAGAGCTAAAATTGCATTGTTCTATACATTTACCATGAGAAAAGTTATTGAAGAAGTTCAAAAGAAGGAGTTTGTGTTAGAATAAGGAAGAAGAATGCTTAAAAAGAAAAAAAGATGGCAAGAAAGAAGAAGACGATGTGAAATGAAAAATTATAAAGGTGACGATTCTTTCAATAGGATCTCTCCATACTTTTAGTTACTTAAATCCTATAATTATCCTTCCCTAACCAAAAAACCTTCTATTACATCCAAATATAAGACCTTATTGATCTTTCAAGGACATTAATCGACTTTTTAAGAGTGAGTTGACTTGCAAGCCTATGGTGAGTATGCTTTGATCGGTTGATGAGAATATACACTTCTCTCTAAAATAAAATGAGTGGAGTGATACACTATTCGTGAGGTTAGGACATTAAAGTATGCTTATGAAAGATCTTTTCATCATAGAACCTTTTAAAAGCAAGGTGTTTTAATTTCCTATTTTTAATGTTTTAATTTCGTTAATGGTTCTTTGTTTATGATTGATATGTACATTACTTTGTTGTTTGACTCTAATATCTACGCAAATTTAGCCTCTTGTTCTTTTCTTTTCTTTTTCGTTGCTTGGGGACAAGCAACACTCTAAGTTTGGGGGTTTGTTTAGTGTGAAAATTTGCTAAATTTTAGAGTCGTGTTCGTGTGTTTTTGGCGTATTTTTTTCTTATTTTTAGTATTTTATTTCGTATTTTGTGTGTTTGTAATATTGTAAAGAAAAGTGTGATTCATGTTATTTGTCATGTTGGAATGAGGTATTTAGAGCTAAAAAGAGAAAATGAGGAAACAAGAATCAAAATTAAGGTTGAAAATATGCCATCTTCCACTTGAATTAAAGACAAAAGATTTTGTGCTTGAAATTTTAGTGAAACAAATCAAAAAATAGATGCACAATACAAAAAGGAAGGCATATGAAGAAACAGGGCTCATTTCGGAGTTAAAACGAGCAAAAATGAGAAGAATTGAGAAAATTGTGCAAAGCTAGAAAAGAAATTCTGGTCAAATTTTATAAATTCCTGCCGAATATCTGAAGATGAAAAATTCCGCCAGAATTTCTAAACTTGACGGAATACAAGGAGCTTTATTTTCATGAGAAATTCGACCATCAGATAAATTCCAATCGAATTTCTGGTCGAATTTTCAGATTTCAGTGCAGAAATTGAAGAGACGTGAGCACGCTTTTAATAAATTCCAATCAAAGTTCTAAAATTCTGGTCGAATTTCTGAGAAAATCCTACACAATCGGATTTTAGCCAAAAAAGTTCATTTCTCCATTTAAGCCCATAAAATTTGCCTTAATTCCCTTGATCCTCCAACACTATAAATACCTTCATTTCTAAATTTTGAGCAACAATTATCAATAAATTTTCTTTTATTTTTTGGAGGCCACACACACTACACACACTTTCTCTCTACTTTCCCCCTTCTCTATTTTTATTTTCTTTTGATCACTCCACAAACTCATTTCTAATCTTTCACCCATCTATCCTTGGCGTTGGAATTACTTGAAATTAAGAGTAAGAGGAGGAATTTCAAGAAGAAATTGAAGATCTCCAACAAGTCAAATTGAAGGGGAGTTTTAATTTTTTTTGTAATTTTCTTTGAATTAGACTCCATGAATTATTGTAATGAAACATTTGTTTGTTTTGTTACTTTAATTATGCTGGATTAATCCCTCTTGTGGGGTTAGAGACATGAATAGTTCTTAATATTTATTAAATTATGCAAATTAAATATGGTTTAGACATGATTTGGAATTTGATTTCTTCTCATGGATTTTGTGATGCATGAATTATATGTTGGCATGGTTTGTTAATTAGGGGTAGTATGTTACTTTAATTTATTGTTGGTTAATTTGTTGCTTATATTAATTAAGTGTCATTATATTAATTCATATGGATATTGCTTGGGGTATGACGGAAATGACCCTCCAAAGTATTAGAAATAGCATGAGAGGACATCGGGTTTAGATTTGACCAAAATGATATTTAAACCCGGTGAGAGGAACCAATCCATTCGTTAGCCCTAGTATTCAAAAAGGGAGAGTTAGTTCTAATTAGTACCTTTTAAGGGAGAATTGGAATTTAATTAGTACCTAGATGGAAGAGGTTAGTGTTGGGCATCGATCCTAAGTGCGTTTGGAGTCTCTAGGAAATCTACAACCTTAGTAACCTGAGATGGAGCTTTGGATATATTCATGATTGCCTCTAGTCCAATACCGATATCGTCTATTCCTTTTGCATGATAAAATGAATCCTAAGGCACTTTAATTGTTTCTAGTCCCATTTCTTGCTACTTAACCTTCATCACCATTTCTCCATTTAATTTTCTCCTATTTTATCTTGTTTCTTTTATTTGATTTCTTGATTATCAACCTTCCCGTTCGTTCTTATAAAAGCGATAAAAACACGAGCTAACTTCTTCTTTCAATCTAAATTTAAACTCCCTAGGGTTTGATAATTTTATTTCTTAGGATATACTTCTACAACAACCGAGTATTCTTACTCGTGAATAAAAATATTCAAATAGGTGCTTATGAATTTTTCAAGTCTTGTGATAGATCTCAGCATGTAGGAAATATTTCTCAACAAAATGAAATGCCCCAAAACCCTATAATCATCTGTGAGATATTTGATGTGTGGGGGATGGATTTTATGGGACCTTTTTCTTCTTCGTCTGGCTTTACCTACATATTACTTAATGTTGATTATGTGTCAAAGTAGGTGGAAGCAAAGGCCACCCGAACTAATAATTTTAAAGTCATTGCAGGTTTTCTTCGATCTAACATATTTTGTAGGTATGAAATTCCTCGAGCCATCATCAGTGAAAAGGTCACGCATTTTTCAATCGAACTGTGAAGGTGCTTCTGCGCAAGTATTCATTGTTTCATAAAACTTTCACGCCCTACCACCCCCAAACGAGTGGCCAGGCAGAAGTATCCAACCGTGAAATCAAGAGGATTTTGGAAAAGACGGTTAATTCATCTAGGAAGAATAGGAGCTCACTATTGGAAGATGCACTATGGGTCTATCGAATGGCCTATAAGACACCGATTGGCATGTCTCTGTATCGAATCGCCTATGGAAAGTCATGCCACTTACCTGTGGAGCTTGAGTATAAAGCATGGTGGCAAATCAAGAAGTGAAACATGGATTATGACAAGGCTGGAAAGCAAAGGAAATTCTAGTTGCAAGATTTTAAAGAATTGAGGAATGAGGCCTATGAAAATTCAGTGATTTTCAAAGCTAAAACTAAGGCATTTCATGATGCAAGAATCTCAAGGAAAAAATTTAGCATTGGGCAAAAAGTTTTACTTTATCACTAAAACTTAAATTATTCCCCGGTAAGTTGCGTTCTCTTTGGATTGATTCGTTTATTGTGACTAATGTTTATTCTCATGGTGCAGTTGAGATAAGAAACGTATATTTTGGAAGGAGTTTCAAAGTTAATGGGCACTAACTTAAGGAGTATCATGAAGGATTCCAGACAGTTGAGGTGGACCGAATGGAGTTGGAGGACATGATTTATAATTGATGAAAAATACACCTTGCCTAAGTCGAGCAAACAACAATAAAAAAAGGCACTAATTGAGAGGCAATCAAATTTTCTCATTTTATTTTTATTGTTTTATTTTATTCCATTTCATTTCATTTTATTTTAATAAATTATCTGATTGTTCACTCTTAATTTCCTGTTGTGGTTCGCAGGTATAGCTTATGGAATTTAATTGTATAGACAATTTGAAAATTTATTTCCAAAAAAGAAATAGTGACATTGGGCCACAAAATTGCTTTGCCGCTTTTATTCAAGTTTTATTTGTGGCCCAACTAATTCTTATTTATATTTTTTTTAGGACAGAGGCCCAATTCTTGTAGCACATGAAGGAATTAAAAATAAAAAGAGCCCAACTAACACATTCAAATTGAATTATGAAGAAGCCCCAAGTTCTTTTGCTCAGTGAGAAAATCGCGGTTCCTTTCCCAATTCTCGTTCGTGAATTCTGCAACACCATTTCAAGCCCAATTTCAATAATTCCAAGTTGAATTAAGGCCATGAACACTGCCTCTAGCCATGGCCAGGTTACGCTCCAGTGTTCGAGCAGATAAGAAATGGAAGATGGAAGATGAAGCAGGATCGTCTCGGGCGATTGTCATTTTTCATACAGCAGATGCTCTCAACGAACCCATTGCCACTGCCTGTTCTGTCTTGGAGGAAGAACTTCTAGTGCTGGAAGCCGCCGCAGCCCAAACTTTTTCCGGTGAGAACACCTCAGCCTCGAAAGTCTCCAAGGGTGAGGTACCGCGACCGCCATGTTGGATTGTATACTAAAAGTCTAGCTTTAGTATGAACAATGTCATAACAATATTTGAAATAAGAATCATTGATCAAATGATTGCATCTTATAATTTATTTTATATGCATGATGCAATAGTCCATTTACTTTATACTGTAGATAATATGTTGTGCGACAACACGCGGAAGATCATATTATCGGTTTCCTTATAAAGTATAAACAGATGCTTACAACTGAGATAGACGGGGACTCTCTATCGGTATGGTTGTAGTGTGATTTGGTATTAGCTTGTCTTAGCTATAGAATCACATTAGTGCACTTGTGTGTATTGAGTAGGACCGCCTGAGGTCGTTCTTCTTATACTGACTATATAGTAGAACTTGATCTTTGTTATTATGGAAGTTCGTGCTCTTAATCCCTATACAATAACCTCGACACGTAGGGCAGTATGCATTTCTTTGATTCATCAATGGGTGAGATTTATAAGTATTAAATCAACAAACTCGGTGAGTTGGGAAGTAGTGCTGTATCTATGGTGTGCTGTTGATTGTAGAAGGAATCCATGTCCGTCATAGGTTGATGATGTTCCCTTGAGGAGCTCATAAGGTTTATCATGTAAATCTTGCAAGTGGATTAATTTCCGGCATGATAATAAGGTTGAGTGGTACTACTCTCGGATGAGATATTAATTAATTTGAGTTGTCAGTAACTTAATTAATTAATGGACATTGTTTTTCTTAAACATAGGGAGACTATTGGGCTTATAATAAGAAGAAGCCCACAACATAATTTTGGGATTGGACGGGTAGTGCAGTAATAATATTTTAGTGGACTATATTATTATTATTGGATTTAATTAAAAGCTTTGGGCTAAGCTTGGTTAATTAAATTCAGTTGAGGCCCAGCCCAATTTCTCCTCCTGGTCCCTGCTGTTGCCCAAGTATATAAGTCATCTCAGTTCCTGTTAAACCTAAGTCTGTGCCTCTTTTGACACACGGGAGAAAACAGAGAGCAGAATGAGAAAACTCTAGGGATTGTTGACCACCCAACACCAGAGTTGACTAGAGTTGACTTTGGGACATACGGTAGAAGATCAGAGGTGTTCTTCACTGCTGTTCATCCTCTACATCGACCCAGAAGTCTGGTAAACATTTTTATGCATCCGCTGATTGTTTGCCTGAAATCCTAACGATCACGTTGATCCGCACGATCCAATTGCCAATAATTGGTATCAGAGCGTTGGTTTCGTGGTGAAACGTTAGACGTTAGGCAGGGTTGAGCTATACTTGTGTTAATTATCAAATTGATTGCGTGTTTGTAAGTGATTATGTGATTATGTGAATAATCTGGACATTATTGCTTGAGATATATATGGCTGGGTATGTGTGATTACTGCTGATTGTTATTGCTGTACACATCATACAATCTCCTATCTATCACACTGGTCATATCACACACACACACGATTATCATCGTTGTCGAGCTATTCATGGGCTGCTATTGGAAAGCGGGCTGATCATCAAACGCGTGATGTCCGGCGTTAACGACAAGCCAGCCGCTGACTATATTGTTGTCACGATCGAAGAGGACTGATGGGCAGCCTTGGCGATTGTCAACGGCGGTGGCGGGGTTCGCTGCAAGACTGGAGAAAGCCTGCAACGACAACGTGACACTCGTCTGCACACGTCGGTGGGGTTCGCTGCAACATCGATGACCAGACAAAGCTTGGTTCCAAGCAGGTCACAGACTGCTCTCGGTCGAGCCAGCGGAGGGTTTCGGTTGAGACGGAGACATAGGCAGGTTAGGGCCAGAATTGATGGTCGATAACTGGTGACTGTGTAGTCTACGGGAAGCATCAGACCAGGCTTTGGTGTGTCGATGGTGGTTTCGCATGAGCCTACATCTTCTCCGAGCGGGTCTGCTGTGCGGTTGCCAATCACGGCGGCTGAACAACGGCGGCTGTCTTGACTGGTGCAAGGCGGATTTCAGACGAGTCCATGGTGCTACCGGATGGGTCGAAGGCGGCGGTTGTGCACTGATATTTTCAGAGTGCGACAAGGTAAATCCGCGGATGTGCAGCAACAGTTCCTGTCGAACAGGAGGGGAGTTCTGGGTGGATTCCAGGCGAATCGAGCATTGCATCTTCACTCCCGGGCTGGTGTGCCACGACTGGCGCTGACTGGATGCTCGTTTCTGGATGGCTGACGGACGCGTCAGCCGGAAGCATCAGGCCAGGAAGGTGTCGTGGTAGGCTGACGATACAAGGTGGACTGTGCACTAGGTCTTCTGATGTCAGCGATGCCCTGGGGCTGACGGTGTTTTTCCGGTGGGCTGAGGCACGACTGCCATGAGCAGCAGTCGCTTTTGTTGAAGCTGGTCGCGGCTGGGTTTTTCTAGGGCAGCAAGCTAATGGATGTTGGGCCTAGTTTAGTTCTTGGGCCCAATTTTTATTAATGCTATTGGGCTGCTGGGCCCAATTTTAAATTAGGTATTGTTGGGCCCAATTCAGTAATTAATAGTGGGCTGCTCATTTTTTTTAATTTGATTTTGGGCTGTTGGCCCAATTTTAATTAAATGGAAATGGGCGGGCTATTATTTTATTGCTGGTTTTAATTAATTGTGAGTAATGGGCCAAGCATAATAAATTAATTTTATTAATGGACTAATTTTGTGCTAGTGGGCTTGGTGGACTTAATTTAATTTTGGGTTAAGATTATGGGCCATGGATAATGAGCTTGATTAATTATTTAATCTGCTGCTCATTTTGTGCTTATTTGTTGCTCTTGGGCCCAAATTGATTGATCCACTAATTATGCAATTAATTAATGTTATATAACTGATTAATTGATTTAATTGTCAATTATTGTTGTATATGTGACAGGCATGTTCTATGTGATTTATTTATTTAAATTGCTGTTAATAGAAGCATGTCTAAGTTGTGTATTTTATTCTGGAATATTATATGCATGTTAAAACCCTCTGTGTTAAATAACTAAGTGGGAGAGGGGATTGGTTATAAATTCCCGCGGCCTCCATTATTGGTTTGTTAGTAATGTGAATAGACTTATGCGTCGGCATTAGAGCCTTCCTCCCTAACGGATGAGTTTATTCACGGATCACTGGTACAAACTTCTTTAAATAATTATTGTTTGTAATGTGATGCATATGGACTTACGCGTTGGCTATAGTGCCTTCCTCCCTAACGGATGAGCTTATATGCGGTTCACTTGTACAAACTTATATAATTGATGGTTATAGAAAGTTATCTGAGCGCGTGTGTACTTCTCCAACAGTAAGGCACATAAGCTTGGGCAGCGGACTTGGGATCAAATAATGGTGTACACTTAGATGTGAATAATTAGTATCCTCCCCAACGGAGTCACTGCTATTATTTACATGGCTAAAGAGGAACCGACTATTAATTATTTTGTCATAAAGTTAGGTTGACAAATGAAATTAATGGGTAAAACCTTCTCTTGTAAATGTTCGGGTTTGTAAACGTCCACCCTAACGTGGCTTGCAGACTCACGGTGCTTGAGATGTCGGTGAATTTTAATTTTATATTGTTTTGAGGGAATCAATATAAAAGGATAAAATTCGAAAATTTGATCGGAATATTTATTTGTGATTCTCTGAATTTCGAATGGTTTTATTTCACTAATTGTTAACTAAAAGACATCATATTTACTTGTCCAAATTAGATGATTAGAAAAGAATCTTGGTTTTGAAAATTACTGCTTAAGAAAATACATGTGTATTATCACAAAGGACGTCTCATGATGCCTATTAAAGTCACTAGTGAAGAGATGAGAGGTTCATAGAAATATGATGGTCTCATGTAACTCTTCGGATACTTGAGTAAATTAAAAGGCAGAAGATCATGGTCGAATTGATGAATGAATTGGAAAAGCTTGGAATAGAAATTGAAAGGGAAACCTAAATCAATTTATTCTTCACAATTTGCCTGGATGTTTTCAGCAAGTCCTACCTGAAATACGAAAGGTTGTATATGGTGGGAAACTTCTAACAAAACATGTGGCAAAAGAAAGCCATTTTTCATCATGATGTGAACAAGTTTAATATCTTATTTACTAATGGTTTAAACATGATTAGTGATGGCATCTACTGACACGAAGTATGTAGATACTGGAATCACTAAATGTTTATCACTGAGTAAGGATAAGATTGTTAATAACATGGGTAAAACTACAAAGGTAGTGGCTATTGCAGTGGGAGTTGTTTATTTATCTCATGATAAGAAAAATCGATTGATTATGAGAAATTGTCTTTACGTACGTTTCATAGAAAGAATTTAATTTCGGTTTCTATGTATTAACGGATGGATACTTTATTTCATTTAAATGACATGGTCATAGTAATGAGGAATGAGGCTATAATCCGTTAAAGTACGTTGGTGGATAAAAAGTATACTCTTGAATCATGTACATCCCACAGATGCAATAAATAGTAATTAAATAATGCATCTTCTAATATAAGTAAGAGAAAGGAACCTTCGGAAATGAACTAAACATACATTTGGCGTCTATGACTAATTCATTTTACTTGAGTAGGATTCAAAAGTTGATAGCCGATAGACCGTAAGGTTTATCTGAAATGGAAACTATCGGACTTGTGAGTTTTGCTTGGAAGTAAAAATGATTAACTGCCTTTTCAAGGCTGTGGGGTGTAGAGCCAAAGATATATATGTTGGAATTAGTTCATTCTGATTCAAGCGAACTTAATATTATCCAGGCGAGAGGCGGTTATGAATATTCGAAGATTATTCTAGATACCAATATATTTATTTGATGCACTGCATGTCTAAGTTCTTTGATTAATTCAAGAATTGTAAGGCTGGTACAGTGAAGCGTCATGGAAAATATATTAAGTCATTACGATTCAATCATGATGGCGAATACCTCTTGGGATAGTTAGGAGATATTGATCAGAAGTTGAGATTAAATCTCAAGTTGATTACACCGGGCATGCCCCAACTGAATGGTGTGATGGAAAGAAGGAATAAGCCTCTTATGGTAATGATTAGATAGATGATGAATTATTTGGAATAATTAAAATTCATTTTATGGATATGCCCTAGAAATAGTAATTCGTAAAACATTTGTCTATTTTTGGGACATCCTGGAAAAATGAAGGTTGATTTATTTAGTCCAAAAGATCGAAGGGTGACTGTTAACACAAACACCAGATTTTTAGAAAAGGACTATGTAATAAATCACAAGCCCATGTATAAGTTGTTCTAAAGGTAGTGAGAGGAAAACACAAAGTATAAGTACCAAGTGTACAAGAGGATATACCACAAGGTAAACTGCAACGCGTGTCACGTCTGATACACAATTACATGTAGTGCCTTGTCGTAGTGGGAGGGTTGTTTGACAACCCGTAAGATATATGTTTTGGGAGAGTCGTAAAACTTGGTCCCTAGTAAACATGGTATTGTCCCATAAATACGTCGTAGCACTACAAGATGAAAATGCGGAATCTTAGTAAGTTGCTATGAATGTTGAAATAGAATCTACGGATTCTATATTAAGTCTAGGAACTTGTATGACCACAAAATGGTGTAAAAATCATTGCAAGTGGTCAAAGGAAATAAAAGAGGATCATATGGAAAGGTGAAAACCTTGGAAGCAAAGCTTGTTGCGAAAAAGTGTACTCAGAAAGAAATGGTTTGATTATGAGGAAACATGTTCGCTGGTAGCTATGCTTATGTTGATCCGGATTCTTTTATTGCTGCTCATATTGAATTATGAGGAACAGCAAATAGATGTCAAGACAGCTTTCCTGATTGGAAGTCTTGAGGAAAACATCTATGTGAAGCAACCAGAGTGATTCATTACAAAGTACTAATAGCATTTTGATAGTAAGCTTAAAATTGTCCAGCGATGGACTAAAGCAAGCTTTGAGGTCGTGAAACATCTGTTTTGATTAGGTAATCCAGTGGCATGGATTTAAATCAATGAGCGGATGAGTTTTGTGTGTTGTAAAGAGTGACAAAAACGTGGTGGTGTTTCTTATACTATACGTAGATAGTATCTTGCTCATTGGAGACAATGAAAGAGTATTATCAGGCGTATGGGTACGGTTAATAAAGCGGTAGAGATGAAGGACTTAAGAAAGGCAAAATATATCCTTTTGATCACGGTAATATGGATCACAAGAAAGGATATTATGCTTATCTCAAGTTTCATAAAATGATACAGTCCATACTCGTTTAGCATGTGAATTTATCTAAGTAAATGTGTCTTTGAGACACAAAAAGAAGATAATGTAGATGAAAGCGGTTCCTTATGCTTCGGTGAATAAGGAAGCTTAATCTAAAGAATGCTATGAACGATGTTGGATATCTGTTTTGCTGAATGCATGAACAGTGGGTATCAACGTAACCCGGAACAAGAATGATGAACTGTGGTAAGACATTTATAAAGTGCCTGAGAAGGACTGGAAATTATATGTGGACTTACTGGACAGATTCACTACTTCTTGTGGATTACGAAGATTCGGATTTTTTAGTCAAATTGGACGGCAGTAAATTCACCTCAAAGGTTATGTGTTTAATCTTAGGAAGTAGAGTCATAATGTGGAGGAGTGTTATATAGAAATATATTTCAGACTCCGGACTTCATCATGGAAAGATGATGAATTGGAGCCTATGAGGCAGCCAAAGTATCTATATGACTCTAGAGACTTCATGATGGACTTTGAAGTGTTTCTAAGTTTGCCCAAGGTAATCACAATTTACATTGATGATATTGGTGCAGTTGCAAACTTGAAGAAATCACAAGTCCATAAGGCAATTAAACACATGGAGCGCGAGTACCACCTGTTACGAGAAATCATATGACGAGGAGAAGGTTGTTGTTGCCTAGATTGCATCGGATGATGACCTAGTAAACCATTTACAAGGACCTTAAGGCGAGAGCTTTTAATGGTCGTGTAAGTGGGAGTAGGAATCAGATGTATGGCAGAAGACATGACAGCATAGTCTTTTAGTATAAGTGGGAGATTGTTGGATTGTATACTAAAAGTCTAGCTTTAGTATGAACAATGTCATAACAATATTTGAAATGAGAATCATTGATCAAATGATTGCATCTTATAATTTATTTTATATGCATGATGCAATAGTCCATTTACTTTATATTGTAGATAATATGTTGTGCGACAACACGCGGAAGATCATATTATCGGTTTCCTTATAAAGTATAAACAGATGCTTACAACTGAGATAGACGGGGACTCTCTATCGGTATGGTTGTAGTGTGGTTTGGTATTAGCTTGTCTTGGCTATAGAATCACATTAGTGCACTTGTGTGTATTGAGCAGGACCGCCTGAGGTCGTTCTTCTTATACTGACTATATAGTAGAACTTGATCTCTGTTATTATGGAAGTTCGTGCTCTTAATCCCTATACAATAACCTCGACACGTAGGGCAGTATGTATTTCTTTGATTCATCAATGGGTGAGATTTATAAGTATTAAATCAACAAACTCGGTGAGTTGGGAAGTAGTGTTGTATCTATGGTGTGCTGTTGATTGTAGAAGGAATCCATGTCCGTCATAGGTTGATGATGTCCCCTTGAGGAGCTCATAAGGTTTATCATGTAAATCTTGCAAGTGGATTAATTTCCGGCATGATAATAAGGTTGAGTTGTACTAGTCTCGGATGAGATATTAATTAATTTGAGTTGTCAGTAACTTAATTAATTAATGGACATTGTTTTTCTTAAACATGGGGAGACTATCGGGCTTATAATAAGAAGGAGCCCAGAACATAATTTTGGGATTGGACGGGTAGTGCAGTAATAATATTTTAGTGGACTATATTATTATTATTGGATTTAATTAAAAGCTTTGGGCTAAGCTTGGTTAATTAAATTCAGTTGAGGCCCAGCCCAATTTCTCCTCCTGGTCCCTGCTGTAGCCCAAGTATATAAGTCATCTCAGTTCCTGTTAAACCTAAGTCTGTGCCTCTTTTGACACATGGGAGAAAACAGAGAGCAGAATGAGAGAACTCTGGGGATTGTTGACCACCCAACACCAGAGTTGACTTTGGGACATACGGTAGAAGATCAGATGTGTTCTTCACTACTGTTCATCCTCTACATCGACCCAGAAGTCAGGTAAACGTTTTTATGCTTCCGCCGATTGTTTGCCTGAAATCCTAACGATCACGTTGATCCGCACGATCCAATTGCCAACATGCCAAGCTGCCGCTGCTCCCATCTGGTTTTCTGCTTCCCAAATCGCTACTCTATTTCTATGTCAGGTCATATTCAAGTTGCAGCATACCAAGGGTCAGTAACAAGAGACATCAAATCCATATGTTATATTGATACAGCTTTTCTTAAGGCTTTAGGATTACATTATGACATCTTTAGGATGATTGACATGGTTGGATTGAGATATTTAGTAAGTGGAAATTATCTAATTTTTGAGGACCTTACTTATAAATTCCTGAGTGCATTTGACAAGACTGGGGGTCACTTTCCTATTGGGGGGTGTAACGTTTAATTAGACAGTCGATCAGTTGATGTTATCTTTAGGGGTCCCTTTGATTGAGTATGTGGAGGAGGAATCTAAAGGAGCCCCTTTGTGGAATGAGATCACACTAGGGCAGAGGGAGTACAGAGCTAGTAGTATGAAGGGTAGCTTTATCCAAAATTCATGCATTTGGTATATTCAGAGATTGCTTGCCAATAGCATCTTTGCTAGAGAGACGAACAATAATGTAGTAGAGTGGAAAGAGCTGAGTGATTGATGCTATACATAGAAAGCCACTTGGGCTCGGGGGTATGGTGATTGAGCATATGTCACATGTGAAGAAACAAGGCACCGGGAACATCGTTGTAGGTGGGCTGATCACGATGATTGCAAAGGTTGCAGGAGTCGACATGGCGGATAAAGTCACTATTGGATCTGTGCAATTGGTTGGCGCCTCGCTGTTGATGTAAATGGGTGTCTTAAGAAAAGATCATGGCACAAACATGTGGATGATGACCACAAAAGAAGAATTGGCTCTACTAAATCCCACTTTTACCACCATAGAATTTCCAAAGAATATCCGGATATAGCATGATGAGTGGCCGATGATTCTAATCCCGTCCTTGCCAAGAGCTCTCCTTACGGGCTTTAGTCATCTTGAAGGGTGATGAGAGTGAAAATAAGCGTATTTTAGTATCCAATCTAACACATTTTTGATAAGAATTGATGTTATATATTAGTATGAGTGTCTTATATTTGATATAAGGAGAAAAATGTGAGTTTGAGGTGTTTTATTGTGTTTTAGGTGGAAAAATGATCAAAAGTACAAAGTTAGAGATAATTTTTCTGTATTTGTGTGGAGCTCTTGATAAGTCGTAATTTTACATGATTATTTTGGATGAAATTCACTTCTTTATGCGTGAGTTGTGAATTATTTAATGTTAATTACGACTAATTTTTATTTTCTACACTTATACTTTAATTATTTTATTTTCTTATTGAAACATGCCAAAATAGAGATAAATTCTACCGTCACAATAATTTATTTTGTGACTGTTACAATTATCATTAATGCTGGATATTAAAAGAGTTGATCAAGCAATAATAAGGAGAGATTTGATTTGAAGAGCAAATGGAAACTTACCAAAGGGAGAAAAGATACAATGAACTTGGACAACTTAAAAAAGGGAAGGTGCTCAAGGAATTTAATTAGAGGAATTAATTTATGATTTTGGGATTATATAATCACACACACGTTCGGGATCACTTCTGTACGTTGGAAGGGAAGGCAGATTAGGAGGTCACGGAGAGAACACCACCATCAAGAACACGAAGAACATCGGTTCTTTTATTTAATTTTATAGTTTTAATTATGTAATTTGTTTTCTAGTCCAAGGATATTGTGAACCTCCGTTGATTGATTCCATGTTCGCTTATGAATAAATTTTCAACTTGTTTTATGAATTTATTTTGTGATTGGCTTTGATGTTACTCTTGACTTTTTAATTGCTTGTTTGGACTACCCCTCCAATAGGTGATTAATTGTTCAATAGTTATTTTATATATTATAATCCGTAATTATTATAATATTGTTAATCGAGTAGCAAAGTGAGGAAGTACCTCTTGAAATCACAAAATCTAGGTTGTATGATTCCTATTCGGTTTTCATAACCTAGTAGTCCTAATATCTAAATCTTAATGCATTATCGAGTTCGAATCCATAGGGTCACTCGGGAATAGTTTAATCTAGAGATCGTATCCTAGGTTATTAAACTTAAGGATATTTCAAGTTAATTGGTCGTACTATTAGCTTAGGGGCTTGAGTTTATAAACCTCTTAGTGTTTTAGGAATTTCATCCATGTGAAGTAGGAAATGGGAGGGGATCAAATCCTTGGACTAGGTTTGTTTTTATTTGTTATCTTAATTTTATTATTTACTGCAATTTTAATTATTTATGTTTTTATGTTAGTTGTTGTTAGATTCAATCCAATCCAATCCCCCTCCGTTTTTTAAAAGCACAATTAATTCAATTTAAATTCGATTACTCCTTGTGGGTTAGACCCTTACTTACCTTACTACATTCTTAGTGAGTTTATTTGGAAATTTCAAATTTTATTTTTGGGTTCTGGCAACAGAACACTAGCTCTGAATAGGAAGTATAATACTTGATTGGAAAGCCACAGAAAAGAGGATCGTTTTGGCATAAAGAACACCTCAATCAGAGCCTAAACAAGAAAGTTGTGATCGAAATGGTGATGTCGCGCAAGCTGTTTCTACTGAGCACGACTGTTCTACGTTACATAACTTGTTACATCTTCAAATGTTGGACTTTTGATGAGATCTTTATATTCAGAGAAATCCAAGAAAAAAAGGATCACGTGAGCATAAGAATCACTAAAATCGAAGATTAGACGAGGAAATTATGCTCAAAATTGTTAAGTCGCATAGCTGGCAGCGAGAATTTTCAATCCTCCATGATTCACCCATATCTTTTATTTCCTTATTTAATTCCCTTCTCACACCTATATATATTTTACATCATTATTCATATGAGTAGGGAGCCACAAATCTATCTTTCCTTATTTAATTCCCTTCTCACACCTATATATATTTTACATCATTATTCATGTGAGTAGGGAGCCACAAAACCATCCTACACCCCACAAAAGAGGATCACCCTCAACCATCATCCACATCCTTTTCTCTATCCATCCATCACTTTGAAGATTCGTCTGTGGAATCAAGAGGAGAACCAAGAGGAGGATTCAAGACGGAGAAGGACGCGACGACTCCCAAATCTAGGGTTTATTTTATTTCCTAATTTATCTTGTAATTTTTCATAAATCCAGGTGAGATCTATCCAACACCCGTGATTGTTCTTCGTAACATCATGGGGTAGAGCCTTTTTGGTAGAACTAGGCTTGTGAAGATTTTTATGAATTAATGTAAACTCCGTACAACACTACTTGTGGATTTATTTTATATATGATTGTGCTTTCTTAATCCATATTCACGGTCATTTTATGCATCTTCAATTGGTATATAGAGTCTGAATATATATATCTTGGTTGTAGATTAAGTGTGTTCACCGCTGAACAGGATTTCATGTTATGATTCTAAGTGAGGGAACTCCGAAACTTCATTAGAACTATCATATATGAATACTTATTAATTGAATTGAATTTGTGGTTATTAAGTAGGATAAAGAGAAAAATTTCATAGTACCTATAAAGGGAGATCATATCGGGTTAGAGTACCAATTGATCAGAAAAATAATTGATACTCTGAACGTTATGTTAATATTCAAAAAGCAAAAGGCCGAAGCCAGAGTACAATCATATAATTACAACTCCAAACGGAGCAACCAAAATACGAAAATAAACCTATCTAGATAACAAATGCTCAAATCGAATTACATGTATAAGAATGGAATTGATCAAGCCATCTGGTGAAGGTCGGGCGCCCTCAAAGAGCGCTTCATTTCGAGCCTTCCATATGAGGAAGACGCTTTCATAAAGAGCGAGCGTCCACCTTCTCCTTTCACGCACATGCACCCGCCGATCCTTGCTAAGCCACTTGAAGTCGGCCTTCAAAGTGCTAACATGTCTCCTCCACTCCACCTCGTTCCTTACCTGGTTCCAT
Organism: Pogostemon cablin; assembly: GCA_023678885.1. Classification (NCBI taxonomy): domain Eukaryota; kingdom Viridiplantae; phylum Streptophyta; class Magnoliopsida; order Lamiales; family Lamiaceae; genus Pogostemon; species Pogostemon cablin. Next base: position 24,146,251 of record CM042955.1, read on the forward strand.
ACGTACCTCGTGAATGGGCAGCCAAAGAAGAGGTGATCTCTCATTTTGGGGGCACCCACACACAGCACGCACTCGACCGAGCCTTCATAACGTCTCCATCTGTCCATGGTAAGCAGACGATTACTCACAGTAATCCACATCCTGAACGAATGTTTCTGAGGAACCCAATGACTCCACAACTTCTTGTAGATGGGATGTACCGGCGCGGAGTTAGCAGCTAGCCAATACAGCTTCCCTACACGAAGCCTTCCCATCTCCGAACACGATGCGAATGAGGTGATAATGTCGCCTCCGATCCGTGCTCGAATACTATCCCTCGCCTGTAGGATATCCTTCCACACTATTGAGGCACTGTAATTAACCTCAACATCCCAGCACGAAGAGGACTGAAGATAAATGGCATTAATCCACTTAATTCACAGAGACCTCTTCTCCTGATGCACATCCCACAACACACCACAAAGGGCTACATCGTTCAGTAGGTCGAGTCCCCTAAGTCCCAGGCCACCCTGTTCCTTAGGTAGAATCACCTCCTCCCAATGAACTGCACCCCTTGTGGTTTTCCAAAAGAATTTCCGAATCATCCGTTCAATTCTATCCAAAATTCCCTTGGGGACCTTCACCATCGATGTACAGAAGTTCATCAACCCGTACACCACTGCCGAATGAGTTCCAGTCGACCAGAATACGATAGCAGATGTGTGGACCAGCCCCTGATCAAGTTAGATATCTGTGTGATAAGCGGCTCAAAGGCTGACTCCCGAAGCTTACTTCCCTGCAGCGAAACTCCCAAGTAGCGTACGGGGAAGGTGCCTTCCTGAAAAGGCAAAACCTCACGAATCGCCTGCTCCTCATCCTCCGGAACACTTGCCATAAACAAGTGAGATTTGTCCGCGCTCACCTCCAAACCCGACATACGTGCAAAGAGATCAAGAGCCTTAGCAACCACTTCTGCGGATGAGCGATTGCCATAGGCGAAGATGATCAAGTCGTCCGCAAATGCCAGGTGGGTGACGCCTACCTTAGCGCAATGCCGAGAGTGATACTTATAGTTCTCTCTCATGATCAATCTCCTGAAGAGTCGAGATAAATAATCCATGCAGAGAACAAACAGCAGGGATGATAGTGGATCCCCTTGGCACAGGCCTCTCTTACCGTCGAAGTACCCCTCAGGTGTGCCGTTGATCAAGACGGAGAATGAGGTAGTGGTGACACATTCCATGATCCATCCTATCATACGCTGGGGAAACTTCAACCCTGTAAGGACTCCACGCAGAAAACCCCAATCCACCGAATTATATGCCTTCTTGATATCCACCTTAATAGCCATTCTTCTATACTGACGATGCCTTGACCAACTATAATTCTTCAGTATCTCCTGGGCAAGCATAACGCAATCTCTTATTCTACGGTTCTTTATGAAACCAAAATGACTCTTAGCGACCAACCCATCCATAATATCCATCATACATGCCACAATGATTCTAGATATGATCTTGTACAACACATTGCAGCACGAGATAGGACGGAAGTCCCTAACAGTATGATCGTGCTTCCCCTTCGGGATAAGTGTAATAAACGTAGCATTCATCTGTCGCAGCAACTGCTCGGACTGAAAGAATTCCTGGACAACGGCCACAACGTCTGGTCCTACTACATCCCACGCATCCCTAAAGAAGGAATCCGTATACCCATCCAAACCGGGAGCTTTGCCCCTATTCATCCTCCACACTACCTCCTTTATCTCGGCCGTAATAGGTGCTACAAGCTCCTGTGCCTGCTGATCACTCAACACAGCACCCCACTCGAACACACTATCATTAATCTCCTCACACACTCCTGCAGTGCCCAACAAGTCTCTGTAGAACGTAAGAAACTCTCCAACGACTTCATCCCGAGAGGTAGTATGCCCGATTTTGGTACGTATGGAGAGGATGATATTCCTTATGCTGTTAGACTTAATCTTCTTCTAGAAAAACTTTGTGGGTTTATCCTGTTGATCAAATACTCAGCCCTAGCCATTTGAGAGAGGAATAGGTGCTCGGCGTAACAAAAGAAGTCGACCCTCTTGGCTACCTCCCTAACCCTGTCCCATTTCTCAACGTTACCTGGATCAGCATGACTCTCCAGCTGTAAACTGCCAAGTTTCGTTCTAGCTCTCTCTGCTCTCTCTGCTCTCTCAGCGATGTGGCCAAATCTCTCTTGCCAAGCAGGCATAACTTTGGCTTGAGAAGCTTCAGCCGATGACATACACTGAACTGAGTCGTGCCCCAAAACTTGCGAGTCCTATATCTCTCGCACTGTATCAAAAAAGCCACTGCTAGTCTTCCACATGTTCACATATCTGAATGGTCTACCCTTCGAGTGCTTGGAATGAAACATAGAAACTAGGGCAGGGCAGTGGTCTGAAGTGGACCCCATGGGCAGAAACTCAGACTCTACTACTCCCAAACTGAGATTCCAGTTTGAATTCACCAACACTCTATCAATACAACTCCATATTCTGCCATTCGTTCAGGTGAAGAAGCACCCCTCAGACTTAGCATCATCCAACCCAAGTTCAACACACAACTCCTTAAAATCCACCCTGCACCAGTTCCGATAAGACGGAATAATTTCAGAATGCTCTTCCAGTTTCCTGACGTAGTTAAAGTCTCCAAGGATCATCCAGGGAGAGTTCACTGTGGGGACAACCAAAGAGAGATGACTCCATAGCCTACGCCTGTCAACAACGCCATTACAGGCGTACACAACACTGATGTCGAACTCCTGCTGAGAAATCAAATAGCGAACCAAACCAGAGATACATTGCTCATGGAGCACAACATCAGTAATAGTTATCAGAGTGGTATCCCATGCAACCACAATACGTCCACCATCAACTACATTAAAATTATCACAGTATGCCAACTAGGAACAATTCTACCAACTATGTCTACCACATTATCCACAGATAATCTAGTCTCAAGTAAACCCACTAAACACACTTTATGCTTGTGAACTAACCTGTGGGCTGCTCACTGCGTACGAGGGGCTGCAAGCCCTCGTACATTCCACGATAAGAGCTTCATTGACGAACATTGGGGGAAGAGCCCCTGCCTCGTCCTGGTCCATTGCCTCTACCCTGCGGTTCCTGGATAGTGATTTCAGTTCCATGCCTGCCTCCATCAGCCCTGTGCATAAGGCTGGGAGGCGGAGACCATCCCGAACGACCCACGTCCTCCTCGTCCTCTTCCATTTCCAATGCCCAAGTTTTCCTAGAGTTAACTTGGGCGGGCTGTTTACCATCCCGCCTGTTGATCTTCCAGTCATTAGGATCCAACTCATCTAGGATTTGGTACTTCCCAGACGTGACCATCTCTCTCTGTTCATGGGTAAGTGGAGGGGTCTTAGCCTTCTTCTTCCTACTTCTGTTTCTCGTCTTCTTCCTTCTATTATTCTTTGGTCCCACCCACTGAAATCCCTCCTCATCAACCCCTTCTTCCACCTGTGTGGACTCCTATGGGTTCTCCTTCTCCTTCTCCCCCTTATCTCCACCATCTAGATCATCACAATCACTAACCAAGTGGCCAAACTTCCTGCACTTAGTACAATACATCGGGAGGCATTCGTACAGCACCGATTAAGAGTAGTTCGCCGCTCGGTAGTTGAAAGTAACCTCTTTCAGGAGCTCCTACGAGACATCAATATCAACTCGCACACGCACAAATGATACTTTGTCCACTTTAACAGAAGTATCATCTACCATAATCGGTCTACCAACCAATGAGGCCACCTAGCTAATGTAGTTTCTCGACCACAACTCTAATGGGAATGATGGGAGACGAATCCAAACTAGGACATGAGAGATTTCTCGGTCATTAAACTGAAAAGGTCGCGGGAGCCTTTCAAGCATAAGATAACATTCCCATATAGAATGGGGAGCCCTATCCAGCACCTTTTGTACATCTTCCTCTGAGCAAAGACGGAAGATAATCCACCCCAATTGATGCATAACGATGGTATATTTAACTCCCCATGCACGGCAGATGGCATAAAGAGCTTGCATCCCCGGGAACCATCCCGAGAAGTACCCCACCAGCGTGTATTTCCATGCATCAGAGTCGTCCTTCTGATCCAGGTAGGCCACTCCATCGCAGGGTGCGATGTATTTGAGTTTTCTATCCGGATCAACATTATTCTTGTTGACAAACTTAAAGTAGTCAACTGGTTCCTTGGGAGCGGAACCCTTGCCCGAATCACCCTACCGTGCGCGCTAAAAGCGTTGTCCGCCCTGCTGCCCAGACCCTGATGCCGCGCCCTCGCGCATGCGCGTGTCGCTTGGGGCCTGCCAGTGCTCCCGCCCACGCCTAGCGCAACCTGCCGAGCTGGGGAGCTAGATGTGCATGCCAAATCATGCTACCGAGGGATGCCCTGCGCCTGCCGAGGATTAGCCCCATCCTACCGAGAAGTCTCAGCGCTCCCGATAGTCTCGTCACCCTGCCGAGTAGTGTTGTCGGGCCCCTGCCCATGCCGAGTCTTGGCGCCAGCCTGCCAAGGATCTCCGGCCGCCTGCCGAGAGGGTGAGGCCAGGGGGGTCGCGACGTCCAGTCGACGTCGGGTGCCCGGGGTAGTACTATGCCTCCCCTCCGCCGAGGTTTTTCTCCTTGGGCTAGGGTTCTGGACGATAAGTACCACCGGGGTTGTGTCATCCATGGTCGTGTCCACCAACCCTTGCATGGGGCTTCCAGACACGGCAACATCCGGCGTGTCTACCACGACGAGGGCCATGGAGTCGACGTTAATCTCCGTCTCCATCTCCATCCAGTCGGTCGCTATGGAGCGCGCCAAGGTGGCGCCATCATCCAGTTGTGGATTATCCACCAAGACTGCTTCCTTATGAGTTTTCTTCCTTTCAATTTTTTTCACACGATCCTTCACTTATTTTAACAAATCATCGCTCACACGCACATCCATCAACTCCTTGTAAGGCATCCTGCTCATTGATTTCTTCCCCATGAGAGAAAAAACCTAGGCGGATAGCATGAACAAGGGATGTTTCTCTACCACTGCCATGGGGAGTGGTGTGATCAAATCGGTCGTCGTCGGCGAGAGGCGCCGGCAATAGGGGGAATGGTGGGTGAAGTCTAACGATGATCGCCGAGGCTACGGGTGAGAGGCGCCGACAGCTGTGAGGTTTCTTGCGAAAGAAGTTAGAGAGCGAAATTTTAGAACTAGGGTTCCGAAAATTTTTGCACGCGCAATGACTCTCCTAAAATAATTGATACTGATAGTACCTAGAAAGGGGGTGAAATTATATCTCTTGCTTCGAGGTTATTCACACGTGTTACTCGCATGTTTACTTATGTCTATTGAATAGATATGCATGGTTTAGTGATGCATCCATATTCCACAAGGCAGAGTCGGACATCAACACACAGAAGTGAAATTAATGCGTGAAACTGAATTATCCTAGAGCTACCTAATCTCCTACTTGATCCACTTTCATATTTTTCGAGTGATATTTTATTTTATTTGTTCTTTTAATTAATTATTTATTAGTTATTAGATTAAAATCCCAACCTTTATTTTTTTTGTCTTAATTAATTTAGTTAATAAATAAATTGATAATACACTGTCTTTTGGGTTCGATATTTCACTTGGTAGCTTACTTAAGCTACAATTGATCTTCTTAATACTTGGGGATTAATTTTGCGTGCAAAGAAAACATCCATCAAAGGGGCATTCATTGCTCGGATGGAGCGATTTGCGGCCAATCAGCACTTTTGAGGCCAATAAGCATTTGCGGGATTGTGGTCAAAATTCATCCCAGCAGTAAAATCAGGTGTATTCTACCCATTTTCATATTCAATTTCTCTTTTATACTGGCTTTTGCTTGAGAACAAGCAAGTGTTTAGGTGAGGGAGGGATATGAATATGATTAGTGGGGTAGAGTTGTGGTAGTAATGTAAATATGCTTTATGATTTTTCTAATTTTGCTGATTTTAGTGATTTTGGTGCAATATTGTGGATGTTTATATTTTCATTCTTTGGTGGCTATTATGCATGTTTTGGAAAGAATTGATGGCTGTTGTCTTGAAAAAAAATGTGATGTTGGAGATCCTGATTTGGTGCATGTTGGAGTGGTTCTCATTCTGAAATTTCATTTGTTGGATGGGTATTATTGCTGAATTTTCTGATTTGTGGTGAAACAGTTGTTGAATTCTTGTCTCATGTCTTGTTCTTATTATCCTCTAAATTTTATGTTGATGTGGAGCTTGGGAAGTTGAGGAATAAAATCATTTGAGGTGATGAGGGTGATGCATGATTGAGGGGGTGGCAGTGATGTTGAGGAGCTATTGAAAGTTGATATTCTTGGCTAAATTTTTGTGATTGTAGTGGCTGATTTTTTTTCGAATTTTACGGCAAATTAACCCAATTTTTGTTGAGCTTTTGAGTCTTAACAAGCTATCATCTATAAGCTCCATTGAAATTTTTTTCTTGAGTGCATTGAATTTGAATTGCTAATTCCAGATATTGCTCTTTTGAATGCATTTCAAGATCATGTGATTGGTTGAGTGTGATAAAATGATAAGGGCACTTAAGTTTAACCATTTTGGCTTATATTTACTCACCCGATCATGAAAACTTTAGGGAAGCCACGTTGAGCCTAAGCCTTTTCTATGAATTATAAGCGCATAAATGAACCCTGAATTCCCTTTTCTTTCTTTAACTCTTCCGTTTGAACCCTTCATTACTTTGTAATATGTGAATCTTGTGAAAATACTTTATGGTCGATTTGAAGTTGAAGGGAGTAGAAAAAAAAAAGGAGTTGATGTAAAGAATTAGAGAAGGGAAAAAAGAGAAAAGAGAAAAATCTTGAAGAAAAAAAAAAGAAAGAGAAAAAGGAGCTGCTGAAACTATTTGTATTTAGTTGCAAAAATTTTCTAGCAAACACTGATTCTTTCTAGTGTTACACCTGCTGTTCCAAATCTCGAAAAGAAACAGGTGTGGGGAGGTTATAAGTGAAAGAAAAATGCTGTTTTGAAAGGAAAATTTTGGGGATGATAGATGAGTTGATTTGTAAAGATCACATGTTGTAAAGTGGTGTATTTAGCCATTCTTATCACTCTTGCTACCTCAACTTGTCCTAAGGCCCCATTACAACCCTATCAAAGACCCTTTGATTGTTGCACATGATCCATTTAAAATTGGTGGAGATTTGATTTGGGAGCAAGCCTATGGTAATGACTTTTCTTTTCAATTTTTGAGTGATCTTGCTACCTAAATCCTATACTTGAGTGTTATTGCATGAATCTTTGTGAGGCCATGGAATTTTGAAAGATTTAATGCCATGAAAGTTGCAAACTTTGAGTGAAGATTCATTTTTTATATTAGTTCTGAATGCTCATTGGTTACTTTTCTCTTGTGGCGTTGTGACTTTCATTTGTCTTTTTAGATGGAGTTCCTTGGTTTTCTAATCTCTGTTATCTTTGAACTCAGTTTGCTTGAGGACAAGCAAAGTTTAGGTGTGGGGAGATTTGATAAATCATATTTTAGCACGATTATTTGGTTGAAATTCATGTTTATTTGATGGACTTATATGCTAATAGGGTGCTAAAACTAACTTATCTTGTCTTTTGGAAATTAGTACTTTCATGTTATAAATTGATATGGAAACAGGCTGTTAAGTGGAAGAAATTCGTTGCTGCCAGATAAGCTAACACTGAGCCCTTTAGTGTCAGTGAAAACGAACGAAAATTTAGAACAAATAAGAAAATAAATCAGTCAGCATATCTTCCACATATTTGAACGACCAGATCTCTTCCAAATCTGATGGAATCACAATCAAGGACGAAAAACACGTGAAGAGATATTTTGGGAATCAAGAAAAAAAGGAAAGAAATCAATTGGGTTTCTTGGGGGACAAGAAGTTAAAAAAGAAAGATATATATTTATTCTTGGAGGCATCAGACTGTGCACAACTGTGAATTCCAAGAGAAGAAGAGGAGCAGTTGTTTCGACTCCAAGGCGGATTTGAAGTGAAGAACAATAGACATCCTAATTTTTGTTATTATTTTAATTTATTCTTCAGCATGAAGATGCAGGGCTAATCCCATTTTTTAGTTTAGGATTTCATGAACCTCATGTTGAATGTTAGATTAATTATTAAGGATTATTATATTGAATCTTTTATGTGAATTTATTCCATTACATGCTTTGAATTGATTTATAGTAGTTTGATAATTATTTTAGTCTGACCAACAAGATTAATTGTTTAATTGCTTATTGCTATTTCGTAATTCACAATCCGTAATTGTTGTGAGGATTAAATAGAGTGGCAAAATAAAGATTTTTCCCTCTAGGTGTAATGAGATCTAGGTTGTATGATTCCTAGCTGGTTTTTGTATCCTAGTAATTCTATGTTTGGAGTTTTAATGCGTTTTCAAGTTCGAATCCATAGGGTCACTCGGGAATAGTTTAATTTAGTGGTCGTACCCTAATTGATGAACTTAAGAACATTCGATTGATTGGTCATACCGTAAATCTAGGGATTTGAGTTTGCACACCAGATAAGATGTTTAATTCCTATAATTAATTGATTCAATAAACGGGAGGGGATCGTCATTCTAAACTAGGTTTGTCTCATTTGGTTAATTTAATAATTAAATTTTGTCTACTTTTCCATTTAAAAATATAGTTGATTTATTATCACTATTACTTTCAATTGTCACCAATCCAAAAACCCTCCTTATTTATCTAATTTGTTTCAACACTTTAATTTAATTAATATTTCATTATATTCTCTTGGGTTCGACCCGTACTCATTATTATACTCAGTATTGAAGTGGATCGAAAATAAATTCTATTTTTGTAGGTCAGCGACAGCCTATCAGCAATGCACATTTGAGTAGTGTTGTCTTCTTCATGGATACCTAGAGCGTAAGCTGCCTCTCTGTATGTAGTGTACAATATTCCATTAATTGTTCGCAGCTCTTTAAGAGAAGGAGGGTCTCTAACGTGTGTTGGTAATAATTTTTCATAGAATCTTTCACCATGTGTTGGCTGACAACTAATGATTCGAGCTAATACTTGTCGTTTACTGGGCTCCCATTCTTTCACATTATTATGCCAAGTGAAATATTCAGGGAATTCAGTGTACAAGCAGTTAAGGCTTTTAGAAAATGCATCGTGTTTATTCATGTGAAAAAATTATGTTAGCATCGTTTTTTTTTTTGCAGCTGGATTTGTTGCAATGTCATGTAGACATTGATCTGCATTAAAAGATATTGTTTGCTCATTTTCGAAATAGATTGTTAAGTAAATGACAGGGGGGTGTTTGATTAAATTCAAATTTAAAAATGCGCCAAGTTGCTTTAGGTGGTAAGATCCATCTGGCATTTTGAAAATTTATAATATCATCAACTGGTCCATCTTTTTTGTCTGTAGTTATTGTGTACGAGATTTTTATCGTGCCCTTTGTATATGTATTTGTACACGTATTTAATTGCCTAGATTGTTGAACAAATTTCTATATTTATATGGCAATTAAACCTACTCAACAAGTATGGATTATAAGCTAAAACCCAACGGTTATCGAGTCGACATCCTCTAATGGATACAAAGTGCCCATTTTTGGATCGACGATATATAGGGTATGAGTGTGCACCGTATTTAGTAGCATTTGAAAAATCTTTTAGATAGCCAAATTTGCAAAATTCCTATTTCATATAAGGGCACTCTTGGTTTAATGAGCCACATGAGACATGCATCATATGCTTTGTAACCAGTGAATGTAGGTACACATTTGTAGATGGGTCAGGTAGCTCTGCACAAACAATTCGAAAAAGGATTCGGTGCAAATATTTTTGAGCTATGGTCCAAAATAAGCAAGAAGTGGGCATGAGGAAAGCGTCTTTTTTAGAATTCTACCGCATATGTGTATGCCACAACGTGACAAAAAACTTTTTTTTAAGTAGTTCATCTTTTAAAACTTGGAGCTTTGTATGAAAAATTCAAGCTATTGCATCAGGCCTATTTTGTACTTCGTCAAATGGTTGGCATAAAGCTTTTATTTCTGGTCAGTTTGGATTTGAAGTTATAGTAAAAAAAATGCCTGGCTTCCCGTAATGCTGGACCAACGCTATAGCATTCATGTATCTTTTGCGCATGTCTTTGGGGCCTCCAACAAATGAAGGGGGCAAAATAGTTCTCATGCCAACCTTTGCACCCAGCTCACAGCCTTGGGCAATACCATCTAAAACACAACGATATATGTCGTTGCGTAAATGATATTTGCAGTTCTAAAAAATCTAATCTTGCAGTCTCAATTTTAATATACATATCCACCACATGTTGTAGAAGTCTTCCAGTGTGCAGTAAGAAAGAGTTGTCGTTATCCCTCACTTGTAACTTGTAACAATAATATTCGCAACACGACACATTTGTTCGATTATTGCTTCTTCTTGTAGTGCATGTACGGAATAGAACAATGAGTACTTAAGAGTACAAACACAGTTAATAGACAACTAATCTAACAAGGATGAAATCTTAAGTCTATCTCGATGTTTAGATTGTATAAAGTCATCTACATTATCATATTCTTGAATGTTGGGGACATCGTTGATTAGATGTGTTGGTGTCGATACTTGCAGTTGTCTCTGGCCTATTTTTCTTATTGTACGACTCCATCCAGACTCTCCATAGGGAAATATAAGAGGATATTGTATTGGGTCAGAGCAACCAAAATAGTAATTAATAATTTGAGGTTGGCTGGGCTTGGGGTAAACCTGAATTTGTTGGCTTAGATGTTGTTCGGAACCTTCGGGCTCAAACCATATTCCAGCAACTTCAGACGATGTTGGTCCATTGTAGGTGTGGTTGTTGTGGACTGGGTTAGCTTGTAAAGTAATTTTGTAGTTGTTTAAGTTAATCATATTGTTCAAGCTTCTGAAGAAAATTGAGTACGGATTTGGAGCCAGAATTTGAATCAAACTTTGAATAACAGGTTCTTAAAATTTTGAACTGAAAACCTCGTGATTAGTGCCAAAGAAATACAACTGAAGAATTCTTGGCCCTTCGTTATCGGATGGTATTAGTTCATTTAAGAAATGGTAAACTTGACCTTGTATTCGTAAGGTATAAATACTATCAACTCTCTTAGCCAACATGTTATCACAATGAACTCCAAGTGATGTAAAAGCAAACATGTTGTTGTACCTCCTTATGCAGCTGCGGAACTGTCTCACGAGCTCAGTATTTCCAAGGTAGAGTTCTTTTAACATGGTCGGCTTGTTGCTTAAAGGGAGTCTCACGGCACCTGATGCACAACAAAAAGAGGGGGCCTCCAAATACATGCATTTTGCGCAACAATGTGTGCAATCTGGGACATTAGGAAACACATTTGGCGAGTTTACTAAGTGAAGCAGGGGATCTATAATAGTATCTCGCATACCAAACGTGTCGGACCTTATTGAGTCTCAGTGATTACTATGTCTCCTAGCTCACACTTCAGTTCGTTCTTCAACGGAGAGGTGTTTTCTTTTACCGGAGGATGACATTTGACTTGGTTGCATTGCTGTAAATCCCTGTGTCTAGATAGTTAGGTGTGTTATTAAGCAAACACAACAAGTAAATGGATAAATATGTAAAGTCTTATGGTACCCGATACGGCCACGCAAATGGGTTGCTTTGGAAAACAAGTTGATGAAGAAGAGTGCTTTGGGAAGTAGATGGGTGAGCAGATGTCATGGGTTTAAACCAATAAGAATAGTTATGTACGACACTAAGAATGTAGACTATTTTTTTCCAAGTGGTTTTAGTGGCAACAATATTTTCCGTTTTTACCATTTGGGTTCAGTTTATGATGAATGTAATAACAGTTCAGATGGATGAAAAAGATGAAGCAACGAAAATGATAGAATCAACAGATTATGTTAAAGATGCTATGGTTCCAAATATTGAGGTCATGCAACTTTTTAATGGTATCACGATGGGTGCAGTGTATGATTTAGGAAAATTAATCAACGGCAAAATCCAAAGGGACTAACTTTATCTTTTTTATTTTATTTGGTAGCTTCAAATAGAATCAAAATAGGAATCATATAACCACACATATATATATATGGATAGGCAAATATAAAATACAAAAGAGAAGTGCGCTAACCTAGGTTACTTAAAGAAATTTGAGTATTTGGTAACTGGAGGAGCTGTGAATATGATCACACCGACGAAAATAAGTTTTGCAAGTTGCGTCCAAAAATCTGAAAGGGCATATTGCACAAAATTAGAGCACAACGTAGGTAGTAAGGTAAAATGAGACAACTGAAATTATGTAATATTCATACACCATGTATAATATATCAAAAAATGCCAGTTGTAATTTTTTTTTTCAAAATATACACATGTATTTGGTTCATACGAGCATGTGTCGATGTTTTTCTCATATTTAAAGTGCACAGCTTACACAACATTCAAATTTTTAGCACGCAGCCTGAAAGTTGTAATAGGTGGATACAAATTCATCTGCTACAGGAAAATAGGTAATGGTCTACTTTGACTTCTAAAATTCATCAGGACACTTAGTCATACCATAATAGGAATCATGGTGAAGTACAAGTAAAGATCTTGTTAAACTAAGATAGTTAATGATAGAACCTTTGAATTTGCATTGCTATTGCTAACTTTCTAAAATCAAACGCTTAAGCGTGAGTACTGCTACTGGGTAATTATGTAGTTAAGCAAGTGCACGATTAGGGTGTAACTTATTTAGGATAGAGGAAAGCCCGAAAGAAAGAGTCAATAGTAATAGTATCATCTGGAATTGAATAATATATATTATACAAAATGTACAAAGTATGATATCATCCAAAGAAGAGAAGATTAAACTCACGACAATACGGTAATACATGTTGGGTTTGATTGTTCTTGACTTGAATATAACTTGAACCTGACTTGAAGACCTTGAGTGTTCTTAACTTGAAGATCTTGAAATTGATCTTTGACTTGGTCTTGATCTTGATCTTCAACTTGACTTGGTCTTGGTTTTCACTATACTAGATCTTCAGAATTCTTCAGGTCTTCAAGATTTTCAGAGTGAATGGAATGAGGACTGAATGTCCTTATTTATAGGTAGACAAATTAACCACTTGTGAGATATTTTCTCCTTGAAAAAATATGTTGTGCTTTTCTCCTTTAATTAAGTCTGCTGGACTGGATACGCTGGACTTGTTGACTTGAGTCAGACCCACTTGACTTGGATTGAGCCTTTTTGACTTGGATTGAGCCCATTTGACTCGAATTAAGCCCCTTTGACTTGGATTTTGGTTCAAATAATTATATTATCAATTATTTATTTATTTATTTTAGGAATTTATTTATTTAAATTCCTTAATAAATAAATATTTAATTAATGCATAATATATTTTCCTTTTCATTTATATATATTAGGCAATAAAATTTAATTATCTACACTCCTGTTAGTCGAGATCTGGAGCCGTCGAGAAATGCACGTCATACTATTATTTTGGACATGGTTTGGCTATATTCACCGAAGATTTTTATATCCTTTTGTATCTCTCTAAGATCTTGGCTCATCTCAGAGGTAACCACCTCTATTTCCCTCCATTCCGTCATGCGGACTTCCAATTGAAGTAGGCCTTGTGAATCTCACTCGGACCCTGGTTGGGTCTTCTTCTTCATTTTTCGTGCTTGGGGACACGTCCGTGGATCTTAGTATAACTGTGGAGTTCAACTATATTTCTGGACACCTCTCTAGAAGACATCAGTTCACCCTCTCAGATATCTTTTAAGTGTTCCTCATGTGTCCCGCTTATGCGATTGGAATGAGCCTCTGAACGTTCCCTTCCTCGTCTGACTCCATTCCAGAATCTTTGGATACCCTCATCATGTTTATCCACTCTCTGTCTCCATAGAATATGATAACATTCTTTGATAGGACTACACACGTCCTACTGTCTTGAACAAGGTTGATAGGCTAGTGCTCCTATTTGTTTCTTGAACAGGGCCACTAGTCCTGCCACACTCAGAAATCAAACTTTCGTTCGAATTCATATATCTTTGAAAATTACTTTCTTTAAGTGATATGAGTTTATAAAAAATGAGAAGAAGAAAGGAAATGAATAAGATTTTTTTGTATTTTGATTACGCCATCACCGATTCAATCATGGCTGATTTCTCATTCTCCACAGTCATTTGCCATTGCTGTGAGAGCCAAAAAGGGAGAAAATGAACTAATTCATGAAATTGAGCTATTTTATGTATTTATAGGAGGGGTAAAATTATCCTTAAAATTTAATAATATTTCTCTGCAACCCACCAAGAGGTTGGGTTTAAATCCCCTGGGTTGAAGGACTTTACTACCGTGCTAAAAGATAAAATAGAGCCTAAATTTTTTTTAACCAAACAAACTATTAGGTGGGTTAAATAGTGTATTAAGGCTTAATCACCCCAAGCAAACGTTCCCTTTAAAAGAAAAAAATAAACATGTCATAAAGTTATCAAAATTAATATATACATATGTGTGTGTGTGTGCACGCGCATGTGTGTAGTAAAAAAATTAACAAAAGTCAATCAACCATACAACCAATAATTATTTTTGAAGTACTACTAAAATCAAATTATAAAGTCCAAACATATCACCAAAACATGCTACGAATCATTCAAGACAAAACATAAGTACATAAAAAGTAAATGACTTGATTTAAAGATGGCCCGCCAATTTAATCTTAACAAACTCTTCTCAAGGACAAGACGGCAAGCTAAAAAACAACTCCAAGTCCTCATTGTTCTTCACCAACAACTTTGATGCTGATAGCTTTTCCTTCAAATTCATTCCTTCAATTTTATCCACACAAATCAAAACTTTCATTCTAGCAATTGAGGTGTTGTTAGCACTCAGAAAATCAGAGACAATGCGTCTGCCAAATAGCTGATTTGGCACCCATTTATTTTTCAGTATTCTTCATGATCTCACATAGACCTAATCCCATTGTTTAAATAATACTACCTATCAAGCCACAAAAGAATTTATGCAATCTCACAATTATTAGATTAGAATAATTAAAATAATCAATCAAGATGATTGAGCCCATCAATCAAGATGATTGAGCCAATCAGTCAAGATGATTAGAATGATCACGATCACGCATTGCCGGTCGGTCGACACTGCCGGTAAACTAGCATCGGCTCGAACGGCGACTCGTCCATGTTTACCGCATCCCTCTCCACATCAATGCCTTTCCTCTCAGAAACAACCTTGTCCCCAAGGTTGAACTAAGGGAACTGCCCACTGAAATCCACCACATCAACCCACCTAACATTCTCCTCCGGTTGCCCGCTCCACTTTACTAAGACTTGCTCTGCCTCCCCATTCTCTGCCCCCACCTTACGCCATGGAAGCAATTACTCCAGCTAAAAAATAGGCACCTCCGATAGTTCTAAGAAACTCGGCAACTAGACTTCTACTGGGTGGTCGCCAACCACCCGCTTAAGCTGAGACACATAGAATACCGTATGGATGCAACTAGGGATGGGCAATTCCAATTTGTATGATGTCGGCCCCACACGAGCCACTACTCTAAATGGCCCATAAAACATGGCAGACAGATTGTGATGAGAGCAACTTGTCACCGACAACTGCCGGTGAGGCCTTACCTTTAAGAACACCCGATCTCCAATTTTTAAATTAACTTCATGGCGGTGACAATTAGCCTCTTGAACCATCATCTCCTTTGCGCGCTCCAAGTTAGCCCGCAGATGTGCCAACATCATGTCTCGACTCTCGAGTAGCTGGGCAACGCCCGCCACCTTACACTCACTCGGGAGGTACTGTCTGATCAAGGAAGGAGGCCGTCCATATACAATTTTGAATGGCATCATCCCTGCTGTCCTCTGAAAGGCAGTGTTGTACCAATATTCTGCCCTAAGCAACTAACTAACCCACTTCTTAGATTGTTCTCCTGCGAAACAATGCAAGTAGGTCTCCAGTACTCTATTCAAGACTTATGTTTGCCCATCTGTATCTAGGTGATAAGCGAAGCAAAATTTAAGCTGAGTCCCAGATGATTTGAAGAGTTTTTTTCTAGAACGAGCTAATGAATAGCGGGTCCGATCGCTATTGTTCGGAACCCCATGGAGGTGGATGATTTCACGCACGAAGGCATCGGCTACTGACCTCGTTGTTGGCACCCCCTTCAATGTCGTGAAATGTCCATACTTAGACAAGCGATCAACCGCCACCATAACTGTGCCACACCCCTAAGACTTCGGCAAAGTATTGATGAAATCCATAGATATATCTTCCTAAACCATCTCTGAAATTGGTAGTGGCTGCAGCAATTCGACCGGCGATAAGGCTTCATATTTAGCTTTCTGGCAATCCAAATATTGTGCCACATAATCCCTTACTGCTTTAAACATGCCCTTCCAATACACGCTAGCCGCTAAATGCCAATATGTTCTTAAGGCTCCAGCATGACCGCCTATCGAAGTGTCATGGTATTTGTGGAGTAACTTCGGAATCCACTTAGAGTTGGAGGCTAGCACAATCCTTCCCTTATAAAATAGTTTTCCCCCGTGTAAATCAAACCCCACTCGACTACCAGGATTCTCCTGGAGTTCCCTTACCACTTCTTGGACAAACTCATCTTGCGATTGCTTGACTAGAACATCGGCCAGCTCACCCCAATTGTGAATGCTGAGTGCTAGCAATCCACCCCCTTCCGTATGCCGAGAGAGAGAGAGTCAGCTGTAGAGTTTGCTACTCCCGATTTGTACTCGACCATAAAATCATAGCCCAACAACTTCGCGATCTAAACTTGCTATGATATCATCACAATCTTCTGGGAAAGAAGACGTTTTAGGTTGCTGTGATCCATCAGCACCGTGAACCTACGGCCCACAAGATATGGTCTCCGGTGCTGGACAGCCAGAACCAAACCCATCATCTCGTGCTCATATGATGACTTTGTAAAAGTCCTGTCTGCAAGTGATTTGCTGTAATATGCAATCGGCCTCCCATCTTGCATGAGAACGCGCCAATTCCCATATCGGGACTCATCACACTCAATCATAAATGGCTTCGCAAAATCGGGCAAAGTAAGAAGAGCGCCATTATCAGTGCCATTTTCAGCTACCAGAATACTACCTAGGCCACCTCGGTCCATACAAATTAATGGCACAGGGGCCGATTTTTTAAGCAACGCCGTCAGGAGTCGTGCTATTTGTCCATACTCAGCACGAATCGGCGATAATAACCAGTCAAGCATTGAAATCCTCTCACCTTCCGAGTGCTCCACAGGCAAGGCCAACCCTCGACCGCTGCCACCTTTTCTGGATCCATCTCCACCCTAGCTGCAGATATGATGTGGCCTAAATTTCCCACCTTCAAACAACTAAATGAGCACTTTTTCCGATTTGCCTTGAATTGATTAGCTTGCAATATTTGCAAAACCTCCTTCAGGTGCTCCTTGTGCTATCACCAGGACCTGCTATAGATTAGAATATCATCAAAGAAAACCAGAACAAACTTCCGTAAGTAAGGACAAAACAACTCATTCATGACTGCCTGGAAGGTTGTTGGTGCATTCGTCAATCTAAACGGCATCACTAGAAATTCATAGTGCCCGCTGTGAGTTCGGAAAGTCATTTTATGCACATCTCTCCTAACCATCCAAATCTAATGTTAACTGGAGCGAAGATTGATCTTAGAAAAGACCACTGCTCCCGCCAATTCGTCCAGCATCTCGTGTATAAAAGGAATCAGGTACTTGTTAAGGATGGTCACCTTATTCAACTCTCCAACTCCTGTCCTTCTTCTTAACCAGCAGAATTGGGCTGGAGAAAGGGAACTCGGCTGAATTATGCCCGTTAACAACATGTCCGAAACTAGCCGCTCGATCTCATCCTTTCTTGCATGTCAGTATCGATATGTCCCCATCGACACTGGCCTAGTACCCGGTGCCATTTTGATCCAATGCGCGGCCCCATGACTTGGTGATCATCGTCATTTTTACCTAAATTTTAGTGTCTTTATTTGTGGATTTTTGAATATTTTTATCCGTATTTGTGTAACATTTGGTGGAGTTTTATGTTAATTGATAGAAGTGTTGTATGGATTGATAAAAGTGTATAAATGAGCTTAAATGTATGTAAAATAGGTTAGAAATGGAGAGAAAAGGAATTCAGCACTAAAACGAAGAAGGAAAATAGGGCAATCATGAACATGCCTAGCCGTGTCGAGTACACGAGTTGTGCCCGAGCTCACGCCCCATGCGCAGAACACGGGCCTGTAAGGATTGGTCGTGTTCAGACATTAGAAGGAGCTACAGGCCCATGCCTGAAGCCGTGCACACTACACAAGCAGTGTCTTGTCAGCACAGAAATACTCCGAACTGTATGTGCACTACACGGGCCGTGTGCTGCTACACGAACCGTGTAGGTGCAAAAGTAAGAATTAAATTTGGAAGGTTTTAGAAGATTCCAAGGGGTATAAAAACCCAATTGAGTGCGAAAATTGATGAAGGGAGTCCATTTGAGCAGTTACATGTATTAAAACACATACTATCCCACTACATTTCCACACACACTCTCTCCTCCACTCAAATCCACCAAATTCATCTATTTCTACCACTTTTATTCCATAATTCTCACCATACATCCATCATTTCATCACCTTGAGAAGAGAAGATCATCATAAATTGAAGAATTTAGCATGTTGGAAGGAAGAAAGGACATCTTCACAAAAGGAAAGCTGATCTACTTTTCAATTGTTCTTTTTCTTCACATTTTGACTCAAATGGAGCAAGCCTTTGGTTGTATTGATTTTAACTCAATGTGTAGTGGCTAGTCCTATAGTAGGGCTAATCATATAATTGGTTGAGAAGAATATTAGATATGTAGGATTATAGATGTTGAATTGAGTTAATTTTGGACTTCCTTTTGTGATTAATGATTCATGCTTCATTTTTCTACTTGTGTGATTAAAATTCTAGCTCAACATATTAGGATGGCCATTCCAATGTCTTGTCTTAGGATTTAATTGAATCATTTAGAAAAATGGACATGCATGTTAGTGTGAGGGGAGGTAAGTCATACCCTTCTTATGCTTAGAACACTTATAAGGGGACACTTGAGAAATTGAGTGAAAAGAATCAAACTTATGTTCATAGTACCTTAAGGGAATTGAAAGGTAAGCACAATCTTAGGAAATTTTGACTTTTCAAAGAGTCGAGAACCTAGTCACCTTGGCCATAGGGATTAGGGGTAAAAATGTGATTGCTTTTAGTCCATAATTAATGAAGTTCAATGTCAAAAGTCATGCATATCTAGCTAGCTTCTTAATCATGAGTATGATTAGCCTTACTCTCTTCTTAAGTACATTTTATCCATTTCATTCAACTTGTTTATAAGATTGATATTTGATACTATTAGTTGCCAATTGAGTTCTTTAGTTAATTGATTAGAATAATCATTAGTATAAAACCAAACTTTCAATCTTATCACTCTTACAAAGCATAATCGATGATGAATCCGAATACAAAACCTTGAGTTTACTTTCCCTTGGGATGACATACTTATAAATTTTGTTACTTGGTCACTTGTGTACAACAACGATAGAGTTCTCTTACTCTAAGATCATTTTGATACTAAAAATAAGACTAAGAACACTTGGGGGAAGACCTTCTGGCTCACCAAAAATGTCTTCGAATGGTGCCAACACCTCCACGAACCCATCGGACACCGGATTCGCCAACTTTGATGGTGCACCCTCTAGCAGCATGATGCAGAGTTCAGCATCTTGGATCTGAATTAGCTCTCAGAGTCCCATGGGGGTACGACACATAGCTGGATCACCCCTCAGCGTCACCATTTCCCACCACTTTTGAGAACCATGGTCACGTTGGCCCAATTTATTTTTACATCCCCAAGGATAGCTAACCAAACCACTCCCAATATCACATCCACTCCACCTAGCAGAAACACGTGGTAATCCGCCACCAAGGAGATGTCTGCCACCGAAACTTCGAGATGCCAAAAATACCCCTCCAACTATTGGCATCATCCGTTACCAAGTTGTACGCCAAAATGGACTGACCTGTCAAGTTTTAGTGTTAGCTTAGATAGTAAAGAACTGGAGATAAAGTTATGGCTGGCCCCGCTATCCACGAGAACAGTGACGTTATGTCCTTGCAAAACTCTACCCATTTGCATAGTACGTGGGCCTGTGAATCTCGCCATTGAGTATACGGGAAGCACGTCTTCTCCTCTCTCCTTATCCACTGCAGTAATCTCTCCATCTGCCTCCTTCTGGTCTCCAGAATCTTCATGGAGCTCGAAGCAATGCAAGTCCATTGCTTCATCTTCCTCTGCTACTATAATATTCAGTTGTTGCATAGGACACTGATGTCCCAGCATATAAGTTCTCTTACAATGAAAACACAATCCTTTACCGTGAAGATCTGTCATCTCCTGGGGACATACGTGCGAAGCATGGCGGCCCGACAGATTAGCCCATCGAGTAAGATTTTCTCGATAGTAGGCTGCGGACAGGCCCCCGTGGTGCTGAGAACCTGGTTGATGATCCTCCTGCAATCGACGATGACTGGACAACGAGTCTTGGTCCAAGGCCGGGATTGACCCCAGCTGAGAAGCGGCTTTGGAATGCAGGTCGCCCAAATGAATCGTCCATAATTGATTTCGGGGTTCGGCCACCCCTTTTAACTCTAAGATTATATTCCACGTCCCTCGCCAACTGTATTGCGGTTTCTAGATCATGCAAACGGAGGAGTCGTAGCGAGCTCCAAACATCTTCTACCAACCCTTTCATGAAATAGCCTAGATAATGTTCATCACTGCCCTGGAACTTGGCTTGCCAGTTGGATAACAATCATTACGTACTCCTCCACCGAATTAGTTTGTCTAACTGCGGCTAGCCGCTCAAAGGGGCTTCCCTTATAGCGTGTGTCAAATTGGCTCATAAGGGCTCGAGCGAATTCTTCCCTAGTCATGTCAGGTTTCCGGGACCAAATCCACGAAACCAATATAAGGCCGACTCCTCCATACCACCATTGCTGCAGCTTGCAGATAGCTTCATCTCGCCAGGTGTTTGATGTAACTCAAACTACTGGTTGGCCCTGGCTAACCAACATATGGGATCAGTGCCGTCGAAGAATGGAAGTAAAGGTTGATGCGCGTTTTCTTTGCATGCAAAATTAATCCCCAAGTATTAAGGATATCAGTTGCAGCTTAAGCAAGCGACCAAGTGAATCATCAAACCCAAAGGATGGCGTATTATCAATTTAATTATAAGCTAATTAATTAAGATAAGTTGGCAATAAAGTTTGAGGATTGAATTATTAACTACTAAACAATTAATTAAAATAACAAATAAAATAAAATAAACACTTGAAAAATACGAAAGTGGATTAAGTATGAAAATAGGCAGCTCTAGGATAATCCAATTTTACTACTTAATTTCCATCTCAAGTGTAGGCCGACTCTGCCTTGTGGACTATGAACGCATCACTTAACCATGCAAATTTACTCTATAGACAAAAGTAAATATGCGTGTAATACGTGCGAATAACCTTGAAGCAAGAGACATAATTTCACCCCATTTTTAGGTACTATTAGTATTAATTATTCCCCACATCTGGAACCTAACCCGATATGATATCCCTTTATAGGTACTATAAAATTACCCTCTTTATCCTTCTTACTAACCCGAATTCAATTCAATTAATAAACATTCATATATGATAGTTCTAATGAAGCTTCAGAGTCCCCTCACTTCGAATCATAACATGGAATCCTATTCAGCAGTGAACGCACTCAATGTACAACCAAGATATATATTCAGACTCTATATACCAATTGAAGATGCACAAAATGACTTTGAATATGGATTAATGAAGCATAATCATATATAAAATAAATCCACAAGTAGTGTTTACGGAGGACACCCAAGAGAGTTTAATTAATTCATAAAACCTTCAAAATCTTAGATTTACCAAAATGGTTCTAGCCCATGATGTTTCAAAGAACGTTCATGGGGGTTGGATATATCTTACCCATATGTCTGGAAAATACAAGATAAATTAGGAAACGAAATAAACGCTAGATGTGGGAGTCATCGCGTCCTTCTCGTCTTAAATCCTCCTCTTGGTTCTCCTCTTGATTCCATGGAGGAATTTTCAAAGTGATGGATGGATGGAGGAAATGATGTGGATGATGGTTGGGGGGTGATCCCCCTTGTGGGGTGTAGGATGATTGTGTTGTGGTTTTTTCCAATCCCCTCCAATGAATCCAATGAATAATGATGTGATCTATATCCCCTTTAATACTTGTAAGCTCTCCTTATGGACCTTGGATGAGCTTTTTCTTGAAAAACATGAAAATTCACAAACAAAGGGAAAAAATCCTGTCAAAATCAGATCTGCGTGTCCCCGTTCGACCAAAGTGGTTCTGGTCGAACGGAAGGTCAAACTGCAGTGCGCAGTCTCACCGTTTCACGCATAACTTCCACATCCGAGCTCCGATTTGAGTAATTCTTGTACTCACATGATCCTCTCTTCCTTGCCTTTCAATCCATAAAAAAACACACAAAGACTCCAATATTTGTATATGTAACAAGGCATGCAAAGAGGCACAGTATTTCTGTTTGGCACATCTTGTGCGGCTTCACCATTTTGATCATAACTCTCTCATTTGAATTCCGATTGAGTTATTCTTTATGCCAAAACGATCCTCTTTTCTGTGGCTTTTCAACCATTTATCACACTTCCTACTCCACAATAACACAGAAAAATTATGAAAGTTGAACTTGCATTTTTCAGTATTCATTGCACAAATTGCACATTTTCTCCAACTTTGCACTTTGGATTCTTTTTCCACCTTAAACACAATAAAACACCTTAATTGCACCTTTTTCTAACATACATTAAATATAAGATACTTGTGCTAATATATAACATCAATTCTTATCAAAAAGATATTAAATTGGACACTCAAACACGCTTATTTTCACTCTCATCAATCCCCAAACTTATCTGTTGTTCGTCCCGAGACAACAAAATAAAAATAAAGAGAGAGAGAGTGTAAGAAAATTAGCGGGAAAATAAAGACTATGACAAATACCCCATTCAAAATATAATTTTTCTCAACTTAGGTCATGCAACTCTCATTACATGTAATAATCAATTCATAGCATACAAGTTAAGACAATTACCACCAATTCAAATGCTCCTTTGACATGTTCTCATGGGAAGTATATATCACTCGCACTCAAGTGTAAAAGATGTACACTTATGGGTTAAGGTGTTTACGCTCAGATTCAATTCAAGTGCATGCGTAACCATAAGCTTGCCTATTGTCTCAACTCTCCTTTTACTTGTAGCTAGCAAATCATGAATCAAAAAGGTCTTTTATTTGGTTGTAATGTAGGATCTTTGGAAAAGGTAGGAAATATATGGATAAGTGACTCAAATCTTAAATCGATCAAGCGGCCATCTCTTTCAATCTTTATTTTTCTCCATCACTTCAATCAAGCACAACATTCTCATCAAACTCTCTCATCTTTCTCTTTCAAGCACAACATATTTTTCTCAACGTTTTCTAGCTCTTCAACTCCATCATTCTCCTCTTCTTCACCTTTTTTTCACTTCTTTTTTCGAGGTACCAGTTTCGGGCACTATCTCACATCCTTCAAATCACCACTCTCTTCAATTAAGCTTTATGGGCTATCAAAAGAATGGATTTAAAAAGGCTCAACGAGCTGATTAGAGATTTAATGAATTCAGGTAAAGTATATGTGAAAAGATGGGATATAAATCAAAGATGGTCTAATATCAATTCCATAATCCGCTATACTTGCACTGTCTCACTATTTCAAGTATAACTTCCACATCTGAGCTCCAATTTGAGTGATTCTTGTGCTCACACGATCCTCTCTTCCTTGGTTTCTATCCACATCTCACAAAAACTCCAAGATTTGTATTTGTAAAAAGTCATGGAATGTAGAACATCCGTTCTGTTCGGCACAGCTCGCGCGACGTCACCACTTTGCTCATAACTTCCTCATTTGAAAATCGATTGAGGTATTTTTTACTCCAAAACGATCTTCTTTTCAGTGGCTTTCCAACTATGTATCACAATACTAGTTTTGATCTCTACAAAAATATAGAAAAATTATACAAGTTGGACGTGTGTTTTTCAGCATTCATTGCACAAGTTGCACATTTTCTTCAACTTTGTACTTTTGATCCTTTTTCCATCTAAAACACAATAAAACACCTCAAGTGCACCTTTTTTCTCATATATATTGAATATAAGATACTTGTGCTAATATATAACAACAATACTCATCAAAAAGGTGTTAAATTAGACACTCAAACATGCTAATTCTCACTCTCAACAATCCCCCAAACTTACCCATTGCTCGTCCTGAGGCAAAAAAATAAAAATAAAGAGAGAGAGAGAGTATAAAAATTAGCGGAGAAACAAGGAGTATGACTCATACCATATTCAAAATACAATTATCCTCAACTTAGGTCATATAACTCTCATTACATATAATAATTAATTCATAGCATACAAGATAAGACAATCACCATCAATTCAAATGCTCCATTCACATGTTCTCACGGGAAGTATATATCACTCGCACTCAAGTGTAAAAGATGTACACTTATGGGTTAAGATGTTTACGCTCAAATTCAATTCAAGTGCATGCGTAACCATAAGCTTGACAAAAGTCTCAAACTCTCCACCACTAAAAGCATAATTCGATAATGAGTTCGAAAAAGACTTTTCTTTTGGATGTAATGTTGGCTCCTTGATTAAGGTAGAAAACATATGTATAAAGTGACTCAATATCTCAGATCAATCAAGCACGTCTATCATGATCTTTCATTCTTCCTCCTCTTTTTTTTCTTTCGAGGTACCAGTTTCGGGCACTACCTCACGCATCCTCCATAGGGTACTAGATTTAAGCACTACCCAAGGGTATTTGATTCCATAGAGTACTACATTTAAGCACTACTCCATGATTTTTTCTTAGATGCAATTTCAAGCTAAATCACTATTTCAACACCAATTTATCATTCCTTCCCAAGCTGTTATCAAACTCCATCAACGCACTTTGAAAAGCCATTAATTCTCTTCTAGAAGGACAATCAAGGCTAAAAAAATTCAAATGCTCAAAGTGGCTATTTCTCGTACGCTGCCAAAGAATGAGGTTTTTAGGCTCAACAGGGCTAACTACGGATAAACATCATTGGTAGAGAATTATTTGGCTAAATGACTCATAATTTCAAGGATGGCCTAAAATCATCTCCCATTATCTAACACACATGTAGTTTCAAGTAAGACAAGAGGCAAGTTCTAAAATACACATACAAGAATGATACTCACCAGAAAAGAAATATCATGTGATTATGTAACATAATCAACAAGGCTAAAAATCTCACATGGTTTTTAACAAGTAACAGATCACTTTTCATGGTAAGAAATATCCCACAAGTACACATAGAATTTCATATCGTAATATAACTCAAGTACACTTTCTTTATCAATTCCAAGAGTATATGAATTCCAAGCATAATTTAAATGTATAAACTCACATGGATCACCAAAATCAAGATCTCAATCCTTCCACTCCATGAATTAAAAGCACATATAAAAATTAGAATAAGGAAACGAGGACACCTAATTTTTCTTTTTCAAAATATGTACGAGCTCCTCGAGTTGTTTAACTCTGTCAGGCCAAAGCCTCAGTGTAGAACTCGTCTTTCCCCCTCTTTTACCTTTTCTATCATTAAAAACTCAAGCACACATCATCACAGGATTCATCAATAATGGATTAGGAGACTAGAAGAAAGAATCAATTGACTATTTAATCGACTCCACACACTAGAAACACCATAGAACACTAAGAAAATTACAAAAAATCGACACATCAAAATCGATTAAAGTTTCAACATACCGCAAAAAAATCAACTCCCCTAGCAAACATT
The DNA here is from genome assembly GCA_023678885.1 of Pogostemon cablin. NCBI lineage: Eukaryota > Viridiplantae > Streptophyta > Magnoliopsida > Lamiales > Lamiaceae > Pogostemon > Pogostemon cablin. Next base: position 24,172,263 of record CM042955.1, read on the forward strand.
ACAAAGAAAAGATTATACTCTTGGTGCTTCAATGATGTAATAACATCACACCCCCCAAACTTAGTAAAAATGTAAGCTGAAACTAAGTTTGCAAAGAGATGTAATTGCCGATTAGTAAGCACCTTAAATATAAAAATTTCTTACTCACACAAAATAAATAAAGTAATAAAATAGAAGGAAAAGCACCCAACAGGCACTCATATTTAATGCCGAAGAGTCACGACGGATGTAACCTTTTAAACTACTGGATAGGAGGACGGTCTTCTCGCATCCTCACCTTCAAGTACTTTCTTTCCCTCTTCTTGTCTACACTTAGCACCTCACCTTTCATGGTCACAAAAATATGATCCTCAAAATTTTCTTCCTCCCATGGCTGTTTAGACTCCTTCTTGTCAATCTTTCACTTAAATTCAGAATTATCTGTCTTAGAAAAATCAAGATTAAACAAGTTAGAAATCACATCTATTTTCTTGCATGACTGAGTCTCCATGGGCATCTTCATTACTTGATCAAGAGAGAAAACAACATCTTCATTGACCATCTGCAGTCTAAGCTTCTCGGCTCTCAACCTCTCTGCTCTTTTCTACTTATTTTCCACTATAAGCTAAGTATCCTGTCCTTGTGATGGCATGGGAGTAGCATTAACATCATATAAAGCATTCGGCATGAAAAATGATGCAGAATAGAAAGATTCGACCTGAGTTCGACCAAGGTTGTTGGTCGAATTGGTTGAATAGTGGTCAAACTGCACACTTGAATGTGCATTCTCTCCCGTACAGGCCGGTTCGATCACGGTTCGACCAATTGGTTTGGTTGAACGGTAGTAATTGTGGTCGAATTGAGCATCAGGAAAAACAGAGTGCGCGGGACAGTGCTGTTCGACCTGAGTTCGACCAGTAGAATTGGTCGAACTGGAGTGATTGTGGTCGAATTGAGCTTCAGACAAAATAGAGCAATGCAACCATGGCTAGGTTGGTCGAACCATGGATAGGTTGGTCGAACCCGATATCAGAGTCTTGAGGACAGGCTGGTTTGACCTCGGTTCGACCATTAAGGTTGGTTAAATCATAATGGTCGAGGTCAAAACGGTTAGCTAGAAGTTCCAGAGGTTGCCCAGGTGCTTGGTTCGACCTCCATGATGTGATTCGACCTATTGGCTTGGTCGAATCGAGGTCGAATCGTGCTCCTTGAGCTTTAAAATCCATTTCTAGCTTTATCAATCCCTTGTACTACATTCCAGACCTTAACGTGATGGCTTTATTCTCTAATTTTTGTGTCAATTGATTCACGTTTGCGGTCATCTGCCCCATAATCAAAGTTAGGTCCTTCAACTGCTTAGATAAATTTGCATGATCAACATTCATTCTAGCTTTGATTTGGTCAACCCTTGCATCGCTGTTAGCCATGTATAATTTGAAGGTATCTTCAACACTCCTCATGTCGTGCTGCTTCATACTAGGCTCCCTTTGTGTCAACTCTGTAACCTGCCTCTGCTGGGACTCTAGTAGCTTGTTGATGTTAGCTAGACTAGAGACGATCTCATCATCTCTATTCGGCTTCACTTGATGTTCAACCTGCACCACCTTGCCAAGTACATAAGATCCTCTTTCTCTCTTTACAGGCCAGTCACATGAATTCATAGAGATGTCTTCGAACAAGATTTCTGCTTCAAGTGCCGTCTTTGATAACAGCGCTCCACTTGATGATGTATCAATAAAAACACGCGACTCACAATTCAATTCATAGTAGAAGATGCTTATGTATTCAGTCTTAGACATTCCATGTTGCGGGCACCTCCTGAGCATGACTTTAAACCTATCCCACATCTCATAAAATTTCTCACCCCAATTCATAACAAATTGGGTGATCTCTTACCTTATTCTTAAAATCCTTGAGGGTGGCATATATCTCTCCAAGAACTTCTGCTGCAGTTGGTCCCATGTAGTGCAATCTGTGGCATCAAGAGTCTCATACCAAGTTTCCGCCTTATCAATTAATAAAAACTTGAATAGGGCAATCTGTCTAGCATTATCATTAGCTCCAGCTCTGTTTTGAGTGTGTGCATAACCAATAAATCTTCGGAGATGCTGATATAGATCTTCAAAATAATCTCCAGAAAAAGGAATTCTTCTCTACCATGTTAATAAGAGCGGGGTGTATCTCAAAATCATCATCTTCTCCCCTTGCTCCTATCAACCCCATGTTGTAAATCCCATTGTACGTGAAAATTTTACGAATAGCAACATTATCCGAATTCTACCTTGCTCCGGCCATGTTTAGCACTGTGTGTTATTCTTCCTTTCCTTCCTTTCCTTTTCCTAGTGCACAAGTACCTCAGAAAAATTCAAGGTTAGATAGAAATAAATAATCACTATTAAAATTCTAAATCAATTAGAAATAATAAAATCAATAATAACAGCCATCCCTGGCAATGGCGCCAATAACTTGATGCGCATTTTCTTTGCACACAAAATTAATCCCCATGTATTAAGGATATCAATTGCAGCTTAAGTAAGCGACCAAGTGAATTATCGAACACAAAGGACGGCATATTATATATTTAATTATTAACTAAATTAATTAAGACAAGATGGCAATTAAGTTGAGTATTGAATTACTAATCTACTAACAAAAATATAAAATAAAAATTAAAGTAAAATTAATACTAGAAGAATTACGAAAGTGGATCAAGTAGGAGAATATGTAGCTCTAGGGTAATAAGGCTTCACTCATTAATCTCCTTTCGTGTGTTGATGTCCGACTCTGCCTTGTGGAATATGGATGTATCACTAAGCCATGCAAATATACTCTATAGACACAAGTAATTATGCGTGTAACACGTGTGAATAACCTTGGAGTAAGAGATATAACTTCATTCCCCTTTCTAGGTACTATAAGTATCAATTATTTCCCACTAGGATTGGTACTCTAACCCGATATGATCTCCCTTTATAGGTACTATGAAGTTATCCTCTTTATCCTACTTAATAACCTGAGTTCAATTCAATTAATAAGTATTTATATATGATAGTTCTAATGAAGCTTCGGAGTCCCCTCACTTAGAATCATAACATTAAGTCCTGTTCAGCGGTGAACGCACTCAATCTACAACCAAAATATATATTCAGACTCTATATACCAATTGAAGATGCACAAAACGACCGTGAATATGGATTAAGAAAGGACAATCATATATAAAATAAATCCACAAGTAGTGTTGTACAGAGTTTACACACGAAAGTTTAATTAATTCGTAAAAACTTTTACAACCCTAATTCTACCAAAAAGGCTCTAGCACATGATGTTACAAAGAACAATCATGGGTGTTGGATAGATCTTACCCAAATATTTGAAAAATACAAGATAAATTAGGAAATGAATAAAACCCTAGATGTGGAAGTCGTCGTGTCCTTCTCCATCTTGAATCCTCCTCTTGGTTCTTCTCTTGATTCCACAGACGAATCTTCAAAGTGATGGATGGATGGAGAAAAGGATGTGGATGGTGGTTGGGGGGTGAACCCCCCTTGTGGGGTGTAGGATGATTGTGTTGTATTGTATCCAATCTGTATTCTTTATTGTTGTTTCTTGGTGTGATTTACATCCCCTTTTATACTTGTAAGCTCTCCTTATGGATCTAGGATGGGCTTTTTCTTGGAAAACTCAGAAACACGCACTTGGAATGTAAAAATCGGATTCGGATGCATCCCAGGCATAGAGTTCGACCTAGGGCTTGGTCAAACCCTGGTCGAATGGAAATCGACGATAATTCTCTCTTCAGGCCTCTGATCCGACCAAAATGGCTTTAGTTCGACCAAGGGGTCTTGTCGAACTGGACTGTCGTGGTCAATTCTTGTGCTCACGTGATTCTCTCTTCCTTGGCTTTCTATAAATATAAAGATATCATAAAAACTCCAAGATTTGAATATGTAAAAAGTCATGAAAAACAGAACATCCGTTCTATTCGGTACAGCTCGCGCGACGTCACTACTTTGCTCATAACTTCCTCGTTTAGAACTCGATTGAGGTGTTTTTTATGCCAAAACGATCCTATTTTCAGTGGCTTTCCAATTATGTATTACAACACCAGTTTTGATCTCCAAAAAAATACAAAAAAAATTTCACAAGTTGGACGTGCGTTTTTCAGCATTCATTGCATAAGTTGTACCTTTTCTTCAACTTTGCACTTTTGATCCTTTTTCCACCTAAAACACAATAAAATACCTCAAGTGCATATTTTTTTCACATATATTGAATATAAGACAATTGTGCTAATATATAACAATAATACTCATCAAAAAGGTGTTAAATTGGACACTCAAACACGCTAATTTCCACTCTCAACACTTATCAATCAAAGAGAACTTGAATAGGACGATCCGTCTAGCATGATCATTAGCTCCAACACCTTTCTGAGTGTTTGCATAACCAAGGAATTTTTGGAGATGCTGATATGGATCTTCAAAACAACCTCTAGAAAATGAATTATTTTCTACTATGTTAATAAGATTGGGATGTATCTCAAAATTATCATCTTCCCCCCCTTCCTCCTACCAACCCCATGTTACCAATTCCATAATTCATGAAAATTTCACTTATAGAAATATTATCCAGATTCTGCCTTGCTCCGGTCATGTTTAGCTCAATGTGTTATTCATTCTTTCCTTCCTTTCCTCTTCCTAGTGCACAAGTGCCTCAGAAAAATTTAAGGTTAGATAGAAATAAATAATCACAAATAAAAGTATTAATCAACTAGAAATAATAAACTAATAATAGCAGTCATCCCCGGCAACGGCGCCAAGAACTTGATGTGATTTTTCTTTGCATGCAAAATTAATTCTCAAGTATTAAGGATATTAGTTGTAGTTTAAGTAAGTGGCCAAGTGAATATCGAACCCACGGCGTATTATCAATTTAATTATTAACTAAATTAATTAAGATGAAATAGCAATAAAAGATTGAGGTTTTAATTATTAATCTATTATCAAAAATATAAAATAATAATTAAAATAAAATAAACAATAGAAGAATTATGAAAGTGACTAAAGAGAGAAAATAGGTAGCCCCAGGATAATCCAGTTTCACTCATTAATTTTTCTTTCATGTGTTGATATCCGACTCTGCCTTGTGAAATATGGATGCATCACTAAACCATGCATATCTACTCTATAGACACAAGTAAACATGCGTGTAACACGTGTGAATACCCTTGGAGCAAGAGATATAATTCCACCCCCTTTCTAGGTACTATCAGTATCAATTATTTTCCTGGCCAATTGGTACTCTAATCCGATATGATCTCCCTTTATAGGTACTATAAGATTATCCTCTTTATTCTACTTAATAACCCGAATTCAATTCAATTAATAAGTATTCATATATGATAGTTCTAATGAAGTTTCAGAGTCCCCTCACTTATAATCATAACATGAAATCTTGTTCAGCGGTGAACGCACTCAATCTACAACCAAGATATATCTTCATACTCTATATACCAATTGAAGATGCACAAAACGACCGTGAATATGGATTAAGAAAGCACAATCATATATAAAATAAATCCACAAGTAGTGTTGTATGGAGTTTACACATGAAAGTTTAATTATTGATTCATAAATACCTTCGCAACCCTAGTTCTACCAAAAAGGCTCTAGTCCATGATGTTACGAAGAACAATCATGGGTGTTGGATAGATCTTACCCGGATGTCTGAAAAATTACAAGGTAAATTAGGAAATAAAATAAACTCTAGATTTGAGAGTCGTCGTGTCCTTCTCTGTCTTGAATCATCCTCTTAGTTCTCCTCTTAATTCCACAGACGAATCTTCAAAGTGATGGATGGATGGAGGAAAGGATGTGGATGATGGATGGGGGTGATCCCCCCTTGTGGGGTGTATTATTGTATTGTGACCTCTCCTCTCCAATATGATTTCTATGATGTGATCTAAACCCCCTTTTATACTTGTAAGCTCTTCTTATATGCCTTGGATGGGCTTTTACTTGAGACATACATCAAATTTGGTAAAAGAAACCCGAAACTACCAAAAATAACAGCGATATTCTGTTAAACCAAACCTTCTTGGTCAAACCAGGCCTTCAAGTCAAGCAATGGTCGAGTAAGCTCTCTGTAAGTATTTGGTCATTTTGCTTGATTTGACCTCTTCTATTTGACAAAGACGATACTGGTCGAACGGATCTTCTTTGGTAGAGCAAGATTTTGCCATCTCACTGTTTCTCACATAACTTCCACATCTGACCTTCGATTTGCGTAATTCTTGCGCTCACGCGATCCTCTCTTCCTTGGATTTCTATGAAATAGAGAAATCATAGAAACTCTAATATTTGGATGTATAACAAGTCACGAAAAGTGACACCCGTTCTGTTCGGCATAGCTTGCGCGACGTCACCAATTTGATCATAACTTTCTCGTTTGGAATCCGATTGAGGTGTTCTTTACACCAAAACGACCCACTCTTCTGTAGATTTCCAAACTTGTATCACAATTCCAGTTTAGAGCTCCACAAGAATATAGAAAATTTCAAAAGTTGGACGTGCGTTTTTCAGCATCCTTGCACAAATTGCACCTTTTCTCCAACTTTGCACTTTTGATCCTTTTTCCACCTAAAATAAAATAAAAAACCTCAAGTGCACCTTTTTCTCACATATATTGAATATAAGACACTTGTGATAATATATGATAACAATATCAATCAAAAAGATGTTAAATTGGATACTAAAACACGCTTATTTTTACTCTCATTAATAAGCCAATTTAACAATGAACTTAAGGCTTTTACCAACGGAATATTCCGTTGCTAAAAAATAGTTTTTTTGTAGTGTGTGTATGAGTGGATTTTTCTTGAGTTTAGCTTCTTTATTTATTCTTACTACTTAATTCTATCTTAAAATGTGTTTCATGAAGAATACTTGAAATTTAACAGTAATAATGTGTTAGGTTGGACAAAAGATTTGGTATGCTTGATATGGTCCTTTCTGAGTATGTCTATGGGAATATTTTTATAATCTGTAATTATCTCTATATCGACGCTTATTATATTTTTTTTGTGATTATTGTAAAGGGATTAAGCATGGATAAATGACGGTGATGCCGGTGCTCCATGGTGGTGAACGTGGCGGCGATGGCTAACCGAGCTCGATGAAGTAGGGTATTAATTGAAGGCATAAGAAAATGAGAATAGAAGCAGTGAGGGCGAAAGTGTTGACGAGGAAGAAGTATAAGGGTAACTTATGGGCGGAGTAAATCGACCTCCCTGCACGGGTGCAACTTCGTTTAAAATGCTTGCTGATTATTTTCAAAAATTCAGTGAGATTTGTACGAGAGGATCGAGAGCAGCTTGAGATAGATAAGATTCAAAAAGGGGTGTAAGACGGCGATATTAATGACTACTGTCGGAGAATATTAGAGGTTAATGTTGTTGTATGAGATTCATTATCTATAAAGTGTTTGCTGATGATTTATTGTTGCATTTCATGTATTATAGCTGACCATGGGCATGAGTTTTAGAAATAATATGTTAGCAAGCATGTGGTATGTGTTTAGATATGGATGTAGATATTTTACTTCGATAAGCATCTAAAAACAACAGAGTTTATATATAAATACACAAATTGAATGGACCGCTATTTTGAGAACTTAAAGTTATCTTGAGATCCATGCATGAGTGAATAAGTTCTCATTAAATCCTCGAATATATACTAATTTTCTACAAAAATGTGGAGCAATGAGATTAGAGAACACAAGAACAAAAAAAATGCTATTTTTATAACAATAAAAAGCAATCAGAAGAAAAAAATGAAAAAATTACTAATAGGTACACACTTTGTACCCCAAATTATTACTAGATACATTGATTTAAAATAATTAATATCACATACAAAATATTTAAGTAAAATACCAAATATAACACTAAACTCATACACTTTTAAACCCTAAACCCCATCCACCGCTGCCGCCGGACTTTCGCCGGACCACCACCGGACCGCCGACCGGCCACCGAAAACTGTGGGGCCGCCACCGCCATCGGCCGGTCGTCGAAAATTACCACCGGCCGCCGAAAACTGCCACCGCCGACGCTGTCGAAACTCCGCTGGCTGGTCGCAGAAGCATTGTCGGACCGCCGGCTGGCCGCCGGAAAAGTTGATGGACCGCCGCTGGAGCTCTGCCGGACCACCACACTTTTTTGCTGCACACACTTTTTTTTACTGCACACACTTTTGTTACTGCACACACTTTGCTGCAAATAACATTTATGTGCAACACATTGTAGAGATAATATTGGAATATCACTATATATTTTTGTAGTTAGTAGAATTGTATGTTTGTATCTAAAAGTAATTAAGGGTTTTTTTGTATTATCCCAAAAAAAATATAACAAATTATATTACAAAGTAATGTTTACATGTGACGTGCGTCTAAAATAAATCTAGTACTTCATAAATCTCGCTAATTTTATCGGGTTTGGGTATATATGTTATTTATCTATTTTATTTAACTGATGGTTAAGGGTTTTTTGTATTATCCCAAAAAAAATATAACAAATTATATTACAAAGTAATGTTTACATGTGACGTGCGTCTAAAATAAATCTAGTACTTCATAAATCTCGCTAATTTTATCGGGTTTGGGTATATATGTTATTTATCTATTTTATTTAACTGATGGTTTAACTTATTTTAAAGAATTTAAAAGAATTTTAAAATATTTAAAATTTAATTGAAACAGTAGTTTAAATTAAAAAATATGTGCAGATCTCGTGTAAATATATCTAGGATAGTCTCGTGTGGAATCGCCTCATGCTGGTGTCGTGTGATTAATATAGCATTCACTATCTGTTTTGTTTCACTCGATATATATCAGCCTGCTCTCTTATAATATTATATCAAGTATTTCATAAATCTCACTTATTTATCTACACCATTTTCAATGTATAAATATACATCATTTACATGAATAAATATATGCAAGGGCACCTCAAAGTTTGAGGTGGTGACCCGGACTCATTTGAAATATTTTTATAATGTTACCCACTATTACATAGGTTTTGTTTATAATGGAACTATTTTAAGTATATTTAAATGTATTGTATATAGGTTTTGTTTATAATGGAACTATTTTAAGTATATTTAAATGTCTTGTAGGTGATATGAGTGAAATTAGTATGTGGTTTATTAATTGGATATATATTGTGTATATTTTATCCAATGCAGTGAGAAATATTTATACTTGTGTGCTTATTCATGTGCTATATCATGACACAAATATTTTTTTGGAATTCAAGTGCTATCTCACTTTTCTAATTCTCTATGCAAGTAGGTATACTCCACGATAGGGTGCACCCACCATTAGAAACGTATATAATTATAAACAAAAATATATATACTTATGAACAAAAATGTATACACTTTGATAGCGAATTTTCTATTAGTTTTGTTAAAGAAAAATTGAGTATAAAAAAGTACTTCATCCGTCGGCCAGATATGTCCACATTTTGCCATTTTGGACGTCCGCACCAAAGATCTACATTTCTCTTTTTAAACACATGGGACCCACACACATCACTAATACAATAAATATATGGGACTCATACACCCCACTAATACAACTACCAACTACACATTAAATAATAATACTCCTTAATATACGCGTAAAAAGCAAATGTGGACTTTAGAAGCGGACGGAGGGAGTATATAATTATTAAGAAATATGTATACACTATTAAATAAAAAGTTATACACATAGATGTGCTAGTTTTTTTAATAAAAAATGAATAAAAAAAAGTATACAATTATTAAAAAAACATGTAGTATACAATATTGAATAAAAAGTTACACATATAAGTACAACCCGGGAGCACCTGATATTAACGCATCTCACTTTTGTCCACCACCCAAAATTGAACATTGAAATATCATGCATCTTCAGGGTGCATACTAAAAAATATTTCAATGCATCTTCAGTGTGCATACGAAAAAAATACATACCATTCATTATTACATTTTATTCATTAACTTTTCTTTATGCTATCTATTACTGAAATTTCACACCTAGTTTATAACAACTAAATTAATATTTTTGTTGGTTAGAATATTTTGGTGGTACTCAAAATTTTACAGAATTTAAGGTAATCATATCAGTATATTCCACATAGATTTAGTATGGCAACAAATCATCAAACACACCCCTAAATAATTTAGTGCATGCTTGAATTATAATTTTGATACAACAAATCATCAAACACACCCCTAAATAATTTAGTACAAGCTTGAATTATAACATTTTGACACATATAACTGAATACCTGTCAAAGCCAACGTAAAAAAATCTATATTTTGTGTAATGTGTATAATATTTAGAGTATCAAGCATTATGGATTGGAGGGTGTAATTTTTCTTATGGGAAATAATTCTTACATAGTTGGCTTCCTTTATAGATCATGGAATAATAATTACTTAAATTAGCACCTATGCAGCTACCCATCAGAAAGTTGGAGCTCTTTCTATTAGCTGTATATGACTCAAGCTTTAGATATATTGCAGTATATAAAAAATTTACTCAGAAATTTACCTCTGCATTTTTTATTCCAGATTACTAATCATAATCAAAAGTAACGTACGGGTAGAAAATGCTAGGAATTTCATATGGAGAACTATTTATCCTTCTAGGAATTACTGCTGTTTGGGAACCTTTCGTATCTCTCCTCAAAGGATCAAACTCAAAATGCATAATGCTATTAGTGATTGCTGTTGTTTAACATTCCAATGTACATGGAGTAAATCTGTCAAGCGGAAAAAATGTGGTCTACCAAAAAATTGACATTCTTTACGAACCAGTGTAAATGGTGTCATGACATTATCCCCTACTTCCGTAGGCCACATGATAATTATAACCCCACGAGTATGGAAACATACGAAAGTAGAAATATCAAACAATATACATGATCAAAGTTTAATGAGGTTTTGGCTTAAAACCATCTACGGCCAAGTTCCTTTCGGCAGCAGGAATCGCTAAACATTGCCCATCAAGTTCAGGTTTGGCAATTATTTGACAACCCAGATGTGACCTGCATAAAATCGTAGAGCATTACAACGTTAGTTGCCTAGAGAGGCCAAAATGATTAATTGATGTTAGGTTGAGAGACCTACGTCTCTGTAAGGCCGAATACAAGGTCTAACATATCGTTGTCCTCATCAATAGGATCAGGTAATTTGTTATATTGGCTTGTATCCTGAAAAACACATCAAATAATGATGATGAATCAGATATTCAGAATAACATACATCCATTTCCCCGTGGCTATCCAAACACATAAAACAAAGAGGATGGAGAAACAGAGTTTTATTCAGAGTAACTCACCATCACAATAACATGACATGTTGAACAAGCAAGAGAGCCTTCACACGCTCCTGCAATTAATCACCGATTTTACTAATGCTATTAACACAATTGCCAAAAGTGCTGAGGTAGACAATTTTTTTGAAATAAGATACTCCTTATATCATGATTAAAGAGTATCCATAATCAAGCCATTTGTATCATTTTTACAATTCATGAACTGATTCTAAAATATTGAACAAACGAGCTAAGAGAAACATTATAGAAAGTTCACCTTCAAGATCTCTGTCATTCTCGTGAGCAGCTTCTAACATTGACATTCCAACTGGGACCTTAATATGTGTTTCTTCTCCATCCTTGTCAAAAAATGTCACGCTTATTCTGCAAAAGTTCAAATTAAGAGCATAATACATAAGACAACTTTCAACAGAGCTAGCATGTCTCAACAATTCAGGCACTAATAGATAATGTCAAGAAAGTTCCTGAGGAGAACACCATAATGATTACTGATTAAGACTCAATTTAGCGTAATTGTTAGAGGCGCAAAAGCTCCCCAGCGCCCAAGGAGCAAAAAGTAAAAATGATTATAAAAAACTAAAATTATGTTTATGTATTGATAGTAATTTAAATATCATTTGCTTCAGTCTTACTATGATGTAAAAATGTAAATAACAAACCGAATCCGAAAAAGGTAAAGAAACAAAGAGAGAGTTTACCATATCATAATGACTTACTTTTCCTTTTCTTCATCACTGAGCTCAGAGTCCACTTTATCTGCAGTACTGCTAAATAATTCAAGTCTCTGAATTACATATTGAGAGAGACAACAATTCTATTAAGTTTGGAAGGAACAAATAATTCAATGCAATAACTAAGCCAAATCGAAGTAAACAAAAAGAAAATACAGCAAATCCTCACAGCTCAGCCTTTATACCACAATTAATGTGAAAATTTATGGGCTTCAGCAGTTCAGGAGACAATATAATACAAAATTTGAGTTTCTATTATCTTGAAAACATGAACCAAAAAGTTATTACATGTGTGCTAATTTTATTAGTTTGTTTAACTCTTTTCTTTTTCCTGGTTCTGATCATTGGTATCTAGAAGTTGAATGATATATTCCCATATTTCGTCCCCTAAAATAGCATTTTGCTTTCATGTAATATAAATTGAATTGAAATAAAACTATGCACCTTAAACTGGTCTACTCATGGTTTAAGACTGTAGGGGATTAATTAATTTCTTTTAAATGAAGAAACCATTCAAAAGAACAGTAACTGAGTAAAGCTGAATGCATGCAGTATTTCAAGTTTCTTTTCCATTTATTTGGTGTTAACAATCATTCACCATGTCCCAAATTAGAGATTCGACATATGTATAAGCACTTAAACCTAATCATATTTAATCATCATAAACAGCCTAAATGAATAGCCAAATGGACCGTTTAAATACTGTAAGCAAAATCAAGAAGCTCAACAATCAAAGTAAAAATGCACTAAACAGGGAAGTTAAATTCTTATTATGAGCCTTGGGGAAGTATGAAGTTCTTGATTTATGTGTTGGAACTGCAGTTGAACAAGACCAATTCAATAGAAATGTATACAAGACGACCCATCACAGCAAAAAATATTAAATTAAATTTGGATTCAAAAGCAATATCAGGGTACACTTTTTACTTGTCACGGAAATAATACAAAGAATGACCAAAAGAGACCATACTTGTTAAACATTCACAAATCATAACTATAGGCAGATGACAAGACATATTGGGTAAAGCTTCAGTTCTCAGAGAAAATATTGCAATGGCAGCTTCTCCTTTACACTCTCATCAATAACACCAATGGACTTGCAGTTGGCCTTTTTAGAATGACGCTTCAAAGAATCAAGTGAGAACACGATCTCCTCGTCCCCCACTCTAAGCTTCAACTTCCCATCTTCAAGATCAATCAGAGCTCTAGTAGTAGCTAAAACTGGTCTACCCAAAATCAGAGGCGCATTGTTTTCCTCTTCCATATCAAGCACCAGGAAATCAACAGGGAAGAAGAACTTATCCACCTTTACAAGTACATCCTCAACAACTCCTCTAGAGTGCGTAATAGACCTGTCAACTAGCTGCAGTGTAACCGAAGTAGGCTTCATCTCCCCAAAATCAAGACTCTTGAACACACTTAGGGGCATAAGATTTATGCTAGCCCTCAAGTCACATAAAGCTCTGCAAGTAGCATTTTTCCCAATTTGAATAGGGATGGTGAACCTACCCGGATCCTTAACTTTGGGTGGAAACTTCCTCTGAATGATGGGACTGCACTCTTTTGTAAGATGCACTGTCTCCTTATCGACTATACTACGCTTCTTGGATATGATTTCCTTCAAAAACTTTGTGTAGTGTGGTATCTGCTCAAGTTGCTTCAGCAAAGGGCATGTTGATCTGGATCTGCTTGAAGATATTTACAAACTTCTGAAACTTCTCATCAAGACTCTTCTTCAACTGTCTAGAGGGAAAAGGAATAGGATATTTAGTCTTCGGAATCCCCAAGCTGTCTCTCTCAAGTTCATCCTTTATGTTTCTTTCCCTCTTAGCTCTTTCCCATTTCTTTTCAGTGGCAATAGACTGTTCTGCTCCTTTGTGGAAGTCTACAGTATCACGATGTTGAGAAGCAGAATCAACTGGAATGGCATGACCAGGATCAAAATGGATGGAATTTGGATCGCCCGGTGATCAATGAGCATCCTCGTGTGCCACGCTTGGCTCGAGCTCAGCGTTGTGCTGCCTGCCGAGTGTTGATGATGGCGGACTCTAGCTGCCGTACGCCAACTTCTCATGCTCGGTGACAAGATCCCTCACACGGTCCTCACTTGGCCCCCACTCGGTGGCGTGAGAGTGATCATGTGTACGTCCGGGCTAGTTTCCATTGTACGTATCAGGCATCCTCGGTTTCAAATAATGTGTGCCACTTCTTAAAGTAATAGTATAACACTGATGTTCTTTCGAACTGATCTGAATGGTAGAGAGATGGCAGTTTAGTGGGAATTCTTTGGAGAATCCTAGTGAGCACCGTAGATTTTTTATGAATATGCTAGGACGCAAAAGCACAGGAATGTTCCGGAGGATGCTATCAGGATGCGGCTTTTCCCATTCTCACTTACAAGGAAAGCCAAGGAGTGGTACAACAACCTACCACATGGATGTTATACTACTTGGGAGCAACTAGCAAATAAGTTCTTGAATAAATACTTCCCTCCATCCAAGAGTTTCTTGATAAAGAAAAAGATCACATAATTCAAACAAGGATCCTTGGAGAGTTTCTATAAGGCATGGGAAAGGTTCAAAGAGCTGTTGCGGAGCTGTCCCAGACATGGATTTTCAAAGGAAACTTACTTAGACTTTTTTCTATCAAGGCCTAAGAAGAGATTCAAGAGTATTGGTGGATGCAACAGCAGATAGATCCATTTTTAAGAAGTATGCAGAGGAAGCAGAAGAGATCTTGGAGGAGTGGCAGCTAATACTTATGATTGGCCTATAAAGATAGCAGAAGGAGAAGCCACTTTTGACAAAGTTGCTAAGGTAGAGATACAGGTGGGAAATCATGAAGTGTCAGCTATTCATGATCGATTTGATGAGCTCCATAAAAAGTTGGATTGCCTCACACAAGGAAACAGATTCAGAGGGAAAGTGACGATGGATGAAGATGAAGAGCAGCTTGAGGATGCAAACTATGCTATGGAACTGAGTTTTCAAGGGAATTACAGAAATAGACAGAATTCCTAACCTAACAATCAGTTTTGGGAGAGGAATGACCAAGGGAACAACCGTCAGTATCAGTAGGATTGGAACAAGGGGAATTTAAACTTCAATAATCAGAGAAGGGATGAGAATCTGTCTTACTCTAATCCTAATAGCGCAGTTGCACCACCTCCAGAATTAAATCCAGACCAGAATCTAGTGACAGAAGAGCATCGTTGGACGATAAGATTGTTAGTGTTCGATCGTTTGGTTAACGTGAACCGTTAGGGTTCCATACAATTCTACTGTAGCGAAAGCATAAGAGTAGAATCGTATTACCTTTCACTACGATTGATGTAGAGGATGATCAACAGCAGCAAACAACATTCCGATCTTCTGTTGTATTCCCAAGTCCGATCTTGACGTCGTGTGGGCGACGATCTTCAAGATCTCCTCAATATGCTTCCTACCCCTCTCTAACGTGTTTTAGGAATGGGGAATTATTAGGGATCTGGATAAGTTGAGGTGACTTATTTATAGGCTATAGCAGGGACTAGGAGGAGAAATTAGAGTTGGGCCTCCATTGGGCTTAAGTATCCAAACTTAGCCCAAAGCTTATACTTAAGTCCAATAATAATAAAAAATTCCACTAAACTACAGTTCTAATTCCAAAATTACATTTTGGGCTCCTTCTTATTATGAGCCGTTAGTCTCCCCATGTTTAAGATATACAATGTCCATTAATTAATGAAGTTACTGACACCTCTATTAATTAATATCTCATCCGAGAGTAGTACCACTCAACCTCATTATCATGCCGGAATAAATTCACCTGCAGGGTTTGCAAATAATCCTTATGAGCTCCTCAAGGAGACATCATCAACCTACGTAGGACACGGATTCCTTCTACAATCAACAGCACACCATAGAGACAATATTATTTCCCAACTCACTGAGTTTATTGATTTAATTATATGTAAATCTCACATATTGATGAATCAAAGAAATACATACTACCCTACTTGTCGAGGTTATTGTATAGGGATTAAGAGCACGAACATCCATAATAACAGAGATCAAGTTCTTCTATAAGTCTGTATAAGTCGAACGATCTCAAGCGATTCTGCTCAATACACACAAAGTGCACTAATATGATTTTATAGCCAAGACAAGCTAATACCAAACCACACTACAACCATCCCGATAGAGAGTCCCCGTCTATCTCGGTTGTGATCATCTGTTTATACTTTATAAGAAAATCGACAATATGATCTTCCGCGTTGTCGCACAACATATTATCTACATTATAAAGTAAGTGGACTATTGCATCAAACATGTAAATAAATTATAAGACGCAATCATTTGATCATATGATTCTCATTTCAAATGAATTGTTAAACATTGTTCATACAAAAAGCTAGACTTTTAGTATACAATCCAACAAAGATGGATCTGATGCTCAAGTTGATGGTCACAAATCAAGAAACAACTAAAGTGAGATATAAGGAAGCTGAAGCCTGGTACAAGGAAATCAAAAAGAAACAGAAAGAAATAGATCTTGCTATCAGTCAGTTGAATGCTGTAGTGGATAAGTTGCAACAGCAAGGAAAATTTCCAGCTCAGACTGAAATGAATCCGAAGAAAATCATAATTTTTTAAATTTAAAAATAAAATAAAATAAAAGTAAAATTTAACGTCCTACAAGAAAATAAATCACTATAAAATTAAATTTAAATCTATGAACTATCCCCGGCAATGCTAAGAACTTGATCGCTATTTTCTTTCACCCTCAAGTGTAAGGGATTGATTGTAGTGCGCGTGACCAAGTGAATTTCGTTCTTAAGAGACAATTATAAATTTAATAAGTAATCTTATATGATAATTAAATTGCAAGACAAATTTGGGGGGTTTTTGAAAGGATGATTAATTAAACTAATAAAACTAAATGTAAATAATTAAACTAAGCAAATAAAATAAATCACGCAGGAGAAACGATTTAAGAATTTAAAGCTGGAGAATTGGTAATGCTCAGGCAAATAGCTTAATTATATGACTGATTTATCTAGACCCGAATTAATTACCTGCAGATGTCTATAAGAGGATCACTAAGCCTAGTCAAATCTCCTTGATCAGGTAGAATTTAACATTTATAATGAGCTGCAAATCCTAGGATCGATAAGGAATTAACTCTCTCTTCCTCTATAGGTACTTCATGCTTAATTCCAATAAAGGTTAGAGTACTAGACTTCCCTTTCTAAGTACGCAATTATTAACTCATTTTGTCTCCTTACCAATTACCTAATAGTTATGTTTTACCAAGTAATTAATATTTCAAATTGATTGTCTAACAATCTTAGGAATTATAGGCCAATCCCCTAAGACTGTTACAGGAAACAACAATTATTATGCAGAAATAATGAATCCTATTAACTATCAATCAGTGATACCGTCAAGAATAATTAAAGGATTCAAAACTTATGAAGTCTCAAAATATCCTCTTCAATAAGGAAATAAACATTCTGCAGTATAATAAATCCAAGTCTAGGGCAATCAAATCGCATAGTCAAAACTGTCTAACGCCCTAACATTACCACAAAGAAACTTAACTCATAGATTTACGAGGGCAAATCACAAAGATATAATTAATCCTAACGGTTGTGCTAAAATAACAAAAATAAATAATTAAAAATAAAGAATCCTTTTGGAGGACTTCATCTCTTCAATTACTATCTCCGTCGAAATCTCCATCTCCGTGGGTAGATGTGGTGATGATGAATGATGAAGGCGGGTGTTGCGGCTGTTAAGTAGTGAGTTTCCTCCTCCTCTTTATGCATGTACTGTTCTTCCCTTTTTTATCAAATGATGAGGCCGTGAATAATACACTACATCTTGGGCTCTTAAATGAGGATGTATTGAGCTTAAGGCATACCTTCTCTCCACCTACATGAGCCCCACATATTGGAAGGCTGTAATCCAATGCGTTAGCTGCCCATATTAATTGATTTACATGTTCATGTATGGGCCACTTGAGACTAGCATATATTCGTGAATCACCCATGACATGGCATTTGGTTTATTCTTAACTCAATTAACAATTTTGGATGCATGGCCCACTTATTGATCAGTCTTTAATAATTCCATGATGCTAGTCACGTGGCATCAAAGTGTTGTTTTTGGCCAAAATTCGAAAGGTTTCGAAAATCCCGTCTGCAGCCGCGCGATGTCACTTTTTTTATCACAGCTTCTTTATCCGACCTCCAATTGAGGTGATTTTTGCGCCTACGCGATCCTCTCTTCCGTGCCTTTCCAAATATGTATCACAAGCTAATTTGGGACTCCACATGAATACAGAAAAATTATAGAAATTGATCCTCCATTTTCTTGCATATTGCACAAATTCACACTTTATTCCAACTTTACACTTTTAATCTTTTTTCCTATCAAAATACAACAAAATACCTTTCATACACCTTTTAGTCAATAATAATTCAACATATTAATATTTGTGCAAATAATAGCAAATATACACTCAAAGAGGTATCAAATTGGACCTGAAAATACATGAATTTCCACTCTCATCAGGGATTCTAAAGTGGGGATGGGGGAGTGGCAGAGGATAGGAGGTCGGCGGATCAGAGGGTGACGTGTTTCTGGAATAATTCGAGGTCTTTGAGGTCTGAATCATTATCGAGTCCGACCTGATTAGGGCAGATGCTGATGAGATTGAGAAAGCCTTGATTGTCGGAGGTGGTCGGCTTGTTGTGGTTGAATTAATCCCCAGTTTATTAATTCGGTTTTTTAGCAGTTTTTTGTTTTAATTTTGTCATCTAATTATTTAAAATTTTAAGAAAATAAAAATGTCGTGTTCACATTAAATAACATTTAATTTGTTGACTCACCTGCCATCGGGGAGCCACATCATCCCCGGTCGAAAATAGGCAATTCTGGTGATGTCAGTGTTTTCTAGCAAAATAGGACGTGTTTGGTCCTATTTCTTCACCGGTGTGACTAAATTGACAAACTTATCTTTATTGAGACTAAAATAGACCATGAGGAAAATTCCCGCTGACTCACCTGCAATCAAGGCGCCACGTTATCATCCTGATCGAAAATTGACGATTCCATTTGTCAGGTGGCCATTTTCTGTGATATCAGCATTTTTCGCCGAAAATATGACATGTTTGGTCTTATTTCTTCACTCGTAGGATTAAATTGGCAAACTTACTTTTATTAAGACTAAAATAAATCATAATAAAAATTATGGGATTCAAATGATTTTTATCCCTTATTTAAGAGTTGATGGAAAGGAGAAACTATTAAATTGAAGTTCAGAAAGTCAGAATGGTGCAAAGTTATTATGCAAATTTGTGGGCCCCAAGAATGAATGAATTGGATGTAATTAAAGAGAATTTTTAAGGAATGCCACGTTTGTGGGGTCCAATATTGGTTAATTGATTCACCAAGTTCTTGCATTAGTTACGTGGAAGGCTTAACAAAACATGTAAATATGTGGGGCCCAACCCAATTGCAAATAGGGGTTGGCGGTATGGCATACCGAAGATTTTTTGTCATACCATATACCGTACCGAAATTTTCGGTATTTAAAAAATCATACCGTTACCTTACCTAAACTTTCGGTATACCTTAGTTCGGTATACCAATATTTCGGTATAAGAAAATAGTATACCTTCTACTTACCAATATTTCGGTATGCCATACCATACCTAAAATATCGGTATATATCATCCTATTACATAGTTTGCTATACCGTTATACATCTAAAATTCAATAAATCTTATAAAAATCATGTACTATAAAAGTGAAAGATAGCTATAAAACATACTCTAATAAATAACAAATTCAAAAATATACGACAATCTGCAAACGACCAAATTAAATAAGAGTAAGTCTCATGAAAACCGGGTTTACAGGTAAGCCTTATTTTTTAATATTACTCTTTAATATATAAAAAATAACTCTTTGAAGAGTAATAATTTTTACACAATAGAGTAATAATTCGTATCTCTAAAAAGTAATTTTTCATGTACTTAAAGTAATCGATACATCGGGATTTACAAGAATTTGAAGAGTAATTTTTTAATTTAAAAAGTAACAATTCATGTGCTAAAAAGTAATTTTTTATGTACTAAACAGTAATCGAGTTTACATAATTAATATATCTAAACCCGTTTTACAAAGTGTTTGTCATTAAATAAATAGTACCTAAGAGATCTACACAAAAATATATGGAACTTATATTAAAATCAACACTTTTAAATTTTCATATACATAGAATTACTTAATTAAAAAATAAGTACTAATATCATGTAAGTCAATGATCTTTATCAATAATTTATAATTATGAAGAAATATATAGTAGGATTTTAGATTTAATCTTTAATAAAATAGTGTATATATATAATTTAATTAAAAATTATAATACATAAATAATAATTATAATTGTATGTATTATCTAATATGGTAATATCGTATCATATAACTCAAAAAATTGAATATTTTACGGTATTTCGGCATATACCAAAATACCGCGGTATTGATTATTTATATACCTTTATCGTACCTAAATTTTCAATACGGTGTCATACCTTACCAAAAATTTCGGCATACCTAAAATTTCGGTAAAATCGGTATTTTTCGTTATGATAAGGACGGTATACCAAAATTTCGGTATTTTTCCCCAGCCCTAATTGCAGACCATCACTTCCTTACCACCTTAAGCCCAACACAAATACACCCTACAAATATATTACTCCCACGGTCCCACGTATTTTTACCCACTTTCTATTTTGGGGTGTCCCACGTATTTTTACTCATTCCATTTTTGGAAAAAATACATAATATTTTATTACCTACTTTTTACAATCCCAACAACTTTAATTACTTTTTTACACTTTATTCATCATTCTCAATAACTTTATTCACTTTTTCTTTTTAAATTACTAATTTATCCCTACTTTCTCTTACATTATATATTAAAAAAATAAAACGTCTTAATCTCCGTGCCCGTACAAACGGGTAAAAATACCCGGGACGGAGGGAGTAATATTTTTTTTATGAGTTTCACGTACTAAAAAGGGGCCGCTATTCGGAACACCTGAAATTGCTATTCATACCCAAAAAATATATAATTAAATTTTTTTAATTAAAATGACCAAACTATCCTTATTTAATAAAATGCACCCCTAATCTTCTTCTCTCTACTGCTTTTTCTCTCATAGGCAGCTTCTTCAAACTCACAGCGCAGACCTTCATCCACTGCATGAAAAACGACTCCAATCCATCAACCCCAATTTCTCTTATAAGCTACACCCCAAACAACTCCTTACATTCATCCATTCTGCAAAGTTTCCTCAAAAATTTGCATTTTAATGAATATTAGACCTCAAGACCTCGTTGAATCATCACTATTCACTACATTACATGTTTTTCCACATTCAAGCCGCCATTGTTTGTGGTCAAACTCACAACATACAGATGAAGATTCGCAGCGGCGGACATGAATACGAGGGAATCTTCTACTGCTCCGAAATCCCCAATTTCTTCATCATCGATTTATTCAATCTCCGATCGATCAAGGTCAACATTCCGGACGAGACGCCATGGGTTCAAGCCAGAGCAACTCTCGGAGAAGATTACTACAGAATTGTGGAAAAAAGCAGTATTCATGGCTACCCCGCCGGAGTTTGTCCCACTGTCATCGTCGGCAACCACATCAGCAGCGGCGAGTATGAAAACCTGATGCGTAAGTATGGTCACTGTTCAACCGCCAAAATATTCGACGTCAACGTCCCATTTTCGACAGGAAATCCATGGGTGAGGAATTCTTCTGGGCCATCAATGGCGGCGGAGGTTCCATCTTCGGCATTGTACTGTCATATAAGATTAAACTCGTCCGAGTGTCAAAAAGGTAACTAATTTTAGGGTTCGATGGACATACAATCATAATTTCTCCAATCTGATCTGTCGTTACCAAGAAATTCATCAGTTCGCGAAGGGGAGAAGATTAGTGGGGTGTATTTAGTAAAAAAATGTATTTTGTCATATTATTTAAGAAAAATTTTAATATATATTTTTGGGGGTACGAATAGTATTTTCGGGGTGCGAATAGCCGCCCCCACTAAAAATGTGTCAACTTCTGTAAAACAAATTAGAAAGAAAGTGTTACAACTTTTTGGTATGTATAAAGTAATATTTAATTTTTGGGCGGCACTATTGCAGCCGGCACTTTTATTAAGACACTTGAAAATTAAATTTATAACTAATAAAAATATTTCCTCCGTCCCGGGTATTTTTACCTCTTTGTACGGGCACGGAGATTAAGACGTGTTATTTTTTTAATATATAATGTAAGAAAAAGTAGGGATAAATTAATAATTTAAAAAGAAAAAGTAAATATAGTTGTTGGGAATGATGAATAAAGTGTAAAAAAGTAATTAAATTGGTTGAAATGGTAAAAAGTAAGTATTAAAATATTATTTATTCTTACCAAATATGGAATGGGTAAAATTACATGGGACACTCCAAAGTAAAAGTGTACAAAACTACGTGAACTGAGAGAGTATTGTATTACCCTATTCAATGTATACACAATTTTTTTATAATTTTATATCTAAAGTAATATAATAACAAAGTGAAAAAGTCAAAATTGAGCCAATTTTTAATTTACACCATTGAATTTGATTATTAAACCATTTGAAATCTCATCCATTCATCATAATTAAAAGATTATATCTTAGCAATTGATTTGATATCTTATTTAAAATATACTTTATTTAATTTTTGTCATAATGATACCATATATAACTAATTTTAATTTTAATATTTTAAATTTCCCTCTAATTTATTTCAGCAAAATTTAAATTTATTATTTAAGGTACAAACAATTAAGTTTATATTATGATTTAGTTTTGTAATTATAATTATAATAATGTATTTTTTGAAACAATAATAATTTGAAACTATAACGTAGTTTTAACAATTGATTTATTATTAAATTATTTTTTTGTCTGATACCATATTTAATTAATTTTAATTTTTAGATTTTAAATTTCCCTCTTATTTATTTTAGCAAAATTTTAATTTATTATTTATGGTACTAACAATAAAGTTTATATTATGATTTAGTTGTGTAATTATATTTATAATAATGTATTTTTTGAAACTATAATGTAGTTTTAACAATTAATTCATTATTAAATTATTTTCTTCTTTATTAATAATTTTGAATTAATTTTATTGACCATAACATCTTAATAATTTTAAATGGGTATGTGTAATTAACGGGTATTGATAAATGAAAGAGTATAGACAAATGGGTTTGAGACGGGTATGAGTATCATAATATATTTTATATATTAAGAAATATTTTATATATTTAACTAAGGCAAAAACTTCTATGCACCCGGGCGCACGGAACACATTCCGTGCACCTTTACAATTTTGTGTTAAATTGTATACCCTTTAGTATACAAATGCGTACCCTTTATTTTCTAAAGAAAATTATTATGTGTATTTGGGCGCATGAACAATACTCCGTGCGCCTTTAGTATTTTGTGTTAAATTGTATACCCTTTAGTATAAAAATGTGTACCCTTTATTTTCTAAAGAAAAAAAAATATTAATGAAAAATGTATAACCTTTAGAACAAAATGGTGTACCTTTTATTAATTAAAGTGTATATCATTTAGACCAAAGTAATGTACCCTTACCCATAATACTAAATTTCTAAAGGCATACGGAATGTGTTCCCGTGCGCCCGGGCACACGCAAGCCTTGCTCTTTAACTAATTTTAATTTTAAGATCTTAAATTTTCCTCTTATTTATTTCAGCAAAATTTTAATTTATTATTTATAGTACTAACAATAAAGTTTATATTATGATTTAGTTTTGTAATTATA
The DNA here is from genome assembly GCA_023678885.1 of Pogostemon cablin. NCBI lineage: Eukaryota > Viridiplantae > Streptophyta > Magnoliopsida > Lamiales > Lamiaceae > Pogostemon > Pogostemon cablin. Next base: position 24,196,255 of record CM042955.1, read on the forward strand.
ATTATAATAATATATTTTTTGAAACTATAATGTAGTTTTAACAATTAATTCATTATTAAATTATTTTCTTCTTTATTAATAATTTTGAATTAATGTTATTGGTCGTAACATCTTAATAATTTTAAAGGGTATGTGTAATTAACAGGTATTGATAAATGAATGAGTATAGATAAACGGGTTTGGGACGGGTATGAGTATCATAATATATTTTATATATTAAGAAATATTTTATATATTTAATCAAAAATTGTAAATGAATGTGTTCCCATGCCCCCAGGCACACGCAAGCCTCGCTCTTTAACTAATTTTAATTTTAAGATCTTAAATTTCTCTCTTATTTATTTCAGCAAAATTTTAATTTATTATTTATGGTACTAACAATAAAGTTTATATTATGATTTAGTTTTGTAATTATAATTATAATAATGTATTTTTTTAAACTATAATGTAGTTTTAACAATTAATTCATTATTAAATTATTTTCTTCTTTATTAATAATTTTGAATTAATGTTATTGGTCGTAACATCTTAATAATTTTAAAGGGTATGTGTAATTAACGGGTATTGATAAATGAACGAGTATAGATAAACGGGTTTGGGACGGGTATGAGTATCATAATATATTTTATATATTAAGAAATATTTTATATATTTAATCAAAAATTATAAATGAATGTGTTCCCGTGCGCCCGGGCACACGCAAGCCTCGCTCTTTAACTAATTTTAATTTTAAGATCTTAAATTTCCCTCTTATTTATTTCAGCAAAATTTTAATTTATTATTTATGGTACTAACAATAAAGTTTATATTATGATTTAGTTTTGTAATTATAATTATAATAATGTATTTTTGAAACTATACTGTAGTTTTAACAATTAATTTATTATTAAATTATTTTCTTCTTTATTAATAATTTTGAATTAATGTTATTGGTCGTAACATCTTAATAATTTTAAATGGGTATGTGTAATTAACGGATATTGATAAATGAATGAGTATAGATAAACGGGTTTGAGACGGGTATGAGTATCATAATATATTTTATATATTAAGGAATATTTTATATATTTAATCAAAAATTGTAAATTTTTCTATCATATTTTTTTTGATAGAATTAAATTATATTTATTTTATATTTAATTAGTAATAGTATAAGTTGATTTAAAATATTAATTTTAATCAATAAAAAAGTAATTTAAAAAATAGTATTAAATGAATATGAGTAATTTACGGGTATTGATAAAAGACTTTGGGACTAATACAAATATTGTAATGAATTTTTAAAATATTAATTTTTAATGATATTTATTTATACACGGTTACGAGTATATTATGAAATAAGCAAGTATCTTACATAATTAATAAACATAATTATTTACTATTTTAAAAAAATAACTTTAAATGTGTATGTGTAATTAATGGGTATTGATAAATGGGGTTGGGACGAGTATGAGTATCATAATTTTTTTTAATAAAACGGTACGAATATGAGTATTTTATATTTAAATTGATACAAGTACGTAACAATTAATTCATTATTAAATTATTTTTTTCATTATTAATAATTTTGAATTAATATTATTAGATCTAACATCTTAATAATTGTAAATGGGTATGTGTAATCAATATGTATTGATAAACGGATTTGAAATTATTTATTTATACATGGGTACGAGTATTACGAATAAGCAAGTTTCTTACATAATTAATAAACATAATTATTTATTATGTTAAAAAATATAATTATTTTATAAAAACGCTCAATATTTACTATTACTTTCTTTCGTTATACTCCCTCCGTCCGCCCATAAGGTGAACATTTTGCCATTTCGGGCGTCCGCACCAAAGGTCTACATTTCCATTTTTAAACACATAGAACCCACACACATCTCTAATACAATAAATATATGGGACTCATACACACCACTAATACAACTACCAACTACACATAAAATATTAATACTCCTTAATATACGCGTAAAAAGAAAATGTGGACGTTAGAGGCGGACGGAGGGAGTATATTTAAAATAAACTTTTCTTAATCTTTTTATTGCTAAAAAGGAGCATATGCGAAGATATTCTTAGTATTTTATAAAATGTAGAGATATAATGGTTTATGTAAAATGCATGATTTAAGCTTTCCTCATGTAATTTAAATAATATCAGAACACTTTAGTCCCATGTAACTCATGCGTTCAAAAATTAGTTGGGTTAATTGCAGAATACTTCCATTTGCAAATTAATTAAATCTTTTAAGATTTGGCAAATAAAACTACAACATTTAGCATTGATTGCGAATCCCACTCAATCGGTCTGTTCCCCTGCCCAACTGATGACTCAACACTCCAACTCATAAAAATGATAACGTGTCAAAAGTCAAAACTAAACATCACTTGGAGGAATTCCTTTTCCTTTTCAAAAATGGGCAAATTATTACACCATAATCAAATCTAAGAAATTACAGAAAGTTGAAAAATAAAATTAAGAAGATGAAATGCAGATGGGATAAAGGAAGAGTGGTTGAGTAAGGCGGTGAGGGGCGGCAACCTGTTATTTCCGATTGGCGGCAGATGTGTGGTTTCCGACGTGGTCAACGTTCTTCGCCGGCGATGTAGACGAGCAGAACTCGGCTGAGTGCGAAGGTGATGGACTCTAGCAGTGGCGCTAGATCTGGTGAGCGGCGGCTGACAGCTGCACTGCGCGAACCGGAGCATTCATCAGCGACTATTTCCGTGACACGAGGCGGTGAGCTCCAGATAACTGGATCTGAGACCGCAATGGGCAGCAGGAATTGGTGAATTGACGACTATTTCCTTGCGGCGAGCGGCGATTCCGACGAGAGAAGTAATGGGGACGAGAGAAGTGATTGGCATGGGATTTTTGGGGAAATTTATTGGTGAGACTTGATATTTGTTTTGGGGGAAAATTTGATGCAACGACTAAGGGGCATCGGAAGAGAATAGAGTATGAAATCGGCAGTCGGGCAGTGCCAATCGGTTGCGACACGCAAGTGTTCGATCCTAACAGTTTTCTTCTTCTTCTTCTTCTTCTTCTTCATGGATGAGCTGATTTTTAGGCGAGGAATTGAAGGAAAAGCTCAGTGGGGGAAGCGAAGAGAATAAGGCTTCAGAATTGACCTTGCCAATATCTTTGCGAGTTTCATGATGTTCTTGACCCAGCGAGTGAAGATCTCAAGCTTCTGGGGCTCGTTAATGGCTGAACGGTTTTCTTCTTCTTCTTGTTCAAAATTGACCTACTTTTCTGTAGGATCTAAGTCAAATATGTGCTGACGTGTTAAAATAAAATATGGAGTTTTAAGTTATTAGTTTGCCAGGTCACCACTCTGGCAGGTAAGACCATTGGGCCTAATTTGCAAGAAAATTGAAAGATACTCCTAAATATTTTTTTACCAAATTCTAAATGTTTGGATTAATTTGCACCCGGATAAAAGGTGGCGATTTTTTTTATCAAATTACCCTTTTATATTTAAAATATAATTATTAATTTACCCATCCAAACACAATCAAGCACAGTTACTACCTCCTACGTACCTGATTGCCACTGGTCATTTTCTTCCCCTTCACCGCCACCACACAGAATTATACAAACTTCCCCCCTCCCCACACACACAGAGAATTGTGCAAACTCCATAAATATCCTTCCATCCTTTTCCACTTCTGATCACCATTGATCATCTTCTTCCCCTTCCCCCAAACCCTATCCCCACACAGAATCCAGCAAACTCCACCCCCCCCACCCCCCCCCCCCCCCACACATAATTCTGCGAACTCCATAAATATCCCTCCATCTTTCTTTTCCTTTGCAATTAAGAAGATTTACTCTCTGAAATCTTCTACTCGGCCTTAATTAAATCAAATATACTTGTTGGGTATACACGATCGTCCTCGTCGTCGGAGCTACGCCGGAAAACGTCGCCAGAGATGGTGGTGGCGGCGGGGAGGTGCTCAGATTCCCATTACTCACTAAAAGTAGAATACACGCTTCAACCACACTTGTTGGGTTCACGAATTGGTGGATTAAATGGTTTGTTGGTGTAAGGCTATGGGCCAAACATATTTGGCCCAATACTTTGAGATAGAAAATCAACATTTGGGCCCACAGGCCCAATGGGCCCAACAAATCTACACCTTGGCTCAAATCATCCACCTTCGTGTTCATCTAGGAATTCATCATCGCATCTTTTCCTAAATACCTACAAAACGAAAAAAAAAAAAGTTAGATGCAAGATACAGAAAATTTGACAAACACAAAGTTAGTCAAAAATGACACAAAGTCACAAAAGTTCACATAGTCATGTAATCACATAGATTAGAATTCACAGTTCTCATGACACACGAACAGTTCACACAGAAACAAAATCAAGCATAAAGCTAACATGAGATCACAAAGATCATGAATACACAATTCATACATTTATCACACAGAATAGAATACACAATTCTAAAGACACATAGTCTAGTCACATAGACACACAAGTTATAGCATTTAAAAGTCACATAGACACAAAAGATATAGCAATTAAAAGTCACATAGACACTTCACATAGAAGCAGTCAATAATCAAATATTACACCACATTCGAATGCATATAACATGCTCCACCTTACTAAGAGAAACAAATAAGCATGTAGACTAGGCACAAAAGCATAAAGATAACACATATGCAAATACTCCACCTCACTAGGAGCACAGCCTAAAACCTAGCAAGTTTAACATATAAACAAGCACAAAATATAGAAAACAAATTTCTAACAAGTTTCTCACACAAAGAAAACACATAGTTTCAGAGAGAAAAATAATAAGAAAACACATTTCTAGCAAGTTTTCACACAATAAAAACACAAATTCACAAAGAAGCACATAGATTCAAAGTGAAATAAGATAGAAAAATAAATTTTCTAATCACATGTAGAATTAACTAGCCAACTAAGAACACACACAAGATTTTAAAAGGCACAAATAATTCATACAAAAAATTATATCTTAATCATAAGAGTCATTCACAACTTTGAATTCCCTCTCATACTTCATCTTCTGTTTCAAACGGATATTGAAGTCTCCTTGCCCAAATGCATTAGGAGAAGTCATAGGTGCTTAAAGTTGAGTAAATCGACTCACACAGACAAGAAACAACACGAAACAACACAATCACACACACAGGTGAGCAAATGCTATTTTAGGCCTGGAAACAAACTCAATTCATACATATAGCAAAAAGAGAAAAAATTCCATAAAAACAGATTAGCAGCGAAAGCAAACTAGAATATCACACAGATAGAGAACTCATAATTTCAAGCAAATAAAAACTAGAGATACACAGAAATTGACCAATTCAGGCTTCAAATCACAAAAAATTTCTAATTCTATAGCACAGAAATCACAAGTATAAATGAGGACCAGACGCCTCAGAGCATCACAAAGGAGGACCAACCGCCTCAGGGTATTGCAAAGATATATCAAAACTGAATAAATTAGAAAATTGAAACACGAAGTTAAAAGGAATGAAGAAACTTCCCTGAAGCGGTGGACGAACATCGTACCACCCCTACGAGCCATAAGCCACCAGCGTCCCTCGACGCCTCATTCAAGTGACAACCGGATGAGAAACTCCCACCTTGGAGCTGCACCCTGCCCGCTATCTCGCTTGAACTCTTCACAGCCTCTTCGAGTAGCAGCCCCCTCATGCCTCCGATACAAGCAACAACCTACTGGTGCATCCACTTACTAAGCTATACCCCGAATGGCTACCAAGCTTGACCCCTACACACAAAGTGATACAAAAAGTAGTGGGGGTTAGAGAAGAACCAATCTAAAAAATTTTTCAGAAAATGAACAAGTACAAAATAAAAAACACAAAATAAATTTGAAAATTTTGGAACGAATCTTCCCTATTCAGTGGAGGCCCCAGACAGTGGGCTGACGGCGGTGGCGCTTCTGGCGAAAGTTGGCGGCGGCTAGCCTTTCTGAATGCGAATGAGCGACGGAGGTGGCGTGGCTGCAGATCCGACGCGTTTCTGGCAGGGCGTTGCGAGCAGTAGTGACAAAGGCTGAATCCCTAGCACCACGGAGCAGATCCAGTGGCTTGGCGAGCGACACCGACGGACGACGGGCTGGCAGCAATGGCGAGGTTGGCAGAACCCTAGTACAGGCACGACGTGCAGTACAGATCCGACGGCTGTGAGCAGATCGGCGACGGCAGCACTAGGCTGTGGATCAGGCAGCGGCATCGCGTTCCTGGTGGGCTGCTTACTACCTGGAACCAACGACGGTTGGTAAATAGCATTGGCGTTGACGAGCAGTGGCGGTGAGCGAATGAACCTCATTTCTCACCTTCAGCGGTGGCGCAATAGTGGTGACCCATGGCGGACAGTGACGGAGGACGACTGACGACCGATCAGACCAAGCTCTGATACTACTGTTGGGTATATGCGGTCGTTCTCATCATTGGAGCTATGCTGGAACACATCGCTGGAGATGGTGGTAGTGAGGAGGTGCTCAAATTCCCGTTACTCACTAAGAGTAGAATACACGCTCCAACCACACTTTTGGGTTCACAAATTGGTGGATTAAATGGTTTGTTGGTGTAAGGATATGGGCCAAACACATTTGACCCAATACTTTGAGATAGAAGACCAACATTTGGGCCAACAGGCCCAATGGGCCCAACAATACTAATTTACCATCGCACCTAAATCTTTGAAAATCTCTCGTCGCCCACCATCCTAGATATCGATTCCTAGCACGGCGCCAATGTGTACTTGATTTTTATGTGAAACGCCGTCTTATCGAAAGCTGGGCTAAAGGCTTGTAAATTATTTTTTTGCTGAAATGTGTAGTTCTGCACCAAACATCTTCTCCAACACTATTTCTGTTGAATGTGAAGTTTGAATCTTGAATGGCAAGAGCTTCTCCAACTACTGATAAATTTCACGATGCAACCTTTGATACGATTATGTAGCATTTGGCAGAGTTACAGGGGACTGAAGCATAAATGGTGGAGGTGAAGCTATCACCTGAGAACTATAGATGTTGCCACCGACGGCGATAATGATAGATTGGGATGCTTGAAGTTTACAAAACTTTTAAAGAAGTTGGGTGTATAAAGTAATAAAAATATACAAAGAAAATTGAATTTCTGTTATTAATTTTTAAACAAAATTAATATAAGGTTATTTTTATCTTTACAAATGGATATGGGTGCCTTTAGTAAAAGATTGGGTGGCAATACTGCCACCCTTAATTTTTTGGAAAAATGGTCAAATTGGACCCTAAATTTATACAGTGGGATCAATTTGGCCTAAACTAATTTTTTGTTCATTCATGATAGGGATGTAAGCGAACTAAATCGTTAGCGAACTATTCGAGTCTCGGTTCAATAAAATATTTGTTCGAACTTGTTCGTTAATTTTAACAAGCCAAACCAAGCTTGAATTTTGAGATCGAAGAGTCTATCAAACCAAACTTAAGCCTAAGGGTGTTCGGCTCAAAAGCTCGCGAACATATTCATTTATAGGCTCGTTAATGGCTCACAAACGCGTTCGTAAATTTTATAATTATTCTTTAGTATTATATATTATTACTAGTATAATCATTTATTCAAAAATATAATTACACAGGTTTTAAACTTATAATTTTAAAAAATATAATTTAAGTTTAATATAATCATTTATTAAAAAAATTTAAAAACATAATTCAAGTTTAATATAACTATCTATTCAATTATAATCTAATATAATATTCAATTATAATCTAAAATAATTTAAATTGAAAAGTAAAATTTAATTTATATACTCTCAAATGTGAATTTATTTTCGTTGGTAAAATATTAATTCGTTATAAAATTGATTTGCTAAAAATTTTAAAAAAATATTAAATTGATTTTTCAAATTTTGCTACGTTATTGTAGAATATAATTAATCAAAAAATTTTAAAATATATTAATTTAATCATTGAAGATAAAAAATTTATAAAAATGTCAATTAATAAAAGATAAAATAAATAATATAAATCAATTAGATAAAATAAAATATTTTATAAAATTAGTTTTAAAAATTTTAATATTAACCTTGACAAAAAAATTAATAACTTAGTGAAATAAAAAGTTTAATATAAAATAAAAAATTTTAATAATTTTAAAAATAAGTAACTAAAAGAAAGTTTGAAAAATATAAAAGAGTATTCAAAAAATTTATCAATAGAAAATTAGAAAAAAAATAATAATGGACATATAATTTTTCTTTAATTTCAATCAAAAATTTAATTATACTAATATAATTTTATTATTTAAATTTTACTTTTGTATTTATTTAATTTAACAATATAAATTTGATTACTTTTTTAATTATATATTCTTAATTTCAATTAATATATCAATTTTATTTTCATTAGAATCGTCTCTATAAATTTTTATTTTCAATCACGGTCGTTCGTTATTTAAAATCATTCTTTATAAAACTTTTTTATTACCTAATCAAATTCTTACATTATCCCTCTTTTTGTTTTTTTGTTTCTTGTTTTTCTCTCTAATGTTTTTCTTTTTCTTCTCTTTTATAAATTCTACTCTAATTTTTTTTTATACTTTTATTTAATTTTATATGTAGGTTCAATCATTCTCCTTAAAGGTATCATTATACTTTTTATTTTTTGTTATTTTATTTTTTTCTCTTCTATTGTTGTGTGTTTTTTTTAAGTTTTTCTCTCTAATGTTTTTCTTTTTCTTCTCTTTTACAAATTCAACTTTCATATTATTTATAATCTATTTTTTTTTATACTTTTATTTGATCTTATATGCAGGTTCAATCATTCTCCTTAAAGGTACCATTATACTTTTGTATTTATTTAATTTAACAATATAAATTTGATTAATTTTTTTATTAATATATGCTTAATTTCAATTAATATAGCAATTTTATTTTCATTAAAATCATCACTATAAATATTTGTTTTCAATCACGGTCGTTCGTTCTTTAATATCATTCTATATAAATTTTTTTCATTACCTAATCAAATTCTTACACTCTCACTCTTTTTTTTTCTCTAATGATATTCTTTTTCTTCTATTTTAAAAATTCTACTCTAATTTGTTTTATTTTTATACTTTTATATGATCTTATATGCATGTTTAATTATTCTCCTTAAATGTGCCATCATACTTTTTTATTTTTTTTATTTTATTTTTTTCTCTTCGATTTTTATGTTTTTTTTCCTTTCTAATGCTTTTCTTTTTCTTCTCTTTTACAAATTCTACTTTCATATTATTTATAATCTATTCTAATTTGTTTTGTTTTTATACTTTTATTTGATCTTATATGCAGGTTCAATCATTCTCATTAAAGGTACCATTATACTTTTTAATTTTTTGTTATTTTTTCTCTTCGATTTTTGTGTTTTTTTTATTTTTCTCTCTAATGCTTTTCTTTTTCTTCTCTTTTACAAATTCTACTTTCATATTATTTATAATATATTTTAATTTGTTTTTGTTTTTTTATACTTTTTTTTGATCTTATATGCATGTTCAATCATTCTCCTTAAAGGTACTATTATACTTTTTAATTTATTGTTATTTTATTTTTTTTCTCTTCGATTTTTGTGTTTTTTTTTCTCTGTAATGCTTTTCTTTTTCTTCTCTTTTACAAATTCTACTTTCATATTATTTATAATCTATTATAATTTATTTTTTATACTTTTATTTGATCTTATATGCAGGTTCAATTATCTATATCTATCTATCTATACATTTATAGAAGCAAACCTAAACTTTTATTTTTTTTTCAATTTTACTCTATTTAGAAATATTTCAATTTGTTTTGTTTTATATTTACTTTTGTTTGATCTTGCAAGTTCATTATTTGAGGTATCATTCTTTTTTTTTGTTATTTTTTTTCTCTTCTATTTTGTTATTTTATTTATAATTCTATAACCATATTTCTATACTTTAATTTATTTTATTATTTATACTTGATCTTATTTTTATATTAAATCATTCTCATATTTGATCATATGTGCAGGTTCAATCATTCTCATTTGAAGTATCATATTTTTTTTGGTTTTTGTAATCTTATTTAATATTCTCTTCGATTTTTGTATTTTCTTTATAATTCTATAAACCTTATTTATACACGTTAATTTATTTTATCTTATATATTTTTATTTGATCTTATTTTTAGGTTCAATCATTCCATTTGAAGTATCATTCTTCTTTTTTATTTTTCGTTTATCTTATATTTTATGTTTTTTCTTCGTTTTTTTGTGTATTCTTCATAAAATAAATTCTATTTTTATAATTTTTTTAATCTTATTAATTTTATTCTTATTTTATTTTATTTTATTTTATTTGCAGCTTCAATCATTAGGCGCCAGGTCTTGGTAGGCTAAAGTCAAGAAAAAAGTAATCAATATTCAGAGTGATAAATTTGGACAATCCACAATTAATTTTAGAATATTTTCTTTATAATTTTATAAACTTTAATTTATTTTATCTTTTATTTTTTATCTTATTTTCAAATTCAATCATTTTTCTTTAAGGTATCATTCTTTTTTTTTTCGTTTATCTTATGATTTATGGTTTTTTCATCATTTTTATTGTTTTCTTTATATTTTATAAAATCTATTTTTATAATTTTTTTAAACCTTATTGTTCTTATTTTTTATTTGATCTTACTTCAATCATTAAAGTGTTTGGAGTGATGAATTTGGAGAATCTAGAATTAATTTTAGAAATTTTAGAATTGGAGATTCAAAGCAAAGCATATATACTAAAAAAAATATATTAATAAATAAAATTAATAAAATATAAAGTGTTGGTGAAAATATATTAAAAAAAAGAAAGATAATTAAAAAAACTATAGAAACAAAATTAATTAAATAAATTTGCAAAAGCATGAAAGATGAAATTAATAACGTAAAATTTTTTTAAAAAATTACATATATACTAATCTATCTATCTATACATATATAAAAGTAAACGTAAATTTTCAATTTTGTTTTCAATTTTTTTCAATTTTACTTTATTTAGAAATAATTCAATTTTAATCTTAACAGTCCAATTCAATTTTAATCTTAACCGTTCAATTAATGCTTTTAATATATTATTATACTAATAATGTATTTTATTATTTATTTTTTAAATTTTTTATTTCATACTATAAATTTGGTAAATATGAGAAATATCTTTGGCATATTTGATTAATTTTAATCAATATATACCTAAATTGAAAAGGTTAAAAATTAATAGAACTAAATATTTGATACTAATAAAAAATAAAATCGAAATAGAAAAAATTTGAATTTTTTTTTCTTTGTTTTTTTTTTCTTTGTTGTTTTCTTTTGATTTTTCAAGATTATTATATTTAGGTTGGTGGTAAGTTAAAAAAAATTACTATTTAAGAAAGTACGTCTAAGTCCGAGTTAAAAAATATAGAGTGTATATTAGGTGCACCCGGGTGCACCCATATTTGTATAACTTTTTATTTTATTTTGTATACATGTTATTCTCTTTTGTATACGTGTTTTGTAATAATTGTATACTTTTTTCACACTAAGTTTTTCATTAAAAAAACAAGCATTCATATGTATATAACTTTTTATTCAATAGTGTATACATGTATTTTAATAATTGTACATTTTTTTACACTCAATTTTTTATTAAAAAAATTAACAATTAAATTGTATACATTTTACTCATAATTGTATATGTTTTTGCTTATATTTGTACGTGGGTACACACTATATTTAGCCAAAAATATATATAGTATTTCTTATTTAAGCAATTTGAATCTTTCCATATTTAAATTTAAAAAACAAAAAAAAGAAAAAGAAAAAACGAAAACAAATTGATTGAAAGTTACAATAAATATGATTGATCCGCTTATACATATAATTATGCCAAATTATATTATATATATATATATATATATATATTATTTATATTTATATATTATGAGATATTTTATACCATTAATATATATTTATAAGTTTAATTTAATCATATTTTTTAATTTTAGGAACGTTTATTAAACGTGTGGATTTATAAGAAATATCCAAGTTGCAAATATTTATGCATTCATGAATATTATATAAAAAGATTACCAAAAATAATATAGAGAATTAGTTTGAAATAATAAATATATTCTCTTCAAAACACAAGTTTAATTATTATTATTTTAGAATAATAACATATATACCCCTCAAAACAAAATCTATACTTTTTGTATCAATAAAAAAAGTATGGGAAGTTTTAACAATGAATTAAAGTAAAATATTTTTTACCATAAATAAATTGTTTGCATGCAATAACCTTAAAATAATAACAGATATCTTCCTCAAAATATAATATATACTACGTTTGCCGTAATAACAAATTACAATTTATTATTATAAATACACTTCATGATTTATGCAAACAAGCACAATATATTTTTCAGAGACTTAATACAGAAAAAGTCATCATTCAACATGTCTACCGACTTCATTTTCATCAAAGATGTGAAAGAGGGCATGACGAAGGTCCACATGAGGTTACGCTGTGTTCGAGTACACGAAGTTTTTTCTTCCAATCCCAAAACAAGCAAGAAGAACATGGAATGTGTATTTACTAATCATGAGGTAAAAAACCAAAATAAATAAATAAGATGATTACAATTTCAACAAATTTTTATTATTTATATATAAATTTTTTTTTCAATACTATTGTAGGGAAATCGTATTCATTCTTTGATATGGGCTTACCATGTCAACAAATACCTTCACATGATATCAGAAGGAATAGTTTATACTATAAAAAATGCTTGTGTTGAAGCCAATAAGTATATAAGTCATACGACAAATCAACCATTCAAAATTACATTCGTATACGACACATCCATATCAAAAGTTGTTGATCCATCGCTCCCCAGGAATATGTATTCATATCGATTGAAGACCTCATTCAACAACATGATATCAAGAGAACATTCTAATAGGTAATGTATTATTATTATTATTATCTATAACTATAATAATATAAATTCAGTGTTAGCGAAATAGATTATGTGTTTGAATTACTTTCTTTTTCATATTTTATATATGTGTTGTGTGTTATAATTATTTAATGTATGTATATCTATATTTTTCTAAGTAATTTAATTATTAAATTTTATAAATGTGATTGGAAAAGTTGTAGGTCCTGCTTCTAAAAAAATGATATCGATTCAAAACGTACGAACAAAGATGATGGAGTTCAACTTAGAGGATTTCAAGTAATTATCATATTCTCTAAACTTTAATTTGATTATAAAACATGTGAATATTAAACTCATAAATACTTATTGAAATATTTTTTACATTCTCTACAGTGCTAATAAGATACAGGTCACAATCTGGAAATAAAATTGGATGGATGTTACATAGGAAATTGTTGATAGAAATTTCGGTGAATCTGATGTCATTATAGTACAGATGTTCAAACCAAGAGTTTCGCAAATAATAATTTATTTATTATTTCAGTCTATAAATCGTCGATTATATGTATACATATTATTAAAAATGATTTCTTTCTTTTTTTCTCTAATACTTCTTCTTTTTCTTCTCTTTTACATAGTCTATTTCACATTATTTATAATCTACTCTAATTTGTTTTGTCTTTATATTTTTATTTGATCTTATATTCAGGTTCAATCATTCTCCTTAAAGATAACATTATACTTTTTAATTTTTTGTAATATTATTTTTTTCTCTTTGATTTTTGTGTTTTTTTTAATAATTCTTTAAAGTGGGGAGGGGTGCGGGAAAAAAGGTAGACAAAAAGGGAATATGAGCGAAGTGAATGAAATTAGGGTTCAATAGTTTTGCTCAAAAATTTTTAATTACAAAATAGTCCTTCAATTTTTTATAATTAGTTGGTGGCCAATTTTTTTACCATCTTTAAAAAGATGTTAAATAAATTGATGGAAAATAATTATATAAATTAAGTATATATTGATTAAAAATGAGTCAAATATGCCAAAAATATTTCCCATATTTACCAAATTTCATAGTAAATAAATTGATGAAAAATATTTACATAACTTAATAGTGTAATAATAATCTATTAAAAGAATTAACTGAAAGGTTAAGATTAAAATTGACTTGGATGATTAAGATTAAAATTGAATTATTTCTAAAAAAAAGTAAAATTGAAAAAAATTGAAAATAAAAGTGAAAATTTAGGGTATCATTTTCTTTATCCAGATTAATTAAGGAATCTCATCTTCATCTGTCGTATTGGTTTCATTTTTTCATTGTGGACATCGCATCCTAATGATTTCCTAATGATTTTATTTCCACTTTTGATATATATTACCCACACAAAATAATTAAAATATTTTATGGGACCCACCTATTATACTCATCCAACTACCCAATATACATTTAAGTATTATGTTCCTTAATTCTTGTGCAAGATACTTTTTAATTTTTTGTTATCTTATTTTTTTCTCTCTTCGATTTTTGTATTTTTTTAATAATTCTATAAATCCTATTTTATAATTTAGTTTATTTTATCTTCTTTTATACGTACTTTAATTTGATATTATTTTTAGATTCAATCATTCTCATATTTGATCTTATTCTTTTCTTTCTTTTCTCTAATACTTCTTCTTTTTCTTCTCTTTTATAGATTCTACTTTTATATTATTTATAATCAACTCTAATTTGTTTTGTCTTTTATACTTTTATTTGATCTTATATAAAAGTTCAATCATTCTCCTAAATGTATCATTATACTTTTTAATCTTTAGTTATCTTATTTTTTTCCCTTCGATTTTTGTGTTTTTTTAATAATTTAATAAATTCTATTTTCATAATTTAATTTATTTTATCTTCTATTATACTTTGATATTATTTTTAAGTTCAATCATTCTAATATTTGATCTTATTTGTAGGTCTAATCATTCTCTTTTTGTTTTTTGTTTCTCTAATTATTCTTCTTTTTTTTCTCTTTTACAGATTTTCTTCAAATTATTTGTAATATATTCTAATTTATTTTTTCTTTTATACTTTTATTTGATCTTATATGCAGGTCTAATCATTCTACTTAATTGTATCATTATACTTTATAATTTTTGTTATCTAATTTTTTTTCTCTTCAATTTTTGTATTTTTTTTAATAATTCTATAAACCTTATTTTTATAATTTAAATTATTTTCTTTTCTTTTATACTTTTATCGGATATTATTTTTAGGTTCAATCATTCTCATATTTGATCTTATTGGTAAGTTTAATTAGGTATCATTCTTTTTTTTCTATCTTTTTCCTCTTCAATTTTTGTGTTTCTTTTATAATAATTATACGAACCATATTTTATATTTTAATATTCTATATTTTGTTCTTCTTTTTAATATTCTTTTTTTTTCATCTAATACTTCTTCTTTTTCTTCTCTTTCTATACATATATAAAAACAAACTTAAGCTTCTACTTTTGTTTTCAATTTTTTTTTTAATTTTACTCTATTTAGAAAAAATTTAATTTTAATCCTGACAGTCCAAATTATATATATATATATATATATATATATATATATATATATATATATATATATATATATATATATATATAAACTTAATTTCTATTTTATCTTCAATTTTAATCTTGACCGTCTATTACTTTTGATCTCAATCATAGATTCCATTTATGCTAATAATAAATTATTTATTTATTTTTTAATCAACAATATAAATTTGATAAATATGAAAAATATTATTGGCATATATTCTACTAATTGTTAATCAATTCTTTTACACATTCTACTTTCATATTATTTATAATCTATTTTAATTTATTTTGTCTTTTATACTTTTATTTGATCTTATATGTAAGTTCAATCATTCTCCTTAAAGGTATCATTATACTTTTTAAATTTTTGTAATCATATTTTCTTCTCTTCGTTTTTTGTATTTTTTTTAATAATTCTATAAACCTTATTTTTATAATTTAATTTAATTTATCTTCTTTTATACTTATATTTGAAATTATATTTAGGTTCAATCATTCTCATATTTGATCTTATTGATAAGTCCAAGGTATCATTCTTTTTTTTTGTCTATCTTTTTTTCCTTTAATTTTTGTGTTTTATTTATAATAAATATATGAACCATATTTTTATATTTTAATATTATATATTTTATTCTTCTTTTTAATCTTATTTTTTTTTCCTCTAATGCTTCTTCTTTTTCTTCTCTTTTACAGATTCTACTTTCATATTATTTATAATCTAAGTTCAATCATTGTCTTTAAATTTAAAGGTTCAATCATCTATCTATCAATACATATATAAAAGCAAACTTAAACTTCTACTTTTTTTTTAATTTTACTCTATTTAGAAATAATTTAATTTTAATCTTAATCGTCCAAATAATGCTTATATTTCAATCATAAAATTTAATTATACTAATAATAGATTTTATTATTTAAATTTTACTTTTTTTATTTTACAATATAAATTTGATTAATATGAGATATATTTTTGGCATATTTGACTAATTTTTAATAAGCTTAATATATATATATATATATATATATGTGTGTGTGTGTGTGTGTGTGTATGTATATATAAACAAACTTAATTTTTATTTTTATCTTAAATTGTAATCTTGACCGTCTATTATTTTTTATTTCAATCATAGATTCTATTTATGCAAATAATAAATTATTTATTTAATTATTTATTTATTTTTAATCAACAATATAAATTTGATAAATATGAAAAATATTATTGGCATATATTCTACTAATTTTCAATCAATACACTAATTTTCATAATATAAAATCTTTCAACGCTATCTTTGGTAATTTTTTACCTTTTTTCCTACGTCGATGATTGCTTTCAATCACGATCGTTTATTCTTTCAAATCATTTTATATAAACATTTTCATTACCTAATCAAATCCTTACATTTTTTTCTTCTTCTTTTTCTTCTCTATTTCACTTTCATACTATTTCTAATCTACTTTAATTTATTTAATCTTTTATATTTTACTTTGATTTGATCTAATGCGCAGGTTCAATCATTTTGATGTATCATTCTTCTTTTTTTATTTTTTGTTATCTTTATTTTATCTTTTATACTTTTATTTGATCTTATTTTTATATTCAATTATTTTCATATTTGATCTTATGTGCAGGTTCAATCATTCTCATTTGAAGTATCATTTTTCTTTTTTAGTTTTTGTTATCTTATTTTCGTTTCTCTACTATTTTTATATTTTCTTTTTAATTCTATAAACCTTATTTATATACTTTAACTTATTTTATATTTTATACTTTTATTTGATCTTATTTTCAGGTTCAATAATTCCATTTGAGATATCATTCTTCTTTTAGTATGGGTATGGGTGGAATGGGGTGGCGGGGGGTTTGGGGGTGGGTAAGGGGTAGGGTTGGGTTGTAATACTTTTATTATTTAAATATTAAAATTTAAAATCTTATTAAATTTATTTTTGGGAGTGGGGGTGTGTAGGGATAGGTTGGGTAGTAGAGTTTCCTCCACAAAAAATTATTTTTAATAAAATTTTAGATTTAAATATTTAATATAATAAAATTTTATTATTTTTATTTATCATATATAAAATTCTATTTTAAAAATAATTTTTGAATTATAAATTTGAAATCCTTTCAAAAATCCATAATTTATTCAAATAGTGGAATTCAAATGAATTGATTTAAAATTCAAGGAATTTAAATTTCACTCATTTTCATATCCATTGAATTTGATATGACTCAATTCAAACACAACCTAAAAGTATATAATTGTAATATACTTTAATTCTTTCCGTGCAATGCACGAATGGATAATATCTAATTATAAAATAAAAAATAAATATTAATCTATGCATCGATAACAAAAAAAAGAAAAGAAATTCATTTTCTCACCTCAATGTATTAGAGACGAAGGGAAAGATAAACATGGTCAAGTATAAAAAAACACTTCTCGCATTCCAAGAAAATTCAATTAATCTTTTAAGAAAAAGAAAATTATACATAACAAAATATTTCAGAAATTTCCTGTCTGCACAACGCGCGGCCGGGTAAACGCTAGTAATAAAAAAATAGAATTGAAATAAAAAAAATAATTAAATAAATAAAATATAATCAAAATATTACATACTATCCATTAAAAAAACAAAACAAAAACAAAATAAATAAATAAATAAGAACAAAAAATAATCAAAGAGTATAGAATTTAATACAAAATTCTAAAGGCACAAGGAGTGTGCTTCCGTGCACCCAGAAGCACACAAGTTTTTGTCTTGTAAAATAAACGATATATACACATCTTTATACTAAAAGGTATACAATTTACTAAAAGGTATACAATTTAGGACAAAATTCTAAAAGCACACGGAATGTGCTGTCGTGTGTCCGGGCACACACAAGCTTTTGCCTTGGCATAACTTACATTATAAAGTAGATTAAACTTTAACAATCAACGGATCACACTCTCCCAACACTACAAGAAAAATTACCTTTAATGACAGAGATCCCGACCTTTAACTAAAGACCTTTAACTAGAGAAGTAACAATGACAGGACGGAATATTAATAACAGGATTTTTGTAATTATAAATCACTTTTCTTGTAGTGCAACCAGCTGCCTCTACTCACCAGACAAAAATATCAACAGCCCACCCACACCCGGCTGCACGGGCAGCAGCAACACCGTGCCAAAAATGGAGTGTATCTCAAAGAGTCCTTGCAGCATGACCGCAGGCTATTTCTGGAGTTTTTCCCAAATTGGTCGAATAAAGTAATTGAATTTAATCTAAACCCTAAAATCAGAAACATCTTCAAACGCTACGAGACAAAATTCTTCCGGTTAGATTCCCTGAATCTGCGTGATCATCTTCGCTTATTTACACCCACCCCTCTACTTGTTGATTATGTTCACCAGTGGCGGCCAGCTTCGAGTCCTTCTACAACGGTTGGCTCACCCAACAACAGGAGTTCCTTCGACCGCTCGAATCCCTCTCATCTCTGGTCGACGGTGGTAATAAAATCTGGGAATGCAGCAAAATAATCCCCAGGGTTTTCACGCATTACCATGAATTCTACTATGAGAAGGCCGTCGCCGCCGCCCGTGACATCTTTCAGGTGATGCCTCCGCCAGCGGGATCGGAGCGCATTGTGGGTATCCCGGGTGACGATAACCGGAGGTTGGGGCTTTTTCTTAGAGCCGGCGAAAGGCCACGAGGGCAGCAGTTGGTGGTAGGGTTTTGTTGGATATCTGACGACTGGCGAAAGAAAGTGGGAAGAAGCGGCAACGACAGTGATGAATGATCTACTTTTTGCGTTAAGGTTTAATATGATTTTTAATGTAAATTACTCTAAGGGCGGCGCTATTGCCACCCGAAACTTTACTAAGGGCACCCGAATCTCAAAAAAATTGATGGTTTTAAATTCCTATTAAATCCTCACTCCTAAAATTACATCAACATTAGTGCTAAGCACACCCAAATATATTACTAAGCCCACCCAAACCTATTCCTCCCACACGCCCACACGATCTGTATAGAATTTATCACGGTGGTTTTGATTTTGGTGACCAGTTTGATCAGCGTTTGTCTGCTGCTTCTTATGCAATTGATTCACATTTCCAACACCATGGAGCCAAAGTGGAAGAAAATTGGGGTTCAAAACTTCACCATTATGAGTTTTTCAACCTGTTAACAATGACAAAAATTCCTTATGAATTGCAAAACAAATCCACCCACCAATCATCACCCAATGGAGAATCATAATATTAATAATCTATTTTGATTTTTCAATCTTTATCTCTCTCTAGAGAATAAGAAAACAATTAACAAAGTTTTAGATTTTTTATAAACTCCATTTGATATTTTACTATTAATTTATGAATATAAACAGTAAAGAAGAACACAGTTGTGATGAAATCGAATTTCGGCCTTGTCTTGATGCATCAGAACTAGAAAAGCAATGTCGCAGGAGAGATAATTTGTCATCACTCTGTTTGCTGCAAAACAACAAAAGAAAAAAAGCATTACATATAAGCTTTCCATTAATGGAGGCTAGCGTGCAATGATAAAATACTGAAGATTGTAGTCTATAGGCCGATGGATTGTGGGTGGGCTTAGTAATTAGGGAGTTTGGGTTTTGATTTAGGAATGAGGATATAAAAGTATTTTTACTATTCATTTTTTTAAATTTGGGTGCTCTCAGTATTGTTTTGGGTGACAATAGTGTCACCCTTACTCTAATTAATTAGGATTTAAAAAAAATTAATATTCAAATTTTATGGAAAAGAGCTAATTTGATCCCATTAAAATAGATAAGGTGCTAAATGAACAAAAAATTAGTTTAGGGCCCAAATTGATCCCATGTTATAAATTCAGATCCAATTTGACCCTTTTCCCTAATTTGTAATTTTCACGCAAATTTAGGATCGGAAAATTAGGATTTGAGGTGAATTGGTTAGTACAAAACTCTCCCAAATTTAATAATTGAGTGGTTCCTAAAATTTGGGAGGTGCGATATTTGGGGGATTTGATGTAAATCTGAATTAAAAACAAACACAGAAGATAAGTATATATGCTCCAATTTTGGCCGTGGCTTTAAAAGTTATCACAAAATTACATTATCAGAGAGTCCAGTGAAGAAGGAGATGGATGTTGGAGGTTCAGATGGCGGCAGCAGCACTACTGTATTTGTGGAGGTGAATGCATTGGATAACCTCAGCGGTAATTGCGCCAAGAAAATGAAGCGATACGTTGAGAACTTGGTGAGGGGGGTGCGCGTGGAGATCAACACAATGAGATTCAAGATGGTAGGGAAGGTTCGGGGGGATGATGGTCACGTGAGTCACGTGGACGTGGTGTTCAGGATTCGGGTGGAGGCCGATGGGGTGACTTTCATGGATGTGCAAAGCTCCGAGGCTTATTTCCACTTAGAGGACGATCGTTATCACAGATTCGTTGCCCACAACATTGCGGATCATCTCGTGGCTAATCACGGCCTCATTCGTCGTTGCACCATGTCTATTCTCATTGAAATCAGCTATCCGGCTTCTGAGGTTGCCAGGAAGAAGGCTGCAAAGATTAAAGAATCTTTGGACTCGTGTTCGGCTGCCATCAGACTCAGGCTTAATATCCGACGTTCCGCACCGTTACATTGCTTGATTGTCCGGGAGGAAGATGGTCGTGAAGAGTTCGTCAACATTTGGGACCCGTGCGAGCCCTATACCGCCACAAAGACGCTTAAAGTGAAATATCTTGTTGAAAGAATTGTTAGAGCTGCAGATCCAAGGTGATGATGAGCCAACGGTTCAAATTAAGAGAGAGTGATATGTGCAAATAAAAATAAATACTGCTGCTCCTGCTCAAATGGTGTACCCCACCATTACTGCTGCTCCTGCTCATGTAAGTGAGAGATTGGGTTGAAGTTAGGGTTTAGGTTCTTATTTTAGAGTCTGCTTAGTTCAACTTTAATTTCCTTTTTCCTTTATAAGAACCGCATATTTTGTATATTTTTAGGTTTTCAAAAAAATTTGCTTTCCAAATATCTCGTTACTCTTCATTTTAAGGCATAAACTAAATACACATCCTTATTATTAAAGGCAATTACTAATGTGCAAATGAGATCCATTTTCATTTAATGACCCAGATATAAATAAGGTAATAGTTTGATGGGTCATTAACTAACTCACTTTCTCTTTCTTCAATCACAAGCGCTCGCTAATTTATTTTTCCCAATCTCTCGTTCTAATCTCTCATTCTATTTTTTTCCTTTTCTCGCCATCGTCACGAATTTATTTTTTTCCATCTCTCGTTCTAGTCTCTCATTCTTCTCTCATTTTTTTAGCCTCCAACACCTTCACTTTTCCCTCCTCTCCACGTTCCAGATCCATGTTCCTCCTCTCCACGTTCTAGATCCATGTTCTTCAAGCAAACTGTGTTCGAGATTTAAAAAGAGTCGATTATTATGCTTCAATTTTATTATTCCTTTATCATTTTTTTTCTCAAAATTTGATGTAATTCAAATGCTGTATATTGTTAATTGTTCTTTAATTTTTCATTTTGTATGATTTCTGACGATTTTGTAGAAATATTGGAAGATTTATTTTTTTTAAATTTCATAGTGTATATTTTTTATTATATAAATGTATTACATTCTATTCTTACATGTACTTTTAAAATTTATATAAAATTATTAAATTTGAATCGATTTTATTATCAATATTTTCATCAATATATTTATTAATTTTAGTTATACACATTAGTATAAAATATTATACACTTTTGTATAAGATTTAATACATTTATTATTTATCATTATTTCATCTATATACTTATTAATTTTAGTTATACAAGTTAGCATAAAATGTTATACATTTTTGTATAAAATCTAATACATTTATTATTTATCAATATTTTCGTCAATATATTTATTAATTTTAGTTATACAGGTAGTATAAAATGTTATCCATTTTTGTATAAAATCTAATACATTTATTAAAAAATAATGTACATTTAGATTAGCTTATCAATTCCCAACTAGGAATCATCGTTCCTCCACCAACACCTCAAGTGAATCACTGTTTCTCCACTTCTGCACTAGTTATTAGAGCTGTCAATTTGGGTTATTGGGCTGGTTCAGCCCATAATCCATCACAACCTGTCCTTTGGTTGACCCAAATGGGTTGGGTCACCACGGGTTGGGCCCATCGTGGGTCGGTTATTGCGGGTCGACCCTTTTTTTTAAATTTTAAATTTTAATATTTAAATAATAAAAATATTATCACTCAACCCTACCCCTACCCACTCCCCATACCCCACAACACCTCAAGTGAATCACTGTTTCTCCACTTCTGCACTAGTTATTAGAGCTGTCAATTTGGGTTATTGGGCTGGTTCAGTCCATAATCCATCACAACCCGTCCTTTGGTTGACCCAAATGGGTTGGGTCACCACGGGTTGGGCCCATCGTGGGTCGGGCCACCTATGGGTCGGTTATTGCGGGTCGACCTTTTTTTTAAAATTTTAAATTTTAATATTTAAATAATAAAAATATTATCACTTAACCCTACTCTTACCCACTCCCCATACCCCACCTATCCACCCACCCCCAAAATTTTTAAAATTTTAGATTTAAATATTTAAATAATGAAAATATTACCCCTACCCACCCCACCCCTACCCACTCACCCCCAAAAAAAGTTTTTAAAAAATTTTAGATTTTAATATTAAATTCTAAAAAAAAATTAAAAAAATTTGGAGGTAGGTGGGTGGGGATGGATAGGGGTTGAGTGATAATATTTTTATTATTTAAATATTAAAATTTAAAAAAAATTTTGAGTGGTGGGTTTGGGGTGGGGGGAGTGGGTGTGAGTGGGTAGGGGTAGGGTTGGGTAATAATATTTTTATAATTTAAATATTAAAATTAAAAAAAAAAATTGGGTGTTGGAGTGTATAGGGTTGGGTGATAATATTTTTATCATTTAAATATTAAAATTTTAAAAAAAATATTTTTTTGGGGGATGGGTGGGTGGGTGGGTGGGTGGGTGGGTTGGGGGTGGGTCAGAGGTAGGGTTGGATGATAATATTTTTATTATTTAAATACTCCGTATTAAAATCTAAAAGTTGTATGTTACTCTTTTAAATTTAATTTATAAAAGTGGGTTGATGTTGGGTTGGTGGGGCGGTACGGGTTAGCCTACACTCTAGTGGGTTTGAAGTGGGGCAGGTTCTTCCTGTAAGATGTGATGCTATCACCGATAATTGGTGATAGTGAGATATCTTGTATATATATAACATATGATTACAAGAGAATCCACAATTAGTGGAGATAAATATGGGAGATTTACAATCAAATAATCAATCAAATAAATTTATACTATTTACTCCTATTACCCCCCGTCAAGCGTTGCGTGGGGTGCAAGCACACACGGAGCTTGGACCGTAGAAGTTCAAATGTGGGTCGAGGAAGACTTTTTGTAAAGATGTCCGCGACCTGTAAATGAGACGGAACAAATCGTGTCACCAACTTTCCAGAGGAAACGAGCTCTCTGACGAAGTGATAATCAATATCAATATGCTTGGCACGCTTGTGGGCCACCGGATTCTGACTAAGAAATACTGCACTTCGGTTATCACAAAGCAGTGTAGGCTGGGAAACTAAAGGCGCCTGGATATCATGAAGAAGATTCGTCACCCAAATAAGTTCTGCTGAGGCATTCGCCATTGCTCGATACTCAGACTCACAACTAGATCGAGCAACAGTTGGTTGCTTCTTAGCACTCCAGGAAACCAGATTGCCACCAATAAAAATTGAGTAACCATATGTTGAACGCCTCGTCTCCGGACAACGAGCCCAGTCGGCATCAGAATATCCGATAATGGAGGAATCCTGGCTGTGACTGAATGTCAGGCCAAAGTTAACTGTCCCCTTGACATAGCGGAGAATGCGTTTCACTGCCTGATAGTGAATGTCTGTGGGGCTTTGGAGAAACTGACTGACAGAGTTCACTGCATAAGAAAGATCAGGACGAGTTATAGTTAAATACTGCAGTGCGCCGACAAGAGACCTGTACACAGTTGGATCGGAAAAAGGAACTCCATCATGAATCAGTGATTCGCCGGCCGCAAGAGGAGTGAAAACCGGCTTTGAATCCAACAGATTGGCCCGATCTATAATGTCGCGTGCATACTTTGCCTGGCCCACGAAGACACCGTTGTCAGTATAAGTCACCTCAAGCCCAAGAAAGTAATTAAGCCGGCCAAGATCTTTAATAGCAAATTCATCATGAGTACGGGAAATGAAATCACGCAGCAAGGTGGAATCATTCCCGGTAACGACAATGTCGTCGACGTATAATAAAAGATAGATCACTGAAGATCCCCTATGGAAGTGAAACAAAGAAGAATCACATTGACTTCGAAGAAAACCCTGGCCAGAGAGAAACGAGCTGAACCTCTGAAACCAAGCCAAAGGAGCCTGGCGAAGACCGTATAAAGCCTTCTTGAGCCGACAAATATGGGTGGGAAAGCGAGGGTCTACAAAACCAGGAGGTTGAGCCATATAAACTGGTTTCTCAAGAACCCCATTTAAGAAAGCGTTCTTAACATCAAGCTGATGCAAGGGCCAACGATACTGAACAGCAATTGCCAGAATGATTCGAACTGTAGTAGCTTTTACAACCGGGCTGAATGTGTGGTGAAAATCAGTACCCGGAACTTGGGTAAATCCCTGAGCAACTAGACGAGCCTTGTGGCGTTCAACTGTACCATCAGAGTGATATTTTGTTCGAAATACCCACTTCGAGCCAACAATATTAGTGTCTGGTGGAATAGGGACAAGATCCCAGGTTTTGTTAGAGCTGAGGGCATCAATTTCCTCCTGCATCGCAGCAAGCCAATGAGGATGTTTGGCAGCCGACTTGAAGCCACGAGGTTCTGAGGTGGCTACCAGAGAAGTAAGTAGGGCAGATGTGGCAATGTCAACCGGGTATCGAGGCTTAAAGATGCCTGCACGAGCCCTCGTAATCATGGGATGTGGAGCTCGAGCAACATGAGGAACTGGTACTGGAATAACCGGTTCAACAGGTTCAGTATCAAAGTTGGCTGGTGCATCCTCTGTATCAACGTCAACTGGTGTCGGAGGATTCTGAAAAGGTAACTCAGCAGGATCGTCCAAAATAGGCGGGCGATCTCTAGTGGGTGGTGGCGAAGATGAGCTCGGGGGTGACGGAGGTGCTGGTTTTTGCTCAACTACATCGAAAAAACTGGAAAGCTCTATGTCCGGAGAAGTCTTAGAAGAAGCGCCATTGGAGTAAGGGAACAAAGCCTCATCAAATTGAGCATGGCGTGTGGTGTAGATCCGAGAGGTGACAGGATCAAGACACCGAAATCCCTTATGAGTACTGCTGTATCCAAGAAAAATACATGGACGGCTCCGCGGTTCTAATTTATGTGCCGCATAATCCCGAAGATAAGGAAACACGCGACATCCAAAAGGTTTGAAGGTGACATAATTCGGAGCATAACCATAGAGCAATTCAAAAGGAGATGTATCATGCAAAACCGGTGTAGGAAGACGATTTATGATGAAGGCGGCTGTAGCAAACGCATCGAACCACAGTGACGCCGGTGCATGTGCATGAAAGAGCATAGATAAGCCAGTTTCAGTGATGTGACGGTGCTTTCTTTCAGCTCTTCCGTTCTGTTGAGGAGTGTATGGACATGACAGACGATGAAGAATGCCGTGTTGATGCATAAAATCACGAACCCTCGAGTTGACAAATTCAGTGCCTCCATCACTTTGAAATATTTTGACCTTTCGTGAGAACTGAGTGCATACAAATGTATGAAAACGTACTAACACATGAAAGAGGTCAGACTTCCTGCACAATGGATAAATCCAAGAGAATCGCGAGTAATCATCCACAAATATGACATAGTAGCGAAAACCATCAGATGCAGAAACAGGTAAAGGCCCCCACAAATCACAATGGATTAAGTCCAAAACATGTTCAGCACGTTTGTCATTCAATGGAAAGGATAATCTCTTACTCTTTGCAAGTTCACACGAAGAGCAAATTTTAGGAGATGGTAAAACAGAAGTAACAGATAAATGTCCAAGTTTATTTAATAAAGATATCAATGAGAACGGGACATGCCCCAATCTCAAATGCCATAGCTCAAAACTAGCAGTCAACTTCTTCTTTCGCACAGCAGCCACAAGAGCAGGAACACCTCGGTCAAGTAAGTATAGGCCATTGTCACATCTTCCCTGGCCCAGAATTTGATTTGTTTGTCGGTTCTGAATAGTGAAAGTTTTATCAGAAAATACCACATTAACAGGAAAGTCCGACGTCAGTTTACTAATAGACAATAAATTCTTGGTTATATGTGGAACAACCAGTACGTCCAAAAGCTTAACATCAGGAGACAAGCTATAAGAACCAACATGCGATATATGTAAAGAAGAACCATTGCCAACGACAACGTTACCATTTCCAGAGTAAGGCGCATAGGAGTCCAAGGAGGCATGTTGATTTGTCATGTGGGCGGACGCACCAGAATCAAGGTACCAATCTGAAGTACCCGAATCAGAGACGTTGCAGGACGAGGCGAAGGCTTGTGCAAGATCCGCCGATACTGTGGATTGTCGAGCAGCGAGAAACTGGGGGCACTTGTCGGCAAAGTGCTCCCCCCGACAAATCTGGCATCGAGGAGTAAATTGGCGTCGTACAGCCCCGCCGGAAAAACGACCGCCATATTCTCCGCGACCACCACCACGCTGGCCCCCGGCGAACTGACCGCAGCCAAAGCCAGAACTCCGGTCGCCAGAGAAGGCACGTCCACCAGAGAATGGACGACCAGATTGCTGCATGCCGGCGGAAGAGCCGCGGCCGTGCTGTTGAGTTCGGGACTGCTGCCGATCTGCAACAAAAGAAGCGTGTGGTGTGGAGCTCTCCATGGCCCTGATCATCAAATCATATTGCTTCGCTTGGCTCAGTAAATCGCGAAAGCACGGGATGGAGCTAAGGGCCATTCGGGTATCAGCAAACCCTGCGAATTGAAGCCCTAGCCCACGTAGAAAAAGGTGGCTTTTGTCCGCCTCGTCGATCGGACGCCCAATAGCCTGCAGTTGATCACATAACCCCTTAAATTTGCGACCATATTCGTCGATGGAGGAGTCATTGCGACGGAGCGACAACAACTCTTCCCTAAGTTGATGTTGGCGAGATGTGGAAGAATAAACTGCCTCAAGTGTTGTCCAGGCAGCAAGCGACGTTGTGGCGTCGATCACCTCAGACGCCGCATCGGGAGAAAGAGAGGTGTAGAGAACACTAAGCAATTTCATATCTTTCTGTTTCCACACAGCGTACGCCGGATTTGGTGTTTCATCACCATTAGCCGCTGATAGGGTGGAAGATGGAATCACCGTGGACTTGTCAAGAAAGCACATAAGATTAAAGCACTCCACCATATGAATGATTTGACGGCGCCACGATAGGTAGTTCGTGGAATCAAGTTTGATTGGTGTCATGTTGATCATGGTTGAAATAGGGAGAGGGTCGATGGCAGCCATTGATGAAGGAAAGAAGAACTACAGAGGGAAGAATGATGGTGGGAGGAGAAAAGAACGTAGAAGGAAAAGAGAGGATCAGATCAACCTGGCTGATACCATGTAAGATGTGATGCTATCACCGATAATTGGTGATAGTGAGATATCTTGTATATATATAACATATGATTACAAGAGAATCCACAATTAGTGGAGATAAATATGGGAGATTTACAATCAAATAATCAATCAAATAAATTTATACTATTTACTCCTATTACTTCCACCCAAATCGCATCAAAATAATATCCACAACTTGATTCCTACATTATCAATTAACATCAAAATTTAATCCAGTTAGCTTGATTCCAATCAAGCTCAAAACCTAATTCCTATCCCTAATTTTGACCCTAATTATAATATACAATTTTACAACAACAACATCTATAATAGACAAAGGAAGCGCTGAGGGTGACAGATTTTGAGAGAATAAAGAAAAAATAGAGCAAATTGGGAAAAAAGAGAGATGAGCAAGAGAAGAGCAGCAATGTGAGGAAGGAAGAGATAGAGAAGCAAGATCAAAGTGAGGAGGGAGAGTGTTTGCAAGGCAGCGGAGATCTGAAAGAAAATAGCGCAAGAGACGGAGCTGAGGAAAGCGGCGGCACGGTGGAGCAAGGGTGGAGCAACCGCAAGAGAAGGGAGAGAAATGAGAATCCACGCAAGAGAAGCCAGAAATTGAGAGTTCGCCCGGTGAGAGAGGAAATTTGAGAGTTCGCCTTTTGGAGAGAGAGGATGGGAGTGAACAGCGTGAATGACCCAATTAGTATTTTACGATTATATAGTTGATTCATTTTTTAAATACAGATCATGTTTTTAATGTACACCAATGGTACAATAGATCAACTCATTATTAAATGCACACCCCATTAATATATAATCAAAATATATATTTTTAAAAAGTCTAAATTATCTTTAATTTGTTAAATACATACCCCCTATATATTTTATCCTAAATCTGCCGGAAAAACATCTAGGGACGAGAGAAAAACGTGGCCGTCAATAAGGAAGTTGACATCGCCGGCAGCAACATCCTCAATCAATTCAGAGGAGGGAAAAGGAGCCCTAAACACCGAAACAGCCGGCTACCCAACAGGAAAGGACAAATCGAGTTCTTGGTGATGGAATACATGAGGAATAACAACCTGGAGGCTGGAACAATGGCTCTACTCTACCAACACTTCCTTAAACCTTGTCCAAAGATTGGACATAATTGTGGACGTGGCATCTGCATTAGAGGACCTCCATGAATACTATGGTGTAACCATCATCCACTATGACCTAAAGCCCAACAACATATTTCTCGATCAAGACATTGTGGCGCACGTTAGTGACTTTGGCGTAGGATACCAGATCTAAGATGCAGTATGCACAAACCTTGGGTACCATAAGATACATGGCACAGGGCAATTCAAAGTATACATCGTGTATGAACTATAAAAGGGTGTGTATCCTCTTAAAATTGAAAATGGTAAATTTAAATTTTATAGGGGGTGTGTATATAATAAAATTAAAATTTAGAATTGTAGAAAATTCACATTGCTGCAGGTACAAGAACTCCGCCAAAAATTGATGTCCCGCAAATCCTACCCCTTGCCACGCTACTGTCGCTACAATCCGGCGCATTTGACCGCAAGAAAGGAGATGCCACCGCATCTGGCTGTTCTTCTAACGCCCTTGTGTCACTAACTTTTCCCACTTCTTTCATGCCACCCTTAGCCTAATGAATAACCATCTTCCTCACATAAAGTCTTTTCTGATGTGGAAGGTCAGATAATGCTGCAACCACAGAGCATACTAAGAACTTTATAAGCGCCCGAGCTAGGCTCTGATACCACTTGTTGGGATAAATAGATCCTCATTCATTCCTAAGGGAAAAATAAAGAAGAATATAAAAAGCACAACACAAGAATTTACATGAAAAACTCCAAAACCGGAGAAAAACCACAGACCGAGAAAATATCACTATGTGATAATTTTTTATAATCATACAAAATTTCTCTCTCCTGACCCCAATCCCTACACTCTTACAAATCTTTGACTAACTTACACCTTTCTGCCCATTCTCACAACCGAGAATCAAAGAAAGAAATTTTAACTAGAATCAAATACAAAGGTTAATGTGTACTTGATTGGTGCACTTAACATCAGGTCCAAGGGCCTCCTTATATAGCATCATGGATCCCTCCCCTTCTACTCTTCATCCGATGTGGGACAAAGAAATAAAAGAAATCCCCTCCTTTTATTCTTGACAAATCCAACAATCTCCACCTTGTCAAAATAAAAGACACATTGTCTTCACCGATAATCATTCTCAACCCCGAGAATTTTTTAGAATAAACCATCTAAGACTCATTGTCTTCACCGACAATCCATTCCCAATCCCGAAAATCCTACTCCACCATATGAGCAGACCACTTAGAATCAACCATTCTAAGAATTTCCTGCGGCACATATCGAAAACACCTGCTGATATTTATGGTACTACTTCTAACTCTTGGCTCCTCTGGAAGTCCATCAGCCATCGATATACATCTACCACCCACCTTACGTCACCTGCCATGTCAATGTTCGTGTGCAAACTTGTGGACTTGCTAATATTATTACACCTTTTCCATGACAACTGAACATGTCATAAGGATCCCAAATAATATTAACTCAACATTCAAAGTTGTTGATGCACCAACTCCTCCTTGACCAGAAACGTCACCATTGTTCAACCGTAAGCAATTACCGTGCCATTGCTCCTCTGCAATTACTGCACAATTACTCCACCTTGAGCAAAAATCATCTTTACCAACATGACGTCGCTGTCTTTTATCGCCAAGCTATACCAGGTTTGTCCGAACACTTTTCCTACTGAAAGTGTAGTCACTTGAAGCCGATTCCAATCCTCCAGAATTCATGATGCTTTTCCCCACTTGTCATTTGAATCCACGCTATTCTTTACCGATGTAGCGCCACCACATCGCCATCTTCCACGTTGAATCGCTGCTTCCCCACGCCACCAATCATTATCGAAAAACTTGTTCTTTTCAAACCTCCTTGAGCCGACATCCATGGAAAATCCCATGTAGCGCAATTAAGCCAACTCCATCACCGGGAGTCCCAACAATTCACATTGCTGCAGGTCCAAGAACTCCGCCAAAAATTAATGTCCCGCAAATCCTATCCCTTGCCACGCCACTATCGCCACAGTCCAGCGTATTTCACCGCAAGAAAGGAGATGCCACCGCATCCGACTGTTCTTCTAACCCCTTTGTGTCACTAACTTTTTCCACTTCTTTCATGCCACCCTTAGCCTAATGAATAACCATCTTCCTCTCATAAAGTCTTTTCTAATGTGGAAGGTCAGATAATGCTGTAACCACAGAGCATACTAAGAACATTATAAGCACCCGAGCTGGGCTCTGATACCACTTATTGGGATAAACAGATCCTATCCATTCCTAAGGAAAAAATAAAGAAGAACATAAAAGGCACAATACAAGAATTTACGTAAAAACTCTAAAACCGGAGAAAAATCACGGACCGAGAAAATGCCACTGTGTGATAATTTTTTACAATCACACAGAATTTCTCACTCCCAACGCCAATCTCTACACTTTATAAATATTTGACTAATTCACACCTTTCTTCCCATTCTCACAACCGAGAATCAAAGAAAGGAATTTTAACTAGAATCAAACACAAAGATTAAAGTATACTTGATTGGTGCACATAACATCAGGTTCAAGGGCTCCCTTATATAGCATCAAGGATCCCTCCCCTTCTACTCTTCATCCGATGTGGGATAAAGAAATAAAAGAAATCCCCTCATTTTATTCTTGACAAACCCAACAGGGGTGTGTATTTAATAAAAAGGGTTGTGTATTTAACAGTATTCTTATTTTAATTACATTAGTCCTTTTTTAAATTAATTCTTTTAACTATATATTATTTTAACACAAAGACTAGAATGGAACAGACTTATGTTTCAAATTTTGTAGGACCAGTTCAGGGTATTCCTTCCAGACATGATTTAGGGTTTAGGGTTCAGTTTGCGCTACGAGCGATTCATTTCTTCAGTCATCGCTACTCTTTGCTTCTCGTGTTCTCTTCCTGTACAGTTCTCTTCCAGAGTTTTGTAAGTTTCACCGCCTGCTCATCAATTTGTATTTGATAAAATTTGCGACGGCGTTACGAACATGAGAGAGATGGAATAGCCGCCCTATCAGTGAGAGAGATAGGGGGACTTCGATGTTGTTTTGGGTTGTTTGAGAAGATGGGCTCAGGTGGAAGATCGTGGCAGCGAGGTGATTGAGCCTTTGCCATGGGTTGGCTAGCGGCGGCGCACTTGTCAAAATTTTAAATGATCTGATAAATTATGTAACTTTTGGCAAATGTATGAAATATCACCAACTATGAATTGGAAAATCCGTATTGTGCCTGAGAAGAAGGCATTTTGTTGTTGTGTTGGAAAATACATGAAGACTTTGAATCCTGGGATCCACTTACTGATTCCATTTGTTGATAGAATTGCTTATGTCACTACAATAAAAATTAGGTATTGGGACATTTTTTTTTGGGACACATGTGATTAAGTGTCTTAAATGATTGTTTGGGACATTTTTTTTAGGCACTTTAATTAAGTGTTCCTAATTGTCTTTTGGGACACTTTTTTAAGGACACTTCGTAAAATGTGTCCCTAATTGTTTTATTGTATTATTTAATATTTTGTATTTTTATTTTATAATAATTTTACTGAAATATTTAATTACACAAATTAATTTTTGGGGTAATTAATTATGTGTACGTGGATCTACAACTTAATTATTAATAAATACATTAATCTGATATAATTACAGCGATACATAACGATTTTTTTTCTCTTAACAATACCCTTGTTCACAATATTTAATACGCAACGTTTATATAAAACAATAATTTAATTGAATACTAATGTACACTATATCAAATTAATACAGTGAATCCGTATTTTTCTAACAACAATAACCAACACATCTCTCTTTACCTTTCTTTGAGTCAATGTACACCAATGTACACAACAATTATACTAATCACTCGAGAAGGAGAGTAAATTTAGGAAGAAATCATTTGAAGATTTGCACGCCAATGTACCGATTTTCTAAGAAAGATTTTGGGGGAGGGAATTTTGAAAAAAATCCAACAATCGTTTGAAAATTTGCATGCCAATGTATCGATTTTCTAAGAAAGATTTTGGAGGAGGGAATTTCGGAAAAAAATCAACAATCGTTTAAAGATTCGCACGCCAATGTACAGATTTAGAGAGAAAGATTTTAAAGAAGGGAATTTAGAAAAAAAACTTGGGATTACTTTTATTTATTCTAAATGCACATACATATTAGTATCTACAAAATTTGGAAAAAAATCACGCTAATGACTTCTAAAGAATTTGAAAAAAAATCGTTTTACTGATCCTCCCTTTTACTTTATATTATTTCTCACGTTAATGTACAAAATTACGCTAATTCTACATTGATGTACATTTAAATAGTTAATTGAATTGTTTTCTCTCTTTTTTAATTTGCTTTACACGATGTATATCGATATTTCAATAAGTATAGGTAATATGGGAAAAACAAAATTAAATTTTGTATCGATACATAATTTTCTTTACGGAATGTATGAATTAATAATACCTAGATACGCTTTGTACCTTAATTTTTCATATTTTATGGGACACATTATTTTATCTCAAAAATAACGGATTAATTAAACAATAAATATTTAGGCAAAAAGCAAAAATCTATTTCCATAAACTGTTTATCTCTTTTCGATTTCTTTTTCTTTTTTAACTTTTTCATTTTCATCCTCATGGACTCTCATCGAACCTACCTCCCTCGCTCCAAATTCACTTCCCTTTCCTCCATGGATGTTTCAATTTCGTTCTCCTCCGCCGGCAGATTCGCTACGTCTCACTGCAAGATCTATTCATTTGTCCAACTCACCTCTAAAATTAGGGCAAAATTGAGCACCTTCTTCTCCATTAAAGAAGAGTACTGATCAGAATTCTCTGTTTACTAGAAAACCTATGCAGCCCAAGGCGTCGTCGTTCACTATCCGCTGCATATGCTTGCATCAATCTGCGTTCGCTGCATATGCTTGAATACTTGAATCAATTCTTCGTTGGGTGCGGCTTTTCTCCATTCTCGCACTGCATGTGCCAAAAACTACTAAAAAGTGGTACGCTTTTTTTCCTGAAGCCATGTTGCTTATCGGAACCTCTACTCGTGGCTCTTAAGGCTACCTGACTGTCGATCTTAGATATTGTTGTTTTATTCCTGATTTTGAAATTTAAGTTATGGTGAATCCTAATGATTAATGGATTTGCAATTGAGAAGAGTAAGAATCAGAGTTCACTTTTCCAGTATATCTTTGTATCGTCCTATAATAAGATTTTTAGCAGAGCATACTAACGAATTTTTCTTTAATTATTCTGTAGATATCACAAAATCTATTGTTGAAATCAAATCATTGGTGATTCTAGAGGATGGCCCATTTCAAAAGCCTAAGTAAGCCCATGAAATGTAATTTATGTGGCTAACAAATGCAGTTATAGATTACTGTTGTTTGTGGAAATTATTCGAGCTTAGATTTAACATATCTTATTGTTGTGTTTAGCAATTTGAATTTCTGCTATAGTAGATGTTAATTTATGTTTCCTTCTCACTGTTCAAATTCTTGACTTTAAATGTTTATTTATTTGTATTCATAAACTTGTGCTTGAAATTTTTTTTGACTTTTTGTATTTGTTAGCTTTTGATAGTTGCTAGAGTTCCTTCTGACATGTTAGAGGAAGTTATTGGAATAAGAGACTAATAATTTAGGTTCTTTGACTTAGGAATTTATTACAAGGGGAATCAAGCTAATCCTC
Organism: Pogostemon cablin; assembly: GCA_023678885.1. Classification (NCBI taxonomy): domain Eukaryota; kingdom Viridiplantae; phylum Streptophyta; class Magnoliopsida; order Lamiales; family Lamiaceae; genus Pogostemon; species Pogostemon cablin. The sequence continues at coordinate 24,231,264 of CM042955.1, forward strand.
GAATGAGGGCAGCTTTTAAGAAGTGTGCGATTGAGACAACCTTGATATTGAGGCCGATCAAACCTTCTGATTTCAGAGATTTTGATCTTATTCTTCCAATGGATAAACAGAATAGAGGATAAATAGAATAGAGGATATTTATTTCTGTGCTAATACACTTTTCTTACCACAACATTCATTCATCTATTTTGTTATATGAAGAGGATATACTAGGGACATTCTAGAGGTGGAGGCACAGAGAAACAACAATACCAGTTGACGCCCATGAAAAGGTTTAACAACTCCACCATCTTCAATGGATTTACAGACTACTGTTTTGCTTTCTACTTGAAGAATGTAGACTGCTTCTTATCATTGCCTACATTTTCTATTGTAGGTTCGACTAATGTGTTCCTACTTCAAGAAGCACGAAGAAACTGAAGTGGCCGATCCATACTACGGTCAGTGGACCACAGGATTTCAAGAAGGTAATACAAAAGGAGAATAGGGACTTCATGAAACAAATGTAATTTAGGTACTGTTATTTTTATGTTAGTTATTGAAAGTATCCTACCATCATATGCTATAGTACAATTTAAATGCTCCTGTGTTTGGCCACTGATGGTGCTTAATGTCTATCTCTTGCCTTTTTGGTTGCAATTTTAATATGGTTAAATTCAATTTACTAGTGTCACTATAACTTTGTAGAGTCTAGAACTCGCAATTTTGAAAGAAGAGTCCTATATATTTTTTCTGTTTTCTTATTCAGGATGCCCAAAGTGCAGTCAATGATTTAATTGGTAATTGTTGTTTCAGTTAATCTTCTTTATGCTTTCTTTTTCTAAGAATTTGAAATAGTAATCTATTTTTTATTGCTGTGAGCAAAAGAGATTTGAAGTTGGTTTTTTATTAAAAAATTGCAGGAAAATGCCATGGTAGCAAGCAGATATGCTGCAACTAGGCCACAAAATTTGGTGGTACTAGTGAGGACAACTTTAGATGCTAAAAGTGTGGTTGAACTAACAAATGGCACCTCTGCTAAGTATGTTAGAGGTAAAAAAGTAGTCGTTAATACTCAGCTGAGAGGATTTTTGCTAACTCTGCACTTCTTGGCTGCTAAGCAGTTATTTCATATTTTGTATCAAGAATGACCTTTTAGTCTTGCAGAACTTTTCTTTTTCAGTAGTGTATACATTTCATGCTATATGGCGTATGAGAACGTGATCAAGCCATACACATTCGATCTGCAAAAGAAGCAGATTTGAATTCCTAATTTCCCTAAGGTGATTTTCTATCCTCTAGAAAATTTTAGGGCTATATTCGATGAATTTGTTGTACGTTAATGGTAAGAATTGCATAGTGTGTCCAAAGAGTTCAGAGTTTGGAAATGTGTCCCAAATTGTATGGGTTGTTTGTTATAATTGTATGGGTTGTCGATGTACATAGAGTGAGAGATCTAGTATGGGTTGTTTGTTACAGATTAGTTTCTTGAGTAATTGATGTTTTTCATTTACTGAAGGCGGTTCGAAATAGTTCACTGCACCATTAGAGTCGTTTATCGGAAGGATACTTGGCTCTCCTGTTCTCATCGACAACTGATGAACTAATCCAACTATTGTCCCTTGGAAATAAATAAATACGTATATAGATAATCCATTTCTTTGTTCATATTCTACCAATGCTCAATTTAGCTTTATTCTGACTAAGCTCTGTGAGATCTTACTGCAGGCACCAGAGTTACTTCATACTTGAGATACTGTTTTCTGGAGGTTAGAATTCCTTGTTTTTTTATCACTCATGCCTTAAATTCTACGTACAAATTGCTCATTTCGCAATGCTTAAATATAGGATTGGAATTGATTCCAGAATTGGAGGTATGCTCTTAGAGCTAAAGCGGCCAAGACTTCTGATGCTTTTATTGCTTGAGAGTTATGTATCCAAGTAAAGCACACATATTGGTTTGACATCTATAAGGTAAATGTTGGTCACAGAAGAGCAGGGCTCAGTTTTTTGTCCTATATATATATATATATATATATATATATATTATATCATTTCAGTAAACAATATTGTTTAATTATTGCAGAATATTAACAAAGTCCCCTTGGTGAAGTGCTCTGTTTTGGTTATACATGTAAGTGAACTCCAAGATTGGAGGTCCGAATGGTGCGATTCTTGTGCATTGTAAGGTAATTTCTTCTTTCTTGTGCATTGTAAGTTTTTTTTGCTTTCTTGTAAGCACGAATTCCAGGCCTGCAGTCCTTGAATCTCACTCCACACAGCTCCATGTTTTCCTATAGGACCATATGCAAAGGGTATTTTTCAGGTTCTTGCCATCACTCCTCATTCCGGGCTATCTTCTAAATATTCTAGGTAATGTTTATTTAACGGAGAATCTTTGCTTTTCATTTACTAATATGATTGATATTCCTTACAGTTTGATAGGAATGGAAGGTGGGGCCAGGTTCATGTGAGCAAGAAAAAGGCAATCAATCATTAGAATAATTAGTGACATGATTTATGGGAATAATCAATCATTATAATAATTAGTTACATAATTTATGGGACTTTTAATAATTGATTTGCATTTGATGCAGGCTTTGTGCATGGGCCTTGCTATTGTAGTGCATATTTATACTTCTTCATTGTTAGAGAGGGTATCAAGAATTCTAGTATTTTGCAACCTTGGTTGTGGCGGATATTTCCGTGGCCTCTGTGGAGGATTAATATCATTTACTTTCTTGGTCATCTTAACTCTATCAAATTAGTCCGACCTGCCGGATCGATTTATGCCGGATACGCGAAGTACGACGAAGATGGAGAAGGTGATTGAGGAATTAACAAACAGGGTATCAATCGTGGAGGATGCCCTCGTCAGTCTGGATAAAAATGTAGGCAAATATGACGCTCAATTTGCTGCAATCATGGCAAAACTGAACGCCATGAGTCCATCAGCCCCGATCCAGACAAACCCTCCAATCACGGCATCATCAGAAGAGAGTGACGCCAATGGCGATACACCTAATCACACTGAAGAAGGGCGTGGCGAACGCCCAACTAAAGGCACGCCCCCTTCGGAAGGGCTGAATGTGCCGAGGATGGAACTTCCACCATTCGACGGGACCGATCCAATTGCGTGGCTTGCACAAGCAGAACAATACTTTTTGGTGCATCGCACGCCTGTTGTGGATCGGGTCCAGTTAGCCTTAATCGTGATGACAGAGAAGGCAATGTTTTGGGCGCAGTGGGTACTACGACGATCAGCCGCCATCTCGTGGAATCAATTTTCACGAGAGCTTATCGAGAGATTTGGATAGCTCCGCAATTAACGCTTATGAAGCATTGCATGTGACTCGGCAAACTGGAAACATAGAAGATTATATTCCTTTGTTTGAGGAGCGAGTGGCCCAACTGCCGTCATTACCACCGGAGCAGTACCTTGGGATGTTCCTTGGAGGGCTGCATCGTCGATCCGTGATCGGATACCCGATGTGGAGATGTCCGATGTGTTTGCAGCCATTCGTGCAGCGCGATGTATCGCAAAAGCCCCACAACCATATATGAACGGGAACAGATTTTTCCCTTCGGGGGGATTCTCACGATTATCGACAACGGGGAGCCCTTCGCGTTCACCAACCACTTTCAAGGGAGGTTCAAATTATCCTACGACCATTCACCAAGGGTCAGGTAATTCTTTGACATCACACTCAAAACCAACAACCTCCAGTATTGGGTCTACAAATAGATTGAATCGGAATACGAAGCACTTGACGGCGGATGAAGCCTGTGAATATCATGAAAAAGGAAAATGTTACCGTTGTGGGCAGCAGTACAGTCCCCTTCATAAGTGTGCTGGAAAATTTTTATCGTCTACATTGAAGCTAATGAGCACGGAACTGAGAAGGACGGGGATCAGCTGGAAGAAGATGTTGAGCCGATGGTCTTTGCGGATGGGGAGAACACTGAATTTTTCGGACATCAGCCTTGAGGACAAGGCTGCTTCGTCGGATGGAGTAATTGATAGGAATGGAAGGTGGGGCCAGGTTCATGTGAGCAAGAAAAAGGCAATCAATCAAGGCAATCAATCATTAGAATAATTATTGACATGATTTATTGGAATAATCAATCATTATAATAATTAGTGACATAATTTATGGGAGTTTTAATAATTGATTTGCATTATGATGCAGGCTTTGTGCATGGGCCTTGCTATTGTAGTGCATATTTATACTTCTTCATTGTTAGGAGAGGATATCAAGAATTCTAGTATTTTGCAACCTTGTTTGTGGCGGATATTTCCGTGGCCTCTGTGGAGGATTAATATCATTTACTTTCTTGGTCATCTTAACTCTATCACAATTGCTACTATGCATTCTTTGATTTTCAGGCGTTCCTTTTTCTAAACTATTGTGCACTTTTAGTTACATGTTCATCACTGCTGGGGCATCTGGTGCTGTTCTGACTACTATTTATTATATTGTAAGTTTATGATGTGAATATTTCTAATATGTAATTATCTTCGACCTGCATTCGCTTAATTATAGCTGGTGACGTTTTCCAGCTTTCTAGGTTCCAATGCAGATGACTATTCATGTTGTAAAGAGAGCAGTAGAGAAGTTATCTGGTTGTAAGTTCTGGATTTCATTGGTGCAATGCGGCATTGCTTCATTCTACTTTTCGGATATATTGCACAGTAGAGTTTCAAATATCCATATCAAGTATCACCGTAGGGAATTTCCATTTTTGGTGATAATTGAAAATTTATATTTTAAGTAGCTCACTGTTCTTATGTTTTGAATATCCAGATCAGACTCCTAATTATTTAAGTTTGGGGCATTTTATTGCTTTAAACTTGCCAAGCCAAAAAAGTTTTGTGAAGAACCAACCAACCTCAAAACGGCATCTCTACATTAAAGGCACTTTCTGATGTAATGCTTTTACTGCAATTGTATTGCTTAAATGCATTGACATTTTATTATATCAATCTTAACTCTTGGAGAAAGATAATAATATGCTGTCCTACCTTGCTGTTGCTTTTGATACCTTGAGCTATCTGTATGAAACTAGTAGCTGCAGTTTATCATTTAGACTTTAGAATGTTTGTGAAAGTGAAGCCAATAGGACTAAAGTTGGCCTTGGATATAGTTGTCCTGTTGATTCTTCTATCCGTCTCGTATGCTTATCTGAGTATTAAATTAGGTCCTGTTAATTAGGTCCTGATGTCTCAAATTGTGTTTCGTCTGCAATAAATACTACACAAGAGAATGCCAAAAGTCGATATAAAGTAAGAATGGAAATGCAGACAGCTCTATGAAGTTTGTTAAGGTATTTAATACTCTGTTCATCCAGCTGATCACTTAAACATCTTTCATTGTAAAGGGAATTGTTCTTTGAAGTTATTTTATTGGGTCTGACTGTTTGGTTGATTTTTACAGAATAATGGGATTTCAGTTCATCTTGCTGATTTTTACATGGTTCGTTGGCTTGAATTTGTACTTTGTACTAGTATGGACATACTTTGATTTTTTTTTTAATGTATGGTTTTGAATAGGAAATTGTGTTGAATTGATATTTTTTAATAGTATGTATGTTTTGGAATGCAATCTGAATTGATTAGGATGGCAGGGATACAACAATGAATGATTATTGTTGTTGTTAGTGGCTACAACAACAGTGATGTAATATTGAGACTCTTTTTGCAACTAATTATAACAGGCTACAACAATATTTAAAAATAGTTGTTGAAGCATTTATAAGTGTCTCCAAAAGGCAATATTGAGACACTTGTTGGAACTAGTTATTAGTATTTTATAAAGCATTGTTAAGTGTCTCAAAATCTCATATGAGACACTTCTAAGTATTCTCAAAACATATTATTATTGAATTGATAATGACATTTTGAGACATTTAATTTTGTTGCAGATCTATTTAGAGACACATTTGAATGTCAAGTATTTAATCTTTAGAGACACTTTATAGTGTCTTGAACTTGTGTCCCAAAACTTAATGGGACACAATTACATGCAACACTTAATTTAAATGTCTCAAAATGTGCAAGTGTAGACACTTATCAATGCCTCTATAGCTCAATTTTGTTGTAGTGGTGCATTCACTAAACAAAAGAAGAGACAATTCCTATTCCTGATCAGTTTGCTATTATCAAGGACAATGTCAGCATTTTAATTGATGAAGTTCTCTATGTCAAGGCATTTAGGCATTTGGTTCTCTGGCGTGGGTTGACAACTTGACATTTTTAGACTAATAATATAATTGAATCTCTGAAATGTTCATAATATTTCTTCATTTTTTATGTATTTTATTTATGAATTTAGATAGTGGATCCAAACTCGCATCATATGGAGTTGAAAAATCGATCCATTGTATGCTGTAATTCAACTTGCACACACTACCATGTAAAGTGAGTAGCCGTTCTCTTCTTCTTTAGAATTGAGTTTGCGTAATTTAGTTATAGCTTGGTTCTAGTGTATGTGTGATTTGGATTGAGAGCTTGGATTGTATATATTATCGTGGCTTGTGCTAAAATATTTAATCATTAAACTTTTAGTTTACTCTTCAAGTCTTTTAAATTTATCGAACCACTCTTCAATCTATATGTTCACTCTATAAGAATAATAATTGGGTTATTCTTTAGAGTTAACTAGATCACTCTTTAAAATTAATTGGACCACTCTCTATGAAATTAATTAAATTGTATGCAAAATATATGTTGTTAGGTCACTCTATAAGAATAATTAGGTTACTTTTTGGAATTAATTATATTACTCTTTGGAATTAATTTGATCACTTTTTGAAATAAATAAATTGTATATAGTCTATACATTGTTAGGTCACTCTATAAGAATAATTAGGTTACTCTTTGGAATTAATTGGAATTAATTAAATTGTATGCAATCTTTGGAATTAATTAAAAAGTATTATTAAATACACACCCCTTTTTATTGAATATACACCCTTATTAAATACACATATTTAATTATCTAAATCTTAATTTTACTGTATATACCCCTAAAACCCCAAATTTATCCCCAAATTTATCCTTTTTAATTTTAAGAAGATACACCCCTCTATCGTACACTCTGTACACATTTTCGTTGAAGAAGCCACCGATACTTCTCCAAACAACAAACCAGTCACTACCGCCGTCAACCGCCAAGTTCTATCCACTAATATAAGCAGAGTCGTCGGAGGCCAAAAAGAGCGTGGAGCGACACGCCTGGGCATCAACACGACGCCCTTCAAGTTGGCCAACGCGCTGCTGTTCGTTTCAATCTCACTCGCCTCCATCCAGTACGCCGTGTACCTCACCGTGGCCGCCACCTGTTGTTCATCAAGTCCTTTCTGGCTCCTATTGACGGGCCCCAAGGCCATCTCCATTTGGGCTTTCTCTCAGAGCCCCTGATTCGCACACAGATCAGTCCGCAACGTCGGTGGTCGCTCTGCGATTGCTCTTCCAGCTAAGGTCTGTTCATTAGTCTCCGTTCGTGAGTTCCCTCTTTTTCCCCTATCCAGGAGTTCCCAATTCATGTTGCCGCCGCCGCTCCTCTAAATATCAGACTCCATCTAGCGGCAACTATCCGCCGCTGCGTTAACAGAGCAGCAGCTGGTCCGCTCTTTCACAACCGTCGGGCCATCTTCCCTATAAATAAAAGAAATAGAGCCGCTCCTCTAAATATCAGACTCCATCTAGCGGCAACTATCCGCCGCTGCTCCCTATAAATAAAAGAAATAGAAGAGGGGAAAAAAATAACAGCGGCATGAATCGAACACGGGATCTTTAAAAGTAAAAGATCATCACTTCACCACTTGTACACAGATATTTCAAGAAAATTTCTATATCTATACTAGTAATTTTTAGAAGCTCAGGGCCCAGTGCCCCCTACTTCCTTCATACGTCCGCCAATGACTCCTGGGATTACTTTTGGGAATTGATGCGTCTGTTTTGATTGTTCATATCTTATTGAGGATGCATCTTGTTTTGTTGTCCTTATGTCATGATGATAATTTTTTTTGGGTTTGTTTTGTTGATTGTGGCTGTTGTTTTGGTTGAAGATGGGCGTGTGAGTGCGATTTCCAGTAGACGTTTGTATTGCTACACTTTTAATGTCTCATATTGCCCCAACTTGATCATGGCTTGTCCAAAGTTTGCATTGAAGTTGTAGCATCTGGCAATGGCATTGACGGTGGGCTGAGAGAGTGGATCAAGACCCAAATTTTGATCAATCTGCAACACCCCTCTACGCATTATTACTTGTTCGTAGTACGAATTGTCGACTGTCAATGCACTCAAGGGGTTCTGATCAAGATTGATAGTGTTGTTAGTGGTGGTGTTCTGAGGACATCTTGCTCTCAGTGCTGTTAGAAGAGCAGCATCCATGTGGGATTCGGCTTGCCCGTGACTTTTAATGTCTCATATTGTTATAATAACATATTGGTAAAATATTTAGACAAGCTCTTATGTATAAAGTAAATGTTGAGTGCTTATTATTATTTTTAATCTTGAGATTGAAACCACAGTAGAAATAGAGAGTAGATGCAAGCAACAGGAAAAAAAACATCAGCTTAGATGATGTTTTAATTTGAAGAAAAGATTGTTACAAACTACAATCTGTTGTTGACTGGAATAGTATTGAGACAACACTTTTTCTGCCCTATATGACCCATGCAACATCTTTTTTGCCTTATCTTTTTTAAAATATGTAATTTGTCTTGTTTTTGGTGTATATTCCTAATTTATCCCCCCTGATACATGTCATATCTTTCCCTTTATTTTGAAATCTCGTGATTACTGCCCAGCGGTTAAAAGTACCGCTTTTAATGACATTGAAATTGGGGAGAGAATCTTTGACCCCTTTATCTCAAAATTTTTGTTATTTACTCCCTGTATCTCTTTCTCTTTTCATCGGCTTCATCCCTCCCATACTCTCCCTCTCTCTCTCTCTCAAACTCTCGATTTTTCTGTTGAACACAGCGCTCCGTCCGGGCCTCCGACGTGTCGTTCAATCCATCGTCATCTCCACGTCGAAAATTAGCAGTAGCAAATATGGATAACCAGGTATTCCGTCTTTAGGATTTTAGGGTTTTGCATAATTGCGATTTAATGTACAGAGTAGTGAATGTGGAGTTGTTACTGTAGAGTTTGAATTTGGTAACTGTTCTTGTCCCCCGAGGAAGTAGAGTCTGCACTGTATGAATTTGCCGTGTCTGTTTGAGTATAATTGAAAATTTCATTGTAATTTGTAGTGTAATTGAATTTGTCGGCATATTTGTTCTAATATTTTTTAGCTTGTCCGCCAATTTTTTGGCCCTGTTTGAGCTTGTCCGCTGATTTTATGAGTTTTTTGAGCCTGTCCGCCGAGTTTCTGAGCATTAGATAGCATTATTTTGCCATTATTTCTGCTTAAAATAGCTTGTCCGCCGTTTTTGTGCCTTTACTGTGCTTGTCCGCCGCTTTTTATAGCGTAGTTGAACTTGTCCGCTGATAATTGTATTGAAAGTGACCATGTTCGTCAATATTTGTAGTACAATATAGCATGTCCGCCAATTTTTTGTCACTGTTTGAGCTTGTCCGCCGATTTTTTGAGTTTTTTGAGCCTGTCCGCCGAGTTTCTGACCATTAGTTAGCATTATTTTGCCATTATTTCTGCATAAAATAGCTTGTCCGCCGTTTTTGTGCCTTGAATGTGCTTGTCCGCCGATTTTTCTAGTGTATTTGAACTTGTCCGCCGATAATTGTACGTAAAGTGACCTCGTCCGTCAAGATTTGTAGTACAAAATAGCTTGTCCGCCAATTTTTTGGCCCTGTTTGAGCTTGTCCGCCGAATTTATGAGTTATTTGAGCCTGTCCGTCGAGTTTCTGACCATTAGTTAGCATTATTTTGCCATTATTTCTGCATAAAATATCTTGTTCGCCATTTTTGTGCCTTTAATGTGCTTATCCGCCGATTTTTCTAGTGTATTTGAACTTGTCCGCCGATAATTGTATGTAAAGTGTCCTCGTCCGTCAATATTTGTAGTACAAAATAGCTTGTCCGCCAATTTTTTGGCCCTGTTTGAGCTTGTCCGCCGATTTTATGAGTTATTTGAGCCTGTCCGCCGAGTTTCTGACCATTAGTTAACATTATTTTGCCATTATTTCTGCACAAAATATCTTGTCCGCAGTTTTTGTGCCTTTAATGTGCCTATCCACCGATTTTTCTAGTGTATTTGAACTTGTCCGCAGATAATTGTATGTAAAGTGTCCTCGTCCGTCAATATTTGTAGTACAAAATAGCTTGTCCGCCAATTTTGTGCCTTTACTGTGCTTGTCCGCCGATGTTTTTATGTATAAAATGTAGTCAGGTCTTATATCTAATCGAGTTGGCATGCACTGTAGTGGAGCTGGAAACGCAGTGGACTTCAAACTCAAAAAGTCGGGATTAAAGGTTATTGTAGGCCTTCCAAAGCTCTTAATTGCATACGCGAGGTGCTTACAAAGAGTGGCGATCAAACAGTACGGAGGTTCAGAAGATCTTGTTTCGGGCATTTCTGGGATTTGGATTCAGATTACGGGTCTCCTAAAGCTTTATTTCAGCTGATGGCTCAGGAGGTTATAATCCCTGGTTCAGATATGTACTCCCGGTACTTCAGGGTGTCTGATATAATTCTTAGCTTCACACCCATGGAGTTTATGCGTGTTATGGGACTAGGGTTTGAGGACCGTGGGGATATTGACCCGAATGATTCATATCTGCCACCTGCACACAGTTTGTTTGCTACGTTTCGTTCGAAGAGGGTTCTGGTTGATGAACTTATGCGAAGATTCAGTGAAAACAAATATAAGGGCCACAATGCGGTGAAATCGGCCAATATTCTACAGCTGTACTACTTTTTGCTAGGCCGGGATACGTCAAAAGCATACATAGAGCCCTGGGTATGGTACTTAGCTGAAAATGATGACCTGTGGAACTCTTTCCCATGGGATAAGTACACATACCTAACCCTACTGTACCATATGGACTCTGTAAAAACTACGGTGCAAGAGTTAGGCAAACAGCAGCGAATCAACTTTTATGGATGCTCATTTGCCCTAGCAGTAAGTGATACTGATTTTATTGCACCAATTTTATTCTTATACTAAATGCATTTAAAAAGATATATGTTGACATGAACTTACTTTGATGTTTGGTCACAGGCTTGGGCCTTTGAGCGCATCGCAGGTTTTGCAGCAATGCTGACCGATGGTCAGCCCGATCCGGATGTCAGACCTCTGTGTCTTCGCTGGACATATACTGCTGCTAAAAAAATTGACGACACTCAGTTTTTTAGACAGGTTTGTCACTTTTATGTGTACGCGATTAAGCTTTTGATTATCTAAGTTGGATGCATTTGGAGGCATTTTTTTGTCACTTGAGTATATGTGTTTATGTTTTATTGTTTTACTTTCAGGACCCAAGAGTGGTTGATTTACTTGCCATCCTCCCTGAGGAGTCCCGCCGATCATACTTCAGGGGAATACATTCTGATTGGAGTTCTGGTTTTCAAGTGACCTTTAGGGTCTTTGGGGAAATACAGTATCTACTCACAGGGGATGATTCATGGGGAAATGATCCACACCTGATGGAGTACCGGAGAAAATGGGCTCGAGATATTTTTTCGTACAACCTTTACGGGAGAAAGGGTGCGAATACATACCTTTCTTTTCGTTAGTTTGTCCTTTTTTTATGATGTATTATATGAGGTGCTGTACTAAAACATTCTGAGATCGAAAGGTAGAAAAACAATATTAATATTACAATCATATTACATCATACTTAAACCATAAAAACAAAGGCCAAGTCAAAACTTAATTTCCACAACATTGCATTTCAATAATTTGATTAGCAGTTCCCCCTTGTGTGAACGAAAATATTGGCTCGACATTTCACTTTATTGTGTCCCGGCTCTCCGCATCTGCTGCAACGCTGACGCACCCGAGTACCCCTCGAAGTCTCTGCTGCACTACGCAGACGGGTGGTACGAGGTCTGCCTGCTTGGCGATGTGCTGGTGGCTCATTCACATAGACACTACCCACATGCTCAGGTATTGACCAATCGGATGGATCAGGCACAGGCATCACAACATCTTGCCATAATGAAATGATAGCCTTCGATGATACCACGGTGCAACAAATGCACTAGTCGCAAGTTTGCAATGGCTGTTACATGCACACATTTAGACCGTTATATTATGAAATAGATAATTCTTTTACTAATGGCAGTATTAAATATGAAAGATTATATTATACGAATGTGAACTTACTCTATCGCCTTCAATGCGTGAATGCATGGGTATTGATGGTACTGGAATCTTCCACACGAACAAGTACACTCCCTTAAATCAATAGTGAAGGTTTTTGAGGTGGAAGTGACCTGGAATGTTATCGCTGTAAGATTCTCCACTTTAAGTTTCCACGCCTCAGCGTTCAACGCAGCCAACTCGCTGTATACTCGTGTGCAAAGAATATTCCGACTGTTCTCTGCACTCGTTCTTCTTTCATAAAACCATCTTTGAATGAGAGCACGTACAACCTCTAACAAACTACAAATGGGTAGTGTCCTGGCCCAGAGGATGGCCTTGTTAAAGGTCTCAGCGGCGTTTGATGACGTGAACTCGTAACGACTGACCGGAGAGTGAAACCTTGACCATTTACTGTAACCCCACCCCTCCAGCAAAGCCATCAATCGAGCATTATTATGGTTGCGCAGCTTCTCTTCCCATCTGTGCAGCACGGTAATGTCATAAATCAAATAAAAACTACATACTAATGATAAAAAGTGACCATACCTCTTAAATTCATTATTCGTGTATGCCTTCAAGGCCATATTGAACTGAAACAACACATCATTTCCGAAACCTTTGAGGCGTTTCTTTAGATGATATGAACATAAACCATGGTGTGCCTCAGGGTACACAGTATGTATAGCGTGTGATATACTTTTATGCGCGTCTGAGATAATAACTAGGTCATGCGGAGCTCTGTACAATTCTTTCAACCTTTGAAGAAACCAGCAACATGACTCATTATTTTCAGTGTCACCTATACCAACGGCCAGGGGGAAAACATTGTGGTTACCATCCTGAGTGACTGCAACGAACACGATCCCACGGTACTTGGCTCTTATGTGTGTACCATCAATCACAATCACGGGACGGCCGGCTCTGGCAAAATCCCGTATCGAAGCACCAAGTGCATAGTAGACATACCTACATCGAAGTACTTAGTACACAGATATACCTCATGATATAGAAGGGTTGTGTATTGACTTACTTGAAAGAGTTGTCATCTGCAGTTGCAAGTGCTGTATGCGTGCCTGGATTTTCCAACTTTAGGTGATGCAAGTATGATTAGAGCTATTTTCACCTATATTTTAGTGTCTTTTTATATGTGTTTTCGTATGATTTTATCCGTATTTTATGTGTTATTTGGTTGTGTTATGTATTTTTATTGAAATGTGTGTGAATGAGATTAAACTTAAGATTTTCACTTTTTATTGGATGCTAAACATGATAAGGAAGATGTAGGAAAAAGCGGATCTCAATTCGGAGTTGAAACGAGGGAGAACTAGCCAAAACAGTGAAGAAATACAGAAGCCAGCACCAACACGGGCCGTGTAGCCAACACGGCCCTGTAAGAGTTGGCCGTGTGGCGACATCTAGTCATTTAACACGGGCAACTTCAGGTCGTGTCCAGTTGCACGAGTCGAGTTGGGAGCACGAGCCGTGTCATCAACATGGCCCTGTAAGAAGTGGTCGTGTGCCAACATCAGAAGAGCCAACACGACCACCCTGTGCCCATGTTACAACACACGACTCGTGTTGGCAGCACGAGCCGTGTCATCAATACGGCCCTGTAAGGAAAGGCCGTGCGGCAGCATCAGAAGACACAACACGGCCACCTCGTGGCCGTGTTGCAGAGCACGACTCGTGCTGTGTATTTTCCTGCAGAAATTTCCAGATCCTTCTAGAAGCCTCCATAGGGGTATAAATACCCCTTTATTCAACAATTGGCAAAGAGATCCGAAATTTCCATCCTCTACACACACATCACACACCATTTCTTCCATTTTCCACCATCATCTTCATCCATCTTCATCCATCTTCATCCACCCATCATATCTTCCATTTTTTGTGCTAAAGACTTCAAAATCAAGAGCTAGAGGTGGAGATCAAGAAGAATAGAAGATTCTCTTCAAGAAATTGATAGGGAAGAATCCATTCATTTTGTATTTCTTTAGATCTTAGACTATGGGTAATTGTAATGAATCATTTATTTGTTTTATTACTTTTATCATGTTAGGCTAATCCCTCTAGTGGGATTAGGAATATGAAAAGCATATTAGATTTATATTATCATGTGGATTAAATTGGTTTTTGATTTAATTGATGTTGATTTCTATTCATGGAGTTTAATTGTCTTGATGTTGTGATGGCATGGTTTGTTATTCATGAATGTTTATTGGTTTAATGGATTGTTGATCAATGGATTATTTGTGGTAATTAAATGCTATCATGATGTTCATGTATGTATTGCTTGGAGTGAGACGGAAACGACCCTCTATAGTATTAGGAAGGCATGAATAGACATTGAGTTTGGGTTTCACCGAAAGGATATTTGAATTCAATGAGGGAAACCAATCCATTCGTTGGCCTTAGTACACAAAAAGGGAGAGTTTAATCTAACTAGTACCTAGATGGAAGGGGTTAATGTTGGGCTTTGATCTTAAGTGCTTTTGGGAGTCTAAAATGGAACAACAACCTTTGTAACCCGAAAGGGAGCTTAGAATACAATCGTGATCACCCTTAGTCTACATCAATTGAGTTGAATTCCGTTTACATGATAATATGAATCGAGTGTGCTTGGATGTTTCTAATCCCATGTTTTTCCATACTTGAACTTTAGCACCCATTTTCTTTACTTGTCATTTATCTTATTTGCTATCTTATTTACTTGCTACTTGTTTTTGTTGTTAATCAATCTCAAAACCCCCGATCATCTTTACAAAAACAACAATGAACATGAGCTCACATATTTTGCTAGTCCGAACATAACTCCTTTATGGATTGATAATTTTTCTTGGGATATACTACTACAACGATCGAGTATTCTTGCTCGTGAGTGCACAAAAATAGGCAAATAAGAAAATGGCGCCGTTGCCGGGGAGTTTGACGGACTAGTCGAGTACTGTGTTATTGTTTTAGTTGTTCTTAATAAGGATATTTTTATTTTATTTTTACTTTGTTTTCTATTTGTGTTTGTGGTCTCACTCTTTGACTTTTCTTAGGTGTTTTATGATCACAAGATCAAAGGGAAATCAATCGATCATTTCATTGAATTTAGAGATTGAAAAGACCGCACGACAAAGGAAGCGAGAGAGACGGAGAGCTAGAAAATGAACAAATATGGAGAATCAACGTGGAGAGAATGCTAATTATAACCCACAACAAGATCCTTTACAAGATCAAAGGGGGGTACAAGAAGGAGTGCAAGAGAATCAAGCAGAGATAATGAGGAATTTCTTTGCTCAAAATCAAGAATATATGCAATTGTTTGCCAATCAAGAAGCTCAAAGGATACTCCAACAACAAGAGGCACAACCACATGTTCGTAGAAATGTCCAAGAGATGGTTAATATGTTCAATAACCAAGCTATGCAAGGAAATGTGCAAATACCTCAAGAGAGGCCAAGGCCTAGAGCAATTCGAGATTACTTCCAACCGAGAGTCGTACACAACATGGTTCCTCCGGTTCAAGCCAACAATTTAGAAATCAAGACCGGATTGATCAACATGGTCAAAGAAAATCAGTTTGGGGGAGGTCCTCTTGAGGATCCAAACATGTATCTAGCTAGCTTCTTGGAGGTTGCAAATACCATTAAGATGAATGGAGTATCGGAAGATGCTATTCGGATGAGGTTGTTCTCTTTTTCTTTAAGAGACAAGGCTAAGGCATGGTATAATGAAATTCCTTTGGGAAGTTGTAACACATGGGAAGATCTTGAGCAAAGGTTCCTAAACAAATACTTTCCTCCTTCAAAGACACTCCAATTGAAGAGCCTTATCACTCAGTTTAAGCAACTTCCGGATGAAAGCTTTTATGAAGCATGGGAACGCTACAAGGAGATGCTAAGAAAGTGCCCTCAACATGACTTTCATGAGAATCAACAAGTGGCTTTCTTCTATCAAGGGTTGAGCCAACAACATCGGATGCATGTAGATGCCTCATCCGGAGGATCTATATTTGGAGTGGATGCGATGAAAGTTATGGAAAATTTTGAAGATATTGCAATGAATGCTTATCAATGGCCGTCCGAGAGGATACTGGGAGGTTATGCAAACGGAAAGGTGGCTCAAGTGGAAAGTGTGCATAAAGTGAAGAGCGATGTGTTTCAAGGCCAAGGCATGAAAGAATTTAATGAAAGCATCAATGCTTTAACTAAGCAATTGAATTTGATCACTCAAGGAGTGAGTCAAGGGGGAAGCACAAGTGCTATTGTGAATGATGAGAGCCATGTTACGCAAAGTATAGAGGATGTTGCCTATTTAGATAGGAGAAATTACCAAGGGAATTTCCATCACCAAGGGAATTTCCAAGGTAATTATCCTTCTAACCAAGGTAATTTTCAAGGAGGATATCAAGGGCAAGCTCGGGGAAGCAATTTCAATCAATCTAGTGGAAATTATCAAGCTCCAAGGAAGCATGAAAATCTTTCTTACTCTAATCCTCAAGCCGCCGTGTTATTTCCTCCGGAATTCGATCCAAGTGCCAAACCATTGAATGGAGAGGGTAAAGCATCGGTGGAAGAGACATTGCTAGCATTTATGAAAAAGATGGAGGCTAGAATGGAGGAAAATGAGAAGAAGTCCGACAATAGGATGAGAGCTTTTGAACATCAAATGGGACAAATTGCTTCCTCCGTTGGATCTCAACACCAACAAGGAAAGTTCCCCTCTACCACGGTAACTAATCCTAAGGAGCAATGTTTGTATGTTACCGTGTGCAACATGGAAAGTAAGGTGGAGAAAGGGTTGGTGAAAACAACAAACATTGTTTCTAAGGTTGAAGAAGTAGTTTGTGATGAAGTGGTGTCAAAAATTGAGGAGGAGATTATCATTGATGAAGAGTTGTCTTTGGATGAAGAGAAGATAATTGATGAATTCTTGTTTTTGTTGGATGAGGAAAGTAAGTGTGATGAAGAGATGATGTTGAAACAAGATCATGACATTGTTGAAGTTGATGCTTCATTAAAGGTGGAAGACCCCGGTAAATTCGTTCTTACTTGTAAAATTGGAAATGGGGAACACTTTAATGCTATATGTGATCTTGGTTCAAGCATTAATGTAATGCCTTTGGAGATTTTTGAAAAACTTGGCATTGGGAGGTTAAAGAAAATGAATGTGGAAATCGGAATAATGGATGGTTCAATGATAAAGCCCCATGGAGTTGTGGAGGATACGCTTGTGCAAATAGAGGATTTTGTATTTCCGGTGGATTTTATGATAGTTGAGAAGCAAGCGGATCCTTGGATTCCATTAATTTTTGGAAGGCCGCTTTTGGCAACCGCAAAAGCAAAATTTGATATGGATAAGAAGGAACTCACACTCCGATCACATGAAAGAGAATTGGTGTTATCAAGCAAGAATTTAATAGGGCGAAATCTTCATTTGAAGCCACCCATTAAGCCTCCGGATATTCGAGATGAAGTGGTAAGTGCGATTTTAAAAGATGAAGAATTAACTAATTTTATGCTTGAAATTGCAGGAAATGTCTCTTCAAAAAGAAATAAGCTTGGGGAAAATCCACTGTTTGCCTATTTTTGTAGCACTCACGAGCAAGAATACTCGATCGTTGTAGTAATATATCCCAATAAAAATTATCAATCCATAAAGGAGTTATGTTCGGACTAGCAAAATACGTGAGCTCATGTTCATGTTGTTTTTGTAAAGATGATCGGGGGTTTTGAGATTGATTAACAACTAAAACAAGTAACAAGTAAATAAGAATAGCAAATAATAGAAATGACAAGTAAAGAAAATGGGTGCTAAAGTTCAAGTATGGAAAAACATGGGATTAGAAACATCCAAGCACACTCGATTCATATTATCATGCAAACGGAATTCAACTCAATTGATGTAGACTAAGGGTGATCACGATTGTATCCTAAGCTCCCTTTCGGGTTACAAAGGTTGTTGATCTATTTTAGACTCCCAAAAGCACTTAAGATCAAAGCCCAACATTAACCCCTTCCATCTAGGTACTAGTTAGATTAAATTCTCCCTTTTTGTGTACTAAGGCCAACGAATGGATTGGTTCCCCTCATTGAATTCAAATATCCTTTCGGTCAAACCCAAACTCAATGTCTATTCATGCCTTCCTAATACTATAAAGGGTCGTTTCCGTCTCACTCCAAGCAATACATACATGAACATCATGATAGCATTTAATTACCACAAATAATCCATTGATCAACAATCCATTAAACCAATAAACATTCATGAATAACAAACCATGCCATCACAACATCAAGACAATTAAACTCCATGAATAGAAATCAACATCAATTAAATCAAAAACCAATTTAATCCACATGATAATATAAATCTAATATGCTCTTCATATTCCTAATCCCACTAGAGGGATTAGCCTAACATGATAAAAGTAATAAAACAAATAAATGATTCATTACAAATACCCATAGTCTTAGATCTAAAGAAATACAAAATGAATGGATTCTTCCCTATCAATTTCTTGAAGAGAATCTTCTATTCTTCTTGATCTCCACCTCTAGCTCTTGATTTCTTGAGATCTCTCACACCCAATGGAAGGGATGAAGTTTTGATGGAGAATTAATGGAGATGATGAAGATGGATCAAGATGGATGAAGGTGGATGAAGATGATGGTGGAAAATGGAAGAAATGGTGTGTGATGTGTGTGTAGAGGATGGGAATTTCGGATTTTATGCCAATTGTTGAATAAAGGGGTATTTATACCCCTATGGAGGCTTCTAGAAGGATCTGGAAATTTCAGCAGGAAAATACACGGCACGAGTCGTGTTCTGCAACACGGCCATGAGGTGGCCGTGTTGTGTCTTCTGATGCTGCCGCACGGCCTCGCCTTACAGGGCCGTGTTACGCAACACGGCTCGTGTGCTGCAACACGTGTCGTGTGTTGTAACACGGACACAGGTGTGGTCGTGTTGGCTCTTCTGATGTCGGCACACGGCCACTTCTTACAGGGCCGTGTTGATGACACGGCTCGTGCTCCCAACTCGACTCGTGTAACTGGACACGCCCTGAAGTTGCCCGTGTTGAATGACTAGATGTCGCCGCATGGCCAACTCTTATAGGGCCGTGTTGGCTACACGGCTCGTGTGCTGGCTCCTGCATTTCTTCACTGTTTTGGTCGTTCTCCCTCGTTTCAACACTCTTTTGAAATAGGGTAGATCACACTCATTAATCGATTGGCTCGACTCACTATAAGCTTGCTCGCGGACTATATTCACAAACCACCAAAGTTTCAATCAATGATCAAAAAGGTCTTTAATTAGGATGTAATGATAGGCTCTTTGGTATGGTAGGGATGATATGGATAATAGTGACTCAACAAGTGTAAGTAATCAAAGAGATGACCAATTTCCTCAACTTCTTCACTTTCTTTTCTTCCTTGCTTATCTTTACTAATCTCAAGCACTATTCATTAACTTCCCTAGGATTGAGTTTCTTTTGTTGCATGCTTCCTTTCTTTGAATTTTGTTCACTTGAGCATTTTGATGTTGATTTGCTCCTTTCTTACTTTGAGGTTGCATGTGCATTCTTGTTTTGCTCTTTTCATCATTTTTCTTGCTTGTTTACCATGTCTTTTTTCTTCTTTTTCTAATCAATCAATCCTTTCTAGCTACCATCTCCTCAATCACCCACACAAAGGTATATATAAGTTTGAATGGGTAATTAAGGCTTGTAATGTGCTAAATTCACAAGAAATAGGCTTATAGGCTCAAAATGGTTAACTAAGGATGATGTTCATGGTAGGGAACATATATGACAATGACTATAATTAAGGCTTGGCTCGTTCTCCCTCGTTTCAACTCCGAATTGAGATCCGCTTTTTCCTACATCTTCCTTATCATGTTTAGCATCCAATAAAAAGTGAAAATCTTAAGTTTAAGCTCATTCACACACATTTCAATAAAAATACAAAACACAACCAAATAACATATAAAATACGGATAAAATAATACGAAAACACGTATAAAAAGACACTAAAACCTAGGTGAAAATAGCTCTAATCAACCCCCCAAACTTAAGGTGTTGCTCGTTCCCGAGCAACGAAAATGACAAATCAAAAGGAGAAAATTTCACCTAGAAAAGACTAAACGAATATAAGCAATAACACATCGTTAGCAATAATAACAACAAACTATGCTAAGTCATCCTACAACATTAAAATCATGACATGAGAAATTAACAAGTTCAATCAAAAGAGAATAAAGTGTAATATAGTTCCTTTTAAGTCCAAGCCTCACAATGGATATTAATGTCTCTCAACACTCTTTTGAAATAGGGTAGATCACACTCATTAATCGATTGGCTCGACTCACTATAAGCTTGCTCGCGGACTATATTCACAAACCACCAAAGTTTCAATCAATGATCAAAAAGGTCTTTAATTAGGATGTAATGATAGGCTCTTTGGTATGGTAGGGAAGATATGGATAATAGTGACTCAACAAGTGTAAGTAATCAAAGAGATGGCCAATTTCCTCAACTTCTTCACTTTCTTTTCTTCCTTGCTTATCTTTACTAATCTCAAGCACTATTCATTAACTTCCCCAGGATTGAGTTTCTTTTGTTGCATGCTTCCTTTCTTTGAATTTTGTTCACTTGAGCATTTTGATGTTGATTTGCTCCTTTCTTACTTTGAGGTTGCATGTGCATTCTTGTTTTGCTCTTTTCATCATTTTTCTTGCTTGTTTACCATGTCCTTTTTCTTCTTTTGCTAATCAATCAATCCTTTCTAGCTACCATCTCCTCAATCACCCACACAAAGGTATATATAAGCTTGAATGGGTAATTAAGGCTTGTAATATGCTAAATTCACAAGAAATAGGCTTATAGGCTCAAAATGGTTAACTAAGGATGATGTTCATGGTAGGGAAAGAGATCCCCTTTATTCACAATTGGCAAAATTCACAAAGAAATACCCCTTTATTCACAAAGGATGATGCTAAATTCACAAGAAATACCCCTTTATTCAACAATTGGCAAAGAGATCCGAATTTCCATCCTCTACACACACATCACACACCATTTCTTTCATTTTCCACCATCATCTTCATCCATCTTCATCCACCCATCATATCTTCCATTTTTGGTGCTAAAGACTTCAAAATCAAGAGCTAGAGGTGGAGATCAAGAAGAATAGAAGATTCTCTTCAAGAAATTGATAGGGAAGAATCCATTCATTTTGTATTTCTTTAGATCTTAGACTATGGGTAATTGTAATGAATCATTTATTTGTTTTATTACTTTTATCATGTTAGGCTAATCCCTCTAGTGGGATTAGGAATATGAAGAGCATATTAGATTTATATTATCATGTGGATTAAATTGGTTTTTGATTTAATTGATGTTGATTTCTATTCATGGAGTTTAATTGTCTTGATGTTGTGATGGCATGGTTTGTTATTCATGAATGTTTATTGGTTTAATGGATTGTTGATCAATGAATTATTTGTGGTAATTAAATGCTATCATGATGTTCTTGTATGTATTGCTTGGAGTGAGACGGAAACGACCCTCTATAGTATTAGGAAGGCATGAATAGACATTGAGTTTGGGTTTGACCGAAAGGATATTTGAATTCAATGAGGGGAACCAATCCATTCGTTGGCCTTAGTACACAAAAAGGGAGAGTTTAATCTAACTAGTACCTAGATGGAAGGGGTTAATGTTGGGCTTTGATCTTAAGTGCTTTTGGGAGTCTAAAATGGATCAACAACCTTTGTAACCCGAAAGGGAGCTTAGGATATAATCGTGATCACCCTTAGTCTACATCAATTGAGTTGAATTCCGTTTGCATGATAATATGAATCGAGTGTGCTTGGATGTTTCTAATCCCATGTTTTTCCATACTTGAACTTTAGCACCCATTTTCTTTACTTGTCATTTATCTTATTTGTTATCTTATTTACTTGCTACTTGTTTTTGTTGCTAATCAATCTCAAAACCCCCAATCATCTTTACAAAAACAACAATGAACATGAGCTCACGTATTTTGCTAGTCCGAACATAACTCCTTTATGGATTGATAATTTTTCTTGGGATATACTACTACAACGATCGAGTATTCTTGCTCGTGAGTGCACAAAAATAGGCAAACAAGAAAGTACAAGGGTAGGGAACTGAAGGATGAACTATGGTCTCCGTAAGTGTGTCCCACAGCAATATATTTTGACTTGAGGGCCAAATTATAGGAGATGTCGAAACCAAATTCTTTACGTATCTCATCTGCCATTCCAGCAGGACACAATGCCGTGGTTTTATTGAACTGTCGAGCTGCGTAGTATCTGCCAACAGTTTTCGAACCAACTTGCCTTGGCGCATTAGTGTCTGGGTTCAAACGACATACATGTGGAGGTCCGAACTTGATTACCCTCCATACTCCACCTAGGCCACTAGATAGTATCTCAAACATACAACCCTGCTCCACTCGGTACTTGCAGGCGACGTTGAGCCTGTAGGTGTCAGATTTCTTGACACGTGTCTCAACTTGATTCCGCAAGTTGTACATACCCAACGCATACTGGCAATCACCTTTATTATCGAAGACACTTTTTTCATGAATCTCCACTGATGTATCAATGTTATTGTCTTCAACTTCATTGTACACATTACACTGTTCCAAGAAACCTGCAACGATGGATTAGTTATTATTCAACTCGTATTAGAATACAATAAGGTGCAGTAAATTACCGGGTACTATATTCAATACATACCTGGAATGCTCCATGGACGACTGCAAGACCTATCTGTGTCTTGACTAGGACGTACCGGTGTGGGCATCTGCATGTGTGTGGTAACGGGTTCCAGGAAACTCATTCCTCCTTTGGCTCTGATGTAGGAACATAACCTTTCGAACAGAGCAGTTTCAGGATCCTCATCTTCAGCATTGAGTTGATCAGCATCGCGCTCACACATAAAATAATACTATTACTCTTTAATCCATGTGTATAAAGTAAATGGGACCTATGGCCAGGACGGAGGGAATATTTATTACCTCAAAATACCACATTACCCTTAAAAAATTAATAAAATTTGTTAAAAAATAACTTTTCTTAAATTTCGTATCCACATTATCGGTGAATATAAAAATCAATAAAATTTATCAATTTTTTTTTAAATTCCATATCTACAATATCGGTGAATATAAATTAGGATTGGTTACTGCATCCTAACATACATATCTTGTGATATTCAAGGTGTAATAAAGATCTGCATGTATTCGTTTGTGGAAAGTTTTAAATTTGATGGATTCATTTAATCACACAATATTTGGGTTATTATATTAATTTGTGGTGATTACATACGCGTGATTTCGTAGTAATTGGGTTACTATATTAATTTGTGGTGATTACATGTGCGTGATTGCGTATTTGTAGCCATCTCCATTTCGATTTTGTGATGATGCATTCACATATGGCAATTTGGATATTAGTGAAATTTGGTAGTATATTTGGATAGTAATTTTTTTTAATGCGCCACATTTATGGATTTGTGGGTATGTATATAATCATGAATCTAGTGTTGATAATGCGTATACCGAAGGCGCTGGTGTGATTCTTTCGATGATGGTGAATTAGTGATATTTAAATTAAGGCACATCAATGAATATTTTTGTCTCGGTATATCTGCCGGTGCCTCTAACAAAATCAGGACCCATAATTCTTTTTTGAGCAGTATTACAGTCTTAATTATTATTTTCATTAATGGATTAAATGGGTTGCCATTATATTGAATATTATTTAATACGTGGAATCCATATTACGAATTTAATTAAATTGATTGTGCAACTTAATTGTTGTTTATTGCTCACGTGCAGTCACTTCAGCTTAAATAATTTACCTAATTTAGTTTGTTTAAATTGAGATTTGGAATTCTCTATTAAATTAAGAAATCATTTATTATTTTTAAGTACGCTGGAATCATCTAAAATTCCTATTTAGTTGAGGAATTTAATTGAATTAAAATTGGGGAGATATTTTTAATGTCATTCAATTAAACTTAATATTTTAAAATATTTATTTAATTGGTCTAATAATTTTCAATCTAATCAATTAAAGCATCATGTTGCTATAGCAGTCTCTGTGTGTGGAGAAAGACTTTATTGAAATTACATAGATGGGTGTTGAATTATTTATGTGTTCTGTGTTCGGCCCATAGATAGACACAGTTTGACAGAATAATAACATACATGTGATGATAAGTATGTGATAATTATTTAAATTATTCATGTGAACATCAGTCGGTCCAAAGACAGACTTTTGTTTGATAGAACTTATTATCAGTACTTGATTACTACACCAAGATTACCTCTGCAATTAATTTTTGTCCATAGACGAGGTTAATGTTGCACAAGGTGTCTTGTTATAGGTTCTTAATTAATAATGTTGTGTGAGTGTATCTTCATGCGGATATCGATCGGCCCATAGGTAGATTAATATTTGACAGAAATACACAAGAATCTTGGTGGTAAATACGTGATAATTATTTGGTTTAACATGTGAGTAATAAGTCAGCCCAAAGGAAGACTATTGCTTGACAGTTTTATTGTCAGTATTTGACTACTATGTAGAGGGTGTCACTTCCAAGTTGGTATTGTTGTCATTGGATTTGATACTAATGATGTGTTTGATTCCTTGAGATGATTCTAAGTTATTTAAATTTTAACAGATTATAAAATTTAATGCGAGCATGATAAATTATTTTACAATAATTCTCTGTACAATTAAGAAGTCTGCTAATTAAGTTTAACCTATATCAACAACAAAATTATACATGATGAGAACTTCAACAATAAAGATGAGATAAGAAGGCTTCAAGAAAATTTGGTTTCAATAAAGTATAAGGGCAATACAAGAAAACCCAATAAGAAAGCTGCTAAAGACAACTAAAGTACAACCTTTTGTTTACTCCTAATAAAGGCTTGTGGAATTGTTTTATAATACACCACATTAAGATTACTTAGCATAAATGGTATTGTGGTGTAGTTAAAAGACAAAAATAGTACTCCACAATATATGGTTACTAATTGGAGAAATACTAAAGATTGCAGCTTATGGTCTCAATAAAGTTCCAATCAAAGTAGTTGTGAGAACTCTTTGAGTTTCACATATGGTGATGTCCAACTAAGGGTAGATCATTGGGATCTACTAAAAAAAATTGGACTCAAATAAATACAAGCTACTTTATTAGTTATGAATAAAGATAAAAGGTTTATGATCCATTAATCAGATCATATTTGAGACGGTAATATGGAATTCTTTGAGGATGTTGATTTGGGGGAAGAATAATATTAGAGACATTGTTTTTGAGGGGGGAGTCGCTTCGACTCCCTTTTTTGCTTTTAAGAAATTGTGCAAATCTATAATATCGATAAGACAATGGCAGTAATATCTAAGGAATAATAAATTTAACAACCTCAAGAATTAATGTCACTAAGGAAACCACTAGAGTTGGGAGAAACACAATTAAGATAATAATGCAGTATTTCTCCTAAATAATGAGGACGCTATGAAATTAATGGTAGAACATTCAAATAATGTTTATCAAGCCATGTAAGGTCCAAATACTCGAAAGTGGATTAATGCTATAAATTATGAGTTAAAACCAATACAAGAATATCAGGTTCGCATCTTGTTAAAGGACTATAT
This sequence comes from Pogostemon cablin, assembly GCA_023678885.1. Taxonomy (NCBI): domain Eukaryota; kingdom Viridiplantae; phylum Streptophyta; class Magnoliopsida; order Lamiales; family Lamiaceae; genus Pogostemon; species Pogostemon cablin. Next base: position 24,257,209 of record CM042955.1, read on the forward strand.
TCAAAAGAGAAGGAAGGCATTGTTAAGGGACTTTCTATTCGGTTATTGAGAAAGATTCTTTTAAGATAATCGTGACATTAGTAGCACTTTAGATATTGAATTAAATCAGATGGATGTAAAGAAAAAGTTCCTTGATGACAACACTAATGATACGATCTTAAAAGTTTAAGAACTAAAAGGAAATTCATCTATGCATTCAAGAAAGCTTTTCTGTAAAGGAATCCCAAGAATCATCATGAAGTAATTGACTCACTTAGATTTGAGACAAGTGTAGACGATTATGTGATTCAGTGGGAGAAGGTTTAAGTTAAACTGAGGGAGACTAGTGCAGTCTAAATCAGAACACTAAAGTTAAATGAAATATTTAAGAAATGTATAAATATTCTATAAGTTTTGATTGTTGGAAGTTGTTGTATGATGAGGTCTGCACAAGACCTAATTTGGCTTCTGTTGTTGGTATATTAAGTAGACATTTAAGTAACTTTAGTATGGATCTTTATAAAGTATTTATAGAGAACTAAGGATAACATGCTTGCACATAAGAGATCACATTAGTAAGAGATCATAAAATAGTCTGATTTTGAGTTTGTTGGATGCCAATACAGTATAAAATCTACTTCAGGCTATATCTTATGTTGGTCTGGAGAGCTATACAAGTAAAAGTATTAAGCAAACACTTTAGCTCATTAACCATGACAACAGAATCAGTAGCACACAAAGGGGCATTCAAACATGAAATAAAGGTTGCGAAGTTTAGTCACATAAAGTTTATTATAACAGTTAGTTCACAGTAAAGTATTAACGACAAGAGTACTATAAGTCAAGCATATTGACATAGAATTCTTGGTTATTAAAGAAAGTATTTTGTGTAGATAAAATTTTAGTAGAGCTTATTGTGATAGACTCCAAATGAGGATTCGTCACTTATGTATTCAATGCCCTGTATTTGAGCTGACTATTCATTTGGGTATTATACGGTTTTAGAATACATTGGTTTAGTGGGAGTCTATATTTATTGTTCTTTAAAATTTTTAAAACACTTTGTTTTTAGATAATTCAGTTTTCTGCAGAATAAAGTTGATGACTTTGAATTCATTGTGAATTCACTAAAGTAATTTTCCATTTTGTAATATTTTACATTATGGATTGATCTCACTAAAGTTTAAAGTTGGACCAGTTGGAAATAGACATGATTTGTTGATCACATTGCATGTAATTTTTATGCTACTTACCATATTTGATCTATGTCATTAAGTATACTGATATGGTGATTATCGGGGTTTAACCACGATTTGTAATATGGTAAATGCCGCGGTAGTTCCATATTAGTCTATGAAATGGACCAGATTGTTAAGTATAGCCTGAAGATGAATAACTTAAAATTGCGCAACTAAGGACTCTTGATATAATTGCTTTGAGAAATATATAGCCCAAGTGGGAGATTGTCGGAAATTTTTAATTTCTATTATAATCTAATTGTGGGCAATATATTATTATGCAATTATATTAGCTATTTAATTATTTTATGGACTTAATTAAGTGATCCAATTAAGGTGAAAAGTTCATGGGCTATAACAAAAAATAATATGGGCGAATTGAGTAGATACCTAATACTACATAACTAAGGTGATTATGGGTAGCCCAGTTGTGTAGTATATAAAGGCTCACAGGTTATGGTCCCCGAGATACTAAGCCACACATGGTCTTCACTTCTCACCATCGGAAGGGATTACTACGGTTCCCATAAAGGAATAAGGAGGCTTAGTTGAGGAAGGCCATGAAACCATTGATCTCTGAGTTCGTGTTCCGCCTAAAGAATTCATTGGATCAGATACGCTTCCGCTCTACGATATTATCTCATTTAATCATAATAGGGTTTAAGGTTTTATGGATATATGAATTTATTTACAACAAATAAAGTCCATATAAATGCAATTAGTGTGCAACCTCTTTCCATTTTAACAATTTAAAATATCTACTAAGAAGTATTAACTTAATGTGAACCAAACACTCTCTTATGATTTAATATATACATTTTAGGTTTAGATAGAGCTGTTATGGGAAACGAGCAGCTCGTCGGCTCGGCTCGACTCACATTGAAAAAGCTTGAACTCAGCTCGACTCATTTCTATTCGAACTTGAGTTCGAGCTCATTTATATACTCGTTTAGTTAACGAGTGATAAGAGTGGAAATTTACATCTTTTCGGTCTCAAAATAAATTATTTTTTGTTAGAATAAGGCCATATATTCGTGTAGGATTGCATGTTTTAATTATTTTGTATGATTATGGTGCTACTAAGGTATTTTGTTGTGTTTTGATAGGAAACAGGGATAAAAAATGCAAAGTTAGAATGAAGGGTGAACTTATGCTACTTGCAGGCAAATAGATGTCAAATTTCTATAATTTTTCTATTTCTTGTGGAAGTCAAAACTGGTCGTATAAGGCATGGTTGGAAAGGCACGGAAGAGAGGAACGCATGGCCACAAGAATTACCTTAATCGGAGTTTGAATGAAGAAGTTATGGCCAAAATGGTGGGACTACACAGCCGTTGATGATAATTTCGAAACTTGTCAAATTTTGGTCCAAAATAAGATTCATGCCACGTGTACTAGTTTAATGCAAATTTGGGCTTTAAAATGTAATTAAGTGGCGGGCCCAACATGAGAAGTCTGATTGACTTTTGTGTGGATGCAAAAACCGATCTTTATTGCCAAGCCATGTGAAAATATGGAAATTGATTTGGAAAACAAAGTTTACTGCCACGTCATCCATGCCTTGGTTTGGAATTAATTGGTAGTCTCCAGCAGAAATATGTTATGCCACCTTGGATTGCAATTCATCATGAATTGAATTAAATTGGGGCCCAAATACTTAAAAGAAGGCCCCATGTTGTGATTGTGTAAGAGGCCCAACATCACACTCCACCATCTCGCCATCAGCCCATCATCACACATGAATTGCTAAAGCAGAAAAGAACACACGCCTTTTTCTTGGGGGACGAGTTGGAAAAGTAGAACGTCCTTGTTTGGAAGAAAACCAGAACACTGAACACGAAGGCAGCACAACACGCATTCACCATCATCACTCACCTTCTCACCCTTTTCACTCCAGCCATCAATCAATCGGTGCGGAAGGAATTCAAGTGTAGTTGAGAGAGTCAATTCAATCAGATCACAATATATTATTGATGTTGCCCGTGATACTTGGTATATTGTGTTAGCTTGTGTACATACATAGTTTATATTGTCTATTTGCTAGGATTATAGTAGTTTGCCCGTGAACACGATAATTCTAAGGACCGGTAAATTGGTTACTTGATTTTCTTAGTGGAACAATGCAATTAAGAACTCAAGTAGGAAGTGAATAAGATTGAGTAGTACTTTCAGAGAATATATGTTAGTCAAACTGACCATTAGGAGGTTCTTTGAGCTTGCATTATTAGTATCTAGGTAGGAGGTTTAAAACTATTAACACATCTTTTGATATTGATTGGATAATAATATTAACTTGAAATCAAATCATAATTGGTGGGTTAATAGTGCTTAGTGGTGTATTTTCATTGGAATAACATGAATGAACAATAGGACGTCTAGGGAAATCAAATTAATTGCACTAAACCTGATACCTTAGAACTGTTACTTCTCTCTTAATTTCATCTTGAATAATTCTTTGCTTTACTTTTATTTATAAGTTATTTGTTATTTCAATTCTTTAGTTATTAATTAAATTCAAATCCTGAAAATTGGTTACATTAATTCTGGTTAAATAGTAATTTATAGTAAAATAGATAATTAACTGTCTTAGTGGGAACGATATTTAACTGGGGTACTTGCCATTACAATCGACATCCCTACACTTGGGGATTGTAAATTGGAGTGCACAAAATAAGCCTTACAACGAGCTGAGCTCGGGTCGTTAGGGCTCGAAAATAATAATTAATAATATTAATATTATTAATTATTATTATATAATTGTAATTATAATTATAATAATATATAATAAAATAAATATTTTAAATATAATAAAAAATAAAAATATATATTAATTAATATTGGGCTTGACTTGATTGGGCTCGACTCAACTCGACTCGAAAACTCAACATTTTTGCTTAACGAGCCGAGCTTGAGTATTTTTCGAGTCGAGCCGAGCTCGTATATAAGCTTGTAACTGTAACGAGCCGAGCTCGAGTATGGGGTACTTGAGCTCGCTCAGCTCATTTAACATCCCTAGGTTTAGATTATTTAAGGTATAATTATCTTTTTAGAAAGAGTTTACCATATACATAAAAATTCGGTTTGGTTATCCTGTTATATTTTGGTGTTACATTTTATGTTGCGCACCATTAAATGATTGACACATATGGTATAATAAAACATATACCCTAGAAAAAAAAGAAAGCTTAAACCTTAGGAGCAATGGTTGTGATTTTCTTCTTAATTCGTATACGTGTCACTCATCTAACGCATGTAACAGGAGATGTAACACCAAGTGTAACATAACATCCAAGATAAAAAAAAATGTCTCTTAAATTATTGAATGTTTGAACCCACATTTCCCATGAGTTTTATTAACCCAGCTGCTTGGTTTTAAAGAAAGAAGTTAGTATTAGTATGATGTATATAACCTTTGTATATAGCTTAGTCCAACATCCCACATCGGATTGCTTTCTTTCATTTTCTATATTGTACATGTGTTTTTAGCTCATCCTCAATTGTTTATAATATACAAAAATATTTTCCTGATATGGTAACTAGAGCATTACTGGGCTAACGCCTCAATCCCACTATCCTTCCTATATCAATTTGTCAAATATTTTTCAAATTTGACTTATTCAGAATCTGTCAAATATTTTTCAAATTTGGCCCATTCTCCATTTTTTTTTCTCTCCACCGCAACCCACCTTTCTTCCTTTACCTTATTCTTCCTTCTGCAGAAATCATGGCAGCCCCTACAAACTCCAACAACATCACTGACTCTCAATTCGTGGTTTTTAATATTGTCGCACAAGCCCCATTAAAACTAACCTATACAAACTACACAGCATGGAGTTTTTAATTCCGAACACTTCTTACAGGATTTGGTTTGTATGTTTTCTTGATGGCACTCACTTATGTCCTGAAGCAACCGTGACCACGAACAATGTCACGACACCGAATCCAGAACATGCTCGCTGGGCAAGGCAAGATCAACTCATTCTTTTCGCAATTATTGGATCTCTCACTCCAACGTTGATTTCCTTCATTGCTGCATCTAAAACATCCCGTCATGCTGGGAAGATTCTCTCCAACACTTATGAAAAACCAACTCGTGGTAGAATTCTGGCTCTGAAAAATAAATTGCACAACCCGATTAAAGGACATCGATCAATTACTGATTTCATGATGGAAATCAAAGGCGTGGTGGATGAATTAGCCCTCCTGGGTGTTACCACTGATGCTGAAGATCTTACGTTGAAAATTCTTAATGGCTTGATGATTCCTTTAAAGAATTGTCTAGTGCTATTCAAGCTAGGGAAAACCCGATAGAATTTGATGAACTACATGAGAAACTTTTGAGCAGTGAGGCTCAACAAGCTTCTTGTCAGGCTACCATTCACTCCCAGCCTCTTACAGCCCTTTATGCATGATCAACTTCACAGCATAGACAACAGAATAATTCTTCCCGCATAAGGCCATGAACACCCTCCCAATCACCACAACCTCAAGCACGCCATATGCAATTCTCTACACAGCAAGGCCAACGCCCTTACCTCGGAAAATGTCAACTTCACGGGGTAACAGGCCATTCTGGTCGTCGGTGTCCGGAGTTCACTCAGGTACCTATCTCGCAAGGTGTTCGATCTCAACAGAGACCAGCTTACACATCCCCATCTGCTCATGCCGCCACTGCTACCCCGCAGTCTCGGAGTGGATTTTGGATTTTGGAGCATCACACCACATCACTACAGATCTTGCGATTGTCACTCCATACACCATATGAGGGCATTGACAATGTTGTTGTCGATTATGGTAAAACATTGTCAATTACCCACCTTGGCTCTTTAAAATTTGCTAATGTTGCTTCACTTGAGTTCCATGGAGTATTAGTTGTTCCTGCTATGGCTCGAAATTTAATATCAGTATCCAGCCTTTGCCATACAAATAACATTTCTGTTATCTTCTCTGATTTTAATTTTCAGGTGAAGGATTGTCGCACGGGGAGAATGCTGCTCCATGGACCTCGCGTTAATAGATTATACGTATGGCCAGCTACTGTGCATACTCTATCATCTCCATTTGCTCTAATTACAGTCAAGCCATCTCTACCCATCTGGCATGCTCGCCTAGGCCACCCATCAGATAAAATTCTAAATTTAGCTTTATCTTCTCATAATGTGCCAAAACATAAACCTTTGAATATCTCTTGTGATTCTTGTAAGTGCATTAAGAGTCACAAATTACCTTTTACTTAATCAAGTTTATCTTCATCTGCTCCACTTGAATTATTATATTCTGATGTTTGGACATCTCCAGTTATATCAATTGATGGCTACAAATACTATGTTATCTTTGTTGATCATTTTAGCAAATATGTTTGGTTGTTTCCACTTAAATATAAATCTGATGTTCAAGCCACCTTTACTGCCTTCAAAGCTTTGGTTGAAAACTTCTTTAAAACCAAAATTATCACCTTGTATACTGATAATGGGGGAGAGTACATTGCTCTTCGATCTTTTCTCATTTCTCATGGCATCACTCATCTCACCACTCCACCTCATACCCCTGAACATAATGGAATATTCGACATATAGTTGATACTGGTCTAGCCCTTCTTCATCAAGCTTCTATGCCTCTTACTTATTGGCCTTATGCTATGTCCGCTGCCACATACATAATAAACTGTCTCCCCAAGGTCAATTTATTGATGTCCTCATCATTTGAAAAACTTTTCAAACACCCACCCAACATCACTAAACTTAGAGCATTTGGTTGACGATGTTATCCATGGCTCAGACCATACTCATATCACAAACTTGAAACTCGATCCACCCCTTGTGTTTTTGTTGGTTACTCCCTAACTCAAAGTGCATATCTTTATCTTGATCCCTCCTCCAACCGACTTTACACATCTCGCCATGTTGAGTTTGTTGAGGATATCTTCCCTTTTATTAAACCGTCTTCACCTATTCCCACTACAACTTCTGAACCTCCACTTATTATATTGCTTCCCATGCCTCTACCTGTAGTTGAGCCTACACCTGTCACTGAGCCTACACCAGCTCCCCCCTGACAAACTCCTTCATTGACAACTGTCAATCATCCGAGACAACACGTTCTAAAAATAACATTCGCAAACCAAATCCAAGGTACTCTTTCACTGCTTCTATTTGTGCTGAAACTGAACCTAGTACTGTTTCTCAGGCACTGTCTAATAGTCGTTGGCGTACGGCTATGTCTGATGAGTTTAATGCTCTTCAAAAAAAATGGTACATGGGACCTAGTACCTCCAGATTCCTCTCACAATGTTGTAGGTTGCAAATGGGTATTTCGTATCAAAAGAAAATCTGATGGCTCTATGGACAAATTCAAGGCTAGACTCGTTGCAAAGGGCTTTCATTAACGACCTGGAATTTGATTACTTTGAAACATACAGTCCTATTGTCAAGCCTGCAACAGTTCGTTTAGTACTTAGTATTTCTGTCTCAAAAGGTTGGTTATTACGTCAATTTGATATGAACAATGCGTTCTTGCATGGTACTTTGAATGAGGAAGTTTATATGTCTCAACCACCTGGGTTCTCTGACAAAAACTTTCCAGATTATGTGTGCAAGTTGCAAAAGTCAATTTATGGGTTAAAGCAAGCTCCACGAACATGGTATAATGCTTTGAGGTCCTTTCTTTCCTCTATTGGGTTCTTGACCAAGAAGTCTGATGAATCACTCTTCATGTACAATAAGAATGGAATCGTGTCTTACTTTTTAGTATATGTTGATGATTTGATACTCACGAGTAATAACATGCCTTTTCTTACCCATTTTGTTGAGGCACTCAGTTCTCAATTTTTAGTTAAAGATCTTGGCTCTCTCTCTCTCTCTTATTTTCTTGGGATAGACGTTTTCCATACCAACAATGTATGCTTTCTATCCCAACGAAAATACATTGTTGATTTGCTTGCTAGACACAATATGATTGCTGCAAACCCAGTTCAGACACCTCTTGCTTCTATGTCTTCTTTTATTTTATGAGATGGAACTGCTCCGACTAATGCATCATTGTACCGATAAGTTCTTGGTTGTCTCCAATACCTCCAGTTTACTAGGCCGGACATTACCTTTGCAGTTAACAAACTCTCTCAATTCATGCATGCCCCTACTGAATGTCATTGGGGTGCTGTAAAGAGGTTACTACGATATCTCAATGGTACTCGAGATGTAGGGATCTCCCTTCGTTGTAACTCTCCATTATCTCTTCACTGCTTTTCTGATGCGGATTGGGCAGGCAACACTGACGATAGAACTTCTACAAGTGCTTATATTATTTTTTTGGGAGCCAATCCAATCTCTTGGTCATCTCGAAAACAACGTTCAGTAGCTCATTCCACCACTGAAGCTGAATACCGGTCCATTGCATCTGCTGCAACTGAAATGCAATGGACTCGCTCAATTCTTTTGGAACTTGGCATTCATATCCCATCCACACCTACTATATACAGTGACAACATTGGGGCTACCTATCTTTGCTCAAATCTAGTCTTTCACTCATGAATGAAACACATTGCTATAGACTTTCACTTTGTACGTGACTTGGTGAAATCGTCGCAGCTACGTATCTCATATGCTTCATCTGCTGATCAACTTGCTAATGGTCTCACAAAACCTCTCTCTGGTGCACGCCTTCGGTTATTGATGGACAAGATTGGAGTCACCAATGGTGCTCCAACTTGAGGGGGTGTATTAGTATGATGTATATAAACTTTGTATATAGCTTAGTCCAACATCCCACATCGGATTGCTTTCTTTCATTTTCTATATTGTACATGTATTTGTAGCTCACTGTTGAGAGTGGAATTTCACGTATTTTAGGTCTCACATTACACCATTTTTGATAGAATGTGGCCATGATTTTGTATAAAATGACATGGTTTTCATATCTTGCATAATTAAGATGCTACTAAGGTGTTTTGTTGAGTTTTGAAGGGTAAAACATGATCAAAAGTTCAAAGTTGGAATGAGGAGTGAAAGTGAGAAGGAATGCTGAAAAATACAGTCCATGTTGCACAAATTTCTGTATTCTTATAGAAGTCCAAATTGATCATATGATATATGATTGGAAATCCACAGAAGAGAGGGTCGTTTTGACATAAAGAACACCCCAATTGGATTTCAAACGAGAAAGTTATGATCAAAGTGCTAACGTCGCACATGCTGTACCGAGGAGCCACTTTGCATGACTTTTTACATATTCAAATATTGGATTTTCTGAGAGTTCTTTATATGGATAGAAAGCCAAGGAAGAGAGGAACGCGTGAGTGCAAAAATCACTCAAATCAGAGTCCGTATGAAGAAGTTATACTCAAAACGGTGAGATCGCGCAGTGCAGTTTCTGCAGCTCGGCGGGTAGCGAGCGGCGAGCGGCCCTTTCACGTGGCCAAAAGCTGCCGAGCTGGGGTCCCTCAGAGCTCACACGATGGCCCCATTCCAACCATATGCTGCTCGGCTGGTTTGGGGGCTGCTCGGCCGTGAGCTCGGCTCGAGCAAGGTGCCGAGCGGCCCAAAATCGGGCCCAGACGAGACCTGTTCGATGCAGCAGCGTATATATACCCTCAAGTCACGATTCTGAAGCAGTTTTGATCGCGAAAAAGCCCTGCATCAGTCCAAGAAACAATTAGGGAGATCAAGACACAAATTGGAGAGAACCCATCCATAACCCATCATCAATTCACACCTCCAACACCTCCATATCAGATTAACAACCTGATTTCATCCTCCATCCAATTCCACAAGGGTTTCAAGTGCTAATTGAGGGAAAATCGAGCAATTGGAGAGACGGAGAAGGAACGAAAGACTACGTCTACACTAGGGTTTCATAATTCCTATCTTTTCCTTCCTTTTACTTTGATTTTTGGTATGGATTGCTTAGCCATGAGTGTTGCTTGTGACCTCATGGGCTAATTTTATATACAGTTCTAAGGTTTGATGGATTGATTTAATTGATTTGGGGATTTAGACCAAAGTTTGGGATTTTATGCAGTTGAGCTTTTGATTTTACTTATTTTATTAAGACATGCTAATCTGCTTCGTAACGTCTTCATAATATATTCATGACATCCGCTATAATGCTTGGATTATTGTGTTAGCTTGTATGCGTTCATGATTGGTATTGTCTATCTGTTAGGGATTAGAGTAGCTCCGCTATAAGCACTTTAATTTCATGAACCGGTATGTCAAATACTTGATTAGTTTAGTGGAACAATGCAATTAGACAATCAAGTAGGAAGTGAATAGAACCTTGTAGTAATTCCAGAAAATATCTTGTTAGTCAGGCTTACCATCCGGAGGTATTGTTGCTTGCTTTGATTAGTATCTAGGAATAAGGCTTGGTAATATTTGCGCACCTTAAGATTTAAACCAGATTAGACTGTTAGCTTTGAATCGAATCATATTCGGTGGGATAACAGGGATATGTGGTGTATTTTCAGTGAAACTGTATGAATGAGCAATCGTAAGTTTAATACCCCAAATTAATTGGTCAATACCTGATACCTTAGAACTGTTCATCATCTCTTGGTTAGAACTTGCTTTTATTTTTATTGCTTTTAATTAATTTAGTTATTTATTATTTCGTTATTTAGATTTAGATAATTTACTTCAAAACATTGAAATTTAGTTACATAATTCTTATTAAATAGTGATTTAGAATAAATAAATAATTAACTGTCTTAGCGGGATCGATAATTTAACTTGGGTGTTTACCGCTACAATTGATATCCTTCATACTTGGGGATAAAATTATAGTGCGCAGAAAAAACCTATCACTCACCCTCAATTGTTTATAATATACAAAAATATTTTCCTAATAGTTAGTGGATAACATTAACATTGATGTTTTGATGAGATGCAGATTAGTTTCTAGCTAACTAATTAAGTATAGCTGCCACTTAACTAACAGTAGCTAGATTGTGTTGGCACTTATTTAGCTGAATAATAAACATTACTAACATATCAATTCATCCATTACATGTGAAGAACAGAGGAATCCATCCAGATAAAAAGATTACAAAAAGGATGATATATATAATTGTAGCTTTATATAAAAAGAACTAATGAACAGGATCTGGATTGAACAAAAGGGACTCCCTCCAGATTAGCTCTTTTACATTTTCTTCGGTTATCGATGGCTGCTCGAAATCAAAGCTGAAAGGCGCAGAGCAAATAGGCTCGTCGTTGACTCCATGATGAACGGAGAAGTATGGATGACAGATGGCTTCATCAACTGCATGATCCATAGATTATTGTGTAGTATGATGAAAGGAAAATAGATCACCAAGCCATGGAAGAAGACTTCATGAAAACTCACCCGTTACGCGTTTTTCAGGATCAAACACGAGCATCTTCCCCAGCAAATCCAGCGCCAGGGGTGACATGTTAGGAAATCTAGCTGGGAAATGTTGCTTTGGAAAATAAGGAAGATGTTGGACGTATCTTCTCGCCTTTTCACTTTGTACGAATCTTAGGCTCGTCTCATCCGGTGTTCCGATAAGCTGCAGAAGGATACATTTTTCTTGAATTATCAGTTCCATTATATTACTATACTCTTCTCATTTTACAGTACAGAGGAGTTTGAGTGAGACTCTTGTTATATACTCCCTCCGTCCCGGAAAAGTTTGCGCCCCCTCTTTTTGGCACGAAAATTAAAAAAGTGATGATTTTTAGGGGTATAATGGTATTTTTTTGTAATAAATAAATGATAAAGTATGTTAGGTAGAGATGTTTTTTTGTAAATAAAGTGTATAGGGATGAGTAATTGTTTTTTACTTTTTGCTTTTTTTGGGATGTGCAAACTTTTGTGGGATTGCCCAAAATGGAAAGTGTGTCATTTGAAAGGAGACGGGGAATATTATTCCAAGAGTTTATTTGGTTCATAAACTTAATACCTACAATTAATTAGGTTTTGAAAATGCGACAAACAAGAAGTGTAACTAAAGGACAGTTTGTCCCTCGACTATTATTAACTCAATAATAACCAAACGTACTCTAAAGGTGAAATATTTAACCTTGAGAGGAGTTTCGACACGTGGCAATCAAACTAGTTCATGCATGCAATGGTACAAACCCACGTCGGATCTTCTGTGCCATTTTCGTGTATCATCTTCTTTGATATACGTTACATGATTGACACGAAAGAGGGGAAAGAAATTCAACCATTAACCTACGGCTTATACTTTCCTTTTTAGGGTATAATTTTCCTCTCTCTCCTACGGTCATCCATCTAACGGTGTGACACATAAGATAATATACTAAAATGGCATAGAGTTCTGAACGGGTACAAACCTAACCTAGTGTAGAGTAATACCTGAGTAATAAGCATAAGCTGATGAACGTAGTTATTGCCAGGGAACAAGGGCTTTCTGGTCATTATCTCAGCAAGAATGCAACCAGCTGACCACACATCAATAGCAGCAGTGTAGTTTGAGCAATTAAGCAGCAACTCAGGCGCCCGATACCAACGAGTGACTACATACATTGTCATGGAATCCGTATCAGACGTCGTCCTCGCCAAACCAAAATCTCCGATTTTTAGGTCACAATTCGCGTTCAGCAACAAATTACTCGGCTTCAGATCACGGTGCAGCACATTTGCCGAGTGAACATATTTCAACCCTCGTAACAGCTGGTACATGAAGTACTGCAAACAGAGAAAAACAGAGCCATCAGCAGCCGTAGACAGCTCGTTTTTCGACCAATACGAGGTACAACCTGACAGTGATCATCCATCAAGGGTTGGTCGGATTGGATAATCCTATGCAAGTCAGTGTCCATCAGCTCATAAACTATGTAGACATCATTAAAAGCATCCCTCCGAGGTGGCCTTATGATGTTGTTGACGGAAATAATCTGACCATGATAAATTAATTAATTAATCAGAAAACAAGTTGATCAAATCTAAATTAAGATTGATTAGTTAGGGAAGTTGAAATACATTAGGATGATCCATGTGTAGTAAGAGTTTGATCTCCCTCAAAGTTCTTTTAGCAACTATTTTTTTGTCGAATGCACGACCTATTTTCTTGATTGCCACCCCTTGATTAGTGTCTTTGTTCACAGCAGAACTGCATTGATTAGCAACCAATTAAACAAATGTAACGAGAGACACGATGAAACACTAAGATAACGTTGGAGATCTGGTTAATTTAGGTCTAAATTCCCTTTATCATTTTAATACAACATGTCATGTGTCATATCGTTGATAAATTGAAGAGATTGGAAACTATAATGATTAATTAATTTGATTAATCATTTGATTTAAAAAAAAACAACATATAAATTTGTAATGATCATTGGTTGAAAACGAAATTCCAAAATCCAAAAAATGCAAAATTTTGAATTTTAAAATATATACCACACACTTCACCTAACAACCTACTAGTCGAATTCTTTAATAATATATTCATGACTTTGGATGTTTCGAGGGGTCATTGAAAATTCTCAATTATTGTGTTGTTTCTATTACTACTTACTTCCTCCAATCAATTTTACTCTCACTATTGTTACATTTGTTGCATATTTAATGATTGTCGCTATCATAAGAAAATATTGTAATTTTGTGTATTGAATACTACCGGCAAGGCAAAGTATCTATTTTATCATTTTGGGCGTTCAATCTAAATATATTCATATATCATTTTTAGTAAAAAAATACATCACATGACCTATCATTTTCCTCTGATATAACTATCCACTTCACATATAATAATAATAATACTCCTTAATCTACACGTAAAAAGCAAACGATTACCTTTGCATTGGCCGGAGAGAATATTATACATAGTCTAAAAACTTATCTCCCTCCGTCTCACATAGTTATGCCCGTTTGTTTGAGCACATAGATTAAAAAAAAAATTTAACATAATATAAGAAAAAAGTAAGAAAATGAAATAAATTGATGGGAATGATGAACAAAGTGTAAAAAATAAATAAAGTTATTAAAATTAATGAATAAAGTGTAAAAAATAAGTAAGATATAAAGTGTTTTTTAATTATTAAAGAAATACTCCCTCCGTCTCGTCAAAAGAGGGACTTTTGTTTTTTCACGTAAATTAAGGAATATTATTATTTAATGTGTAGTGGGTAGTTGTATTAGTGAGAGTGTAGGTTTCATATTTTAATTGTATTAGGGAAAGTGTGTGGGTCTCATGTATGTAAAAAGGAAAGGAGAGTCTTTGAGTGGAACCATGACAAAAATATCCTCTTTCAACAGAACGGAGAGAGCATGCCAAATTAACTGAAAATAAAAAATTTGCATAAATGTGTGGGACGATTGATTGATGTACCAAAGAAAATTTTGACTTTTATACATTTCTCTTCCTTTTTTTCCTACAATATTTTTTCATACTCAAAAAAAAAAAACCAATCAATCCAACAACACTGAGTATAAATACGCTTTAATCTCATTTTTCTATTTCTACCTGATATACCAATGTACTTTTAATTTTCTCCTATATATATGTTTGCTTTTCGCACATTATAATATAATATTTTATTTTAATATATAGTGAGAATATGAAAAATAATATTTTAATATAAATTGAGTTGTTGTATTAGTGTTATGTGTGAACCAACCATAGAGATATATAAATTGTCTTGTGTGAGTCTCATTTACTTAAAAGAAAAATATAACTATTAAAGTGGGACGCTCAAATTGAGAATATGTTACCATTATTGTGGGATAAAATGAATATTTATTATTTAAAAATATTAAATTATAGGAGTACTTAAATTTTTTTTAAACAACATGAAACCAAATGGATCACCTATTTCATTTCCTATTACATCTCCTATTTCATTTTTTAAAAAATTTTCATGTATTACAATCAATGTTCAAATTATTATCACGTGTAAAAATGTCATGATCATTAATTAAAATATATTATTTTCATTAAAAAAATTAGTTATAGGAAATGAAATACCATTATGGAATTTTGATAGCAAACAGTGAACATGTGAAGGTGTTATGGAAATTTCTCTCTAAACGTATCTCTGAAAAAAAAAAAAAGTATATTATGTAATTATCAATCCTCTCTCTAAAAGCCATCATAATGCTCCGTTAAATAAAATTCTTACCAATTTTTTTAGCGCAACTCTAGCAGAGAAAGTTCTCTACCAAATATCACGTAAATAAAAATTGCTTAGAACAAAAGACTAAAACAAACTATAATAAAAAGGCGGTTCGATCTCCTATTAAATTTTGGTGTTATATCTCCTGTTACAAAATTTTGAATGATTGACACGTAGGATAAATTATTCTATACCTTAATAATCAGGGTCGACCCTTGATATTTCGGGAGCCCTGGGCGAACAAAGAAAGTGAGGCCATATACTATCCTTTAAATCTTTTTACTTACATACTTCCTCATTTTCATACTATCATTCTTTTCTTTTTTTTTCGCCAGTTTTATATTTATGTTCATACTACAAAATAAAAGGCTAATAGTACTGTAAACCTAGGTGCACCACATAATATGGTGCACCCACTTTTAGAAATGTATACAATTATGAACAAAAACATATATAATTATGAACAAAATGTATAGACTTTGTTAGTGATTTTTTTGTTAGTTTTTTAATGAAAAATTGAGTGTAAAAATATATAGTTATTAAAAAACATATATACACTATTGAATAAAAAGTTATACATATATAGATACTAGTTTTTTTAATGAAAAATTGTGTGTGAAAAAATATACAATTATTAAGAAACATGTATACAATATAGAATAAAAAATTATACACATTTGGGTGCACCAGATATCAACTCAAAATAATATGCCACTCAATATCACAATCTTAAAAATATACTTTAGTTTAAGAATTAACAAACATATCTAAAAAATATAATTTATTTTTAAAATATTTATTATCTAAAAATATCAAATTACCTCTATTTTTCTAAAAAAAATATAAGTAGAAAAAAATTAAATTTTCTTAATACCAGTAAAAAACAAAATATACTTCTAAAGTAGCAATCCATATAATAACAATATTCTCGCAATACTATAATAAATCATTTTTGTTTTACACTAATTATAATTTTATTTACTTTTCTCAACAAAATACCCTTTATTATCTTACTTTAAACACTTTTTTTTCTTAATTTCAACACTCAAAAATATTTACGCAATATTAGAACGTAGAGAGTATTATAAAAGTTTTTTTTAAATACATTTTATTTTATAATAAATTTGTTAAAAATCTATAAACTAATTATTAAAATAATTACATATATATATATATTTTTTTTTTGTGGGGCCTCAAAATTGGGGGCCCCGGGCCGTCGTTCCTCCGGACATGCCTCAGGGCCGGCCCTGCTAACAATCAACCCTAAGGGAAAAGATTGAGATTTTCCTCTCCACGTACGTGTCACTCATCTAATGTGTGTAATAAAAAATATAACACCAAAATGTAATAGGATAGAAGTAATTAACCTTTTAATTGACAAAATTTCTCCAAACTATAATCAATCATCAAACTCAAAAGCTAAACATTTAAGAGAGAGAGAGTTAAATGGAGAATTAATTGGATTGAACTAACCAAACAAGGCCATAAGCGCCACGACCAATTAGACGAAGAGGGGGAACATATTTATTGGAGACCTCGAACATACTTCCGTACAGGTTGTACCTCACGTATTCACCCCCGTGAGTCAACTCACCGTTGACTTCGTCGGATTCCATCCTCAATGCCTCTCCGGCACGGAGGCTCTGCTGCGGCGCCTCCACAGTATGGGTTGTTTCCGGACACTGATTGAACAACCGGTGTTTGAGAGATGCTAGTAAAATGAGTAGTATTTACTATTTATTGTAAAATATAATAAAAACTGTTTCATTACACGTCTTAAATGTGAAGTGGAATTGGGAGTTGAAATTGGAAAATATAAACTAAATTGACTTTGAACAGTGAAGTCGTTCATAGTTCAACATTCCAAAACATACCTCTTGTGAAATTACAATTGTAACCCTAACAACGACTTCAGTGGCATCAACTGATCAGTTCGTTTTCGATCAATAATCTGTTTCACTCATTTTGTGTTCATTCGTTGACTGAATTATGTACTCCACCATTAAGTTCATGGTATTCTTCTCTCCTGTCTCTTTCACTATGAATTATGGCAAAAATTTGTGTGCACCGCCGCACTAGGGGCACGGACCACACTCCGTGCGCTTTTAAAATTTTGTGTTAAATTATATATCTTTAGTATAAGGATATGTACTCTTTATTTTCTAAAGATAAATTCTAAAAACTTTAACAATGAAATTGTATTACACAATATAAGCAGGCCATGTATGTGCCCATAATTGTGACCGAGCAAAGGGATTGTAAGTCACTCAATAACATAATTAAAATAGGGTAAATATCAAAATTAGTCCGGTAAGTATGGCGTTTTCCAACTTTAGTCATTTTTCTTTTGCAATTCTCAATTTTTGTCTTTTTTATCCACTTTTAGTCCTTTTGGTCATTTTTTCAAAATTTGGTCATTTTAAGTTCACTTTTGGTCATAAATGTATACACTTTCGGATAATTTTTGGACTTTTTTTAACATAAAGGACTAGAGTTGGACTAAAAGGACTAAAAGTGGACAAAAAATGACCAAAATTGAGAATTGCAAAAGAAAAAATGACTAAAGTTGAAAAACGTCATACTTAAAGGATCAATTTTGATATTTGCTCATTAAAATATCAACATCAATTCTAAAAATTTATTTAGTATCCCATAATAATTTTTATTTCACGGATCCACAATCAATAGATACCAAACTCCATTAATCAACTCTAGATTTAAATGTGATTTCACAAAAAATATTCAAATACAATTATTTGGATCTAATCACAATTCCGACAGATCTCATAGAATTATAAATATGGTGGCCCTGATACTACTTGTTGGAAATAAATTCATATATCCATAAAACCTTAAACCATATTATAATTAAATGAGATAATATCGCACAGCGGAAGCGTACCTGATCCAATGAATTCTTTAGGCGGAACACGAACTCAGAGATCAATGGTTTCATGGTCTTCCTCAACTAAGCCTCTTTATTCCTTCATGGGACCGTAGTAATGCCTCCCGATGGGGAGGAGGGAAGACCATATGTGGCTTAGTATCTCGGGGACCATAACCTGTGAGCCTTTATATACTACACAACTAGGTCACTCATAATCACCTTAGTTATGTAGTATTTGGTATCTACTCGATTGACCCATATTATTTATTATTATAGCCTATGGACTTTTCACCTTAATTGAATCACTTAATTATTAAGTTCATAAAATAATTAAATAGCTAATATAATTGAATAATAATATATTTTCAATGAAAATTAAAATTTTCCAACATTATTATCTTCCAAGTCCATTAGTAATAAGGAGCTCGGTGGGAGCAACTCAAGGAGGAGTATTCTTTAAAACTAATAAAAATAAAGGGAATTTTAATCCTCAAGCATTTAATAACATTTGCAGGCTATGTTAACTTATATTAACTCAATTGAACCAAACAATTACTTAGGTTATAATAAACATATATTAATTGGGTGTAAAGTGAACTCGGAATACTTCCACTTTTTCTATTACTTTTGAATCAACTCATTTATTACGCAATTTCTTCTGTACATCTATATACAAACATCCATATTTTTATTCTTATTTTATCTATGGTTTTTAGGTTTTAAATGTCAATTCATTTAAATCACCATTCTATTCTTATGGTATATACTCCCCTCCATCCCAAAATTGATTGTCACGTAATGTTTATGTATATTTTTATGTATACTCCCACGTAATGTTTATGTATATTTTTTTCATGTTGATTAATAGATATAATATTTTAATGAAGTTGGTTAAAAAATAAAATATTATACCAATAGCTAAAATTGTCCAAAATAAAAAGGTAAAAATCTTTGCCATTAATAATATAACTTGTAATCAATTTTACCCAAGTTACAAAATTTGGATAAAGATACCCTTTATGAGCCCAAATCAATCTATATCTTCTCAACCACCACGCATCCTACCTACTTGAACCGACAGCCACCGAAACTCGTATCAATTGATGTCGGTCGAGTTGTTAGTGAGGGACCAATAGCAACCGACACCCAAATTGATGCATGTCAGGAGATCGACTGATGTCGGTGGCCACCGATAATCAGACCGATCGATGTCGGTCGGCTCATCGGTGGGGACCGACAACCACCGACACCCGAACTGATCGACTCATGTCAGTGGGGGATCGATTGATGTCAGTCAACTCGTCAAACCGACACCCGTACCGACGGATGTCAGTGGGGGACCAACTGGAACCGATATCCGATCCGACGGACCAACGGATGTCAATTGAGTTGTCGGTGGGGGTATTTACGTCCACACACATTAATTTGGTTATAATTGAATACAATTTACTTTAGTGATGGCAAAGATAGAGTGATTAAAGAAAATGGGTAATTGTGCTTTGATATTTAGTAAGTAGTTGTATTAGTATTATGTGTGAACTCATGAAAAATAATACTCCCTCCGTCTCACCCAAAGGGTAGTGTTTGCTTTTTGCACGTGGATTAAGAAGTATTATTATTTAATGTGTAGTGGGTAGTTGTATAAGTGGGAGTGTGAGCCATATTTTAATTATATTAATTAGTGTGTGTGTATGGGTCCCATGTGTGTAAAAAATGAGAGGGGGCTCTTTGGGTAAGTGGGACGCCCAAAATGAAAAAAAGATACTCATTGGGTGGGACGGAGGGAGAAATTTTTTTTATGTGGGTTCCAAAACAAACATATATTAACACTATTTGTTGAATTTACTAAAGGAAACGGCTATTTGCACCTCTGGATCTACTAAACATACCCCATTAATTTATAAATTTAAAATAAGTTCATGTGAGAAGACGTAAATATCCTTTTATAAATAATAAAAAAAATAGTTATAATTAAATTTCAAAATGCAGCCCAATTAGATTTCTAAATGCACCACCTCGTTATAATTACTAAACCACGATGAACTCTAAAATCCTATGAATTTTGCATCAGAGTAGTAACATGGAACAAGCAAAAATAATGAAAACTGAGAATGATATTGATCATCCGAAACAAGTATCAACATCATATTAGTTAACTCATAATCCGAAGGTGCACTGATTGGCTTAGGCTCATGGAAAAAAAAAACACATTTGTTGAACATCAGAAGGTGAACAATCGTTTCATACTAAGAAGGACTGTTTCACGCTTAGGTTGGGGAAAGGGATAGGAATCGCCTTCCTTTGGGTGAATGATCTAGGCTTCATAGATTGTGGCTCTAGAACCATGAACTGTAGGTATGCCACTGATAAACATGGATTTTACGTGTTTATATAGGTCGTTCCATAGTTGATTAATATATGATTTCAGTTATTTTGTGGAGTTATAAGCTTAATTGTTATATATTAGAACTCATGGGTATTTTAGAGTTATTGCAGATTTTAAGTCTATTTGGAAAAAAAAGGACTTTTTGTTAAAAAAGAAAACTGGATTGAATGGCATGAAAGGTCGCATGAGGAAAAGAGAAGCTACATGGTCATTCATAAGAGGCCAACATTAGTCTGGTCGAGTTGATGGCTGTTGGAGTGGAAGTGTTGGATGTTTTGGTCGAACAAGAGTTGAGTTTGGTTGGATTATGGATTTTTTTGTCGAGTTAAATAACATAAATGATGCGAGAGTTCAAGATGTTTGTTAGGGCGAGTTGATGAAGTAACTCAGTCAAGCCAAGGTTTCGTTTGGGCGAACCAACGTTTCATTTGGTCTAACAGAAGCCCCAGTTTGGTCGAATCATCATTCTATTTGGGCAAGTCAAAAGCAGAATTCAATATCAAGAGTTTCCACTCAATTTGACGACAATCGTTCGACCAAACCACACTTCATTTGGTCAAGTCATGTGATTCCTTTTGATACGAGAATTTTATATTTTCCAAAGTTCTTCTCAAGTCCAAGCCCATGACTTTACTTGCCTTATGATATTTCTACACCTCTATAATATTTCAATAAGTCTGAAAGAGGGGGCATCGAGTCTTACATCAATTCTTACATTCATTGAGAGTCAATCTGCATCCGAGAAACGTCGTGGAGTCACAAAGACGAAAGTCGAGAGACGAGGAGGCGCTTATCCCTTCACCCGTTCTTATCAGTATTGGATGTCGAACTCAGAGTTATTTAATTTCTTTATTTTCTTTATGTCAGCGTAGATTTTAGATTCTAGGATTGCACGAGTAACTTGGTATTGGATTATTTTGGTGTGTGGACCCTATGTTTAATTCCAGCATGTTATTTCTTGTATGTGTGTGATTTCATTACACGTATAATTGCTTAGCTACCAATTATTCATATTAGTTTAATAATCCAAAAGGCAAAAGTTGAGGGTTAATATTGATCGCTTCACACACATAACACATCTAGTACTCGTATCGTTACTGTGAGACAAACAGTGTGAAAGAATTCAATTCGATAAATCTATTGGGAGTTAATTGATGTGATATTTACATTACCGTTATATTCGTTGATTGATCTACTTGTGATTAGATTCAAAAGAATTAATTACATAAAATTCAGATTGTTTTAGGAAATTTATGCTAGAATTGAATATTGAGGTTCCATCCATTGCATAACAAGCCAAGTGAAAGTGTAATTACCTAGAATTGCTTTTATCATTCTGATTTTCATCCTTATAATATTTTCGTCAATTTTTGAGTCCAATAATTGCATACGTCTCATTCATAGTTCAGTTAATATTATTTATTGGTTACTTCAGATTCATACACACCCTTATTTTCCTAATTATTGGATAAGTATTTAGTTAATTAGATTTTAATTCTATCTCTGTGGATTCGATACCTTACCTTTCTGCTTGATACATATGTCCCGTATACTTGCGGAATATAGTGTCGTTTGCATTATAGTGAGTATTTAAATTTGTATTGCAAATATATGCTATCAGCCACCAAAGAGTACCTTCCTGCCCTTGAATCGTAAATCGGTAAGTGTAGCTCCCACCGTGTCTGATAGGACATTGGGTCACAAATTCAAGTCCATCAGCCCATCCTTGTGTGGAGTAGCGGCATTGCCACCTTCACCAGCGCCCCCTTTTTTTTTTAATTTTGTAATTAATTAGTTTTTAGTAATTTGGGTATAATAATTAATTAAAAGGGGTAAAATTATTTTAAATGGGGTGTATTTTATATATGTAAATTTTAATTTTAATGGAGTTTATTTAGAACTTGAGGTTTGTTTGGTAGACCGGGTGCAAATAGTCACTCTTTACTAAATTTACCTAATTCTAAATCAATTTTACTTATTAATACTTGAACTCGAAACAAATATCACGAAGATGATTGAAAGCACAATAAGATAAAATTAAGGGATAAAATAAAGGCTTTTTCCCAACAACAATAATAATAATAATCAAAACAATCCCCCTTGAAAAGCTGGCAGAAACCCAGTAAATAAACTCCCGTGCTATTCCGTCTTAACTTTCGGCCCATTAACATGATTGAAGAATCATATAGTTAGCCCATTTGAAATTGTGTATAATAACTCGTTCTGCTCATCTTCTAAGTACAGAAAAATAACAAGAAGAAACTTGGTGAAGTAAGAATTACAGCCCAAGAGTAATTGGAGAGCAAGCAAGGTGTGACACGTGCATGGGATGGCAAAGGGTTTGGGCCCACCTTGTGGTTGAATGGATACCAGCCCAGAAGTGATCCAACTCCAAATGGTAGAAATAGTTGACCAGTTAATTGAACAGTTTATGGGCCGGATCCAATAGAAATAGAATTGGCCCATGAAATTAGTAAGAAGAACAAATTATTATATTATATTATTAAATTTAAAAGCACATCCAATTCATTTGTGACTAGCTAGTGTGAAATGTGAATTTGTGATTACAAAGATTGAGTGAGTAATCGGACTGTTTCGCTGCGATTTTCACTTAGTTCATTTGTAGCTAGTACCATATGTAAGTTGTCTTCTACTGATATTCGGTTGCCAGAATAAATTGATTAAATGAGTTACTCTCTTATAAATTTGATTTACGATATAAATTATGTGATCTCACTTCTAATTTTATTATACCCTATATTGCTAGGATTTAAACTACAACGTTTTTACATTGTAAATCTAATTTACACAAGTGTTTCCTAATTAAAAAATAAATGATACTTTTCTTTACTAATTCAAGCTTTTAAAATGAGGTGATTAGGTATTAAAATCTTGATTTAAAAAATGTCTTCAAATCTCAATATTATTAATTAAAAATTATACATGCAAAGTTTGAATTAGAACAACTCATTAAATATTATTATATCCTCCCTATCCATTTAACATTTTAGAAATTTTAAATTCTACATGGGGAGATTATAGGGACATCAACATCTTACAAGAGATGGACTATTTAAAGAAATAAAATATAATACTTGTATGATTGTTTTACGTTTTCATTTTTAATTAATTTAATTATTAAAGATGTTATTAATTTTCTTTAAAAATATTACTCCCTGTCTCCAAAATTATTCACATTTATATTGTTATAAATACGTACCAAATGGGTTCGAGTAATAGATAGACAACATAGGTCTCACGGTTTCGCGTGAGATTATTTCACGGTGGGATCATTATATATATATACTTCCTTCGTCCCACATAGTTGTTTCTATTTGTACGATCACAAAAATTAAGATTTTTTTTTAAATATATAATGTAAGAATAGTAGAAATAAATTGATAATTTAAAGGGTAAATAAAGTTGTTGAGAATGATGAATATAGTATAAAAAAGTAAATAAAATTGTTGAAATTGATGAATAAAATGTAAAAGTAAATAAGATGTATAGTTAATTTTTACTATTATTGGAACATGCATAAATATTTGAGATATCTCAAAATGAAAAATGCGTATGACGGAGAGAGCATGATGAGAGTAGAAATTCATGTACTTTTAAGTCCAATTTGATACCTCTTTGAGTGTTTAATTGATATTATTTGCACAAATCTTAATACTTCTAATTATTATTGACTAAAAGGTGCATGAGATGTATTTTGTTTTATTTTGATAGGAAAAATGATCGAGAACTCAAAGTTGGAATGAAGGATGAATTTGTATTACTTGCAAGCAAACAGATGTCCACTTTCCATGATTTTTCTGTATTCGTATAAAAGTTCAAATTAGTCATGTGATTATATAGTTGGAATGATATGGTAGAGAAGATAATTTTGGCTCAAGAATCACCTCAATCGGATATCAAACGAGCAAGTTATGATAAAAATTGTGACGTCGCGCAAGTTGTTCCTGCTCAGCAAGATTGTGCCACTTTGCATGACTTGTTATACCTTCAAATATTAGAGTTTTTGTAAGTTCTTTATATAAATAGAAAGCCAAGGAAGAGAGGATCGCGTGAGCGTAAGAATCACTAAAATCGGAGGCCGGATGAAGCAGTTATGCTCAAAACCTTATAGTCGGGCATGCTGCCGATGGGCACTTGGCGCACACTCGCCCGGTGGCGAGCGAGAGATGCCATGTTGCTCATTTTTCACCAAGCAAGAACGTCGTTGCCATGTGAGAAGAATTGTCACACAGTTGTGACCGTGTGACAACCAACGAGGCCGTGCGAGGAGTTTTCAAAGTCGTAGTTGCGGAAATCAAGAACACAAAGTCGTGAAAGAGGACCACAACGCCGTGCGAGGAAGAATCGCGCACGATTGTTGATGTGTGAGGAAGAGTCGTACTGCACGATGTCGAGTGTTGAAGCACGATACCGTGCGACTACCGTGTATGGCCCAACTTACGCCCTATTTTTGGCATATTTTTGGCCCAGGCCCAGTATTTCAAGTATAAAAGGTGAATTCATCCTACAGATTCGGGATACACGCCTCATCTCACAATTCACAGTGTCCTAATTTCATCCATCACTCACCACCTTCCATCCACCAGAGAGACGATCGGAGTTACTACCTGGATCGAAGACGGAGATTTCGACGGAGATCGTGATTGAAGAATCGGAGTCCTCAAAAAGGGTTCTTTATTTTTTCGTTATATTTATCTCTTTTATTGTAGAACAATGGTTAGGGTTAATTACATCTTTGCGATTTGCCCTCATAAATCCATGGACTAAGTTTCTTTGTTGGTATGTTAGGGCATTAAAACAGTTTTGACTATGTGATTTGATTGCCCTAGACTTGGATTTATTACTCTGCAGATTGTTTATTTCCTTATTGAAGAGGATATTTTGAGACTTCATATTATTGTGTTTTTGGGTTTTAATTCCTTTAATTATTCTTGACGGTATCACTGATTGATAGTTAGTAGGATTCTTTAGTTCTACATAATAATTGTTGTTTCCTGTGATAGTCTTAGGGGATTGGCCTATAATACCTAAAAGTGTTAGACAATCAATTTGGAATATTAATTATTTAGTAAAACATCATTATTAAGTAACTGGTAAGGAGAAAAAAGGGATTAATAATCGTGTACCTAGAAAGGGAAGTCTAGTGCTCTAGCCTTTAATGAAATTTAGCATGAAGTATCTATAGAGGGAGAGAGAGTTAATTTCTTATTGATCCTAGGATTTTCAGCTCATTATAAGTGTTAGATCCTACCCGATCAAGGTGATTTAACTAGGCTTAGTGATCCTCTTATAAACGTTTGCATGTAATTAATTTGGGTCAAGATAAATTAGTCACATAGTTAAGCTGTTTGCCCGAGCATTACCAATTCTCTATTCTTGAATTCTTAAATCGTATTCTCTTGTGTGATTTATTTTCTTTGCATTAGTTAATTATTTTATTTCAATTTTTATTAATCAATTAAACATCCTTTCAAAGACCCCCAGAATTGTCTTGCAATTCAATTATCATATAGAGTTACTTATTAAATTTATAACTATCTTATATAAATGATAATTTCACTTGGTCACGCGCACTACAATCGATCCCTTACACTTGAGGGTGAAATTAAATAGTGATCAAGTTCTTGGCACCACCTGCCGGGGATAGTTTATAGATTTAAATTTAATTCTATAGTGATTTATTTTTTGTAGGACATTAAACTTTATTTTATTTGTGTTAATTTTGGTTTTTAGCATTCTTGAGTTTTCGCTTGAGCACAGGCAGAAGCGGCTAAGATGGAACAACAGGTCCGAATTACTATGAGAGAGCAGTATAAGCTGAGATGCACTGTTAATGCTGGAATATGAAGACCAAACATCACCGCAGATAGTTTTGAACTGCCGTATGGACTGATTAGGATGGTGGAGAGACAGCAGTTCAGTGGGGGACCACTAGAAAATTCCTATGAATATTTGCAGCAGTTTGATAAGTATGCTAGGATACAGAAGCAGTGAGAAGTTCCTGATGATGCAGTTAGGATGAGGCTTTTCCTATTCTCACTAACGGAAAAAACCAAGGAGTGGTATAAGAACTTGCCTGCAGGATGTTGTGCTACTTGGGAGGACTTAGCAAATAAGTTCCTCAATAAATATTTTCCTCCAACCAAGAGCTTCTATGTAAAGAAGATGATCACTCAATTCAATCAAAGACCCTTGGAAAGTTTCTATGAGGCATGAGAGAGAATCAATGAGTTGTTGCGCTGTTGTCCCCAACATTGATTTTCAAAAGATACTTACTTAGACTTTTTCTATCAAGGTCTAAAAGGGGATTCAAGAGTGTTGGTGGACACAACAACAGGTGGATCTATTTCTAAGAAGTCCTCGGATGAAG
Source organism: Pogostemon cablin (assembly GCA_023678885.1). Taxonomy (NCBI): domain Eukaryota; kingdom Viridiplantae; phylum Streptophyta; class Magnoliopsida; order Lamiales; family Lamiaceae; genus Pogostemon; species Pogostemon cablin. Next base: position 24,284,189 of record CM042955.1, read on the forward strand.
CTGAAGAGATCTTTGAGTAGATGGCAGCAAATACATATGATTGGTCATCCGAAATAACTGATGGTGGCGGAGCAACTTTTGATCAAATTGCTCAAGTGGAACAATAGGTTAGCAAGGATGAGATGTCAACTCTGAATGATCGACTAGTCGATTTGAGTAAGAAGATTGATCTTCTCACACAAGGAAATAGCAAGAGAGAGAATGTAATGATGGTGAGAGAAGAAGAACAGTTTGAGGATGTAAACTACGCTATGGGACAGAGCTTTCAAGGGGAATACAGAAATATGCAGAATTTCAAATCGAATAATCAATTTGGAGGGTGTTCCATCCGCACCCAGGTATGTTTACTCTGCATTGTTTTAGTGTATGTGTGCTTGGAGGTCGATTTTTTTTAGAATTTTTGAATTTTATTCGATCTTTTGAATTTTTTTGCGACATCCAGGTGTCTTGTGTGTTTTTGTTCATTTTTATGTGTCCTTAATGTTCTGTCATCGATTTTCATCTTTTTGATATTTTTATCTTACCTGTGATGATGAGTTTGGTATTTGAGCTTTTATGATTGAGAAGGTATTAAAGGTGATGAAGTGAACTTGTAAGATGTGAAGGAGATTGAAATCAGGTTACTTCATTCCTTATTCTAAAATTTTCTGTGAGTTTTGAATTCTTATGAGTGAGGAGCATGAGCTTTAAATTCTATGACCTGAATTTCATGAGGATCTATTAGCTATTATTTTTCTGCCTTTGATGTGATTATGATTGATAAGGGGAATATGCTTTAATTCTTAAGTACTTGAAGTTCTTGATGTGCTTGTTATGATGTATGCTTAGCCTTGAAGAGTGCTCATTCATTCTATGAAAAAGCCAAGAGAGATTTGAGCCTTTAAATCATGAATACATTGATGCATGATATTTTTATTTTTGAGAGTATCGTTCTTGTGCGTGTATTCTAGAACTTGCCTTGAGTCTCCTTGAATATTCGAGAATAGTCTAGTTGATTATGGAAATGATATTAGGCCATCTTTGATTTATAACCCATCTTTTCCATACACTTTACCCGAATTCATTAAATCTTTAGTCACTCATTTGAGCCTTAAAATATCCATTCTTTGAATAACCCGTTTGAGCTTAGTTAGTATTTGATTTTTTCTTATTTTACTTGGATCAATTGAGTAATTGTTGAGGAGGTTGGAAGAAGAATGAGAATTTGTGAGTTGAAAAGGATGATGAAAAAATGATCAAAAGATAAAATTCATGGAGTAGTGTTTAAATTTAGTACTCTATGAAATTGACACCCTAGGGTAGTGCTTAAATCTAGTACTCTATGGAGGATCTATTAGGGTAGTTCCTAAAACTGGTATCCTATTAAAAAAAGTGAAGGAAAGAAAAAATAAAAGATGGAGTTGAAGAGTTAGAGAAAATTAAAAGAAGAAGGTTGTTGCTTCTACATAGATGAGGAGGAGTTGTACTTTAATAAAAGTGATGAGGAAAAATGATAGATCATGATAGATTGCCACTTGATTGATCCGAGTTTGAGTCACTTATCCATATATTTCCTACCTCGTCCAAAGACCTACGTTACAACCAAATAAAAGTTCTTTTTGATTCATAATTTGCTGGCTACGAGTAAAAGGAGAGTTGAGACAATAGGCAAGCTTATGGTTACGCATGCACTTGAATTGAATTGAGAGCGCGCGCGCACACACACACACACACACACACACACACATATATATATATATATATATATATATATATATATATATAACCCAATAGGTATACACTTTATACACCATGAGCGTGAGAGTTACACTATATATATCATGTGAGCATAGGTGAATTTAGTACTTGAATTGGCAAAGTAATTATCTTAATTTGCATGTTTTGAATGAATTGATGCTTTTGAATTTGAAGTTATGTGAACCAAGTTGAGATTGATTACATCTTTTGAAGGCTTAATTGATATTTTGATCTTTTCTTGAAACATGACTTTCCATCTCATTATTCTCTTAGTTTGTCGTTTCGTTGTTCGAGGACGAACAATAACTTAACTTGGGGGTTTGATGAGAATGGAAATTCATGTACTTTTGAGTCCAATTTGATACCTCTTTGAGTGTTTAATTGATATTATTTGCACAAGTCTTAATACTTCTAATTATTATTGACTAAAAGGTGCATGAGAGATATTTTGTTGTGTTTTGATAGGAAAAAGGATCGAGAACGCAAAGTTGGAATGAAGGATGAATTCGTATTACTTGTAAGCATACAGACGTCCACTTTCTATGATTTTCCTGTATTCGTATGAAAGTTTAAATTGGTCTATGATATATGGTAGAGAAGATCATTTAGGCTCAAGAATCACCTCAATTGGATATCAAACAAGGAAGTTATAATAAAAATTGTGACTTCGCGCAAGCTATTCCTGCTCAGCACGATTGTGCAACTTTGCATGACTTGTTACACCTTCAAATGTTGGAGTTTTCATAAGTTCTTTATATAAATATAAAGTCAAGGAGAGAGGATTGCATGAGCGTAAGAATCACTAATTGGAGGCCGGATGAAGAAGTTATGCTCAAAACCTTGAAGGGTCGCGCAGGCTGCCAATGGGCACTCGGCGCACACTCGCCCAGCGGTGAGCGAGAGATGCCATGTTGCTCGTTTTTCACTAAGCAAGCACACTCATTGCTGTGTGAGAAGAATTGTCACACGGTTGTGACCATGTGACAACCAACGAGGCCGTGCGAGGAGTTTTCAAAGTCGTAGTTGCGAAAGTCAAGAACACGAAGTCGTGCAAGAGGACCAAGACGCCGTGCGAGGTAGAATCGCGCACGGTTATTTCCATTCGAGGAAGAGTCATGCTGCACGATGTCGAGTGTTGAAGCATGATGCCATGTGACTGCCGTGCGACTATCGTGTGTGGCCCAACTTATGCTCATGTTCTATTTTGGCATATTTTTGGCCCAGGCCCAATACTTCAAGTATAAAAGCTGAATTCATCCTACAGATTTAATATACACGCCTCACCTCACAATTCACAGTGTCCTAATTTCATCCATCACTCACCACCTTCCATCCACCAAATAGACGATTGGAATTGTTACCTGAATCAGAGACGGAGATTCCGACGGAGATCGTGATTGAAGAATCGGAGTCCTCAAAAAGGGTTCTTTATTTTTCAGTTATTTATCTCTTTTATTGTAGAACAATGGTTAGGTTTAATTACATCTTTGTGATTTGCCCTCATAAATCCATGGGCTAAGTTTCTTTGTTGGTAATGTTAGGGCGTTAAAACAGTTTTGACTATGTGATTTGATTGCCCTAGACTTTGATTTATTACTCTGCAGATTGTTTATTTCCTTATTGAAGAGGATATTTTGAGACTTCATATTATTGTGTTTTTGGGTTTTGATTCCTTTAATTATTCTTGACGGTATTACTGATTGATAGTTAGTAGAATTCTTTAGTTCTGCATAATAATTGTTGTTTCCTGTGACAGTCTTAGGGGATTGGCCTATAATACCTAAAAGTGCTAGACAATCAATTTGAAATATTAATTACTTGGTAAAACATCATTATTAAGTAATTTGTAAGGAGGCAAAAGGGGTTAATAATCACGTACCTAGAAAGGGAAGTTTAGTATTCTAACCTTTAATGGAATTTAGCATGAAGTATCTATAGAGGGAGAGAGAGTTAATTTCTTATTGATCCTAGGATTTTCAGCTCATTATAAGTGTTAGATCATACCCGATCAAGTTGATTTAACTAGGCTTAGTGATCTACTTATAAACGTCTGCAGGTAATTAATTTGGGTATAGATAAATTAGTCGCATAGTTAAGTTGTTTACCGAGCATTACCAATTCTCCATTCTTGAACTCTTAAATCGTATTCTCTTGTGTGATTTATTTTCTTTGCATTAGTTAATTATTTTATTTTAATTTTTATTAATTAATTAATCATCCTTTCAAAGACCCTAGATTTGTCTTGCAATTCAATTATCATATAGAGTTACTTATTAAATTTATAACAATCTCATGGGAATGATAATTTCACTTGGTCACGCGCACTACAATCGATCCCTTACATTTGAGGGTGAAAGTAAAAAGTGATCAGAGCATTTTTTTTTTTATTATTGGCAAAAAAACTAGTGTGGAATCGGATGTAAGGTAGGACCCGAGATTACTCTTTGGTCTTTAGTATAGTAAGTTACTTTTTAGAACAATGAAGATGAAGGGTTATTTTTTAATATACAAAAAGTAATATATTATTAAATATGAACTCTATCGAGTAGAGAAATCCTATACTACATGTTTGCTATAAAGTAACTTTTAATATTCTAATTTTATTAAAATATTATCATTTTATATACAACTCACTAAACTTCTCCCCTCAAAACACAAAGTGTTTGCCTAAATAAAAAAAAAAGTATATATACATATATTCCAAATTTAAAATTAAAATTAGGGGTTTACACATGTAACATAAAAGGTATATATCTTAACCTATATCATTTCACATCTAAATAATCCTTGTACACATCTAAATTTGTTATTTAACGGCTGTTTGTATCCACGGTATATATCTTAACCTATATCATTTAATATCAATCTAATCCAATCTATTAATAATGCAGACATGGAGAAAAAGTAGACAATTATAAGTTGGACACAATTTGACCTGTTAACCACTCCATGAAAAGACCCAATTATTATAACTTCCACAATTGTTTTTGCTCTCTAATTTTCTTAAACTCAATCAAATTAGTACACTCAAAGTGCCTTTCATGTCATATAGTTAAATTATCCAAAGATTTTGTTCAATAATGATTCTCTTTAGTCAAATCGTGTCAGGAAGAAAGTAATTTGTTATATTTAATGATATGATCTAATAATATACTATATAATACGGAGTCTGTGTTTATTTTAGCTTATAAACCGGATTTTACAAATTAAAAGTCTATTTTATTTAATTACTAGCATGGATCCCGTGTATTACATGTGTTATAAAGTCACAATTTTAAAAAATATAATTCAGGTTTAATATGACTATTTATTCAAAAAAAATTAAAACATATAATTCAAATTTAAGGTAATTCTATGATGCACATGTATACCTAATGGTTTATAGAATAAAAGTTAGTGGGTAGTTATTAAATTTCTTTTATTATTTTATTTTATTTTATTTAGTGGTTAGGATTAAATAAATATTTGATCTAACGGTACAGATTATTCAGGTACACTGGTGCACCGGGTGCATGCAGTGTAACTCTCAAATTTAATATAGCTATTTATTCAATTATTATAATCTAATACTTTAAGTTTATATTGAAGAGTAAAATTCAATTTATATACACTCAAATGTGAATTTACCCCATTTAATAAAAGCATAATTTTGTTGTTAAATTGACTTTAAAAAATAAAATAAAAATTATTAAATTTATTTTTTCAAATTTTGTTATGATTATTATTGCAAAATAAATAATTAAATAAATAAATAAAATATATGTAAATTTAATCATTGAATTTTTTTATAATAAGTTATATTAATAAAAATAAAAAAAATTAATATAAATCAATTTAAGGAAAATATAAAAAAATTAATAAAATTAAAATATTAACCATGAAAGAAATCATAAAAAATTAAAAGATTATAAAATTACACACTAACAATTAAAAAAAACTAAAACCAATATATAAATTAATTAATTAATATAAAAGAACAATAAAAATTATTCAATAATAATAATAATTCAAAACGGGTATCTTTATTTAAAATTTGAAGAAAGCTTTTCTTTATCATGACTCATGATGAATAAATTATTTGTGATTTTATATAAAAAAAAACAATTAAAAGAAAACTTGAAAAATATAAAAGAATTTGCATGAAATTCATAGAAAATTTAAATAATAATAACATAAAAAATCAAAAAATAAAAATTACTAATAAAATAAATAAATAATCGAATTAAAACAAAAGAAATTAAAAATTGAAAAAAAAATAATCAAAAGAAATCATAAAAGTTTTAATTAAAACAATAATAAAATTAACCATGAAAAAAAAAATATAAATTTACAAAAATAAAAGATCAAAAAGTACATACTAATAAAAAATTAAAAACAAAATGACAAAATTAAACCAAAAAAAATATAATAAAAACAAAAGTTAATCATACGAGAAGTTAAAAAATATAAAGAACAACAAAAATTGATCAATTAAAATAAAAAAAAATATCACAACCATATTCGATCTTAAAAAACAAAAACTTATATATGAATCATTAAATTTTAATGTTGGTGAAAATATATTTTAAAAAAATTAAAAAAATTAAAAAAAAATAACGAAAAAATTAAAAAAACATAAAAAAAAAGAATCGGAATTAAATTAATTAAATTTTCTTTAAAATATATATTTTAAATTACTAAAGAAAAAATTATAATAAAATTAATATATTTTTAAAAAATATAAATTTATTATAAATAAATTCAAAGAGATAAGAAAGCAAAAAAATCATAAAAAATTAATTAAATAAAATAAATTTATAAAATCATGAAAGTAAAATTAATAAGTTAAAAAAATTTATATACTTATAATAAAAAAATAATTAAAACCAAAAAAAATCTAAATAAAAAAATATAATCAAAATTGAATCCATACAGAACAAATTTAATTAAAGAAATTTGTAAAATTAACTCGTAAAAAAACTAATTAAGTAAAAACTCAAAAGATTAAAAATTGTATATTAATAATTAAAACAAAACAGAACTAAAACCAAAAAAGAATTAAATAAAAAAATTAATCAAAAAATAAAAAAGAAACCGTAAGAAAAATAAAGTGAAATCATAAAAAATTTATTAAAAAATTGTAAAAAATTAATCATAAAAATAGAGGTTAATTACGTACAAAAATAAAGAAATATAAAATTTCATACTAACAATTAGAAAAAAATAAAATAAAACATAACTAAAACAAAAAATTAAAAATATGAACGAAACACAAAAATTAATCAATAATAATAATAATAATAATAATAATAATAATAATAATAATAATAATAAACGGATACCTTTTTTAAAATTTGATGAAAGCTTTTGTTCGCCGTGACGAATAAATTATGTATAGAACGACTGATTAAATAGTCTTATTTATAGGTGTAGAGGGGATAAATTTTCTAAATTTTAAAGTAAATATACGTATTTATCTATATTAATTTTTAATTAATAGTAATTAATTTTGATTTGATAATATAATATTCAAATCTTAAAATAATATATGCATTTATCTACATTAAATTTTAATTAATAATTAAAATATTTGAGATTTTTAATTTTTATTAAAAATTAAAATAATGAAAATTAATTCTGATGATCATCAAAATTAAACTCTCGTTTAGTACATTAAAGATTTGGAGTTATAACGCTTGCCTGTAAAATTAAAACACGCATTAATTGGTCCCACTATATGGATTGATACATGGCCAGAGACTAGATTACCGAAAATGTTGAGAACAGTATCAGACCACGCTCCACTAATGCTTGAGAATTCGATCAAAGAGTGGGGACCGAAGCCTTTCAAGTCAATAAACGCTTGGTTTTCGGATACGGGCTTCAAGAAGCTGATTGAAGAAAAGTGGAATGAGTACAAGGTAGAAGGCTGGGGAGGATATATCTTGAAGGAGAAATTCAAAAAATTGAAAGGGGATTTAAAAAAGTCGAATAAGAATTGCTTTGGTCGGTTTGATAAACAGATTGAAAATCGAAAAAAAATAATTGCACAACTGGACAGTTTGGATGAAGAGAGAGGGCTGGATGAGACAGAAACACTTGAAAGGAACAAATCGAGGGCCTTACTCATCAAAGATTTAAGGAACAAATTAAGTTATCTATGTCAGAAGGCAAAATGTAAGTGGTTGAAAGAAGGGGATGTGAACTCAAAATACTTTCACAAAGCTATAAATGGCAGAAGGAAAGTAAACGAAATCACATGTTTACTTATAAATGGTCAATGGGTAGATGGAGTATCAGAAATTAAGGAGGGGATTAGGAAAACTTTTGAGCAACATTTCAAGGCAGTCAAAAGGAAAAGACCAAAAATATCCAAGGAATTGTTTACCAAAAAGATAACAGAGGATGAAAATAAATTTCTTATTGCTTCATTTACTGAAGAAGAGGTGTATGAGGCCTTGAAGTCGTGTAGAGCCAACAAAAGCCCCAGGCCAGATGGATTCAATGGTTTCTTTTTAAAAAAACATGGCAGATAATTAAAGGGGATGTTATGAAGTTCTTTGAAGAATTCCACAAGAATGGAAGAATCACGAAAGGCTTAAATCAAACCTTCATCACTCTAATTCCAAAAAAAGAAGGAGCAGAAGATTTAAAAGACTACAGACCGATTTCTTTAATAGGAGGAACTTATAAGCTCCTATCTAAGGTGTTGGCAAGAAAGTAAGCTTAATCTTGGAATCGATTATTACACCAGAATAGTCCGTCTTCATTGGAAAAAGACAGCTAGTGGACAGTGTGGTTGCTCTCAATTTAGTAATAGAAGGTTTGAAATAAAAGAGAGCGGAAGGGGTGATATACAAGATCGACTATGAGAAAGCCTATGATTCAGTAGAATGGTCATTCTTGGAGGACGTAATGAGCAAATTTGGCTTCCATACCAGATGGATATCATGGATTATGGAATGCATATCTACCGCTAGAGCCTCGGTACTAATTAATGGTAGCCCCACAAACGACTTCAGCTTAGAAATAGGGCTAAGACATGGGGAACCACTATCCCCCTTCTTATTCCTAATTACAGCGCAAGACATCATCAGTCTCATAATGGAAATGACGGCGAAAAAGAAATTGTATCGTCTGATTTTAATTAGAAAAAATAAATACCTGGTGTCACACCTACAGTATGCCGATGACACAGTATTCTTAGGAGAGAATAACTTGGCAAATATACTCTTTCTGAAAAATTTTCTTATGTTATTTGAGATGGTTTTTGGGTTGATTTGAAAAAATGCAGCATTGTGGGCATTAATATAAATGAAGGGGCTATGGCGGACTATGCCCAAATCTTGAAGTGCCAGATTAAGAATCTCCCATTTTATATCTAGGGATTCATGTCGGATGCTTCCATCGAAAAATTGCGGACTGGAGATATCTGTTAGACAAGGTAAAAGGAAGAATTGCAAAATGGAAAGGTTCTAAAGTATCCATTGGAGTACGCATCGTCTTGGTTAAATCAATCTTAAATGCTCTGTCTCTTTACCTTTTCTTAGTCTTCCGAGCTCCGGCAAGAATGTTGAGAACACTCGCTAGTCTGTAAATTTCTTTTTTTTTTGGAGGGGGAAGGTGAGCTTGAGAGAGCTATCTCCTGGATCAAATGGGAGAAGATTTATCATCCAAAAATTTTTGAGGGTCTTGGGGTTAAGGATTTAGGGTGTTTTAATTATGCCTTGGTTGCTAAATGGGTATGGAGGGCGTTGAATGAAAATGAGGGCTTGTGGGTTAAAATCCTTAAGTCGAGATGGGGAGAGAGTCAAGGGTTAGATTGTCTTAATGTGGGCTTGGGAGTGAACTCTAAGGTCAGAGGGTGGTGGAGGGGAGTTCTTAGTTGTCTTGTTGATTCAAAGGGAGAGTAGTTCAAAGAAGAGTTGAATAAAAGATTAGAAAATGGGAAAACTACTCTTTTTTGGGAAGAAAAATGGGATGGGAGTGGGGCATTAAAAGATAGATGATCGCTAATTTCTTTCACCCTCAAGTATAAGGGATCGATTGTAGTGCGCGTGACCAAGTAAAATATCGTTCTCAAGAAATAGTTATAAATTTAATAAATAATTCTAGTAATGATAATTCAATTGGAAGACATATCTGGGGGTTTTTGAAGTAATGATTAATAAAACTAATAAAACTGAATTAAAATAATTAAACTAAGAAAATAAAATAAATCACGCAGAGAAAATGATTTGGAATTCAAGAATGGAGAATTGGTAATGCTCGGGCAAACAGTTTAACTATGTGACTAATTTATCTAGACCCAAATTAATTACCTGCAGACGTTTATAAGAGAATCACTAAGCCTAGTTAAATTACCTTGATCGGGTAGGATCTAACACTTATAATGAGCTAAAAATCCTAGGATCAATAAGAAATTAACTCCCTCTCCCTCTATAGGTACTTCATGCTAAATTTCAATTAAGGCAAGAGCACTAGACTTCCCTTTCTAGGTACGCGATTGTTAACCCTTTTGTCTCCTTATTAATTACCTAATAATAATATTTTACCAAGTAATTAATATCTTAAATTGATTGTCTAACACTCTTAGGTATTATAGGCCAATCCCCTAAGACTGTCACAGGAAACAACAATTATTATGCAGAAATAAAGAATCCTATTAACTATCAATCAGTGATACAATCAAGAATAATTAAAGGAATCAAAACCCAAAAACACAATAACATAAAGTCTCAAAATATACTCTTCAATAATGAAATAAACAATCTGCAGAATAATCAATCCAAGTCTAGGGCAATCAAATCACATAGTCAAAACTGTCTTAGAGCCCTAACATTACCAACAAAGAAACTTAGCCCATGGAATTACCGGGGCAAATCACAAAGATGTAATAAACCCTAACCATTGTGCTAAATTAACAAAGAAAAATAATTAAAGATAAAGAACCCTTTTTGGAGGACTCCGGCTCTTCAATTACTATCTCCATCGGAATCTCCGTCTTCGATCCAAGTAGCAACTCTAATCGTCTCTCCGATGGATGGATGGAAGGTGGTGAGTGATGGAGGAATTAGGGCACTGTGTGCCGTTGATGGTGGTGTGAGTGGGGATCTGTAGGTTGAGTTCAGCTTTTATACATGAAGTATTGAGCTTTTATACCAAAAATAGAAGTGGGTCGTAAATTGGACCACGCACGACACATGCACGGCACTCGCACGGTGGATACACGGCACCATGCTTCAGGACTTGCCATCGTGTGGCACGTTTATTCCTCGCACGGCATCACCCGTACGCCAATTCTTCTTGCACGGCTTCGTGAGTTATCACACGGATTCTAGAGGGCTCACACGGCCTCTGAAAGGCCTTGCATGGCAGCCTCACACGATGCAAAACGTGCACACTTTGGTTCATGCACGCCCCTGCCCGTGCGTACCTCACGCGCTACCGCGCGCGCTGTCGACAGCTGCGCGACTTCACGATTTTGAGCATAACTTCTTCATCCGGCCTCCAATTCAAGTAATTCTTATGTTCATGCGATCCTCTCTTCCTTGGATTTCTATTCATATAAAGAACACACATAAACTCTAACATTTGTAGATATAACAAGGCATGCAAATGGCACCATCGTGCTGAGCAGGAGCAGCTTGCGCGACGTCACCATTTTAATCATAACTTTCTCATCTGAAATCGGATTGAGGTGTTTCTTGAGCCAAAATGATCTTCTCTTCCGTATATTTCCAATCATATATCATATGACTAATTTGAACAACGACACAGATACAGAAAAATTATGAAAGTTGGATGTCTGTTTGATTACAAGGAGCACGAATTCATCCTGCATTCCAACTTCGCGTTCTTGATCCTTTTTTCTATCAAAACATAACAAAATACCTCTCAAATACCTTTTAGTCATAATAATTAAAAGTATAAAGATTTGTGCAAATAATAGTAATTAAACACTCAAAGAAGTATCAAAATGGACTCAAAAGTACATGAATTTCCACTCTCATCAAACCCCCCAAACTTAAGTTGTTGTTCGTCCTCGAACAACGAAATGACAAACCAAGAGAATAATGAGATGGAAAGTCATGTTCAAAGGCAAGGATCATAACATCAACTAAGCCTCCAAAAGATATAATCAATCTCAACTTGGTTCACATAACTTCAAATTCAAAATTACTCATTCATTCAAAACGTACAAGTTAAGACCATTACTTCACCAATTCAAGTGCTCAATTCACCTATTCTCACAGGATATATACAGTATAACTCTCACGCTCGTGGTGCATAAAATGTACACCTTTTGAGTTATATATATGAGCTCTCAATTTCAATTCAAGTGCATGCGTAACCATAAGCTTGTCTATTGTCTCAACTCTCCTTTTACTTGTAGCTAGCAAATTATGAATCAAAAAGAACTTTTATTCGATTATAATGTAGGCTCTTTGGACATGATGGGAAATTTATGGATAAGTAACTCAAAACTCGGATCAATCGAGCGCGCGTTCCCTCTTAATCTTCATTCTTCCTCATCACTTTCTTTTCAAGCACAACTCCTCCTCAACTCCAAACTATTTATTTCTTTCTTCAAGTACAACCTTTTCACTTCTTTTAACTCTTATACTTTTCAACTCCATCATTTTCCTTTCCTCACCCTTTTTATTTTCTCGAGGTACCAGTTTCGGGCACTACCTCTCTCATCCTCCATAGGGTACTAGATTCAAGCACTACCCTAGGGTGTTTGTTTCCTGGAGAACTAGATTTAAGCACTACTCCCGGGATTTTCCTTTTCTTCCTTAAAATTCTTCCTTCATCACCCTTATCAACTCTCAATCCACCACTCTCTTCAATTAAGCTTTATTGGCTATCAAAAGAATGAATTTAAAAAGGCTCAATGGGCTGACTAGGATTTTTATGAATTCAGGTAAAGTAAATGGGAAAAGATGAGCTAAAATCAAAGATGGCCTAATATCATTTTCATAATCTACTAGACTATTCTCGAATATTCAAGGAGATTCAAGGCAAGTTCTATAATACACGCACAAGAACGATACGCTCAAGAATAAAAATATCATGCATCAATGTAACATGATTTAAAGGCTCAAATCTCACTTGGCTTTTTTATAGAATGAACGAGCACTCTTCAAGGCTAAGTATACATCATAACAAGCACATCAAGAACTTCAAATACTTAAGAATTAAAGCATGTTCCCCTTATCAATCATAATCAACATCATAGGCCGAAATTAACAGTTCAAAGATCATCATGAAATTCAGGTCATTAAATTTAATGCTCATGCTCCTCACTCATAAGAATTCAAACTCACAGAAAAATTTAGAATAAAGAATGAAGTAACCTGATTTCAATCTCCTTCACATCTTGCAAGTTCAATCCATCACCTTTCTCAATCAATAAACTCAACACAGAACTCATCATCATATGAGAGATAAAAATATTAAAAAGACAAAAATCAATGACATAACATCAGGGGACACAAAAATAAATAAAAACACACAAGACACCTAGACAGTCGTAAAAAAAATTAAAAGATCGAATAGAATTCGAAAATTTTAAAAAAAAAATCGACTTCCAAGCACACAGACACTAAACAATGTAGAGTAAACATACCTGGTGCGGATGGAACAAGGGAAGAACATTACACCCCCCCAAACTTAGATGAAAACGTGAGTTGAATCTAAGTTTAAAAGGATGTTATTACCTTAAGTACGCACCTTGAGTATAATTCACCTAGCATAAGACACACAAATAAAGCAAAATAAAAGTAATAAAACGGTGGATTGCCTCACACCAAGCGCTCTTGTTTAATGTCGAGGAGCTCGACGGAATGCAGACTCAGAGATGTTCAGACTCATGCATCAACACTGCATCTTTATCTTTCATCTTCACTTTGAAGTGTTGTTTCGCCCTCTTTCGATCCATCCATATTATCTCTCCTTTCATGCTCACAAGGATCAGCTCATTTGGATCTCCATCTTCGTATGCATCTTTCCTATAAAAATCAAGATGATCTGAAAGATAAGAGTTAGTATCATGATAGGCATAAAGATGAGAGTTAAATATATCCGGAGGGACTGGTGGAATTTTCAGATAAGGATCATCTCTCTTTCCTTTGCCACATTTAAATGCAACAACTTTTCCTTCAGAGTTCAACGAGAGTGTTCCTTCTTGCAAGTCAATCTTGGCTCTTCCCGTCGCTAGGAATGGTCTTCCTAGAATTACTGGAACTGCAGGGTCCACCACTTTTTCAATCACCATTAAATCAGTCGGGAAAGCCATCTTCTCAACTCCCACCACAACATCCTCAACAACCTCTAAGGGTTTTATTATATCACCACTTGCAGTATGAAATTGCCTAGATGTTGGTTTCAACTCTCCTCCTTCAAGCTTCTCAAAAATTGCATTAGGCATGACGTTCACAGTAGATCTCAAATCACACAGTGCATTCATTTCCTTCTTTCCTTCAATCTCACAAGGGATTATGAATTCCCCCGGATCACTCAACTTTTCACAAGGCTTTTCAGACTCTTTCTTCTTCTTCCATGCCTCATACTTTGATCTTAAAAACTCAATGTACTGCTTGAACTCTTCTTTCTTCTCTTCTTTCATAAATTGTTGTGGAAAAGGAAGAGGATAAGGAGTAATAGAAATTCCCCAGTAATTGCACTCATATTCTTTACCCTTCTCTCTTTCTTTTCTTTTTCTTTTTGCTCTTTGCCACTTTTTTTCCATGATTGGAGGTTGCTCTCTCTCTTTCTCAAAGTCTACGGTATCAGTATTTTGAGGAACATAGTCAAATAGAGCAGAATTAGGATCACACGGCATATTTCCCGTAGCAAGCACGACGTCGTGCGAACTACCGTACGTGGTGCATGGTTCGGATGGCATAGCACAGTTGCCATCGTGCGAGAGCCTGGACATGTCTTCAGTGCCTTGCGAGAAGTGTGTTAGTGATGGTGCACGGTTGTCGTCGTGTGTCACACCCCAGCACATGGCGTCGTGTGTTCTCGCATGGTCCTGGCCGTACACCAACTCTTCATGCACGGTGTCATGTGTGCTCGCACGATTCTGGCTGGGTGTCCACTCGACGGCGTACAGGTGCACACGATTATCCCTGTTCGTGTTCCCAGACCAATTTCCACTGTACTCTGTATCCGGTAGCCTACGCCCTTCATACTTTGTGCTACTTCTCAAACTAATAGCCATGCAGTTCTCTCTCGGATTCAACTCAGTCTGAGCAGGAAATTTTCCTTGCTGTTGCAACTTACCAACTGCAGCATTCAATTGACTGATAGCAAGATCTGTTTCTTTCTGCTTCTTTTCTGCTTTCTCGTACCTTACTTCAATTGTTTCTTTATTTGTGACCATCATCTTGAGCATTAAATTAAGCTTATCCTCTATTGACGGTTTCCCTTCAGTAGGTTTCTGAGCTGGCTCAAATCCCGGAGGTGGTGCAATTGCGCTATTAGGATTTGAGTAAGACAGATTCTCATCCCTTCTCTGGTTGTTGAAGTTTGAATTTCCTTGGTTCCAACCTTGCTGAAATTAACGGTTGTTCCCTTGGTCGTTCCTCCCCTCAAACTGATTGTTAGGATTGAAATTCTGTCTATTTCTATTATCTCCTTGAAAGCTCTGTCCCATAGCATAGTTTGTATCCTCGAATTGCTCTTCTTCTCCAACCATCATTACTTCATCTCTGTTTTCTTTGTTGAGGCGGTCCAACTTATTATTCAATTCATCGAGTCGATCATGGAGGGTTGACACTTCACTATTTCTGGCTTGTATCTCTATTTTCGCTACTTTATCAGAAGAAGCATCTCCATCTGCTCTTTCTGCCGGCCAATCATATGTGTTTGCAGCCATTTCCTCAAATATCTCTTCAGCTGCCTCTGCAGACTGCTTAAATATAGATCCACCTGCTGTTGCGTCCACTAACACTCTTGAATCTCTTCTTAGGCCTTGATAGAAAAAACCTAAGTAAGTATCTTTTAAAAATCCGTGTTTGGGACAGCTTCGCAACAGCTCTTTGAACCTCTCCCATGCCTCATAGAAACTCTCCAAGGATCCTTCTTTAAATTGTGTGATCATTTTCTTTATCAAGAAACTCTTGGATGGAGGGAAGTATTTGTTCAGGAATTTATCTGCAAGTTGCTCCCAATCATTACAACATCCTTGAGGAAGGTTGTTGTACCACTCCTTGGCTTTTCCCGTAAGTGAGAATGGGAAAAGCCACATCCTGATAGCATCCTCCGGAACATTTCTGTGCTTCTGCGTCCTTGCATATTCATCAAATAACAGCAGATGCTCACTAGGATTCTCCAAAGGATTCCCACTAAACTGCTGTCTCTCCACCATCCGGATCAGTCCGAAAGGTAGCTCAAAACTCTCTGCGATGATCGCATGTCTATTCAACCTAGCATTAGTGGTGTGCTTCAGTTTGTATTGGTACGTCATAGGCGTCGGAGCTTGCTGATCATCAGCCATCTTAGCTGTTTATGTATGTGCTCACGCAGAAGATCAGAATTGTTTGGATTTGAAAATAAAATAAAATAAAATAAAATAAATAAAGTTTAACGTCCTACAAGAAAATAAATCACTATAGAATTAAATTTAAATCTATAAACTATCCCCGGCAGGGGTGCCAAGAACTTGATCGCTATTTTCTTTCACCCTCAAGTATAAGGGATCGATTGTAGTGCGCGTGACCAAGTAAAATATCATTCCCAAGAGATAGTTATAAATTTAATAAATAATTCTAGTAATGATAATTCAATTGCAAGACAAATCTGGGGGTTTTTGAAGTAATGATTAATTAAACTAATAAAACTGAATTAAAATAATTAAACTAAGCAAATAAAATAAATCACGCAGAGAAAACGATTTGAAATTCAAGAATGGAGAATTGGTAATGCTCGGGCAAACAGTTTAACTATGTGACTAATTTATTTAGACCCAAATTAATTACCTGCAAATGTTTATAAGAGGATCACTAAGCCTAGTTAAATCACCTTGATTGGGTAGGATCTAACACTTATAATGAGCTGAAAATCCTAGGATCAATAAGAAATTAACCCTCTTTCCCTCTATAGGTACTTCATGTTAAATTCCAATTAAGGCTAGCGCACTAGACTTTCCTTTTTAGGTATGCGATTGTTAACCCTTTTGTCTCCTTATTAATTACCTAATAATGATGTTTTTCCAAGTAATTAATATTCCAAATTGATTGTCTAACACTCTTAGGTATTATAGGTCAATTCCCTAAGACTGTCACAGGAAACAACAATTATTATGCAGAAATAAAGAATCCTATTAACTATCAATCAGTGATACCGTCAAGAATAATTAAAGAAATCAAAACCCAAAAACATAATAATAAGAAGTCTCAAAATATACTCTTCAATAATGAAATAAACAATCTGCAGAATAATCAATCCAAGTCTAGGGCAATCAAATCACATAGTCAAAACTATCTTAGAGCCCTAACATTACCAACAAAGAAACTTAGCCCATGTAATTACGGGGGCAAATCACAAAGATGTAATAAACCCTAACCATTGTGCTAAATTAATAAAAATAATAATTAAAGATAAAGAACCCTTTTTGGAGGACTCCGGCTCTTCAATTACTATCTCCGTCGAAATCTCCATCTCCGATCCAAGTAGCAACTCCAATCGTCTCTCCGGTGGATGGATGGAAGGTGGTGAGTGATGGAGGAATTAGGGCACTGTGTGCCGCTGATGGTGGTGTGAGTGGGGATCTGTAGGTTGAGTTCAGCTTTTACAAATGAAGTATTGGGCTGGGCCAAAAATATACCAAAAATAGAAGTAGGTCGTAAATTGGACCATGCACGACACATGCACGGCACTCGCACGGTGGATACACGGCACTGTGCTTCAGGACTTGCCATCGTGCGGCACGTTTATTCCTCGCACGGCATCACCTGTTTGCCAATTCTTCTCGCACGGCTTCGTGAGTTGTCACACGGATTCTAGAGGGCTCACACGGCCTCTGAAAAGCCTTGCACGGCAGCCTCACACGATGCAAAACGTGCACACTTTGGTTCACGCACGCCCCTGCCCGTGCTTACCTCGCGCGCCGCCGCGCGCGTTGTTGACAGTTGCGCGACTCCACGGTTTTGAGCATAACTTCTTCATCCGGCCTCCAATTCAAGTAATTCTTACATTCATGCGATTCTCTCTTCCTTGGATTTCTATTCATGTAAAGAACACATATAAACTCCAATATTTGAAGATATAACAAGCATGGAAAGTGGCACCTTCGTTCTGAGCAGGAGCAGCTTGCGCGACGTCACCATTTTGATCATAACTTTCTCATCTGAAATCGGATTAAGGTGTTTCTTGAGCCAAAATGATCTTCTCTTCCGTATCTTTCCAACCTTATATCTCATAACTAATTTGAACAACCACACAGATACAGAAAAATTATGAAAGTTGGATGTCTGTTTGATTATAAGGAGCACGAATTCATCCTGCATTCCAACTTCGCGTTCTTGATCATTTTTTCTATCAAAACACAACAAAATACCTCTCAAATACCTTTTAGTCATAATAATTAAAAGTATAAAGATTTGTGCAAATAATAGTAATTAAACACTCAAAGAATTATCAAAATGGACTCAAAAGTACATGAATTTCCACTCTCATCAATAGATTTACAAGACTCTAAAATATAAGTCTAGATAAGGGTAGAGTTATTAAAGAATTGGGAAATTGGGTAGAAGGGAAGTGGAGTTGGAATCTCAAATGGAGGAGGAGTCTGAAGGATTGTGAATCTGACATTTTCCATGATTTTTGCAGCTTATCATTGAATTCCATTGACACCAGATTGTGAAGATTCTTGGGAATGTAGGCAGAACACAAAGGAAGGATACAATGTGAAAGATGCACATGCTAAACTGATGTACAGAAAATCATCAACAATGATGGATGGACTCAAACCAGAGCTGATAAAATATACATGGTATAAGAACATTCCAAGTAAAGTACAGGTACATGTATGGAGAACGCTGATGAATAGAATTCCAATGAAAACAAATCTACAAAGAAGAGAAAGTTGGCCACCGGGAGAGGGAGTGGAGTGCAGTATATGCAAAACAACAGCAGCAAACACCAAATATTTTTTCGTGGAATGCTCAAAAGCGCACGATACTTGGGCTGGGATTCTCCAATGGCTCGACCATACAGGTCCTCTTCCTTCAGAGCCAAGCAGATACATGTTATGTTTTGTCAACATGGAACAGAGTAGCAAGAGGAAAAAGATTTTGGCAACAATCTGGGCATGCGCCATTTGGACGATGTGGAAAAATAGGAACTACCTAATCTTCCATAACTTGGAGGTAAGCACAACCAAAATGATAGAGGAGATTAAAATTAGATCGTGGAATTGGTTAAAGTGGAAAAATTACAAAATGAATTAGAGATGCGAATTTTGTTGATTGGATAAAGAAGGGATTTAGGGAACTTTAATTGACATTCATGAAAATTATGTGGTATTCTTTTGTATGGTACTTTGTATATTGAGTATTAGGTAAACCTCTTGCCTCATACTATTATGATAATAAATTTTTTCTTATAAAAAAAAATTGGTCCCACTATATTATTATATTCTATTCTATTCTATTTTTAATATCGAAGAATTTCATTCAAAGACAATTTTTAATTTATGTTTCAAAACCTGATTTTATGAAAGTTTCAACTTAAAGTTTAAATTTTAATTTCTGGTCTCAAATTAGGACCCAATTTTTATATCTTTTATTATTTTTTTAATTTTAAAACTTACTATGAAATTTATTTTCTCATTTCAAATTATGCAAGATGATTTAAAAAAATTATTATACACCTTCAAATCAAATTGTTATATCAAATATATGTTGTTTTTACTGACATTCTGTATTGTTCTATAATATATATTGAATTCGAAAAAAATAAAATTACGACAAGTATTAATTTGAGAAAAAAATAAAATTTGAACCTTCAAATGAGATACTCCTAAAATGGAGTCCAAAATTGAGGTATACATTTAAAAAAAAAGCATTTATTTGAATGTTTTCCTTTTAGTATCTATTCTTTAGATCTACTCTCTCGTAATTTAAAATTTTAAATAATTCAATCATTATTACTCCTACAACCAGGGGCGGATGTATTAAAGGGCAGCACTGGGCTTGAGCCCAGTGCTGCCAACCTAGAGCCCATTATTTTAATAGGTATGTACAATTTTTTTTTAATAAAAGCCCAGTCCAAATAAAATTTAGCCCACCCCAAAAATTATTTCTGATAAATATTTTATTCAGTTGAGTCCAAGTCTCAAACTTAGCCCAATTCACAATACAAATAAAATAATTAGCCCAATTCATAAGGATTTAACATAAGTAGCCCAAGATTTAAAATAATTTATTACAAACCCTTCTCCAAGTGGCCGACAGAACTCCTCCTTCCAGCTTGGACGACACGCAGCTTGGACACGCCGCACGCACTGATCAGATTTCATACTTCAAATTTCCAAAATTAATAAAGAATCAAGATTCAGTAATCTCCTTCCAATTAAGGTTTCAATTTCCCACTTTTTCTATAATTAATTAATTTCTATAAATTGTTCTAATTATTATGAGTGATTGTCATTATTTTCACCTAGATTTTAGTGCCTTTTTTAGTGTATTTTGCGTATTGTTTTATCCGTATTTTTGTGTATTTTGGTGGTGTTATGTATTTTCATAGGAATGTGTGAGAATGATCTTAAACATACATATAACAGGTGAAAATTGAGTAAAAATGAAGAAGGAAGATCAAACAAAGAAGAAGAAACAAAGGTGCAAGAACACGGCCGGCCGTGCTGGCAACACGGCTCGTGTTGCAGCAAAACGGCCCGTGTGCCAGACACGGGCCTGTCCAGAATGGTCGTGCGGCGGCATCTATTTATCCAACACGACCACCACTTGGTCGTGTTGTGGAGCACGACCCGTGTTCAGAGCACGACCCGTGTACAAGACACGGGCCTGTAAGCGGAGGCCGTGCGGCGACGTCTAGGCATTCAACACGGCCACCATTTGGCCGTGCGACGCAGAACGACTCGTGTGCCGCATGCCCTGACACGACACGACCCGTGCTACGTGACACGACTCGTGTCGGCACCAGAACAGGATATTTTTTTTTACAATTCTTCTAGAAGGTCTCCATGGGGTATAAATACCAATCCATTCAACATTTTAAGGGAGATCCGAAATTCTACTGTTCCCACACACCTCACACACTATTCCTTTGATTTTACACCATATTCTCCATCCCATTCATTCATTTGGAGATCTACATCATCTCTCCATAATTTCCTC
The DNA here is from genome assembly GCA_023678885.1 of Pogostemon cablin. Lineage (NCBI taxonomy): Eukaryota > Viridiplantae > Streptophyta > Magnoliopsida > Lamiales > Lamiaceae > Pogostemon > Pogostemon cablin. Next base: position 24,305,272 of record CM042955.1, read on the forward strand.
GATCCAAATCAAGTGAAGAAGCAAGGAAGCTTGGGTGATCACCAAAGGAAGAAGGGAGATTCAATTGGATCCATTTCCAAGGGAGTTTTCATTCCAATTTTGTGTTAATCCTTTAGTTTATCATGATTTGTAAGAATTGTAATGTCTATGTTATGGATCTTATGAAGATTGTAGGCTAATCTCCCTTGTGAGATTAGCAACATGAAGGTTGTTGGTTAATTTGTGGATCTATGTAATTAAATTCATATGTTGATGGGGATATTTGATTTTCTATCATTGGTGCTTATATATCTTGAGATCTATGATGTTTTGTGTGTTTGATTGTTCTAATTATATGATTAGATTGAGAAATCAATTATGTGCTTAGGATAGTCAAGTGAATCATTTCATCAAACACCTCATATGCATTATAAATGGTAAAGTGATTGAGAAGTCCTTTATTATTTAGAACCCTTTGATGGAACATGTGATTAGTTAGATTGAGAAGTCAATTGATTATATGAAGGGATTCTATAATTGAACTTAGTACCTAGTTGGAATAGTTTAATTTAGAACCAACCTTTGAGCTATTTTGAGATTGTGCAAATGATCTACATCCTATTCATTTCGAGAGGAAGTTTAGGTGGTATAAGTGTTGGCCCTTAGTCTTAACCCTTGATACATATGAGTTTAATGCATGAATCCATAAGTTACCACTTCAATAGTGTTGTTAATCTCACTTCTACTTAATTTGGAAAACCACTCATTCATCATTTTTATCTTGTCATTGGATTATTGTTTGTCTACTTTCATTTAATTACTTGTTACCCAAACCATCCATCTATGATTCGTCTCTATAAAATCGTGATAAACGTGATATCGCTTAAGTGCTAGTATCGACCTCCCTGTGGTTCGATAAATTCTTGAATTGGTCAACCCGACTACAAGTTATGGCTAATCAAATGGCGCCGTTGCCGGGGAGGTAACGGTTGCTAGTAGCTTAAAGAAGGAACGTTTAAAGCGATCTTACTAGAGACATTTATTTTCTTGTATTTATTACTTGTATTTGCTTTGTGAAAATTTGTTCTAATTTTTCTTGTCTTGAAGGTGTATGCAAACGAGGTCAAAAGGGAAGCAAGTCGAACCAATTGATCTAGAGCTTGAAAACACTTTGAGGAGAAAGAGAAGAGAGAACAAAACCAAAAATAGTAATTCAATGGAGAATTTTCAAGGAGACAATCGTGTTGGGATAGAGCATGATGGGGAAGGAGGACACAATATGAACGTGCATGACAACGCACATCAATTCAATGAGAATCCTCCTCAACAAGCCTATCAAAATCATGGAGCTATAAACAATCAAGCTTATATTCAACAACTGGTGCAACAAGCGATGATTCAACAAGGTTTTCAACAACCTTATCCTCCTCAACAACAAGCTTATGTGCCACCACCTCCACCTCCGGTTCAACATGGAGTTCAAAATGATCAAAGAGTGATACGGGACTTCTTCATGCCAAGGGCAATTCCACAAATGATGGGACCACCAATTCATGCTAACAATTTTGAGTTTAAAATGGGCTTGATTTCATTGGTGAGAGAGCAACAGTTTGGTGGAGCTCCGAATGAAGATCCTAACGCTCATCTAGCTCAGTTTGTGGAGATTGCCAACACAGTAAAGATGAACGGAGTGAGTGAGGATTGCATAAAGATGAGGTTATTCCCATTTTCTTTGAGGGATAGAGCAAGAACATGGCTCTCCACTCTTACTCCCGGTACGTGCAACACTTGGGATGAGCTAGCGCAAATGTTTTTGAACAAATACTTTCCACCTTCTAAGA